>JAPDEZ010000001.1:0-1242873 GCA_027569385.1 Penicillium decumbens | reverse complement strand
ACAACTTGAGACCCCAAGCGCCGGAGCTCAAAGCCCCGTAACCCCATAGTCGCTCCACTTGCCTGTACCTTGAATTGTAGGATACATGTGCGGGTAGGAGATCAGGGTCGTGGAGCCGGTGGGCTCTGGAATTCCTTCTCCTTCCCCCGTAGATCTTCCCCTCACTTTCTGTCGAGAGGGCTAGGAAGGACAGAAACTGGCCTACTCTCGGAGGGAATCAGGAGGGGAAAAACTCATGATCATGGAAAGAAGCTATCTGGCGCACCCCTCAGCTATATGAGGGCTGGCAAACGCGGGGGGCGGTGAGAAGCTGCCCGTCATGGGGCTCACCGCTTCCGACACTTTCTACCAAACATCTGGAGGAACCGTGGAATACGAGAAGGGGTATAGATGACATGATAAGTATACAACAGCTTACCCCCAGAATGGCATGCATATTGATAGTCCAGTGATAAAAACTTGGCCCCGATGAAAGGCCGGCACTCCAGCTCAACTGGTCTTAGTGCGCCATGGCACCGCCGCCAATCAGCCCATCAAGGACTTTATTCGCTCTGGTTTTGTTATCAAAAGTACAGGTTCAAAGCGTGCTCTCTAAATTGACTCTGCTCGTAAATAGTGCTACAACGGCGTGCGCCTCTCCCGCTACGGCTGTTTCAAAGCCGAGGAAGATAACAACGAAATGATGAACAAGATACAGATCGAATAATATTACGCTATACAGCAGTAGCACTTTAGCCCATCACCATTCCAAAAAAAATTGGTTATTCTCTATAGAGGCATTGGCCTCCCAGGACGAATTCCAACGCTTCGAGCGGTACACTCGCTAGTATCCAGAGGAAGGCTCCATGCTTTGACTCCGCGACCCACGATCGAGGCCCAGACGGGATCTACTCTGGATCCCCACTCAAATCCCAAGAGCAGCACATACTGTATGGAGCATATGCCGGCGAAACTATATCAACGAAGTGGAAAATGGGTCCCGCATATCGGGGCGTACCTGCAATAGAGAATCCCCCACATCAAATAGGTATGGACTTTAGTCTCCCCTTGAGCTCGCACCCTCGAGACAAACGACGCCATGCACAGACCTCACGCTATGCAAAGCAAATGTCAGTTCGCCGCACTAATGCACCGCCTTATGTACGGAGTGCAGGAGCCCAAACTATTTGTAGCCGGAGTGCCCCACTGTCCAAACCGCCAACCGTCGAGTAGTGGCGCCGGCTGCCGACGCACTGACTGTTGCGAGTAACTCTAGGCTACGGTCGAAACTGGTCTGGCATGGCGCTATTGGCCCGCTTGCTATGCTATGCATAAGCGTGCGTGCCGAAGTATATGCTGCATGTTTCGTCTCGAGTGCGAGACCCCATCTGGTAGCGAGGGTGATATTCTTTGTTTATGCGAGGTTGTACGGAGTGAAACACGGTTTCCTACTAGTCTAGCGCTTTGTGTTGGACGGAAAGTTGCTCCATGTGTTACTAGGCTGTATGGGGTTATTCCTGTAATCAACCATCATTCCGGCGACAACGTGTCTGTATCCCTGCGGGATGTAGATAAGGTCACATGCTTTGCCAAATGCATATCAGGCGCCTGAGTCTTGCTTGCGTGATGCGACATGCAAGATACTGCACAATCGCTCAGACATGGCTACGGGAGGGGTTACCCTGGTGTTGTCGGACAAAAACTGTAATCAACACACCACCGACATCGTAGGTCTCTTAAGATGTGCTCACGGGGAAATGGCACACTATGGTAGAATAGCTTATATTCGGTCGTACAAGAATGCTGTCGTCTGCAATAACGGATTTTGGTCAGCTTACGACTACGAGCACACCGACTTTTCGTTATAGCTCTCAGATCGAGATAAGGTCCCGAAACCGCGCTCTCCTATTTGAGGCCTCCCTTATCATGAGGATGATATCCACGCAACTAAAGTCAGGGAGCCTTCCGCAGTCGGTGCATCCCCAGATCTGATCCTCTGCCGCGGGGTCCCCATCTCATCCCCAGTCCATATCGCGTTGCGTTGCGAGAGGACCCACGCGGGGTAGTTGAAGTTTGAGATAGGAGTACGGCGATAGTATTTCCTGTCTTCCCGTCACGTATCTTGTCAATTGGTCGAGTCTCTTAGCAAAGCTGTAGCGGAGGGCGAGAAGTCCACCGTCTAGAGGTCGCACAATGTGGGACCATGGAGATGGAATCGATGCTCGCTCCAACATGCCCAGAACAGAGCCGTATACAAAAGTTTGCTCGGTAAGTTGTACCGAACAAAGCTACTATTCAAGGTTCAGCCACAATAACGCCCCCGTGGGGGGGGGGTCATATAGCAGTGAGTGTGAAGTTCATTTTGGCCGGTGAGTGAAAGGGGAGATTAAACATGGTCTGGACGACGGTTTGAGCAACTGGATCGCGAGCGGTGTGGGGGCTCGGTCCGTCGAGACTAAACATGAAACTTAATCTCAAGGTCAATCATAGTTAACTAATTAGAGCAGAAACGTGTAAGCGCTCCGGGGTGTCAGAAACCAAGATTTAGGAGGCTGAAACTTCGGAGCCAAGCTGCCAATCTAGATATCGCGAGATGGCAGCTTCAGGTCCGACCGCTCGGGCGCAACTATCGACTATCCTGGTTATTCGGAAGAACAAGGTGTGATTCGGCGCCACGGTCGGGATCATGCATCTGTCACGTTATTCATGGTGCGATCTCGGTGACTAGAAGGCACACGGCCCTTAGTAAGACCCTTCGTTATCGGACGAAAAGTGTACGGGAAATTCCGGTTCATGGGTTGGCAACAAGGGGGGAGACCAGCCAACGGGCGTTATCATGCATTGTGGCTTTGCTGTGACTACCGCGTCCTCGGAAACCTTCTTTTTCAAGCTTGCAGCAGAGCAGATCAAATCACTTGTATCAGCATACATATCATCGAGGATTTAGTCTCAGCGCTTGCATGGGTCCCGCTAGAGGGAAACTGCGGGAGAGGGCCACTTGGCGGGGGTGGAGGTGAATTGACTGAAAAAAGCTGGAGAGGGGATCCTCATGCATCAGGGTCGCAGGAATGATGATTGTCAGATGAACGCGGGCAGAGTCTCGACCATCAGGATGGGGTAGTCTAGCGCGTATCTGGCGATAGTTCAGGGCCGGCTTTGCCAATCTGAGTACTAGCGCATCCAATGAAAATCAAGTCTGATAGAGCCACGGATTTAACTGCCACAGGCCCTCAACAGAAATCGAGTGGCAAAAGTGAAAACTCTGCCAGGAGAGACAAAGAGGTGGTCCGGGCGCGTCGCAATTTTGATAGTAGAATTGCAATTTCAATTTCTAAATTTTTATGCGGGAGAAAGATTTTCGTGTCGTTTTGGCGTAGTGAGACATGCGCCTCCCGAATTCTCAACGTTTAGCGGGTATCGTGAGCGGATTGGGGTTGTCCGAATACTACACATTTAGTACTGTGGCACTCGACCCTGGTCGTAATAGTCGGCGGTGTTTCACGGTGAGATATCGATAGCAAGGTCCCACTAGTACGGACAGCGGAGATAGACGATTCCATCACCCCTTGAGAATCAGTCCCAGTTCCAAGTATTGAGGAACCAAGGAACATAGAAAAAGGTTAAGATAGGAGGCTGATAATATGATGATGGTTGGCTCCAGGAAACAGGTGTACAGTGTCTGCACGAAAGACTAGGATATGCGCTTGGAAGAGGCCCAGACCTTCCGCCAAGTGAGCAAACCAAGGCAGTGCGCGACTCTCGGGCCTGTCAAATGCATTCTGACGTCATGCACTATGACTAAGGACTTATGATTCCTCTCATCTGCTTTCAGACTGTACATGTGTGGTACTTGCATTGCCAGTGGAGTCAATTAATCATATTCATTTCATCTTGATAAGAATCGAATACCTTCTTGGGTAAATGGTAGTTAAGGAGTAGTCATCTCTAACCCAGGATCGCGTCATCACAAAAATTGGTGGTCACTGGTTCGGCCCCATCACCGGGTTTCGCGGCACACCATAAATGTGGGGACTTTGGCGCTTGTCGATCCTGCGATGCATATCACGGAGAAATTTTCTGTCCCCAGCTTCCGTGCCCCTCCATTTCACGGTATCAAGCTCTTATCAGTTCTGAGGGGTAATCTCTATAGCCGAAAAAGGAAATCCGTAGGTATTCTAGATTTCCATTGGAGTTGCTAGTGAATGCCTCCTTGCATTCTGCGGTAGACTAAACTATCAAAGTGATTAAAGTAGAATTCAATTGTCCTTGGCTTGTGCACACTTTCTCAGTTCCATGGCAGCCTTGTCATTCTTCGAGGCCAAGGGGAAGAGATACATTCGAGCCTACAATGATAGACGCCTTGGCAATCCCGGCAGTTTCTGCTTCAGTACTGTCTTTCACCGGTCCACAGATATCCGAAGAAGAATGAATCGGTCGATCCAATGAGTGGAGAATGTTGGACCAGACACTCGGGCCTCCGTTAGAGGAATCGCGCTCACCAGTGTCTGTTTCAATGCTCGTCGCAAATCCCTAGATATGTCCTTTACCATACATTAGAATGATGATGTAGAAGTAGTACAATTCAATGTACGTCAGTCCAGAGACAGGGAACACAAGCAAAGTGGATAATCAGTGAACGGCTACGGTGTAGGCTGAGCCGTCTTCTAAGTACTTGGTGGTGCACTATGGAGTACGCTAATACCTAGGCCCTCGTGCGAGTAAAGCCACATGTTGTGTCTCCCCTTGCGCAAGTAGATAAAATGAGTAATAAACTGGGAAAAAGTAAAAGTAAAAAAATTACGTAGAGATACCTTGAAAGTGACTTCCATAGTCCAAGACCCACTCGGCGTGCCCCTAAACCATGCTATACGGGACGCACGGTGGTAGTATTGAGTGGAGTCGTAGCGTTAGCCACTTTTCCAATGGGCGCGAACCGTCTTTATTTATCTTGTTCCACTTTTTTTTGAATGCTCCACTGGTGAGAAAGCAGAAAAGAGGTATAATTCCTGCTTTTATCTTCCGAACCTTCCCCCAGGGCTTCAAATTCCTCTTCCCCCCTTCGCCCCCCCTACACCTTTTCCTACGGGATTCTCTGGGATAAGAAAATCCGGGCAAAATTCTTATAGCTGCACTTCAACGGTCATAGCAAAGAATGGCTTTTTAATTCGCCTTCTATCACGACTTCGTGGGTATCACAGTGAGGTCCCCCCTCCCCCAGCCTACATTGGGATTCGGAGCTGCTTTATTCTTTTCCCTGCACTGTACATTTTTTTTTGCATTTCCTGTTACTTTTTCCTTTTTACACCCTTCTCTTCCTTTCGCACTTTTAAGCTATCCTTGCATCATCAGCCCACCGGGTCGATCATTTCGCCACTTGCCAACTTCCCAACCAACATCTTTCCATGATACTCGACGGTAGGCATTGATAAGGTCTCTTTTTCGCTCTTGCTCTTCACTTGCCTCTCATACTATTCACCTTTCTCAACTTTCACCCTTCACTTTGGCTTCACTCTCACCGGTGTCACTCTTCCCGGTACTCGGATGTTGTGATACCATTCACTTTCGTCTGGTCCGCGCTTTCCTCTCTCCGGCTGTCTGCATCCAATCTTGTCGAACCTGTACTTCTAAACCTCCCTTCCTCGATTCAATCCCCCGGCCTTTGTGATCACCATTCTGTCCAATGCATGGTTCTTTCTCCGCGCCCTCCTTGTCTGTTTCCCCCCCCCCAACCCTCCACCAAATAATCTAAAATTAAATGGGTCCAATACTAACGGAACCTCCTCCAGAACTTGCCTTGTGCCCACCTTGCCTTTGAGCTCTTTATCTTGTTCTATCGTCCCCTTCTTGTGTTGAGACACACAAGTCGGCCGGATGCCATACACTGCGCCGTTGAAGCCGTTGCTCTCCGCACAACACATCGAATACAGTGTACCATCCTCAAAAGCTCCCTCCGGACGACCTGGCTTGGCTCGTTCCGGTTCTGAATGCTTGCAGAACTCCCGTTCCTACTCGTCTACTTCGTATGCTCGTCGGCACCGTCGGAGCCTGTCGACCAGTCAATCGACTGTGCATTCCTCCTCGGAGTCTACCCCCCGGGCACCACTGGTTATTGACCCTCATGCCAGTCTCCGTCAATCTCCCCCACCAGTGAGCAATGCTGCGATTCCTGTCGGAGCGGTGATCTCTCCGCCTGAATCTGCCCCAAACTCTGATGAAGAGTCGCCATACGGTGAGGGTATCAAGCTGGAAGAACTCGAGGCTGCCGTCAGATCAATCGGACAGAGGAGGGAAAGCTCACCTGAGAGAGAGAAGATGGGTCCAGCGGAAGAGCGGGGCACTGAGTCTTCGCCCTCAAGTTCACCCACGATAACACTTAAGCCGGATCCCAAGCCTAACAACCTACGACTGTCCAGCGCGGCGAGAAAGATCAGCCACGGGCGATCATCGACTGAAACGGCAATTGAATTGAGGCGGGAGGAAGCACTGACCAGCTCTCCCGATGACAGCGATGAGGAGATGACGGATAAGCCACCGATGGTCAGGAAGAAATCTGGTGAGCTCGTCCGTCCGGCCCTTCGCCCCGCATCCGCTCGACGACGGCCGTCCAGCATGCCGGGGACCCCGGTCTATTCCAAGGCCGTGCACTTTGACTCCCAGCTGGAACACATTCGTCACTTCTTGCAGCTTGACCGACCCTTGGCTGTGAGTGCGAATACATCCCCCGTCGAGAGCCATGATGGCGATCACGAGTTTCCTTTCGGTCGGGAGGATCAGGATACGCCATCGTGGGAATGGGAGCTGCGGCTGTCCAATGCCCCGAAGGATATCTCCTCTCGATCCAACCTCCCAGTTCAGTTAGAGAGAGTGTTCCTCTCCGCGGATAAGAAGGTCTTGATTGGTTCCGTAGCAGTGGCAAACCTTGCGTTCCAGAAACACGTGGCTGCTCGCTTTACGCTTGATTATTGGAGGACCACGTCCGAAGTAGTCGCGGTTTACTACCATGATGTGCGGCGGAAGCAAGCTCCCGATGGGTACGATCGGTTTTCGTTCGAGATCAAGTTGGATGACCAGGCCAACCTGGAGCACAAGACCATGTTCATCTGTATTCGCTACACTGTGAACGGTCAGGAGTTCTGGGACAACAATCATGGAATGAATTATCAGGTTGATTTTGTCAAGTCACCCAAGGTAGCCTCCACCAAGCCATCGGGTGGAGCTCGACCTGCTCTTCCCCGGAGCCGAACGTTTGCCACGTCACACTCGCACTCGCACTCGAGTCCTCGCTCGATGCCTCCGTTGGATGATTTCCCGGATATTAGCAAGAATGTCCCCTTCTCCAACCCGTTTACGAGTAACAAGCCGGCCCCGCTGAACCGGACGACTTCGTCGGATGATATCGACACGGTTGGGCCGCCGAAGCGTCGTGAGACACAGAACCGACAGGGATTCAGCAATCGCTACGATTTTGGGGCATCCTTGACGGCTGCCATGCGGGCTAAGACTCCTCTCGATCGGACCACGCTGACGGCTCGGGCACGGTCTGAAGAGACACCTGAGGCGAAGTCCGGTGCTAAGGCTGCCTCGAGCAAGGCTTCTGCAGGAAGCCATGAAGCTCGAAAGGAGGGTCTGAAACCTTCCTCACTTGTTTCTAGCAAGCCGTGTCTCGAGTCCTCGGTGTACAAGGAACTGGTGGACAAGTATTGCTTCGTAAGTTTAGACATTATTTCCCTTGGTTGATCAAAAGTATCTAACATGAGTTACAGTACGGGTCCCCCAAATCTTCGGACGAGAAGACCCCGAGTGTTATGAATGCAAACGGCCAGGAGCCGAAGCAATTCTCGTCGGATGCCCCTTCGCCCCCTCTGTCCCCTCGTTCTCCACCAGCGACAGGTGCATCCAGTGAATCCCGCCAGGCATCTACGAGCCCGCGAGTTTCGCCGCGCACATCCCCACGCATGTCCCCGCGCAGCTCGCCCTCACCGATGCCCTACCGGTACCCGTACCACCAGGCCATGCAAAATGGATTCATGAAAGACACACAGTCGTCCCCCGTCATTAGCGGGTGAGTAACATAGAGATGCTTGACCGCCACCGGAGCCCGGCCATCATCGCGCCCGATCTTTGTTTTCGCATCGTGTTGACAGTTTATTGAAAGGGGATTCGGAGTTTCTCTTTTGGGGACGGGTCCCGACCCGGTTTCCATTTCTTCCCATGTCGATTGTGCATATGCGCCCTGGGTCGGTGTCTCGTGATTTTTACTCTTATGCTTGGACCGATTGTGGATTGTCCGTCCGCAGCAGATGGGAAGGTGATCAGAGTTTTTGCGATGCATAATAAACCGCGAAACTTTGGCTCGTCGGATCATCGAGCTGTGTCGGTAGGCGCCATGATTTGTGTCGGGAGAGATTATCGACACAAGTTTCGACGATGCAGTCACCGTCACGTTTTACCCTACATTTGCTTTTATTACGCATGACGAGATACGAAGTCTCCTATTGTTTTTTCTTTTTTGCTCTTTGGATGTTTTTGCTTACTCCGCTTGCTCCTTTCACGCAACACAACCATACGACGAGGCCTTTTCGATTCTTCTCTGTCCCGGCAGATTTTCATTTTCGCAAAAAAAGTTGTTTTAGTTCGCTCGCCTCCGCTCTTGCACTGTGTTTGGCCTTTTTTTTTTCATTTGCTTTGCATGGTGTTCTGGAGTTCTTTTTTACCAGCCTTTTAGGGAACATTTTGACAGGATGAACGCTCGCGACGGTGGTACGAGAGACGATGCGCAGTCGAATTAGTCATGAGATCAAGAATACGAACGAATGCGATTTCTAGAAGCCAGCATTGTATATAGCCGTAGGAAGTTGATCAGCCAGAGCAACAGGACTAAAAATCAAAGTAGATGATAATAGGATGGAGAATAGCTGCATATAGATCGGTGCAACATTTCTATACTTGTCACGTGATCCCCATTCTTAGATGTGGCGACGCTCCTATCTTATCACCACGTGACCAACCACGGTTTACAAACGAGCTCCGAAATGCGGGCAGTTTCCCATGCCACGCAAGACACACTCAAAACCTGCCCTTCATAACGCCCTTTTTTCTCCCTCGCCTCCGCCCAATCACCGCCCCATTGCAGAATGTAATTCTAGCTTAAGTAATCCACCCACCACTCCCCCCGAAATCACGCGTAGTCATCAACGTATTTAAGTCCTGCCCGCTCCCCTCTCACTGGCCTTTTTCCCTTTTTCTTCCATCCTCTTCCGACAACATCTCGACGCGTCTTACCACCCGTCGACTTTACCTTTCCCCATCGATATCTTATCAAATTCATCTCGCATTTTATTTCTGCCAATATGTCTGGACGTAAGTAACTCGCTACTTATTTATTTCGGCCTTTTTTCCTTCATATCGACGCGCAGTTACTGTTTGGTGATGCAACTTGGTGATGTTGCCCCTGGTTGCACGTGACTTGGCGATGTCGCGTTGGTGCCTTAGGCTCCTATACATCTCACGTTATTCCCAATATGGCAACGTCACACTGTTGCACTCACCTCTTAACAGGACCTCGCTGTCGCTGTCTTTTCCCTTGATGCCGTTTATGTTCCGACATATATACTAACGATCCATAGGTGGAAAAGGCGGTAAGGGTCTCGGCAAGGGCGGCGCTAAGCGTCACCGCAAGATCTTGCGCGACAACATCCAGGGTATCACCAAGCCCGCCATCCGCCGTCTCGCTCGCCGTGGTGGTGTCAAGCGTATCTCAGCCATGATCTACGAGGAGACCCGCGGTGTCCTCAAGACCTTCCTCGAGTCCGTCATCCGTGACGCCGTCACTTACACCGAGCACGCCAAGCGCAAGACTGTCACCTCGCTGGACGTTGTCTACGCTCTGAAGCGCCAGGGCCGTACCTTGTATGGTTTCGGTGGCTAAATGTCTTTTTGACAATGCCGCTCGGAGCTCTCTTGTCCTCGGAGACTCCTCCTTTAACGCGCTACGGTGTGATGGTTTCAATTCTACTTCTGCGATGCGTTTTTCTTATGGTTCGATTGGTTTCAGGTTTCCCGGCGGGGTTTGGGAGGAATAAGGATTTGACTTTACAATATTGATATCGGAAATGGGTTCCTCTACGGTGTTTCTTTTTAGCTTTTAGCTGCTGAGTCGCATTCGACCGTCTCACTGAGAATAATGGAATGATTGCGCCAGACATGCCGTCCTGATACAATGTAACAATCTACGTAGAACTACTCTCAATGTGTGCAACACAATAATGGGCTTATTATGCACGGGCCACCGATCGGCATGATGTAATCGATCTCCGCAGTTTGGTTGTGGAGAGAGGCGTACTCTGTATTCACGTTTAGCATTACTGCTCTCTCTTCTCACGCGGGTCGATCTTGAGCGTAATTCTCGTCCATTCCTGGTGATATGAACTTGTTCCTTTCGAGCGGGTTGGCCACTGTATAGCCAGCTACGAACTAGGCGTCTCGGCCAACCATCCGATCTTACTTCCAAGTCATCCTATCTCAACAACGGCGGGTTATATTCCATCAACCGAAAGTCGTCATGGCCGAATACAAGGTCTCCTACGAGTCACAGCTGGTATGTCTTACCAATTCAGTTTGATCCCCGGCCCTCTGACACATCCCGTCGCATCAAGGACGCCTTCCACCCTTCCTACCGCTGGGAAGGCCGCGAGCCAAACGAAGACTGGAAGACTGCCGCACTCCGCGGGCCAGCTTTGCCAATTCTAGGTAATGCAGTCGCCGGTGCCGTGGGGTCGGCAATCTCCAACATCGTCGTGTACCCGCTCAGCGTAATCGTCGCACGTCTCCAAACGCAGAAGAACAAAGACAAATCGAAGGAAGAGTCAGAGGGAGATGAAGAATACGCCGGTATCCTCGATGCAGCACACAAGATCTACCTCGCACAAGGCATCGCCGGCTTCTACCCTGGTCTCGCGCAAGACACGTGCAAATCACTTGCAGACTCGTTCCTCTTTTTCCTTGCGTACACGACCATACGGCAGCGCAGGATAGTCGCCCGGGTTGGCGCTGCCAAGGCAGCGAAGAGCAAGAATATCATGCTTCCGATTCTCGACGAGCTGGCTATCGGCGTCGTAGCTGGGGCCTTTTCCAAGCTGTTTACCACACCGCTATCCAACATCGTTACTCGCAAGCAGACTGCAGCGCGGAAAGGTAGACACGGAGCTAAGGATGCAACAACTGCGGACATTGCTGCCCAGATTCGGGATGAGAAGGGTCTCGGTGGATTTTGGTCTGGGTATTCAGCTTCCTTGGTCTTGACGCTGAACCCGTCTCTCACGTTCTTCTTGAACGAAGTGCTAAAATACTCTCTCCTCCCGCGCTCCAAGCGGTCCAAGCCCTCGCCTGCTGTGACTTTCTTCTTGGCAGCATTGAGCAAGTCCGCTGCTTCTTCTATCACCTATCCATTCTCCCTGGCCAAGACCAGGGCGCAGGCTATGGGGAATTCGCAAAAGCCTGGATCGGGTTCAGAGTCCAAGAATGTTTTAGCTGCACTTACTCCAAAGATCTTCGCTGCTGTCAGCGAGATCTATCGCGCTGAAGGTGTCCCCGGCCTTTACTCGGGCCTACAAGGCGAAGTCCTGAAAGGCTTCTTCTCCCATGGGTTCACCATGCTAGCCAAGGACGCCGTGTATGCGTCCATTGTCAAGACATACTACATTCTTCTCATTGTGCTTCGCCGCTATCCGTCCCCTGAGGAGCTACTTCAAAACGCCCGCGAACAGGCCGAGGAGTACAGTGAGATCGCACGTGAAGGCGCCCGCGACATGGTCGAACGAGCGCGCGAAGGTGCCGAGGACGTGTTGAATAATCACTCTGGTGGCATGGCCGTCGACATGACCTCAAATGCTACCGCTGCCGCCACCACGGCTCGAGATGCGAGTCATGGAGTGGATGCTTCTTCTGGCTTGAAGGTCCCACCTATCTCCGATGAGGGCAACGAGACGGCTGAATTGGTTGGTGACTATGTGGAGGAAGAGACTGCCGAGTGGAAGACTTTCTATCATTGGTTCTGGGATAAGGAAAAGGGTTATCACAAGGGCGAATAGTTTATATTGGATATAACAAAGCAGGACTTGATTTCTTTTGCATTTCTATCAGCTTTGTTGTACAAGTGTGTTCAAGCATGATTCTGCCCATTGAGCTGTCAAATATGAAATAACATGGTCATAGGTATCTCCAATGATATCAAGAAACCAGCATCCCACGGTTCATATCACCATCTGTACATCATCTCCACCACAAGCATTCACTCATTCTTCCTCCCAGCAATCTGCACCTCCCTCGCAACAAAAGCAGTCCTGAACTCCTTCCCGGCCTCCCAAAGCACCCACAAAGGAATCCACACCCAGAGAGTATTAAAGAAAAACAAATACAACCAAAGATAAACCGGATCCTGCGTAACAAGCTGCGAGCTCCCAGTAAGCCACTCCGGCGCAAAAGTCATAAACCCGCCATACAACTCCGCCGTCGCCAACGCCGTCGCCAAAAACCAAAGCGTCGACTTCGCCGCTCCCCTCGCCTTAGCACTAATCCTCTCATTCGTGGATCTGCACAACAAATAGCAAATATAAACCGCCGCCGGGCCGCCTAGGAACACAGTCAAAAGTTCCAGCGACACGACCGTCACGTCGGCGACCGCCCAGCGACGATCGGCCTTGGCGTATTCCTGCCACAGACGGGAGGCGGGGGAATTGCCGTAGGCTGGGCCATAGACGCGGTTAGGCTGGTTGAGGAAGAATGGCTCGGCGTTGTGGATGCCGGCGATGGTGGCGTAGCTGAAGAAGCATTCGTAGAGGAAGGAGCCTTCGATGAAGAGGTGGGTTAGGGCGTCGTAGGCGTGCCAGAAGAAGAGGATTCGATTGCGCGTTTGAGTGGATGGGATTAGGGCTTTGGAGAGGAAGTAGGCTATTGGCATGAAGGAGAGGGAGACGGCTAGACAGAGGACTGTTGGTAGGTCCAGCGTGAAGGAGGTGCTGGTTGACATGGTGGCGGATTGGATGTTTTCAGCGCGTAGGAAGAGTGGTTTGGCGTCGGGTTGTGTGTATTGGGGAGTTTTGATGTTTTTGTAGCCTTAGGGGTTCATGCGGGGAGTTGAAAGAGTGTACGATCAGACAATCAGACAATCAGGAGAACAAAAGAATGTGGAGCTGTGATCGACATTGATGCCTCAGGCGTACTCAGGCAGTGGGGAGATCGTTCTAAAGGATCGCATGTTTAGTATGTCTTGTTTAGAATTGGGATGTGATTCTAGTAAGGATAGCTATAGATATTTAGGGGCTCTCTGTGCTCCGTATCTGGCATCGACCCGAGAAAACCTTGAAAGTCGCACACTACCCGAGGGACTAGATCTATACACCTAATCTCGTCAAGAACATGGACATCCGTTACCATTTGCGCAATGAGCTATATGTGCTCACGAAGAGTCCAAATAAATCCTACGGGTACTTCGAAGGTCCATTGCAGAGCTAGGACCGGCTGTTTTGGGGCCGACTCCATGATATCTACGGTTATAGATGTCGCGTTAATCCTGTGAGTTAAAACCCAGGTCAAGTTGCATTAATTTCAATGAAGGGAGCTTCCTTTCCCCCTATTCCTTGCGGAAAGATCCGAAAATCGAGTCTGCTTCATATCTAAAGCCCCGCAGTTCATCTTTCTATCCTCCAACTTCCCCCCTCAACCCAGAACTCCCCCAATACAGATGATTTCTCTAAAAGGATCAGTTCTCATCACAGGCTGCAGTGACGGTGGCATTGGCTCCGGCCTGGCCCTCGTCTTCCAAGAACGCGGCTACCACGTCTTCGCCACAGCCCGCAACCTGGACAAAACAAGTGCTTTGAAGGACCGTCCCAATGTCACCTTGCTGAAACTTGAAGTAACCGATGCCAGTCATATCCAGGCGGTTAAGGATGCCGCTTCTGCGCATACAGGGGGCACTCTGTCCTACCTGATCAACAACGCCGGGCGGAATCATTTCATGCCTCTCCTGGACGAGGACATCAACGCTGCAAAGATGATTTTCGAAACCAATGTCTGGGGTCCACTGGCCATCACTCAGGAATTTGCGCCTCTTCTCATAAAGGCAAAGGGCACGCTTGTGAACATCACTTCTATTGCCGGCCATGGTGCATTGCCAGCCATGGGTAAGAAATAAAACTTCTCGGATTCTACCATGTTTTAACTCGATTCCCAGGAACTTACGGCGCTTCCAAGCGCTCCCAGGAATACATGGCAGAGGTATTCCGTCTTGAACTCTCACCTTTCGGCGTGAAGGTTCTGTCCGTTGTAACTGGCGCCATCTCAACAAACTGTCAAACCTGCTTCGAAGACTGGGCCCTTCCGACAGATTCACGCTACAAGGCAATCGAAAGCACACTTGCAAAAGTTGCGCGTGATATGGTCCGTACACCACTTGCAACGTACGCCACGGAGGTTGTCGATAATATTTTGTGTGGTACTACCGGCCGGATTTGGCTCGGCGAGAGGGCCGAGCAGATGAAGAACGCGCCTGTTGAGGGTGCGATGGCTGCTTTGAAGGTATTTTTCTCTTTTTCGAATGAATAGCGCTCGTGCTAATATGTCAATAGGACCAGATCATTATCAAAAAGTTCCGCTTGGATAAGCTCTCGAAGTAGTCCTGCTTTGGCGGATTAGACTCTCGAGACTTTTGATCTAGCATATGGCGTTTATGCGTCTAAAATCAAGTTCAGGATTACTTGTATCTCAGCAAATAGCTCAATTCCAATTTTGACAAGAATACTGTTGCCTTCGTAAGAAGTAATCTATATTGTCACTTCGCTCGGGCTCGCACCTTACATACCCTCTACTGTTCCTATTACTGTCCTTCACTTTTCATAACTTTCCTTGAGGAGCTCCTTCGGGGCCTATATTGGTGTTATTGCAACCCGGGGTGATTATCGGGATTGTCAGGCTGCAGGGTCCTCGACTCTAGGTGGCCTTGTGGATAGATCATCCATCTCAATTTCCTCTAGAATATAGTAAAAAGCTTCGACCATCTCTGTGAAACGTCCTGGCAATTCTGCAAAGTGTTGCAAAAAGTAAAAAAAAAAAAAGAAACCTCTCCCTCGGGGAATCGAACCCCGGTCTCCCGCGCTTATCAGTGTTAATGACAAGCGGAAATCATGACCACTAGACCAAGGAAGATGTGATAGCCGAGTTACCGCTCGACCACTTGGGTGGTTGATGGAAATTCTGCCCATTTTAAGTTACTTCATCCAGAACCATTGAAGCATGAACAACTATCCCTAATTTTTCACTTCTGGGACCAGCGAGTTTTGACTTAATGGCGAACTAAATGCTATGAGTAATAATTCATGGCTCTGTGAAAATCCTAAATATAAAGGCTCAAGATTTTGGCCAAATCTCGTCCCAGTCAGATTGCTGAAGTCATGAGACCAGGGCGATCGCTCACCCGAGATCTCAGATCCCTTGACCATATCAGGTCAGAGGGTCATTTCCTTGTTGGATTCAACGAATAATATTGCATTAACATGGTCATAGCTCCTTCGAAGTCTATAATTGGCGTCATCTATTCTTCAGGGTAAAACTGTATTCTGTGTTTAAGGGTAACCCCACACCTTGGCAGACATGCCGGGTGGATATATACAGATATCCCAAATGCTCATTCATGACCACACTCTGTATATCGTTGATCTATCTGAGTCATCCCACCTTCTTCTGCGAGCTCCTAGGTCATCTCGGACACCCAAATGATTGTCTGGTCATCCGGGCGATCTCTAGGGCGCCCGCACGTGCAAAGCTAGTGGAGGCGTCAACCAGAGGGCGTTTATTTATAACGCAGGTACCTGCCGGCAAGTAATTATATCTCTGTTATATTCTAATAAAAACCATCTGGTTGGCCCGAGGAGTCATCAAGTTCAATATAATCTCAAGCTCCATGATGGACGCTGCATAATTATATCCGCAACCCCAACTCTCAACCACAACCACAACCACAACCCTATTCCACAATACAAAAACCAAGAGCATGTCGCACGTCAGTCATCACCGAAGGCACCACACATGGCCTCACTGCGGCGCAGACTTATGCATGCGCCAACCACACAGTCTTGAATTCCCCATATTCAAACCAGCAAATGCACTAGGCCACTCGGCATGGCCATTCCAAGCGACAATAGTCCCTCTTATCGCAGAAGAAGTGCCAAACAACGACGCCGAGATGGCAGGAATCATGCGTGCGCCACGGACCCATCGCATGTGGTCCCTGCCTCTAGGTAGGGGTCGAGACAAGAATATTCCCATCTCTGCACCTGTACTCGAGGCCAGAAAGCCTGTTCATCGCAGCGTCCTACGACGACTGATTCGCCGCCCGCCTCTGAATAAAAGCAGATCGCTGCTTGTTATCCCCACTACCATAACCAGAGATCAAGCGATGATCTCTGGTTGGATGCCGCCACAGCTAGCGGCGCGACCGGTCGTGGTGTCCGATCGGGTCCGCCCGGACTTATCAGTAGTTGGTACTGCTCGGGTTGTGGAAAGAAGACATCGAAGGTGCCATTCCGAGCAGCCGCGTTCGTGGAGAAGGCCCAGTGAGGGCATATGGACTCTTGAGGAGGAACGAGAGTGAAACTGGTGGTAGTTGGTTTCGGTATATATATGCATGTTAGGTTTTGGTCCGTATTGCGAATCAGAATACGCTTGAGTGGACGCGAAGAGGATTACCTGGGCACCCGCTATTTTGGCAGAGCACAACAAAAACAGAAGCGATCTTGTTCTGACCCAGTGGGTATAATCGGGATCATAACAATATCGATCGGACATGGATTCAATGATGGAACTGCTCGAGATATTAGTCGAGACAGATTTCTCTGACTGAATCTCGCCTGTATCTTTTTGCTCCACGCTTTCTGGGTACCACGAGCTTCTGTGATATGTGAAATTCGCTGGAACTGGTCCATGTCGCCTTGCCTCCAGACCACTAATAATCAAAGCAATAGGCATTATCTCCAAAAGCCATAGTCAAGCTCACAAGCGCTCACGTAATCGGCAAGAGGCACCTGCCCAGTAGCTAGATAAAATCCGTTCACGGCCTCGATGGGCTTTGAACGAAACTCATCAGGCCGGTGATCCTAGAATAGAAGCGGGTCTCGGAGTGACCGTGCCGATTCCCAGCTTCCCTGCTGCGACTCAGCCGTGTTTCTTGGCGGGCGCGGGCCAAGCGGCTCAGGGCGCAACATGTGGTCAAGTCTTCTCGAAGGCCGCTAGAAGGACAAGTGTATTGGCTTTACGCTGATTGGCAGTGGCAAGTTACCCACCTTGTGTGGTGGGCCAATAGAATTGAACATGGTGGGGACTGTAGATAAGCTAGGAAGTAGGGAAGATGCTCCTCTATATTTCAGTAAATTGTCATCTTTAGCACCGCTCCTCCACTGTGGCCTAGTGGGAATTAGCCTGGCACCCGACCCAAGGAATTCCCACTGTCGCGGGTTCGAATTCTGATGGGAGCTCTATTAATGGCTGGAAAGCGGATAATAGAGTCAGGAACCATCACTGAGATTGGACTCCGACGGTCCTCTTCTTCTCTTCTTTTTTGCTTTTTCCCTTTTTTGACCCTCTCTGATACTTGAATTATTCAAGGTCTGTGATGTCGTACCTTTGAAGCCGTATACGTCGACCTTAGAAGGTTGGTCCACCTTGTCATTGTCTCGCATACCGTGCATACTCTCCGCCATCTGACTTGAACAACCTTCCGCAGCCCTCAAAATAGTGACAAGTCCCGTAGGACTGTGGGGATCTGGGGCAATCGGTCTCCATCCCACGTCTTCTTGGATTGGCCGACACCCACTGAATGAAGTCACAGTCTTCGGGATTTGGTATTCCGGTTGCCCAACTTCGCGGGAACAGCCATGTGGAAATGCTGAAGGAGACCTGACTGGACAACCTGAACTATGATCAACGCCATGGGAACAACCGTATATGCACAGCGCTAGACGACGTGTATGATGCAATGAGCGGTGAATCTGCAGGGACCCACCGAATGTTGAAGGAGGCTCCGAGGCAAACACAAACGCGGATTGGTCAGTTTGGCGGTCGAGCGACTTGTTCTTGTTCAATCTCACCGACTCGGCGCCCGCTAATGCCGTACGCTAAACCTTACCAGTGGAACCTGCGGGTTCACTCTCTGCTTTGGTTGGTTCAGGACGGGACGATCCGCTACTGGACTCGAATTCATTGGCTCTCCATATCCTCGTTGCTTCGACCATGGAAAGGAAGCATCCCCGCTTTGTTTTGGTTGGCTGCCCTACAGGACAAGGACAGTCACAATAGAAATGGCTCCCTGCGAGCACTCGGACATAAATAACCTGGCTTGTTCGCATTGCTCCTGATCATCTCAGCACTCAATTGTCCTTTGAGCCCTCTATACACTCTGCCCTTCAAGTGATGCACTCTCAATCGTACCAGAGCGGTTATTATCCCAAGCGATCTCTTTCGCAAACATCGGCTACCACCACGTCATCGCGGGGCAGCCAGTGCGCAGATGAGAAGAGACACTCTCGTCACTTCTCCAACCCGCTTTCCTCGGCGCTGTTCCGGTCAGGATCCAAATCGCCCACGCCCGTCGAGATCCCCCTGAACCACCTCCGTCAGGTCTCTTCAAGCATGTATCAGCCTCGAGACATTCCCAGGAGCACCCCAGGAACCTCCTACTTTGACCAGAGCCACCACGCTACCAGCCCTATCGACATGTCTTCTGGGAGCACCTCTCCCCGCTCTCCCAAGTCGGAGTATGCCACCAAACGTGCGTCGACTCCGACTCGCAAGAACAGTGATGACTACCGTCGCTATAGCGGGACCATCAACCACTACGGTCGGCACTCGAACGACTGGCTTTTTGGCGGATTCAGTGTGCGTGAGACCGTCGCGAGTGGCCTTGATAAGCTGCGCAACAACGGCAAGGAGAGCTGAAGGGTGGCTTACCCTTTCTGATGACTATTTCAAATTGCCATTTGTGCTATTACCCCCGGAAGTGACCCGCCATGGCCATCCTGCCTTCGCGTGAGGAACTTTCATCTCCAGCATGTCAGATGATTAATTCCCGGTGTCCAGGAGAATGATAGTTGATTCGCCTGAAGCGAGTGTTTCTTACCATCGTCCGGATCACCCTCGGGTGTGAGCACCGTCTCCTGGGTCCGCGCCCGGGGGACAGAACAATGTTCTGTCTGCGCATTATGGCGATCGATTTGCGTAAAACTCCCGGCGCTTTTGTCCCAAAATTGACTGGATTTATATCGGCCTTGCTATTTTTTCACTGTTTATCCAGCGGTCTCACGCTGACACTCTCCTGTTTGATCTTTTGTGCCAGACATTTGCTAGTCGTGAACTAGCTAATCCAATCCAACGAGCTGGTGCTCGATTATCCAAACTGCATCTTGAACTCCTGATCTCAAGTAATATCTCGTCTTCTGTAAAATCGAGCCGCGCGCAACAATCCTCTGCGCATGTTAATTCATTCGAAAAAAGACCTGCTCCATCTCCAATAATCAGCACTTCTCCGACTCCCGCAATTCCATCCATATACACTGGCCCGTTCAAGGATACTGTCCTCACACCGGTAGTCTTCGACCCAGCAAACCAGGAGCAGGTGTTTCCCAACACCGAGCAAGGCATTCCCGGAGTGCTGCAAAAGGGTGCGACGCCTCCCTACGACAATACTAGCATTACTCTACAAAATCTTCCAAACTGAAGTTTGAGTCCCTGATCAAACTTGTTGGCTAACCGTCGCGTTGTGCAGATTGGTTCGATGAGTCGTTAGTGAATGATGAATTGCAGAGACATGGTGGCCTGTCACTATCTAGGTCGTGGACGGTGGATGATCCCGATCAACAGACGATGCCGCTTCTCAGCGAATATTGGATAGCGTTCTTGCCTTGATTAAGGAGTGACTATCCAAACTGTTCGTGGACGAGGTAGTCATGGCGTCAAGGTTGTGTCTTGTTGGGCTATCGCATTGGAGAGAAAGGTACCATCGGATCATCCCTGCTTCTCAACACGGCGCCTATATTAGAACCTTCAGATTGCTATACAAACCACTGGTGCTGTAGTTACTGTTGCTGGCATCGCCCTACACAGCGCGAAAGTAGCCACGATCAATTCGCGCCGTGACCGAGGAAGATCCCACATATCCAAAAACCATAAAGGAGTGCGAAGAGGTCAAAGATCGTTGCAGACAGCAGCACCGCCAACAATTGGTGTTCGGCGACTTGGGAGATTTGATTCGCCTATTCGATATTACATGTGGCCGGTATACTCCCCGTTTAGACTTCCTGCTCACCACCCAATATTAATCAACATTTAGGTACTAGCAAACGTGATGATAGGGTACCGCCATCCTCGCAATTCAGGATGTTTCAAGAACCTTGGTAGGTATAATAACGTTTAATATTATTTCATTGATAGAAATTAATCGAAGAAAACAGATATTTACGCTTTTGAATAAATTAGAAGTCGCAAAACCCATAGACGGAAAGGCAATGACACCACAGACCCCCGAAATGCCCAAAAAGAAACAATATCCAATTCCTTGCATCACACAGATTGCCACGCGGTGATATCAGCAGCGGAGATATCCAGATTCTCAGTGGTAAGTTGCCGAAGCGTCTCAACCTGAGCGGGAGCTAAAGGTTTGTCACGGTCAGCAAGTGTCCAGAAATGGCAAGCAGTGATTCCAGATGAACTAGAGAAGCCCGGTATCATCGTACTGGGAGAGGGGAGAGATAAGAAGAGCGACATAGGAGAAAGAGAGACTCACTTGGTCGTTGTGCAGCTGGTGCAGCAGCGTGAACATGAATGACCTCCGAATCGACGAATTCCTTAGTGACTACCCCGTTGACCGTTGCCGCGCCCAGCATCACGCGCAGTCTATACTTTCCTGGCCGTGAGATGGCGAGGGTAGTGAATTTGGCATAGCCGCTCGTCGCGATGCCAGCGCGGCTGGTCACACTCGCGGTCAGACTGCCGGTTAATCCGACGGCTGGGCTGGTGCCGGCTTCATCGCGCAATGAAGCGTTCACCACTAGGTGCTGCACATTTTTGGGTGTGCCAATTGGTCGGACGGCTATGATGACGGGGATGGTGAATGGCAGGTTCGGACGCACTGCGGCCGCAGGGGTGGTTTCGAATGTGAGACTGAACTCGCGGGCAGCCATTTTTGTAACTTGGTAGTTTGGACAGTGTAATGAATATAAGGTTCAACCTTGGAAGGGTTGAGGGATCTGCTGCGATCCAATCGGGAGCAGTGGGAGAGGTGAGATCGGTGAAGTATATGAAGCGGGACTCGTGATAGAGTTTGGGCAGGTGGAGGAGGGAAAGAGTCAGATATAATTGATTAGGTTCTCTTCGTGATAAAAGGTAGAAGGGAGGTAGCACAATTATAATCGCGGTCGTTGGAAGGTCTGGCAAAGTATGTCGAGCAGGCACCCTCGTACTTCATATACCTTCGGGCAGCAGCCGAGATACAATGGCAGATATATCCGAGATCCATGTTCCAGATTAGGTGTTGGACACAGATGGAACTAGTAGATGTTGCCACTGGCAAAAGTACAAGTGATCAGACCATGAATGATCGGTGATCAGGTTCCTGGGGTACGGAATAGGCCGTGGTCCCGCTCAAATCACATATTCAAATCAGAAATTAGACGGGAAAGGGAGATCGTCTTGCCGATTAGGTATCGCTTGGTAGCTGCAGGAATCCTTGCGGCAGCACGATCTGGGGAGAAAGGAACAAGAACGGTGGAGACTAGCTTTTTTATGGAGACTGATCGACGATGGTAGATGTCGCAAAAAGCAGCGGCGGTGAGAGGAGAATCAGCAATGAAGTAGATCTGAGAGATCAAGGACGCTGCAGCAAGATCCCATGCTAGCGTGCGGATCCGCTCCGGAGCAGTTGGGTATCATCTGATTGACGCCTGCGCGCCCTGCTATTGATTAAGAACAGCCCTGGGATCCATTGACATACGCCTTGGCATGCACGATCGACGTTCATGTGCAGGGGAACGGGTAAGTTGCAGTGCTTCGATGGAGGCTAGCCCCTCCAGGGCTGCTTGTGCCAATAGTTCAGCGCACGGATCCAATGTATGTTCGACATCATTCAACCCGCCTGATTTTCTTGATGACTGTCCAGCTCATGGCAGCTGTCACAGAGCGTTCTTTGCCTGTAACGGTGAGACTAGTATGCACTCATGTCGACCAGGAGACTTCTTAGCTGTAGAGCCGTCACCTAATACCGTAAGCCCCGAGCTAGCTAAAAATCCCATCAAGGGAGAAGAGCAGACCACAAACTTCGAATGCAGGATCGGGCTCCTCCAAGAAAGGAGCTGCAAGCCACACCCCACGACGGACTGTGGCTAGTGTGGAGCTCCAGCCCTTGAATTGGGTAATCATCAACCCTATCGGTCACTCCGGGAGCCTTACGTAGGATCGGTCCCAAACATTTTGTGAGCTCCTTTTCTGTCCCGTGTAATCATGGATGTGTCTTGAGCTTTGAAAATAATAGTGTTGCCTAGAGGAACCGAGTGATCACCAAGCACCGTAGTTCGAGAAAGGTGCGTCATCAGCCTCACTTTCCTGTGCCTTGTTTTTGGGCTGAGACTCGACGCTAGTTCCGGCTCGAGAATACCCTAGTGAAACAGGAGGAAGAACCATAAGCGCCATGTTGCGCTAAGTTGTCGATTTGGGATTGGCACTTATGATGCGTGCCACGAGGAAGGAATACTTGGCACGTCCCTACCCTAATGGGGCTAGGGTCGACGATCATGGCCTCGCCGATCTGACACGGACCAGTCAATAGTGCATATCGGGTGGGCCATCCATAGCCCTGATGCCCGATGACAGGAAAGTGTCACTGCATGTAGGAAAGTATATTCCCAAAGGGTAGCGTGATACAGCCCCTGCCAGACGCGGCGTCTCCTACCTAGAGGAGCAAGATCATCAGCCTGCAGGGGACTCGGGAACGTTGAGTGTGATATCAGAGCGTTATCCAGATCGGTAAATTGATTCAAAAGCCGATGTGAATCCCAACAAAAAGCAAAGGCGGGGACATTCAAAGTTCGTGTTTCTCTTTGGGATGCAATGTCGATCAAGTTGATCGTCAATAGTGGCTGTGCAGCTGCGGCTGATAGATATGGAGAATGTGGCTAATGAAGTGGCTTGAAAGCAAGGAGTGGCTGGAGCGGTGTGGCTGTGGACCCTCCGATTACCCGGTGAAATAGGTCTAGGCTTCAACTTTGGTAGAACCCGAGATGCTCCGAGCCTCTGTCTCTGCTGGTCTTGGGTCCATCGAGGCTAACTTCTGCTCCGCCGGATTTAGTAGGGTGGCCCTTTACCAAAAGGGCCAGATGCGGGAATCAAAATTGAGTCGTTTCATGTGAACGTTTATGCCACAATCCCAACGAGGAATGGAACACGAAATGTTGATATGTAGGTTGGGTCGATTCGTCACAGGTTCGGGTTTACGGGATGCCAACATGGAAAAGCCGGTGAAGGGTTACCAAGTTCCTACATGAGAGGGGAGCTTTTACACGCAAGGCAAACATCATTAGATTGATTTATCAAAAAGTCCTAGCTCACAAGAATGAGTCATTGAAAACGTTCAATGCAGGATTTGACACGTATCTCAATGGAAGAGCTTAAACACAAAGTACTAGCTGTATATAGATGCAACCAGAAACAGGCGAAAAGCTCGCATAATGATAGAAGGATGTTCAGACACCGCCATGCACATACCGATCCTTTCAATGACAGACCGCTAGTCAATGATGCTGTTCGCTCGGCCCGGATGAAGAAGTCGTTCTCAAGTTTCTTGATTTCCGCTATTAGGCTGCCGCCCCGGTTTGACGAGTTGGATGCCTTGATAATGGGTTGAGACAACAGTAGCGCATCTTCCACGCCTGGGTTGACGCCCTCGCCAGCAAAAGGTGACATGACATAGGCCAAATCGGCAATCAAGGTCACACCGGGACGATTTCCCAGCTGCCGCCGACGGAAAGCGTATACAGATGACGAGGCAATGGACCCTGGCCGCGTTTCAAAAGTTGAGGTGATCGGCATGCCAGCCTAAATTTCATCCCCGATGGACTTCTTGGCGGCTTCGGTGTCGTTGATATCGAAAGGCATGTCGTCCATTCAGCTCTCTGGTCGCACATTCCAAATGGAGATGTCCAGGTTACCGTTACCAAGAGGCTGCCTCATAATAGACTTCCGTCGGAAAAGGAGAATATAAAGCCGCGATTGGCGAACTTTAGCACTCGGGTGCCGTCTCTTTGGCATAAGACCTGTATTAGTATGAAGGTCGAGTATGCTGCCTTGGTCACGACCTCCCGGGACTTTCGTGACTCGAAAATAGTAACTTCAATCTCCGGCTTGTTGAGAAGGTGGTAATAATGTGCGATCAGAGATGCAGAAGTCATGGCGTTACGATAACGTTCGCAAGGCTTAGCTTTAAGGACAAGGAGTGATTCGGGCGCAAGCCGTGCAGAGACGAACGAGCCTTGGTGGCGGGCAGAGGTATAATTACATCTGCTTCTTCGCTTTCTCTTCTTTAGGCCATAACCTCGAAGGATTCGTGCAATTGTTGAGCGAGAAACTCCCTGATGCTCAGAATCAGCGATGTTCGCCATCAGCGCGCTATAGCTCCATTTAGGATACTTTTGGGCCATCCGATGGATATATCGCTTCCTTTGGGCACTGATTTCTGGTGGACGACCAGAGGGAGGCATAATGGTGGAGCTATGTATTGGGTGTTGAAGATGACAGATTGTTTCGCTGGGGTGGACGCGTCTTAGCGTGTCCGGAGACTAACTATGTACACTGTAGTGGAACTCAGTAATTGGTTAAGACAAGTGAGCGGGCGTTTCTCAATCGCTAGATTTATGGAAAAGCTTCAAAAACAATAGCCCGTTGACTGAAACACGAATGAAAAATGGAGTTGGCAGTGCCCAAAGTAAAGGATGCGGCAGTATCGAGGCGAGCAGCTTCCTCACGGCGCAAAGCTTCAACTCCGAAAAGGACTTCAAGCGCTCGCTCATTCACTTCGAGCTATGCATCTTGTCAATATAATTACCATCGTTGAAGAGACTCAGCCCATCACCAGCAGATGGCGCCACTGAAGTTTCGACAGAGTCGCTCGCTTCCCGCATATCCCCATCCTCCTAAAGGCCCTTCGGTCAAGCCAGTTCCGGTGAAAACATCCATCGATCCCAAAGTATTCTTTGAGCTATTTGCGGGAACTGTCATTATATTCTTTCTTGCTGTTATCTTCTGGAAGACGGGCAAGTTCATACGATCGTTCAACCGACACAAGGTCTTGGGAGAAGGGAAACCGACCACGGCTCGATATGCAAGAACATGGTACGGCTGGGTATCACTGGAGACACACGAGAGGAATAAAAAGGTTCTTGAACGCGTATTCGAGTGGCTTCGAGAATGGACGGCGTGGAAGACGACGCGGACCGATTATCGCTGGGTGTGGTGGGATCCTGGCCAGGAGGCGTTGGAAGAACGGCGCCGAAATCGAAGACTACTGTCATGGCTGCCCGAATGCTTCAAGAGCTACGACTTTCCCACGGCTGATGAGATATGGAACCCAGGGCCGCCCAAGGAGTGTCATGGCGGTTTAGCCAGCAGCCCGTCCCAGTCTGTTAAGCTCGCCGGGTCTCCAGGACGGCGTAGTATAGATGCCAATCCACTCTCGCGGCAGTATCTTCGAGACATCGAAGAAGACCCATACCATTCAATGCCCAGTTTGTCTCCAGGACCAAATGAATACATCCCTCAAGAACGTCTCTTGTCCAGTCCAAGGATCGCCGAGCGGCCATCGAGGCTTTCCAACAAATTTCAGTCACTGCCAATCTTGAGAACTATTTCACGAAATTCAACGGAGCAACTTTCCCAGTCAATCATAGACGCCTATCGGGTCTCATACCAGGACCCATTCCTTTCGGGACAAAGTAGCTTTCGAACAGCCAAATCTACCCTCCTCTCCGATTTGGATGAAACGCCCAAGGCATCGATACGGATAATTGACCCAAGGCGTCATCGGCATCATAACTTGCTTAAATACCGAGTGTGGTCAACGCAAATGCAGATCAAAGCCAAGCGACCAGGACTACATGATCTGAGGGACTCGTCCGGTCCACCTGGGACGCCCATGACTAGTATCATGGCCAGCTTTCTGTCGGACCAGAGCGCCACGGGTGTTCTTTTGGATCAATCAGCAAAACATGGAATCGATACCATGAAGAACTCGATTGGGAGGTTGTCCGTGGCATTCAACCGAGATCGTATCGCAAGACAAGCCCATATCGGTGGTAAACAGCTTTCAAATCGGGGAACCCACGAGTACAACAGTACACCAACACGGCCCCATTTTTCGATGAACACTTCAGCTAAGGCAGAAAAGAGGTTGAATCACCAATGGCAATCATTGCGGGAGATAAGACAGCCCGTACACCGAAGGAGTGCGGTTCGTAACATTTGGCCGTCTGCAGAGAACATTAAGCCAAACCGTGTGCTCGACGATGGGCCAGATCCCGTCCTGAAAGACACTCATAGTCTCTTTGAGGGTCTGAATGACTGGGATATAAGGCTGATAGATGGTCTGGATCGAAAACTGGTATGGATTTTCAACGAATTCACCCCCGGCCAGAAGCCGTATCATTTTGCATGCCTTGCCAATCATTGGCTCAACCGAGAGACGTGGCTAGTGATTGACCCTGTCTCACGAGTCGATCAAGATTCCCGACGACAATGGGGAGATCCACGCTTCAATGTCCCATATCCAGACCCATGCCTAGATGCTCGACCAAAGTATCCAATGGCTGTACGCAAGCGAGCACAGACTCGACACATCGACTCATGGCGTGCTGCTGTCAACAGGCAAAGGAGGGTATCCGGGATTCGAGACATTATCCGTTCAGTGGAGCTCTATGACGACTCTTGTGACGAGCCGCCAGATGGGAAGATCGACACTGCAAGCTGGATCTTGCCAAAGCCTCCTCAGGGCTTCGAAATGTCCACAAAGCAGAAGAACGCCTGGTACGAAGGAGGCGCAGGATGGCAAGAGAGGCTTGAGGATTGGCAGCAAGTGCGCCGGGGTTACCGACTACAGAAAGCTTTGCACGAGGGCCGAGTGAATCGAAATTATGTGAAAGAAGTTGCAGCAGATGTTGGTCGGCGTTGTCGCACCGTATCGTCCAAATTGGTCTCCTAGATGCGACGGACACGACGATCTAGCCAGTCTATTTTCGGAACCCGCTGGACCTTGGCACCAAACTTGCACTACGCTGTGGCGCTTACCGTCACCACATTCTCTTGATGACATTGGAAAGCCGTTTGATATATGGATCACTAGTTGTGTTATATCCTTACCTACCACAGTCTGTCATTATCGTCCCACCCCTAGAAGTCAAAAAGACGAGGCACCAGAATAGAATGCTTTTCGAACCTGGACTGAATTGTCTAAGCGCTGAATAACGAACATGGTAAGCCGTCGGCATCCTCCGGAGCGGCCGCGACGATTTTCTCAACTGCCAAAAAAACTCCGGAAATCCTTCCTATGTTCCAACTCGGACCAGCCCGTTGAATAGAGCAAGCATAGTCGAGGGTTGCGTGTATAATACAGATGCCGAATCGAACATCATGCAGGGTATGCATCGGCGAATGGTGAGAGGTGTGCAAAAAGTCGAGATCTTAGAAACCAGGGGGGTTCACACGCTGGCTGACACGGGTCCACTTGGGCAGCTCTGGAGAAACAAATTGATCAGTACCGCATTAAAGAGGTCACATAGGTGACAATTGGCAACAAGGCGAGGAATGAACATACTGTGGAGGCTCTTCCGGTAGGACTTCTCCTTCTTGTCGAAGAGAGTGTACTTGTCCTTGGGCAGCATCTCCTCCTCACGGGGCATCTCGGCATACCACCTCTTGACGGCCTTTGTGGTGTGACCGTTGCGCTCCAGAGCAGCGCTAACGGTATCGACGACACGGTCAACGGCACGCAGGCGCTTGCGTTGCCGGGCCTTTTGGGGTGCAGAGAGGCGCCACGGGGTCTTCCTGTGGAGCGAGAAAAGAAAACGTTAGCTCTACAGGGGCAGTCCAAATACACAATACGGGCACATACCAGAGAAGACCCCCGAACAGGGCGTTGGTGGGCTTGAACATGGCTGGATGTTGAGAGAAGCGGAGTGTTGCGGCGAGGAAAATCGTGCTCGAAGTCGGAATCCCGATTGGCCCGTGCGCGGGTCTCTCTATAGATTCGCTTTTCTGTGACACAGCAAAAAAGCGCAGATTTATATGGGGATTCAGGAATTCTCAAAATCGATATTAACATTAAGCTCTTCAGGTAGTCTGCAATCCACTAAGATCCAGCATTTCGATATACTGGGGACACGCAGGTTCGGTATTTACCCCGGGTTCAGTCACATGATCCCGAGAGGCTAAATGTGTTCATCGAGAACCCGCAACTTTTTCTCTCCTGCGCATTCACTTCTCCGCCTGGAAACGGGTCTTAGACTCAACTTCCCGGCAATTCGTGCGAGATTCGGATCTCGTCTATGGGCTGATCATGGAGTCGCCTCCACCCAGCAACATGGACTCCGGAACCGCGGACTCCCCGTCCCTCACCTGGCGGGCAATGTCCAACACGACGATGTGGGGAGTTGCCGGGCTATGTCGCGCATTTCTATCAGCACTTTCCACCGCAGAAGTGCACGGCGGCGAGGCCTTCACGGCGTTGTTGGACTCTCGGCAGGACCCGTCACAAAGAACGAGGGGATTGATTACAGGTACCTACACCGAATATCTCTAAAGACTTGAACATGGAACTAATCAATTGGTTTTGAATAGTGTCGAACCATATCAGCGTGTACGTACATTCGTGATCCTCGAACCGCGGATGTTTTGCAATCGGAACTTCACGACTGATGAATTGACAATTAGTATGGACGATCCGTTAATATGGGGATTGCTGCCTATGCGATTCTGGAACAAGAGGTGGTCATTTGGAAGTTATGATATTTGCTTCCAGGGAAGGTATGTTAATATCGAAGTGGCGGTATACTTGACCACTTATACTGACGAAATACGCTTTATAGACCCCTTTCATTATTCTTCACCCTGGGGCAGGTCCTTCCGACACATCGTCTCGCGCATTCGCCATTTGGTGGCTTGGGCCAGCCTGCGGTTACCCAGGCCATTCGATTGCTCTCCAAAGGCCCCTTCCCCGTTGACTCCCACCGCGCTGCACCCGAACGCCGATATTTCAGCCGTGAAAACATCTGTGTAGATCCATTCTCGGACCTGCCTATTGCGTACACAACAGATGGCCAGGATTCGCACATGGCGCCCTCTGCGTTCTCGTGCAACTCGCATTCGTGGGTCCACATCTTCCCCGAGGGAAAGATTCACCAGGCACCACGAAAGACTATGCGCTATTTCAAGTGGGGAATTGCCCGACTTATCCTCGAAGCCAACGAGTGCCCGGATGTGGTTCCGATGTGGATTGAGGGCATCGACCAGATCATGCACGAGAGTCGCAAGTTCCCACGCTTCCTTCCTCGTCCTGGAAAGAAGGTCGATGTGACTTTCGGCTCAAAAGTTGACTCCGAGGCTGAATTTGGGGAGATGAGATCGCGCTGGCAGAAGCTCAAAGCAAAAATTGAGGCGGCCGATCCCAAGTCTCGAGATCTACCCGTCGGTGTCCTGAGTGATGAGCTCTTGAACAACAAAGAAGCAGTCGAGCTGCGGAAAGAGGTTACCCTGAAGATCAGGAACCTCGTGTTGGATGTGCGACGTTCACGCGGTCTCCCAGATGAGGATCCCAAAGAGGGTCTCGTCGAGACGTGGCTGGCGGAGGGCCCCAAGCGGGAAGGCCATATGAAGGATGATTCCTGGGTCCGCGATATCTAATTATGGACCATAGATATCCGATTCAGCTTGTAAAATAACCATGTAAATAGTGTATAGAATTTGACATAGATTAGCAGTGAAGATGTTTTGCCACTATTTCTATTCTTTTTCCAAACCGTGGGGCAATAAGGATAACGAGCCGCATCATCTTCTTCCTTCTCCAACTCTCAACCAGACAACCTCTATGCCCAAAAAGCACAGAAAGTTGTTTGCCAAACCAGTCAGCACCCCTCACCATTCACTTGCCCCCTCAAATCGTCAGAATGGCCAAGGTCAACGATCGGTCACTTCAGTCAACGACTTGATTAGCCACCTTCGGCGCACTCAAGTGAGCAGCTCCTCGGAGAACAATCAACAAGCCTCTTCTTCTTCCCAGAGGTCTATTGACTCACTACGCTCTGTTCACCCATCTCTAAGGAACCTCCTTGAGCTTCCCGAACCCGCGCCGCCCCGTCCTCGACCGAACGAACGCCGCACAGCCATCGGTAGGCGCCGCGTGCGCATCGCGCCGGGTCCCCCACCACCCCAAAGCTGGCTGACGGGAAACGACAGTGATGCTCAAGCAGAAGATGATACACTACCTACCGAAAGCTTCGAAAGACCTATATACCGTCTAGAAAGACTCCCTGGTACTGTGTTTCCAGGAGAGAAGAGTCTCAGCCATGCAGTCCTGAAATCCATGGCCTCGAACTGGGCCTGGCACCTGGAATACGATGGGCCGTTTCTGTCTCAGATCCCACCTCATCTGAAGGAGCTTCTGCTTAGCTATGTGGCCTGCTTTGCGAACCTCCCGCAGAGATACCCGTGGCGCAAACAGATACCGGCGCGGGGATTGAAGCCGCTATTCCTGGATGAGCCTAGCGAAGACCAAATTGCTGCCAATGGCGATGGACCTATCGAGGGAGATACTGGAATAACCCGCTTGGACCTCGGTTGCGCTCTAGGATACTGGATTTCAATGAAGCAAATCGCCAGCGAGCTTATTCCTGCGAAATCAGTGACGCCAGCTTTGCGCGATACCGAGGAGTCTATTCCGACTTCTTGGGAAGAAGAGCTGCAATCGGAAGAGACATCCTCTGCCACTCCTACTTCCCGGGCCATTTCGGTTCCGAAAGGTCTTGGTCAACCGCGATTCAAAAATCTTCGCTACCTATCTTTCGCGCATCCGAACCCAAGTTCTGCAAAATGGGGCCCTCTCATACAGCTTCTTTCGCGCCTACCCACAATCACCCACTTGTCTCTGGCTCGCTGGCCTATTCCATGCCGCACATCTATTATCGCTCGCTCCCGTGAACCGAATAATGAACCCCATGGCAACGATGTCATGGCTGAAGCAGGCGCGCTTCTGCGCCAGCTCTCACGCAGCACCTACTGTCTGAAATGGCTTGACTTGGAAGGCTGCAGTGAATGGATAGAGGCTCTAACATTTCGAGGCACCGACCCAAATGGTCGAGTATATCGCAGCGGAGAATCTGGCCCTGAATGGAATGGGTCTTGGAGAGACATTGAGTGGATTGGCCTGGGACCAGGGTTTAAGGTTCCTACCGATGCAGTGGACGAACCGCTTCATTCTGGCAACCTTTCTGATATCTCTCGGGGCGAGGAAGAGGAACAGATTCAGAAGATTATAGAAAGGGCGCGTCGGAATTGGGAAACAAAGATCAACACGGCTTACAGAATCTATCGCGAGCTCTTGGCGATAAGGAAAGAGGGTCGTGGGAAGTGGATTTATACCGATGTTGATAAGGAGATTCAGGAGATTCGCTCAAGGTCCAGGCTACCTCAGCCGTCTTGATCGACATGCCGAGAAGAATATCTAGGTCCTCTACAAAGACTACTTGGGATTAGTTAGATCTTCGAAGATAACCTTTTAACAAGAGATACTATGTATAAACATGCGCCAGAAATTCATCCTTTTCAGTTCCGTAACTGTACAATGGTATCATAACCTGATCTTCCACCTCCAATGTAAATTACTTTCGGGCCCGGTTAAACGTCTTCAAGGGATCAACCTTGCCAGCCTTCTTCCCCTTTCCACGACCACGGTTGCGGTCTCTAGCTTTGCGGATGCGGTTCTCATTCGTCTTCGAGAAACCAACGTAACCCACATCCTCCTTGGAGATACCTTTGCGGCCCTTGACCGGCATCAGATAATCTGGCACGTGCTTCAAATGAGGCTGCACACGCGCAGCACGCAATTCTCCATCATGACGCAGCTGGCGCAGCTCCTCCGGGTTTTCCTCGAAATGGCGCTTGAGTTTCTCACTTTTGATCAGCTCCTGACGGATCTCGCGGGCACGGGCTTCCTGCACTGCGAGACGGGTGACGGCGCGCAGAGCATCAGTCATACGGTAGCGGAAGGCATCAACCTGGCTCATCTCAAAATGGTAGGGCTTGACCTCATGGCCAAGCTTGCCCTGCCGCTTCACGATCTTCGCCAAGCGGGTCTCGTCGTGTTTGGCGCTGGCAACCGAGGTGGGCCTGTGCTTGCCATACTTGTCGGCTGGAACGACGAATGAGAGGGCCATGCCGGCTTTACCGGCGCGGCCAGTACGTCCAATGCGGTGGGTGTATGATTTTGAAGTGGTAGGGAGGTCGAAATTGAGAACGCAGGCGACGTTCTGGAAGTCAATTCCGCGAGAAATGCCGTAGTCCTTTTGTTTGCCGGTCATCTTGCGTCGCTTCTCGGGTCGGGACTTTTGCTTTTCGCTTGATTCCTCGGGCTCTTCTTCATCCTCGCTGGAACCGACCTCCGCCTTGTCCTCTGCGCCCTCGTTGGTCTCGCGAGACTTCTTGGACGACTTGGGCACTCCCATGACTTCTTGGTCATCCGCCGCGATGATAATGTCGTAAACGCCCTTGTTGAATTCCTCGACGACGTGCAGCCTAGAGTTGATAGGCAGCTCCGAGTTCAAAACACAGCTCTTGATGCCGAATTGTTCCAAAAACAGCTTCACGCGGTAGCAGCGGTCGATGTCGCCGACAAAAATGATGACTTTTCCTTTCACCAGTTGTAGCTTGAAGATGACATATGTGAGAAGGAACTTTTCGTCTTCCGCACACCTATCGCAGATGTATTAGCATCGATAATGATCCGGCAAACCCAAGGATGGACTCACTTGACTATAAACTGGCTAACACCAGCACCCTTCTCTTCCTTATCCTCGAGCTTCAGAACCACCGGGTTACGGCAGAATAGGCTCTTCAAAGTGTCCACCTCGGAAGTGAGCGTGGCACTCATGAGGAAGGTCTGCACACCACGGGGAATGGCCTTTGAGAGAGCATTGATGTCCTCATCGTATCCATAGGACAGAACCAAGTCGGCTTCGTCAATGACGAGGTATGTGAGCTTCTCGAGCGACAGAGCCGAGTTGTTGACATTGGCGAGGACACGAGTCGGGGTGGAAACGATGAGATCCGGGAAATCGGCGAGCATTGTCCGCTGCACGGCGTCGGACACCTTTTGTGTGAGATTGACGGAACGTACATCTTTTCCGCAGAACTGAGTGAATGATGTGACGACTTTTTGGACCTGCTCCGCAAGCTCGCGAGTCGGGACGAGGATGAGGCCTGTGGTGGCTTTCAACGAAGGATCGGCCTAGTTGGGGATCTCATCAGTAAATTTTCCGGTTCGTGGAAAACCGATAAGTCTTACAGATTTTCGCTGGAGGATGGCCTGCAGGACAGGCAAGACGTACGCAGCGGTCTTTCCAGAACCAGTCTTTGCGCGAGCTGTTTCGGTCAGCGATCTGTAAGCTTGATCATCTTGGATATTAGCTTACCTAGGATATCCTTGCCCTCAAGAGCCAGCGGAATAGCCTTTGCCTGGACGGGAGTAGGCTTGGTGAACTTTTCTTTAATTAGGGCCTGGCGCAGGCGCGGGTCGAGGTTGAGAGTCTCAAAGTCGGCATCCTGCTCCTCGGCACCCTTGGGCTCCGGGGACGGAACATCATTGGCATCCAGTTTGCGCTTCATGTTTGCTGTGCAGTTGTAATCTGAAGACGAAAGAATGATTTAGGAAATCTCGGCGGGCGGTGAGATTTTTTTGGGCGGAGACCGATACGGTGCTGACTCATCACATAGATCGCTGATGCGGAAAAGCCAAAATAACTCGCAGTCGACAACAATTGTAGAAAATCATATGTTCCTCGCCCTTATTCCACAGTGAGCATTAATTACATGGTACTATATTATCATATTAATTGGGGCTTATTTTCAATGGCAAGGCTACTTTCTACCGCTCGACCGTTGATGATGTCGTCAACGCTAGTATCAGCGACTATCGGGCCTGTCACAAACAATATGACCACAAAGGGGACATTGTCAGAGTTAGAGACTGAATGGGAAGAGGTAGGAAATTTGGTCATGTCATTCGTCGACGATGCCCATTGCCTATGCATCAGCCCAGCTGGTGGTAAGCGGACTTACATCCATCAGTATAGCTGAAAGCTATGCTTCGAGAACAAAGATTCATATATCATGCTCTATCACTGGCTCAAACTGCCTCGTTCCAAACCTTGGAAGTCGAGTCCTGAACCTCCTGATTTGGTTGGTGAGGGCTGGGGCGGGGAGAAGAAAGTCAATGGCATTCATGTTATAGTTCGGGACGAAACGGGCAAATGGTCGCGATGAGGAGCAACTCGGCTGGCTAAGGGTCATCTAGGGTATTCATAGATTGTCTTCTAGATAGGCGCTCACACATAAAGGTATGGAAGGAGATGCATAAATCAATACTGAGGTTCTTGGAAGTGCGCGGTCATTCGAACTCTTCCCCACTAGAAACCGCGAGGATACCTCGGGTGTGGGCCGATGATGTCGATTTCCGAAACCCGGACAAAGGGACATGTGCTTGACCGGACCGGTAATGCGATAACCTTTCCGTTCGCATGTTGCTTCTACTTTCTCTCCTGTTTATTTGACTGTACATCCTAGTATCTCGACCTAGAAATCCATCGATATCTAGATATACATCAAGACACCCGGCCCCGCACCCCGCAATGGCGTCTCTCAATGAACAACTCACCACATTGGTCGAGAACTACACAGCTTGCGATGTAAGTATCCTGCGATGGTTCTCTATAAACCAGGACACCTCTATCAAGCAATATACAAATACTCACTATACACTAACATAATCTACATCGCAGGTTTCAGACGCGCTCTTAAAGCTACAAAAAGTGCCAGAAGGCAGTGCACCACGAGCCGGCTACCTGGCAGATCTGAGTAAGAAAAGCCCCAACTGAGCTCTTGATAACCAATATCAAGAGGTCTATCGCATCCCTTCATGCCATCGCATTGCAATAGAGCACCTACTAACCCATCCCACTAGCCCCCTTCTCCCCGATAATCGGAAGAAACGATACCGCGCAGAAAGTCGCAGCACCAGCAACGACATTCAAGTTCTTGCCGAAGAGCGCTAGCCCACCGTCAATCGCTACGGAGAACCCCGAGAAACACGGGTTCCCGCCAGGCAAGCACTGGGTTGACTATGCCGGCGACTTTGCCGCGCAAGATCCCTCCAAGGCGGGTTCAATTATCGTTATTGAGCAGCCGGATGATCAGAGCTGTGCCGTGACGGGTGGGATTATGGCGACGCGCATGAAAGTTCTCGGTATCAAGGCTGCCGTTGTGGGTGGTCGAGTGCGTGATTTGAGAGAACTGCAAGCGACAAAGCTTCCGGTGGGTGTTCTTACACTGTATTCGAATCATGGCTGATCCATGCCTCTAGGTCTGGGCTCGAGCTACTTCCACTGTTGGCACAGGCGCCGAAGCCAAAGCGGGTGTGCGGAACGTTCCTATTTCTATCAGTGGCGTGACTGTTGATGCGGTAAGCGTGGATACTTCGTCACAGCTGTTGATCATTCTGGACTAATTCATTTTAGGGAGACATTGTTTTCTGTGATCCTATGGAAGGAGTAGTTATCATCCCTCGCGACTTGCTTGGCCCCGTTCTCGAACTCATGCCCAAGTTAATCGGCATGGATGACCAGGCAAAGGAAGCCGTGGCGCAGGGAATGACTGTCACGGATGCCTTCAAGAAGTTCCGGTGATGGTAGTTTACATGGAATTTGGGAAATGATACGACTAACTACCGTTCATAGAGCAATGGATGGTAAATCTTGAAGTGTAAAAATGTACATAAAATTCAATCTGGTATCCTCAAAGGTAGTCAATACATCAAAGAAGTTGTGGATTTAAGAATCCAAATCGCTGTACAATAAGTTATGGAATGAAAGACGTGTCCGCATTTACTCGGCGACCCAGACAGCAGCCATACCCATACCGGTACCGACGCACATGCTAGTGACACCGATCTTCTTATTCGTGCGCTTAAGCTCGGTCAGAAGCGTGCTCACCTGGCGAGAGCCAGTGCACCCAAGAGGGTGGCCGAAGGCGATAGCACCACCCTTGGGGTTGACCTTCTCTTGGGGCAGGCCAAGCTCGTTGAGACACCACACGCACTGGGAGGCAAAGGCCTCGTTGATCTCGTAGATGTCGACATCATCCTTGGTGATGCCGGCCTTCTCAAGGGCAACGGGAATGGCCTTCCAAGGGCCAATGCCCATGAGCAAGGGCTTGACGCCGACAACGCTGGCGGAAACGTACTTGCCAATGATCTTCTGGCCCAGGCGCTCGGCAGTGGAGCGCTTCATGAGCAAGACGGCAGCGGCACCGTCGGAGATCTGGGAGGCGTTACCGGCGTGGATGGAGCCGTCCTTGGCGAAGGCAGGGCGGATCTTGCCCAGGGACTCGGCGGTGATGCCCTCACGGATGCCGTCATCAGCCTTGACGGTGATGGTCTTCTCCTCGCCAGACTTGGGGTCGGTCCACTTGACCTCGAGGGGAGCAATCTCCTCGTTGAAGAGGCCAGCCTTTTGGGCCTTGAGGGCCTTCTGGTAGGAGGCAGCGGCGAAAGCATCCTGAGAGGCACGGGAGATGCCGCGGTCCTTGGCCATGTCCTCGGACAGAACACCCATGGGGACCTTGCAGTTGGCGGACTCGGGGTGGTTCTCAAGGAGGTCAGAGAACTCGGTGACGGCACCAGGGCCGTACTGAGAAGACATGCTCTCGACACCGGCACCAATCCCAACGTCGATCATGCCACTCTGGAGAGCGTTGGCAATGTCGACGATAGCCTGCAGGCCACTAGAGCACTGACGGTTCAGGGACTTGACAGCGGTAGTCTCGGGGAAACCAGCCACGAGGGCAGCGGCACGGAACTCAGTAGCACCACCGCCGGGAGGCAGAACGGAGCCGACAGCGACATCATCGACGACCTTGGGGTCAATGCCACTCTTGTCGATCACGGCTTTGAAGACACCGGCGAGCAGATCGGCAGCAGCGGTGTCCTTGAAACCACCCTTGCCACCCTTGGTTAGGGCAGTCCGCAGAGCACATGTCACGACAATATCATCGGGATGTTTCTCGGTGATGGAGGCAGCTCCCTTCTTGCCGGCCGAACCGAAGTGGGAGGCAACCTGACCTAGGCGTTGCTGAGCTGGATATGACAGTTAGCCCCAGACTTCAAGAAACCTGTACGCTGGATTTGACAGCTACTCTGGGGTAGCGAAATACTTACCTGAAGACATGACGTCAATGTGAGATAAAGTCACGGGGTATATGGGAAAAGGAGGGATAGGAACACAATGTTGGACGATATGAAGAACACAGATCACGAAGGGAGAAAGACACTTTTAAAGCAAACCCGTGGATCCGGTTAGTATTCCCCTTGTCGCAAGGTTGGCCGCTCACGTCGCAACAAAAGTGCCGAGGTTCACCGCATCATCATTGATCCTGTCCCAGTCACGGGATCTCCGAGGCGGTCGCATGTGAATCAGTTTCCCACGTGATGCTGGTTTTGCCACAGTGAATGTGATTGTCCGAGACGTATCCTCGGGACCCCGTCTCGCACGGCCCGTTCACCTTATACCTAAACCCTGTCACTTATTATGGCTGTTATTGGCAACGTAATCCTTGACCATGTGCTACGCTATACTCTTGATCTGATAGTTTCTTAACAATGCAACACTTTTCTTCCCACACCTTTGATCCGCTCATATCATCGTCAACTCTGCAATGGCGCCGGCCTGAAACAGTGACTTCTATTTCAGGGCTTCAGGCCTGTATTGCCGCTCACTAACTTGGACTAGCAATGCAAAAGTACTGATCTGGAACTAGAATGGCGACATTCATTCGACAATCTTGTCCTATCCTTTTCTGCACAATACAGCGCCAGCTTTAGCGCTGGCCCTTATGCAGCGGGTCTGCAGTGTCCCAAGCTGAAGTGCTGGATTTAAGAATGGCGTTCCGTTCGCGATCTTCTGAACTGAGAACGTTTTTTCCTATCTGCGGGATTTCATATGACCATGTCGGACGCGCTTGACGTACAAGTCGATGTGAGCAACTTGGCGCTGTTCGGCCTGGGCAACTTCACGGCTGTGCTCAGCGCGCTCTCCGCAGACGATGTTCAACCCACGGCCATGCTCCAGCTAGAAAAGCTGGGCGCTTCTTTTCCCATTAGTGGCCCACTTAGGGCTCAAATCCCCGATCAACTCCAGCGATGCAAGAGTAAACGCTTGGACCGTCTTGGTTTGACAATAGGCTGGCGAAAAGGCGATGCTGCTTCCCTAATGTCCCAATCGGCTGGTGGGCAAGCTGTTGCCCTGTTAGCGACGTGCCTTGAAAATATCTACGGCAGCGATGTCACTGCGACTATCTTCTACAAGCTTTCCAACACTTTACTACCGAATTCCGCCCTTCTTAGCAGCCCTCAGCAGTTGCAGCGAGCCACAACGGTCCTTGCTGGAAAATTGGGGGTGGTTGGATTTGGAACTATACTTGCAAAGCAAGTCTGTCGAATACATGAGGCCTACGAGTGTCTTCCTCACAAGGTACCATCGAGTCTTTTGTCATCGTTGAGTCAAGATGGGATGTGTGACATCTTATCCAAATTCTCTCGAGCCGTACGGGAAGACAAACGTATTGTTTGTGTACGAGGCTGTGCCAGCATGGGGTACATTGCAGCGCTTGCAGTGAGTTTGTTCTCCGATGATTGTATCATCACTGTCGAAAACTTGATCATTCACCAAGGATGCCGGTCGGCCTCCATTACGATTGAGATCACGGATTCACTCGGGTACAAGTCACTCCAGGTGCAACTCATGGGGAAGATTGAATCACTTCTTGATATACCCATCAGGCCTGCTCAACCTCCACGTACCTTAAAATACTCTCACCGAGCCCCTTTCGCTGCGTACATGCAGCTCTATCTGCAAGAATGGGGACTAGTATGCTCGCCGCCTGCATTGATAGCAATGGGAGTCTGTATCCTCTCTCTTTCAGATCGGATTTTTGTATTATTGGGCGAACGCTCCGGCTCGCGGCCGGATGTCTCGGCCAATCTCTTCAGCTTGCTTTTTGGCGAACTTTCTCGGTCTACTCTTCATCAACGATGTGAAACTGCCCTGGGGGTTCCACTTCCCTTAAGGTGGCCCATCTTTTCAAAGACGTGGCTGCAGCTAGAAAGTGCTCTTGCAAAGTCGAACCATGCAGATAGCTTTGCATCACTTGTTGCGAATGCGGACTCCCGTGGTGACCCATCAGATGCACTCCTTCGCATTATAGACGAGGGAGTTGCAAGTATGACAGTGCTCACTCACGAAGGAGCCACATGGCAGGCACTCTGTGATGGCGAGATCTGGTATCCTTCTGATGCAGTCCAAAACCGGGGCGTCAAAAAAGTTACATTGACCCCGAGTGAACTTTTATACAAGTTGTTCTCTTGGGATGATGACAATATGGTCGTCAAGGCAGAAGGCACAACAACCCTGGTCCCATCCAGTCTCCTACATCTTGGCAGTGACCTGAATGATCTAAATTATCACCGTGGTCTCGAGCTTTTTGATGGGCTCGTCTACCACGAAAACCGATATCACAGCCAAATCTTTGCTGAAGTTGACTACAATCTCTGGACCCGGAAATCCAATCAATCATTTTCGAAAAGGGCACCAATAGAGACTGTCTACCCGACTAGAGATGGTGTTCACTCGGACCTCTCATTATCGATTATCGAGCATGTTCAAGGATTGGCCTTGAAGTGTTCAATTACTGCTGAAGGCCAAAAACAGTCTATCAACCTTCGAGAGCGGGTGGATCAGCTATTTGGACTTCTCAACGCCTATCCTTGCAAGCATCCGAGAAGGGCCCCTCTGAGCAAGGACTTCGTGGACAGAGTGCAGACCAATTCAGTGCTTACACCGGATGTACGATCTGGGGATCAAGTTTCAATTGTGCAGACGGCTGGGAATCCCACTGCGCAGTTCTTGTCCCTCACGAGATGGGAATCTGCGGTTCTTTGCCGTAAGTGTTGTCTAAACTGTGCATACGAGCAGGCTCGGGAGAAGGAGATTTATAAGATTATTGTTGCGTGATGTCTGCGCTCGAGAGCTGGTTTAGCTATACTCTTTAGTTACTTGTCGTCTTGGATTTCAGGTACTTAGGCTCAAAGTTGCTCTTGAGATATTCTTATTAAAAGGTTGTCTGGATTTCTTCCTCCGTATTATCTTGCACTTCTTACTCAATATCTTTCTGATTATTTGTACGTATGTATCTCTAAAGGTATCTTTAATGTGTCGAATCCAACTATTTACATAGCCTAGTCCGATATTAGGCCAAGAAGAAAGGTGTATCATTTGTAGTACATACAAAGTGAGGAAGCAAGACACGGAAAGCAAAATGAGAGAGAACTACGAGAGATATTTAATAGAAATAGAGAATAAGAGAGAAAAAGAGAGAGAAAAAGAGAGAGAAAAATAAGAGAAATATAAGAGAAATACGAGACAAATACGGATATGTTTAACAGATCCTATGCAAACAGAATAAGTGATATCATCGTGATGGCCATGTACCATTTCTTTCATTAATGAGAGAACCAACATTTTACTATAAAAACGGTCTTGGTAAGCTACAGCCACAAGTTTAGAATACCTTAGAATCAGTTTGTTCTAGTGGCCACTATCAATGGCGGTATATTACTACACATATTCTGTACTCTCTTTCAAATAAAAGTCACATACCATTTAGATTCCTCTCATATTCGTAGGGAAATCAGACAAAAATACGAGGCCAGTCGAACAGTCCCCTTCTCTTTGATTCTCTGATCAGGCATCGCTCCCTCCATACCGCTCCAAGGTAGCTACCACATCGTGGTTTCCCAGAAAACGAGCATATGAAATGACTCTTTCGAAGAGATGGGTTGCCCTTCCATCGTCACCCCAAAATCCACCCAAGACCACGGTGTTTGCGTGAAAATCAAGTAGAGTCTTGACCATTACCGGGCTCTGCGCCCAGACTGCCATGGCTAGTGGGGGAATTCCGGTATTTGAATTCGGCTTGGCGCCATTCCGTAGTAACTTGAAGACCAATGTTTCGAGCTTTTCTTGAACGGCCCATGCGAGCATGCTCAACGCCGGGTGAGAAAACCCCGAGTTCGGGTTGGCTCCGTGATCTAAAAGCTGCTCTGCAATTCCCACAAAGCCCCGATTCAAGGCAAGGGTGAGAGGAGTGACCTGTAGAACGGCGGCGTTCACGGGGTTGTAGATGCTGTCAGCCTCAGCGCCCCGCTGCAACAGCAGCTCTACCATATCTTCGTCGCCGTTCCTGATGGCGTGATACAAGCCAACGGAGAGAGAAACGCGTTCCATATTCCGAATCCAGGTCGGATTCTGTTGTCCGACTGACGGATATACCATTGACTCGTTCAGGTAGCGTCTCGTCATGGCCAAGTAGCGATGGCGAACGGAGTGGACCAGAGCATCCTCAGTCATAAGCATTTCATTGGGTAGTCCGACGGGTTGAACGCCCAAAATCTCATGTAGGGTCTGCATAGCCCCAGAGTGGTTTGCAGCCAGTGACCATATCCAAAACTTTCCCGGGTCATCTTTGGGATTCTCGGCCCCCAACTGCAGAAGTTCTCGAACGGTGTCTGCCTGCCCGTTCCGGGTGGCCCAGAGAAGAGGTGACAAGTTAAATGGAGCGTTGGGATTCGCTCCAAGTTGGATGAGCAATCAAACGACTTCAAGATGCCCTTCACGCGCTGCAACTGCAAGTGGTGTCAATCCAGTTGGGCTTTGAAACTGAATATTGGCATTGTGTCTCTGAATCAGATAACGAACCATGACCTTGTGTCCATTTTGGGCAGCGAGGTACAGCGGAGACTGTCCGTGGTTGTTTGTTGTAAGTACACTACCATTCTGGGCAAGAGATTGTTCGGCTGTGGTCATGAGGCCGTTTGCTGCCGACCAAATGAGAGCGGAGCTTTTCAGTCGCTCAGCATCGTATTGGTACAAACGCCAAATGGAGTTCGCCCAAAAGGCTCGGCAGGTGCGGGACAGTGAGTAGATGGTGTTGAATGCTACCAGAGGACTTGCACGTGCCTCGAGGTCATCCGTCAGTTTGTCGATGATGGCATAGAGTATTTCCAGTGGTAGGTCTGAGAGTAGCATTTTCACAGGGGTGTTTGATAATAGCCTAGGGTACTGCTCACGTTAGCCCTAAAAAGTGAAGCAGTTGTGCTATACCTTGCACAAAGGGAGCCAACGAAGGTTCTGAGGCCTACCTGAAATCTTATCGGTCAGGGGCGGTGTTGATCTGGTTGAACCACAAAGTGAAGCAACCGTTGAAAGCAACGCGTATGGGAGGACAGTCTCTCGGATCCCTGAAGTGAGGGCCAAGTCAGGTTGAAATGAGTGCAACGACTTGGTAACAACTGGAGATAGAGCTTATATTAGCCCTTCAAGTCAAGATGCTATGCTGTACCTCATACAAAGAGAGACAACAAAGGTTCTGAGGCCTACCTAAATTATTCTTCGTTGCGGGGGGGTGTTGATATGTTGAAGAAGTGAAGTAGGTATGAAAAGTGACGCGTATGGAAGAATAGTCCTCGGAAGTTGGGAATTTTGTACGCGGTAGTTAACGGCGCAAGTTACCGATAGAAGTTACCTATCGTTGATATGAATAAAAAGTCTTAATTAGGACTCGATGTTCAGATTGTAGAATGATGTACACAAGTCCACTACGCGCATGGATAGTGGCCATTATCAAAGCTATAGGTTACATTCGGAACTCTCCGATAGTACTTAGATTGATAGTTTGACATACCAAAAGAGCTAGAAATGACAAGCAAAGACATGTAGGGATGCCTAGAAATGCGTTTAATAGATTGCCTTGGAGGAGATTTGTGAAGAGTAAGTGAAGAAGGTTATCGTGATGCGTAACTGATAGGCATAGAAGTCAAGGCGAAAAATAATTGAATGTAGCCTAATGACTTCTTGACTATAGCCTACAAAGCTCTCTTGACATTATACTACTAGTCCTAATAAATTATAGCTATACCTAGTTGTTGATAAGCTCTCCGTGGTAGATTTTCCCTTGTGGCCCTAGGCCGCTATTCATAATAAGGTTAAGGGTGGATGTGGAGAACCTGCGGAGTACGGCATGCGAAAGGGACCAAAAATCATAACACGTCATAGCCCTGGCGGCCTTTGGCAGGAAATGAAGTCATTGGAAAAACAGTCTTTTGACCGCCTTCCTAAATAGCCCTAGAGATGGTTATAGAGGTCAGATACAAGCACGTCTAGCCATAGTTCGAGACAGCGTATGAGCGGCATTAATGCGAAATAAAGAAAAGAGTGGAGGAGAGAAATAATTTGTGGGACCTCAGGAGGTAGATGTACATACTACGGGTAAGTCTTACTAGGCCTACAGTGGCACCGCTAAAGTGTTGTACCTAGATAGTAAAGCAGTCTTATGTTCCTATCAATTCCGGTCTCTGGGGCCATGCCCTATGGTTCAAAGCTGACGCAGTTTGATCTAGTCTCATTATATGTGAGAAGTTTCTTCCTGTTTTCTATCATGTCCTACTTTTAGCAATGGACGAGAACTGCTTTGCATACGTTCTTTATAGAATTGGAAAATATAGATACGACCTTGCAACACTTGGAATTTGATTTAGAACCAGGATCCCAACTCATTTCCTTACTGGGTTACATACTAAAACCTGACTGATTTCTGTCAGTTTTTGAGTACGTTAAACTGCATATATACGCATCCTTTACCTGACCCACTATCGTATATTATTCCTGCTGGAGGCCTAGGCCCCTTATCGACCTACACACCACAAAGACAAATTATCGCTCTTTTCGCGCAGAAAGCAACGATTGATACTATTTGCAGTACCCTGCAAATACCGATATGGCCCTGGTATCTCGAATAAGGTTGTATGACCTGATAATTAGGTATTCTGGCTCCTATGGCTGGAAAAGTAAATTTGTTCTCCCTTCAAGAATCCAAATCTCTAAGTGCACAAAGACCCCTCTCTACTAGAGGCAATTATTTTCAATCACACAACGTCGTTGAGATATTCAGGAGAACTTCCTATTCAATAATATTTATATATTCCTCGGCATAATTATTTTCAGAATAACCTCTCGAGTAGAGAGAGTGTATGCTATGGAAACGTAGCTGATGTAGGTCTGGAAATTAGGGCGGTGAAATAATTAATACGGAGAAAAATAATCTTGGCATTTTGATCTCCATCGCCGTACAGAGCGGTAGATTGAATTATTTCTCGCCCGCGCAACTTTCCCAGTCAACCTCTCTGCTTGCATCCCCAACTTCGGTCCCGGATACACAAGACACAATCCATCCAAGCCCGAATCGTTACCTATACATGCTATGATTCGACAACTCTTCACGGCCGCCCCGTCGGCGCGCAACGCCTCAACCAAAACCCTCAAGACCCAAATCACTAGACAACCAACATGGCAGCTTACCGTACGACACACTTATGCACCTCGAACCTCAAACTACAAGCTAACAACACTATTCAGAGGCCCTTCCCATCCTGCATCCCAAACACGTGCCTCTTCTCCAGCACACCCGCTCCCTCCTTCACAGTCTCCTCCGCCCAGCAATCTTCGCCCTTCCGCCTCTCCTCCGATAAGCACGGCTCTTCCCCTGCCTCTGAAGAGGACCGTTATAGTCAATACCCACCTAAGCGGCAATGGCCACCAGACATGTCAAAGCTCTCGCAGAAGCACCAGTTCCGCCTTGAGCGGAAATACCGTCGTCGCGCAGCGCTGAAGTATGCGCGGCCCAATTTTGTCAAGGGTGTGCAGCTGGCGCAGTGGGGTATTATTGGATGTAGGTGCTCGATATGGACTTAGAATGGCAGGATTGCTGACGAGTGGGTGTGGTACAGTTGTTGTGATTTATGCGGTGCTCTTTATGAATTGGGATACCAAGGATACGCCGTTCGATGGGGTAAGTACTCATTCTATTCCTTATGACCGGACCGATTCAATAGATCATGGACTGATAAATATGTGTGTAGATTCGTGAAGGCGTCTTCTCTAGTATTCGTGCTGTGTTCTCTCCACCGCCTCCTCGTGGTCCTCAGCGGACTGACGAGTCATCTTGAAGAGGCATCCATCTTGAAGCAATTTTGAGATAACTTTGCTTTTATATATGGTTCATACTATTTCATATTGGACAATAGTAAAATAGATTCCCAACTCGCATTTTCATTCACTACTATAGTCTACGAAGAGGGCGCCATCTGGGACAATCGACAAATCATTCAATTTTCATATCTGTCATTGATCAATGTCATGAGCAAATCCGGTCAAAACCTGCAGGCGTCGCTATCCGTGAAGAAGACGAGACTGAATCATATCGACGAGCAAGTCTCATCTCCCCCCGCCACCCACACTGTAACTTGACTTCAATACATCATGACCACCAGGAAAGTTTCTGGACTGTAAATATGCAACTCCAAAGAACACCAGTAATGCCAACGCCAGTCAAGATAAAACCAAAAGAAACTCCAAATAGGGCAAAGCCAGGCGGCCAGGATGAACTGGTGCTAGCCCTTCAAACAGATAACCGAAACTCCAAGTCATGAGGCGTGTAAAAGATTGACAGTATGAAAGGTGATGAAAAAAAACGACAAGAAGAGAAGAGAATTGGCTGAATAAGTCATATCTGTCGGACATTTAAAGCCAGCGGGATAGATCACTCGACGGTGTCCCAGGACCAGAAACCGGACCAGGAGCAAAACGACTGTCGGGGATATCGAGAGCCAGCTGAAGCTGGGGTGGCCTTTCGTCGAGCAGACCCTTCTTGGGGCTACCAGGCGCCTTTATGGGAGACTTGCTAGGGGAGCCAGGGTCTCCAGCGCGAGGGCCCTCGCGCACAGAAGTGTAGGCCCAGCCATCTTCGGCCGCAGCAGCAACCCAAGTACGAAGACCGTCGTGAACGGCGGAGTAGAACTTCTCCTTACAAGTGCGGAGACTACCGCCCATGACTTTCTCAAAGCCAGAAGCGCGAAGTTCAGATCGGAGCTGGTTCCGTGCTTCCACCGTGGGCAAAGAGGCGATCATGGCGTTCAAGAGATCCAGGTGCGAGGCGAGGTAGTTGGTCGCGTCCCATTCGACGCCGCCGACATACGGAGCAGCAGGCACCGGTGGACGCGGGAGAGGGAAGTGTCGCTGGTAGTAAGAACGAGGATCGACGAGAGGATCATCGGACTCGGCATCAGTCTTGGGAAGCGGGATTACATTCAAATGGTGCAAAAAGATCCAGAACACCTCCTTGGTTACATTGGAAACTTCCTTGCACCACACACGGTAAGGCCGGGATTGGTATATATTGGCGATGAAAGAGACCGGTTGGCTCTCTTCCTTTGGTGAGGGGTCTCGCAGATAGGACAAGATTCGTTCAGCACGCTTGCCTGGGATCTCATCGGGGCTCACTGCAGAGACCTGGGTGAATAAGAGGTTGATAATGATGCTCCGTGTCGTGAACTCGCTCGGGCCCTTCTTTTCCTCGTCGAACAGCATCTTCAGCAACGCCGGGAAGAGGTCTGCCTCAATCGCGGTCAGATGCGCGAGAGCTGCGGACGTAGTGCAGAGGCCCTTAAGGCAAAGCAAAGCTTCATGAAGAAGTGTGTCTTCATGGTCCTCCCTAAGAATATAGTCAATAAATGTTTAGATCAACAAGATCAGGTCTGCGTACCGCCACTCCATCCTCATAATGCGATGAATGAGCTGAACGATCTCGTCCATGCCACCTTCGGCAATGAACCCATCGACCCAAGCGACTGTTTCGTTACGAAGAAGAAGACGAAGTTTGTGAATCTTGCCGACTTCAACCATCTCTGGCTTCTGTATTTCTCTCAGATAGTGCACGAAATCAGATGGATCAGCAGCGGTATCTACAGCCGCCGCTTCATGCAGAGATACTGCTGAGCCGGCCGCGCTGAGCGCCGTATAGACACCGACAGGCTGTGACAGGTCGATCGATCGTGGTCTGCTAAATGTTCCGCTCTCAGGCCGTGCCTTCTTGCCAGGAGACGATGAGCCTCTGCCGAATGCGAAGCCGCGGCTTCGGGAGCGCGAGCGCGAACCCTTACCGTCCTCAGGTCGGCGGTCGTCCTTGGATTCTTTTCCACGTCCACGGCGGCTCTCTGAAGTTCCAGCACTGTGAGGTGTGCCATTTTCGGTTCGGTCTTTCTGAATGAAATCGGCCTTGATGTTGGTATCAAGAGAGCGCATCTTGTCCCTCATGTTATGGGGGATGTTCCTCGCATCCAGCAACTTCTCAAATTCGCTCTCCAGATCCTTGGAGTTCAGATGTCTGTGCACATCCGCATCCCGTTCCTTCGCGTTGAGAGCCGAGATTGCGGCCTGTACCCGAGACAGCTTCTTGGGGGACGACTCTTCTTTAGCCGGGGTTGGATTAGATGATTCGGGCGCAGACGTCTTCCGAGACCTGTCAGGTGCTCGGGCCTTGGATGACGCACTGTCGTTTCGCGTACTGTCGCTGTCTCCCGAGGGTGCGGATCCCAGGAAGTCCTTCAGCTTTCTGTTCCCAGCAAGTATTTCCGACTTCGGTCGAGACTTCGCCTCGCCTGGTCTGATAAGGGATGGTTGGTGCTGGTAATCGTAGAAGTTTCGTTGTTGGGCTGGACTGTATCCCTTGGGTGTGTAGAGGGACACCTCATCAGCGACACTGCGTCGTGTGTCTGCAGTGGAATTGTGTCGGGACCGCGTGGCCGGTTCTGGGTAGGCCGGGGTTGCTGCCCAGGCTGGTGATGGCATGCTATCTATGAGGTCTGTCGGGCTTCGGTTTTCCTTGTCACGGCTCTGCTTTGAGCCATCGCCTTTGCGTCCCCGTTGGGACCGCTTCAAAAGGCCAGAAAGACTAGCGGATGATTTGGTCTTCTTTGGAGACTTCTCATCCATCGCTTCCTGGGTTGTCTCTTCTGACTTCCTTTCCATGTAGCTTCTCAATGATTTGAGAGAGACTGCACTTTTGGTTTTCTTATGCACAATCTTGCCGTCCTTGTTCCCGTGCTTGTGAGTAGGCAGGTTATTTTCTCCGGCCTCGCGGTTTGGAACGATCTCCGCCAGTGGAAGATGACCCGGGGACAGAGTAGAGCCCTCAGCAAAAGGGAAGGGTGTGGTGCCCACAGGCTTGTTCATATGGAACGGCGGGGATATAGCGTCGTCCATAGACTGGTTTCTCTTGTGAGGTTTGGATAATATGGTCCGGAAGACCGAGGATTTGGTGGGGGATCGATTGGCATCGTCGAAGATTTGTGGGCCGGAGGTACTGGGTGCCATAGCTTATCACCTTTGACCAGCAACTGTGGCATGTCAGTCAATGTCAAACACGGGTAGGCGCAGGTCACACTCACGGGAGTTTTCAACACAAGAAATCAGGCTGATAACAAAAAATGACCAGCAAAAATGGGCAGTTGAATCACGGCCCCAATATAAAGGAAGAAAACAGCAAGAAAACAAATGCGATGCAGGGTGGGAGAGGGTGAATAAAGCAAAGTCGAGTAGGAAAACAAGCCAGGCAGCCGGGGAGAATATGAGGTGTGAGCTAGTGTCTTGCTGCCAACGGCAACATTGAGGATCCAGGCTCCACTCAATTCTCAATTTAGGGTGGAAATAAGTAACGCAGTGACGCGATCCTTGGGGTTGGCTGGGATCGGAGGTGGAGGAGTAAACAACGTGCGGGCGAAGATGTTGTGAGGGGCAACGCTGGCGGTGAACGTGGACTTTGAACTTGGGTCTGGACATGTCATTCTGCATAATCTTTTGGGACTTTTACTGGGGGATCTTGCATCGAGGCCATCTCATCCTTGCATGTTTTGTCTCCTTTGTTTGGTGGCCCCAGATACTGGTAAATAAGTGTGTTTACATTTGCCCCAGTAACTATTCATAGATTCTTAGATATAGTTCATGATCAATTCACCACTTTTTACCTTCTATACCAAAGGCCCAACTCTATTTTGGCAGACCACTGCATTCACAGTCCAAGTGACCACTTCTTGCAGTGTTCGTGCTCACCAATGTTAATGCACTTGGCGGGTGTCGCATGCCGGGATGGGCCTGTTTACAATCATCCTCGTGTATGCACGGTGATGCCGAGTAACCTGATAACTAGCACAAGATCGCATCTCAACATCTCCTGGCCTAGGAATCCTGGATCTCATATTGTCCTATTGTCCTATTGTCCTACGATGAATGCAGGTCATGTGCTCATCATCAGATTGACCCATAGGTTGTCTGGTTATGGTGGAACAAACTCGGGTGGTCCACCGCCGTTTGCGATGCCCCGCGATAGGGTCGATAAAAGTGGGCGATCATTAACATCAAAGATGTGTTCCAGACCCTGCAGTACCCCAAATTGAGATGCGCAGGCACAGGCAACACGAAAATTCGAGTGCAAAATCTTATTAACCCTTACCGGAGAGAGTTAGCAGCTGTTCAAAAATCTGTTGGCTTGACTGGGTCAATTGGCTCAGCGCGACGACATCACGGAACTCGGGCAGTTTCGGACACTACCCACAGGGTACTCGGCTTCCTGTTCTGTTCCGATCATCGTTCCAACTTGCTTCGACCTGCAAGGACTTAAGACAGCGCCCTGAACCCACCACGAACAGACAGCCAAACTCACAATGAATTGCCCCTCGCGAAACGATGACACTCTCGCTCACCCGGGCTGGAATCAGAGCCCACCGCCCTTCAGTCCCGACATCACCACCCGCAATGACTTCAACGGCCTCGCTAACTCCAGAGTCCACCGTAAACATGCTACCGACGATGGAGGTGGGACTGGGAATGATAAATTATCTCTAGATCCAACACCGCACACTCTCGATGACCCAGAGCTTACGGAGAAGACCCCGGACGGTGAAGTGATCGCTGCGTCCTCGGGGTGTAAACCACCTTCGAGGGCCAGTGGGTCACCTCACCGTCCTTTCAAGTCTTTCTTCCTTTCATCGACTGCAATCTGTGCTCGCAAATTGGTCAAGTTCGGCCGTTTTGTCGGACCTGGTTTCCTCATCGCGGTCGCATATATCGATCCGGGAAACTATGCCACTGACGTTGCGGCCGGCGCTCAGTTCAAATATGCTTTGCTGTTCATCGTTCTTCTGTCCAATCTCTTTGCAATCCTTCTCCAATCCCTGTGCATCAAGCTGGGCTCCGTGACTGGTCTCAACCTTGCTGAGAATTGCCGCGAGCATCTTCCCCGCTGGCTGGTATATATTCTTTACTTCTTAGCAGAGGCGGCCATCATTGCAACGGATATTGCAGAGGTTGTTGGTTCTGCGATCGCGCTGAACCTACTCGGAAACATCCCCCTGGTAGCCGGATGTGCGATCACCTTGGTAGATGTATTCTTTCTGCTCCTCTTCTGGCGCCCAAATGGGTCCATGTGGGGGTTGCGTTTCTTTGAATTTTTTGTCATGGGCCTCGTGCTTGCAGTTGTTATCTGCTTTTGCATTCAACTGTCTCTCATCAGGGACCAGTCAGTGGGAGAAGTTTTCCGGGGCTATCTCCCGTCGTCGGCTATTGTTCAATCCGAAGGGTGAGTCGGAACATTGTCAGGAATCGTGAACAAATACTAACCTAGAATCATAGTCTTTACCAAAGCTGCGGTATCCTCGGTGCGACTGTCATGCCACATTCCCTCTTCCTCGGCAGTGGAGTGGTTCAGTCTCGCCTGAAAGACTTCGATGTCACATCTGGCTATGTGGAGTCCACTGTGCCCCTAGGAAGCAACGGCGGTGAAGTTGAATATCGCCCTACCATCCATGCGATTCGCAGCTGCATGAAGTATTCGATCGTTGAGCTAGCCCTGTCGCTCTTCACATTTGCCCTTTTTGTCAACAGCGCCATTCTCATCGTGGCGGGTGCCTCGCTCTACGACGTCGCAGGTGGCGCTGACGCTGATCTCTTCGGCATTTACAAGCTGCTTAATTCATCAATCGCACCGGCTGCCGGTCTTATTTTCGCTCTGGCTCTTCTTCTCTCCGGCATCTCTGCTGGAATTGTGTGCACCATGGCTGGCCAAATGGTCAGCGAGGGCATGTTGAACTGGAGCATCAAACCCTGGCTTCGTCGAGTTATTACTCGCTCCATCAGCATTATTCCTAGCATTATTATCGCTGCAGCTGTGGGAAAGGAGGGGCTCGATAAGACCCTGACTGCAAGTCAGGTCGTTCTCAGTGTCATCCTGCCATTCGTCTCAGCTCCACTTGTCTGGTTTACATGCTTCAACAAATATATGACCGTGTCTGTTGAGCAGACCAGCGAAGGCAACGGCGAGGTACAAATAGAAAAAATTCCCATGCGCAATCACTGGGCCCTTTCCATCATCGCAGTGCTCGTCTGGCTACTCATCACCGTGATGAATATCGCGCTACTGGTTTTGCTTGGCCTGGGTAAAGCATCTTGATTCGACTTCGCTCGGTTACTATCTATCGGCTGCATATCTCATCTCGACTTTGACCATCACTAGACGGACGGCTTCTTTCGGACTTGCATTCGCTGCATTTACTGGCACCACTTTATCACGGCGCTTACACTAGCACCTTACATTTGCATAGATGACAGAAACAAAATAAACAAATCGCTGTATATGAGATTGATATCGCATAGTCGTAACCTTGGAAGCATAAGTATAAAGTAACCCGCCAACTCCGCATCCCATGACTGTAGCGCAGATTAATATCGGGCTATTCTTAATGTATTCCATATCAAAGCTAGCCGAGACCACCGGCAGCCTCCTTGATCTGCTGCTGCTCCGGTGGCTGATCAATAAATTGCGGTGGCGCGACCTCATCCTGCAAGAAGCTCGGAACAGCATCTTCACCCACACCCGTCTCAAACATAGACTCTTCACCTAAAGCCTCCAACTCCGCATCCAAATCCGCCTCGTCAACCTCCTCGGGCACGTCGTAGGCCCGCGAGATACTCTCCTGGATCTCATTGCCCACCTCCATCAGATCGGCCATTTCGTCCTGCATCTGCTCAATCTTGTCGATATCAACCTTGCCATATTGCTTCTTGAGCTCCTTGGTCGTCGTCTTCATTGCGTCCACTGTCGTCATCACGTTCTTCAGGTTATCTTGCATCATGCCTGCCTGCTCCATGTTCCACGACTGCTGCGACAGCTGGTCGCGCTGTGCCTCGTACTGTTTCCGCCGTTGGAGTACTTTCAGGGCTTTCTGGCGTAGGGCATTCTTGCCGGGTCCATCGCGCATTTTGGCGAGTTTGGCTTGATAGGTTGAAAGTTCGGAGTTGAGGGCGGCGAGCTTGACGTCGATGCTGGAGACGCGGTCGTCGACCTGTCATGGAGCGGGGGTATTAGCGAGGAGGTGCGGAGAATGATGCTCTTCGATGGTAGTACCTTGGTGATTGCACCATCCAAAGTCGGCTTGGGAGCCGCACTCTTGGTGCCAAACAAACGATTCATTATGACTGAGAGGACGAGGAGCGGCAAGATGCAAGATGGTGGGGATGGTTTATCGTCGGTGAAGCTAATACTCTTGTAGTAGCTAACAAGGCCAGTAATGGTCCACACGAAGCTAAGGGCTGTGCACTCTAGCCGAGCACTATGTAGGATCAAATCGACTGTACAAATACACAGGCAACCGATAAATGCGGAGGGCGACGTCAGCCGTGGCCTGAGGCCAACGCTAACGTTCACGTGACTATCCCTTCTATGAACACGGCCGAGTAGTTTGTTCTAGATGGTGGACATGGTCATTCGTCATAGCCAGATGCCATTTCTCTTGAATAGAACGTGAATTTGACCCTGCTGGAATTCAGTTCCACCTGATGTACAATGATTGCCATTCGGGATCCAACTCTCTGGTGGATTAGTGGATTGGGCACTGGACGGGGACGGGACAGAGTCGCAGATACATCGGGCCCCACACAACTCGGGCGAGTAGGGAAGTACTCGTTACTTTGCTTGCCCATCCGCCATCCTGAATCATGGCTCAGATGACCGAGGACGGGGACCAGTGCATACTATCTGCTCCAATCTCCGGACGTAATCAAATATGTGACCTTTCATCTCCCAGAAGTCCCAAAAATATGTACATATCCGGGGCGGATACACAGGGATGCCCAGCCGCATCTCCGTATAGGTGCCCAGATGTTGAAGGTATAGGGATGTCAGACGAATTAACTACGTGGCCATGGTCGAACTATAACATTCTAGCACCTATACCAATAGAAAAGAAAGAGATACCTTGGAAACAGAAGAGACCCCACAGATTATCCACCATAATGGCTTTTGTATGAACCGTGCTTATCGTTGCCCAGGTGGTCGGGGCTGGATCCCCGCTGATTACGATGATTACTGTGCACAGTGTCCTGCTGCTTGTGGCTCGTGGCTCGTGGCCCATTCATCGTCATCTTTCTATCTTTCTGGCACTTCCAGTTTGATTCTTGGATGGTCGAGTGTTGAGTAAGTCGGCAAGTCCTGCATTCCCGCACTTGGAACGGCCCCTCTTTCTTTTTCCCCTTACAACTTCAACCCACGACTCCCCGAATTCTATCCCTCTTTTCTTCGTCACTCCCTTAGCTTCGAAGGTACGTACTCAACGCATTCTCTGCCCATCCGCCTCCCCCCTCTGATTGTTCAGTCTTGTGTGTCCGGTCCGTTTTGTGAGGTTCCGCACCTCGGGGGCGCACACCATCAGCTCTCTGTTTGATGTAACCAGCCCCATCTCGATCGATCGCTAACCCCGGACCTCAGCGCCAGGTTCGCTTCGACTCTTATCGTTTTGCTTTTTTGATCCCTGTTATTCGCCACGGCCTGAGGTCGCCTCCTTCTCGAGCTTGCGCGACTCTCTGTGTGTGGACGCACAGGTGTGTCGCCCTGCTGGCGAAACCCTCTCCCCCATTCCGCACTCACCCCGTGTACCATATTACGACATCTCAGAGACCTACGAAACGAATCGTCCCATGAATCGTGATTCTTGGCTATATACTTCATCATGTTCTGGCGTTTTGGGGGATATGCAAGTATCTCCACCATCGATACCCTACTGGACAAGCCTGAGGTCACCCTCGAAGACCTACTAGATGAGCCGGAGATCATCCAGGAGCTGAAACAGCATAATACGAAACTCATAGAATACCTGCGCGAGGATCATGTCTTGAAGCGGCTTATGGACTATGTCACCGCACCGAGCTTGATAAATGACGAAGATAATGACGACGATGCTCACGAATCCGGAGCTGCAAAGGAAGCAGGCACCGAGTCTGCGACAAACGAAAATGCAGACAATAAAGACCAGGACGAGAATGAAGAGAAGGAGTCGGACCCGCTGAAGGGTGTGATGGACTCCGATGACCTTGACAGGCTCGAGAAGACTCGCTTGAAACATGCGTATGTCGCATGTGAGGTTCTCTCTTCGGAGACTTGGTCCATTCTGGAGTCCATGATGGCAAACCCCTCCTACTTGCGCGACTTTTGGGGTTTCCTGCGACGACCCCCGCCTCTCGACTCCATACAGGCCTCCTACTTCACCAAAGTGAACGAGACCCTGCTTGATAAAAAGACTGAAGAGATGCTGGATTTCTTGAAATCGCTGGATGGGATTGTTGCAGCACTCCTGCAGCACGTCGATAACCCCATGGTCATGGATCTGCTGCTGAAGATCATCAGCTTGGAAAAGGCCGAGGGTGGTCAAGGCATCGTGGATTGGCTGCAGTCTCAGGATCTGATTCCGACCTTGTTGTCATTCCTCTCGCCCAATTACCCAGGCTCCGTGCAAACCTCCGCAGGCGACTTCCTCAAAGCGATCATCACCATTTCCGCAAATGCGACTCCCAACGATCAGTCGTGCATCGGCCCCAACAGCCTCACACGCCAGCTGGTCTCTCCCGGGTGCGTCCAGAAGCTGGTAAATGCGATGCTAAAGGGTGGCAACCCGCTGACCGTGGGTGTGGGCATTGTGATTGAGGTCATTCGCAAGAACAATTCGGACTATGACCCGGAGAATCTGGGTGGGCCCGAATCTATGCCTACGCCCTACGACCCAATCTACCTTGGATATTTGCTTCGAACGTTCGCTCAGCACATCCCTGATTTCATGGCTCTGATCCAAAGCCCCAAGCACATAGTCCATGATGGCACTCAGCTAAAGACTGTCGACCGAGGCTGCCTGAGTTCGGCATGGGGGGCAAAGATCGAGCCCCTTGGCTTCGATCGTTTCAAGACTTGCGAGTTGATGGCTGAATTGCTGCACTGCAGTAACATGGGCCTTCTCAACGAGCCAGGCAGCGATGAATATGTCCGGCATCGCAACGAGGAGCGTGAGAAGCTGATTCGCCAAGGATTTTTCAACCCTCATCGCGAAGAGCATGAGGGTCTTGATTACAACGATACCACCGCAGATTTCACAAATGGCTCGGTTACGGATACTGGAACGCCGGAGGCTCGCAAGGATGAGCTGCAGCGTGCTGGTGAAGAGGAAGGCTTTGAGGATGTCGGTGCCCCTGGTGATCTGGCTGGTGAGAAGGAAGAGGGGAAAGCGGAAGTCTCACAGGAAACCGCTGCGGAGTCTGTCCCTGCGGCAAAGCCCGACGCCGAGGCTGGTGCTCCATCACCTTCCACTGGTCTGGCAGACCAGGTGAGTGAAATCAAGCTTGAGAGCGAACCTCAAGAAAAGCAAGCATCCACGTCAGATGCAAAGGACGAAGTACAGGTTTCTACTCAGCCCGAGGATATGCCCACCCCTCTTCCCGCCTCCGAGGAACAGCCAGCTGAGTCCACCTCTCAGCCAGCTGATGTTGAGCACGCCCAAGAAAGCGGAACAGCCAATGATGGAGGCGCCGAAGATGCCGCTGAGCAGTATATTCAGTACGACACAGATGGACGCCCCGTGGTTGGAGACTATTTGAAGATCCAGTTCGTTCAGAACAAGGTCGTTCCCACGATACTGGTGAGTACGCAGCAGTCCCTGAAACATATACCTTCCTTCTAACCTTATGACCTTAGGGCTTCTTCTTCCGATTCCCTTGGAATAACTTCCTTCATAATGTTGTGTACGACGTAGTTCAGCAGGTCTTCAATGGCCCCATGGAACGTGGCTACAACCGGGCCCTAGCCATCGACGTCTTCGAACACGGCCAGGTCACGAATGCCATCGTCGAAGGCCAGAAGCGCAGTGACGAGGCTCAGAAGACCAAACAGATTCGCCTTGGCTACATGGGGCATCTGACCCTGGTTGCAGAGGAGGTCGTCAAGTTCAGTGAACGCCACCCGCCAGAGCTGCTTTCACGTTCTGTGATGGAAGCAGTGTTGAACCCAGACTGGATTGACTACGTCGAGCAAACTCTCTCGCAAACTCGGGAACGGGACAATGCCATTCTGGGCGGCGTACGTCCCGAAATGTCTATCGGGCCTCGACAGACGGTCCTCAGCTCTGGCCAAGGTTTCAACAACTCCTCCAACGCCTTGGCTGAAGCTGGACTGAATGGGGGAATCGGCGGTTCCTCCTTCCAAGGCTTTGACCTCAACCAAAGCAGTGTCTCTGGAGGAGCATTCGGTGGTGGGGCGTCTGCCCTTCTGAGCGGCTTTGCTAGCTCGAGCGATGATGAGGATGAGGAAATGGAGGACCAGAACGACCGAGACGCCGGCATTGCAGAAGGCGATTCCGAGAATGTGAGTAAATTCGTCTCGACCAAACATTGACAGATGCGAGCCATGACCGATGTGCGCGTGCGCTGCCTCGATTCCCACATTCCCTTTCCCCAAATTATTTTGTACGATGTTGGCCCAACCACTTGGATGGTGCAAACGGGCGTTTTGACAAAGCCACGCTTGTCTTCTTGACCATGGTCTCTCGCTATCTCTTATTCGGAAGTTGGATTTTGACCGAGATCGAGTTTCTGGATGCCTTCACGGTCGTCAAAAACACCCTTGTTCATGTTCATTATACTCGTGTCAATGTGTTATCTACCTCGGGCTTCGCGCTTTGAGTTGGTACTCTTTTCATAGACCTCCTCCCATCGTCAGCTCTTCACAACTCATCGCCAGCTGTCAAGATCCTGAACTGCTACTGACCTTATCATTTTTCAGGTGACTTCGCCTTCTGCTAGCCAGCCTATTCCCATCTTACCTCCACCTCCTGCTCCCTTGAGCCTTGGTCCTTCTCGAGCTCGGCGCCAGCTCGCAGCACGTCTTGCTGCCCAAAAGCAGCAAGCGAGTGAGAACGCAGACGGTGAAGATGACGAGGAAAGGCCCGAATTGGACGAAGGCCGTGGATCTCAATGGCCCAGCAACCCATTTGTGATTGCAGGAGTTGACGACGATGCCGAAGGAGGCTCAGCGTTCCCCAACTCCGACTTTCCATCCAGCGCAGACATGTCTTCTCCCACATTCCCCGAGTCAGGGTTCAGCCCACCAGATTCGTTGTCCAACTCATCCGATGAAGATGACGACGGTCGCTCAGAAGCCGTGCGACGACACGTCCGCGTGCCCCTCGAAGTCGAAGACGAAGGCGATGAAATGGGGGAGATGGTTGGACCCAGTGCCACTGGAATGATCGACTCGGATGACGAAGACGAAGCCATCATCAACGAATCATTGGGCTATTCCAACCTGCCGGGTCAAACTCGTTACAGCGGCTTCCGCCGCCCGCGGGCCGTGAGCTCTCACCTCGACGATGACCAAAACGACAGCAGTGATGGCGAAGATGATGGGTTGGTGGAGATCCTAGTCCCAGGCCGCAAATCCTCCACCTCTAACTAGGTTTGGGGTGATAATATCATCTTGTGCTTATATTTGCGTCTCACATTTCTTACTGTTTCTGTCACGCATATAACGATGCTCATCGTTAGGAAGAATCTCACGGGGTGCTATTCTTCACCTTTTGGTAGTTGGGAGATGTTTACATCCATGGTGGGTTTGGCGGCATGGCATCTGTACATATTTTCCATCTCTGGTTGATTTTTGGGAGGATCTGCATGATGATGACTTTCGTTTTGTTTTCCATGATGTTTATTCCTTACGCATCGTGTGGGGAGCCGACGGTTCTCGTTAGGAGATGATGACCTTGTACGATAGTTGTGGTAGAGAGAATTGATGTTTGCAATGATTTACCCTGATTAAAGAGCTGGAGGTTCCCTTCATTTGCAGGCTCGATTTCATCTTCAATTTACTCCTCATCCGTATATTGTAGGTTCTCTCCCGCGCACACATAAAAAGTGGGTCCCACCTGCCGAATCTTTTGATGAACGTGATATCACTTGCTTCATCTTCACTCTTATACGTCTACACCTGCGCTGGGCCTCTCCATATTCCATTATCTGTTAGGCCTGGCTCATTTCCTTTCATTCTCTCATCCTGCATACTCTCAACCTTTTTCATACATTCCTCTACGAATACATTGTGCAACCTCGCATCTTTTATCAACCTCATCCACTATCAACATCCCTCTAGAGAATCGCAGAAATGCCTCCACTCTATCTTCACAAAGAGCTCGAGAAGTGGGCAGCGACACATGGGGGCCACATAGACGACAGTGTCTGCATCACCCACGACGCCGAGCGTGGCGTCCACATGCGGGTCAAAGACAACTGGTCCAAGGCTGTCAAAGAAGAGACACGGGCAATCAGCACCCCGCTGGGCATCACAATTTCCTACTACAATGCTATCGACTACAAGTCCGCAAAGGGCTCATTCTCCAGCCACGGCGTGGTATTCCCGCGGGCGTTCATCGACAACGTGGGAACGGAAGAGACCTTTGCGTTCTTCCTTATGGCACAGTTTCTGCGCGGAGAAGAAGGCTTTTGGTACCCTTATTTGCGCACACTTCCTCAACCGGGAGAATTGAATACGCCATTGTGCTTTGATGAAGAGGATGTGGCTTGGCTTGATGGGACGGGGATTCCGGAGGCTTCATGGTTCAGGTACGAGATCTGGGACAAGAAGTATGAGGAGTGCGTTACGAAGCTTGAAAACCTTGGATTTGAGGGAGTCAAGGATTTTACCTGGTATGTAACACACTTGAAGTACTAAAGAGGTTTGTTGGGTTATTTGATGTACCTCGCTGACTCTACAGGGAACTCTACCTGTGGGCTTCGACCATCATTACATCTCGCGCATTTTCAGCAAAGGTTCTGGCCGAGGCCGTGGAGGCATCTGACCTCCCCGACAATGGAATCTCAGTTCTCCTGCCGCTCATCGATCTCCCAAACCATCGACCACTTGCAAAGATTGAGTGGCGTGCTGGAGATAAGGGTGTTGGCTTGATACTTCGGGAGACCATCCAACCGGGAGAGGAAATCGCCAACAACTACGGACCTCGGAACAATGAGCAGTGTTAGTGTATCAACTTGCCGCGTATATTATTAATCGACCACTAACATAAACCAGTGCTGATGAACTATGGCTTCTGTATCCCTAACAACCCCACTGATTACCGAATTATAAAGCTAGGCGTAGAGCCAGACAGCCCGCTCAGCAAGGCCAAGGCACGCCAGATCGAGATGTTCCCAGAAGTGGCCAATAACACCGATGACCACTACTATATCTTCAATGTGTTCTACCCGCTTTTATCTCCCGACCGGCCCATGGAACACTCTATCTTTTCACCAGCACTCTTTAATGCGCTCACTGTCATGCACGGCAACAAGCGTGAACGCGGGAGCCTGGTGATCGATGAGGGAGGCATTTCGATCCCTCAGAGCTATGGCAATGGACGCAGCACATTGGCAGCGCTGGCACAGATCAGTGTCGAGCTGATTGCCCACATCATGGTACTCCAGGAGTCTGGGAAAGACCTGCCCTCGCAACCACAAAACATAAGACAGATGTTCGCCAAGACATACCGCGACGGCCTGATCTCGCTGGACAAGGCAGCATTAGTCATTGCAACATGGACAATTGCACGGGCCCGAGACCACAACCGTGGCGAAGAATGGCCCGATGTCAAGGCTATGCTGGACGAGCACCTGGCACTCATCCCGGACGGTCAATTGCCGAAGGAGATCCTGTCTCGGATACAGATGCGAATTTTGGAACGGCCCTCTCTTCTCCCTAAGAACGGCCAACTCTTCCGAATCGGAGAGCTTTACAGTCTACTGCCAGAGGAGATGCAGGGCCCTAGCCAGGCTTGCTTCAATGCTATCCTCGGGTATGCTAGCCAACATATCCCAGGGCTTCAGACTGACCCGCAGGGTCTGTTTTCCCTTGTACTGGGTATTCTGGTGGCAACTTGCCGGTCACCTCAGGCGAGACCCAAGCTTTCTCCTCGTCTTACTAAATGGATCGATTTCCTTCTTGAACAGTATCCTTTGTCTACGGATATTGACAGAAACCCCGAAGAGGGACGGGAAAACATTGATGCGCTGGCCAAGCTGGTTAGCCACGAGATGACAAGTGCATGGCTCACTGGGGCTCGAGTAGCCTGGATTTCCCCGGAGAGTGGATGGATGCAGCCAGGCTGGTTGCAGTGGGCATGGGAAGTGGCCAAGGAGGAGATGGTGATGCTTCCGCTGGAGCCACTGCAGGTGCTGGTGACGGCGAACCCGCAGATATTGAAACAGGCAGTGATATATGTGCCCAAGGAGTAGAGGAAGAATATGGGTATAAAAATGGAGAAGCAGATATAGTCTAGATAGTGCAAGAAACGAGGAAAATAAACGATACGTGAAAGAGAAACAAGAAGGAAAACTAGATAGTCTGCATAGAAACTGATTCCAAGAAACGAGGAGGATAAATGATATATGAAGAAGATGTAAACAGAAAAAGTACATAGAGTACATAGAAAGTGATGCCCGGAAAGGAAGGCACGTCATGGCCGAAAGGCGGGTGCTGAGTAATCCTACGTCACATGACTCTCGGCCAATCATGGGCCACGTAAAGACGGATCGTTAATCAGAGCGCAGGAATTGCGTTGAGCTCCCCCTTCCCTCTCTCTTTAGGACTGCTCGATCTTCCACCCGCATTGTCTCAATCCGCCATCATGATATCTCGAGCGGCGGCTCCCTCCACCTCCTCCCTCACCCAACTCTCCGCCCGCTCCCTCCGCGCCCAAGGGACGGCCGCCCGCTCCTTCGCAACCGTGCAGGAGGCTCCTCCCGTGCGACACTATGGGGGGCTCAAGGACCAGGACCGGATTTTCACCAACCTCTATGGACACCACGGTGCTGATCTGAAGTCGGCTATGAAGTATGGCGGTGACTGGCACCGGACAAAGGACATTGTGCTGAAGGGCCATGACTGGGTGGGTGACATCTATTTGGATCGACGAACACTCGGAAATTGGCATTGCTGATACTTCCTGGACAGCTTATTTCGGAGATCAAGGCTTCTGGCCTTCGCGGTCGTGGTGGTGCTGGTTTCCCCTCGGGATTGAAATACGTAAGTGGGATTTGGCAGTGAGATGCACTCGGTCTTTGATTTTCGGGCTGACCCGGCATACAACTTAGTCGTTCATGAACTTCAAGGACTGGGACAAGGATTCCCGGCCCCGTTATCTGGTTGTTAACGCAGATGAAGGCGAGCCCGGTACTTGCAAGGATCGTGAGATTATGCGCAAGGACCCCCAGAAGCTGATTGAGGGTTGCTTGGTGGTGGGTCGTGCCATGAACGCCAATGCCGCCTACATCTACATTCGTGGCGAGTTCTACCATGAGGCGACCGTTCTCCAGCGCGCTATCAACGAGGCCTACGCCGCGGGCCACATTGGCAAGAACGCGTGCGGGTCCGGCTATGATTTCGACGTGTACATCCACCGCGGTATGGGTGCCTACATTTGCGGCGAGGAGACTTCCCTGATCGAGTCCATTGAGGGTAAGGCTGGCAAGCCCCGTCTCAAGCCCCCGTTCCCCGCTGCCGTCGGTCTTTTCGGTTGCCCTAGCACCGTCACCAACGTCGAGACCGTCGCCGTTGTCCCGACCATCATCCGTCGCGGGCCCAGCTGGTTCTCGTCCTTCGGCCGTGAGCGTAACGCCGGTACCAAGCTGTTCTGTATCTCCGGTCACGTCAACAACCCTGTTACCGTCGAGGAGGAGATGTCCATCTCGCTGCGCGAATTGATTGAGAAGCACTGCGGTGGTGTGCGCGGCGGTTGGGACAACCTGTACGCCGTCATTCCCGGTGGCTCTTCGACTCCCGTCATCCCCAAGTCCGTGGCCGACAACCAGCTCATGGACTTTGACGCGCTCAAGGACAACCAGACTGGTCTGGGTACCGCGGCCGTCATCGTCATGGACAAGTCTACCGATATTGTTCGCGCCATCTCCCGCCTGTCTACCTTCTACAAGCACGAGTCGTGCGGTCAGTGCACCCCCTGCCGAGAGGGTAGCAAGTGGACCATGCAGATGATGCAGCGCATGGAGACCGGCAACGCCCGCGAGCGTGAGATCGACATGCTCCAGGAGTTGACCAAGCAGGTCGAGGGCCACACCATCTGTGCCCTGGGTGAGGCTTTCGCCTGGCCCATCCAGGGTCTGATCCGCCACTTCCGACCCGAGCTGGAGAAGCGTATCCGCGAATACGGGAAGGAGCTCGGTGCCTCCCCCTACGCCGGTGGCTGGCACCCTGATAGTCGTGCTGAGGGCAAGCTGATCTCCCCCGGCATGTAAAATTCCTTCCTCTCCTACCTCCTCCTATCACGTCCTTCTTCCCCCTCATTGCATCTCTCGGAAACGATGCAGGAATGGGTCAGTTTTCTATCTACCAATTAAATATCTCTGGACCTGCCCTCGCCGGCTAATTCGCCAAGCTGGCTGAGGGCGAGGTTGTCTCTATACTTTCCTTGTTCTCTCTGTTCGATCCCCTTCCTGTTGCGTCTAGGTTTTTCCTTCCATGTACAGTCGGTAGCAAATTGATGCATTTTATGTCTTTACTGGTTTCTTTTCGTAGGTCATGGTGTGCAGATAGGAGATAAGACAGCCAGGATGATGCCCAAGAACTCGTCATTGCCTGATGACTTGCTGAGCTTGGATTAGATCAGACCACTGGGAGGCTATGGGACACAAGCTGGAGACGACAATGCAGACTACTAAGAAGGCGGGCCGGTGAGGCAATGCCATGAACCAGAAGAGGAACCAATTCACAATAAAGGCAATACTGCAAGAAGTGGCTGCGTCCGTCTAGAGCGTGGTATTTGTATATAGGGAACGGGTAATCCTATAATTATAGAACTTTGTACGTATAAAAAAGTGGTATAATCAGTCCCTGCCCAACACTCCTTGGTAACACACCCCTACCTTGACTAGAATATAGGCATTATCTTTCTGCCAACAGATTCCAGCCTCTTTCTTTCTAGTTAACTAGGCGTGGGTTTTTATTTCAGCCAAAGGCCTCCAATTCTGGTTTCCTTAGTAAAATTACTAGTTTTTGAGTCTATCGAATCGCTCTCTCTTCCTATTTGCGTATATCTCCATTCACTATCCAATCATGTGTCTAGACCCTAATTTTCAGCACCCACGCCTTTTAGGCTGAAAATATCATCTGATTTACTGCTATCATCGATATGGTTATGTGAGAAAACAACCGTAGCTGAGACATGCTATATTCGATGGTTGGTGTAGTGAATCTAGGGCCTAGCGGGATCCATGGCTAAATCTTCTGTAGGGATCCCAAATTGGGATAAAATGGGAGGGCCCTGATCCTCAGGGTCATCGTATGATTCGTCCAGATGATATGATTCGGTGTCGTCGTCGGCCAGAACTGATTGATGGCAACGCTAGCCAACCTGCTATCGCTGAACCTCTCAACCAAAATCAGAACTCAGCATTATCATCGAAAATGTTTGATCACGGCCAATCCGACGACCAATGAATCAAGGCCATTGACGTTCATGGACATCGGGTTCTTTGCGACTATTGCCATAGACGCCCTGTGTGAGGGTGAGTGAGTCCGCAACTTGTGCGAGCATTATGTTTGACTCTGGGATATTGATGATTCCGGTTCGCATCCATTTGTCTCGTGAGCATAAAAACCACTCAAGGGCACAATTATGGAGCGGTGTGGGCTTCTTGATTGTGAAGTAGCCAGTGACGGTATCAAAGGATGTCCGGGTTGGAGATAGTAAAAAGCGGTGAAGGAAGCGGTGACCATTTGGCTACGCTATTTCACGGGCGCCCATCCAACACTGCTCTTTGTATAACCTCGTGATTGCCCGTTCTGGCCGCCAACCTCCTTTCACTCTTAGCCTACTGCCTACATCACTATACGGTTAACTATAGACTGCACTAGGTCGCTTTTGCTCTCACATAATAATGACAGGTAATGATGGCTGATATTCAGAACTAAAGAAGAAAATCAGCGGACCACCGTCTGCACAGCAACGTTTCTTCATCACTTCGCCACTCTGCAGTGACGAGGAACAGAGAGTCTGACCTACTCATAACCCCTCACCTACACTTCACTTCTGTCTTGGTCAGTACTCACTTGATATCTCTTATCAGAGGGAAACAAACTACATGAAGCAAAGTCCATCCAAGGCCCGAAGAGCCTACACAATTCGCTGAAGGGGTTCGGTATCCTCATTAGTAAGGCGACATCAAACACACGACCTAATCAACATGCGAATAGAAGGCGAGTCCCAGTTGATGAAGGTGCGGGGTTAGGCAGAAGTATGGCAATCTTACTGGACTCTTCGTCCTTGGATGAACCTGGCATATCATGGCCAGGCTCACCCGCCCCTACGGTCTCATCCATCTCCTCTTGCTCGGCTGCAGGATCTCCAGGAGCATGTCGGATCGAGCGGCAAGGAGGGCCAGTTCCTCATCCTGGCCATCATCCGGGTCATCATCGATGGCGGGACGTGGGGGCGGCTCCAGGATCCAGTTCATGTCCGTTACCGACCCATCGTTAGAAGCATGTGCGGCGGGTGCGGCGGCCACGACGGGCTCGTTATCCGCGCTGGGCTGGTCGTTTCCAGCCGCAGCCTGCTCGCGAGCTGCTAGGGTTCTTCTGGCTGCGATGATGGAGAAGGCGTTACCAGGTAGGTATGCGACACCATCCATGTACTGCATCGGGGTCGGTACATATTCGGCCGGTTGGTCGACGGCACTGGGCGAGAGGTTGGTGGACTCGGGGTCACCATCGTTGTATTCGCTTGGTGATGGCTGTGAGCTGAATACAGTGGGGGTGTTAGCTCTTCCAGGTAGGAATACTCTTCTTCGGCAACTCGCCCTTGACCACTGTTGCTCTCTTGGGCTCGGAATATCTCCCTAACCCGTTCCCATATGTTGTTATTGTTGTCCTGTTGGGGGAGTGGTTCGGACATGGTTGCATGGCAACCGCAAAGACACAAGCGCAGAGAATCAATAGTGGGATGATAAGGTTGATGCGGGAATAGAAAGATGGCGTGGGAAAGGCAAAGGGTCGTCAGTGATGCGATGGCGGCCTCATCGAGCGACTCATACCCTAATAGGCACCGCAACCGCCCAAACGACTCTAGTGCGATTTCTCGGGCATCACATGGCGCTGTCATGAATGCCTCGGCATGCTATATGTCTCTATGGCTGCTCATCATCGCGTGAGTCATACGCAATAGGAAACGCAACGGCCTAAACAAGTCTAGCACGATTCCTAGGGCGTCATATGAACGCTATCGTGAATGCCTTGAGTATCCGGCAAACCATATGTCTATGGCTGCTCATCCCGCTGTGTCGCGAAGCATGACCTAACGGACTCCAGTGTGCTTAGTATGTGAGACAAGAAGCTTCTATGAACCTTAGCCTAAGATGGTAGACAGGTTGGGATGAGCTGAGCAAACTTGAGGTATGCACTTTGACAAAGGACTAGCTAGTTGGGAAGCGGCTAGATACGTTGAGACTTTTTAGGATTCGCAAACCAAACAATTCTCTGTGATTGTGTCTCCGAGGATGCAATTCAACCATGTCTGAACCATTCCCCCGATAGGACGATGCCGATGTATGGGCGTGGCCTAGGGAGATATTCCGAGCCCAAGAGGGCCCTGGATACGTGATGGTGACCAAGTGCAAGTTGAAGGAGAGTCGTTCCCAACTGCGAGGTCTTATTATTGGGGGTGTCGGCCATAGGACCTGCGCTGGCTTTATAAGCTACTGAAGAGGGAGTGCTATCTGGTATACCGCATGCTAGGATTCTGAGTCCTCGATTAATCACACCATGATCTACTGAGAAGGGCCTGTGATCTATACCTAGGCGACTTATGATCTATTACTGGGCAAGTCACACTCACTATGTACAGGTCTCCCTTCAACAGCGGACATCCAATGCAGAAGCTTATAAATCCTTTCCACCTGGTTCAAACTGTTGACCTATTCCTCTTTGCTGTGCATTCATAGCCAAAAGCTCAAACACAACTGAAGGAATTCCAGCCGCATTTAGCAAAGATGCATCACACCAGGAAGGCATGTTTTGGACGACAGGGCTATATCCAAGACCATTATATGCAGAAGCAACAGCCTTTTCCACCCGAGGATAGTCTCTTGTTGGCCGAGACATCGTAAAATGTTGCTCTTCATATTTGAAAGAAGGTTCTCCAAAGACACACTTTGCAACAGATATTACATCTTCAAAAGGAATTCTTCAGTTTGAGCAGGGATGGTGCGGAATTCGAGTGTGATCGTGCATTTTCAAGGGTAGGAAGACGGTTCTTCACCACCAAGAGTCAAACCATAGTGCCTCGAGGCGTGACATAAAAGATCGTCAATGGGAAGCTGCGCTTGGCACTGCTTAAGACTTTGTAGGAACAATCCTGTCTGAAGATTGCATCTTCTCCTGCAGCTGGATCTGAGCCATGGGCAGCAACTCCTAAGATATCGACTTCGACCTGGTCGAAGCCCTTGTGCTGTCACAATTGCCTGCATTGTAGGCAGCGGCGATAATATTGAGTTCCCTGGGAGGCATACTCTTCTCTATAAATTCCATGATATTCTATCTCTGTCTAGACTCTATCTTGTGCCTCTATCAAAAGGACCTAGAATATGGTTTTCAGAGACCACCCTCGACAAACACCTCTCGCCACCACAAATGCAATAGCTGCCACGAGATAGAGCACTCCACCAAAAACAATCAGCCCGCCATAACCCCCTTCATCTCGCTGTTGGATCGCACCCGCAATCGGGATACCCGTAAGGGTTCCAATACTGCTAAGCGTGAAAGTGGTCCCAGTCCTCTTGCCAATGTCCTCAGTGGCACATACCTGAGAAATGCACACAGGCGTCAGACTAATAGCAGCTCCACTCCAAAACCCAAAGAATACAGCATAGGAAATGATGGCAGCCATGTTATCACCGGCCTTCAGCCACAATGCCAGCGTCAGGACTGCACAGATAACTGATGTCAGCACCATCACATTGAATCGGCCGATCTTGTCTGCTATCAAACCAGGCAGGAAGCGACCTGGAATGGCACCAATATTCAGGAATACAATCAGAAGGTAGGATATTTTATCTCCCACACCAACATCCACTGCGTAAGATGTAATGTAGGTGTAGGGAATGAATACCGCGAACTCGACTAAAAAGACCGCGGCCACAGTGGACGCATATTCGGGATCTTTGAGGGCTCGGAAATCAATAGATGCTCCAGACTTGATGTTGCCGGGTATTCTCGTCTTTAGAAGAATGCACGCACAAGTACACATCACTGCAGAAATAAGTGCGATAATGCGAATTGTCCAGGGGAACCCGATCTTGGGCGCCGCAAACAGAATAATCAGAGGGAAAATAACCCCTCCAATTCCTCCAGCCGTGCAGGCAATGCCTGTAGCATAGCCTCGACGGACATTGAACCAGTGACCAATGGCAGAGATAGCTGGTGTAAATAGTGTGCAGGCGGAAAGTCCACCTAGCACACTAAACGACAGGAAGATCTGGTAGTATTCTGGGATCATCAGTGGCCCTTCCACTGTGATGGAAAGAATCTCAAGGACGTACCGTTGCTGAAACTAAAGCAAATCAAAGAAGCGACAATACCCACAGATCCTGGTATGACGACGTATCTGGGGCCATAGGTATCAAAGATGGGCCCTGTCCAGAGTTATACTTGGCACGAATGCGTTTCATTTGAGGATCTCGACCTACCAGCTTGAGCGCCCGCCAAGTAGAGGAAAAAGCCATAGGCACCAAATATCCACCCAAGGCTTGATTCAGACTGGTCCTTTAATTGATGGGTGCTGATCCAAGCATGTAAAGTGCCGAGGCTATTCAATAACCCCATGGATGGGATCATGGCGCACCAGGCTCCAAGGACAACGGACCAGGCAGTCCATCCTCCTTCGGGATATCCAGTGCCTCCCTCGGAAGCGGGTAATGACCGTGGCGATGATACAACTGCAACTTCTTGCTTCCCTGTTCCATTTGCCTCGGTATCCAACATTGTCTTGTTGGTTAGGGTAAGACTGCGAGGAGAGTTCGAATTGCTTTCTCGGCCGAATAGTGCGAATGGATATGCTCTCTTCACGGGAGTTCCAGAGATCAATCAATGGATGAACGCAAAATTGTGGCATGAGCTGTCCGTGGACTCTCCCAGTGGACCTGAAGCATGTCGTTGAAATTGAGCTCGAAGAGAAAATATCGGTGAAGATAAGCAAACATTGGCTAATTGGCCGGGTCATGGATCGGTAGTTAGTCTGCTGCTTGGTTGACTAGTTAGTTCACAACTAGTCAATTAACTAACTATGTAACTAGTTAGTTAACTAAATAGGCACACAGTCAACTAAGCTCATCATTGGCTACGTCGACAGCGGACCCTGAATATGTCCTTGATTTTGAAGATTTGTATCGTCTGTGGTGCAATGTGGGTGAACCCCGGAGAAGCATCGGGTTTACGTGTATCCGAGCAGATCGTCTTACTAAGAATTTCATCATGTAATTACTACTAGACCTGGAGTTTCATGTCCCCTAATCTATTGGTCTTGCCGGTCTAGTGGGATACAATGCCCAGGTTTTCATCTTTCCTGATATGCAGGCGTCTTGTGCGGGCACATACCGGCAAGGTATTATTCGGTATTGCCAATAGCCTTGCCGAGTCAGACCATCAGATCCCAAAACTGTATAGATCACGGCAATGCGAAAACATAGTACGGCCTCCTAACCGACAAAGATCCCTCGGAAGAAGTGTTTTCGAAACAGACTGCATCATTTCCCCCTCAGATCGAGGGGAAATATCGGCGTCCTTGTGAAATATCTCGCAGTTGCCAAGAAGCGCATAAACATGGATTGCCGGAATCAAACGGCTTCGCTCCTGATGGACAGAGCACTGTTTATCTGACAGAACTAGTGGGCTGTCACCGGCCTTGAGTACGATAATGCGATAGATCAAAACAGGTAGACATTCTCACGAATAGGTCAAGTGCAGGAAGACTCTCGGCTGTCTCTCATGAGAATATTCAGCATGATGTAGGGTGTCAGCATTTTCGGCACTTTGCGCGTTTATCTGGAAGTAGCCGATGAAACTCCATTTAGCTTGTTCCCAGTGAATTCCTTTGAATTATTGAAGCGAGCAAGGTCGAGTTCCGTCCCTCCATGTCAGAAGTCGAATAAACACGACTGGAGGACGTGGTTTGTACCGTGGCAATGCGATTGCCTGGGCATTGACGAGCCTGGCTTGTAGTAAACTCGTGGGATTCTGCCATCACTGTAAGCATTTATTATCAGGATCACGTCGTTCCGATTAACACCCGTTCGGTACCCCGAGTAACCGTCGCCACTGCCCCAGGTTCCTGATGCTATTGATCGTGTGAGTCCGGTCGAATGGACATGCTTGACCTCGGTGACTGGGACATTGGTGGTAGCAGGCGCTGGTGCGAACCGGAAAATCAAGGAGCCAGTCTGACGACCTCGGGTTTGTTGGGCCTCACTGAACCGGGTACACGCGGAGGTTCCAAGGTTCTTCCTGTTTCGCATCGTGGACCGTGATTGGTGCAATGAGAACCCCGCAGGCGGAACCCCAACATCGAAGGGAAGTTCTAGAAGCCCCGCAATGCGGGTTGACCAATAGGTGAGTATGCATGTCGATTGCCGGAGCAGATGAGTGAGATCGATAATGAATATCGCGGGATTCGCCCGGCCATTTCTCGGTGATGGTCCACATTTTGGACCTCGGAAGAACAGGGGTAGTCGCGGTGGGCTATGATCTCATAATCGAGCAGAAATTCCTCCCATCTCATTGGATCGCGGCTCCCACAGCAAAAAGACTCGAACCGAGAGCGATACAGCGTACAGTGTAATAATCAAGGCAAGATTGCCTGTTCTGTTGGGACGCGAAGTGGGATGAGTGGAGCTCTTGACTGCGGCATCGGCTCGTAATGAACTTACATGCTACAGACTGCCACTACTGCACCTGGCCAAGTGTATCCCCTAAATTCTAGTTTGGGTCTTTGGGGTACTTTAGTTCTGCACTGATCCCAGATTCCACTGATCTCCGGGTTCAGATGTTACCGCGCCCGCGACTGTGACTGCGACTGTGCCACGGAAGAGTGTAACCGGGCAGATCCAGTGTCATGTGCTACTGCGTACTCATACCTACAGTGTAGTTCCTGGATCGGGTCCATCCGCAATGCCACACCGATGCTCATCTCGGCATCTCTTCAGGGGAATATCAGGCGGGGTAAACAATGTACACTAGTCAGGGGCCATACTAAGTACGTACACCGGCCGGAAGCCTCTAGTCGCAAAACTTATCTTCCCCTGCCACAATGCATTTGTGACAGCCCTGCGAGACCTTTTACTTTTTACTCAGCCGGACATAGACGCGTGGAGACATGATCACCCCGTTAGTACGGAGGATCGGTGGATCTAAGGTTACCATAGTACTATAGTACTGTACTTTTATATGTCCTATGAGACAAGAAGCAATACTCCGATCAAAAGACTAGAACACGGGATGATCAACTTCCAGACCGCCCTCATCATAAAACAGCCAATCAGCAAACAGTCATTGCTGAGTCAGTATCACCCCGCACCCGCACTCGGCGATCTCGTTGCAGAAAACGGTTTCTAGGTTTGCAATTGCATGGTGGCGGATGGTGATAGTGGACGGTGGATGGCCAGCTGATACAACCTTTGCACTTCTGCTTGGCTGCCAGAATATGAAAAGTTCGGTTCCATATCATCAGTGTGGCAAGCCTCATTTTGGCCTTAATAGCATCATAGCATCATAGAATGATATAGGTGCCCCGTCCGAAACGCAGGGAGTTAGCCTAGGGCCGGGGTAGATAAGGTCGGACGAATGGTTCGCGGAGCAGGGGAGCCTTGGAAATGGAGGGGAATCTTACAGGACTAGTGATTTGCGTCCGATTGTAAGCTTCCCCGGGGCAACGGAAGGCGACTTTGTCAACCACCCCGCATGACCGAAAATACACCTTTCTCTAGTTACAATTGTATCTACTCGAATCGCGTGCATTGTAGTACGGATAGATCGCGACGAAGTCAAGATATCTCACATATCTCATCGATCTCACCGTTTCCAGCAATAAAGTGATAAAAAGAAGAAGAAACATTCCAGGCGCACGGCCCATCGGTAGCGCACCGAAAAAAAGGTTGACGTACGGAAAGGTATGGAAGTCTCCACCCGGGGATGTGGATGTGGGATGTGGATGTGGATGACTGTGGATGGGATGGGTGGAAACGGCCATTTGAAAAAAGGTTACTAAACTGTCGTCGGACCCTCTTCCTTCTTCTCTTAATCCTTTTCCTTTTCTTGTTATCCTACCCCCTTTGAACGCTGTCCCGAGTACCCCCGTGAGTCTTGATGATCCCCCACCTTATTGATCCTCTACATTTAAATCGTGCCCTCGCTGACTTGGACCTCCCATAGACGTTTGCGTCGACCTTTTCTCCCCGTATTTCCCCTCCCCCTTTCTTCTTCCCACACATAGGAGCTCGCAATCATGTCTGCTCCCAGGCCCACGGTGGTAAGCCACTTTTCCCGACCCTTGCCATTGGCAACCCCCAGCAATGGTTTTGAGCATCCGTGATTGACTGAATCTGTGCAGGTGACGGAGGCACACTCGGTCGACACCTTCCACGTCCCCAAGGCGTTCCACGACAAGCACCCCGTCGGCACTCACCTCAAAGATCTCGACGAGTACAAGAAGCTCTATGAGGAATCTATCCGCAACCCCGACGTCTTCTGGGCCCGCATGGCCCGCGAGCTGCTCACCTTCGACAAGGACTTCCAGACGACTCACTCCGGCTCCTTCGAGAACGGCGATAATGCCTGGTTCCCCGAAGGCCGCCTGAATGCTTCATTCAACTGCGTCGACCGCCATGCGCTCAAGAACCCCAACAAGGTCGCCATCATCTACGAGGCCGACGAGCCCAACGAAGGCCGCACTATCACATACGGCGAGCTGCTGCGTGAGGTCTCTCGGGTCGCCTGGGCTTTGAAGCAGCGTGGTGTCAAGAAGGGCGACACGGTCGGCATTTATATGCCTATGATTCCCGAGGCCCTCGTCGCCTTCCTGGCTTGCTCCCGCATTGGTGCCGTGCACTCCGTCGTTTTCGCCGGTTTCTCCTCCGACTCGCTGCGGGACCGTGTCGTCGACGCCGACTCCCGCGTGATCATCACCACTGACGAAGGAAAGCGTGGTGGTAAGGTCATTGGTACTAAGCGCATTGTCGATGAGGCCCTCAAGCAGTGCCCCAATGTAAACACTTGCCTTGTCTTCAAGCGCACCGGCGCCGAGGTCCCCTGGACCGAAGGTCGCGACCTGTGGTGGCACGAGGAGGTCGAGAAGTACCCCAACTACATTGCTCCGGAATCAATGAACTCTGAAGATCCTCTCTTCCTACTCTACACCTCTGGCTCCACTGGTAAGCCCAAGGGTGTGATGCACAGTACCGCTGGTTACTTGCTAGGTGCGGCAATGACCGGCAAGTACGTGTTCGACATTCATGACGACGATCGGTACTTCTGCGGTGGTGACGTGGGCTGGATTACCGGTCACACCTATGTCGTGTACGCCCCTCTGCTGCTCGGATGTGCGACCGTGGTCTTCGAGAGTACTCCCGCCTACCCCAACTTCTCGCGCTACTGGGACGTTATCGATAAGTACGACGTCACTCAGTTCTATGTTGCCCCCACTGCCCTGCGTCTGTTGAAGCGCGCTGGTGGCGACCACATCCACCACAAGATGAAGTCGCTGCGTGTCTTGGGATCTGTTGGTGAGCCGATTGCCGCCGAGATTTGGAAGTGGTATTTCGAGGCTGTTGGCAAGGAAGAGGCCCACATCTGTGACGTTCGTCTCCCTCTTCTTTCAAGAAACGATGGATTCTTGTCTAACCTGTTGAATTTAGACTTACTGGCAAACCGAGACTGGTTCGAACGTGATCACCCCTCTTGGCGGTATCACCCCCACCAAGCCCGGCAGTGCTTCTCTTCCCTTCTTTGGTATTGAACCCGCTATCATCGACCCCGTCTCCGGTGAAGAAATCACTGGCAACGATGTGGAGGGTGTTTTGGCCTTTAAGCAGCCCTGGCCTAGCATGGCCCGCACCGTTTGGGGTGCTCACAAGCGGTATATGGACACTTACTTGAATGTCTACAAGGGTTACTACGTAAGTCGACTCTAATTACAACAACCTCGCGCGGACCAAAGTTAATATTTCCTTCAGTTCACGGGTGATGGCGCTGGTCGCGATCACGACGGCTACTACTGGATCCGTGGCCGTGTTGACGACGTCGTCAACGTGTCTGGTCACCGCCTGTCCACTGCTGAGATTGAGGCTGCTCTCATGGAGCATCGTAAGCTTGTCCCCAGTTAGATTGAAATGATCCACATCATGCTAACTTTTCTCAGCCATGGTTGGCGAGGCTGCTGTTGTCGGCATTGCCGATGAGCTGACCGGCCAGGCTGTCAACGCCTTCGTTGCGCTCAAGGAGGGCAGCGAGACCAACGAGCAAGTGCGCAAGGACCTTGTTATGCAGGTGCGCAAGTCGATTGGTCCCTTCGCCGCTCCCAAGGCCGTCTTCGTCGTCGACGACCTGCCCAAGACCCGCAGTGGTAAGATCATGCGCCGCATTCTGCGCAAGATCCTCAGCGGCGAGGAGGACAGCCTTGGTGATATCACAACGGTAAGAGAGCTTTTAGTACCTTCATGATCCGCTTTCCATTGAAACTAACACACTCGAATAGCTTTCCGACCCAAGCGTTGTGGAGAGAATCATTAACACTGTCCACGCTGCTCGCCAGAAGTGAAAATTGGATCCATGAATTTATGATATTGATGATTCAGAAGGGTGAGTCCGAATCTCAATTATTGTGTTTTGACATGGTTAGCTTTGGTGCTAACATCAGATCGCAGGTGGTGTGTTGGCCCGCTCTGGGTGTATAAGATTCAGTTACTTGCGATTTTAAGTTTCGCAGCTATTTATTTGAGATTCCCTGATTAGTCTATCCAGTAGCTATGTGAATAGGATTTTGCCCTGGATTTCAGATGTGATGGTGCCTTCGTAACCATACATAGGTAGCTGGTGTAGGCAACAAGGAGAGCTCGGAGGGCAGTTCTCCAGCATTGTATCTATGCCACGGTGCTGAATGACGAACCAGATGCACAATAAGCACTCGGGTCCTGCATGAGACAGCTCTATGCACTGTCCCATGCATAATTCCCCTCGAGACATCGTGCATCGCCGCGTGCAGGCGCATTAGGCCGTGTCAGGTATCAGTCACGTGACGGATGACAGTGGGCCGGTGCTGAGTCAGCTCGTTGCCTTCGCTGGCAAACTTCACCATTTCTGTCGCGTCTCACCCTCTCTTCTCCCTCCCTCGCGCTCTCTCTCGCTTGCCGCAGCGATCGCACGCCTTGACTCGACCCTCACAACTGCGCGCAACTCACTTCATGCTTCAATAGAATCCTCAACTCCGACCCGACAACATGTCTTTCGGTTTTGGAGGGTTCGGGCAGAACAACCAGAGCACCGGCTTCGGAACGGGCTCTGGCTTCGGAGGCACCAACAACACTGGCGGAGGTAGGTTCCCATCGCGACAGCCGTGAGCTGTATTGTTTCGCATTTTTTCAATTCCCCCAAGCTTTCCCTGCCCTTTTCTTTGATGTCTCCCCTGTCCCGGAAAGGAAAAAACAACAAAAATCCAAGGTGCTCCTGACGTCGATCCCACGACGGCAATGACACGCACAAGGCGGCACATTTCTACCTGACAGCGTTCGCCGTGCCATATGTGATCTCCGTTTTTCTTTTCGATGCTCAAGCGACACCGCGACAAGAGAAGGGATGCAAAGGACCGACTTGAAAAATCAGTCTCTGACCGCGATCATTCCCGTCATCTAGGCTTTGGCTCCTCAACCTCTGCGTTTGGTGGTGGAAACACCGGCGGCAGTTTGTTTGGGAGCAATACAAACACCAACGCGTCTAGCGGCTTTGGCGGTACGTGCTCGAATCGATTAGAGCCTCGAAGTCCTTTGCTCTTCCGTCCTTCCTTGCGACTGTTACTCATCGCTCCGGATCAACATCTCACTCGGCACCCGCGGCAGGGTCTGCGTTGCGCCTGTGGCGCCAGCCTCTTTGACAGGTCCTCTTTGCCGCGGTTCTGCCTCGAATGAGGAATCACGTGGTTATCACGGCGCCCGCCCTCTCAAAGCACTTCTCATTTTGGACTACCTCTGGACTTCGTTATCAGTTGCCTTGGAGTTGAGCTTGCACAGCAGTCACTGACATAATTCTCTGTTTTAGGATTCGGTGCCAACACACAAAATCAGCCTAATACCATGTTCGGCGGACAAAATCGCACTGGCGGATTCGGAACTACCAACAACACTGGTGGAAGTCTTTTCGGAAGCAGCACAACTACTCCCTCTACTGGATTCGGTACTGGAACCGCCGGTGGAGGATTCGGTACTGGAGGTGCCTTCGGCACCAACAACACCAACACCGGCGGAGGCCTGTTCGGAGCCAACAAGACTGGAGGATTTGGAGCCACTAACACGGCCACCAGTGGCTTCGGCAGTGGTACCACTGGTGGGTTTGGGGCCGGAGCAGGAACCCCCAGCACTGGCTTCGGCGGTGGTGGTACTGCGTTCCAAGGCACCTTGCCTAACTGTGAAGGCACTGGCGGCACCCCATTCAACCCTTTCACTGAGAAGGATACCAACACCAGTGCCACGAACCACTACCAGAGCGTCAGCTTCATGCCAGCCTACAACAAATGGTCTTTCGAGGAATTGAGGCTGGCGGATTACCAGGCGGGACGTCGCTTCGGTAACGGCAGTGGTCAGGCTGGAGCTTTCGGTAATTCTGCCTTTAGTGGAAGTGGATTCGGAGCGCAACAGAACACTGGTACGGGCTTCGGTGCTTCCACTACTACGCCATTTGGTGGAACCTCGACTACAGCAACTGGTTTCGGAAGCACTCCGACTGCTGGCGCCTTTGGCTCTACTCCTGCCAACAACAACTCGCTGTTTGGCGCTAAGCCTGCTGGCAACTCCTTGTTCGGGGGTGGAAGCACCAACAACACTACAGGGAGTTCCCTCTTTGGCGCCGGCAACACTGGAACGACCAGTGGCTTCGGAGCCGCCAACAACACCGGGACTGGTAGTGCTTTCGGCAACACCGGTAACACTGGTACCTCGTTGTTCGGCAACAACCAGCAGAACAAGCCCTTCGGCTCCACGACTGGCTCTGCCTTTGGTGGCTTTGGTGCTCAGCAACCCGCCACTTCCTCTACACCATTTGGTAGCACCACCGCTACCACCACACCTTTTGGCAGCCAGCAGAACCAAGGTACTACAGGTGCTTTCGGTGGCTTCGGTGCGCAGAACCAAACTCAGAACCAGGCTCAAAAGCCAGGTGGTTTGTTTGGCGGCGGTGGTGGTTTTGGTGCCAACAATCAGCAGCAGACTGGCGGTGGCTTGTTCGGTGGTAATCAAAACCAAACTACTAGCACTGGCGGCGGTCTCTTCGGCAGCACGCAGAGTCAGCCTCAGCAGCAGACTGGTGGTGGCTTATTCGGCAGTACTCAAAACCAGGCTGGTAGCACTGGCGGGGGCCTCTTCGGCAATACGCAAAATCAACAGCAGCAAAAGCCTGGTGGACTATTTGGCTCTAGCACTGGCACCACTGGCAGCGCATTTGGCGGTGGCTTCGGCAACACTCAGAACCAACAGGCCGGTGCTACAACTGGTGGCTTGTTCGGTAACACTCAGAACCAGCAGCAGCAGAAACCCGGTGGCCTCTTCGGCTCGTCTAGTACCGGCGGCGGTGGCCTATTTGGCAACACTCAAGGTGCATCTGCGGCAGGTGGCGGCTCTTCGCTCTTTGGCGGTGGTCAGTCTCAGCAGCAACAGCCCGCTGGAAGCAGTCTGTTCGGTGCTTCACAGCCGGCGCAGCAACCCTCCCAGCCGGTTCCTGGAAGCTTGAACGCATCTTTGCTTGAGGGCAACCCCTACGGTAGTCAGTCTATCTTTTCGGGCCTTCCGGCTCCGAATGCGCCATCCCCCGGCCCCTTGGCCACTCCTCTTTCTTCTAGCATGAAGCAGAAGCAGCGGACCCCACTGCCTGTTTACAAGATTACACCCACTGCTGCCAACCGTCTTATCACTCCTCCAAAGCGTCAAGGCTACGGGTTCTCTTACTCCACCTATAGTTCGCCTTCCAGCTCTACTAGCACTCCCTCTGGGCTTAGCAACAGTCTTCTGGGCAGTGGCAGCCTTCGTGGGAGCGTCAGCGGCAGCTTTGGTCGTAGCTTCAGCAAGAGCTACTCTACGAGCAACCTTCGCAAGACCTTCGATCCGGATTCGGACAGCATCCTTGCCCCTGGGGCCCTGCAGAATGGCAGTGGACGTAGCAACGGCGGCAGCCTGAAACGTCTCACCATCGACCGCAGTCTGCGCAACGATCTCTTCAGTCGCCCAGCCAGCACCTCCCCTGCTCCTATCACTAACGGTGATGACTCGGCCCCACCCGCTAAGAAAAAGGTCAGCTTCGACTCCACCCCCGCTGCTCCCGCTGTTTCCGGTGGTGAAATTGTGCGTGTGGAATCTAAGAGCCCTGAGCCTACTCCTGAGGAACTTGGCTTCCTGCGTTCTACCCGCAAGAGCGGTAGCCTCAACGGCGTTGATGGCGTAGCCAGTCGGTCTGGAATGGAATCAGTCGGTCATGAACTTGCCGTTGTTCCGGAGAATGGCGAACCTAGCCCTGCTAGCTCTAGCCTCACGCCCCTCTCCCCCGCCCAAGGCGAGGACCCCAAGCCGGGCGAGTACTGGATGAAGCCCACCCTCGATGAGCTTAGTAAGATGAGCCGCGACCAGCTGAAGCGCGTCCCTGACTTTACTGTCGGCCGTGAAAACTGCGGTCAAGTCACTTTCAACGGCACTGTCGACCTTACAACTGTTGACCTCGACAACATTTTCGGTGACATTGTGGACATTGCTTTGCGGAGAATTACGGTGTATCCTGAGGAAGGCGTCAAGCCTCCCATGGGCAAAGGGCTGAACGTTCCGTCTACTCTGCGCATCCAGAACTCGTGGCCGCGCGTTAAACACAAGAAGTCCGCAAGCCAGGTCAGCAGCAGTCCGCTCTTCGAGAAGCATATTGAGCGTCTGCGGAGAGTGGCCGACACCAAGTTCATCTCTTATGAACGTGATACTGGCACATGGGTCTTTGAGGTGCCTCACTTCACCACCTACGGACTCGACTATGATTCGGATGAAGAAGGTGAGAACCTTGACCAGAGCACCCTTGGTGCAGGCCCTGACGATACTCGCCCTCCTAAGGCCCAGGCCGATCATCCCGTAAGCTTCGAGCAGTCTGCGACATTTTCCATTGACGAGTCATTTGTCGGATCCATGATTGGTGTTGATGATGACACCTTCGACTTCAAGAAGCGCAAGATCGTCCCTGGTTCGTTCGGACAGGGAATGGAGGCCCAAGATGAGGATATGGAATCTGAGGGCGAGACAGAGTCTTTTTTAGAGGAAGGCTCCACGGGTTCAGCTACTGAGCATGATGACGACGTCACGGAAAGCCAGCGATCTGGCGATTCGGTAGCTGGATCTGATGAGGATGAGGATATGGACATGGCGGGTTCCTTTCCTAACCTTCATCACACCGTGGAGCAGGAAGACAGCCAGAGCATCGGCAGTGATATGGACACCACCCAGCCCATCCCTAGGCCCTTTGGCACCCCCGGCAAGCCTCGTCTCAATCTCAGCGGCGATTGGACCGAGCAACTGCAACGAACAATCAGCCCTCGCAAGCAGAACCGTGACGCCCTGCGCGAGATTCAGGCGATTGCCTTTACCGACCGACCTCTTCTAAACGACGGATCGCCGGAACAAAGGCGGACAATTTCGCCGAAGAAGGGATTCTCAACCAGTATCGATTTGATGAATTCTTTGTTCCAGCAGCCGCGGAAGCAGAATGCCCCCTCTCCGTTGAAGGCTTCGAAATCGCAGTCCAAGGGCTTTGAGGTTCGCACCCCCTTCTTGCTTTATGCATGATTTCACCTTCCCTTTGATGCCTTTACCCTTTGTTTTGATCCACTGCACTCTAACCTGTCTCTATTCACCCTCATGTATCTAGCACTTGACCTTCGTCCCCACAGATAGTTGACCCAATTTGAGATCTGTTGAGCTAAACTTCTTTTCTTCCATACACAGTGGCCCTACAACAAGCAGCCCAAAACCTTCGCTGGCGACGAAACGCAGATGGACGCCAAAGATGTCGCTTTCCACGATTCGTTCAAGCCTCGCTGGGGTCCCATGGATTCCCTGGTTTGTGCCAAGAGTGACATGGAGCCTCTGCCAGATGCCGAACAGCGCTGGCAGGAGCGTTTCTCGGTTTTTAGTGAGGCCAGAGATATCGCAGTGATGAGCTACAGCAAGTCTAGCAGCGTATGTGCCTCGCTTTCCGATTACGTGACTTTCACTGACCTGTTATACAGTCAAAGGAGATGCTCGAAGTTCAAAAACAACAGTCCACCATTCAGCGTGTCGATGGGATACCTCTGGTTCGGATGTCCAAGATCGACCTTCGCCAGTTTGCCCTTGCGTCGGTCAAGGATGAAGAGCGCTTGGTGTGGCAGCTAACCAACATCCTCTTCAACGATGACATTGAGGATGACATTTCAGCTGGTGTGCCACCGCAATTGCGGTCCAAGTTCGCGCATCGTATCAAGAAGGACCGGCTGACCCGACTTTGGGAGTCCATCATCCGTGAGCGACACGCGCATTCGGTCGATCTCATTCGGTCGCCGGAGGAACGCGCCGTTCAACTCCTGTGCTCTCATCGAGTTGACGAGGCATGCAAAGCCTTGGTTGAAACCCAGGACCTCCACTTGGCCACTGTAGTTGCACAGATTGGTCGCGATGCAACCTCGCGAGCCGATATGGCTAATCAGATCGACGTATGGCGGCAGAACAACGTGCTCTCGGAGATGAGCGAACCTGTCCGGGCCCTCTACGAACTGGTTGCGGGCAATACTCTTTACTGCGAAGGCAAGTCTGGCGGTGCTCTTGAAGACAGAGCTTCCAGCTTCACCTTGACTGAGCGGTTCGATCTGGATTGGTTCCAGGCCTTTGGTCTCCGCCTCTGGTATGGCATCACCGAGGATGAGCCGATTGAGGCGGCCGTGCCCAAGTTCCTAGCCGACATGGCGACTGGCCTTGAACCTGCTTTCCCCCATCCTTCGCATAGTGCTAGCACTCGTCTCTCGGTCCAGCCCGGCTCAGACGCTCTTGGTCGCGAATCTCCGTTGTGGGTGCTGCTCAAGGCTTATTCGGCTGTGAACGGTAGCAAGAGCGTTCAATCCGTCGAGCTTCCTGCGGCTCTGCTCCCAGAGTCTGTCTCCGGTGACCGATTGACCAACCGACTGTCTTTCCAACTTCACCACGTTCTCGCCAGCCTCTTGGGACATCATGATGCGATCAAGATCGATCAATTGCAAACGGACCGTCTCACGTGGGATTATGCTTCGGAGATTATTGCCGGTGAAGAGCTCGCCCCTGCACTCTTCGTCCTTCTCCATCTCTCGCAGCACGAAGAACGTAAGCGCGCTGTGCAAGAGACACTCTCTCGCTTCGGCGCCCATCTTCCCGATCCCGACCCAGCTTCGGGCTCTGAATCTGCTTGGCTTCACCTCACCACTGAGCTCCAGCTTCCGGAGGCCTGGATCTGGGTTGCCAAGGCCCTGTACGCCCGTGACAGCGGCGACGCTACTCGGGAAGTGGATTGTCTCATCCGTGGCAAGCATTGGAATGATGCGCACTCCACTTTCTGTCGCGCTGTCGGCCCTACCGCAGTCATCTCACGCGACTACGTTACTCTCGAGCGACTAGTGTCCGGCTTTGGTGAGAGCCCCGAGCGCAAGATGCGCAACTGGTCTTCTGGCGGCGGTGTGTACGAGGACTTCCTTCGTCTGGCCACTGCAACCCGTGGCCGACGGGACCCGATACGTCTCGGCCGTCTGGTAAACGCCCTCGTGAAAATGGGCGACCATGTCCGCAGCAGCAAGGGCATGGATGGTTTGGAGGAGCGCGTAGCCTTCAAGGAAATGAGCCGGGCCGTTGCCGGTTGGATTACCCATGAAGATGTTCAGGTTGGTCTTCCTTCTATTACCTTGATTGCACAGTCACTTACAGGTATTTTTCAGTCCGTTGAGTCCTCAGCAGTACTCGGTCTGCCGCTTACCGGTGATGCCCGTGTCCTGCAAACCGTCGAGATGAGCCGCAGATATTACGGGGTTATCATGGCTGGCGGCTACTAAGATGTGATGGAAAGATGGTTGGAAATGTGATTCCGCGTTACGCATTTCGAGGTTCCTCTGGCCTTGCTTTCCCCTAGTTTAGCTATTTTCCTATGTCATCCCCACATCATGAATGTACTGTATTTTACAATTTATTATTATCTCTTGCCTTTATCTCTCGTAGACAGTTCCACAGACATCCTGCGTAATGACATCACTTAAGAGAAAGAGTGACTGGAGGCTGGTAGAAAGCAATATCCATGAGAAAGTCACATAAAACAGACTTCTCTGCTCGATGGTCCTCGATCTAAGCGAGGACCCTGGCAAGGCAATATGAGGAATCGGGCTGGATGGAAGAGATGCCGAACCTGTGGATGCCTCATCTCCGAGGCAGGCATCCTATGGCCTTACGCCCAGGCTGTCCAAGTAGTTATAAAAGAGCACCCCTGTCCGGGTGGATCAAGCTTCAGAGTCAACGTATATAGCTTCGAAAGAACGACATCACAAACCTTGAATAATTCAAGTCAGAGAGGGTCAAAAGAAAAAAGCAAAAAAGAAGAAGAAGAGGCGTCGGAGTCCAATCTCAGTGATGGTTCCTGACTCTATTATCCGCTTTCCAGCCATTAATAGAGCTCCCATCAGGATTCGAACCCGCGACAGTGGGAATTCCTTGGATCGGGTACCAGGCTAATTCCCACTAGGCCACAGTGGAGGAGCGGTGCTAAAGATGACAATTTACTGAGATATAGAGGAGAAGGAACCAGCCCCACTTCCCCGTATCTACAGTCCACCATATTCAATTCTATTGGTTCCCCGGACATACACGTGATTAGATGGATCCATGTACATTATCTATGAGCCTCGACTCAGACTCCGTTCTCAAAGTACCGGCCGCTGTACTCACGTAGCTAGTCTACTACCATTTTAAATGCTGCCTAAGTGCAAGTCTGAGATAAAGTGGATTGGCATAGCCTTCACTTAACATGCCCGTCTGTTATACACCACCCGCATCTGGGTTTGGCCAGCGTCTTCTATATGTGCTAAATGGTCGTCAAGATTCACCACCGAGCTAATAGGGAGTCGTAGACGGTCACCTGGCACCCCTTAGGAACAGAAAATAGTCGAAATTACTCAACCTTCGGGTTGGGTAGTCCCTACGACCAGGCTCCGCCCACTTCACACACTCTGTGATCGTCCCATATGTCGGGGACTTTCTACAGTCGAGAAAAGTGTGGCCATAAAGGCCCACCCCAGCATTATGAATTGCTTTCTAGGTCTGCCTTGTGCGTAATACCAGAGCTTAGCACGTCCTATACCCCAAGGGAGGTCTGGTTAGCAGTTGGTAGTTTTCAACAAATAAGGGTACAGGTTGCGGCCCCGCCCTCTGCTTAACCCCCACGACATTGAAGAATACCACCACCACCACAACCGAGTTAAGTCATGGAGAGTAAATCCATTCACGAACCACCTTGGAGCGCCAAGAAAGCAGCAGATCTACACACAGTCGCAGACATCAACGAGTTAGCCGAATTCCTAAGCGACTCCCAGCTACACGATTTATCCTCATCCCACCCAGTGGACTGCATCATCATCTGCGCCTCTGCTGTCCTCCACAGCGCCGAAGTTCTCTTCCAAACTCTCACACAAAACCCATCACTCACAAAATGCCTGGTATTATGCGGCGGTCTCGGCCACTCAACCCCACTTCTTTACGACGCGGTTAAACAACATCCTCGCTTCTCCCCACTCAGCCATGAAATCCAGAATATGCCCGAAGCTCGTGTACTAGAGCGAATCCTGGATCGATTCTACGATAGGCCGACCATCACCAGAGAAGGATGTCAAATTCTTATCGAGGATCGGTCTACGAATTGCGGGCAAAACGCTTTATTCAGTCGGCGAGTACTCGATAAGGCAGGGTTCACGATGAAGACGTGCATTGTGATTCAAGATCCTACAATGATGCGCAGGACAAGAGCTTCGTTTGAAAAGGTTTACGAAGATACGCCGGTTTCATTCATCAGTTGTCCTGTATTTGTTCCGCGGATGAAATTGTCGCATTCTGGCTTGGAGTATAGTACTGTTGTGGACCCGTCTACTTTGTGGTCGGAGTCGCGGTTCCTTGAGTTGATATTGGGTGAGGTTCCACGGCTTAGAGATGATGAAATGGGTTATGGTCCCAAGGGACGTGGTTTTATTTCGCATGTTGATGTACCTAGTGGTGTTGAGATGGCCTGGTCACGGTTGGTGGATACTTTTAGGGATTTCAGGCAGATGTGAGATGACTTCAATCTCGTTTTCAACATCCATGGATGTCAATGGATATATTGCAGCTCGTCTTGACTAAACCGAGGGATCTTGGGGGGGTTATTTGGGCTAGATTCACGGCTGCCCGTTGGATCACAACCTTGGAACAAGATCTATGTGCCACTCAAAGATAATACAATCCATGATAATGAATTAATGTTCGATATGACTCGAATGTTCATGCAGCGCTAATAGTAGAATAACATAGCTCATAGCCCTCGGTATTCGACACTGTCCCATCCGCGATGATACCACGCCCCAAGACCCAGCGCAAACACAACAAGGCTACCATCACGCACGAAATCCCTAAAAAGCGAAAAGACCATGCCTAGACCACCCTGTTTCCCACCCAGTAATACTCGGCCACCAGCCAGGATCATTTCACCAGTAACGAAGATCAAAAACGGATTCTGCGCTGTGGCAGGCTTGGGCGGGGCGCTGCCGAACATTGCAACGGACATGCTGATGATGTACAGCAAGTAGAAAGCCACGCCGAGCGCGAAGAGAACGTGCAGCGTCTTCCATATCCGAACAGTCTTCTGCTCTGCCTCGGTAGGTTGTTGGCCACCACCCAGCATGTTTGCGAGGAACGGCGGCACTCCAAGCGCGCCGGCCATATCGGCAGGTGAGAATCCCGATGGAGGCTGTTCGGGAGCGCCGCCGGGGCCACCTGGTACAGGCGCGTTTTGATCACCCGACATGGATCCCATTAAGGATTGAAGAAGCTTCATGGTTGGGTCCTCAGCCATGTCATCTGGCTGTTGGCCCTGTTCTTGCTCGGGGACTGCCTGTCGGAGCAAGGCGCGGAAGGCTTCCTGCTGTGCCTGGAAGCTTTCTGATGACTGCATGTCGGGCTGTGGGCTCGGCGAGGGTCGAGTCTGCGGGAGAGGAGAAGGAGACGGGGAGACTGCAGGTTGACGGGATGGCGAGACTGCTTCGTGGTCTGTAGTTGATTCGAGTTAGTCACACGATACAAGTAGCTGGCGCAGAGGATTCTAGCGCTCCGCATATCCCTTTCGTACCAGCTTGCGGTGTGCGACCGCTGAGACTAGTGATCTTGTCCAAGCGCGCGGAGCCTCCCTCCTTGATTTTGGCCTCGCGGCGCTCACGACGCAGGCGTGCAGCTCGCTGGGCCGGAGACTCGTCCGGAGTCGACATGATGGTAAAGAGTGGAATATAGAATCCAGGAGTTCGTGTTCAATAAATGACGGATTCGTGATGGAAAGAGATTCCCTGGTTCGCGACCACAAATAATGAGGGGAGGTATGGAGTGGAAGGTGAGGAAGTTGAAGTCCCGTGGCGATAAGGAAAACCCACTTTATCCACAACCTCCTCCAACTTGCAAGGTTCTCCAGCTTCTACGGTACTTTTCAAGGCTCAGGGTTGACATTCTGACGGTTCTTCAGACTAATACAGTCTGTAGCCTCCTCATCCCACCTTAGAACTGTACTAACTAGACAGGAGTGGTAATCCGCTTTGGACTTTTATTATGAGGTTCAGCCTAGTTCTATGTCTATACTGTCGAGATTGGCAGCAAACTTCCCCGCCATTTCCCTCCAAAGCTTACCAATGCTAGCTACCCAGGTAGTCCCTAGGGTATCTTAATTGATTTCAAGCGCTAGAGTCGTGTTTGCCCCCTACTCATTGTCTGGTTTCGCCTCCTGGTCTGATGCGACCCCACCGTTTTCAATATTCTGACCGTACTTCGACTTAGCCCCGAGATGATCATCGTGCTTCTGCGACATGAACATAACGATCGTACTATTGGAATAGTAAGTGAACATTCATATGTACTGGCGAGCGGAACATACCTAAGAACACAGAAAACCCAACCAGGCCATGCGAGGACAACGGATGCGACGGCTTCAGGATTGGTACGATACCCTGAACTTATTTTAGCAATTTGCTTGTGATAGTCATACCAAAAGGTAGGCCATACTCAAAGCCGGCTTCTTGGAGGTTTCGGCCCAGATCTGTCGTGCGCTCGCGGCATCTGTTCCCGAGATCTCTGCTTCGTGAGTTGCAGTGATGACCTATCCCGCCAGAATTCGTATTAGCACCCAGGTCCTATGAAAAAAGGAAGATAGAATCATTGTTCTCGTAGCTGTCGTACCGTTATGGTAAGAGCGGAGCCCAGCATCATCACCGTTACGACGACCGCAGAAATTCTCCATGCCAATCGAACCGACGGATTCTCGTGTCTTTCTGGCCAGAAGAGATCGAAGAAAAACGAAGCCCCGAAGATGAATGCAACAGCAATTCCAACAACGATATTGTATGAGAACGCGCCGATGACGTCATTATTGTGAATTTTGACACCGGGATGTTGACCCTGCAGCATACTTTGTTGATCGAGGTAATCTAATCAGGATAAGAGTTTAGTCAATGTTTGCTGTTCAGTCGGTGGATAATACCGGAAAGTGCTGCCGTTCCGACCGACTCGGAGCAAACGCAGAGGATCATGGCGAGTTGGTAGAGGATCATTTTCGTGCGCCGAAGGTGGTAGATGCGATTGAACATATAGGAACTCTTGAACTTGCTGTAGTGGATCTCATGGAGATCCAGACCCCAGACGACAGCCATGACGAGGCTTAGGTATAGCCCGGCTTTGAAAGATCGAAGAATACTTCAAGTAGAACAAAGGCTCAATGGATATGGAAAGTGGTAAACAATGACTTGTGCAGGATGCTAGGTCAGGGTAGAAGCTGCCTGGATCTTGTTCGTTTTCAGGGACCATGTGGTGTAGATATAGTTCCGGATGATCTTTTGATACTATGATGGTGGCAAGGAAGAGAGTACTACGCTCTTGTTTTCCGGATAGGCTGACGTCATATTCGAAGTCCCAGCAAGGATCGTACAAAGCGTCAGAAGTGTGGCTGACTTTTGAAGAAATGGAGATACATATGTGCATTCTTCCCAGTCATCTGGGCTTAATGGTCAAGCTGTCTCAATCAAAGGATCGTACCGTCTCTAGAAAAATCGAGCGGATTCTAGTCGTGCTAGAGCAGCGTTACGAGGAAAAAAGAGCAACATTCTAATCTTTTGGTGAATCTTAGACATCTTGGCCTTGACGAATTGTGGAAGATGGAAGAATTTGGGACGCGTTGCTGCCGCCGCAAGTTGATCACGTGACAGAAGGGGACCATCGGTCATATGGTGTAACAATATATCCAGTTAACTTATCTACGTACATTGGCCAGCCTCATGCAACTAATCCAATCCATCCCTGAATTCTAATAGACAGCTTGGTTTTGCCGATCATGAGAATACCTAGGTACTGCATGAACCATCCGGACACCCCGAAGTCAGCGCGGCCGGAGAATGGAATTGGTACAGCTTCCTGCGCAAGATCAGCGCGGAACATGTATGACTCGTTGAAAACTCACTAATCCCTTAGTCTGCAGTGGTGATCTGATCGCTAGATTCTCGCAGATCGACAGCCAGGGTCTCAACACCCATTCTCAATGCCTATACAACGAAGCCTGCTGCCGGGCACACGAGGACCCATCGACGATTCCGGGGAACGTATGCCTAAATTTCCGTGGTTGAGAGTATTCCTTATGCTGCATTCCACGGTTAGTATTGAAGTCATGGGCGAACAGGTCTCCTGGTGACATCATGAGAGACCCATTAGGCAAGTCGATCGGATCAGTGGCTATGGAGCACATAGGGAGCACACTGGAACTAATAGAAAGATATTGTAAAAGAATGACACCTTAATCCTTATGTACTAGGTATTGTCGATTCCGTATATCTTATGAGAAACATCAAATGTAGTACGTGCTAGTTGAGAAACAGGTATAGCTATCAAGGCATCACGGGTATGGTTTCACGGATCTCAAAAACAGCTCAGCAGTGGAGAAGGTCGATCATTAGCTAGTTACTTACTGTACTATCAGTCGCAGATAGATAATAGATTACTTGTATGAACCTGTCTAACATCGTCATCGCACTTTCTCGGGTTCCTCCGATGACGTAATTCTCGAGAGAGCTGTCCACGCCTACCTTGATATATGCTCCTTCTTGGCATATCTGCTTTGGGTTCTTTTTTTGACCCTTACTCCTCCACCAATTCCTGAGAGAACTCTGCCGGTAGGGGGTTTCAATGTGAGGAAATCCTGCTTGACATTCCACGGTAATACCACCCTCTACCACTACTGTACATTTCATTGAGACACAAACCTTCGCCATGGCTTCCGGGGCACAGGAATATGGGGAGCCTCAGAAACACAAAGTGGGAGAACACTGGAGCGGTGCCAATAAGGTACCAACTGTCGGGAAATTCATCCAGCATCTCGACCGCGAGAAGCAGGAACGCGACAAAAGAATCGACCAGGAGAACCTGGCCAAGAAGGAAAAGACCCAGAGACAAAATGAACAGGAGAGGAGAGGAGAACAGCCCGAGGGCACTCAGAATGGAGATGCCGAGGGACACAAGCCACGCGAGGTCTCGGAGGCCAAGGTTCGCACGGTGACCGATCCCACCACTGGCAAGGACATTGGCGTGGAGGATCAAGATGAGGAGTCAATGGCGACGGTCAACGATCCCAAGGTATGTCCATCTGGAAGAGCATGTATTGAAGCACTGATTGATTGGACTCTAGTTGACTGTTCCTAATGCTAATATTGGGCGACCCACCGTGAGTGCTTGGACAACTCAATTGATATATCCAAAATACTGACAATCGAATCAGCCTGTAAAGACGAGCCCCGACCAAGACCTCCCCGAGTATAAAAAGAACCAGGACATTACAGCGCCCCCGGATCCCGTTGCAGAGGGAACAACCTCCGACGTTCCCATTCGCGGGGAAAAGACGAACGTGCTCTTCCATCCCACACCGAGCGTTTCATATCAGCCGATGTATGAGCAGCTACAGAAGCGTGCGATGGGGCTGTGTCTCGCCATCTTGTTTGCCATTATCGTCCTGGGACGGACCTTTGGAGGTTCTTTACGGGGCCTCGTTCCGCTCGCAGCATGTATTGCAAGCGGCGTGTGGCTATGGATGCACGAGGTTATCCGGAGTGGCAAAGAGATGGAGTGGAGTAGTGAGCAGCTCCGTGGAAAAACCGTACGTGCTTGTTTCTGGGGTTGAAACACGAGATTTTGCTGACGATTATCAAAGGCAACTGCAAACCTTCTTCCCGAATCAGTGGAATGGATGAATACCTTTCTCGGCGTAGTTTGGGGCCTCATCAATCCCGATATGCTGCAACCCGTGGCAGACACGATCGAGGATATCATGCAAGCATCTGCCCCTAAGGTCGTTGAGAACGTCCGAATTGCGGAAATCGACCAGGGTAGCAACGCTTTACGCATCCTCAGCATGCGCGCTCTACCGGACGACCACGTCCAGAACCTCAAGGACAACATCCGTGACGATAACAGAAAGAACAAAGATCCCCAAGAAGCTGCTGCCGCGGAAGAGGGCGGTAGCTACTACAATATGGAGGCAGCGTTCGCATACCACGCAATGCCAAGCGCAGGGACCGCCTCTTCAAAGGCTCGCAACATGCATATGCACCTGGTGTTCTACTTGGGAATCCTCGGCTTGTTCGGCGTACCATTTCCTGTCTTTGTTGAACTGACTGAGTTGGTTGGTACAGTTCGTCTCCGATTGCAGCTTACACCGGAGCCACCATTCGCGAAGGAAGTGACCTTTACTCTCGTCGGTATTCCACACGTCAAAGCTAGTTGTATGCCCATGGTGCGTAAGGGAGTCAATGTCCTCAATCTGCCCCTGATCTCAAACTTCGTCAACTCTGCTATCGGCGCAGCCTGCGCGATGTTTGCTGCTCCCAAGTCGATGACCATGGACGTGGCCATGATGCTGAAGGGTGATGATATTCACAAGGACACTCTGGCTCTGGGAGTCATGTGGATTAGAATCCATCGTGCCGTTGGCTTGAGCAAGCAGGACCGCCGCGGTAGCGAAGGTGGCGGTAGTGACCCGTACATCAACCTTTCCTTCTCCAAATACGGAAAGCCTATGTACTGCACGCGTGTCATCACGGACGATCTCAACCCCATCTGGGAAGAGACCGCCGCATTGATTGTTACTCCAGAACTAATCAAGGCGAACGAGAACCTGAGTATCGAGCTCTGGGATTCCGATCGCAACACTGCGGATGACATCGTCGGAAAGGTGGAAATGCCCATCCACAAGCTGCTCCAGCACCCAGGCCGGATGTACCCGCAGGTCTCCCAGCTCCAGGGTCTTGAGGTGGAGAGTGAAATGCCCGGCCAGCTGCACTGGGAAGTCGGATATTTCGGCAAGCCCAAGCTTCGGCCGGAGCTGCGCACCGATGGCAAGAAGAAGGATCTCCCTGAGACCTTTAAAGGCGACCCGACCTTCGAGGATGAGAAGGGTACTATCCTTAACGAAGAGGAGGATGCGGTTATGCATACTCCCCCGGATCCCCTCTGGCCTAGCGGTATTGTTCACATTGTCGTGCACCAGATTGTCAATCTGCAGTTTGCCAACATCAAGGGGAGTGACGGAAACCGCAAGGGCAAGGAGTATGAGCCTGCGAAACCGGCTGGTGAGAACACCGAAGAGGAGGGAGGCGACCTGCCCACGAGCTACTGCAAGATCATGCTTAATGACCAACTGGTAAGCACCTACTACTTTCTAATTCCAGAACATGCACGGACTCATTGTTTCTTTAGGTTTACCGTACTCGAGCCAAGGCAGTGAGCTCCAAGCCCATCTTCAACGCCGGAACAGAGCGCTTCGTCCGCGACTGGCGCTCTGCCGTGGTCACTGTCACCGTACGAGACCAGCGATACCGCGAGCATGACCCGATCCTGGGTGTCATCCCCATTAAACTGTCCGACCTTCTCCAGACCAGCTCCCAGGTCACCCGGTGGTACCCGCTAGATGGCGGCATTGGATTTGGACGGATTCGTATCTCGATCCTGCTGCGACATGTGGAGACCAAGCTACCTCCCAACATGCTCGGCTGGGATGTTGGCACGTTCGAATTTATCAGTGACAAGGTTATCGCCAAAGACTGGGGTCATCACAGCAAGATCAGGATGCGCACTGGTGGTAGCGTGGGCAAGCTCACGCCTCACGTCTGCCACGTGGATGGCAAGAATGCAGTCTACGATATGTCGGATGAGAGCTTCCGCGATTCGCTTCGGTTGCCAGTCAAGTACCGCTACCGTTCGCCCGTGGTCTTCGAGTTCCACATCAAGGGTAAAATGGGAGCTGCGGCATACGCTGTCATATGGTTGCAGCATCTCGTCGACAACGAAGAGACCGACATTGATATTCCAATCTGGACAACCAAGGCCGGTGCCCGTCTGACACAAAACTACGTCACCGAAGCAAACTGGCGCGCCAAGGAAGTTCCCGGCCTGGAAGACCTCACTGAAGTCGGACGCCTTCAATTCCGCTGTCGGTTCTCTCCTGGTATCGACGAATCTCACGAGTCGTTCGTGGTGGACAACGACTCGCGTGATACATTCGAAACATGGGAAGCGTGTAGGGCACAAGGTGTGAGATCTCGCAGCGTCTCGATTGAAGTTCCAGAGGAAGCCCAAGAAAAGCACGAGAAATCGCTCGTCGACGGCCGCGACGTCCTGAAGCAAGCTGACCCCGCTGAACGCCGACGATGGATTGACCGCCAGGGGCAAGACTGGAGCGGTGCATTTGGCCACGACCCTCGCGCTTACACCGACGCAATTGGTCGGAAGGTCGCCGAGCCCGGACGAGACAAGCCTCGCCATGACCCCGTAACCCCGCCGCCAGTCAAGGACGAGCCCGCCCTCGAATCTGGTTCGGAAGACGGAGAATCCGACAGCAGCTCTGGCGAATCTGGAAAAGAGACGGATGATGAGTCGTTGAATGGACCATCGACCGTCAACCCCGATGCGACTGGCTCTTCATCGCAGGCGAGCTCAAGCGATATCAACAAGGTTAATAAGCGCAGCGAGCAGCGTCAGCATCGTGGCTTGATGCAGTGGCGCCCTGCGCGCAATGCGCAGTTCGCCAAGGATGAGGCAAAGTTTGCGCTGCGCAAGATGAAGAAGAAGATTCCAGGTGCTGGCGATCTTACTGGTCGTGAGCCCGATGTCGAGACGGAGACTTGATTCTATGTGTTTGTGGAAAGTCTGGATGGGGGTTTTGTATATCACGGCGCGAATGTCTCGATAACAAAAGTCCAAATATGCTTCGTGTTACTAGTTATTGTGCACTTCTCCCTATCATCCGACAGTCCATAGTCTGCTGGTTTACAATTATCAACTTGTGCAATGAGTATTTAAGTACGTACGATCGTAGGGTGTGGAGAACAGGGCTTCCGTCCGCTTCGACGTACGTGAGCCCTATACTCTCCACCTCGAATTCTATATGCGTCCTTAGCACTCATCCTACTACAAAACAGCGACGTCAGTTTCCTTGGGTGAGTGTGGGTGATTTGAGGGAGAAGGCTGGAGAATTAGGAAGGTCATAGACAGGCACATCGATAGGGGTACTAGTCTGACTGTGGAAATTGATTAACTAGCTATAATGTCAAAACGGCGAAAAAGCACCTGATCGGGTTCCATAACTCATTGGTTAGAGTGTGATGCTAACAACGTAAAAGTCGAGCCTTTAGTGGACCTCTATCCTATCCTAGGGTCAGTAACTAGCTAGGTGTCGCCTCGTAGTGGTACTGCTAATAATCAACTTGGTTCTTCGCTAGACACTTTGGGACTTCCAAGGTTGTTCATGATTTGCTCATTCTCCATATCACAATACTGTTCAACAGTAAATTCATTAAACGATGCCCTTGGCTCTTTATGTACTATGCTTGAACTATCTCTGCCTTGAAAAGGTAGAAAGGTAAAAAAGGAACTACTTCCTCTTCTTCTGTTCCTCTTTCTATTCATCATTCCCACTGAGTAGGTCCGAACTTCTCTCCTTTAGGGAGGACAACCTGGACGGCAGTGTCGGTATAGTCCATAGTTGACAGAGCCTTCGTGTTGCCCCACCAGCTGGGGAACGACGAATTGGACAAACTGATGGCAAATAGCATGACAATCAAACACAAAGCGGTGCCGACGTCCAAGCCGGCGGAGATAACATAGTTGTACTCCATCCACCAGCCACGCCAGCGGTTACGGATGAACTTGTTGAAGACGAATCCAACACTACCCCACGCCAGGTAGGTCAGTGGGGTGGCCGGGGGAATCATGCCGGCACCGCTGAAAATCAGAGGAGCGTTCAGGTATTTGGCCGAGCTGCGAGGCCACTTCTTCGCCGCTAGCCAGATGATAATCGGCAGGGCAGCTCCGGCTAACCAGAACCACTGCAGACTAGCGTACATCTGGCCGATGGAGTACATACGCTTCGGGCCGATCACACCCCAGATGACGGAGGCATTGAAGAAGACACGGCCGTTAGGGCAGGTGTAGCGGTTCGCCTGTGTTGAGGAGCAGATGTCGCTGATACTGCCAAAAGCCCAGTTCAACACTGCCACTTGCACAACTGATGACCAGATGCAACTGGCCATCTGCGCCCAGAATGTAACGCGTGTAGGAATCTTCATATAGTGACCTAGTGAGGTGATGTTAGTTTAGAAAAGTTAACCCGATGCGTTGAGATATAGTTTAACCAACCTAGCTTCATATCTTGGCAGAAATATAGCGCTTGCGACATGGTGATATAACCATAGGTCTTGAACAGCATCATGGCCATAGGCTTGCCGGGCTGGATATAACCGACAATAAACTCAGTGACGACATTCAGACCTAGCTGAATGTTGGTAGTGGCCTGGATCATTCCAATAGGCAGAGTCCAAACCGCTGCGATGATGAGCGAGACGAAGAATGCCCACCAGGAGAGGTGGGTAGGATAGGAGAGAACCACTGCTAAACCAATTGCAGCCATGACTACCAACACAGCCAAATACCACCAGACGGGCACCTTCTCATACTTGGCCATCAGCCGGGAGTGGATATCCTCGTGCTTTTGGTTCGACTCGCGCATTCGGCGCCAGATTTCTTTGCCGTGGAATAGGCCAACGTGGAAGATAACTGCAGACAGACCGGCAAAGGAGAGACCGTAGCACAGAGCAAAGGTGGTAGAGAGGAAGAGCGGCGAGTAACTCTTGTACTTGGCTTCGTCGAAGATGTACTCGGGGGTCAGGATACGCTTAACGTCGTACACCAAGCCAGTGTTGTCGTAACTATTTGAATCCGACATGGGCAGAAACTTTCCGTAAAACACGTTGCTGTAATGCAGCGCTGGAGTGACAATCCAGAACCAGGCCACCATGCCAATAAGAGTGTTGGCAATGGCGAACCAGGGGGACATCATGGGTGATAAGACATATCCGGAGATAATGGACCAGTCGAAGGAGATAGGAATCAACGAGAGACCAGTTGCACCGCCAAACAGCTGGTTGACAATCACATTGTTGGGTTTGATCCAAGTGACGAAGGCAAAGACGCTCAAAAAGGGAGCGATAAGGCCCGGGAACCAATACCAGCAGAATGCGGCGCTCATCACGTAGATGAAAAGACGGTATCGGTTGATGCGCCAACCGGCAGTCTTGGCTGGATCGGGCTGGCTCATACCACGCTCGTGCATGGCAGTGAAGAGGACTGTGTTGACCAGAGTGGATGGCCAGATCATGGCAGCGGGCTCAACTAGGAAGCGATGAAGCACACCACCAAGACCGAAACCCAGAGTTTGCGTGGAGATACAGGTAAAGATTTCGAAGGGCCAGCCATAGCGCTGTCCATAGAAGCCACGCTGGGCAGTGATAATGTCCAGAGTGTAGGCGAAACCCCCGGCGAATGTTGCATTGGCCATAATGGTGATCAGAGCGTGCTCTTTCTTCGTGAATGGCCCCGGGTTGAGCTCCAACCTGTGACCGAACAGGGTGAAGGTCCAATTAGGGAGCCATTTAGCCCAAGCAACACCGAATGGAAATGCCACAACTTCAGCAATGTAGGATGTAATACTGATGCTCGGACTGTGCAACGAAAAGAGGGCATTGAGGCCGGAACCGAGTGTAGCGAAGAGAAGACCCAAAAACCAAGACCGGATGGTGTTGCCAGTGCCGCCTTCATCGTAGTTTAAGACCGCAGCGCGCACTTCGGGATAGGGCGAGTCTTCCAGGATTCCCTCGACGTGGCCTTTGATCTCGGCATCACCACTTTGCAGAGCCTCGTCTAGCTCCTTCTCAATTTCAGTAGGGAGATTGGGGTCAAACTCGTGGGCCTCTTTGAGCTCCTCAAGACTGGGAATTGTCTCCGAGGGTACCTCGACCACGTCTATGCCGGTAGATTTAGCCGACATGACGGGTTAAAGGGGCGGGGAATCGAGCGGGATATTGTTGGTGGTGAAGAAATAAGAAAGTGATCTAGGGAGAAAAGAAGCTATCTATATTTCCCAGGGCTTGACCACCGAACAGAATAGACGTAACAGAGAAACATAGGGACTAAGGCATGTGTTGCAAATACAAAATCGCATCCCGGCTTCATTATCTGGGGTTGTAGATAGCGCATTTGCGTATCAGTACTCGAAGCGGGTCTCCGTCGTACTCCGTCTCCTCCTCCGGAAGTCAAGACTAGTACTAAAGTGTTAGCGCTAGGTGAGCTCCACTACGGAGATGGACTAAAAAAATGAACCGCCAATCAGAAACGTTAGACAGGCGTTCTAGCTCGTGTTACATGTCCAGACTGAAAAGGTTGGATGATAAGGCTAGCGCCATGTGGGCAAAAAAGGAACAATGACAGCGGCGATGTTATGGGCTTATCGCGGGGATTAGCTAGATGATCGATACCACATTGTATCAGATGCATATTCATTGATAATAGCATCGCACTGCTAAGAAACTCAGTTCTTCCGCATAATCACTCGCAAGCAACGGAAGCCCACAAGCGAATTGCACTATAGATGATTATCGCTGTGGTGGCGAAGTTGCCCAGTCCTACGCAGTCCACTGCAGCTATTTTATTATTTGCGTAAATGATTTAGCGCGAATGTGGCAGGCAATTGTTCCACCTAGGTTGGAGCCCTATTCACCCAAGGTTTTTCAAGCGATAATGTATATAGAAGTTTGATACACGGATCTAGGTATAAAAGCCACCTACAGGGAACAAATGGTTTTCAGGCGAGTTATGTATCAAGATTGGACTATGGTCACGCGGACAGTGCTGTAAGGTTACATCGGAGTCTAGATAAGTGAATCCCTGAGCGTATCAAACGCCGACCAAAGAATTGAGGCACTTCGTCCTAGACTCTCTTAGGTCGCTTGCCCGATGACCCTAAGCCCTCCAGGACTCCAATAAGCAATCCGGGGTATCCCATCACCGCAAAGTGGCGTGGGGTATGTGCACAGGGTACACAAATTACCCAAAGTCAATATAATACGCACGTAAGGCGTATAACAGGAGAAGTGTGTCCCTCATTTGTGAACAATTATATTAGTTATTCTGGGAAAATCTGGTAGAGATCAATCCGCCTTGCAACGACATGTGGTATCAAAGGGACCTAGATATGGGCTCAGGATATAGCGGTATAGGTTTACTTGCATATAAAGCCGTTGATAGAGAGCTAGGGGGATTTCTTGGTTTCTATTTTTTTTTTTTTTAAAAAAAAAAAAGAAGCAAAAAAGAAAAGATAGGCATAGCAGCCAAAAGGTGGTTAGTTCCAACTTTGACGTTATTAGCATCAGACTCTAACCAACTGAATTATGGAACCCCATTGTGATTGGTTGATCACTATTCGTCTATAAAGCTAGTGAAGCGGGGTAAGCCGATCAAAAGCGCATCCCCTCCTGTCCACTCGACTATATACTGCCCGTAGTATCCATGTATACCATAACTCGGCTAGACTCAGTAAGCCCCGACTGCTAGGATCTATCCGTACAGTGGCACCGCTAAACTGTCCGCTTCATCCTAGATCGCCCGTTTTGACCTCCCACAGGAGGCATGGCAGCAGCTTGACCTATCTATCCTAGAATCCGTTTAGTCTCGCCTTGACCGCCTTTCCATACCGCCTCCCATAATGGCTGACCGCTCCTAAATGTGGGCTAGCGCGCTAAGTATACATATGGCGTGGAACGCATGGTTTTTACTGGCAGAAAATGCGGCAGAAACTTATGTAATCCATTGTGGTCAAACTAAACGAACGCCACTGTATCTGAGATTATGCCGAATAATGTGCAGGCTATATTAGAGTCAAGTGGCCGGTATACCAAATATTAGTTGATAGTAGTTAAATGCACGGAGTTCAATGTTGGGACTAGGTTTGGGTGGGATAACACCAAATTGTGACCTACACAGTACCCACACAGTAGCCGATGGACACGTACCTATCGTAGAGCCAAAGTGTTCCCATAGAACCGGAAATGAAAAAGGAATGCCTACGATCGAGATCGATATGCCGGTCATCGGGCATTCTTACCTTGATACTTCCCAAGTCGAGTATCCCCAAACCTGTGGAGGCTTGTGGATTAAGGCCCCAGCTTTGTCCTGTCTAGTTTGGGGCGGCAATGTGGAGACAAATATCATGCGAACCACAGAGATTTCAGATCTCATGTCGATCTATATCCATCGTCAATGATTCGCTACTATTATGGCGCTATGCGACGGACGCCCACCAGGGGGCAGCGGTGCTTTAATTTATCCAAACCCCGTTCATAAAGGATCTTCGCTCTTCATCAGCCTCGCTCCTACGCTCCTACTGAATATGTCAGGTCTCCAAACATCCCACGATGTCATTATATTCTTATAGCCAACGCTACCTAAGGCTACGGCCCGCGGTGCAAGTAGCCCTGGCTTTACTAGCAGTTTTCGGGCTGCTCAGTCTGTTTTCAAACTACCGTATGTTTATTCCTCTTCACAGCCGTAAATTCCGTTGTCGCTGAGTTGACTGATCAAAATCAAAGCCTTTGAGAGTGTTTCTCCATCTGCACCGTCCGCACCCGCATCCGCTCCTACACCGCTGGCATCACTCCAGCCGTCTCCTTCGCCTCCTCCACCCCCTCCACCCCAGCCAACTGTTGGCAAAGTGTCGATGATATATGGCGGTCACTCAGTTTACGAACGGGCGCTCGCATCCCACGAAGAACATAGCCGCCGGCTGAATTATCCAATGGTCATCCTTCGCAAACCTATCATTAATGGGGTATGGAACAAGCTTCTTATCCTTATTTCTACGATTACTCGGGAATTGGAGAAACCGGATGACCAGCGACTACAATGGCTCTTGTGAGATCTAAAACTCCAATCTCACAAGGAATTCCACTAATGGTTATCTTGGCTTAGTTGGTTTGACAGTGATACAGTGGTCATGAATTTGGGCCTACCGCTGGAGACCTTTCTCCCTCCTTCAAATATCACGGATGTTCATCTCCTCATCTCCAAGGATTGGAATGGGATTAATGCTGGAAACTTCTTCATTCGTGTACATCCATGGTCTATCAACTTCCTCAGTGCTGCGATGGCATACCCCCGCCTTATTCCGGATGCCTTCATCCCATGGAAGGAACAATCCGCTATGAGTGAAGTCCTGGACGGAGGCGATTACTTTTCACAATGTGTTGCGTATTGCCCGTCGCGTTGGTTCAATCCCTTTAGAAGCTCGAAGAATGGGGAGGACCCATCGGATGAAGGCCTGGCTGATGATATGATGATACATCGTGGAGATCTTCAAGTTCACTTCCCAGGATATGACAAAGGGAAGCTTGCTGAAGCTATGGATCCATACATTGCTATCTCAGAGCAACAGAGACCGGAGTGGAACGTCCCCGTGGAGAATACTGGCTATATAGAAGAGACGGCCTTATTCTGGGAGAAATTCAGTACTTCTCATACTGAAGATGGTTAGATGTGATGTATAATACCTCTCAAGAGACTGGTTTACTGCAATGAAAGAAACAATCGGACTCTGCATGTCAATGTTGTACCATTCTTTCTCGGAGAGGATAACAAGTAATCCGTGAGGTATCTCGTATGGTGTGTCCCATCTTCCAATCCAGAGGCATCGTCGAGATCCAGATGCAGCTCCCGAAAGCTACGTCATGACAGCACTTCCAAGGTTGGAATCTAGTAGAACTGAATGATGCGATGTGCAGGTGGTTTTGACGAGCATTAGCTCCAGCTGATGCTTAGTCTCCATTCAAGGAACACGAGATTTGCTCAGTTGTGAATGGAAAGGAAGCACAATCGAGATAAATATATTCATGATAGAAATGATACCTGGGTAACCGGGATGGAAGCATTCGCTGGTAAACCGACAAAAAGCCCCCGACGCCTCTATACAATGAAAGACATGAATCATAAGAAAAGCTATGCAAGAAAAGAAAATAGCCGGTCGTAGCAAGATCATTAACGCCGGGTTATTGCCCAGGTTTGGCTTCTGCCTGCTCATCCGACGTATAATTAGAATCCGGCGGCGTGGGCTGAGACGAGTCAAAAACAGCGCCCTGGGGCTCCGTATTCAACGGTCCAAGTGTCCACTTCCACTCTCGCCGCCGTTTTGCACGACCCTGCCGCGGTGTCTGCGGCGTGGAAGTGTAATCCGACTCCAAGCCATCGAGCAAAGCCACCGCACGCACCTGGCGCGTAACCCCCCTCGACCGACGTTTCTTGCGCTCGATCTTGGAGAGTGAGGTATCAAGGCCAGTTTCATCAGCGCTACCTTCGTCGGCGCTAGTTTCTGAAAGGGATGCACTGCCCGAATCCGTGTCCGAGTCGGTGGAGCCGGCCGTTGGCTCGGGCGCGGGCGCCTGGTGCACAGCCTCCTCGTGAATGAGATCTAGATGCTGCGCCGTGTATTGCTCGGTGTGAATCTCCTCCTCGAGTGGGTTCCGATAGCTCACTTGCTTCTTGGTGGGGAAGAAGATCCGGCGAGTGCCTGCGCCGGGCCCACTAGTCCCTGCGGAGATAGAGCCCGAGCGTCGCCGTGAGGCTGAATCGAGTGGCGAGTTGCGCAAGATGCTGCGCATTCCCATGGGCAGTTGGTAGGGACGGTAGCTGAAGGGGTGGGTGTTTGGAGGGTGGTGGACATAGGGAGCGATGAGTTTGCTGTTGTTGAATCGGTGGCTGGAGGATGTCGATGTCTTGGAGGGGGACGTTGTTGCGGAGGATGGAGATTTGACATCGTAGGCGTTTTTGAAGGTGTTGCGCAGTGTTGGTGAAGTGCCTGCTTCTGCTGTGAAGGAGAGGGAAAGGCCGGTGGTTGAGCTGCCGAAGGTGCGTGGTAGAGATGTTGTTTGAAGGGTGAGTTTCGGGCGCGAGGTAATACCTCGGTGTTCACCGGGGTTTGAGAGGCAGGACATGGTAGAGCAACATGAAGAGGATCGCACCTCAGACGAAGAGGAGAGGGACGTCATGAAGCATGACGGGAGGGAGAAATGGGAGGGGCGACGATATACTCCGCAGTCCGTACTGGTGGCGGGTTTTGTGCTAAGAATAGTGGGCGCTTGCAACTGCAACTGCGATTGTGACGAGCTCGTTGGAGCCAACCACAATTATTAATATGAACTTCCCAGGTTGAACGCAAGAGAATGAGGTCCTAGAATCGACGCTCTTTCAATATAAATTAATTAACCGTCAAAACCCCCGGCGCAGAATTTTCCCAGCTATCGACGCCACATCCAGCCCCGTCGTAAATGGTGATCGACCACGATCTGCCGCGTTCTAATTTAATCTTAAAAAAGCCAGGTGTAACTTAGTCGTGGACCCGAGGGGAAATCTCTGCATTTACAGTGAGTCCTCTGCCTAACACTGTAGCCGTAGCTGTACTCCATATGGAGTACTCTGTAGATCAACCCCAAACAACTGAGCGTAGAGTCGAGTTCTATAAAAAGAACCCGTGTGGGCCCGATCGTCAAGTGCTTCAAGGACGCGTCCATGTCTTAATTGCCTCTGTACTATACATACTCGCTTGTTCTTGCCCTACTCTGTAGCTCTTTGCTGCAACTGACACCTTCGTAGAAGGGGTCCACGGTTATATCCATGATAATGGTACGCGACCCCTGTTTCGCTATAAACGGCGGGTTCAGCCTGCTATATTCCACATTCAGATGCCATTTCAGCGTCACAATGTCCACTTGCACTGATTCTGTAAACCTCATGAGGATCCACTCCGTCTACTAGAAAGGGTTCCACGATCGCCGTCTTCGTTGATGGAGAGTACATAGCGGACCTTTGCTACAACCATGTAGAAACCCCACCTCGGGCTTGTTCGCATCAGTTCAGAACCCCAAATTTCAGCGCTGCTCTGAACCATGTCCCACTGAGTCGTACGAAGCTTCGCCAATTCACAGAGCCGCTCTGCTGACACCGGCCTTTCGGAGGTTTATGAGCCCCGACCCCAGCCACAGTACATTCGTCTGTATTCCGAAGCCTTTGCTCGCTATAATCTTCCAAGATGTATCCTCCAGCGTTCGGGTGACCAGCAAGCTCAATTATGAGATCCCACAAAATGAGCCCGAGACTTCCATTCCTTGATTCAGTAGGGTCTGGATACTGCAAGTGGGAACTAGGGCGGTTCTTCCCCAAATCAAGAGCCGAATGTGATGCCACTGCGTGGAGGGGTAAAGGGCGCTAAATGTATCCACTGCGTTCTTATCGGCTCTAGATCACTCTGGTCGGCTATGCTGTCGCTCCTTTTGCCGCTGTTCTGGGTTTGTCTCTCGTGAGCCCCACAGCAGCATTTAAAGCTAACTGCTTCTGTATGTCATGGTCTCCGGTTAAAAGTATACCGATCTCAACATACATAGTAGGTCGAAGATCAAAGGCTAATTCATCGCTAGTAGATCGCAGCCGAGCATCTACACAGTACGTATGTAGTGGTGCCTGTGAGCATCGTATGGGTGTCCGTTGTCGGGATTTTCGAGATCATGAGTCATCAAATTTCAAAAATAAGCCACTGGGATGCTTTCCCATCCAGTAGATTCCCACTCTTCGCTCACTTGCAGATACAATAGTAGGCGATCTCGTGGATGCAGAAAGGTAAATAGTAGGTCCATTCTACTCTCATATTGATGTGGTAAAAAGCGTAGTGAAATAGTCAGCCACAGCAGCCACACGCGCCACCGCCCGGACCAAATTCAGAAGCATATCAATCTTCAATCTCGACTTATCCACCACCCACACATACTCCATGGAGGCAATGGGAGGGATCCATGGCTGCATTACCGGCGCGTAACGACCACCGCGTCATCCTGCACTTGGTAATCCATCCCATCCACTGCGCAGCACTCGTCACTAACCACATCCAGGATTATGACTGCTTCTATGCCTCCGTGTTTGAGGTGGAGCAACCAGCTCTCAAGTCACTACCTCTGGCAGTCCAGCAGAAGCAGATTATTGTGACCTGTAACTACGAGGCGCGACGGCGCGGGTTACACAAGTTGCAGCTGATCAAGGATGCCAAGCGTATCTGTCCCGACGTCGTGATCGTTCTGGGCGAAGACTTGACCAGGTTCCGCGATGCATCCAAAGATCTTTATCTGTTTATCCGCAGCTTTATCTGGGGAGGACGGCTGGAGAGGCTGGGATTTGATGAGCTCTCTTTGGACGTGACCGAGATGATCGATTACAACGTTGGACTACTGAACCCGAATAGCCTGGCAAGCTCCTTCTTCCATCTGGATCGAAATGATCCAACAGTTGGGTTTGCCTATGATGCAACCGTATTTATTGGTTCCACACATCCACCGACACTGGAGGAGTCGTCTGCAAGTCCCCCAGCAATATCATCCCTAGGGATGAAACTGCTGGTCGCCTCCCACTTGAATGGATACCTGAGAGGCAAACTTGAACATGAAAAAGGCTTTACAGCTACTGGAGGGGCGTCTACTTCCAAGCTGTTGGCAAAGTTAGTGGGCAGCATCCACAAACCCAACAACCAGACCACACTGCTCCCACCGTATGAGACACCCCGAGATGGAGCTGCAAGCAATGTCATTCAATTCATGGATGCCCATGAAATTCAGAAAATCCCGGGCATCGGGTCTAGGCTTGCACAGAAGCTACGAAGGCGAGTCACAGGAAAGGACACCGACGATGAGAAGGTGACGGTGCGAGATGTGCGACTCTTTCCCGGCATGGGACCAGCGCTACTAGAGAAGACACTCGGCGGACCCGGGGCACCCAAAGGCATCGGCATGCGCGTATGGAGTACTTTGCACGGAGTGGACAACACGGAGGTGCTTGAGGCGCGTGACCTGCCTACCCAGATCAGTATTGAGGACTCTTACGGACGAAGGCATCTTAACAATATTGAAACCGTGCGACGGGAGCTGATGGTTCTTGCAAAAAGTCTGATCCGACGCATGAGATCCGATCTTCTCGACAAGACGAGCGATCCTGGTCAGCCTCGATGGCTGGCCCATCCGCGCACTTTACGATTGTCTACGCGTCCTAGGAATGCACCGGAGACAGACGGGATGCGCACATATAATGCCAATCGCATATCGCGGTCGGCGCCACTCCCTACGTTCATCTTCAAAATGGACGAGAATGTCGATGCGCTAGCGGAGAGAATTGTGCGCGATCATGTTTTGACCATGTTTCGAAAGCTCCACCCCGAGAAATCGGGTTGGGATCTGAGTCTGATGAATATCGCCGTGACCAACTTGGTTGAAAGTGCGGGAGAACAGAAACAGAGCAGTGGACGTGATATTGGGAAGATGTTCCAACAGCAGGTAGTACATGATCCCATTGCGGACCGGGGGGACACAATGCGGCAGCCTAATATAACCGTCTCCTCGGATGGGGCGGATGAGCTGTGGGAAGATGCGGAGGAGATTGACGATGGGCCTTCATGGAGTGTCGAGTGTGCTATTTGTGGAGCTGCGATGCCGCACTTTGCCCAGCTAGCGCATCAGATGTATCATACCGTAGAGGACTAGACGTCGAATAATGCGACTATGCAGAACTTGTACAGTGGGAGGTATCCAAATCACGAACATGGAATATATCAACAAGAAATATTCGATAAGTACTCCGTATGATTCTGTATCTAGGTAAAATACTTATGAAACAAGTCATCGTAATCTAAGAATAGAAACATTTTAATGCCAAGGCCAAGTCTACGGTAGGCGATAGGTATCAAAGTATCATAATTGTTTTCCTCTACCATTTTCTTACTAATATTGTTGCATGGACTGTGAGAATAGAAGATGAGGTTCATTCAAACTAGGTACGGATGGGCTAGCTAGATACCAGCCAACTTGCTAAAGCAATATCTCGATCACTGTCCAACCTGCTTAGAAAATCGGATTAGGCGCCATCGCCTATACGGGTCCCTGCAGCCTATGCTCTCCCCACCCATCCCGTTTCATAACTATTACGGTCGACTTTAGCTTAAGTCTTTCTAAGTCCGACAAAGGAGTATGATGCAGCGATGATCATGACGGACAAATCCACCAAGCTCGAGGTAGTTACTAGGCGCAGAGAGCCCCAAACGGGTTCTTGACTAGTCACCTACTAGGAAGTCAACTAATCCAGCTCTCCTATAGCTCGAATGGATCATCTTCCATCACCCCAAGCTTCCTACAGTTAGAGTACACTTTAATATCTATCTAGGTACTTTTCTATTTCTTACTTTGCCCTTACTTTACCTTTACTTTGATCTTGATTTGCTCTAATTATGATACTTTGATACCTATCGCCTGCCGTAGCCAAGTCCTCCTTTCCTTGGCGACTCAGCCCGAAGTTCCATTCATATCTTTGGCTTGGCGGATTCGCGCCTTCTCACTTTTCCTTATTCTTTCCTCTTTGTTGCCTTGTACTTTGCCTTCCTAAATGTTCTAGGGCCGCTGATCCCCTGATATCTCCGACACAAATTTCCTAAAGTGGAACCTGCCCTGAATCGGGTATCCATGGTCCCCGACCTAGACCCTTGAAACTCTATCCGGAGACCCTGATCTCAGCACGGCGCGTCTTACACCCTCTCATTCGGCGGCAATGAGGTTTTCAAGGAGCGTGCTGCCCTTTATAGGGGCAGTTTTGGCTCTCTTCACGCAAGTACAAGGCATGTCCCACTCCCCGCCCGATAAACCTAGCTAACCTGCGACTAGCCCGATCCCAGGCCTCAGAAGCGATCCGCCAGGTCACGCCGATCGACGATCCTGTTATTCGTACTTCTACTCACCGAGTCGACCACCTCTCACACTTTGAACTCACTTTCGAGTTACATCGCGATGCCCGACGGATAAAGCTCGAGCTGGAGCCAAACCACGACATCTTGGCCGACGATGCTTACGTGCAATACATTCGTCCCGATGGCACCCTGAGCGGAGGCGAGCCTATCCAGCGACATGAACACAGGGTCTTCCGTGGCCGAGCCCTGGTTGGCTCGGGCAAGGGCAGATGGACTCCCGTGGGCTGGGCCAGAATCACCATGCAAAGGGATGGTCCAGAGCCGCTTTTCGAGGGTGCTTTCAGCATCGACCACGACAAACACCACATCGAGCTGCAAGCGACATACCTGGGCAAGAAGCGAGCGATCGACGTCGACATTGAACGCCGGGAGCGCGAATACATGGTGGTCTACAGGGACTCTGATATGATCCGCTTCCAGCACTCTGAGCTCAAGCGGTCGCTGCCCGATTCGTCGGGCTGTTCAGCGGATAAACTCGACTTCAATGCCAATCTGAGCAAGTCGATCTTTCCCTTCGGAGTTGACCAACCTAACGGCCATTGGGGGTACGCTTCATTGGACTCGATGTTTGGGCTGAGCAAGCGTCAATCCGACACTGGCGGTTTGTCGGGAAACACCGGCGGCGTGAATCTCAAGTCGACCATTGGCGACTCGACCGGATGCCCCAAAACGAAGAAGGTCGCTCTCATTGGAGTGGCCACGGACTGTGAAATGACCAAGTATTTCAAGTCAACCAACTCTACCCCCAAGGCTGCGGCCAAGGATTTTGTCATTAACATGGTGAACACGGCGTCGAGTCTCTACGAGTCATCCTTCAACGTTTCCATCGGTCTACGCAATCTGACCGTGAATGAATACGAGTGCCCCACCACGGCCAATGATGCCACGCCGTGGAACGTCGATTGCAATGGCGGCAATATCACCTGGCGCTTGAACGAGTTCTCCAAATGGCGCGGAGACCACTCGGATAATAACGCCTACTGGACTCTCATGACAGGCTGCCCCACGGATTCCGAAGTGGGTGTTTCCTGGATGGGCCGGTTGTGCACCTCCGATGTCACGAGCGATGGCTCTAGCTCTGTATCAGGGGCCAATGTCGTCGTTGGCACCCAGGGGACAACTTGGCAGGTCTTTGCCCATGAGACAGGCCATACCTTTGGCGCCGTACACGACTGTGACTCGCAAACCTGTGCGCAGGGGTTAGAAGATTCCTCTCAATGCTGTCCGCTGAGTTCGTCGACCTGCAACGCCGACGCCAAGTACATCATGAACCCCTACGCAGAGTCCGATATGACTACCTTCTCCCCGTGCACCATCGGCAACATCTGCTCGGCCATTGGCCGCAACAGCATCAAATCATCTTGTCTCTCGGATAATCGGGCCGTCACTACAATCACCGGCAGCCAATGCGGTAACGGTATTGTCGAGGCTGGCGAGGAGTGCGACTGTGGCGGCACCGAAGGATGCGGCGAAAATGCTTGCTGTGACGCCAACACATGCAAATTCAAGAATAACGCCGTCTGCGATGACTCCAACGACAGCTGCTGCTCTAGCTGCCAATATGCTGCCGCAGATACTGTCTGCCGCGCAAGTACCGGCCCATGTGACATCGCAGAGAAATGCACCGGGACCTCCAGCGCCTGTCCAGATGACAAGTTCGAGAAGGACGGCACATCCTGCGGCTCGACAAAGGGCCTTGCCTGCGCCAGTGGCCAATGCACCAGCCGAGACTATCAATGCCGCACGGTGATGGGTAGTTTGTTGAATAGCAACGACACCTGGGCCTGCGAGAACACCGACGAACCATCGTGCACTCTCGTCTGCGGCGCCCCCGAAGTTGCTCATCAGTACGGCAGCACAGCCTGCATTAAGATGAACCAGAACTACCTGGACGGTACGCCGTGCGATTCAGGCGGCAAATGCAAATTCGGCCAGTGTCAGGGCTCCTCGGCACTGGGCTGGGTCCGCCAGCACAAGAACATCGTAATTGGTGTCTGCGTAGGCGTGGGAAGCTTGATTGTCCTCGCTCTGCTGTACTGTATCATCAGCCGGTGCAGAATGGCAAGAGCCAGGCGCCGCATGGCCAAGGCTCCTCCGCCATATGTCGGCTACCGAGGACCTCCGCCACCAGGTCGCAGGCCTCCTCCCATGCAGCAGTGGCCAGGGTATCCCGATCCCGGGTACCAGAATGTACCAGTACCACCGCCTCAACCCGTGCGTTATGGTTAAAGACTGTTTTCATTCCGTATTTTCATGCTTGATACTATTATGTCTGTTGCATTCCTGTCTTGGTATCATAGGCAGGACTGGATTGGGAGGCCTAGGTTTTGATTTGGCGTTTATGTGATTTGATCTATGGGATCGGCATTATGTTTCTCTATTGCGCCCTCATTGGGGTGATTCGGGTTATGGCATTTCCAAGGTTGTCTGTGAATGTATTCCATTTTAGAATGCCGGATGCCACCGCAGTCCCAATGTGACTTCAGGACTGTCATGCCTCGACTCATTCCAAGTTTGTAGATATATCTACCTAGATACGTAGCAACCAAGGCGAAACCAGGATATCCATTCACAGAGAAGTAAACTCATAATCTAAACGGCTTCGATAGTAAACGAAGAAACAAAACACCCTAAACAGTAAACACATAAACAATCCAACACCAACCTTGGAAATCAAGACCCAAACTCAAGCCCAAGCCCAAGAACCTCACTGCCAACAAATACCCACAAAAGCCTCACGAGTAACACCACCCACACCCTCCAAATCAAACTCCTCAATCATAGCCCTCAACTCCTCCTCCTCAAGTCCCGTCTCTCCAAGCTCACGCGCAACACGCCTCAAATCCTCCAAATCAATATATCCCTTCTGACCCTCATCAAACAATTCAAACGCACGAAGAATCTCATCACGCGGATCCCGCTCCAGAATCTTCAACGCCGTAACAGCCTGGAACGACGACAAAGGCATGAGGAGATTAGAAGGATGCTGGGGATTGGCAACATTCCCTTTAGGGGCGGCGCCTTGTTGTTGCTGGACTTGCGGACGGGGTACACCGTATGTTGTGAGAAGGGAGATGAGTTCTTGTTTTGAGAGCGTGAAGCCTAGCGCGCGAAACGCGACGCGTAGTTCATGGTAATCGAGGTGTCGGTCGCGATCGAGGTCGAAAAGAGTGAACTGGGGTTTTGGTTAGCTGGGATTTGAAGGCTGTTTTGGAGCTCTAAGATGGAGACAATGGAAAGAAAGAGGCACGTACGGCTTCGTTTATCTCCTCCCTCTGCTCCTCGGTTAACCGGCTGAGAGGATTGGCATCCTGTGCAGGGGCATGGGCTTGCGGTGCAGGCGGAGCAGCTTGTTGGTTTTGTTTGGGGGCTTCAGCGTTGAACTCGGGAGCGGAGGCGCCGAGGCCGCGATGCCGTGAGAATGAGGACGCGCTGAAAGGCATGCCATTCGCGTTGGCTGAGCGGTCGGGAAGCTTGGTGCCCGCGTATGAGCGCGACGCGAAGGGTTGGCCGGAGGCCATGGTGGGATTGCTGGGGAGTTCACGGAGGATTTGAAGAAGAATGGGCTTGCGGCGGTGGAGTCGTGAGGTGTTGGCGGTGGAGGATCCCTGAGACGCGCGGAATGCGTCACCCCACGAGGACTAAATCTGCTATTGTTCAATTACTGAAGAGCTGAAAGGTACTGTAGAAAATCATTTTCTATCAAAGCAAGTGGTATCCAGCCCAGCCGAAGTGGCAGCAATTATCAACCCAACCATAGACAAAACACGCGAGTACTCCTTTTTTCCAGAGCCGCATTTGTAGGCTCAAAACACAACCGTGACATGATTGTCGAATGTGTATGTCCACACAATAAGAATAAAAGAAAGAATAAGACAAAAAAGAATAGAAAAAGGAAAAAAGAAAGAAAAAGCAACGATTAGGGAATCTCAACATCAGCAGAAGCCGGAAAATGCAGATGCTTGTATTACAGGGTATCGTTAACGAAGCACACGCTACTGTTCAGTTCGCCGTCGTAGACACTCTCGAATAAGTCTATAAAGTTCCACCGGTTGCGCTCCATTGGGTCAAACATGTCTGTGTATATGTCCAGGTCAACCGCGGGTGAATTCAACATCCCACTCACGGGCATGCTGTCCGGTAGGGTTCGCTCCGGTAGGGTTCGCTCCGGCATAGTTCGCTCCACCTGCGGCTCAACCGAAGATGATGAATTCAGGGTATCCTGAGATGTCGAAGGTTTGATTGCCTGAGATGCCGAAGTGTTGATTGGAAAGGGGACAGGCTGCGTCGGCTCGTGATTGAGAAGTGACCTTGAATCCAATGTCCCACTGATGGACGGTCCGGTTCGCCCCACCTGCGGCTCAGTCGAAGATGATGGCTTCAGACTATCCTGAGATGTCGAAGTATTGGTTAGAGAGGGGGCAGGCTGCGTCGACTCGTTATTGAGAAGTGACTCTGAATCGAATCCCGGCTCGGCAAATAAATTGCCTTCTTGGCTAAGCATCGCAGGAGGCGGGTTTCCGTCGCCGCCATCTCCTATGCTCGTCATCAAACTCACGTCGAAATATCGGGTTGATGATAGAACAGGAATCTGATCTCTGAGGATATGCTTGGTCTTTTTCCTGTTGTTTTGGCGGGGACTCGGAGACACACATAGAATAATGCCCCACATGGTGCTGTGAACATCATCCAAGTGCGGTTCGAGTGATTGAAAGATCCTGGTGATTGGCGAGTTTGCCTTCAGATCTAGCAAGCCCCCGACGACTCGGTAATACAGCGCACAGGCAACCCAGAGTGGATGCAGAGGGTCTTTGGTTCGCGGCCGGTATTTGCCGTGGCAGTAGCTATCATGGAGGTCTTTCCGACGCAGCGCGTCGTACAGCTCGACAGAGTAGCTTTGAGCCATTTCTGTCAGGCTTTGAGATCCGGCAGCCAAAATCAGGAATATCGTCAGTCGTGCCGCCTCCACATCACCAGGTTGTACACAAACACGCGTTTTGGCCAGAGAGGCCATAGCGAGGAACAACTTTGCCATTCCCAGCGCTTTCTGGACAAGAGGGTGGGACGAATAGGCCTCTTCGAGTGCCAAAAGCCGAGGGCACTGTACGCATTTGATTGCGTTTTCCATGAATTGGTCAATAACCACCTTGGTAGTCTTTGGCAGAGCCAGATCTGCGCTGGTCAGGTCCATGGCGAACGTATGCAAGCTTCCTCCGTGCGGTTGACGAATATTAACCGCGACATTGAATCTTTCCGCTTTCTGGAAGACACCCAGCCCGAGACGACCCAGAGTAATAACCGAATAGTCATTTGGTGATACCGCAACTGACCCCAGCAAGCTCAGTTGCGCCGGCTCTCGAATGCATTTGCGACCATTGGATCCGCACGGTTGGCAGATACGAGTGGGATCGCACTTTTTCTTGCTGCGATAACACCAAATACATGCACCGCCAGAGGTTTTTAAAAGAAGACTATCCTGCTTTTGCTTTGCAAGGTCTTCCCGTGACCGGACCCTTCTCTCACGATGGGTGTGTGGATGTGTTGGGTCCACAAGAATGATGTCGAGAGATGATTCCTTTGGTGCAGGTTTCGCAGAGGGTGACGGCTGGGTGAAGGGGAGACTCTGAACTCTCACATCTGCACTGTGAGATATTGTCGCATCTGGATATCCAATCGAGGCCCGTGGATATGACCCCTGGGGAGCAATGGCCAAGTTGTGCGGTCCGTCATTGACATCTGCAGGGGACGTCGAGCCCTGCGAGTAATTCATAGGCATGGGAAATGCCCACTGGGTAGAGTATGCGGTCAAGGTATGTTGGTTGAAGATCAGCCCGTCATAAAATGCGTCTTCCTGTGACTGGTCAAACTGATAGACGTTCATATTGACGTGTCGCCAGAAAGTGTTCAAATTAAAGTGTCGAAAAAGATGCTCAAGAGGAAGGAGAGACCCAGAAGAAGAGACCAAGGCCGTCCAAGCAGCAACGACGCTGGCGATTATGTAACAAGGTGTACATCACTGAGGCATTGCCGTTGCCTAATCGGGGAAGGTGTCGACCATGATGAGCTTAGTCCCTGCCGATGAGTTCGTGGTTCTGGTGAAGCAGCGTGACAGACAGTAAAGAAGTACCATGTACGTTGTGGCGTTCATGAGCCGAGAAAGGTTCAACCTGGGCGCCGAGTAGTATACAGATCAGGATCTCTCAGCGAGCCTAGGTCCAGCTCTTCCAGAAATTCACGACCAAGGAGCGGCTCAGGAAGATAGTCTTGCTGCACCTGGCCGTCAAGATAGTTCGGATTGTATTTGTACTCTTTTCCATAGCCGAGCTCCTTCATCAACTTGGTTGGGGCATTCCGGAGGTGAACAGGAATGGGCAAGCCTGCAACGCCCGGTTCATTCAGTGCTGCAAAAGCATTGTTCAGACCACGGTACGCTCTCGTGCTCTTCTTCGACAAGGCCATGGCAACAGTAGCATGGGCCAAGTTAATCCGTGCTTCGGGAAGTCCGATCTTTTCAACGGCAGAATGAGTGGAAATAGCTAGGGTAAGCATGCTATTGTCTGCCAGACCGATATCCTCAGAAGCAACGACAATCAATCGCCGGGCGATATACAGAGGATCTTCACCAGACTGAATCATGCGAGCCAGATAGTACAGCGCGGCATCGGGATCACTGCCTCGAAGGGACTTGTGGAAGGCCGATATGGTATCATAATGTTGATCACCAGCACGATCATAGACCAGGGTTTTGGTCAAGCCCCGTTTTAGGTCCTCTTTTGTCATTCCCGGCCGTGTTGACAGATCCATGGCAAGCTCCAACAAATTGAGGGAGGTTCGAGCATCACCGTCAGCGAATTTGGCGAGATATTGGATGAGTTCGTCGTCTACCAACTCTGAGGGGTTGTAGTTTGGGCCCTCGACTTTCAGAGCGCGCTGCAGGATCGACATAATGTCCTCATCTGTGAGCTTGGCCAAAGTAAACGTCCTGCATCGAGAAAGAAGGGCATTTTGGACCTTGAACGATGGGTTCTCGGTAGTGGCACCGATAAGAGTGACTTGGCCACTCTCCACGGGCCCTAGAAAAACATCCTGTTGAGATTTGGAGAATCGATGAATCTCATCGCAGAAAATGATCGTCTTCCTCCCAGTGAGACCAAGCTCACTACGAGCTTCGCCAAAGATCTTCTTGCATTCTGCAACGCCCGTGCTGGTGCTGTTGATCTCCACGAATCGGCTTCCAACCATGGATGCAATCACTCGGGCAATGGTAGTTTTTCCTGTTCCCGCACTTCCCCATAGTATCATACTCGGTACTCTATCTTGTTCGATGAGTCCACGGAGGACTCCATTGGGACCGACGAGCTCTTGGCCGCAGACTTCCTCGAGAGTCTTTGGTCGCATGCGCTCAGCAAGCGGGGCAGCTTTATAAAATGCATTGACTTTAGGACGCTTTGCCCGTGGCTCCGTTGGCTCTTCATTCGACGGTTTGACTCCATTTTGTGGTTCCCGAGATGGTGTTTCCTGCCCGAATGATCTCTTGCCATTGACGGGGCGTGGAATCGCAGCACTGAGACGAGATGGGGATTCTTTGGTGAGACTGGATTGGGCGGAAGCTTTGCGAGCGGACGTGGGTTGGAAGATGCTAGCAACGGGTCCTTTCTGGGAGGATGATAGCTCCGCGGGGGAAGAGGACGGCTCTTCGACGAAGCTTTGACATCCGGAGTCGATATGGTCGTTGATCTTCAATGGCGGGACGTTGTGCTCACAGATCGGACAGGATACCATGGCGACCGGGGCTCTGGAATGAGCACACTTAGACAATCTGTGACAACGAGTAATCGATTACAGGCGGAGACGCGTCGAGCGCGATTGATACAGGATGACTAATCTCGGTCTGAACTCCGAGGTTGGCTGCCTTGATGCCTTGGAAAGTATGTTGGTCACTTCTGCAGTTTTTGAAGAAATATACGTTATCAGAGTAAATAAGAGTACTTGTGTATTTTGTCTATAGAATTTACAACTTTAAGAGCTAACATTGAACGGAAATACTTTGTGTGTTGAGCTATCGAGGTACAAACACACCCAGTAGATAGTTAATAGCGTCGCACCGCCCGAACTCGGAGCGGAGCACGCCATTGCGAGCCATGGATGACTCTTTCCACGCATCTCCATACACTTGGGCTATTCCACACCTCTACCCTCATGATAGCCGGTCGGCCTATTCTATCCGCTCTTCGATCGAAGCCTTACGCCTTTAGAGCCCCCGCGTTCATTTCCTCGGCCCTACCCCGCCTTCCTGCTTACGGCGCAAGAACAATGTCTGCAACAGCTGCGCGGCCTGATCCGTTCCGGCCAGCAAAGAGAGTCGCTGGTCAGCGACAGGATGTTTGGTATGGCAGACAGATTCTGGATATTATGCGAAGAATCAATCCTAACGGACTTTAGGTCCATTGTCAATGAAGCGGCCGCTGCGTCGCCGGTACAGCCGATTGTGAATATGGGCCAAGGATTCTTGTGAGTAGAGGAGGGCCTCAATGGCTAAAGTGAAATGCTTTCTGGCTTGGGGATGCTGATAGTGTATTCTCCACAGTGGCTACAACCCTCCCCAGTTTGCTATTGACGCTGCAAAGGATGCGCTGGACCGGGTGGAGTGCAACCAGTACTCCCCGACAAAGGTAGATATGGGAGGGAGTCTTTGGGCATAGAGGAAAGCTGGCTCACAATATACAGGGCCGTCCTCGCCTCAAGAAGGCCATTGCAGACGCATACTCGCCTTTCTTCGGCCGGGCCTTGAACCCAGAGACCGAGGTCTCGATTACCACCGGAGCAAACGAAGGTGAGAATTGAAAGAACACTAATCCCAAGGTATTAGGGCTAAACGTTGCGGCTACGAACAGGAATGCTGAGCGTTTTCATGGGGTTTATTGAACCCGGTGACGAGGTCATTATTTTCGAGCCTTTCTTCGACCAGTAAGTCTAGGTTCGTTGAGCCTTTATCCAGCTTCTAAATGCTTCGAATAGGTATATCAGCAATATCGAGATGCCCGGCGGTACCATCCGATATGTTCCTCTGCACCCGCCCAAAGACGGTGCCACGCGTACCTCTCCTGCTTCCGAATGGTCCATTGATTTTCAGGAGTTGGAGAACACCATCAACTCCAAGACTAAGATGATTGTTCTGAACTCTCCTCACAACCCCGTGGGGAAGGTCTTCTCACGCGAGGAGCTCCAGCGCATCGGTGACCTTTGCATCAAGCACAACCTTATTATCCTCTCTGATGAAGTCTATGACCGTCTGTTCTACGTTCCCTACACCAGAATTGCCACTTTGTCTCCTGGGCTGTACGAGCGCACCCTGACTGTTGGCTCCGCCGGCAAGGCCTTTTATGCCACTGGTTGGCGTGTCGGATACCTTATCGGCCCCGAGCACTTGATCAAGTACGCGGCCGGTGCACACACCCGTATCTGCTACAGCAGTGTGTCACCGCTCCAGGAGGCTACTGCCGTTGCCTTTGAGCAGGCCGACAAAGTTGGATTCTGGGATGAGAGCCGCAACGAGATGAAGAAAAAAATGGAGCGCTTCTGTGAGGTGTTTGATGAGCTTGGCATTCCCGTATGCAAATTTATCTGCAGTTCCCCGAATCTGTGAGCTATGCTAATGTTTGATACAGTACTCCGATCCCGATGGTGGATACTTTGTGCTGGCCAACATGGCCTCTGTCAAGCTCCCCGAAGATTATCCATTCCCGGCGCATGTGGCCAGCCGCCCTCGCGATTTCAAGCTCTGCTGGTTCCTCATCCACGAAGTTGGCGTGGCCTGCATCCCGCCTACCGAGTTCTATACGGAGGCCAATGCCCACATTGCCGAGGACTATCTCCGCTTCGCCGTGTGCAAGAACGATGATGTTCTCGAGACCGCCAAGGAGAGACTGCGGGGCCTGAAGAAGTTCATTTCCCAATGAAACATATGCTGATTTTTGTGTATCCCCATTCAGATCCAATGGATGCATAGAGATAGGGATCTACTAGATCTACTGGGCCTAGAACGCGACAACGCCGAGGCAGGTGGGATTTTCTTCGATCGCTGCGAACGATCGGCAGAGGTAAAAGCCTCTATCGTGACAACCTCCGTTGGAGAGAAGAAGATGCTTGTGGCCGGACGGCTCAGCTCATCGAAACATACAATCAGATGCATATTCAAAGAGACTCCATCTATACCTCACAAGTGATACGTATCACAGCTACAAGCGAGAGCTAAGTGTTAGCTAAAGTGAGCTACATATGATCGTAAAGCGAAGTGACAGTAACAGTTCTTTGAATTTGAGAACTAAACTATCCAGGTGCGGCATGGCCCCAGGCCCCGACACCGAACTAATCGTACATCAATGGGATCCGGGCCCCCGAAGGAACCCGGACCCCCAACAAATTCGTAAGTGACCAGGGGAGGCAGTCACTCCCTCCTCCTAGCCCAACATCATATCATCACGGGGCCTGGGATCTTGGGCTAACGTACACGCCCGCTCATAGCGCCAGACGTGCAAGTTAACCACCCCCAAGATCCTGGTTCCCCCACCGACTGAGCAAGAGGTGTTAAGGGTGGCACTTAACACCACTTCTCCTCGATCTCCATGGATCCACTTTGGAACCCATCCCAGCCCTCGCCCCGGCGGAAGAGACGACGATCCTCTTCCACCAGGTCGTAACCCTCCCCGCGAATGCGAGCGTTCACGCTCTTGACGGTGGGGTGTGTGGTGCGGTTCGCCCGAAGGATCCAATAATTGGACTCCCAGTCTTCGCACAGGCGAGCGAACCCCCGACTGACCCCATTGTCGCCAAGAAACGTGACACGCTCGGACTTACAGACCGGGTCACGACAGAAGCGAGGGCTTCGACCGTCCCACTCGGTCTCGCAGGCGTGTCTTTCTCCGACACCCATGGGGTTCACTTGCACGGCAAGTTCACACCCAAACTGGTGTCGGAGCAAGTCGTCCACATACTGACACCACTGGCCAGTGGCGCGCAACCTGTCCCTGATCAAGCGGAACAGGTAGCAGACCAGGTATGTGTTCTGCACCGACGACATAAGACACACCGCGAGGACGCGGCGGAAACGGTCTTTCTCCACTGCGTTGTCCATTTGGACAGCGCAGTACACACCCGACGAGCATCGCCCGTCAAATCCCGGAGGAAGCTGGTAGCTGTTCAGCTGGTCCGTGTTTGCGAAAATGAAGTAGTCACCTTCATTCCGACGGGAGCTGAACATCATAGCCTGGCGATGACGCTCAGGATTATTACCGCTTATCCCCGGGATCATCGGGGGGCCAAGCGAAATCCGATCAGGAACGGAATTAAGCTTGCTGGGGCGCTGAAGCGAGCAGCCGCCGCAGTACGCCCAGTGCCACATGACGTCGTCCAACATGTGGTCTTTTCCACAGTATACAACTGTGGAAAAGGGCCCACATGCAGGGCAGTTGATGGTTTGGCCGTCATAGTAGTGACACCGCTTGTCGCAACCAGGCAGCGCGCACGGGAAAGTGTGGTAGGTCAGGTCGTAGAAGAACTGACTCTTGGCAGGCGCTACCACAGTTTCAAGGCTGCTGCTGGTCGATGCTTGTGCGTGTGTGGGAGAGTGGGCGCTGCGATGGTCAATCGCAGCGAGAGTAACAGCAACTCGGCCCTGGAGGGGGGCCCCTACTGGTACCTCGGCCTGCGGACCGGGCGTCATGGTAGGGGTAGCGTAGGGCATTTGTCCTTCAGCGGTGTGTCCGGCTCCTACCACAGTCCGCAGACTGGGCGTCGTGGCACAGATCACAGGCGTTGGGGACTTGCCGTCGCCAGGGCGGGTTGCTGTTTTTGACACAGGAGCCCAGGATGCTGATTCGGCTTGAGAGAGATCCGAAAGTGACGACCGCCTTGCGCGCGGCGTCGGTCTCGGGGTCTCTTGGCCGGCGTCACTTGACAGGCCCTCTGCGCTGACAGCTGCAGGGAAAGGCTGGTTGATGTCAAGTGAGCCGAGTGCCGAGTCTAGCATCTCTGGGATATCAGAAAGCCGGGCCTTGCCCTTGTCCTCCTTAGCAGACTTCTTGGAAACGGAAGCTGCAGGGTTGGATGCGGGGTTGGACGCGGAATCAGCGAGAGTCATTTGGCTGTCGTGCTGGGACGGAGCATCGGTAGCTGCTGGGTCCTGCACTGTGACGTCTTGCTGTCGGGTTTCTTCTTTCTTGATATGTGCTTCCTGTGTCTGGGAGAGCTCAGGAGTCTCTTTGATCTCGCGTTCTTTCTCTTTTTTCCTGAGTTGACGCCAGCCTTTGTTCCTCTCGAAGTTAGGCCCTCTCATCTCGTCGTCTGGTGCAGGAGGTAGCCTGACAATTGGTGGAGGGTGCAGGCTTACGACTGGTGGAGTGAATGCCTTGATAGTGCTTTCTGAACTATCACTATCGGACTTTGTGTCGTCCACTGGCGAGACAGACTCAGGAATGGAGTCGTGCGAATCTGGCGGTTCGCAAGCAAGAACTGAGCTAAGCTCTGGAATGGGGCAAAGAGAGACGCGTTCTGGGCGCGAAGAAATCTGGCTGACTTCGTGTGGAGTGTCCTCGGGTGGTTTACTGTGAGAGGTATCTTCAGGTTGAAGAATATCCTCGTAAAGAATAACTCCAGGAGTCTCCTCTGGGAGCGGGATATTCTGAGGCAGAGTATCCACAGGGTCAGGCTCATGGGTCTCTGAGAAAATAGTCAGCAGGTGCGTTGAGATGAGGGTTAGAAACGGGGCATGGAGCTTTTCTTACCTGGATGACTGGGAGATTCGGTCTCTTCAGTCGGAAAGGCGCAAACGTTGAGACTCTGGACTCCTCTCGAGTCCGGAGTCGAGGGCAAGAGGGGAGACTGCGTCGGTGTGTGAAAAACAGCAGATGCTGTTGAACTTTGCGGTTTGGAAGAACTCGTGGAGGAAGGAGAATTGTGAGGAGACTCGACGCCGGTGATATGGTGAGGATGAGTGGAGGTGTGTTTGTCGTCGTCGCTCACTTCATGCAGGTTCTGAGACTCGAGGTGAGGCTTCGCTTGACGTTCAGCCCGCCGTTTGGCTTTTTGTTCTTGATACCACTTTCTCTGCTTTTGGTTATACTTCTTTGATTGCCTTTGTGACGTGTTCCATGCCCGTGTTCTTTCCTTCTTGAAGTTTGCGTCCAGGTTCTTCACGTTGTTAACCGCTTCACCAGACTGCTCTTTTTCCAAGGTATTTCCAGACTTGATCTGTTCATCATCACCAACTTGTTCAGCGCCGGCTCCCTTGACTTCACGCTGCTTCTCGTGTATCTTAGTATCTTGACTAGTCACTTCTTGTGAAGGACCTTGGGCCATGAGCTCTTTTAGCCCCTCTACTCCCCAGGCGGGTTTGGATGTGGTGAGTTTCTGGGCAGCAGCGGCAAATATGGTTTCGATTTTCGCCTTCTTCTCTTTCTGGGCCCGATGGTATTTGTCACGCCAATATCTGACTTGAAGCCATATCCGAACTGGGAGCACCATGGTTCGAATATAATCGCACTATCAATGGTCAGTCCCATTGCCATTGAATAAGGTCAAGTATACTGCGCTTACCGGATTCCACACGTCATACCGGTTTGAGTCGACAGTGAAGGCTACCCGCTCATCGTCGTTGGCGCAGAACTTGAAGTGGATTGCGTTGGAGTTTTCAGTTTTCTTCCTCCAGGCTGAGGTGCAGTCATAGAGGCAAATCTCGGTGCCCCAGTCCTCTTCCGGCCAAGCAGTGGTCTTCAACTTCTTACATGCGATTTTCATGCTTCGAGTGAACCTGAGGAAGCCCTCCGCACCGGCCCAGTAATGTGTGATGCCGAAGCCGAGCTGGTTGCCGCTATTGAGGAGCTGTCGAACCCTTCGAAGTAGCTCAACGCGGCCCCCTGGATAGCCGTCAGGCAACTTGAACGACATTTGCAAGATTTCGGTCTCCCAGTTCACAGAAGCCTGGAAGTCGCCCTCAGGGGGTTGTTTGTCAATGCTCAGGAGGAAGGACGGCGAATCCGTATACCACTCGCGGATTTGGAGGAGTAGCGCATGCTCAGCACACTCATAGTCCGTGCCTTCTTTGCCAGGAACTTCTTCGACATCGTTGTTGGCGTGAAGAATGAGCTTGTACTCGGGCTCGGGCTCGGGCTCTTCCGAGGCCTCTTGGCTCCGCTCGTTACCCATGGCTGATGGGTACTACGACTCAGATTTCGAATCTGGAAAATGCCGTGTTAGCCTGGATTCATCATCTACCATATTGTTCTACCTGACCAAACCGACCGCAAGCGCCATGAAGCCAACTGTTTTTTGGCAAGAAGAAGACTTTTGTAAGCCACCACAGGAACTGTATGGATATGCCAAAGAGATCGTATGATTTCCTGCGGGCAACTTCCGAAAAAATCTTCTCCTCGCCAGAAAACACTTGGGTTCATAGCGCTTGCAGCCGGACTGGACAGCTCGAACTGCATGATATCCAGACGGCCCGCCCGGCACCTTCGCTTGGTCACTGATCTTGGGCCTGGCACTCATCTGAGTACTAACCCTTAGAGACCTTGATGAGCCTTTTGCATTTTTCATGTTGCGTTACCTATTGCAACACGATCGAGTCCAGGATGTTGCTGTTCATTCTTACCCCGCAGTCATCGTATTCTCTCCAAGTCCCTTGACTGGATCAGAACACTAGCTCACAGGGATCCCGGTAAGTCTCCGTTGCGAGTTAGCTTTCTGATCGGGTCAGGGCACCAGCAGATAATACGATGACTGCGGGGTAAGAATGAACAGCAACGTCCGAACTCGATCATGTTCAACAGGTAACACAACATGTAGAAGACTTATCAAGGTCTCTGGGGGTCAGTACATAGAAGGTGGACATGCCCAACACCGTTGACCAAGCGAAGGTCCTGGACGGGTTGTGATGGAGCCTGGGGAATGCTTGATGCACATCTCACTCGGTGCGGGGTGATGACTTACCTAGAAGTGTTGTGTGTGAGTTTGCCGATGAGCTTTGCAGGCTCAGCAGTGATGTGATGAAGAGGACGCGTCTTGTGTGAAGAGGAAAAGGATGTTTATGAAAGAGGATGATATCGCACAAAGAGGATGTTTGGAAATGTGAATATCGGCTGCAGCAGTGATTCAGGGAGATACTTGCAGCATGCAAGCGACAGGCAGGTCTTATGAAGAAGGCACAGATGGAGATCGAAAAGATATGATTATGGGAAGGTAGGTATTGGGTGAAAGAGGATGATGGAGGAGGGTGAAAAGTCGAAGCCAAAGTTGAGTATAAAGCCGCGAGTGAAGAAAGTGATGCTAATTTCAAACAGGCTATCTCGTGACTTGATACAACGCGTTCAAAGCTACAAACGCGTCCAAGGACGCGACTACTTCTGTCATCAGGAATATCTATGCTTGCAAGCAGCTGATATCCCTGTCTACGAGACGCTACTTGCTTACGAGATTCACCATTATTATATTCGGTGAGTATCCTAAAGCAGGCATGTAGGAGGTACGAATCGCAACATTAGAGGAAGTTGCTACGACATTGCGAGGAAGTGAGACCTTACGGCGAAAGAGCAAGTTGACAGTTTTATCCTCCTTCCATATCATTCTGTCGCAGACTTTTAAACCTCAGCAAACGAGACGAGGCGGCCGAGGAAAAAGAATCTATATGCTGACGATCAGCTCTCTCTCTTGAGAGATACGCATATTCCTGCATATTTATAGATACTTCTTCGCAGAGGTTGAGGCTACGGCGCAGGCCACTTCATGATCACATGGCCATGCGCTCGATATGCGGAAAGTATCCATTTTGATATAGCCGTCTTCAAGGCTTCCACTGGGCATGCTCCAGCTCCCCGGGGCCTCAAAGCCAGAGCGTGTGGAAGACTGCTATGGATCAATACCCCCAGGAATATGGATCGCCATTCTAATGACTTGTCATCCCGGACTTACAAAGATTCCAAGAATGGCCAAAGTCTGGATAACTATTCAAAGGTACGTGAGTACCGAACCGGTGAGACCCCGAATTGAATGTCGCAAAAAGACATGAATCTTGGAATATATTTCAGTCAACCTCCAGTCTGGGCGCCCAGTTCAAGAACGCAGCCCAGAAACAGACCACCCAAGAAATAATCAACCTCGAAATCCATGTAATAGCGAATCCGCATGCAATGTTTCATGCCGTGGGTGAACGAGTCTATGTGCAAGAACCCGTTGAGTGGTAAAACCATCCCATTAAATCGCCATTGTCAGCTACTAACTACTATCAATTGACATTAAAGGGCTATTCTTACAACCAACACCCCCTCCCGTCCTCCTACTAAACCCCCTGCCTGATTTTCTAGGGTTCTATTTCTGCCCGAAAAATCCTTGATTTCTTTAAGAAGTCTGTTTTATTTACCTACAGAGATCGAGATTCTAAATTTTATAGTAAAACTAGACATTTTAGGCCTTATATTTTCGTACGATCAAGCCCTCTGCGTAGGTCTCTTTTCTAATATACGTCAATCCTAGTTAGCACCCTCTATCCCTCTTTACAACTACGACTGCGGCTATGATCTGCTTCCTCCACAGCCTCTACGCCCTCCAGTATACCTAGTTCTGCCCTCTCTATTTTCCTCGTACGTGACTAGGACCGCCACCGCATCTTAGTGAAGTTATACAAAGATCGTGCGAGAGTTCCAAGCAGAAGAGACATGAAAGCGTCCGGTAGATAAAATGGTGTAGAATTTAGTAGGTACTTCACTTAAGCTAAACGCATCTAAGTGTGTTGGCCGAAGAAGTCAAGGGGGTTGGCAGGAGGAAGTATGTTGGTTGTAACATCTATTCAAGCTCAACAACCTTGGAAAACTAGGGTAAAGCACAAACACGTGATTACGGGCGATTACACGTCGGACAGGCGGACGTGTCACGTGCGTTTCTCGAAGCAGCAAGTGCCTTGGGCTGCGGGCATCATCGCAAACGAGATGATTTGGTCTTCAGTTTGCCGTATATTGTCTACGGACAATCTATTATCTAGGCCCAAAGGGCCCAATGGCATATTTTTGTAGCAAATAATCTCAAGTTCTTTGTGATGCTGGTCTCGGTTAGCAAACAACCCAAGCGTGACTGCCTACACAAGAACAAAGGGGGTTCGCCCAGCGAGAGCATCTCAAACAAATAGTTCCTGCCTGAACTCGAGATGTCAAAACCTAAACAGGGAGAAGGAGAAGTGAAAGAGACCTTTGTTCGATCTTCCTCCCTTACCCGGTGGATGATTGGCTGTCGGTGACGGATGCTAAGCGCCCACTCGGGCTATATATGGGTGCTCAGCGCTATTCGCAATAAAGAGAGCCATCTACGCGCTTTCTTGCAGGATGAAACAAACCTTGACCCGGATGATCTGTCTGTAGGCTTTATTTTTATGCTTTATTTGTTTCAGCAGGCCCGTGACTCACTATGAGTGGTCGTTTCACTGTTAGGAGGGCTCCTTATTAAAAGTATCAGGCGCCTCGTATATCCTGTTGGCGCCCTGCCTAAACGGGGCTCTGCAGGCTGCATTTAGTAAATATATTTGTTTTCCGGGGCTGTCTTCTCTCTCTATTGTTTTCTTCCCTTCCTTCGGACTCCAGGGTTACCTAGGTACTGAATACCTTCACCATCAGGCTGCACTTTCTATTCATCATGATTCTTCAATAGAAAACAAGGCTGAATCAGACTTGTATATTCTTTGAGTACAAATACTTTCTATATTTACCTTTCTTTATCCTTCCATCGATCCTCCATCTACTCTCTCAGCTTCTGCGCTGGCGTACACCTCTCTCTACAACTGACCCGAGCGCAACAAAATGCTATTCTCACGATCCGGGCGATCGATATTCCCTCTTCTGCCGCCATACGGCACTCACGACCCCAACAACGGCCGAATCATTCCCTTGCATCCCGATGGCCTCACCCCGTATCTTGGCTTGCGGGCTCGACTATCACAAGTATGGATCAATCGCTGGACGATTCTGCTACTGCTTGTGCTCGTACGAGTTTTGATAGCAGTCGGGGATGTACGAAGCGACATGGATTCCGCTAAGCGCGAGGCACTGTCAGCTTGCACATCGGTTGAGTCCATGGGAAGTGCCATGGCGTCCATGCCTCATTACCTCTCTGATGGAACCAACGATCTTATAGCCTCTGGAATTGAAGAGGCCGTCAAGGGCCTAAAGTCCATGCTCATGCTTACAATCACGGGTGTTGAGGAGATTATCCTCTTCATTCTCAAGATCATGTACCAGACCTACCTCTGTCTCATCACCATGGCCGTTCGTGGTACTGTTTCTGTGGGTGTCGGTTTGCTTGAAGACGTTGCGGATGCTGTGAACAGTACTCTCCACAGCATTAGCTCAGATATTCAGAGCACTGTCACCACCTTTGAACATGGGCTGAATGACGTTATCGATCTTGTCAACACCGCTGCGAGCGCCTTGGGTGCTAAAATCCCAACACTGGATCTCAATGACTCTATTTCTGCTCTGGATGATTGGTCAATCCCATCGTCTTTTGACAAAAAGCTGGACGATTTGAACAGCTCTATTCCATCCTTCAGTGAAGTACAGAACTTCACCGAGAATCTCATCAAACTCCCATTTGAAGAAGTCAAACATTTGATCAACAACTCGCTCGGCACTTACACCTTTGACCGCTCTGCTCTTTCAGTACCAGCCAAGAAACAGCTAACTTTCTGCAATGAAAACGACGGAATCAACAGCTTCTTCGACGGGGTGACCGACGCCGCCATTACCGCGCGAAAAGTCTTCATCGTTGTGCTCGTCATCGCAGCAATTCTGGCTTGCATCCCCATGGCCTGGCAGGAAATCCGCCGATGGCGACAAATGAAGGAGCGCTCCGAGCTTGTCCGTAAAGAGGCCCATGACCCCATGGACGTGGTGTACATTGTTTCACGCCCATATACCGCAGCCGCCGGAATCAAAGCAGCAAGCCGCTTCAGCAACAGCCGTCGACAGATCCTTGTCCGCTGGGCAATAGCATACGCTACATCTGTCCCTGCACTATTTGTTCTCGCCATCGCCATCACTGCTCTACTCTCCTGTCTCTTTCAATACGTCCTCCTCCGGGTCATCGCAAAGACCGTTCCAGAGCTCAGCAACGAGGTGGGTGCCTTCGCCGACAAAGTCGTCGACTCGCTACAAAATGCCTCAGCGGAATGGGCCAACGACGGCAATCGTGCAATCGCTAGTTTCGACAGTGACCTCAACAAGAATGTCTTTGGATGGGTCAACACTAGCACCCACGCCGTGAACGAGACGCTCAACGCCTTCGTCGAGAAAACACAGGGCGTCCTCAATGAGACCTTTGGAGGAACCCTCCTTTACGATCCAATCGAAGAGGTCTTCAACTGTCTCATTTTATTGAAAATCGCAGGTGTTCAAAGCGGTCTTACATGGATCTCAGACCATGCTCATATCGACTTCCCTCTCTTACCAAACGATACCTTCTCCCGTGGCGCTGCAGCAAGTATCTCTAATAACAACTCCGACCCGTCAAACAGCTTCCTCGCTGACGCAGGCGATGAGACCTCCAACAAGATCACCGAAGTTGTTCTGAGCGTCATCCACAAGCTCGAAAATGCCCTTCGCACCGAGACACTCATTGCCACCGCCATCCTGTCACTCTGGGTGCTCATTGCTCTAATTGGCTTTTCGCGCTCCCTCATCCTTTGCTGGGGTCGCGATCGAAACCGCGGTGAGGGTGGTGGCCATGCCATGGACCCGGTACCCAACCATTCTGGTCCCAATCCTGGCTGTGGATTCGACGATGTTCCTCTGACTGCCGTGCCGAAGAATACCCTGGGATATGTGCGTGCCGTTCCTCAGTATGAGACTCCCGTGGATGTCCCTGCTGTTCGGAGTGAGCAGACATACAATGATGAGAAGCTTGGGTTTGCGGGGCAGAGGGATTATGACTCGGCTTTGCAGGTTGATAGGGCGCCTGCTCAGAGGAGGAGTAATTACGTTGAGTATAATGGGAAGGGGACATAGATTTGCATTGCTCAGAGGTCTGAGCTTCTCTCTTTTGTTACAATTTTGTGCATGTATTGGAGCTTTCTTTGTTTATATGAATCTTGAGTAAGCGTTTTAGCAAGATGCCTGGGTATCAAACATGAACTTTGTGATCAAAACTTCCAAATACTTAGTCATTTACGGAATACGGCTACGTGGTACAGAACATTGGAAAGAGCTCAATAACGTCCCATATCAGGCCATGTCTATTAAAATGCAAAGTAAAAGTGTATTCTGATAACCGCTGTCCAAGAGCGTATGTCATATAAGCCGTGAATCGTAGTAAGAGCCCGAAAACCAGCCCATTAAATGGCAACAAAGAAACTCTTCTCGCCCTCCTTCGGAGTAACCCGAGCCCGTTCAACAATCGGATCAGCGCAGCTAACTCGAATACGTTCAGGTGTAGCAGGGCTAACCAAGCTCAGGACGTCCGTGACACCCCACTGCTTCCGTGCAGCATTCAAGGCATCACGGATAGCGAAAAAGGCAGCACTACCCATAAACAGCGGCGGCTCACCAATACCACGCGAGCGTTGAATAGTCCGCAGGTTCTCCCATTCGACGTCCTTTAGCAGACTCACGTTGAAGATTTGAGGGATGTCGCGGAAACCGGGTATCTTATAGTTACCAGGGCCTCGGGTGAAGATTTGGCCGGAGGTGCGGTGCCAAAGGCTCTCCTCGGTGGTGAAGAGACCCTGGCCCTGGATGTAGGCACCTTCAATTTGACCGTAGTCAATTGCTGGGTTGATGGTGCGGCCCACATCCATTTTGATGTCGGTGCGTAGCACGGTCCAGTCTCCTGTCAAGGTGTCGATCTGGACTTCTGAGGCTGTGACACCTTGGGTGAAATAGAAGAACATCTGTCCGGTGTTCTCACCCCACTTATAGCCAATTTCGGGGGTGCGATAGTATCCCTGGGCGGAGAGGTTGACACGGTCAAAGTAGGCCGCGTGTGCGATTTGTTTCATTGTAGCGTCGGGGCCAAATTTCTCACGGTAAGGACGTAAACGCTCGTTGATCTGTTCGCAAGCGTTCCAAATGGCGTAGCCATTGAGGTCGGAACTTGCTGATGCTGCTGTGGCAGATGTGTTGATCACTGTGTTGGTGGCTGTCTCGGCGATGAACACGCTCTCGTGAGGCACTTGAAGGGCCTCGGCGGCGATCATCGTCATCTTTGTGTGCAAGCCTTGTCCCATCTCAACACCACCGTGGGCGACAAGAACACTGCCATCGTGGTAGATGTGGACCAAAGCACCTGCTTGGTTCAGGAAGAGAGCAGTGAAAGAAATACCGAATTTGGTTGGAATCAGGGCCATGCCACGCTTCGACCACTTGTGGGTCGCATTGTATTCTTCCACAGCCTTGCGTCGCTCGACGTAATTGCTTTCCTCTTTGACTTGCTCGTACATCAATGGCACATGCCAGTCCTTCAAAGGCTGATTGAAATGCGTGGTCTCCAAAGGCTTGTACATGTTGATCTCACGAACATGCTCGGGATTGAGGTTGAGATGGTCCGCAATCTCGGAAATGTAACACTCGGCGAAGAATAGACCCTGGGGGCCACCGAACCCGCGGAAAGCAGTGTTCGAGACAGTGTTTGTTTTACAGATTTTTCCGCGGACAAAGACATTTGGGATCTTGTACACGCCGTCACAGTGGGACAAGCTTCGCTCCAAAACGGCGCCAGACAAGTCTTGAGTATGGCCCCCGTTGGCGTAGATATCGGCGTCGAGGGCTAGAAGCTTTCCTTCTTTGGTGACTCCGACCTTCCACTTGCACATGAACGGGTGACGTTGACCCGAGGTCAGAATATCCTCATCGCGATTCAGCATGCTGCGGACCGGCCGTCTGGTCTTGTTTGCAGCAATGGCACAAATTCCAGCCAGCTGGATAGAGCGCGTCTCCTTGCCACCAAAGCCGCCACCCAATCTCTTTACACGAGACACGATTTTGTTCGCAGCGACTCCAGTCACCTGGGCGACGAAGGTTTGGCTGAGTAAAATGTTAGCACAAGCTCACAAAGTGCAAAGCACGACTCTGCTACTCACGTCTCAGTGGGATTTTGTGTGCCACTCCAAATTTCCATCTCACCGTCCTCTGGTTTGGGAATGGCAAGACAAGCCTGGGTCTCGAGATAGAAATGCTCTTGACCACCCATGCGCGATACACCTTCGAAGATGTGATCGGCCTGCTTGAAGGCCTCGTCGACGTCGCCATTTTTGATAAAGGGACTGTGTTTATAGAAAGTCTCGGCCTCGATGGCCTCTTCAATACGGAGGATGGCAGGCAGATCCTCATACTCGACCTTGACGGCCCTCATGCCCTCTTCGGCGATCTTCGCGGAGTGAGCAAGGATTACACCAATTGGCTGACCAGCGGTGGTGACTTTATCAACGGCAAGGAAGAGCTCATCAGCGACCGGTGCTCCCCACCAATTGGCTTGGGGATTAGGTAGGTCCTTGTGGTCCACGTAGTCCACAACACCGGGAATATCCAATGCCTTTGAGGGATCAACGCTGATGATCTTGGCATGAGCTTTGGTAGAAAGAACCATGCAGGCAAAAAGCTCATTTTGTTGCACGGGAATGTCATCGGTGTACTGAGCCTGGCCAGTGGACTGCTTCAGAGCGGCCACATGAGGGGATGCCTTGCCGAGAATCTTCTGTTGATAAGCAACGGAGGCCTCGTGATCCTTCTCGCCTGTAGAGATGGCTCTTTCAATCTCAGCGATTCCGTCCGGGTCCAAATCTTCGGACATGACTTCGAGATTGGAGAGAACGTCATGGTAGAAACGATAGAAGAAGCCCATTGACAGAGACCTTCTGTAAGTGGCCATGCCACCAGGGACGCTGAATGGAAGGTTGAAGTCCTTCTCCAATCCAGCCATGACGCCCTCCAATGTTGCAGGGTTGGTGAAGACCTGACCAACAAGGAAGGCTTCGGCATTCTTTGCTGAAACCGTCATTGGCGCCATGCCGCCGAACACAAGGTTAGCGCTGGTAACTTCATTGGTCTCGGATAGCGAGACGCGGAGGGCAGAGGTGACAATTGCAATATCGTCATCCTTTCGCTTTGCCTGCTTATAAGTGCGCGTGAATTCACCCTTCTCCTTGGCGACCGGAATGCGGAGACTGGCAATAATAGAATCAGGAGGTAGGGCTGTTTTACGATAGCCTTGGAAAAACTCCGTCATGGGAATTTCCTTCTCGCCGTTGAGTGACTCAGCGATGAGAACCGTGTTCGTTGCCACAAAGACTGGATTCAAGTCGGAGATTGGAGAGGCAGTGGCCAGGTTCCCTGCTGGTGATGCGACATTTCGGATTTGCCGTCCGGCAAAATATTGCAGCTGCTTTTTAATAGCTTTGAAGGGCTGCGCCCGAGCCGGTCCATATCTTTCCACTGCCTGTTCGCAGATAGCCTCCAGATCTGTCAACGACACGTTGGCCCCAATCTCCAGATGGTCGTCATGGAAGGTGAACTGTCGCAGCTCGGGAATATCGCCCACATAGACCGAAGTTTCATAGCGCATCGCCTTGAACTTGACTTCGATTTGCGTCTCCGTACTTCCACCGACCAACTTGGCCTCAGGGTGGATGTTCTTGATCTGCAGGAGCTGCTGCACAGTAACTGGCCGATACCACTTCTTCTTCTTGTTGCCGAAAACCAGCGGTTTGAAATCGTGCTTCCTCAAAGCGGCAGGGAAGATTAATTCTGTATCCGGGCTCCATTTCTTGAATTCGGGTGCAGGGAATTTCGGTCCAATGGCGTCCTTATCTCCATCGCCCGCCGAGGAACCCTTACAGCACCCGCCACCACCGTTCTTCTCCATGCAGCAGCCCGAACCACCGTTTGACTTGGCCAAGCCACAGTTGTTGCGAGAGTTGAAGCTTTGCGCGGCGTCCAGAATAGGTCGGTACCCGGTGCAGCGACACAGGTTGCCGTCGAAGGCTTCTTCAACTGCGTGTTCGGACGGCTTGGGATTGTTGCGGATCAAAGCGTATAAACTCTTCAAGAAATTAGTTCCCATTCAAGATTTCTTCATGCTTTCAGGAGTGTACCATAACAATACCGGGGGTGCAAAAACCACACTGGCTTCCGTTGCCGACTGCAATCCGCTGCTGAACCGCGTGTGGATTCTTCACATCTCCGATGCCCTCCACAGTAATGACGTGCTTGCCATCAATACTGACCAAAGGGGCGATGCAAGCGTTGACAGAGGAATGGTAGATCTTCTTGGTAGTCTGATTGAGATGCGAAACCACCTATCAAGAGAATGTTAGGGTCTTGGATGTTTAGGGCATCGTTTCGAGTACATACCACAGTACAAGCGCCGCAGCCTCCTTCCGCACATCCAAGCTTGGTCCCAGTCAGGCCGATACCCCGTAGATACTCCAGGAGCGTTACTTCTGGGTTGACAGAATCGAGGGCGACTTTGGTGCCGTTTAGATAAAAGCGGATGGTATCATCCCATTTCTCAGTCAACTGGGGCAGACTGGTCGCCAGTCGATCATTGTCCTCCCCCGAACCCAAACCAGAATCCGAGTCCACGATACCAGGCGCCATAGTGAGAGTGATGACGGTACAGACACGTTGGGGGTTTCAAGAAAGGTAGTTCATATCGCCATGGTATATATTGGAGCTCAAATGTCCCAGCGGGTGAGATGTGTTATCAGGGCCGCATGTAGTGCATGTAGTACAAACCAAGCAGGGAAACCCCCACTCTCCACTCGCTCCACCAGCGAATCTAATGCGGGGATCGCCACCGTCCGATCGAGCTCGAGTCGGATTGTGCACAAGGTTATCGCTATTACTAATATACCCATTTGAGCAGTCCATATTCGCCAATCTATGAATTCTTCTCCTTTCTCCTTTCATTGCGCCGGAAATGCTCTACAAAGTACATACAAACAATACAACTAGCGCATAGCACATAGCAAATACAAAATGAACTCACGGCTTGGAGCCTGCAAATGGCTTCTCCTGCTCCTGCCACTGCTTTCGCTCGACCACGCTGCGAGCCCTGCAATGGGAAGTTAGTACATACTAGAAATGGGGAATGTAGGATGATGCAGGCGTAACTTACCGATAAGCTTTCACAAATCGCCAGACTTCCGTATCCGCCATATTCCAGGCTTCGGCGACGTCCTTGATGCCAATCCGGTTGGTATCCTTGCTCGTAATAATCTCTCGAGCTTTCCTGATGAGCTCATACTCTCTACCAACTCCCTGCTGGCTGGGATTCTTGTCCTGTACACTCTCCTTGTCTCCAGCAGTGTTCGGGTCAATGGCACCTCCGCGGGGAATCTTGAATCCGAATTGCCACTCAAACTCATCCAGCAGGTCAGGCGGCAAGCTTTGGCCCGCTTCCGCAGGCAGGGATTCGACTGTCATCCACAACGAGTTGGAAACGGCCTGGTCTCCCGCCACAACCTGCTTGAAGACAACACCTCGCAAAGAACCACCCATTTCCTCGCCAAGGTGCTCCCTGGTCACCTCGGTTAACCACGCATCCCGCTCGGTTTCACGACGAATCTGTCGTGTGCTCACTTCCTCGGATTCCTTTTGCAGACTGATGAGGGTGTAGGGGTGAGGGAGCGTGCCGATGGTGAAGAGGAACGATGTGTTTTTGAAACTGGAGGGCTGGCTGATACGCATTGGTTGCTTCGCGGAGCCGCAGGGACGGCATTCTGGGTTGTTGGGCGGGCAAGACTCCGGCATGGGAGACTCGGAGCACTGGATGAGCGCCTTGGCCAACCGCAATGCGGGCTCAACCAGGGCGGTGGTGTACTTGGGGAAAGGCTTCAGCACAGCCAAGCCAGCGGGGTAGGAATTCTGGAAAGTGTTCTGAAGGTGCGCGTTGATCAGTTGCACCAGCTGAAGTCGGCCACTTGCAGGGTTCTGGCTAGTCTTCTCGTGCACGCCTGGGTATTTGGAGAGGACGGTGCCGGACTTGTAGTATGCCAGGGAGCTCGGTGACTCCACCTTAAACAATTCAGGAGGCATCAGATCCGAGAAAGCTTTAGTCTGGTCGTCCAATTTCTTCACCGCGCCGTCGATTGCTTCCATGATAAGGTGCTTCTCTGCCGAGTAAAGACCACCCTGGAAATTTTCAAAGCGCGTAATGACCTCGGGCTGACTCCCTCGCCGCAGGTACGACAGGAGATTATCATCGTATCGCCCCATGGGGAAGCAAGTGAAGTCGGCAAGCAGTCCGCTTCCCATGTGGCCCCACGCCAACCACCGAAATACCTCGTTTTCCATTTCAGCGCTGATTTTGAGTTTCTGCACGACTTCGTAGTGTGGGTTCTCCATAGCGTCTCCGGGTGTCAAGACGATCGGTCGGAATCCCTGCGCGTACCACGCCCGACGCCAGGCAAGAAGAAGCTCCTCATCCGCATTCTGGTCATCCTTGAAGTCCTTGCCATGATGCTTCTTGGGATTGAACTTCGGGTTATAGTATGTGTATATCGGGCGACGCTCAGGTAATGGAGGGAGGACGGAGCGGCCCTCGTCCAGCGTGATGGCTGAAGAGAATGGGTTCAGCCATTCCCAGTTGCTGAACCATTTTGATTCGCCGCTGGTGCTGTTTGTTTGCTCGGGCGGTGCCTCGTGCGAAGGGGGGCGGAACGATGGTAAATGAAAGTTGCTCAATGATGGGAGCTTCGGAAGAGGGACATATTTGGCCGGCCCTGAGGGTTCTCCCTCTTCTTCGACGGTTGGATCAGGGATAGGAGAGGACGAGAAGATGAAAAGGAGAAGCGCGACGAAGACAATAATTGCCAATAGACCCGTACTTCGATGAGGAATCATCTTTTGCCGCGTCACCACACCGGTGGGAAATCTGCACGACAGCGTGTCGAGATGTCAGGGTCGTGCAACCGCACTCGCGGTAAGCTATTCTCCTGGGGAAGCTGCCTCGAACACACCGGGTTCGGCGACTCGCTCCGGTCTTAGCGAGTGTGGTCGAGGACGAGATTCGAGGTATTATTCCATCGGAACCTGTAACAATTAATTCGAAAGGGCCCTTCCTCCAATGATGTCAGACGAGAAAAACAACTCCTGAAGGAATAACTTAGGGAGCACTTAGTAGATCGCTGGCCTCAGGCAGATATCACAGCGGCTGAGTCATCATCATTGCATCACCACTGAGCGTCGACACTGCACTTGCCATAATGCGGTAGACTAATATCGGCAGATATTGTGTCCTCTGTAGGTCACCTATTTATGTGTCACATACTAATGGAATCAGCATCCTAAAGACACCTGTATAAGGCGGCTTTAACAAGTCTATGCAAGTACAAAGGCGGTGAGCCATTATATTCTGTGTGGGGCTGCCGAGCAGCCAATTAACGCGCGTATATGGCGGCGAAATCGGACTTTTTCATGTGCCCCTCCGCGGGCTTTAATTGACTCACCTTCTTTTTCTATACCCTCTACAACCATCTTGAGGAATTTACACAGCAACCATGGCTGTGGGATCTGCTTCGCTGCAGGACCGCCTGGAGAGGTGGGCCCAGCGTCTGAATAACTTGACCGTCTCGCCATTGACAAGAGACTATCCCGACACTCAGCAGCCTGACATTAAGCGGGCCATCGAGGCCTTCGAGTCTATCAAGCTCCCAAAGGAAACCCAATTGGCTCTGGAAAAGATTTCTGGATCCTCATCCTCAGCTTTCACGGTCTTTTTGACGGCATTCGTCGTTCTGGTTGCTCGCCTGACCGGCGACGAGGATATCGCGGTGGGGACAAGCGTGGGGGATGATGGTCGTCCTTTCGTCCTCCGGGTGCCCATTGATACTTCGGAAACCTTTACCCAGCTCTATGCTAAGGTAGATAAGGTATGTAAATGCAATACAGAGACCGCTAGTTGTATAATCAATTGCTAAACACTCGATAGGTATTTAAAGAGGGTGCTTCCGACATCGTCCCTCTGGGTAGCCTCCGCTCCTATATCCAAGACAAGTCCAACTCTGAACGATCCCCGACCCTTTTCCGATTCGCTGCCTATGATGCCCCGGCTTCCTCCCAAGAATACCCCGCCAACACCTTTGACAGCACGGATTTGGTGATCAACGTTGCCCCCGGCAATGACTCCCCGGAAGTCGAGTTGGGTGCATACTATAACCAGCGTCTTTTCTCGAGTGCGCGCATCTCAACTATTCTGAACCAGCTGGCCCAGATTGCTCGTAATGCTGCTGCAAACCCCGAGAAGAACGTTGGCCGGATCGATATGATGACCGAGAGCCAGCGCGCACTTTTGCCGGACCCCACCAAAGACTTGAACTGGTCCAAGTTCCGCGGTGCCATCCACGATATTTTTGCTGCCAATGCGGAGAAGCAGCCGGAGAAGCTCTGCGTGGTTGAAACCAAGTCGAGTAACTCACCCCACCGCGAGTTCACCTACAAGCAGATCAACGAAGCCTCGAACATCCTCGGGCACCACCTGGTACAGTCTGGCATCCAAAGGGGAGAGGTTGTTATGGTCTATGCCTACCGTGGCGTGGATTTGGTCGTGGCTGTCATGGGTATTCTCAAGGCCGGTGCCACATTCTCCGTCATTGATCCCGCATACCCTCCGGAGCGTCAGAACATCTACCTTGACGTTGCCCGTCCCCGTGCCCTAGTCAACATTGCCAAGGCCACCCGGGATGCCGGCGAACTTTCGGACATTGTCCGATCCTTCATTAACGAGAATCTGGAGCTGCGCACTGAAATTCCCGCGCTTGCTCTTCAAGACGACGGCACCCTTGTTGGTGGTTCCATCAATGGCCAGGATGTATTTGCCAAGGAGGTTGAGCTAAAGTCCAAGCCCGTTGGCGTTATTGTTGGTCCTGACTCTACCCCCACCCTCTCGTTCACGTCCGGTTCCGAGGGCCGTCCGAAGGGCGTTCGTGGCCGTCACTTCTCTCTTGCCTATTACTTCCCTTGGATGTCCGAGACCTTCAAACTCACCCCGAATGATAAATTCACTATGCTGAGTGGTATCGCCCATGATCCCATCCAGCGAGATATCTTTACCCCACTGTTCCTGGGTGCTCAGCTGTTGGTTCCGGCCAAAGAAGATATCCAGAACGAGAAGCTTGCCGAGTGGATGCAAAACTACGGTGCCACCGTTACTCACCTTACCCCGGCTATGGGTCAGATCCTTGTTGGTGGCGCTTCCGCTCAATTCCCAAGCCTGCACCACGCTTTCTTCGTGGGAGACATTCTGATCAAGCGTGACTGCCGTTCTCTCCAGGGTCTGGCACCGAACGTGAACATTGTTAACATGTACGGTACCACCGAGACCCAGCGTGCCGTTAGTTACTACGAAATCCCTAGCTACTCCAGCCAGGAGGGCTTCCTAGACACCATGAAGGATGTCATTCCCGCTGGTCGTGGTATGCTGGACGTGCAGATGCTAGTTGTCAACCGCTTTGATCCCACACGCATCTGTGCTATCGGCGAGGTTGGTGAGATCTACGTCCGTGCTGCCGGTCTCGCCGAAGGCTACCTGGGCTCCCCAGACTTGAATGCCAAGAAGTTCCTCACCAACTGGTTCGTGAAGCCCGAGGTCTGGATTGAGAAGGATAAGGCTGCGTCGCAGGGTGAGCCCTGGCGCGAGTTCTATGTTGGCCCCAGAGATCGTCTGTACCGAAGTGGTGACCTCGGTCGCTACACTCCCTCTGGAGATGTCGAGTGCTCCGGCCGTGCTGATGACCAGGTCAAGATCCGTGGTTTCCGTATCGAACTGGGTGAGATTGACACCCATCTTTCTCGCCATCCTCTGGTCCGTGAGAATGTTACCCTTGTTCGTCGTGACAAGTTTGAGGAGCCGACCCTTGTCAGCTACTTTGTGCCTGACATGAGCAAGTGGTCTGAGTGGCTAAAGAGCAAGGGTCTGGAGGACGATGATTCTGCTGATGGTATGGTGGGCATGCTGTGCCGCTTCCGTCCTCTGCGCGATGATGCTCGTGAGCACCTCCGCAGCAAGCTCCCTACCTACGCCGTGCCGACTGTGATCATCCCGCTCAAGCGCATGCCGCTGAACCCCAACGGCAAGATTGATAAGCCTGCTTTGCCCTTCCCCGATACTGCAGAGCTTAGTGCGGCCGCCCCCCGTCGCCGCTCATCGGCCATTCAAGCCCTTTCTGAGACCGAGCAAGCTCTTTCTCAGATCTGGGCCAAGCTCATCCCCAATGTGACTGCCCGCATGATTGGTCCAGACGATTCCTTCTTCGACCTCGGTGGTCACAGTATATTGGCTCAGCAGATGTTCTTTGATCTGCGGCGCAAGTGGCGTGGCATTGACATTAGCATGAACGCTATCTTCCGCAGCCCTACTCTCAAGGGCTTCGCGGGTGAGATTGACCGTCTGCTCGACATTGAGTCTTTTGCGACCAGTGATAACCCCGACAAGACTGCTGGAGCAGCCCAGGCTAGCAATCAACCCGATGATGAGTACTCCAAGGATGCGCGCCAGCTGGTTAACGAGTTGCCCAAGACTTTCCCTACCCGTGCAGATGCGATGCTTGCCAGTGAGCCCACTGTTTTCCTTACTGGAGCTACTGGCTTCCTGGGTGCACACATTCTGCGTGATCTGCTCACCCGCAAATCTCCCTCGACCAAGGTTGTTGCTTTGGTGCGTGCCAAGAGCGAGGAGCAGGCCCTTGGGCGTATTCGTTCCACCTGCCATGCCTATGGATTCTGGGACGAGGCCTGGACTAGCAAGCTGCAGGCCCTGTGTGGTGACCTCGGCAAGCCGCAGTTCGGTCTCTCCCAGGCAGTTTGGGATGACCTCACCCAGAACGTCGATGCCGTGATTCACAATGGCGCCCTCGTCCACTGGGTCTACCCTTACGCCACCTTGAGGCCTGCCAACGTTATGGGAACTATCGATGCTCTGAAGCTGTGTGCCAGCGGCAAGGCAAAGCAGTTTGCCTTTGTCAGTTCCACCAGCGCTCTGGACAAGGACCACTACGTCCAGGAGTCTGAGCGCATCCTCGCGGCCGGTGGACGCGGTATCAGCGAAGAGGATGATCTCGAGGGCAGCGCTGTTGGCCTCGGCACTGGTTACGGCCAGAGCAAGTGGGCAGGTGAGTACCTAGTGAAGGAGGCCGGCCGCAGAGGCCTGACAGGAACCATCATTCGCTCTGGATACGTTCTGGGTGACTCTACTACTGGAACCACCAACACCGATGACTTCCTTATTCGCATGATGAAGGGATGTATCCAATTGTCCGCTCGTCCTAACATCAACAACACCGTGAACATGGTTCCGGTCGACCATGTGGCTCGCATTATCATTGCCTGTGCTTTCCATCCGCCTCGCACCCCCGTTGGTGTCGCCCATGTCACCGGACACCCGCGTCTCCGCTTCAACCAGTTCCTCGGTGCGCTGCAAACGTACGGCTACGATGTTCCTCAGGTCGACTACGTTCCTTGGTCGCAATCCCTCGAGAACTATGTCAACGATGGCGAGCATGACGACAAGGACTCTCAGCATGCACTGTAAGTGGCTATACCCAATCTTCAAACGAGCCCAAGCTAACGTATGTAAAAAGTATGCCTCTTTACCACTTCGTGACAGCGGACCTTCCTTCCAACACCAAGGCCCCTGAGCTGGATGATACCAATGCCGCTGCCGCGCTGAAGGCTGATGCCACTTGGTCTGGCGTCGATGTCTCTGCCGGTGCGGGTGTCACGGAAGAGTTGGTCGGTCTATACGCGTCCTACCTCATGCAGATCGGATTCCTTCCCGCTCCGACTATCGCCGGAGCCAGGCCTCTGCCGACTGCCCGTATTACCGAGGAGCAGAAGCAGGCCGTGATGAATGTCGGCGGTCGCGGTGGAGCTGCTTAAGCCATTGATATATAGCAACTTATGATTCAGCATCTTTGATTGTCGAGACGATTCCATCTCTGCTGCTATTTTACGCAGTGTTAGCTTAAATACCTTGATTTAGAATCGGGTGGAGGCTTGCAAGCCTAATCCCTTCTCGCGGGTAGCACATTGCCGTCCACGTTGTTGTGCTCAAGGAGAGACGACCTTTACGGGACCATCCTACTGCCAACAAACTTGGTGAGATCCGACCATCCCTAATAGGGTATTGTAAGAGTCTCGCTAGCTCTCGATCGAAAATCTACGAACATATTTCCTGACGATCTATAATGTACAGTTCAACTAGCATCGTCTGTACCCGATGTTCGAAATTCAAAATGAAACAATGATTTCAAAAGCAATTCCACGAAATACGTTGCCTCTGCGTTTCAATGAAGGCAAAACCAGAGCTCGCTACGATACATGAAGAAATAAATAGTGCTACTATTAGACCTAAGCAAGGGGAGAAATTTATTAGTTCTCAACAATCAAGAGCTACGCGTCTATAAATAGAATGAGAAGAATAACATTTACGAGCTTAGACACGTAGGCAGAACCAGGGATGTATAGTATATATTGTAGTAGTGAGTGTCACGACGCTCAGATACGTAGCCAATCATGAGTAGAGAACCAATGGATGTATTCGTAGTAGCAATAACAGAAATAACTAAGCTGGGGAGAAGAAGAAGAAGAAGAAAAGAAGAACTAGAACTAGAGATGTAGTAGTCATAGATGTACCTAATGCCTTCGGCATATGGTGATGAGTTAGAGTGCAAACATACAAACATCATATGACCAATGATTGTCATAGTAAGACAAGATAACCAAGCTGGTGAAGGAAAGAGAGAGCGAGAGAACCATAACTAGCTAAATATAGGGTCTTAATGCTTCTATCCCCCTATGCCCTAGAAATTGGGTATTAGCCTTTTGTGTTACGTGAATCGACCCTATAGCATTAAATCTCTATATTAAATGTTTTACCGACGCTATCCTACTTTCCGCCTACATAAGAGTATATAGGGATTCTAAGAGAAGAATCAATATTCTACTTATTTCCTATAACTTCGAAGATTAGAGCACGATTTAATATCAACCTAGGTGCTTCTCTATCTCTTACTTTGCCCTTGTTTTATTTTTACTTTGCTCTTAATTTACTTTTACTTTACCTTTACTTTGCTCTTTGTCTTAAATACTTCTTTATATTCTTCTATCTTCTGTAATATACTAGTCGATTTAGTGTATAGGACTTAAAAATGGCTATAATACTCAAATACCCATCGCCTACTATAGCCTATGTATCGGCCTTCCCTCTCCCACCACCATCACCATCACCACCATCACCATCACCACCTTCACCATCACCACCTTCACCATCACCACCATCACCACCTTCACCATCACCACCTTCACCATCACCACCTTCACCATCACCACCACCACCATCACCACCACCACCACCATCACCACCACCACCACCATCACCACCACCACCACCATCACCACCACCACCACCATCACCACCACCACCACCATCACCACCACCACCACCATCACCACCACCACCACCACTCACCATGTCTGCTGCGGTCCCCGATATGGGGAATTTGACCATCTCTGCCCCTGGGGGAGACCCCCCTAAGAAGCCCACAGGGGGGGATAAGCCCCTGCCCTCTGACAAAGTTGGAGGGGATAGTAAGGTATCGTAAACACTCCCTCTCATGCCCATGACCTCGCTTCACTCGGACCTCCAAGGTCCGTAGAGTAGCTGCTGTGCTGTTCGACGCGTGTTACGTCCCGTTTTTGCTATTGATGGCTAACGCGTGATGTGTTTTTGAAGTTCAAACACCAAAAAAATTCCCACGCCTGTTTCACATGTGGCCTTCGTGGCCATATGGCCGCCGCTTGTCCCCTTCTCCAGGCCGCGCGTTACAACGCCTCCGTCCTTCTCATGTCGGCCGTGAGTGTACATTATTGATCTATAAAGGCATGATTAATAGGCTAACTCGTGTGTGTATAGGCGGGAAACTCCGCGGCGACTCAGAGGGCCGTGGGAGCGGCCGAGCGCAACATGGCTCAGGCCATGTACCCCGCTCCCATGGCCCGCCGCCGCCGCCAGACCCAGGCGGCCGAGGAGAAGAAGGAGGAGAAGTAAGCCATCCCTTTGATATATCCTGGCTCCCTCTCCCATGCCTCTGTATCCGTATCAAGCGAAGTTTATACTGACTGGAGTGCTCTGATAGAGATAAGGACCATGAAATGAAGGATTGTGTTTTTGTACCTGCTAGTTTGTCCCATTTCACCATCATTAAAATGAGAACCGTTTCAAATTTTATAGGCGATCTACTTCTCTAATAAAGAAGTCTCCTCACTTGAGATCGGCTGGTGAGGTACTACTGAGGCTTAGCTACACAAGACGCCAGAGATGCCCTACGTCAGATTCAAACATTTGTTAAGCAATCCTCAGACAACGTCTCCAAAAGAACATCTGCATATTCAGGCACTTCTTTGGTTGATCTCTATGTGTGGAAACTTGTAATTATAGTATCTGAATAACATTCTTCAAGAAATCAATTCCCTTCAAGGCGGCGCCAAATCCGATTCAAAGAGGGTGTAGTCACCTAGGGTGGTCAGCGACTACTCCAAAGGCATAACAGTAAACGAAGAATACGAATCCAACGTCACTAGTAGGAGGGTATCGGGGGGACCTCTCCTGTGTCTCCTACCCGAGCTGAGAACGACGAGCGAGCTATGCTAGACCCGCTTATGCTGCGTACGGCCTTCCCCGTCGATGCTCGTACTTATGGTCTCATCTTCGCTTGCGAATGCCCTTGTAGTAACGCCGGAGTTTAATAGGGATTCTATAGCGAGTCTTCGTCCGAAAACTAGGGAATCGGTAGTAGAGATCTCACCTTATAGATGACCGGATTTTCGGGATCGAGGCGGGGAAGTTTCGAAGCATCGCCCTCGTCTAGCTAATTGTAGGACTTGATGCTATTGTCCGAAGTCAAAGGCTAGTTAGCGATGCTCTTAAGCTCTTTGGGGGTGCCTCTCGCTCTCTTGGCCGGCTTTAGAGGCTTCTCAATTGGATTAGGCTTATTAGTGCATACCTAAATATGCCTATTCAAGCTGTCCAGTCGAGTGAATGTTCTGTCGCATTGAGAGCAACGAAACTTAGGCCTCTTGCCGTCTTCCGAATCTAGTTCGGGGTGCTTGTTTCGTTTATGGACGGCTAGGTGAAGTGATATAGTGAATCCCTTAGCACAGATCTGACATCGATGGCAATCGAAGGTATTGACCCACGGGCTTCCCCTGCCCCTGGGCTTCTTCGGAGGATCTCCTCCTGGTGCAGAAATTGCTACGCCCCTATGTTGGGGAGGGCGGCGGACATCGTGATGGTATGAGCAAGAGCTGGTGGTGATGATAGGTGGATGGTGATGCGGTCAGCAAGAGATTATATAATTATGGTAGTGGTCTATATGTGGATGCATAATAGATGGATAGTGATGGTGGTAGGAGAGGGGAAGATCGATAGAAGGGCTATAGTAGGCGACAGGTATTAAAGTATTATAATTAACAGGGGTTTACCTTAAACCATAAATATAAATTTCTAGCATTTTAGAACTAGATGAAGGGATATAAGGAAATATATGAGATAAAGAATAGAGTAAGGGTAAAGTAAAGACAAAGTAAAGGCAGAGTAAAGGATGGAGAAGTAGATATTAAATTATACCCTAACCTTCGAAGGTATAGGAAGTAAGTAGAAATCGGAATATTGATTCTTCCTTATACTTTAGGTAGGCAGAAAGAAAGATATTGTTAGTAAAATTTTTGACATAGTAACTATGGCGAAAAATAGTTAGGTTACTTTGCTCTCTGTCGCCTATCGTAGGCGGGTGAAATTAGTATAACCAGAGAGAAGTATATCACTTTTCACCTATCACTAGACGTGCTGCCCCCCCTAGCCCGTCAGATATCCGGGCCCTCTAGTAAGCAAGTCAGACCATGACTTATGGTGCCGCCTTCGTATTATAATTATTTGCGGCGACAGAGCGGAAGAGGTGGCCATCCCTGATAATGCCGAGTCAAAGCGGGTAGAGATTATATTGTAGAGCAGAAATACAATGCCCGGGATGATACTCAGAGATCCGGGATCAAAAGACTTCTTATCTATTCGCCTGCCTCTTTCAAGTCTTTGGGCTGGTCACGGGAGGCAGGCCTTTGACTTGACAAATATCTTTCATTTTGTGTCCACAATGGTAGGTATCAAAAGTCTCCGTGCATTCTATGAGTCTGCCCTATCTTTATCCTGATCGTCCGAAGATGGACTAGTAGGGGAGACGGGCTACCCAAAAGTGCAGCCAGCTGATCTTGAGCCAATCATGGAGACCTAGCTAGGAAACCAGTTTTCTGGAGTTACGAGGACTTTGATCGCCTGAGCAAAGCCGCAGATGGTCCTTTGAGATACGGAATTCTTGTGTTTAGCCTAATGCTTGCAATCAAAAGGCAAAGGCAAAAGCATTTGAATCCCGTTAAAAGAATTCATGCCTTGATTGAACATCGCCGTGACATGGTTCCGCATCACATACTAGACGATGTCAAGTCACTATGGACAGAACTTTCTGACCGATCAGGTAGCTCATTTGAGAGCGGGACCATAATCCGGAAGAGAGTGATATTGACAAGGCCATCAAAATGTTTGGGATTTCCGGGGAACTGGCCTTGTCGGTTCAGGTACTGTTCAATATTTAGAGGATATCTTGGACCATGGACTTGAGAGGTCCGCTCCGCGCTTCGATAAATGACTAACCTGGGTGCTTGATACAAAATACAAAGCTACTAAACCAAGCCCGAACTCTGTGACCCTTCACTTTCGCCACGTACTTGTTACAGTTCCGCTCATACCATCAGAGAGATCAAACATGGAAGTTTGGGTGAAAGCCGAGCTATCGCCCATTGGAAAATGGCACAATGTGCTCTCTAGGATGGCTACAGAGAGAGATCCTAAGTCTCTGGCTGTTCGTTGCTCATTCGAAGACCCACCTAGCGGCGAGACGAAAGTGGCGTATGCCTGTTCGTCAACCGAAAAGATGGTTTGCAAGGCAAATACTCTAGTCCAGGAGTTATAAGGCGACGACTTTGTTGACATAGGCCAAAGACCACGACGATTATGTTAGCTGATCCTCGGAGTGTCAGACTACCCGTGGTCCATACTGAGCTAGGACCCGTTGCCAACGGGGCTTATACGGACAACAATGGCAAAGTCATACTCGATTAAACAGCAGCTAAAAGAGAAGAGCCCGAGACCGAGGTAGACATTTACTAAGACTGAAAATTCAAAACAACAAACTGCCTAACTACTGGATGGAAATCGAGCTGACTTGGATTAATGTAAGGTTTATTTAAGAAATTCAAATAATAAAAAATGCAAAAAGCATGGACAGCTGCGGGACTACGCCTCCTGAAGAGAATTGATTTCTTTAAGAATGTTAGTAACTAATATGCTGTAACCGTGCCTCCGGGGCCTATTCAGTGGGCGTGAGTTGGTGTACCTATGTCCAACGGAAATCCTAAGCCCAACGCAACTATCTTGATATTTCTATCGATTTAACCACCAAAACCAACTGAATCTACAAAAAAGGCCTATTGAGATCATCCTTAGGCACCCTACTAAGCGTATCCGGTATAATATCACCTATTTTATCACGTTAGGGGGTAATAACTGGCTATTTTACTACCGATCTTTAGGCGTGTCTTACGGTCTCGGCTTCTTCTTCCTCTCGCCTGGCTATAATATAATGCCGTTTCTTATCAATGACCAGTAGTATACTAGAGCCCTTAAAGCCTTTTATCTACGGTAGTAACTTATCTATATCCTAGGGTAGTAGATAACGATTGTAGCTATCCTATAGTAGAGCGAGCTATAAGATTATACGCCTATAGTTTGTTTAGCGGGGCGAATGTCACGATGCTTAAGTACTTATCTAGATCATGAAAAAAATCAATAAGTGTATTTGTAGTAGCGGTGACGGAGAATAACTAAGCTAGAGAGAAGAAGAAGAAAGAAAGAAAGACCAGAACTAGAAAGATGCATATATATAAGCACACTTATGCCTTAGGCATCAAGCGATCAGTCACTGCAAACATACAAAATCCTCGTGACAAGCGTTTGTCATAGCGAATTCCGTTGCATCTTTCCGCCGAATATCGCGTTCGTACTATATGTACTAGATATATTCTTTAGGGTCGGTAAAACCTATATAGTAGTAAGGCGTACCATCTAGTAAACTAATACTTCTTCTTACGCATATCTACTTATTGGTACTAGGGCGAGCCGAATAAGACCCGCGACCGTAAGACACGCCTAAAGATCGGTAGTAAAATAGCCAGTTATTACCCCCTAACGTGATAAAATAGGTGATATTATACCGGATACGCTTAGTAGGGTGCCTAAGGATGATCTCAATAGGCCTTTTTTGTAGATTCAGTTGGTTTTGGTGGTTAAATCGATAGAAATATCAAGATAGTTGCGTTGGGCTTAGATTCCTAAAGGAGAAAAAAAAGAAAGCACGTCAGCTGCACGATTCGAACGTGCGCGGGCGAACCCAATGCATATCCAGATTGTGATCAATCCAGTCGATAATTCGAGCTACGCTAATTGTTAGTATATAAAGTCACTTATAATGAAAAGTATGACGTACTGCATCGCCTTAACCACTCGGCCAAACTGACTATTCGGTAGTTTAATATTCTTCTATTCGATCTATATTCTCTTCATCCGATCTATCCATAACTACGTTAGCTAGTAACTAGGCCGCTAGCTAGTTAGTTATAGAGCTGCCTAACTAACTAGTCAGTTATTAGTAGCTTAGTAAAGTAAAATAATACTATAATTATAACTATTAAGACTAGTTAATCAACAAGTAGATAAGACGGAAGGATATGTAGAGGGTTAGGGTTCTCCTAACCCCCTCCCTAACTTAGAAATCAGGTATCCGCATTTTCTGCCGCACAAATGAACCCTGATTTTCAAGGTGTCTGCTTTCTTACCTACTGAGATTTCAAAATTCCATAACTAGTAAAATTATAGATTTTAACCCCATTAAATCACTAATGTTCCGTACGATTGAACCCTCGGCATATATCTCCATTGAATATACGTTAGTACTGATTATTCAGTACCCTATGACCTCAACTGACTGATCTATAGTACCATCATGTACGTCATTGCGACCGCGACCGCTATTCCCACGACCCTCTATATCATGATATCCAGCCTATTTTCCGCGACCGAAAAATAGTGTGCGAGATAGTTGCAAAAGAGTTAGAAGCGGTATGTAAGGCGGTATATGGTTTACCAAGACCAGCCTTGTACTAAAACTAGATAGGTATAGAAACTTGAGCTCTTAAGGTGGGGGGGCGGTAGGAGTATGGGGGTTGGGATTACCTCCCCTTTTCATATTAAGATGGAAAGGTAGTTCAGACTAAAGATTGGCCTCTTTTTCTATCCAATAGACAGTTTAGCGAAGTGGCCTAACGCGACTGCCTCGAACAAATCTGCGTTTTTCGGAGCGCGGACGCTTTGAAAGCAGTTCCCTTCGGGGGCGCAGGTTCGAATCCTGCAGCTGTCGTTTGCCATATCTTTTTTCCTCTTCACCGCCCTATAGATTTTTCTGCCGCATAAATCGACCCTGACTTTTAAGGTGTCTATTTTCTTATATATATATAGAGCTTTTAGTTTATAGTAAATCTGCAGGTTTTAACCCCATCAAATCACTAATCACTTATTCTTCATAATAAGCCCCTCTACATACGTCTCTATTAATCATACGTCAATATTGATTCCCGTGACCTCGCTAACTGCTCCGTAGCACTATCATCCATCCCCTATGACCGCGACCGCGCTTCACGATCCCTACAACCCTCTATATCATGGTATCCGGCCTATTCCCCGCAGCCGGGACCAGTGATTTGGACAAAAATAGTATGCAAAAATCGCGTATGCGACATAGTTGCAGAAGAAGTTAGAAGTGCTAAGAAAGGCGGTAAGGAAATGGCGGCTACACTAAGGCCCGTTCTAGTAGGAAAGAAGAGAGAGCTTGGGTTGGGGGGTGGGCGTGATTATGATAAATCCTAGGTTTAGTGAAGGTTTTTCTTGGTAAATTCTTAGCAATATCCTACACCACAAAACAACTGCTCGATTTCTTACTTTCAGACAGAACGCTTGACCGTGCAGCTTACAAGACAATATCCAAAGCTATTAGTTAGAGGCCAAAGCAACTTCATCGTAAGCATCTAATAGTTTTGGATATTGTCATATAAGTTTTACGGTTGAAATCGGTCTCAAGCGTTCCATCTGCGAGTGAAACCGAGGGGTTGCTTCATGACTGTTCTTGAGTCGGGAAAACAATCTAGTTTAGAAGCTTCTTAACGGTTATAGTAGTGTTATGGTCGTACCTGAAGGGCTGGCAGACTATCTTAACTGATTGTCTAGGGGTTTTCAGCAGGCGAACGTGATTTCTGATCACAACAGCGACAGCAGAGAAATTTTCCACAATAGTCTAGACAGCCATAGTCAGGAGAGAAAGGATTATTACAGCGTCGGCAGACTAGACAACAGGTATGATTTGGGCTTGCAAAATTGCAGCAGTCCGCGCAGTAACGACATCTGTTGCGGAAATGTCGATTTCTTCTCTTTGCTCATCATAGCAGAGCGCACGCCACAGGACCTCATGCTGGAACCACGTTCTGACCAGTAGATGGTAAATGAACGATGCTGGAGAGTAAGAGAGGAGAAGGAGAACAAATCAAAGGACAGATTCAACAGAAATAGATAGGGGATAAAGAGAACTGATTTTAGCGTGACTTAAGTTATAGCTGAGTGGACTAGGAAGACTGGACTAGGCCTACTCAAAGGAGAAAGAATTAGGGGGAAAGTCTGGAAGAGGGAAGAATCTAGAGAGCACAAACTGCAGCTATATGGAAGCTGACAAACGGGGAAGCGGTGAGATAGTACCGGATAACTATACGCACCCACGGCTTTCCAACATTATATCTTCTAAAGCAGAAGGTATGTCAGAGTATGCCTACAGTAGGTGTTTGTTTGATGATGTTGATTAGATATCATACGTTTTTTATTGTCTTTACCTTCGAAGGAATTAAGGAGGTCATCACTCATGGCAGAACTAAGCAAGCGATCACCTTCCCCCAAAAAAGGGGGCAAAAAAAGGGAAAAAAGAAAGACACGTCAGCGACAAGATTCGAACTTGCGAGAGCGAACTCAACAGATAATTAAATATTTCATGAACACAGCAGATGCCTTAAATGCTCATGTTATTCAAGTCTGTCGCCTTAACCACTCGGCCACACTGACAATTAATGAAGAATTTATCCTAATTTGGGTTGATAAAAAACCGAGATATTGGGAATATATCTTAACCGGTCTCTTAAAGTTGGGAAGCTTCGACTTAACCCGTACCGGAACGTAGGGGGTTGCCTTCGCTAGGTAACAATGAGTCAACGAGCCCAATATATACGAATAGGGAAAGAGTATTCCTATAGATAGGAATATACCGTAAATTGCAAAAACAGATCAACAAAAAGAGAAGCGCAACCGCATCCCGCCAATCCCGCGATGCCGCCGTTTCCACTCGGAGAGATTTGCCCGTTCAGGAACAATACCTTTTTTTTAATATCTACCCCTTTATGCAGTACTTAAACTTGTCAACCCATCAACTTGGAATATTATCGATTCTCAGCGCTCTCTCCTTCGATTCCCTTTTGTTCTATTTGACTCGCGATCCTCATGGCTGAAGGTACGTGTGCAGGTGGAAACTCGTCTACCTTTTCTAAAGTTCTTGGCGGGGTTTCTGGTTTCCCAATCCTTCCCCAACATCTCTGGTCTTCTCAACGGAATCCGCACAACACAGGAGGAGGAGCAAATGAAGAGTCATAGCATTCATTTCCCTCTTCCCTAGCCTTTCCACTTGGCTACTGCAATCCCTGTGGTTCACTCTCTTCCCCGAACACCTGTTCATTTCCCGCCGTTCCTCATGAGCGCACGACTGGCTGTGCGACCAGGGTTCGTTGCGCGCGCCACACAGCTGGTGCAAGGCGTCCAAGGTCGCCGGCCATCAATGCTTCCCTCTCCCTCTCAAAATACGTCTGCGGCACCTTCCACGCACCGATTGTCCCCTTTCTCGACCTCTGCCTCCCTCTCCTGCGCAGACCATAAAACTCACGGCAATGCCTCTGCCACTTCTCAGACTGACAGGGACGACTCGTCAACAGACAAGTACAGCACTGGCTTGCGCCAGAACCAGGAATGGGCTGCTAAAATGGCGCGCGAGCACCCTGACCTCTTTTCTACCCTCGCAACCGGGCAGCAGCCTCAGATTCTCTGGATCGGCTGTTCCGACTCCCGATGCCCCGAGACCTCGATGCTGGGCCTCCAGCCAGGTGACATCTTCGTCCACCGCAATATCGCAAACATCCTCCATCCCGGTGATCTGAGCTCGGGCGCCGTTATCGAGTACGCCGTGCAGCATCTGCGTGTCAAGCACGTCGTGATTTGCGGACACACCTCCTGCGGTGGTGTCGCCGCTGCTATGGGCAACAAGCAACTGGGTATCTTGGACCCCTGGCTGTTACCTCTGCGCCAGGTGCGCGAGCGTAACCTTGCCCTGCTGCAGTCGCTGTCATCTGACGAGGCTGCGCTGAAGCTCGTGGAGCTGAACGTGCGCGAGAGCTTGAACGTGGTTACCCAGAAGAGCGTGGTTCTGAGCGCGATTCAAGAGCGTGGGCTTCAGGTTCACGGTCTCATCTACGACGTTGCGTCCGGTGTCCTGAGTGAGTTGGATACTCAGGATTCGGAGGATGCCATCCGGGCCCGCTTGGTGGCGTTCAAGACTGATGTCTAATAAGTGTGGAGATTGTGATTTGGAGAGATTTGAGGATGGCGCAATAGTAGCAGGACATAGACATTGGTACATTTGTTTCGGTGTTGGAGTTTGAAGCTGCCAAGGTTGATGGTTTGACGACATTATAAATACACGAGCATGCCTCAGCAATGCAGTAATTGTAATTCCATGGTTACTATGTACGTAGTTTTCCTGGAGAAGAAGAAAAGGTAGACTTGACCCTCGGTTAGGAAGGTGGCCCAAAACCTTGAAGGATCAGTGTCTGCATCTGCTAGTTATAACTAATTAGTTAGTAGCTAGTGAATGACTCAGAGCCAAATAAGCATGAAATGACAGCTTCAGTCAAGAGCAAGGCTGAATTATCGGGGACTGAATCAAGTTAGCGTATGAGTCAAATGGACGAGGCTCTGTTGACGTGGGGCGAGTTGTAGATCAACATGCATGAATTAGCCAAACAGCTGCCAAACAGCTGGCCAACCTTAACAAGATGTAAAGATGATTCTGTGATTGTTCAACAGCTTTAGGCACCAAAGCCCAGGTGTTTGGGTGTTTTCTGCCTGGTGGTTCGCTCAGATTGGATCCATGTATAAAGGGGAGTCTTCTCGTCATTCTCTTCTCTTCCATCATTCCTCCTTCATCGAACTTTCTACTCCAGGCTCATCATTCAAAACAACTATTTTTACTGGCAGTTTTCATCGAGTTCATCGAGCTCAACCACCGTTGGCACCATGGCGCAGCATATTGTCGAGACTGGAGTGCAGAGCACCGACAACAACTCCGAAGTCAATGGAAAAGATACTGAGAGTCAGTCAAGTTCTGCCACAATGAAGTCAAAGTTGACAACTAATAATCAAAACAAAAGTCAAATATGCGTCTAAAGGATCCATTTGCGGGATTCAAAACCTCTATCAAACGAAGCGTGACGAGGACGGGCGTACATCATGGAGCAAGAAGCTGCCCGAGGTCGAAGAAGCCGCCGAGAATGACGAGTCTGCTCAGTATGCCGTAATTCTACGGTACACCAAATGCTATGACGGACGCCGAGCTCTCCAGCTTCACTCCGTCGTGATCCAAAGCGAGGCTCTAAAGAGATTCTTGGGCAACGTGCTCCACAAATACCCCGGTGTCACGACAACCCTAGACCGACTCGAGTTCTCGCAGCCGTTCAGACCCTTGGTTCACCGGTGGGAAGCCTTCATCAAGGCTCGTGAAGAAGAGCAGGATGAGGTCACCAAGAAGCATGTTGATCTGTTTTACAAAATTTTCGAAGAGGAGCTGCGGGATACACTTGATCGCAAAAAGGACCTGATTCTCAACGGAGTCATTACCCACGACCTTATCTGGAGCATTTTCGAGCCAGACGACGTAGTGATCAGCACCATCGGTGACCGTACACGCGGCTACCAATTCGCCAATGCCTCGATGGACTGCCAGACAGGTACCTGGAGCCTTAGCACCAAGTACATCGACTTTGACGGCAATCATTTTGGATATGACACCGAGTACTTCACCGTTCGTCCATTCGCAGGCACTGTTTCCATCACCGCGTTGCCAGTGTCTCCCCTCAAATATCACCGCAATCAAACTATCATTCGACAGGCCCTACTTGCAGAGGGGAAGGTCTGGGAGGAGCATAAGGGGTATCACTTCAAGCAATATGATGGCGTCGCCATCGGGTTTGTTGAAGGCGACGATGATCCCGAGCCACGGAGACATCAAGTGAAGAGCCGAATCATCATCGATGCTGAGGGGTTCCAAACATTCCATTCCTGCAAATCCATCTATCTATCTGACGATATTGATGAGCTGAATGATGACCAAAGGGTTATCACATCCAACATGGTCTACGGATATGCTCTGAAGGATAAGGAATGGCTCCAGTTCTTTTTGGATTGCTCGTCCGAAATCGTGTGGGATTCACAAGCTTTCGCCTCGCTTGTCCTCCCCAAGGAGCAGGAACATCTGAAGGATCTGATCCTGGCTTTTGCAAAGGCCCAGTCAAAGAATCTGGACAACTTTGATGACGTCGTCCAGGGTAAGGGCCGCGGAGTTATCATGCAACTCAGCGGTCCACCTGGAGTGGGCAAGACCCTGACAGCCGAGAGTGTCGCTGAGGTGATGAAGGTTCCTTTGTACGTGATGAGTGCCGGCGACTTGGGCACGACTGCCGGGTCATTGGAGAGAAGCCTTAGGGATATACTGCGAATGGTCCCAAAATGGGGCGCTGTCCTGCTACTCGACGAGGCAGACGTCTTCATGGAAGCGCGCAATGCCACAGACCTAGACAGGAACGAGTTGGTATCAATCTTCCTTCGAATGCTTGAATACTACGAGGTACGCTTTCCACCATACAACGCGGAGGTATAGGACAACAACTAACATGGACTATAGGGCATTCTGTTCCTCACTACAAACCGAGCCGAGAATATCGACCCGGCCTTTGAATCTCGAATTCATGTGTCGCTGACTTACAAGAACCTCGACGCGGCCTCTCGCTGCCACGTCTGGTCCCAGTTCCTGGCTCACACCGCTAACACGGATCCCTTTTCTGACACGGAGCTAAACGAGCTTGCTAAGGTTGAGCTGAATGGTCGCCAGATCAAGAATATGCTCAAGACAGCCAGCTTGCTGGCCTGGTCCCAGGAAACTACCTTGAAATTCGAGCACGTCAAAGTTGTGCTAGATCTTCGGCAACGCGATTCACTGAAGTCTGCTTGAAGCCCAGCCAGATCATCGCTGCCGCGCTAGCATGAAGCTATTCAGAACCAAACCGCCTGGTTCGAGTGCATATGCAGTCCTCTAGGCTATTTGCTTTCCTAATCAGATTTTGCTTTTTTGTTTAGATCGCCCGGCGAAGGAAAACTGGTTTGCATGCGTTTATGGAAACTCGCCCTCGAGGGGAATAATTTAAGTAAATGTCCTCTCGAGAATTAGAAATGAATTGCACATGATTTTCGCAGTTTTCTTAAGCTCTATACTATAGTTCATTTCACAATATGTACACGGTAGCTATGATGTATGACACCATTCCATATGTGGATACACGTCCTCCATACTAAACTCCTTATTGCGAAGAAGCAATGGCTAGGGTATTATTCAACCAATCACCGCGACCAACTAATTATTAGCTACAAGTTACCATTGATCTAGACAAAACCTATTGTCATTGAACCTATTACTGTGCGGGAGAAATGTATCCTTGGTGTGTCAACACGGATGCTGATTGGAAGGTCGGAATGACTTGCCCCTCTATTATTGTCGCGGGAAGGCCGGGACATATGCTTGTACACCTACCTCCACTCTTGGCATGGAGCGGTGACTCGTAATCGTTTTCGCAATCTTCTGCCGATCGAATAACAGACCCCAGAGTCAGCTCTAGGACGTTAAAAAGTCCGGATTGTCAGGGTCTTCAAACCCCGATTCAACTCAGGGTCTGGCAAATCACATGATTAGCATCGATCCTTGGGTTTCGCTGTTTTGCCACCCCTGGAGATTTCCCAACACAAAGTCTGGAGTAAGCAATGCTAGATTCTATAGCAGTGACAGTTTGATGTGATCTCATCTGAAGCTGGGTGAGCTAGTCTCGGCAGAGGACATTGCATGGGTGGCTGGGGACTGAATGTATCAACTAGGGATAAAGAGTGTGTACTCAAATCTTTGGACCCCCTTGGAGTTGGAATCCTTGCGTGGATAATGTTCTACGTCAACATTCAAATACATAGACGGGTTTACCACCATTGTAACTAGTTACACAGGAAGTCCTACTCCGTAGAGTGTATCGCTTCAATATCTTTTAATGTAGACCCGCATTAACGGGGGACAGCGTGCGTCACCACGGTTGTAATGCTTGTCACGGCTGCTATTGGTCCCACTGCGGTCCAGGATGCCGCGATTATTCCTCGATGATCCCGCTCTTCATTTCCCCTGTCCATTCTTCCGTTCCTCCACTCCTTCATGGCTTCCCTCTAATCCACACTCTTTTGAACCACCATGATCTGGTACACCCTATTTCTGCTATTAGTGCAGAATGTGGTGGCCTGGCGATACACGAATGATGATCTGATGTCCTTTGTAACCGTAAGTTGTTCACAGTCTCCCCATTGACCGCGGCTAACAGGTCCTCGCAGCTGCCGGACGTCAGGGCCGTAAAATTCGACATTGAAAGACTGGATCGCGACCGAACCGCCCCAGGATACTGGTTCGTCTCGCCGTATTTGCACATCGAGCCGGATGGACCAACCACTGTATACGAACCATCCCAGATTGGCCCGCACATCTACGATGAGGACGGGGTACGTGTCGCTGCAAAAGTCGCATCTACCAGTAGTACATAGCTGACCTCGCTTTCCTTTGAATAGACTCTCATCTGGACCGGTACGCTCCTCTTCGACAACCGCAATGTCTTCGACTTCAAAGCTGTCAACAGCTTCGACAACAAGACCTATCTCTCCATGATCCAACAGTATAGTTACGATGGCCAAGAGCGTGGATATGGCATGATTCTGAACGAAAAGTACGAGACTTTCCGGAAACTCCCTCTGCGCAACGATCTCGGGGTATTCGACATTCACGAGTTTAATGTTCGCAAGGATGGCAAGTCCGCACTCGTCACGATCTATCTGTCCCAGGAGATTGGCCTTGAAGAGTTCGGCCGTCCAGATGAAAGAACATTCCTCGAAGTCGGTGGATTCGCGGAAATCGACACAACTTCCGCGGAGATTCTTTACGATTGGAGATCATACGACCAGATTCCTCTGTCGGAGACCGTTCATTATCCCCCAGACTCCGTGGTTGAAGGACCTCCTGGCTGGGATTACGTGCACATCAACTCTGTCGACAAGAACGAGGCCGGTGATTATTTGATCTCTATGCGCTTCACCAACACTCTTTACATGGTCTCCGGCCTCGATGGGAAGATCATGTGGCGACTGAACGGGGTGAACGGCGGTGACTTTGATTCGGACTTCCTCTTTTCGAAACAACACGATGCCAAGTTCCTGGAGTCATCTGGCACGCGCCACGTCATCTCCTTTATGAACAATGCATCCGACGAGGAGTTCCAGGAGGAGACCATTTCCGCGGCCCTGGTCGTGGAGGTGGAAACTGGAACCACCCCGATGACTGCTCGAGTTATTCGACGCTACAACCGCCCAGATGGAGGTCTTACTCGCCTCCGTGGCAACGCCCAGGTCCTCCCTAACAACAACATGTTTGTGTGCTGGAGTCAAGGTGGCTACATCTCGGAGCATTCACCCGAGGGAGATGTCCTGATGAGTGCGAGGTTCACATCCCCGCGCTTTTCAAACTACCGCGCGTACAAATTCGAATTCACCGGCCGCCCGGCTATTCCGCCCGATGTCGTTGCTTCCGTTTGGGGTACCGACGAGACGAACCTGGTTACGACCATTTGGGTCAGTTGGAACGGAGCGACCGACGTCGCCTCGTATAAATTCTACGCTCAAGCTTCGGAATTCGACAAGCCCGTTTTCGTTGGAAATATATCCAAGACCGGATTTGAATCGATGTTCATGGCGCCCGGGTACGTGGACTGGGTCTCTGTCGAGGCCGTGGACCGTGATGGCAACGTCATGGGTACATCGCCTGTGCAACGAACCCAATTCCCCGATTGGAACAAGGTCGGATGGTCAGGATACTCTGGCCAGCCAAAGCCGCAGGATCCATCGAGGGTTCATCAGGGCGGTACTGGCTTTTCGAGTGACAAGGCCGACAAGGCCGACGACAGCAGCTCTGTGTCATTGGGTGATACAACATATGCTCAGAACCGGAAGGCGACTGAGACCCTTGCAAATACCTACGATGCCATCCGCAGCGTAGGCGGTATTTTTGCGCTCATTCTGCTACTGGCTGTGATGTCGGGCATTATGGCTAGTTATTTGCTGGTTCGAGGCTGGCGGGTCCGCCTCTATCACCGTGTCCCAAGGAAAGAGAGCTATGCCGAGGAGGAAGAGCGTCTCCGACCGGATGATGATTGATTGTTTTGGGGGAAAGCCTTGAAATCCTGACTTTTTACATGGTCTGCATGGTCCGCGGGAGTTACTGTATATTACTGGTTCTTCACTGATAGGGCGTTTTCCGTTTGTATATAGTACCACCCTTCCTGAAATCGACCAATTGTGATTCTTCCAGACCCATTCAATGACTCTTCATTTGGTTGTTTACCCGACCATCCCGCATACCTATGCATTTTATGTCCTCAATGATCGCTCATCGGTCCCGAGCTGAATACTCAGCCGACTGTGGAACTGGCAGCTGATTAATTGTACAATGGCAGGGAATCCTGCAATTCCATCCAGCTACGCGACTTCTATTATTGTTTGTCATTCCCTGTGGTTCCGTGAGAATCGTCTGGAAGCAGCCGCCGGATTTCCCGATCCAGGTTGCACAGAGCCACCTCCTGATTGCAAATCCCACAGTATATTGGATCAGCAGGTATCCTCTTATCTCAACAAGAATGCAACTCCAGGTCCAGACCCACGTCTTACCTGAGATAAACTCGGTAGAAGTTGCAAGGGATTCCCGGGACCCGAATCTCGGGAATGATAGGTGGTTTATTCCCGAGAACCGTTATTCCCGACGTCTCGGTCTTTCCCATCAAGTTTTCTTTAGACCATGGCATTTCCAGGAATTCATTCCCATTTTCACCACATCTTTAACCCTCTTCCCAGGACTATACTTTTGAATTTCAACATCCAATCAAACCGTTCTGGGAAACAGACGTCCAAGATGCCGGCAACCAGTCTCTGCCAAGACGAGGCATGCCCTCCATATAGCCTGATGGACGATTATAGCGAGGGAGCTCATCCTCAAATCCTCGAAGCCCTCCTCCGAACCAATTCAACACAGCAAGTCGCGTACGGAGGCGATGACTATTCCCATGAGGCCAAGCAATTGATCAGAAACAAGATCAACTGTACCGAAGACGAAGCAGATATCTTCTTCGTCCCGAGTGGAACTTCAGCAAATCTTATATCCATTGCCAGCTGTCTTCGGCCATATGAGGCAGTCATTACTCTTGACTCCGGACATATCGCATCCAGGGAAGCAGGCGCGATCGAAGCAACTGGACACAAGCTCATCCTCGTCCCGGCTGTCGATGGCAAGATGACAACCACAAATCTTCAAAAAGCCATCCAGCAAAACCAATTCTTCCCGCACATGGCCAAGCCTCGGCTGTTGTACATCTCCAATGCCTCGGAGACTGGCACAGTGTACACCAAGCGCGAATTGAGCAATCTCTCGGCACTGTGCAAGCAATCGAACCTTTTGATGCTCATGGACGGAGCGAGAATCGGTACAGCGATGGTTTCAAAGAATAACGACATGACTCTCCGAGACATCTTCGATCTCACAGACATTTTCTGGATTGGCGGGACCAAAGCCGGTGCGCTGATGGGCGAGGCTATCGTTGTCAAAAAGGCTCTTTCCGAAGGATTCGTCTTCCACCTCAAACAGCACGGTGCTCTTCTGGCGAAGGGACGGATCCTCGGTGTTCAGTTTATGGAGCTTTTCCGCTCAGATCTCTTTTTCACCCTGGCTGCTCATGCCAATGCTATGGCCGAGAAGATCTCCGCCAACTTCAAGGCTCTGGGACACAAATTGCTAGCGGAAACTGAGACTAATCAAGTATTTGTCACTATGCCTCAGCAGCTGGCAGAAAGGCTGCAGAATCGCTTCAAATTCTATATTTGGGATCAGTTGGATGATGGACAGGTGGTGGTTAGAATTGTTACTTCTTGGGCTACGGACGAGTTGCAGGTCGACAAGTTCAACGCGTGGGTGGCACAGTGGACGGCAGCAGCGAAGGAATTCGCCGCGAATTAAGAGTATTGCATATAGATACCAACATGATGAATAGACATTTAATAACATTACTAAATCATCCTTTTCGTTTAACAAACGATATTTGAAGTCCCGCACAAAGGCGAAAATATACTTCGTCACATGACCTGTCATACCGTATCCAGAAAGGAAGACACCTTAGCTTTCGGGCTTCATCCACTGCATCTTTCTTCGATCTCTCCGAACTCGTGCGGAATGAAATCTGGGACATATGTTCTCGTTCAATTCTTTCATTTAAACTAGTATATTGACACGCAACTGTCCCATCAGCCCTGCATGACAGTCGCGTCATCCCTTGCGCGGAGTTGAGCGTCAACCTAATGAGACTCTCAATATCATGTGATGCTTGCCGGTAGGTCTATATTCGGAACCTCCCATCAAGCTATCTTCTCAATGACACTCCTAGTCGGGCCAAAGTCAAATGTATACACGAGGGTAGCCCGCCCTGTCAACGCTGCGAAAAGACCAAGAGTGAAGGATGCGCCCTCACAGACCCGCGAGCCTCAAGATCAAGAGCCCGGAGAGGCACCACCAGGTCTGGAGCACCGCAGAAGCGAAGAAAGGTATCTCGTCCCGCAACGCCAACTGAGAATATCCAAAGCCTGCCAAGAGGCGCCCCTCGAAATGCTTCCGAGGGCGACGAAAACCCCGTCTCGGCCTTGCCGCCATCTACCGTGATCAGTGCAGTAGAAACATACCGGAAGAAGTTCCCAGTCGCCAATTTCCTACATTATCCTTCTTTGATATCTGATATTTCTTCTAATTATGATTCGGTGGATCCGATATTCATCGCTTCACTACTCTCCATGTGTGTGCGTTTCATGGCTGATGACGAGCTCGAGGATGAGGAGACTTATGCGGGATATGCGAGGCAAAATATAGCGCACCGTGTGATGGAGGCTCCTTCTCTCTACCTTGCTCAGTCACTGGTCATGATTTCTTTCTATGAATGGGGCGCCGGTCGACCATACCAGGCTTGGATGTACAGTGGTATGTATCCGCGCGGAGATTGCCGTTTCACTGAGTCTGCTACTAACATACCAGGCATGGCAACCTACATGATTCAGTCACTTCTCAAAATGGCGGATGATAGCATGGAACACAACCCACAGGAATTTCATGCCTCCCAAACGCAGTACGAGCAGCTCGTCCGGACCTACTGGTGCTGCTTTGCGCAAGATTGCGAACTGAGCAATGGTGCCAAACAGAGATTGGCCTTGACATTCTCCCAGATCTCGGTACCGCTTCCCATAAGCGACCGAGATTTTACCTTCAATCATTTGCCAGAAAGGAGATTGATGCCCGTCGATCTGAACAAGGAATGTCCTCTCGCAAATAATCTGACTATTGAACACGGTCTAACCATTGTCACGCGAGGATTCGATATCTTCGTGCGTATCTTGAGGTTCGCAAATGAGCATCGGCGTGCCCTTTCCTCTATGGGTTCAGATGACTCGGCCACGCCCCTGCATCAAACCTGGCACAAGCTTAAGGGGGAATTGGACGAATGGAGATCACTCCAGGATCGAACGGTCAGATACCCTGATACAAGTGCCCAGGCACATGTAGCATTGGGATACGGAGAATTGTTTGCCTATATCAATCTGCTCTATTTCATGAGGTCTGTTTGACGCATCGCCATCGCCGATAAGGAAAATACCTTAGACAGTCGCTGACAGTGGTACTAGCATACTCTTTCTCCATCGAGATCGCTTCCTATCGAATCTCAAGCCACACTCTGACGTCTTTCACGACATGGATGAAAACGATCGATATGAACCCCACACGATCAAGCAGCTTTTTGAGGCTGCCCAGCACATCAGCGGTGTGCTATCAGCAATAGAGTCCTCCGGAGCACCGGTAATGACTCCCTATTCAGGATTTAGCGTCTTTGTCGCCGCGCATATAAACATGTACGGGACAATTGCCCCAGTGAGATATCCCGGCGGGCTCGAGCGAGCAGAACAGGAAAAAAGCAGGAACCTTACCTACCTGGAAAGACTAAGCCGGTTGTGGCCCGTGGGTCGAAGCTGGGTAAGCTCCATGAACAAATGAACCTGGATCGTTTACTAACCCGATTGTATAGTGGCGAACTGTTCAGGAAGCCAATCGGTTCTACGAAACCGTGAAGAGCTCGCAGACCAATGTCGATTCTGGAATGCACAGTCCAAGGCAGTTTGCACTTGCTGGGAAATTGGACGAATATGGGGATATCCGATCCCGGCCAAATCGGGATTCGCAAATCGCGAGGTCGATCAGCACGGAGCCTCGGGACACGCATCAAACTCTATCACCCGTTCCAGATGGGGAAGGGGCATTTCTTGCCAGAGATAATGCTGCATACGCGAGTCATGATTTTGAAACGGACATGTTCCAGTGGCCGTTTATTGACGGGTCGTGGTCGACTGGCTTCGATGCAGGGCTTGATGGGCTGTGGCATCACTCGGGCTTGTTCGATGCTAACCCGGCAATGAGATAGAACAGATGTCTGTAGGTTGACCGGATAAACTCTGAAGGTAATAGGAAAGAGAACGGCTTGATGGGAAGAAAAATATATCGATACGGAATGCCCTATGGCCAATATAACTAGCCCGAATCGTGATAGTATTCGGAGCTTATTGTGTTCCTTGCCATATACACATCCGTTCCGTCCTTCATACATTGCCTTCATTGCCCGATTTAATGTCTAACTTTTGACCATCTCGGATGTGATGTTTCGGCGACTTCGGCAAACCTGGACTCCGCCGCGATCTCCACGCCCAGTGGATACCCAACCTCGTAGCACAACGCACGAGTGGGTTGGTTTAATAAACCCTAAACTGATCACATTAACCGAGTTGGCATATTGACGGAAACCTAGGGTCAGGGGTTCCACGCTGTCAGATCTCTGTTTTGTTGTGCATTCCCATCCCATTGAGACAAACAAAGCCATAATCATGACTATCCACTCCGTCGGTGAAGGATCCGGTCTATTCCGACCTTTGACCATTTCCAACGGTGCCATCACCCTCCGCCACCGTATTATTCATGCCCCTCTGACCCGTAACCGCGGAGTACCATTGAACCCTATCAGTACGCCAGAGAATCCCAACCGTATCTGGGTCCCTGGCGATCTGATTGCGGAGTACTATTCGCAACGCGGTACCGAGGGCGGGCTGATCATCACTGAGGGTATTCCGCCTTCTCTGGAGGTAGGCCCATTCTCCGTTGTTCTTCGCTGCCCGACACATTTCATTCATTTTTCTCTTATCCTTGGCTACTGTAGAACCGACTGGCTAATGTTATCGACAGAGCAATGGCATGCCCGGCGTTCCCGGTATCTTCATGCCGGAACAGGCCCAAGGCTGGAAAAAAGTGGTGGACGCCGTGCACGCAAAGGGGGGCGTCATTTTCTGTCAGCTATGGCACGCAGGTCGTGCCACAATACCCCAGATGACGGGATCGCCAGCCGTGTGTCCCTCAGCCAGCGTATGGGACTCGCCTACCGAGTGCTTCAGCCATCCCCCTGTGGGATCCACCCAGCCCGTCCCATACGCCAATCACCCGCCAATCGAGATGTCGGTCGAGCATATCAAGCAGACGATCAAGGACTATTGCAACGCCGCCAAGACAGCAATGGAAGTTGGATTCGACGGAGTGGAGATTCACGGCGGCAATGGCTATCTTCCCGAACAATTTCTCAGCTCCAACATCAACAAGCGCACTGATAGCTACGGTGGATCCCCAGAAAAGCGCTGCCAATTTGTTTTCGAGTTGATGGATGAGCTTGCAGCCACAATCGGCGAGCAGAACCTGTCGATTCGTCTCTCGCCGTTTGGTCTGTTCAATCAGGCCCGTGGTGAGCAGAGGCTCGAGACGTGGACTCATCTTTGCCAAGGTCTGAAGAAGGCCCATCCTGCCTTGTCCTACGTTAGTTTCATTGAGCCGGTAAGTCTTGCCCTTAGGATAAATTCGAACATTACTGATTATTTCTCCAGCGTTTCGAGCAGATCTTCGGCCCAGAGGAAAAGGATAAGTTCCTCGAAAGCTGGGGTCTGCAGGATGTCACCCTTGACAACTTCCGCCAGATTTTCGGTTCTACGCCCTTCTTCTCAGCTGGAGGCTGGAATGATAAGAATTCCTGGGGTGTTGTGGAGTCTGGCAAGTATGATGCCCTTCTGTTCGGTCGACACTTCATTTCAAATCCGGATCTGGTCCACCGATTGAAGAATGGTCTGCCACTAACTGCCTATGACCGCACTCGGTTCTATGGGCCTTTCGAGGATAATGCCTTCCACTATACTGACTATACCAGCGCTGGACAATAGCTAAACTTGGATATGATATGATAGATGTGCTTCAATAGACGTTATTCTCATAGAATCCTTCATTGACCCGCGTCGGTAGGGTACATGGTACGGAGTGTGTATAGGCGGTTTTGCTAGTGAAAAGCAAGGTGTACTTTCAAAATTGGCCCAATACACTGCACAGGGGCGTTGAAGACTACTCTCCCGTGTGTTCGAACCACCGGTAGCCACTGAAGTTCGTGCTAGAACTCGGGGGAAGTAGCATCGACCTCCCACTCGGCGACACGGTGCAGCGAAGCATACTAATTTTGTTCCGACCCTCTGCCCGATTTCTTGGGTTCCCACCCTTGTTTAGGTTTATTGTAAGGTTCTACTAAGGGAATAACATTGACGAGCTTGTTCGGTGTGGGATACCAGCCATAGTCCCGCAGAATGAGGGATTGCTCGCGAGCGGTAGGATAGAGAGCCTCGCGCAGGTTGGTCTCGTAGGTAGATCCGCCTCGCCTTTCCGCTATGCACACATCCGTACCAGAGGCCAGATATTCTAGTTTCTCTGAGAGTCCAATATCGGCGATAGCGTCCAGAGTGAAGAAGTTGTACACAAAAAGGGGTAAGGTGGGGCGGGGAATATTTCCTTGGAAGAAGAGGAGAGACTAGATTTGGCCTTAGGCAAGTTGGCGATTGCGGGGTCATAGATGATACTCAGTATATGGCAGTTTCAACAACAAGAGGAGCATGTCCCTCCAATCACCAAACCCCCTTGATAATTCGATACGCATTTGCTGCTCTACCAAAACTAACTGATTTTACAGAGAATATCCAGACATCTGACATTGTTTGAGGTCGTCCTCACATTCAGAAGCGATGGCTGAACAGGTCACCAGTCTTGCTGATTCGATGGAAGGATTGAGGCTTGCTGATAGGACGCCTGGGTTGCCAGACTCAGACTCCAATTGCCCAAAGTCAAATCAGGTACATCTCATGGAGGCAATTGGGGCACTAATACAATCTGCGGAAGCCACGACCACACAGGCGCAACAAGTTGAGTCCTTGGTTGAAAGCACACATACTGGGAGAGGCTATGACATTGCGCAACTAAGCTCTCTGAGAAGAAAAGCCAACGCCCTTGCAAGCATCACAGAGACGTTCAGCAATGCAACCGAACGCTACGTTGTAACTCATGTTACATCGCTTGCTGGTCCGGGGACACTGGTGCAAAAGATATTGTCGTATTTTGATGGCGAATTGAGGAGCATCGCTCAGGATGTTCTCAATAGCACCAGCGATGACAGCAATGTTTTGCGGGAGGTTTTGGAAATGTGCTATAACCAAGCTTTTCATCCCTCTGGTACCCTACACTCCGACAACTACTTCATCCCCCTGGGCGAAGCCAGTCTCGAATGGCCCTACGACCCCGACTTCGAAAGCGAAGAATACTACAATCATGAAGATCGCCTAGACACCGACGATAGCTACGCTGAAACCTTTCGCATGCAATGCGAACGCAAATTGGAGAAGGAAAGACAACAAGAGGAAGAATGGATCGCATTTTGGGTTCAGGCGCTAAGCAAATGTCCTGACGGGCCCACGCTATTCTATCCGCCAGCAAGTCGTCGTCCTGAATGCCACCTTGCAGATGTCCCGCGATACTTGTTCAGAGCGTTCGACCACCGAAGCTCGGGCAGAAACGACCACCACGTCGTAGCATCCATGGAGAGTATTTCTGTGGCATCTTGGCGCAGCAGAGTCGATCTCCTCTCAAGGACAGAGAAGGAAGCAACAGGAATGCTACATAGGCATTTGACTAAACCGTGTTTTGAAGGGGAAGCCGCCGATAACTTGATATCGTGGAGCAGTTCTCTACTTTTCGTGATCCAATACGCAATTTGGAGATGCCACCTAGGCCACTATGACCCCGCTGAGGTTAAGATCTGCACGGTCGATACGAGAAAATTCCCCTATGGACAGTTTGCTCGGGACATGTCGCTGCTCCGGGAATATCGTGAGGCTCCAGAACTCGACAAAAAAATGCAAAGATTTTTCGATTTTCGTCTCGGGGACGCGCGATATGACAATGGGGAGTATCTGTCGCAGGGACTATTGCAGCATACTGGGCGGTCTAGTGTGGTATCCTTAGCGCAACTCATCCAGGCTGGGCTACACGATCTTTATCCTGAATTTGCGGATCCCGTTTCAATGGGGTCATGGACGAACCGTGTTAAGGATCTTCGTTCAGAATGGTCTGCTGAGCATACAACGACTCAGCTCGACATACAAAGAGCGTGCAAGATAACCAGAGCATGCTTCCACGTGTTCAATGAAACTGATATGGCATTATTGCTATTGACATTCAAAAACCGCAAGCTTCGGGCCTCAACGACAACAGGTACGTTTCAATTCCCTAAGGTAACAATGACTAAGAGTTTCTTGAAAGTAAAAGAGCTACGAGAAAACCTCGATGACTACGGTCCAGAGGAGGTTCAACGATACATGGAGATTGTTGAAACGATGATGCCAGACGACCGAAGCGGTTACTATGCTTCGCATGGGCTACGTTCCTTTAATACCCTGCTCCTTGAGAATATTTTTGAATGCTCATGATCGCTATGCTACTCACGGAAGAGATGTGGGGTTTCTCGTGGAATTTTCCAGTTTGTGTTATTGCACTTCGCGCGTCGTTTGATGATATATCACCGAGTAATTGAAAATTTCAGGCGACAAGGTGAGCTGATATGCCTAGGGCCTATTTGGAATTGAACACAATTTTACCTCATTTTCCTTGGGTGTTTTATGAAATGATAATAAACTCGAATTTGCCTAATAAAGGTCTCTTTGCGCTCCTCTAAACTAGCATATTAGCATGGCCATGTCTCTACGGTAATGGGAAAGGTGGGTCTCACTTGACTCGCCGTCTTGGCATGCGGGGGCTGTTGAGGAGTTTGTTTAAATACTTCAATGCCGAAAGGTTATCTCGACATACTCTTGCGCCATGTCTGCTCTCACTGGAGACCCCAACCTACAAGATCCTGCTCAGTTTACTGACGGTCTAGCGGGAAACTGTTTATGCGGCTCTATCAAAGTGACTATCCGTGACTCCGAGCTCTTCACCAAACGCAGAGGACATATTTGCCACTGTGCCAACTGTCGAAAAGTCTCCGGGAGTTTTGCTGCCAGCAATTTCATTATCGAGGAGGACAAAGTTGACATTGCGGATCATGATGGCACGCTCACAAAATTTGTGGATACTCAGACTGGAAGCGGAACGCCATTAGATAGGTATTTCTGCTCGCGTTGTGGAAAGTAAGTTGTCGCCTGGAGAATGCTCGAAGATATACCATTATCTGACTTCCACAGCCCTATAAAATCGGTAACTCCACTTTTCCAAGGAAAAGTTATCTTGAAAATGGGACTATTTCCACGGATCCCAGCACCTGAATTCGAAACATTTGCTCTGCACAGACATGATTGGCAAGGGATTCATCCTGGAATGAGACAATTTAAAGTCAAAGCTTTTGGGGAGGAGCTCTAAAGGTCTGAGCAATGGCGAACCGGTGAAAAAGGGTCATGTGTTTCTGACATGAGAGAGTGTACAATGTGCTTAACAGGCTCTTTAGCCTCTCCTTATGCCGCGAGTATATGACCGTTCCGGAACACAGAAGACTATGTCACCAATTATACCCTGATTGTAAGTTAGCCGTGAAGACTTATTCGATTCTTTGAGCGACAACGAAGAAAACGCGTCTGATCACCGCCTTGGACTTTGTCTGTCTTTATAGGCAGATATATCTATTTGTGCTTTTGCTTTTATTCTGCTGGGCAGAAAGCAACTCGTCTACGTTGCTCTCTTGCTTAGCAACCTACTATAGCTTGAGTATGAATCTACAAGGATATTTTTGACTTTGTCTAAAAGCTATGATCGATGTGCCACTCTCCATGTACCGACTCCTTAGAGACCCGTCCTCCCTTATAATAGGGACGATCGCAAAGAGTATGTCTTAAGTGATGATGTCTTGTGCTTGCTAGGAAGGAGCCGAAGGAAGAGTATCAACACCACAATGTTGTCTACTTGTGTCGGATGTGGTCACCTGATTACCTGTGTTTACTAGATTGCACTCTCCCCGGTTGGCGCCGACGTGGACTCAATATGTATTCTGACGGAAAATTAGTTAATGTTAAGAAAATAACAATGCACTCTGGAAGCCCCACTGGCGCAATGGTAGCGCGCTTGACTTCTAATCAAGAGGCTGCCGGTGACCCCGGCGTGGGGCTTTTCTGTTTTTATGTAAACCATACGCCGCCTTGCCTACCGCTTCATTTATCTGGCAGAAAATTGATAGGGTGATATCTCGGGGCCCCTTTTAGTGAGGGGGTGATTGATCATACATTTTTATCACCGCCCCCCTTTTTCCCCAGCCTCGATAGTCTAGACGAATATCTGATTCGGCGAGCACAATGACGCAAGGTCCCTCCCCGGAAAGCACTTATATAAAGCTTATCTGCACCCGACCAGAGCTAGTTGATGGTGGCCACTATAATGAAATGGAATTGCTATATCAATTTGGATTACGGCGACATGACCGCTTCTTCTTGAGTTTTGTACTCCTATACATCTGTAGGTACCGTTTCCTTCTCCCAGGAAACTTTTGTGGAAAGCGTTTCGTCATCTAACTTTCCCCGCACTTTGCAAAACGGCTTTATGGGCCCTTTTCCCCTCGCCTTCCTCTGCACAAGTGCAGAGCTGGAAGTTCGAGATGCCCCCTCCGCGAAGGGCCAAAAGAGCCTGCGTATACTGCTACACCAGACGAGTCAAATGTAATGTCACGGAGTTGATGCCATGCAGCAATTGCGTCGAGGCCAACGTCGACTGTCAGGTGACAGAGTCCCGACGCGGCAAATATGCCAGGAAGCCCAAGACGGCTAGAAGCAGGGATGCTCATATCACGCCTCAAACACGCTCTGATGAACTGTGTCTTGTCGGGGCCAAGCAGCCTATCGATGACATCGCTGTGCAACCGCAAGACACTGAAGTCTTCTTGGGCGAATCCACCCTTATACGATCTGTTCACAATGATCTACGGGCACTAGAGCCTCGGCGAAGCGCAAAGTCTCAACTTCGCTATCCAATGCCTGCAGCTCCGTCAGCACCAGATTGGGAAGTACGCAGGAAGAATCATCGAATCGAGACCCTGGCCGCGGATGGCGCCTTGACTCTTCCCCCGCCATCTGTTAGAAACGAGCTCTTGACAGCATACTTTGAGTGGTTTCATCCATGTTTCCCCGTGGTAAATCCCTCCGAAATCATGACTCAAGCCAATGCAGGAAACTTATCACCGATGCTTTGTTATGCTATTATGTTTATCGGTGTGATTCATTGCCAGGAGTCAAAGTTGCGCCTTGTCGGATTGGAGCTGGATAACCGCGAAGAGGCTCGGCACTTTTTTTACAACCGTGCAAAGGATCTCTACGATGCAGACTATGAGTCAGACTCCACAGTCATTCTTCAAACCATGCTTCTCTTGAGTTTCTGGCGGGCCGGGCCCTTGCTGCAAAAAGACAGTCGCTACTGGTTGGGCTGCGCTATCAGCTTAGCGCAGACTAAGGCGCTGCATCGGTCTTTCGGACATCCGGATTCCAGCCGGACCAAGCTACGTAAACGCCTGTGGTGGTCTCTCTACGTGCGCGAACGCCAGTGCGCTGCAGCTCTGGGTCTCCCTAATCGGATTCGAGATGAAGATTGTGATGTTGAAGCACTGGAGTTGACCGATCTAGAAGACCAAAATGCAGAATCTCGGGCATTCGACATCTGTAAGAGCCCTGTCAATGTTTTCTTTGCAATCGAAATGGCTCGATTGGCTTGCTTGCTTGGCAAAATTGTCCACAGGGAGTACATGCCAAAAAGCGAGAATAACGGGACTGGGCGGCAGTTCCTCAAGACTGAGCTCAACAATTGGGTCATGCGGTTGCCAGCAGCTCTTCGTCTGGGCAATGAAGCCGGCGGGCTATTCCTAGGGATGTTGCACGTGGCTTATAATAATTTGCTCATTCTTTTATATCGATCAGCCTTCATCGCAGGCGAAGAAGGCCAGAACCATCAAGATGGGCAGATTGCCTACCAGGCAGCCTGTCGCATTTCGCGCATTGCGGAAGACCTTCTTGCCGACGGAACAATTGGCCACGGGCAGATACATATGATTACCTGCCTATTTAATGCCCTTTGCATTCATACGATCAATCTACGCAGGGTCGAGGGTACTTCTCGTTTGGTGGCAGAACACCGCGCTAAGATCTGTCTCTACGGGCTCCGCGAGCTTCAAAAGACCTGGGAAGTTACAAACTGGGTTCTTCAGTTATTCTTTCAGTATCTCGATCGTTCTATGGCACACCGACTGGGTGGCAATGAGCAATATGAAGAAGATCGCGTTACAGAGAACACTCAAGCCGTGGACCCACCAACGGCCACTGATCTGCCAGCCTTCCCTCCGAATCTTGTCACCAACATGCTTTATTCCAATGATTCGGCGTCCGACATGCCTTCAACCTATGGCTCGGATACTTTTGGACTGACTTTCGGTGAAGGATATGCTGATTTCCCAATGGACTCGATCTGTAACCTGGACGGTATCACGCCGGCCGACCTGGAACTTTTGGCGGGTTGTCTGACTTGATTGTAGAGCCATTCAAGCTTTACCACAGAATATAATTGTTCTTTAAGGGTAATGAAAAGGGCAAATCCTGGATTCTACTATCAACCAAACAAGGCTAATCATTTTGGCGCCCCAACTTTTTGAATTCTATTCTAAAATGAGGAAGAACGCCTGAAAGTTCCATTTCTTATTCGCTCTTCCTGTTTATGAAAGAACTTCAGGCCTAAATAATGTTAAAAAGGAGTACCAAGCAACGACCTTATATCGCCGCGAGTCTGCCCCAGAAGACAGTCTGTGCCAGTTGGAGGATGAAAATGCGGATCACGGCCCAAAACGTCTTTGGCAACGGCGTTACCCATATAGATATCGGTTGTCGCGCCTAGAACTTCCGCACCGAAAACCCAATTTCTTCCCTGAATGCCCTCTGGTGGACATGGTTCCCTCACTTCATTGCAGACCGGGTCCGGGACTCTCAATATTTACTTTCCGAGGTAGATGTGGGTCAATCAATTAGGCTACTTGATTGAGTTTACATATTAGCCTGCCTCCGAATTGGCGAGTCGTACCGAGGTGATCAATGGAATATCCGATGTTCGCGCAGAAATATCAATGCTGATCCCAATTTTGTCTCATCCCAAGTCGTGATGTACATAGCCTCTGCCCTCATCCAGAAGGTACAAAGCCGACTCTCCAACATCACCCTATGTTTGAGAATGTTTTACTCTATGAAGATACCTATAGGCATAATCATATTCATGCTGTCTATCAGCGCTTACTGAACCATTACTTACGTTATTTGAACTTCCAATCCGGAGTCGTACGGTAATACTAGCATGTTTACATTTTCTGGAATGGTAAATTTGAAGCGGAGTAATGGCCGACACAAAGGTTCCAAATTGAGTGTATACATCGTTCCTTATGCCACTATATGACCAAAAAAACATTGGAATGCTTTGGATTCCATGACATGAGTGAGAATTTGGAAGGGAGACGGCGTCTCAAAGATCTTGGCATCGAGACCTAAAGACGGCGTCTCAGCGGAGAAGACGGCGATAACTAGCGATCCTCAGCCCAAATATACGAAAACATGAAAACTCAATGTACATACCTCGAACTTGCGGGGTCAAGAGAGGCGGGGAAGCTTCACATTTAAATTTATGCCTCCAGAACCCCACGGGGAAATTCCCCAGGTCCCCAGATCTCCAACTCCGAGTCCCTTCTCAGTCAAGTTCTTCGTTCTTCTCAGTCGCCAACATGTCTTCTACGTCGTACGATTTGATAGTAGTTGGATCCGGCTTTGCTGGATGCATGACTACCTTGAATTTCTTGGAAACATGCCAAAGGCTGCAAAAGCAATGCCGAGTTGCTCTTGTTGAGGCGGGAAAGAAGGGAGAACGCTGCGGTGCCTCTCGCTGGACCGGCGCCTTTCTCCGCATGGATAAGAACCTCAACTTCGACGAGGACTGGATCAGCGAGATGATTCAGGTCAGCAACAATCAGGCTGACCTGGACTACTGCCGTAAGCTTTCACGTGAAGCAACGGCCGCCGCCGAGTACGTGCAGGACCACGGTGTGAAGTTCATTCGACACGAAGAGAACAATGTAAGTATCAAAACATGTTTATGTTCCGCCGGACTCATCTACTAACATGCCTATCAAGGTCCTTCTCGAGTTCCGCACGGATCAACACTTTGTTATGCCCGATGGGGGTGGTTGGGCGATCATCAAGGCGCTCATGAAGCATATCGAGCAATTTGACAACTGCGACGTCCACTGGGAAACCGAAGCTCGGTCTCTATTGACCGATCAACAAGGTCGCATTAACGGTGTGCAAGTTCGCAAGGCCAATGGCCTCTTGGAGAACTTGTACGCTCCGGACGTCATGCTGGCCAGCGGTGGATTCGAGGGCAACCGAGAGATGCTGGCAAAGTATATCGGACCCAAAACGCATGAACTGCCGCTCATTGCACCGGGTCTCAAGTACAACCGTGGCCAGGGTCTCAACATGGCCTTGGAGATTGGTGCTGACACAGCTGGCTCGTTCGATGGCTTCCACTCCGAAATGGTTGACACTCGCGCAACTAAGCCAGACGCCGTTATCTGGGGCCACAACTACGGAATCGTGGTTAATGAGGATTGTGAGCGTTTCTACGATGAAGGCAAGCGCCACCTTTTTGCAACATTCGAAATGATTGCCCTTGAACTCTGGCGTGATCACCAGAACAAAGGCTACTTCATCACGGATGACACTATCATGAAGCGATTCCGCCCTGGCTGGGTGTTCGAGTCGACTGATCAAGAGCCTGTTCAGGCAAACAGCATTCCAGAGCTAGCCAAGAAGCTCAGTGTCGATGCAGCCAAGCTCGAAAAGACAGTGTCTGAGTTCAATGCCGCTTGCAACGATAAACCGTTTGATTTGATGAAGCTTGATGGAAAGGCTACTACTGGCCTGAAGGTTAACAAATCGAATTGGGCAAATCCACTGGACAACGCTCCTTACTATGCCTTCCCTCTCGAAACGCAGCTTACATTTACCTATGGTGGTGTCAAGGTCAATACCGACTCACAGGTTTTGGCCACGAACGGTGCTCCTCTCCCCGGACTATGGGCTACTGGGGAGCTCACTGGTCTCTATTACAACGGTACGTTGTGTCCCTCCAATGTACTGGACATGGAACTCATCTGTGTATAGAATATCCGCCGGCCACTTCAGTGCTTCGGTCTTTAACATTCGGTCGGTTGGCTGGTACTGCCATTGCCAAAAGGCTTTCGAGCAGCCAGGAGAAGTCTGTCCTCTGAAGGAAGGAGGATTCATTGTTGGTCAATTCCAGGGCTTTTGTCGTTGGAAATATGTCGGTGTCTGTTACAGAATACTCTCACAGTCCTGTGCCTCTTCCTAGTGTATGAAAGCGACTATGGTATATAGGGAGCTTAGATATTGGACTATCAATCGACCTTGTCCTTTGTTGGTTGAATATACAGAGGGAATTGGCCACCCTTGAAAATAGGGATTAGCGTAGCATCATCACCGCATCCATCTTACTCTCAGCATATTACTGCCCTTTTGCCAACCGAAGGTCCCAATTCTGGGTTCTTAGTGAACTTGGTAGTCTTTGAATCCATCGTTGGTTAGTTAGTCAGTTAGGAGGCGAAACCCGATTTCCAAGGCTAGGGGTCGGAATATCATACGGGGGTCGTAGTATCGTGTAGGGGTCGTAGTATCATGTTGGGGTCGGAATATTACGCGGGGGTCGGAGTATTATGTGAAGGTCGGAGTATTATGTGAAGGTCGGAGTATAATGTGCCTTGACGGCTTCACGAGGTCGGGAGTTCGAAGCCTTGCCCTAGTTAACTAACGGCCCCCTTATAAATTTGCAGCTGTACATATTTGTTACAAGATTCACCTTACTATGCACTCCTTCAACATTCTTCAAGGCCTGATGCTTGCTGCATCTTCCTACGCATTCGACCATACCTAGGTACTGCCATATACAGCGGAGGATACAACTGGAGTTCTAGGAGGACTGCCGATTGAGTAGGAACCGATCTGATATTTATTCATGTGCATCGTTATAAATTGACAGCGGTGTTCATACGTATGGACACAGAGTCGGTGTTCAAACCAATGCACACAAGTGCAGCAAAGGCCAAGTCCAGTCTGATGGGTAACCCATGGGATCAACCATACATGAGGAATGATAGTTGCGAGTGAGAAAAAGGGCAAGGTGCGTGCCAGACGACTGTCAATGCCAAAAGAGAAACGCCGAAAATAAGATGCAATTGGATGGGAGAAAATGCTGGTACATAATACAGACAGGTCGTAACAAAATGCAGGGTATACATATGGGATACGGCGATCAGCGGGCGTCGTGTTTTCGGTGGAATATCGTGAAGATGTTGCTGAGTCGGTGTCGTCGTTTGCCCTTTGCGTTTGCATTTGCTTCCGGAGCTTTGGCGTCAGGTTGAGGCGGTTGGGCATGACGAGCGTGATGGTTGACTTGGGGAGCGTTGATGACCCGATCGGGTTTTACAGTAGACTCGCCGTCCTCGGTCAGTGGCTGGGGTTTGGATTTGCGTCTGGAAGGTTCACGACGGGGGAGATCCTCTGGTTCGATGGAATTCTGTCGCAAGGAGGGAGGTCCGGAAACGACAATTTCATGGCCGGGCTCGCCGGTGCCCGTGATCATGCTGTGTCGATTGAGACGGGTGCTAATGCCCGATGCGCTCCGTCGCTTGGCTCGATCCATAAATGTGGCACCAGTGGAGTTGGATCGTTTCGAAAGACTCCCGAAAGATTTACCACCCTCGGTGAATGCTATGGAGTTAGGACGTCGCAGGCTCGAAAACGACATGCGCTTGCCGCCATTCATGGGCTCCTTCATCGGGCTCAGGTCGTCACCATCAATCGGCGCGCCATTCTCATTTGGTCCCGGTGAACTGTATCGCGAAGATGTCGGAGAGACGAGCGATTTGGTTGTGGGCGAGGAGATCGGATCGCCGTAGCTGAAGTTGCGTGACCAGCCCTCGCGAAAGGCGACCCAGATGCCCGTGACGATAATCAGAGTGCGCAAGCCATCGTCCAGAATAACTTTATTGGCCTCGTTGGGTTCTTCTTCGGACAAGTCGCTGACCACAGACATACCAGAGCTCGGAGTCGTAAAACCGGTGCCGGTGCGGGTGCCGGTGCCAGTGTTGGACTGAACCACTGCAGGATACTCGTCATACACTTCCAGCTGGTTCTTTGTCATGGAAGCAATAACAGGATGTCGACGGGTGGTGGGATTGATGACGCTGAACGTGAATCGTTTGGTATTTTCGCGCACCTGCGTTCCTGGAGAAGACACCCGACGGTTCTTCGCTCCTCGCAAGGCCCAGCGCATGACTTGTACACCGTCCTCCGTGTGCGCAACAAACTCGTATGAACCACTGGGAAGAGGTGTCGCCTCCCATGTCGGCCCAAAATTCAAACATATCTCCGCCTTGCCCTTTGTACGGGCATCTTCTTGAAGCATCTGGCAGATGGTGGCCACCACTTCTCGATGATCTTCATCCTCGTCTTCGGAGCTCGCCCGTTTCTCGGGAATGCTGGTCGCCTTACGTTCGTACAGTTCGCTCATCACGATAATCAAGTCATAGGGACCCAGTCCGTTCCTGGCACGGAACAACGCAGGGAACTTTCGAGCTAGCCGAGGTAGATACAAAGTGGAGGGTAAGATGTCTAGAATCGGGAGAGGTCGAGGGGTTTGCGACACCTGCTGCAGCTGTAGGAGCAGCTTGGGGCGAAGCTTCAGTCGCTTATGGCGAGCATGCGCAGCAGGATGGGCAAACTGGTAGGTTGTTTTCGGCCGTGACAATTTCCGAATGGTAGAAGCAGGGCTGATGGCTCCAGGTCTGGTGGCTGAAAGAGCAACATCTTTGGAAGACTCCCCTTCGCTCGTCAAGGCAACGGGGCTCATGGCCTGGCTGGATGTTGGGCCTGCGGGATGCTCAGGACCATCAGTCTGCTTACTTTTGTAAAGAGTGCCCAAGAATGGCAGCGCAGGTAGTGAGAAAGTGGTAATGTAAGAAGAGCTGGGGTTAGGTAGAGATTCAAGCTGGGTGGGGTCGTTTGTATGGGCTGCTGCGGCATCCGCTGTGAGGCCAAGATTCAGCAGCATTCTTGGACTCGGCGGAGCCACATCGATCTCCCGTAGACCAAACCGGCGACGCTGGGTTCTAAGAGAACCGGAATTCACGTACGCATCAAGGGTTGACCGCGTGTCAGTTGCGGGGGGGGGGAAAGCGGCCGAAGCACTGGGCGGAGAGCTGAGATGGAAATCGAATCGAAACCAAGCAAGAGAAGGAATGAAGGGGGACCCAGAAGCGTGTTCAACGAGAAAGATGTGGCTAGGCCAAGTTCAAAATGCAAGGGGGTAGAAAAGCAAAGAGAGTGGGAAGGGGAAGGTATTGATTTCTTCAATTATGCTTATGCATGGAAGGGACAATACACAAAAATGTGGCGGTCAGCCTTATACATCAGATCCACTGTAGTTTGTAAGTTTGCAAGTGGACAATGAACCGGATCGGTCATTGCGGACTCCGACGCATCCGGATTGCCGGACGATCAACCCGCTGTACTGAGGCTCCGAGAACCGAACGTCATAAGGTACTACATAGTCGAGTAACTACACAAATAGTATAGCCCCGCGTAGGTTTAATCTAATACTCTTTATTATTGGATGTGGCGCCCATGGCATATTCTAGGTTCTTCAAGCTGTAAGCTCCTAATGATTACATTACAAAATGGCCCGTCTAGACTGGTTTCTACGAGCTGTGTGGGGGTGAAGAACGGGGCGGTCAGGTTCATCAACAGACTTTTTCTTTTCCATGGTGGAGTCCTGGGCAACTAGGTACATTTTACTCCATATAGAAGAGTGGAAAGAGCGGAAAGTGTGGAAAAAGTGGAAAAGTGGAATGAGCCGGAACATGGAACAGGCACGGGATTCAAAGTTCACCTACGGTTATTGATTATTGATTCTTTGATTTGATACTTGGGTTCGACGCGGAGTAAATCTTTGCATTGAAGATCCTCGGCTGGCTTCGGACGGATTTATGCGCCGATAGTGCCCCACTCGATTAAATGAACTTCCTCTGAGGTGACTCACTATGTACTTTGTACTCGCGCAACATCTGACTTGTCTAGGTTAAAGCTACAGGGAAGCTGACCAAGTTTCGCACATACGAAATCTTCCCAGAAATCGTGTCTTAGGTCAGCTTTATATAGGGCAGAGTGGCCGTCCAAGGTTCTCCAGGGCTAGCGAGTGGGTTTCATCCCGGTCAAAAACCCTGTCGCGCAGATGACCAGCTTTGCCAAGATGATCCCAGATACATAGTTCCATAGTGTTTCGCATGGGTCATTATTCGTGTCACCATGTTGCCACTGTGAAACCAGTCAATGAGGCCGAATGAGCGTCGGGAAACTACCCTAAACAGCCCAAATTGAGTACAGTAGTATTGTATTACCCGCTTGGGACTTGAGGAAACGTCAAAAAGCCGATCGTGATTGATAGGCTCGGATTGATAACTACAATTCTCCGTCGTACATCCGCTGACTAACCATGCAATTGATGCATGCCAAGAGTCCTGTAAATGGGAATTACCTCGGCTTCCATTCGAGCTGTTTTGCCGACCCTTCGCGATCTCTTCCCTACGTCACTCCCTGTGCCTGCGCCACCATGGCATCAATTGGTCGCTCGCCTATCTCAGCGAGCCTCCTACGCATAGATAATCCCGTTCGAAGCTTGACGCTTGCCTTCTGGCTATGGAAGGCTCTCTTATTCGTCGCTGTCGTCGCCTGTCCGGGTCCTGGCTATGACACCTCCACCACTCTACTTTCCTATCAAAATGCCGCTCAGACAGTTGATAGTCAGACCGAGTATGTTCCATGGCCATTGAAGTTTGCACGATGGGATTCCATCTATTTTTTGCATATCGCCGAGCAGGGATATGTTTTTGAACAAGAGTGGGCCTTTGGCTATCCTAGACTTTTGGGCTGGTTTATTGCAGGTATCTCCAAGTCGACCTCGTAGAGAGGGTTCAATGATTGACCTTCTTATACAGGACTTCGCACGTCTGGGGCTGAAGGCGCCGGCGGACCGGTCAACACAGCGCTCGTGGGTGTAGTGCTGTCCCACGTCGCCCACTATCTCTCCGTTTTGGCTCTATACCGTCTCTCGATCAATATTTTCGGCCATGCGACTGCCGCTCAAAAACTCATTTGCTTCTTGTCGGCCGCCTTGCACATCATCTGCCCAGCTGGGGCGTTCCTTTCAGCGCCGTATGGCGAGTCCATCTTCTCCCTTTTTAATATTTCCGGCTTTTATCTTTACACCTCATCCCTCATCACCGAGCATAATGGTATCAACGTATTGCGGGATATTCAAGTTCTCACGGCCGCTGTGCTCTTCGCCCTTGCGACGATTGTTCGCAGCAATGGCATCTTGAGCGGATTTTTGTTTGCCTATGATGCCTTTATAATCACCTGGGCAATCCTGACCCAGGGTCCATCTCTCCACAAGACCCGTCGGTTAGCTGTCATCATTTTGGGCGGCTGTATTGTCGCCTTGGGGATGGTTGTGCCACAGATCCTGGCCTACCGCACGTATTGCATGTCCGAGACAGATCTTCGGCCCTGGTGCAACTCAGCTTTGCCCACTATCTATGGGTGGGTTCAGGGACACTATTGGTAAGCGACTCTTTTACGCCCCTAGTATTGTCATCTCATTTACCAATGTCTTTTCAGGAACGTCGGACTCTTCCGATACTGGACTGTCTCGAACCTTCCTCTTTTCTTGCTGGCGGCACCGGTTCTGGTGATTATGTGCCAGTCATCCCTGTGGGCGCTCAAGGCACCATCGGCCTTGCGCTCGGAGTCTGGCAGTCGATTGTCTTCTCCTGTCGGTCCGGGGTCCATGCTGTTACGCCTGGCTGTGCCCCAGGGTCTACTAGCAGCTATGGCTTTGACAAGCTATCACGTCCAGATCGTCAACCGGATCTCATCTGGATATCCGTTGTGGTATTGGTACCTCGTATCCAGTGCCATGGACAGTTTCCAGGATCACCGGAACGGCCGCCGTGGTCTGCTGAACGCCGCGCAAGCCATGGTGGCCTACGCATTGATCCAGGCGGTTCTCTTTGGTTCCTTTTTACCCCCGGCGTGATACCAGATTCCATGAAGATGTTTGGGCATTTTCTACACCTGCCGTAATGTCTACCGTCTATCTGCCGTCTCTGTACAAATACTAGTTAGCTGTAGAAATCCTGTGACATAATCACCTAGTTACCTTCTGTCCGACATTCCCGCAAATGTAGCAGGCCGACGTGGAATTATGTCATTGTGCCTTCCTTAGTAAGCCATCTCCGTCCCCGTTCGAAGCTCAAGCTATCACTTACCAACGCGGTTCTTCCATAACGACGCCTGGAAGGACAGCATTGCCCTGGATTCGTTACAGCTGGTCCCCATTTCCATTTTAGCGTAGCCGTCACTTCGCCCGATCTCCCTCACGAGTACCTCATGCGAACCCGGTTGTGTGCAACGCGCCCGTCGACCTCACCTTCCGCATCCTCCGCATCCTGAGGAAAGGAACTTCGGGGTTTTGTGGTAGATGTGCGCTCCCCTACTCCTTTTGTGACGAGTTTGATGATAATTTATCGAACCTTGGGGTTGCTGACGTATCTACTTTAAGAGCCCCATCTGAACGTCCACGGCAACTCCTCTTTCCCCCCGTCATCACCTGTCCCTCGACTTTCACTTTCTCGCGAACGATTATGGACGCATCAGCTCCCAAAACGATTCTGACGTCCGATAACTTCGCTCATGCGTCAGAGATCTCACGGGCCACCTCGCCCGGTGGTGAGCCCGCCGCAGTGAACGGCGAAGGAGAACCCAAAGCCAGGGTCCGACCGCGAACTTACCCTTACTTTCAATACCTTCCATATCCGTTGGAAGATGAATCAGAGCGGGAACGCACTCTGCATGAGATCTTGAACCAGCTGTACATTGCGATTGAGGCTGGAGACTTTAGCCCTGGAGCTGTCCATTGGACACGCGAGCTTCGAGGATGGCTGTCGCTGAAGTTTGATCCGACTCGAACGGAGCGGATCAAGCTGGTGAAGCTCTACTACGAGCTTTGTTTGGCCCCTGGTATCGATCCCAGCACATCTGAGCGATTTGCGAGCATGTTCATGCTTCTCACTAAGTGAGTCCGACCCTCACCCGCCTCAGTCGCGTGGAATGCCATCAATGCTAACCACTATGCAGGCGCAAGCATTATTTGAGACCAGTCAAAGATTTGGTGTTGGACTGGAGGCCTCTTTATAAAGAGCTAAAAGCCTTCGTTCTCCCGACAGAGTCCGGCCTTGTCCACTCGACCAACTTGAAGCGAAACGTGAAGACATTGACGAAATTATGTGCATTTGCTCAGCTCTTCATCGATCCCTGCGAGTTGCCCGCCATGTTGGAGGAGTTTCTGCCGCACTACACAACTTCATTTTCCGAAGGCGCCTTCGTTGTCGCTGGGCTAATCAATCTGCTCCTTCCTACATCGCCCCCTCCCGCAGAGCGAGCCGATCTCCTTCCGCAGAGCCACCTGCCGACACACTTCCATCTTTGGTCGCTCGTCGGTCGTTCCAAAACCTTTGACACTACATACCTCGACTACCTTTCTCGACTCGCCCGAGATTCACTGCCAGCGGGTCACATCCCCTTCTCGGAACATGGTCTTTTCACAAAAGAGCAGTCTTCTCTCATTTTCACGGCCATCCTAAGACTGCTGGAGATCCCTGTAGGACAGTCCACTTCGCCATATAGTGCGCTGGTGGACATTTCTTCTGGCCTTGGAATCATGCTTGACCGCGATGCGCGCAAGAACCCAGTTGCGCACCACATTGCGCGTTGGATTGTGATGTCTCTTTCTCCGGCTTGCGTGGAGTCCGAAGACTCGATTCTTTCCCAGCTCGAAGGCCTCATCCAGGCTGTCGAGACGTTCTTCCATCCTTCGAACTCGGGTAGTTGGACAAAGACCCTGTCGCAGCTAGTATACTATTTGACAGATTTCTTTGTGATGCGCTGGAACCGTGAACAAAGCGGTGAAATGGAGGTTCCGCCCGAACGGCTACTGAATGAGCCTCTGAAGCGCCGCTTCGTGCTATGCCTGAGAGATGTAATCTTCATGGGTATCTATGCTAAGAGCAGCACTGCCATGACGTTCTCCCTGTCTACCCTTCAAAATCTCGCTTACTTGGAGCCACATCTCATTCTCCCCGGTGCCTTGCAGAGAATCTATCCTTCTCTCCAGGGTCTGGTTGAGGTACATCGGACGACGTCTTCCCTTCGCGCCATGCAAGTCCTGTCCCGCGTCATTACCCGAACCAAAGGCTATCGCTGCCATATGACCACCCTTTTATGTCTTGCTTTGCCTGGTATCGATGCAAATGACCTCGAAAAGTCTCTCCATGCTCTATCTTTTATACAATCTGCTTCTTATAACATTCCCATGGTTGACATGACCCAGGGCAGAGAGGATATCAACTGCAACATGCTTGCACTGCAGTGGATCAACGGTGAAATGGAGAAAATGGAGGAGCAAGGAGCCGCGGTGCAGTTGAACTACGACACTGAGCTGGATGATGAGACAGAAGAAATGGTTCTGCGCTCTTCGACTTGCGGCTTCGGTGACTTCGTGACCTCATTCTTGGGCCGTGTCTTCACTCTCCTAGAGAATTTGCCTGATGTCACCCGTGTACGCAACGGTTCCCCAGAGGAAAACATCGTTAACACGCTCCCGGCTACCTTCATGCCCCTCCTTGCTTCGCTGTCCCCTGAGTACTATGACATTGCATTGTCGAAGATCGTGGGTTTCGTCTCCAACCACGTCATCCACCAGGCACGAGACGCAATGGCTTTTATTTGCAATGCCTTGTGCAAGGTCAACCCCGAAAAGGCTCTCAAACGGTTCATCCCGGTCCTCACTCAAGCTATTCGCACCGAGATCGTGGAGAATGGCGCTGGCTCCACCAGAACTACGGGAACGGATGTCCTGCCCCGTGACCGTGGACTGGTCTGGAACATTAGCATGCTGAGCATGTGCGTGGTGCATGTCGGCGATGCAGTTCTCGCTCATCGTCAAGAGCTATTCGACATTGCAGTGTATATGCAACAGAAGTGTCGCGGCATCCCCACCGTGCACATCTCCAACTTCATCCATCATCTCTTGCTCAACCTCACTGGGACATACACCAGCGACTATTCACTCTACGAGAAACCAGATATCGAAGGAGGCATTCAGCCCGAGCACTGGAGTTACAAACCCGATGTGCGCAACCTCCAAATCAAGTGGCATGTGCCCAAGCGGGAAGAGTTGGAGTTTGCTGTGGCCATCTTCAAGAATCAAGCCGAGGGAGCTTTGAAACATCTGTCGAAATTGACCCAAGAGACATCCAGCGTCAAACGAGATGGAAGTGGAAAAGATTGGTCTGATGAAGTCATGCGAAATCTTGTGCTTCTACGACTGCTTCTTTCCGGTATATCGGTGCTTTTTGATCCGAAGGCCGCGTCGCAAAACTCTCGGGGAGTCTTGGACTGTGCGTCTGCCGCATCAAACGAGGTTGAGATGGTCGATGACTCGGCACTCTCAAACGGTGCGATCGATGACGAATCAGCTCTTGACAGCTCGGACGAGGCGGCGATCAAGGAAAGCTACCCGTATCCTACCGGCTACCCTCTTCAGGAGGGTGATATCTTGTATACCGAGATTCACGAGATCCGTGAGCGGGCAGGCTGCGTCCTGCACGAGACGCACCGATTCTTGAGTGACCACCAAGAGGATGATGTCCCCTGCTTCGGAGCACTGTACTCGGCTTTCCGATCTTATTTCGTTGATGTTGGCATTGAGCGATCTGCCCACGTCCTGGACCGTGTGACGCGGCTCCTAGCAGCAGACATCCACCCGTACAAGATGAGCGGCATCAGAAAAGACTACCCGAGAGCGTTGCTTGTGCGTAGGGCTAATGTCTATCATCTGCAACGCTTGCGACACAATGCGGCACCGCGACCTCGGTCAAAGCTTGATGAGGTTCTTCTGTATGATCTCGCCGAGTCCTGCGTCTCTCTCTATACCGAGACACGTCGGAATGCTCAGAATGCTGGCGAGTCTGCACTGAAGTCCGTCTGGGGTGCCCGAACTCTCATCATTCCTCCTCTTCTTAAGGCCCTGCAAAAGGGCGTGAAGGAGAATGACCATGCACGTATCAAGGGAGCCTTGTTTTCGCTGCTTCTTAGCAGTGTGGCGAGAACTGTCGGACGGAACTGGAAATACACGCCCACTTTGATCCGCGCTTTCATCGATGCTAGTGCCGTGGACAGACCGTCTGTGCAAAAGATCTGCTCTAGCGCCGTCTTCCAGATCATGGACTACGGTCGCGCCATGGAACGGATGGCTATTCTGGACCGTGAAATCGTGGAAGCAATCGCACCTGGCCAAGATGTCCATGACCAGATTGAGCATAAGCGCAAGACGATCAACCACAAGCGCGTTACAATCGAAAAGAAGAAGACCGATTTGGCCGAAGAGTTGGTGAATCTTGCCCGAGTCTCGCATTGGAAAATCGCCAGCCGTGCCGCAACCATTGTTATCACCATGGGTCTTCGCTTCGACTACATTGCCAGTGAAAACCTGATTGAGCTGGTGACCTCTGGCTCGATCGATGATCACCCAGGCTTGCGGGGCATGTACTCACAGGCGCTTATTGCGTTGTTCACCATGGTCGACGTTCGAGCCATCTGCGGTCACGAATACAAGAACTACATTCTGGGCCATCAACGATTCCCTTCCAAGATCAAGGTGGCTACTCGGCCGTACGAAAAGGATTGGACAGAGGAGTATTTGGCTAGTTTCGCCAAACCTGAAGCTGAATACTATATTGACCACGATTTCCCTGGCTGGCTGGTATGGGGGAAGACGATGCCTGCGTATAAGTCAAACGTGGACCGAGACATCGAGTATGATGAAATGGAGTGGAATGTTCGTACCAAGATGGGCAAGCTGTTTACCCGGGAGTGGTTCTCCAAATTCTTCATGTACCTGAAGCAGGAGCCAAGGGACCCTTCCGCCGACAAGTTCCGCATGTCCTGCGCTATGATGCTTCTGTATGCCTTTGAGCTCATGCTCCGGGACGGCTTGACCGCGGCCACGTTCAAGGACATTCAGCAAGAAATCCAGAGCGTCTATGAAGATGGCAGTGATAAGCACCAGCATCGTGCAACGGCAGAGATTCTTGGCGCCTTGATCAGCTCCGTGGCTGATACCAGCGTCGAGAGGCGGGCTATGGTTTGGGAGTATGCATTCCCCATTGTCAGGAAAGTCTTCACCGACGGTCTTACCCCCGAGAACTCGGGCTACTGGACCACATTCCTGCACATGATCTTACAGTGTCGCGATCCTCGCCGAGCCTGGCCTTTGGTCGACTGGCTCGCCAGCTTCCGCCTAGACCTGTCGACGAACGCGGCCTTCAAGGAGAGTTCCAAGATCAACCTCCTGCACCAGTGCATCATTGATGCCGGGTGGCATTTCCAGCTCGAGAAACCAATTGTAGAAGACTTCCTTGCACATCTGGACCATCCGTACAAGGGGGTGCGAGAGGCCATGGGTCAAACGCTTGCGACAATTTACCGCACGCGATACCACGAGTCATACCCCGATCTCCAACATCTTTTGGATGCTCAAAAGGCATCTTCATCTGTTGGTACCTATCCCTACCTGCCCTCGTCGGGATTTTCGGCGATGATTCGAGGGGTCTTCGCCCAGATCGAACAGTGGCGGCAGGCACGAGTTCCAGGTCAACAGACTCCTACATCCTACACCTCCGGTTGCAAGACTGTTCTTCTCTGGCTGGACTCGACTTTGTCCTCTCACGAGTGCACCCAGCTCGTTCCCTTCTTCCCCGACGTGTTCACCGAGCAGCTTCTGCACATGATGGACGTCAAGGAAGACCCGGAACTGCAGTCGCTCGCATACCATGTTTACCGCCATCTCCCCAACATCCCTTATCCCGCCGAGCAGAAGTCCGAGTTCATCCAGTCCCTTATCCGCATCGGACAGACATCGCCGTCCTGGCATCAGCGTCTGCGTGTGATGATCAACATCCAGATCGTCTACTTCCGCAGGCTCTTCCTACTGCAGCCGGCAGACCGTGACAAGCTCTTTGAGTGCATTGCTTCTATGCTCGAAGACTCGCAGCACGAAGTCCGCGTCGGGGCATCAGCCACGCTTTCCGGCATGGTCCGCTGCTCGCCTATTCTCCTTCGGGAAAAGATGGTCAAGCGCTTCCAGGAGCGCTTCACCAAAGCTCTGGCAGACAACCCTCTTCCCAAGAAGGCCAAGAACTTCCGCTCGGGCCTTTCCTCCGCGGTTTCTTCAGACGCCGGTACTCCGACCCCCGAGCACAACCGACTAATCATTGCCCGTCACGGTGCAGTGCTGGGTCTCGGAGCCCTCATCCAGGCCTTCCCGTACAATAGCCCTCCACCTCCCTGGATGCCCGACGCATTGACTACACTGAGCACCCGCGCTGCCAACGACTCGGGCATTGTTGGATCGAGCGTCAAATCCATTATCAGCGAGTTCAAGAAGACGAGACAGGATACCTGGCACATTGATGCGAAGGTGAGCTACCTAGGTATCCTTTGGACTTGCCCCGTGAAACCCTTCTAACGTATAACTTGCAGGCTTTCACACCGGATCAGCTGGAGGATTTGTCGGGTGTTCTTTGGAAGAGCTACTTTGCTTAGAGTCAAAAATCAACTGACTTGTATTCGTGCGCTGCATCTGTTCTGTGAATAGGTAGTTTCTTGTATTTTCATGCCCGCAATGCAGCGTTTAATTGACAGAGTTGGCCATCATTAGGATCAAGGCTTCCAAAGTTGGAATCCAGCCTTGGAACATAAGCTGGCTGTGCTCGATTCGCATTTGGACGCCTTGAGGAGGAGCCCCGGTGAAGTATGAGGCCTTGTGTTTCCCTTGATGCTTGTTCTGTGTTGCCTTCAAGCCCTGGAGGCCAATGAACTCATATCTAAAATGTGGAAGCTTCAGAGAATACATGTTGCTGTGTTGCATATGCAGCGATGTATAGCGGGGATCAATTCCTTTTTTCAAACTGAGTTTCAGGCACAAGTACAATGGAACCCTTCCAATATTGTCCACGGATATGAATGAAGCACTTGTTTACAGCATCGTCTCAATTTTCGCTGGAATGCGAGGGCTGAAGGTTGCGAAGGCCTGGTGTTTCACCGTTTAGAATTGTATGACAAGCAGACCAGTAGAATGATGTATGTTAGCAGTAAACGTAGTGCATCCTTGTCCAGAAATATCGCTGACAGTTCTTGTACCACAATAGGTATTTTGATGATATAGTCAGGTCCGCGTAGCGATGACATAGTGGCAGACCACGTCCCTTCCTCTTCATTGATTCATCGAGGCGGATATTGCTCGCTTTGTATTCGCTGTTGTCTCGACATCATTCAATATCCAGGCCATGCATTCTCGTTACTGATCTCCCAATCCCTTCAATCATGGTTCATCTTTGAACAATGAGAAGCAAAGGTGAGCACCATCACTTTGACCCTCACTAGTGCCTATTCCACCGACTCCTCGCATCCCATTACCTCCTTTTATGACCCCTACCCAGCATACAACAGCAAAAAATGGAGAAAGGAACATTATGGCCATTTTGAGCCGTGTATGGGACCCAGAGGCCGTGATCTGGACCGTACGCGAGCAGAAGATATGGTCCTTGCTTATAAAGGAAAGCAGGCCGGGTTCCCCGAATCATGCTGCGGCTCGTATGAGGCAATGAATCTTGACGGAGATATGTGTATCAATTGATACTCTCGCTTTGGCGCTTACGGCCTCGAGCCAGACAGTGATGAAGATGTCCCAGGCTTCACCCGACCACCACGAATACCCTGGTTTGAAGTGGATTGGCACGACTTGCAGTTTCGCTGCTTCGGCAGAAACGCCAATCGCTACAAACCAGGGAGCGCAATGAACCATACCCGTCAGCAACCGCTCTCATTTGAACTGAGAGAGCCTCCTCAGGAGAGATATGAATCGGAGAACGCTTCGGTGTGCACAAACACCAACCACGCTCAGCAGTCCTCATCCGAGCTTGGCATAGCATGAAATGGACGTCGAGTAACCGAAAAATATCTCAGAGCACTGATCATGGAGCTCTCTCTTCCCTCTGGTGCTGAGTACGAGGTCTCCCTCCTGATTCATGTCAAAGATGATGAGCTACCGATCTTCTCAGACGTCAAGACCATCGAGCAGCTCCGCAAGTCCACCCCGGCAGAATTCCGAAAAATGGCATTGTTCTTCAGCAGCAAGTTGCTGGAAGCGTGGTATCCAAAAATAGTCGAACATAGGTGAGATGCCGCCCGACGTATATATATACTCATGCCAGAAGAGACTATACTGATCTGAATAGCCCAATGTTGCAACATCATCAGCCACTGGAGGTATTTTCTCAGCTATATCCCCATTTCGACTACTACTTGCAGCTCGAAATGGATAGTCAGCACACAGGACATACCTATCACTTCCTCGAAAAGGCCATCTCCTTTGCAAAACAACAGCCTCGTAAATACCTCTGGGAACGCAATGCCTACTTCTACACATCCGGTGCACATGGATCGTGGAACAAGTTCATGCGCATGGTGGATGACAGTCTGGCAGACAAATCCGAGGAAACAATCTGGGGCCCGGTCTTGCGCACGGGTATACGACCACTCGGCCCAGAACCTCCGTCCCAATATCAAACGACAATTACGCATGGGGCGTAGATGAAGAAACAGACCTAATCACTTTCCTTTCAATCTTCAACCCAAAAGACGCACAATGGACATTCCCTGCCAAAATTTGGAACTTCAAATGCGGCACCCAGACTCCCCGTCGCGTCTCCGTCATCACAATGGCCCGTTACTCAAAACGCCTCCTTGATTTGATCCATCACACACAAGCAACATGGGGATTGGGTCTGGCATCTGAGATGACTGGGCCTTCCTGGGCTTTATACCATGATCTCAAGGCCGTGTATGTCCCACATCCGATCTACGCAGACGGTCTCTGGACGCCTCGGGAACTATCACGTATCTACAACCCAGGCCCGCCGGAGAATATCAATGGTGCTCCAGACAGCGTGTGGAACTGAGATCATTTGTATGACCATATCACCTACCGTCTGTCTTACATGTTCACGACGCCTTTCGTTGAGGACTTGTTCAGGCGATGGTTGGGATACAGGACTGCTGAGCATGCCGGCGGAAGACGGGTATGTTATTTCGCATTCTCTGCGTTGTTACTTGAGGAGGAAACTAACTAACGTATCTGTAGGCTTCGGGGCTTCGTTATGGGAGGCATTGTTCAAAAGCCCCCAAGGTTGGATCGTTAAAATATTCTAAGTATCTAGTGCAGCATGACACCTGGGCAGTCTAACCTCTGAGATCAAGTTAAGGTTATAGACGGCCCCCTCAGTTTCCTGATGTTAAAGGGCCTGGTTGTCGTATGCCTTTTCTTTAGTTTTTTCAAGGGGTTGCTCCCAGATTGGAAAACTTTTATAGTCTACTTAATGAAACTTCGCCATTTTCACCCTTCTACGTGCGTGGTCTGAGTCACATCATAACCTATTAATATTCGCTGTGTATGAAACGGATAAGTCATAAAATCAAAAAAGCAATCGCGAAGTGTGCAACGTATGTACTGAACAAAAACAAGATCGATATGCTGAAAAAAGAAAACCCTCGAACCACGAAATGCAGTCCGTTTTCATGACATCGTGAGGAAAGACCGGTAGAGCGAGTTTCTATCCCCGCCCATTATACTTCTCGTTGAAGGCATTGACCGCTGCAAAGAAAGAAAAAGTTAGCTCCTTGGATCTGAATCTTATTGCAATGGGCCCGTGTCACACTTACCAATAGCAACCTGCCTGTACAGCCAGTTTCGGGAACTTTCGTCCTGGACAGGAATGAAAGGACCATTTGCACCGCCCTTGAGGGTGATACTCATGCCGGTGCGCTCTTTGGAGATCGTTTGAATATCTGTCAGACGAATATCCCACTCGATGGTGAGTTTCTTGGTGCGCACGAGCATGATCCGCGCATACGTCAACAGGACTAGCATGTCTCGGCCAGGAAGCTCCAGGTGGGCAATGTAGTCCTCATTGAAGTGCTTGCCATCCTCAGTGGTCTTCAGCCAGAACTGGCCCAGTGCCTCTCGCTGCGAGTATGGACGAACAATGCCATCAATGCCGATGAAGCGAGTCAGACGCACGCGGTCCAGACCCTCGGCGTCGAAGACGGTGGTGGTGTTCCGGACGCCCTCGGCAAGGTTGGAAGCAAGATCAAAGGCTCCGATGGCAGGCTTAGTAGCGAGACCGAGAACGCCCTTTCCAACACCTTTGAAGAATCCTGCCATGCCTTCCTTCTCGGCACCCTGGAGGGGATGACGCGCCAATCCGCCGATACCACTGGCCAGGCTGTTTGCAAATGCACTTCCACCGGCTGTAATACCGTACAGTGCGTGCTTCGGACGGTTGCGAGACTTGGACATGCGGCGCTGGTCCTGGAACTCCTTGTCAAGGGTGGCGGCGGCAAGACCCTTGGACATACTACCAGTGAACTTCGCCATACTGTCAGAGAAACCAAAGACCGATTTCTTGACGAAGCTTGTGGCACCCTTAGCGATACCATAGCCAAGCTCTTGAGGTCGATCAGTCATGACGAAACCTTGGTATGGCTCGTAGAAGATAGCCGCCACGCCGGAGCTGACGTTGTTAAACAAACCGACGGGATTACCGAGGATGTCGGCGGAGCCAAGAATAACATGGACTTGACCCAGGAACTCTTGAGTATAGTGGGCACGGATGTTGCCGACCAGACTCCCGAGGGAGACGCGAGCGTTCTCCAGCATCAAAGCGCTCAATCGGACTGGGGCGTCGTTGACATTACCCATTGACATGGTCATGACATTAACAACAAACATCAAAGGATTAGAGGGCTGCATGGTATCCTCGACGTTGATACGCTCAGTTCGCATGAAGGAAATATCCAGTTGCATGGGTTGCAGGTGCAGAATCTCAAAATACACGTCTTGCCCGTTGTCACCCTGCTGCGGCTCTGGAATGTTGAGGTCCTCATCACACAGTCTGCCCTCCTGCTCCTCGGACCATGAAGCACCGGGGATCTTGGCAAAGTCCAACATAGCAAGTACAAAGTCCTCGTCCAGCTCGAGTGTCATCTGCTGCAGGAGCAACGTCGCATATTTGATGTAAAGAACACCATACGAGTCGTCTTTCACTCGAGTGACCATCGCATGGAAAATAGGGTGCGCCTCCATCTCCTTCCCGGTCTTGGGAACCACGCTGGGGTACAGGAGGATGGGGAAGATGCCGCCGTACAACTGATTGTCGATCTGGATCCATTTGATGGTTGTGTTGAGGGTCTGGTAGATCCTCGACTCCCTGTACTTGATCTCAATCTCACGGAATGTCAGATAGAGCAGCTCTTTCAAGTTCTGGTTGATCAAAGAGATTCCGATGCCTCCCAGGCGAAGCTGGGCCTTGAAATTCACGTCCGAATTCATTTCCTTGACCTCAAATCCAGTGCCCGTGCTTGTCGAAGAGGACTGGGCCTTTTGTTGCTTGTACATGCTCTTTGATGGCTTGAAGTTGGCGAGCACAAGCGTCTGAGTAGGACCATCGGCAATGATACTGATGTCGATGATCTTTTGGTATTCTCCAGGCTGTTTGGGCGGGATGCGCATCGGAATCAAGTTACCAATCTCGGCGAGCTTGATGTGCCGTTCCTTGCCATGGCAACTCAGAACGAGAGATTTGTTCTTTGTTGCCGGGTAGTCCCATGCGTAAGGCATGATACTCCGGGGGGGAAGACGGTAGCGAATGGGACGCCAGGTGGTCGATCGGTCATCCTCATCATCCTCCACATTGGGATTGGCTTGGTAGAAGATGAATTCCGTGTCACTTTCATTGCGCATCGAGAATGGCCAGTTGCGGGATTCGAAGCTGAAGTGGAGGAAAAGTGTTGCCCCCTCCAAAATGACATCAACCTTGATCAACTTCTGGCGCTGGTTCACCTTGGCCAATTTCACATGGACAGTTCCGACGTCTGCGATGTTGAATGGAGAAGACCATTGATTGTTCACGCCAGGGAAACACAAGCAGAGCTGCTTATCGGCGATTTGGCGGAGGAAATGGAGTGGAATCAACTGTCCACTGTTGATTTGAAGGACGTTCGATGAGCCTGGCTCGCGTACCAGAAGATCTTCGTTGAGCTTGCTCTTCAGGATGAACCTCGGGGCGAGAGTTACCACCTTGGTCAACTTGTACTTGCCCTCGCCCTCGGCAACAGAGACACCAGCATGGAACTCAGATCTGCCATTTCGGTCGGGGAAAATGACTTCAAAGGTACTTCCAATAGCCTCGAAACTTTGCGGCTTACTCCAGGCTGAAGCGCCCACCTTCAAGAGAGATCGGTTCTTCGGGTCGTCAGTGCTGTAGGAGTACATGTATGGGAGTGCACGACCACCGTCCCTCGGGTCGACTCGGAGTCCTTGGCCGGCAACGCTGCGAGCGGACTGAAGGAAGGCTTTGCTTTGGATGTCCATGGGCAGCCCAGTCTTGTTCAAAATAAGGTATGGGCTGTAGACAGAAACCTTGAAAGCACCACCACTATCGGGGATGTTGAAGTAGTGGAGCTTCAGCTTCAGCTCGAGACCCCGTTCGTCCTTCAGTGACAGAGTATGTTCTCTGCGGTAATCCTGAGCATTTCCGTTAATGATGCCAAACTCGCTTTGTCGGAATATCGTGTCCTCCAAGTCGATGCTAAGCAAGAGCAGATGAGACAGCTCAACAACATGAACGGGGCTCACGCCGCCCTTTCTCAAAAAGTTCGTCCAATCCTTCTTCGTATTCTTGTCGTAGATGCGGTACTTGAAGTCATACGGCAACAGGTTCTGGATCTCCACTGGAGCAAAGACCCGGATCCTCATGTAAGGATACACGCTTGTGAGTGAGTCCTTGCTGTCGTACGTCGCGTTGACCTGGAAATAGAATGGCGGCGATTGCTGTCCATTCTCGCTGTCGCATTTGACGGTGCGTGTAGGTCGTCGCATAAGCTCCTTCCAGAATAACCGCTCATTGGACCAGTCATAGCCAAAGCCCTGATCAGGGCGAATGACGATGGAGTGGAGATATGCCGACCCAACTGGCGCCGGTCGAGCATCGCCTGGAAGAATTTTCTCGATCTTCAAGAGATGACCATCACCAGGGCTGAACACACCCAGCTCAACGGGGATCTGGGTGTTGTTCTCCACAAGGAGTGGCGAGCGGAATGTGATATACTTGACGTTATCGGCTCCGAGACTGACCTCCACGAGGAGACGATGGAGGACATTGTCGCGCTTCGGCTTCAGACTATACACCATTTCACCCTCCCGGACGACGGGAATGCGGCTGATGCTATCAAATCCACTTCCTTCCAGCTTAACTCCGACTATTCCACTCTGACCTTCCGGTGTAAGGGTCTCTCGAACAGCTGTAGAATCTTCAAATCGCCACGGATATTCCTCCCCATCGCTCAATTTAGCAGCCGGGCCATCCTCTCCGGCACCGACATCGGCCCACACCCGGAGATCAAATCCGGTATAGTTGCGAATTCGGTAGGGGGCATCAGCGCCTCGTGGTTTGGAAAGAACATCCTCGTCGGTGGAGAGGAACTGGAAAGACTTGGACGCAAGCGCGATGGTGGCAGATGTGACGGTGAGCTCCATCGTTTTGCGAGAGTACGCATCGATGGAGAACACATCTGGGTTGACCTCCTTTGCCATGTGGAATCCTAGCTGCCAGGGCTCAATCAATGGCTCCCAAGCCGACTTGGAGAAGTTGTACACATTGAGGAATGTGTCGAAGCTAGTATCCGCGCTCAAAGTAGATGACCAGTCCCGCACATCCACATCGAATTTCTTGACACTCCAGTCAAGTAGCGGCAGGTCATGCAAATCACCGATCAAGACCACTCGGACACCGTCAATCTTCGCCGACAACTCCTCGCGCTTGAGGACAGCTGAGCTTTGCGGAATACTCTTGTCGATCGTCTCAGCCGTCTGGCTTGCAGTCCGGCGAGTTCTATTGGCCAAGGTCGAAGATGCCTTACTGCCAGAGCGGGGCCTAGTGCTCTTTCCATCAGTGATCTTCTTCGCTTCTCTGCCCTCTATTTGCTGTGCATTCTGGGTTCTCATCTCGGAGGCCTTGTTGACGATCTGAATTGCCATCAAAATATCTCGCAGAGATAGACGGAGGACAAGAGGCTCAAGGTGGACCTCAATCGAGGTAAGAGCAGAGCCCTTGTCCTGTGGCCGACTATCAACGGACAATTCAAGGGTGAAGTCATCCAGAATGCGAAGTCGACTAGTCTCAAACTTGTCCATGCGGCACAAAAACATGCCAACCTTTTGAATTTGCAATGTAGAGACATTCTGGTGGGAGATGAGAATCTCCTTGGTCCCAAGCACGATGGCCTCAGAGTGAGGAATGGAAGGATTGGCGACCATGATTACCTGGGCATCGACCAGGTTGACCCTAAACGAAACAGTGGTCGATCCACCTGGGCCATTTCCAGCCGACGCTTCCGTCGCGGCTTTGTCGGTAGAATCATCTTGAGAGCTCGATTCGGATTCGTTGACTGAGTCGGCCTCCTCTTCCGCGACTGCGGTTTCGCCGCTGGTAAACGCAGAATTACTGAAAGATTGCAAGGCCGATAGATAGTCTAGAGCAAACATGATCCGAGGACTATCAATGGTCAACATCGCGATGAGATGCTTGTCCGGCCCAGGAGGCATAGAAAGGCTAGCCATAAATTGCTGCTGGACGTCGTTGTTGATCAAGGACATGATGTTTCTAAACTTGTTCGTGTCCTGTCTGCGACTGTCACGAATGGAGAATGAGTGGATCAGAAGCTCCGACTCGAGCGAGCCATCTGTCAACATGCGGAGCTTGACCCTGGTATCGTTAAGGGAGAACTTGGATAGGCTGGAGTCCTCTAAACGGCCAACAGGCTGGTTGTCATTGGCCAAGATGAGTTCCAGTCCCACGCTGTCGACCTTGAAAATCATGTCTAGTCGTACCCATGTCTCCTTGCTAGCGCTGTCGTCAGCTGTGGCTGCTTTTGAATCCTTCTGTTCCTGTACGGCCTTTGAGGTGGCCTCTCGCGTGGGCTCAGTGACCGACGAGGGAAGAGATTCCAGAGCCTCAAGCTCCTGTTGTTCAGCATCGGTTGCGAAAGCGCCTGGAATTGACTTGGACAGGGCCAGCAAAAACTTCAACTGGCTCTGTGAGATCCGAAGGTTGATAGGGGATAAGGAGCCTTCAATCTCCATGTCCGGGCGTGGGTTGTTGGCCTGATGTTCTAGATAGCAGATGCTGAAGTCGAGGTTCACCTTCTGGATCATCTCCAGCTCTTCCACCAAGCCCTCCTCGAAGTGGAACTTTGATGTCAGGCGGATGTTGCGAACGCCGGTGGAGATCACATTCACGGCCGGGCTATCCTTGGACTCGTCCATGGGAACGAACTCATTCTTAGCGTAAATCTCACCGAGATAGGCAGTAATCGTGTCTCGGGGCCACTCCTCCGCCATCGCTCGCGGGAATACCACAATGGGGGTATTGACCACGATGTCCAGCCGCATCCGCGAAGGGTTCTCTTGAAGCTGGTTGGCTTGGTTCGCCGCGGCCTGGCGAGCTGCGTTGAAGATTGCTTGCATCTTGCCGAATTTGACGAGGAAATTGATGATCTTTCGGTAAGGCTCCTCCATGAAATTGATCCTGATCGATCCAGATCGCAAATAGACCTCAGAGTCGTATCCGGGATAGGTCTCGCTCTCAGGATCGAAGGTCTCGTACTTGAAGTCCGCGAAATTGTCACCTTCAATGGTTAAAAGACGGCGAACGTCCGAGTCTTCCGGTGCGCCCAAATTGACATCGTCGACGAGGGTCAAGCTGCCTATCCGAGACTGGATGCTCATAGCGCGGCCCACGAGGAAGATTCCAACATCAGCGGTGTTAAGACTCAAGGTTGCCAGCCGGACTCCATCGTTGTTGAGAATAAGCGCAATACTCTTCAAGTTGGATTTGATGCGAATTTTTCCAGCTTGCTGATGCGTTTGTTCCACATTAGCTGTTTCTTGTATAGCCTTATCCGATTGCAGGTTCTCATCAGCCGGCTGCTGTGGACTCGTGAAAGTGAGGAGAATGAAGTCGAGCAGTGTCAGCAGTGTCCTCCTCGTCACGACCAGATTGATGGTGGAGACTGATATGTCGAGATTCATTGCAACACCCTCATATGTTGTGTCAAACTCTGGGGACTCTGGCTTCACCCGAACCATCCTCAAGTGGAAAAGGTCCTTATCTTCATCTGCGTTAAACCCCTTGGACGAAATGATCCGCTTGAATTCTGGTACGGGATTCTCCTCAATATGATCATCGACACTCAAGGACTTCAGAATAACCTCGGCAACCATGTCATAAGGACGCATGTAGAAGTCAAGCTCAAACCCTTCGGCAACTAATTCCACCAGCAGTCGATCCTTGCGCGGGTCTTGCGAATCGGACCGGAAAAGAGAGCCACGAAGGCGACCGACATTGAACCTGAATTCAAAGTCTCGGCGGTGGATATTGTTAGAAGAGTCCAGGCTCTTCCCGGCATGGTCGCTTTCCGTATCGGCTTCATCATCGTCAACAACAGGAAGATCTCGTGCTGCGGGTTGGAACGATGCCGATCTAGCTCTAGTTGCAATTGCCGTTTCGGTTTCCTCGGCTGACTTAGCCACCGGACCGGTCGAATCTTTGCCATCATCGAATTGTGGGATTGCGATATCAATCAGTTTCATCAAGCCCTTGTACTTGGTATCCGACATAGTTGCATGCAGTTCTGGTAGATGGCCTGATATGCGAGTCCGAGTGAGTTGTGTCACTTTAGGAACAATACACATCTCGAGCACAAAGTCCACGTTGATACGGTCGATGATGTGGAAGTTCTTGGACTCGACACCCGAGGTGAGCTGCGCCTTGGTGGCCTCCACTCCCGGCCCGATAAGTACTTGAGTGGAATCCAGCTTAATGAGGAAACGATCGTAAAGCAAGTGTTCGAGTTGCTTATAATCTTCCTCTTCGTATTGGCGTTTCTGTTTCGATTGCAGATCCCGCATGGCTTGTCGGTCAACCAGCTCACTGTTGACACTGGCATGACCCGCGTCCACAATCAAACACAGAGAGCTTTCTTGAGTAATGCTTTCGGGTACGATAATCAACGGAGCGTGCACGTCGAATTGCGCGTCCACCTTCTTGTGTTCCTGCAAGGCAAACTCCAACCCTGCTCGGGTTTGCTGCCGCAGGCCCTCGACGGTAGCTCCAGCTGTATCCAAGAGTGCACCGATGGACTCCATGTGCCGCTCAGGGGGTTCGAAGAATTTGACAATGCCCACCAAGAATCGAGGGTTATAGATGACTTCGATACTCTTCAGCTTGACCTTGACTGCTGAATCCGCATCGCTTTCCAGCGGATTCTTCTCCAGTTGTAGATGGAATAGACTGTCTTCATCTTCGATGTCATCTGCACTAGCCTGAGAAGCTAGTTCATCATCATCCGCGCTGGATTGCTGATCCTTTGCGGGCTCGGGGAGAGAGTCTTTGACCCTCACAATCTGGGGGTAAAGAGTACCATCGGTAGTACCGTCGTACATCTTCAACCCTCCAAGGTCGATGTCGAGGAGATAGGAGTCTGGGCGCTGGAGGGCCTTGGCTCGGAAATTGTCAAAGACAAGCTTCATGACCTCATTTGCTCCCCCATGAGGATCCTTCTTCAAGGTGAAGCTGCCAGCACGGAGACTCCAATTGACCTGAAGCTTAACCCATTCTCGAGGAACATCGACACTTTCTGCAAGGGCCTTCTTTTCGTCCCAATCGATGGCACTGTACAGCTCCTGTCGCTGCTCTTCGGTCATAGCAGGCTCCTCCGATTCTTGCTTCTTGCTGCCCCAGAACCATTCACCCCATGACTGTTGTTGGGCGGGCTTTCTGATGCCGATATTTTCTTTGCGCAGCTGATTCCGAGCCAAAGATCGCCAGAACCGGATATCCTCGTAACTGAGCTTCCATTCCAATCTCTCCAGCTCCTTGGTCTCTTGTAATGTCAATGCTTCTTCTCTCTTCCGCTTTTTGAATAGATTGATGTATGAAAGGCGATCATCTCTGCGCTCCTTGATGTAATCCCATGTCCATCGTCGGTTCCGATCGTGAATTTTGCTGAGAACTGCGTCTCCGGCAAATTTCATCCATGCCCGAGGATCCTCCTTGACCGAGGATCTAGGCTGGAACCGCTTGTATTCCTGGTGGCGAATGAAGTAGTGGAACAGGTCCACCAGCATCAAGGCGTCACGGTATTGGTTGTCATCCAAGACAAAACCGAGCTCATCGAAGAGCAATCGTGCTTTCATAGCAGGGCGGTCGTACTTGCCCGATTTGTCCATTTCCAGTCCTGCACGACCACTGACGGGTCGAAGCATGTACTGATTGCCTTCTTCACTGTCGATAGCCGTGCGCAGTTTCTCCATCAGCTCATCGTGGCTGATGCCTTGGGCCTCGGCGCCGATATCAGAACCTCGTCCGGTACCTAGAAGAGTCGCGTCTGTGTTCCAATACACCGAAAGGGCACCGAGGACTGCGAGCTTGTGTGTAGTGTCAGAGGTGGATTGGATAAATGTAGGGTTCCATTCCGAGTCAGTGCTGACAGCACTGAGCTCCTTCAACGTCAATCCAATAGCGAAAGGGTGGCCAGGTGAAGCGACAGAGTCTTCATAACGGAAATGCACGTTCTTGATCGAGATCTGGAGATTATCCACAACGGCCGTAATCATGCTTTGGGTGAAGCTCTGGTTCCGCCGTTGCTCTTCCTGGCTCATGCCATCCTCGTTGCGCTCACGAAGTATCTCAGCGCTCTCGATGCGTTCCATTTTCAATGCGTGTGCCCTTTTGTCCTCCTCTTCGGCATCGTAATCCGCGTCCTCCTTCGGTGCGGCGAGAAGGAAAACATCCTCGATGTCGACCTTGACGGGCTTACCCCTCAAATTAGACCACGGGATGGATAATGTGAGCTCTCCCAGGTGGCCCTCGACGACATTCAAGGGCAGGCGTAGCTGATCAAGGGCTTCCCGGCGCAGCTCGAGATTCCGCAACTTGACATCGCCCGACCAGATGCCGATGTTGAGCTGTGTGGCATCGAAGTTCTTGACGTAGATGCCCAGAAAGCGGTTGAGCAGATTGGCGACCAGTCCCTCCAACATGGTTGCGAAATAAGGCCGTGAACTGGACCTATGGCCGGTGCGGATGCCGCTGAGTATGGTGGGTCGTCGTCGATGATAGTCGACCTAGCTCTGGAGGATATGGCAAGTCAGTAGCTATTCCCGGGGATGCAGATCGTGTAGAATCGGAATGCGCTCACGCTGCATGGGAAAAAATTCTAGATGCTCTCAAATCCGAGGCAACTCTAAGCCATCCAAGCAGAGCGGGTAGGCTGCACGCGATACTGAGGCGGAACCTCTACCTCCGAGATGAGCGGGAGCCAGGGTCTTGAGAGGGGTAGTCGAGAACAATCTAGTGAAGGGAGAAAGACAGGAAGCGACGTGGTCGCGACAATAAAGAGGTTGGGTATCGAAAGCCACGCCAATGGCCCTGCGTGGAGCAAGAAGAGAAGGATCGCTATTTGTTACGCAAACCGGGCCAGACCAAGGTACCGTACCCCGTACATTGCGCCCGCCTTGGGGACTCTCCGACCCCCTACATTTGTATTGTACCTTTACCTTGTACACCTGGGTATATAGCTTATCTACCGCTATATCTAACGGAATATTTAATTTTACTCAAGTCCGTATAATTTGATATGAATAGAAATCCAGAGCTCCTTTCCCCCATGAACTGTGCTGGAGTGTACGCTTGTTTACTGCCAACGCAGAGTGACGTCGGTCGCGTGCTGGACATATGGTTAGTCAGCTAGGGCTGCGCCCCTCTGTGTCACGTGCTAGATGCAGGTATTCTTTTCCGCGCTGCCTAAGGCACCCAACTACTATTCGGGTCGCTACGGTCCGCCCGACGACCACACCTCATCACTCTGGTCACTTCATCTCCGGATATTCTTATTTGCTCTATCCCGGAAACCCACGGCCTCCCCGACTTCGATCTCGAGTCCCTCTCCGGGTTAATACCCCAATCTCCACTCTTCAATTGCTTCTCCAGCTAGTTTTTACAGGCCAATTGGGTGGGTTATCCCCGCGGTCTTGCTTGTTGTACCCGAGGCTTTTCATTCCCGCGACGTGCTAACCCGACTACACACGAAAAGCTCTCCCCCCGCCATGATGTACCGCAACACCGCCGCCCGCTCGGTCCTTCGGGCCATTTCGAGCTCCAATGCCTCCGTGGCTCGCTCTTCCATGGGGGCACCCGTCTTCAAGGCCCTGCTGACCTCGTCCGCCCGTGCCGTCCGCCCGGCCATCAAGCCTAGCTTCGCGCTCGCCGCTCACAAGCCCGTGACCACCGCTCTCGTGCGCTACGCCTCTTCGTCAAATTCCGCTAATGTAGGCTTTCTTGCAGCTCGTGTGACATATTTGGAGCATTTAATGGCTAATTCGGTTTTGCGCATTATATAGGACGACGACAATGTCGACATGATGGCCGGTATGAAGGCTGAGGCTGTACGTTCTCCATTTCCATCCATTGACTATCAATCGTCCGCTTGCTGGGCATTAATTGACCGTAAAATGTGAATATAGAAAGTTATCAAGGACACCTTCAGCCTGAACGAGGTCCCCAAGGAGGCTCTGGCTCTCGGTATGGCCGGTGTTGTTCCCTACCTCGCCACCTCCCTCCAGACTGTCTACCTCTCCTACGAGATTAACCATGCTGCCAGCGCCGGTGAGGGTTTCATGCTCTCTGGCCAGAGCGCCGAGCTGATGCTGCACATGCTGGAGCCCATCCAGGTTGGCTACGGTGCCGTCGTAAGTGTGACCGTCAAGCTTTTGATATCGAAGCGATCCGCTAATCGTTCTCGGCAATATAGATCCTCTCTTTCCTTGGTGCTATCCACTGGGGTCTTGAGTGGGCTGGCTATGGCGGCAAGCACGGCTACCGTCGCTACGCCGCCGGTGTCATCGCCCCGGCCGTGGCCTGGCCTACTCTGCTGCTCCCCGTTGAGTACGCTCTGATCACCCAGTTCCTTGCCTTCACTTTCCTGTACTACAATGACGCCCGTGCCGCCGCTGCCGGCCGCGCCCCTCACTGGTACGGCATGTACCGCTTCGTCCTGACCTTCGTGGTTGGTGCTTCCATCGTGGCCACCCTGATCGGCCGTGAGCAGATTCAGCAGGCTATCAACACGGAGCACAGCGTCAAGGACAAGATCAATGCTCTGATCTTCCTGCAGAAGAAGGAGAAGGCGGAGGCTGAAGCTCGCCGCAACGCCGAGCTCGGACAGGATGAGGAGTAAATGTGGTGTCCGCCACGGAACCTGTAACTGTTTAGACGGGAAGATGAATGGATCCCTGCGTTGTCTCTCGATGTTTGCATTCCCCGTGATTTCCTGTAGAATATGCAGAACGCACGAAGACTGAAGTCGTTTCTTTTTTTCTTTTGTTCAATTGGATTTCCTCAAAAAGCCTCGCAGAGCCATCAACAAGGAATACAGTATGTCACGACCCACACTATGTAGTTGAGACCCGACGTACAGACAAGCCCACCGCATCCGACCAAAAGACCACGTGCATTTCCAATCCAACCGGCACGCCTAGACCGGATCTAGCGCCGCGTCGAAAATTCGGGAAGTCGACTCGGCTATATAGTGCGAAGAAATGAAGATATTGAAGCGGTACGGGTTGCCGTTCGCGATCGGCGAAACGAGCGGGCCCTGTCACCAATTGCCCTTAAGGGACCAAAGAGTCGGAAAGGGTCCATGCATACTGTACTCCGTAGCAGAAAAAGAAAGGAAAGAAAAGAAAAAAAGAGAAAAAAAAAAAAAGGCCAATCCTTATCGAAGACAAATAGATTCTAGCGTGAAATGGTAGGGAAGGTAAAGCGAGAGCCTACATAACAAGCCCCGGTTGCGACAGCGAACATGCGGGCGTGAGATTCCAAAACCCACAGGATCGTCCTTTTTACCCTCGCGTGATCTACTCGCACGTCCCCGACTCTCCTCCTTCTCTCGTTCCTGGCAGGTTGGGAGTCTCCCCGCGTCCCGTTCTAAGTAGTTAGTCGTTCTTAAAAGTAGTACTAGTTACACCGTACTACTGGGAAGGTTCTTAGTAAGATATACGGAGCACGGATTACTATTCCAGGGTTTTTTAACCGGATTATCTCTGGATCTCCGACGTCACCACCCGAGAGAGCCATTCATGGACCAGTTGAATTGCATCAAATCATTGCCCAGTATGGGATAGCATAATTCATGCCGTTTATAACATTGGCAGAAACGCCTCAATATCATACAAGTACTTTAGGTAGTACGGGGCGTTCATCCAGGGGTTTGGCTCGGGTGGTACCTAAGTTATGTACGGGGTGGCTTCGAGGGTTGTTCTTGGCTGCGACTAGCATCCCGTCAGGGAATGTTTCCCTCTCTCCCCAGCGCTCCCATAATTATTCCGCAGCTGTGTACATTTCTCCGTAAATAGGGAGCCAATTAGTCTGACGCTAGTTCAATCGATAGCAGCAGAAAAGGGGGTCTAGAACACCCTAAAAAAAATGGAGAGTATCATGTGCCTAGATCGACGGAGCTTGTATACTTCGTGGGTATCGTCTGTTTATAGATAGGACGAGTATAATCGAGATAAGGTAAGTTCAGGGTTATTTATAGAGAGAGAAAAGTACCGGGGGGGGGGTGGTTCATAACAATATATAATGACATTGGGTTAAAGAAGAAACTACCAAAGTGCAGGGTAGTAATTATCTATGAATACACCAACACCGTAAGCAGGTTGAAGTGGGGGAGGTGACGAGGTCTTCTGATCAGAAAAAAAGCCCGAACCGGATTTGGGGCTTTTCAAGTTTCCCCTCCCCACTCGATTTGCCCTTCCCAAGTCTTTCCCTTGGATTCCCTGTATTAGATCCACTCAGTTGGATAAAGACTCTCTCATCCTTCCTAGCTTTGCCCAGTTGCTTCCCTTTCTTTGCCTTCGAGGTCTTGTCGCCCCTCGTACGTCAACGCTCCACTTTTTTTTTACTCTTCCTTGGAGCTTTCCCTTCCCCCCCACCCCCAATATCGTTCAACACCGCCACTGTGTAGAATCCCAGTTTCTGTCCCCCTTCCCTTCTCACTGTAATTTCCCCCCACACTTCTTTAACCTTCCGTGAATCCCCCCCCCTTCTCCAATCTCTACCACCTCTACCACAACCTTCCTCACCACATTCGAAAGATGCGAAACCCTTTTGAACTTGATGACAGCGTCGATGGGGACTCTGAACCCCCTCACGACGAAATCGAGGAAGGCAACCAGACCGTCGACATCCGACCGCATCAAACAGACGACGGTGACCGCTCCATATTGCAGGATGAAGAACGACGTAGCGACGACTTGAAGGAGCGCTTCATCGGTACTATTGATCAAGGTACCACCAGTACACGTTTCATCATCTTTGATTGCACGGGCGTTCCCGTTGCCAAATACCAGACCGAATTCCGTCAAATCCACGACCATCCAGGGTACGTTCCTGTTTTCCCCGTTCGACTTTTGTCCCCTATATGGGATCCCAATTAATCTAAATTCGGTTACAGATGGCACGAACAGGATCCCTACGAATTGGTAGAGTCGGTTTTCATTTGTATGGAGGAGGCCATGAAATCATTCCTCGCAATGGGCCACTCGGCATCCGACATCGAGGCTGTCGGCATCACCAGTCAGCGAGAAACCGCCCTGGTTTGGGACTGGGAGACTGGTGAGCCGCTGCACAACGCCATCACCTGGACCGACACACGGACGGCGAACTTGGTGCGTGAACTGAAGAACAAGAAGGGTGCCGATGACCTAGTGAACATTTGCGGTCTGCCCCTCTCCACATACCCCTCTTCGGTGACGTTGCGATGGATGCTGGACCACCTGCCCGATGTTCGGTCGGCCTATGATGAAGGCCGTGCTGCCTTTGGCACCGTCGACTCCTGGCTAATCTATAACCTCAACGGCGGCCCGCAAAACAAGCGGCTCGTCACCGACGTCACCAACGCCTCCCGCACCATGTTCATGAACCTTGAGACTCTCCAATATGATGACCGTCTATTGGATTTCTTCGGGATCGATCGCAATAAAATCCGTCTCCCCGAGATCTTGCCCTCTGCCGACAGGGAGGGCTTCGGTGAGATCTATGAAGGGCCCCTGGCAGGATGCCGCATCACCAGCTGTTTGGGTGATCAAGCCTCAGCTCTGGTCGGCCACTGTGCCTTTAGCCCCGGATCCGCCAAGAACACATACGGAACCGGTTGTTTCCTTCTTTACAACGTGGGCGACAAGCCCGTCATCTCTAAGCACGGTCTGCTTGGCACTGTCGGTTTCCAGCTGGGCCGGGACCGCAAACCCGTTTATGCATTGGAGGGCAGTGTTGCCGTGGCAGGCAGTGGTGTTTCCTTCCTGATGAACAACTTAGGCTTTTTCCGCGATTCGCGCAAAGTCAGTGATCTTGCCGCCACTGTTCCGAACAGTGGAGGCTGCGTTTTCGTCACTGCGTTCAGTGGTCTTTTCGCGCCGTATTGGATTGATGACGCCAAGGGCACCATTTGTAAGTCTTCCTTCCCTGTACACACTGGAGCGATGCTAACGACTTACTCAGGGGGCATCACTCAACATACACAACGAGGACATATTGCTCGTGCCACCATGGAGGCCGCATGCTTCCAGACCAAGGCCATTCTTGATGCCATGGAGAAGGACAGTGGCAAGAAGTTGACAGAGCTAGCCGTGGATGGCGGTATGAGTAATTCCGACGTCTGCATGCAGGTATGTCTTTGGTCCCAACTATCAACTATCCAAAGTCTTCCAGTCACTAATACCTTGGCGCTTTTCCGCAGACACAAGCCGATATCATTCAGATCCCCGTCGAACGGCCCGCAATGCACGAAACGACCGCCTTGGGTGCGGCCATCGCCGCCGCCTTCGCCATCGACGTGTGGAAGGATTTCGCCGACCTGAAGCACATGAACCGCGCTAACCGCGCCACGTTCGAACCGAAAATCTCTCAGAAGGCCAGCAAGAAAATGTACACCAACTGGTCCAAGGCGGTGGAGATGTCGCGCGGTTGGACCGCTGTCGGAGAAGAATCCGATGACGAATAGATCTCATCCCATCCAACCATCGCATCACGTCGCATATTCGATTTTTCTTCCCTGTTCTACAAGCGTGACCGCGAGTCGGTACGCTGTCTACCGGGATCCCGCGATGTATCCTTACTGTTCCAACTTTCCGTCGCATCCACCCACCCACGAACACATACACTGCCCACGGATACCCGGCCGTGGATTTCACTCTTCTTTCGGAGGCACACTGGAACGTCCAGACATCCCTCGCCTTCAACCTATACATATTTTAGATCCCCCCTTGATTAGATCGCCCCAATCGCAATGGGCGCGCCGGCACCTCACTGGCTGCCACCTTCATGACCGTGATGATGGTTGTGTTACCCAGCTATGAATATTTGGAGGGAAAGAGCTGGCTTCTTTAGTTTATTCCTTTTTTTCAATCTCGTTTGAGTTCCTTCTTGGCGGTTTGCCCTGCACGACGTCGAGCGCACTTTCTGTGTAAATACCGAATCTGAAAACAAATGAAATAAAAAATTCCAAAGCCACTAGACACTCTACTTTACAGCTCAGTTTTCAATGCTTCATTATCCTTGCCATACTCTGACACCTGACTAGGCACCTCTTGACACTATCTAGATACTCCACGATGATGTTATGAGGGTAGATCCCGTATAGCATCATCGATACCCGCGGCCCCCTACGCAATACGATAGGCTGGAAGACGAGTCGCGGGCCAGTCTCCCCAAACGAGATTATGGCGTCAAATGCACAGTTTTGACTATGACGTCATGGTGGATATGCGTTCCGTACTTCAACATTGGTAAATGAAGTTACCATAGTTAATTAAGTACCTATGTTTGGTCTGAGGCTACTTTCAAGGGTTAAGGTTGGGATGTAGATGTGGAACAGGGGTCACGACTCGCGTTTTTGGAACTAGACATACAGAGTGTATATGTACATGTACATGAGGATCAATACAAATTGTATGCGATCGCATCAGAGAAAAAGGAAAAGGAAAAATGAAAAAAAATGGTATTTTCAATAGAGACGAGACGACCAATCCGGGGATGCAGGGTAAAGGCCAGATAAATAAGGTCAAAAGGAAAAACTGAATGGGGGGGGGAGAAAACAGCGAGCTCACTCTGTTGCTGCTGGGGGTCCCTCGGTTGCAGCTGGGTTCAAGTTGGCGACTTGCAGAGCCTCGGGCAGCTTCAGGGGTGCGCTAGCCGTAGAGGACATTTTATCGATCTTCTCTCCCCTAAGCACCTTCTCCATCTCTTCCTTGGTTAGCGTTTCATACTCGATTAGGGCCTTGGATAGAAGTTCCAGCTCGTCGCGCTTGTCAGTCAGGATCTTGGAAGCGCGAAGGCGGGCTTCCTCAACGAGTCGGCGCACTTCGCCCTCAATCTCTTGTTTCGTTTCGGAGGAGAGGCTGTCGTAATTGGTCGACAGGTCGACGTTGCCTAGCTTCTTGGAGTATCCGAAGCGGGTGATCAATGTAAACGCTGTCTCGGTTGCTTGTTGAATGTCCTTTGAGAGAGATTAGCGAGATGCAGAATGACGACTATATAATCGACGATATCACTTACCGCTGAAATACCACTGGTAACATTGTCCTCTCCAAAGATCATCTCCTCGGCGGCCTTGCCACCCATGGAGACATCAATATCGGACAGATACTCAGTGTAGTTCCGCGAGACGGTGTCCATCTCGGGCAGGAAGTGGGTGATACCCAGAGCCATGCCGCGAGGGACGATGGTGATCTTGTAGAGAGGCGTAGCAGACCTCGAGTAATAGGCAACCAGAGCGTGACCAGCCTCGTGGTAAGCAGTCAGAAGCTTGTCCTTGTCCTGAATGATACGGCTACGCGCCTCGGCTCCCATCATAATCTTGTCCTTGGCCCAGTCAAAGTCCAGAGGGCCAACCTTGAGCTTGCGATCACGGCTAGCGTGGATGGCGGCCTGGTTGACCAGGTTCTCCAGGTCGGCACCGGAGAAGCCAGGGGTACCACGAGCAATAACGCCAACGTCCACATCAGTGCTGATCTGGACATTTGTCATGTGATGCTTCAAGATATCCATACGGCCACGGACGTCAGGCAGGCCAACAACGACCTTGCGGTCGAAGCGACCAGGTCGAGTCAACGCCTTGTCCAGTAGCTGCGGGTAGTTGGTGGCACCAATGATGATCACGCCGCTAGATTGAGAGAACCCGTCGAGCTCGGTCAGAAGCTGGTTCAGCGTTTGCTTCACATAGGCAGCATCACGCTCGTTTCGTTTCGCACCAATGGCATCCAGTTCGTCAATGAAGATGATGGCCGGAGACTTGCTACGAGCTTGGTTGAAGAGATCACGGACACGCTTCGCACCGACACCGACGTAAACTTCATCGAACTCGGAGCCAGACATGTAGAAGAAGGGAACACCGGCTTCACCGGCGACGGCACGAGCAAGCAGGGTTTTACCGGTACCAGGAGGACCGACCAGGAGGACACCCTTGGGAAGCTTACCACCCAGGGACGAGAACCGCTCGGGGTTGAGAAGGAACTCGACCAGCTCTTGCAACTCATCTTTCGCCTCGTCACAGCCGTGCACGTCGCTGAAACGGACGGTCTGCTGCTGGGGCTGGGCTTCGTTGTTCTGCTGGCCACGGATGTTTTTCAACACACCGGTAGTCTCAACCAGGATGGTAATCAGAACCAGAGACAAGTACGTGAAGAATCCAAAGTAGAGCAAGAACTTGATCCAACGGAAGACGGTGCTGCCGAGCGACTCCTCTACCACGACGTAGAGAGGAGCCTCCTTGGCACCAGTCCCATTGTGCTTGGTCGCGAGCCCGATTTGGCCACCGTTATTCCGTGCAGCAACAGCCTGACCAACGGCCTGAAGCTGTTCGCTGCTGAGGTTCTGGTTCCTTGCAATGCCAGCCGAGTCGGTGGCGCCGACCCGTTGCAAAGCCTGCGCATAGGCTGCCTCGGTTGCTGCGTTGCTCGCGAATTGAGCACTTCGGTATCTTTCAATGACAATGGCCGGCATGTTCGCTCGTAAGAGAGCCTGGTAGAAGGAGTTCTGGGCATTTGCGCTGTTCGGGTTGTTGTTTGCGGTCTTCTCCTTCTGGGCCAACATGTTCGTAGACGGTCCTCCAAACAAAAACCTTTGTTGTTGAATCTTGGAGAGTCCATTAACCTTGGGAGCTGCATTCAGGGCGGTGATGCGGAAGGGTGTCAAGGTCGAGTACGAGCGAGCCGTCGGGACAGCGAAACCACGAGCCGGTGCGATAGAAGACGAGTGCAAGAGAGAGGAAGCTGTTCCAACGAACGTACGTCAGACAGTTCAAATGAAATGGGGATGGGGAGGGTGACCATACTGTTTTTCAGCAACAAAGACGACCTGCTCGTAGGCCGGTTCAGTGTATCCGCTCTCAGCGCTTCCACGGAGACGTTGTCCAGGCACTCGGGCAAGGATACGCGCTTAGATGTCTGTGAAAGTCAGCAAGTGACAATAAAGCATAGCATAGGATGTAAACATACCGCCACACTCTCCTGTTGAGTAGCGTTGCTTGGACGAGTATCGCGAACGCCGGCCATCGGAGTTCGGCCGGTCAGCTGCCGGGGAGCAGCCGAGACGCTGGACATGGAAGGCCAGAGGTCCGATGTGACGGCGGCGACATTCTGAAAGGACAGCGCAAAAGTCAGTAATGGACTCGGCATAGACAGGAACGGGTTGATCCTCACAGGCCGGACGATCGGGATTTGGAAGGCCATAGTTGTCCGATATCGAGCGGCGCTCGGCCGCGTGAAAAAGGAGGATCTGCTCTGGTGAAGGGGCCAAGATGCACAAGCAATGGGGAATCGGACACAAATTAGCCTTGGGTTGGGCTAACTGCCATCACCGATAGTAGATCGGAAACGAGGGATGTGACGGTGATGTCTTTTTGCTCCGCTCAGCTGCGGCGAAAGTCAGTTGCCACTTAAGTGCGGGTGGCACCCCTTAGTGGTCACGTGCGTGGACCTAAAGACGTCCATTGGTTTCGATGCTCGTTCGGTTGTGATTTAGTTGATATTCAATGCTTTTGAATGGACGAATATAATGGATAGAGTTGGCGCTGTCTTGAGTTTGTGTCACAAGGGAATGAAAGATGATGCTCTGGATTAAGGCCATCACTGAGTCGATCAGCGCGGCAGTATATACAGATGCGGTGTTCCAGGCCTTGACTTGGTATCCACGGTTCGGGTCCGAATTTCCATGACTGTCAATGATTCTCTTCAACAAGTCCAACTTGTGGAACAATTCATTATGCTGCACCAAAGAAACAAGTTTGACTCGAAACCACTACCTTAAGGCTTCGGACTTGACGGCAATAGCTACAACCTCACCAGGGTGAATCCCGCGACAGACCTCCAGGCTCTACCTAGCAACATAGTTTCAAAGCATGGGACTATAGTTTTGGCGCACACAGCTTCCATAAAGCCGTTTGAGCTTGGCTTAAAGGCCGCAAGGCTCGGAGCTAAGGAACCAGCATGCCTCAAAAGACCATCTTCTTGATGGGCGCTCCGTTGCCTGGGCACCTGGACTGGGACAATGATGAGCTTTTCGACAAGCCCATACCTCCATTCCAAGGTTCACAAACCACAGATGAGAATCAGTCATCCACAAATCAACAGTCTGTGAAGTGGAGGGTACTACAGCCTCTGGGAAATGAGCAACTGAATGACTATCATGCCTTCTACTATGGACCGGACGATCAGGACTTCCTGACGACACGTCAGCTTGCGACCATGGAGGATGCGTCGACCACTGAAGAGGATTCCGTGTTGTCACAGTTCTACGATCATTCATTTGCTGTCCACCAAGCGCCAGATGTATCGATCTCCGGGCTATCAGAGGACGACAGTACGCAGGAGGATGGACTTGAAGATACAAGAGAGGCAACCACCACCATCTTCCCGGAAGGAGACAGATCAGAATCATCTCCGCCTGTGCGATTCCCAAGCACTGTGAGCAATTTACAGGATATTCCCACGGCGAGATATCTACAGTCCATCATTCCGCAGACCATGACGGTCAATCTGCTTGTCGGGACCCTTGCGATCCATCCGCCACGCCGCATAGTGACTAGACAATGGAAGAAAGAATTCAATATCATTGAACTCGTGGTTGGAGACGAAACGAGAACTGGGTTCGGGGTCAACCTTTGGCTCCCCGCCGATAATCCAACCAAGACTCAAGAGATAGATCACCTGGGGCGATCGCTAGCCGCGCTGCGCCCACGAGACATTGTCCTGCTGCAGACAGTAGGGCTGAGTACATTCCAGGATCGTGTCTACGGACAGAGTTTGCGAGGAATGACAAAAGTCAACCTTCTGCATCGGTGGTCGGTGGACGCGACGGATGCGGGTGGGCACCAGCACGAGGGTCGGCCGCTGCAAAAGCTTCAAAGAGTGCGCGAGTGGGTGTTACATTTCATGGGGACGGATGCAGTAGGCGGTACCATGTCAGGAATGCCGGAGACACAACGTGGCCATCGGCTGCCCCCGGACACTCAGTAAAAGGGGTTAAAGCAGTTGGAAACTGTCTCAGTTAAATTGAAGGATGTGGCAAAATGTGGTATGACTTGAAGGTTAACCCGGTATACTCCGTATTCTTGTCTCTCCATATCTCTTGTGACCGATACCAGAAAGAGGCAACAGAGGGCGATATCTTCTGACCATAAGGATCTCTTAACTTCGCGGGGAAGTTGTGATGGCAGAGCCGGGCCAGTTATAGAGAGAGGAGATGCATGCACTGGGACGGGCTTGTGGGCCAGGCCCAAGGTGGCCCATAGTGGTCCGAGATGAGGACGACCAACAGCGACTGTCAACTGTCAATGTATCTTATACGAGGACATCAATTGACCGGAATAGTCATATACAAATAGCCACAGTTACGAATTAGACAAAAACACAGAAACAATGGATGACCAGGAGTTTATAGAAAGTGAACCCCTTTTTCGCTGCAAACGTGCTCCTCGACGCCGCCAATCACTGCCACTCACGTGCCCCACCTTGAACCAGCCGATAAAAATAAAGTCAACGTGGTGTCTCCGTTCGGAGATCCCCTGTGCTGAAGTTCCCTTCTAACTTCTTCGTATTGCTTCCCCTTCTCTTTGTCTTTTCTCTGACTTCCTAATCTATCTTTAATTACAATCTCAATCACGGTTACTCCCCCACAATGAAGGGTATGTACCCCTCACTACTCACCCCTCTCCTTTATATCACTGACATACCCCCCCAGCTCTTATTCTTGTCGGAGGATTCGGGACCCGTCTGCGTCCTCTGGTAAGTGGCAATTGAACACTTCTAATCCGTTAACCCGATCAATTTGCATGATCTCCATCCCGATACTGACGCAACGGCCCCAAAGACGCTCACTCTCCCTAAGCCGCTCGTCGAGTTTGGCAATCGCCCCATGATTCTCCACCAGGTCGAGAGCTTGGCTGCCGCAGGTGTCACTGATATCGTCCTGGCTGTCAACTACCGCCCCGATGTTATGGTCGCTGCTCTCAAGAAGTACGAGGAACAGTACGGTGTCAACATTGAATTCTCAGTCGAGACGGAACCACTAGGTACGGCCGGCCCGCTGAAGCTGGCGGAGAAGATCCTGGGCAAGGACGACTCGCCTTTCTTCGTTCTGAACTCCGATGTTATTTGCGACTTCCCCTTCCAGCAGCTCGCCGCATTCCACAAGGCTCACGGCGATGAGGGTACCATCGTTGTCACCAAGGTCGACGAACCTTCCAAGTACGGTGTCGTTGTTCACAAGCCTAATCACCCCTCGCGCATCGACCGTTTCGTCGAGAAGCCTGTCGAGTTCGTCGGCAACCGCATTAACGCCGGTATCTACATTATGAACCCCAGTGTCCTGAACCGCATTGAGTTGCGTCCCACCTCCATTGAGCAGGAGACTTTCCCCGCCATCTGCAAGGACGGCCAGCTGCATTCCTTTGATCTCGAGGGCTTCTGGATGGATGTCGGTCAGCCCAAGGACTTCCTCACTGGTACCTGTCTCTACCTCACCTCCCTGGCCAAGCGCAATCCCAAGAAGCTCGCCCCCATGTCTGAGCCTTACGTGTACGGAGGCAACGTTATGGTCGACCCCTCTGCCAAGATCGGCAGCAACTGCCGTATCGGACCTAATGTGGTCATTGGTCCCAACGTCGTGATCGGTGATGGTGTCCGTCTGCAGCGCTGCGTTGTGATGGAGAACAGCAAGGTTAAAGACCACGCTTGGATCAAGTCCACCATTGTTGGCTGGAACAGCTCTGTCGGCCGTTGGGCTCGTCTGGAGAACGTCACCGTTCTTGGAGATGATGTGACCATCGCCGATGAGGTGTATGTCAACGGTGGCTCCATTTTGCCGCACAAGAGCATCAAGCAGAATATTGATGGTGAGCTTCCACTTTCCCACCCGAACAATCCCAGTTCTCGATCAAAGCTAATATTCATATAGTTCCGGCGATCATCATGTAATCCCTTCCTCTTCACGTCGATACGTCCCTTTATAACCCTTCTTCCCTCCTCACCTATACCTTTCTTCCATCTTGATGCATAGAACCGGAGTCGTTTTCTGCGTCATCTTCCCTTGTCTTGCGCCTCTTCGATCACCCGCGGCAGTTGTTTCGTCCCCGCTGTCTTCCGCCTGTTTTCTTTTCATACTGAAGCAATCGACGCATCCCGAAGCCTAGATGGTGGACAATGCGCGATTGCAACACTTTTGCAATTACTACCTCTTTTTAGTCTCCTTGTAAAACCTGGCGCCCGTTTTCCTATGTGCCCGGTGCAATCGCCTGGGTTTGCCACTACATCCCCGCTCCCTTTTTGTTTTACACCTTTTGTGTTCTGCTGGCTTTCTGGTATTTGGCGGGCAAAGAGATCATGTCGTATCTTTTTTAATGATATCATGGGCGCGGGGCGGGTTCTGTTGATGTAAATAATTAGGGGGCGGAATCCACAAAATGCAAATCCACTCCACTGTTGTAGTAGATAAGCAAGATCTTATACTAAATGCTTTGTACATATATAGGCTAATTATATATAGTGTTTGAACTTGTCTCTGGTCAATTCAAGCCGCCTTCTTCTCGACCTGGTCCAGGATCGCATCCCACTTAATTCTCAGCTCCTCCATCTGCTTCCAGCACTGGCGACCAAGCTCCTCAAACTTCTCCCTATCTTCGCGGGTGAGGTCCATTGCACCACGCTTCCGAGGTCGGTGTCGATCAGCCTCGACAACGGGGGTTCCAACAACACCGCCATAACCCCACCCCTCGGTCTCCGTGCAGATGACACTCCCAACGCCGAGCCTATCAGCGGACGAGCCCCATTTCGCTCGCCCACCGCCTGCCTGGTGATAAGGCGCTTCGGCAGCGTCCAGAGCAGCTTTCGACGACAAAGCCAGAAAGACCGGAGAGCTGGCCCCTAGGTAGGTGGACATGGTATGCCACGGGGAACCCAACATGCGCGCGGCCCAAAAACTAAGGACCATGGCCCAGATGAGGGGGAGAGCAAGTGGGATAATAGTAGTGGCACAGATGCCAGGATGCGACAGGAACATTGTAGGCGTGTTGGAAGAGACCACCGGATCCTCGGATTTCTCATCGCGCATAAAGCTATCAACAGCCCAGGGAGCCGTGCTGGGCAGATTCGACGTCAGGGCCAAGATATCCGTAAGAGCCTTGGACGATTCATAAGGTGTTTTCGTACGGAGACCCTGGATGTCATTGATATCAAACAACTTGATCGTAGCCTCGATACTCGAGACCCAGATCACTCGGCCGGGGCCATTGGGAGTACGGGCGCGCTTTAGCAGTGGGACCACATTATGCGCCAGCATGTAGTGGCCGAAGACATTGGCGCAAAATACAGATCCCAGTGGTGGTTCTTCCTCTTCTTTTGTTTGTCTTTCCGTTAACACACCCACTGGTGCTACCTTGTATGTTGGCCATGACACCTGCTGGACGAGATCGGTGCACACGCCCCAAATGGCGGCTGGCCAGTCAATTCCGGACCACCCTCCTAGGCCGGCATTGAGGATGATGCCGTCGAGCTTGGGGTATTTCTGGAGGAGTTGGCGAGAGAGCGCGCGGACGGAGAGAAGGTCGCCGAGGTCGACACTCTCGGGGACGAATTTGACCTGTGCGGCGGCGGAGGCGATTGAAGAAGATCGGAGATGTTTTTCCAGGCGGCGCTGGGTATCTTGGGCTTTGCGCGAACTCCGAGTCGTGAATATGACGGTCAGCGAATGTGTTTTGGGGTGCGTAGAGAGGAATTCATCGGCGAGGCGGCAGCATATTGAGAAGCCTAGGCCGCTAAGATGATAGATCAGTTAGTTGCAAGGCCACTTTTTGAGGTACCCGGGTAGTAATGGGCCAATTGAGATAGTCCGAACCTGTTGGCACCAGTCACCAGGACATAAATGTCCTGCTGCTCGTTTTCACCCATGACTTGCCCCTTTTAACGGACTTGACATTCGAGACCGACACTTTTTGTTAGGGAACGGGTCATGTGATGGCGGTGCCTGAACCGCGGAAGTAACAAGTTGGAGGAATAAAGACGAAATGACTCAAGTAATATGATATTTCGAAATCAATCTCCAATCTCATGAATACGTTGCTCTCGTCTGGCTGCGGTGTTGAATATATCACATGACCGTCCTATATCACGTCGCTGCATCCCCGCGCATTTCCAGGCCGCGACAATCCAACCCTGCCAAAACGGCGGGCTCTCCAGCATGCGCGGGAAGCCATGGCCGAACGACTCGAACGCTTCTTCAACTCGACCGTGTTCTTCTTCCTCGCCTTGATTCTCCTCTGCCTCATCCTCCTCACCCCAGTCGACGCCATCTACCAATGCTGGGAGACGAATCGTCTCACCAACATCTTCTTTATCACCGGCGCTTATGTCATCACCTTCCTACTTGCTGTCCTCATATATGCGACCCGAATATATACCAACCGCAGTACATTGGCTGGGATCCCAAAGGCGTGGATCCCTGTTGAAAAGGAAGATGTGAATAAGAGCGTCAGACGCCTGGTCGTGGAGGGACTCGCCCGCAGTGCGGTCATCTCATACCAAGCTCGACCGCGCGATACCTCAAATGAGGCAGGTAGCTTTCAGAACTACAAACATCTTTTGATCGACCCCGTAAATCCACCATGGGGCCATGTTGAGCACCCCGGCTGGTCGTCGCCCGCATCACCAGACTTGCCCGACCTCCCATACCGCACGGTCATCCAGGAACTGCCGAACCTGATCGAGGCAAAAGCAGTTTCACTTGCGCCTGCGGACGCGCTCAAGTCTGCTTCTCCAGATCCTTTCCCAGACACACGCGTGGTGGAAGTTCTGCAACGGCCTGCTTCCATGGGCTTGCGGCAATACATTAGACACCTCACATCCCTAGGAGCTATTGACCCACCCGAATTGGGGGCAGACTTCTTAATACTCTACGAACGTGCGCGGTTTTCTTCCCATGAACTGCACGAGTCAGAGTTCCGTGATCTCATGCACCTTTTCGCAGAGATCCTAAGAGGAATGACGTCTCTCGCGACACCCGTCCTTGACGAGATCCGTGACAGTGCAAGCTTTCGCGGTACAGATAGCGAATCTAATATTGGACCTTCCGATGAAGAAGGAGAAACAGATACCGTCGACCAATTTGGGTACGACGGTCCCTTCACCCCAATACGCAGCAACAGCCTGCGGCCATCCACTGCCTCTACCTGGGAGATGCAGTCCGGGTATGATACGGCGCCCGCGACGCAGAGTCCGGTCTCGGCCCGATCGCACGGTAGTGGCTACTTTGCGCGGGGATTCCTTCGCACGCCGTCGACACGATCGCTCCGACGTGTACAATCCATCCAGTCCGGGAGTTCGGGAGGAAGCGTGATCCGGTTGACGCAGACTCGAAGTCCGACGGATCTGCCATATACCATCAACTACCCTGGTCGTAGAAACTGAGGCCATATGTCCTCCCCGGAATACCCATTACTGCCTGTACATTATTAAATCGCTGTATAGCCGGATCTCCCGGATTAATATCTGATGCCCAATCGGATCGGACCAAGCGCGACTTAGTCACGCGGAGTTATTTCCGAGACTCTTGGCAACAATGCAACTTGATTGATAAGATTGCGCACCAGTATTAACTAGTTACACGTCAGACAGAGATTTAGAGATTGCGAAAACCAACGCTCAACACGGCGCTGTCCATTGCGTTCTACTTGTGTTGACCATGCATCTCTTCCGCCGGGGCACATCCTCACTCTTCGGCTCCTCCAATGTCTCCCTCGCTTCCTCGAAAACCGACACCGACACCGAGACCGACGCCGTCGGCGACAATGCACTAGCTCAGGAGGGATTCAAATCTATTTCAGCGAGTGAAAAGCTATTCACAAAAACCGATCCGACCATTGACGGGGAAGATTGCCTACACGACTGTGCCACATGCACCGTGAAGTACCCCGCCAAATTCGACATCGATCACGAGGATGAGCTGTATGGACAGGTGCAGGGATGGGCAACACACATGCTCGTGGCAACGGCCAAATCAGACTGGGTGCGCGACGTAGCCGACGAGAAAGGGAGTCTCATGGAAGCGATTGAAAAGGGAGGAATAGAACCACGCAATGGGGTAAGCCGATCTCGACAAAATACCCAAAATACGCCGTATATGCAGCTCACCCCATTATTCCAGACGCTCAAGTTGTCGGCATCAAACATGCCCGTCCCGGACGAGTACCACATGTCCGAGCCAGGAAAACAACCCACAAACGTCCTCCTCCTGCCCAGTTTCACCGTCGTGGAAAATGTCACGCCACAACTGGCTCCAGATCTCATCGAGCACTTCGTCAACAAGTCCCTAACGACAACCACACCCTTAGATGACCACCCCTCAATATCAGCAGAGGAGCAAGAACCACCACACCCAGCCAACACAAGCATCACAACGCCACTCAAGTCACACGCATGTCCGCACGCAGCCGTCATCCTCCTCTGTTCGCAGCGCACCCGTGATGCTCGCTGCGGCCAATCTGCACCGCTTCTCCGCCGTGAATTTGAACGACACCTGCGGCCGCTAGGCCTGTATCGCGACATGGACGATATGCGGCCCGGTGGCGTAGGTATCTACTTCATCAGCCATGTAGGCGGACACAAGTACTCCGCCAACGTAATTGTGTATCGGCGTAGGGATTTTGAATGGTACAAGCGCGGCGAGTCAGAAACGGGTGATGAGGGTGCTGCGCAGGGAATCTGGCTGGCGCGTGTGCGGCCGGAGGAGTGTGAGAATATCATCCGGTATACAGTGCTGCAGGGCAAGGTACTGAAGCCGGGGCAACAGTTGCGAGGTGGGTTTGATCGAGAGCGGAGGTTGATCAGTTGGTAAATTTAGACATCTTTGAATATATAGAAATGCATTCTATTTGCATGATTGTCGAGCTCAGGGTTGGTAGTAGGACAAAACACATCTTTTGATGGAGGCTTCAAGTCCTTTCTGGCTTCCATCCGAAGTCGTCAGGCAAGTATAGTCTGCTCAAGCAGAACGCTCTTCACGTCTGCTAAAGTTGCATGGCCGGTGGCAGCATTATCCCGGTGATCTCGGCACCGCGAACCTGCCATCCAACGGATACGACATGCTTCGGTTTAGATCCTACCACCGATAAGTCAGGGCATTAATTGTCCCGAGATGCCAGGCAGTGAAATCAGCACAGGATCACAATGTTGTAACCTGGGGCTATACCCAACTCCCTCATACCGAGCAATATCTACGCAGCTCTCGTTATAAGTTACAACCCCGCTGGGAAGTAACTTTGCCTCCCAGACATCCCCCCGTTCCCTAAATCCTCCATCCAAATCCTCCTCGACACATGCAACTCCGACTGCCGAGCCGGCAATGCAGCCACAAGACTCACGCCAAAAACGTCATAGTGGCATATCCCGGAGAATATTGCGGCAGATGACCAGCATTCGGACCCGGGCTTTCCAGAAGAATGGACTGCGTGGGGGTTTCATCAGCTTATCACCCCTTTCTCCGGAGATGTTGACGTTTGCGGACGAGAAGATATTGATCGGTAAGGAGGCGAGTATCAGCATCAGTGGCGTCCTATAGGGGCTGATCTATTTTCGGCATGACTTCCTGGGTCACCCGGTTTCCAGGTTTGGGGATACAGAAAGGGGGGTTTCAGCCCCAGGGCTGGAACTTGGAACTCTGGGAAATTTGATTGCCGCGCTAAGAGCCATTCTTCTGACCGACACTTTGATAGGAGATTTATTGGTGGAGGGGATATAAGGTGTGACCAGCCAGTCATGGAACGAGTGATTATGAAGTGATTATAAATTCTGCTAGCTATGATAACTGACTGACTAGTTACTAACTGGTTAGTTAGTTAACTACATAGGATTAAGGAGCATTTGTTTCATGATTTGAGATGGAACCTCAGGAACATCATCCTCAGCTCACTGTTCCACGCACATGTGGTTGCAGGGGTAAAGTTAAGCATTTGCGGGTATACAGTGCACGGCCGTGGAACGGCAATTCTGATCTCCACCTTCATGAGAGTTGTATAGCACACGCCAAATTGGACATTGCATCATATCTTCCAGCACTTCAAAATGCGGGGTAGCTCGTACGGTATCTAGGACGAGACCGGTGAAGCTCTGGATTTGATTTGGAATATGCAGCTTTCTTCATAAAGGGCTCGACAGAATGTCCTGTGTGGAACACAGGAACTTATCACGGATATTCCTCCCGCAATCAGAGAGGAGATTCAATCTACATAATGAATAGATTGTACACTTATCTCGATTACAGCGCGTATATCTGGGCCATGTCAAAGTCCTTCAATAATCATCCGATGATTGGATTATTAGATGGATCCGCTTTGAGCTTGAGCCCGCTCCACTCACTTGTCGTTGATGTTATTTCCGAACACTAATATTGGAAGCGCGGAGTCTGCCTCTTTCGGGTGTAGATGTGCAGGATCCACTCATCGTTGACTGTCGTTTTTACTTTTTCTCACCTGTGCGCAAATGCCGAGTCCGCCAATGGCTGATCCCGATGGTGATTGCGATGATGACGACGATGATTGTTGCCAGTTGAGGAAGTGTCATTTGCAAAGCCCGGATACAGAAGATGCAGGACATTTTCACTTTGATTCCAAAGCCAGTAGGAAGGTTGATTAGTGGATATAAGGGGATTCTCATTGGTCTGTATGCACGAGAAAGTTAGTGCTCGTAGCACCTATGAGGCGAAAGCACCAAATCGCCGATTTCCACCACGAACATTGGTGTACCCGTTGTGCGGTGCGCGTCTGCGTTTACTCGAGAATCTACCTCGTCGCTCTCGGTCCTCCCTCGATCCTTGAGCAAGTTGATAAGGTTGGAGGATCAGAGGATCGTTTTAAAGATTACCCCGGTGGATCCCCACGTTCATGCCCAGCTTGAGCCTTGCTTGGTCACGCTTATGATCCTCGATGGCATTGCTTCTCTGGTATGCCGATCGAAGCTTTCTACGGTAATGGCATAGTGTGGTGACTTGATCCGACGCCAACCGACATCTCGTGAAAATGAAAAAAGAACATCGTCGACCTTCCATATTCATCGTCGCCACCTACAAAGTATAAAATGGATAATCGAATAATTTAAAAAAAAAAAAAAAAAAGAAGAAGCATACTTTCTGCTTGATGGCCAGATTTTGGCTTTGGGTGAACAATAGGATTGATAGGGTATACGGTGAAGAAAGACACCCTACTCATACGAGCTCAGGGGCTCGGCCAGTTTCTCATTCTACAACCCTTGCGAATCAGGCTCTCAAGCTGCATGTTCGAGAAAGTCTAAGTCCATCAGACACAGGATCGCTTGATGGCTCGGGTGCTGCTAGTGCCGGGTACTAAGAAGCTCAATCTGGGCATTCAGAGATCCCATCTGAGGTGTCTATTTTCTGATCTATCTCCCGGTACGGAGTACTCTTCACTCTGTGCGGAGAGCTCTATACATACTCTGTACTCCGTATTAGATGGTGGATACAAACCACATCAAGGAAATGAGATAACTCGGAAGAGCAGGAACGGGACGGGATCTGGGGATGGCGCACGCCGAGTCACGGCACCGAGAAGATGCTTCTCTGTTAGTGCTCTGTATGGGGTACGGAGTGCTCCGTTCAGCCGCGTCATATCCATCCCTTGCTGGTGATTTCTTCCGGCTACGATTTGCCAACTCTCGTAATGATCCCGCATTTGACCGTTTCTTGCGGGGGTTTGCACGGAGTCGTGGGTTCTGGACCCTCTCGCGCTCTATCTGTCGCCGCCGTACTCCGTACGCTAGCACTAGTTTCCTTCTTGCTCTGTTTTTTCCTTTCCCTTTTCCCTCTCCCTTTTTTCCTTTTTCTTGATACGAGATCGTCGCTAGTGTGAGCGGGTAGGAGAAAAGTCCGGAGCTCGGTCGAGGCTGTGTGGCTTGGCCTAGTGTATCCGACCAGATGACTGGCTGGATTCGCATATTGTCACAAGCTGCATGTTATGATATCATTGCTCTCAACCCATCTTATGTCTCCCTTTGTGTCGTGCTTGATAGTTCTGCAACGTCGGGACTCGGGGAACCTGATAAATAGAAAAGCTTGGAAAAGAGATCCAGACTATGACCATTCATCCAAAGGATGACGGTCGTGGGTTCTATCCAGACCGGGATGTCGAATAAGGGGGCATGTAGTTTTCAGATCCCGACTCAAGGCTAACTTAATTCCCGCAAGTCCAAAGTAGCCAAGTACAAAGTGGAGGGGAATCAAATCATCGATAGATTACTAGCCGAAGTACTCGTACTCCGTACGAGTACAGGAGTCCAACTGGTCTTCTCATTCGGGTTGACCCAGGTGGGTCACTTTGTTCGTATTGTGGGGGTTTGGGATTGTTTTCCAAGGCAATCGCAATTTTAAAAGCACTTAGGTTCGGTTGCCAACCTAACCTTTCCTTGTCCTATCACCGTAGTGTGCTAAAAATACACTGGTCCCTACAGTTATAACAGGTATTACACAGTTCCGAGTGGTACTCGCTGTACTCTTTTCTCTTCTTCCCCCCACTGCCTCTGCCTCTTCACATTCCTTTTTCTTTCTTCCCCTTAATTTGTTCCTAAATTCCTTCTCTACACCTAGTGGACGGGCGGGACCCGCTCTCGACTCCGTTCCACTACGACTCGATTCAGAAAACCAGCTATCATTTCTCCATATCATTTCCGATGGACTAAGTAACCTAACCTAATTAACTTAGGTGGGAACCAACCAAAGTGTACCACCGGTACCTAAGGTACACCACTAGAAAAATAATAATAAGAATAATACAAAATAGTAATAATGATAATAATAAAACAAGAATAAAAATGAAATGAAAATAAAATAAATAGAATAAGCCCAGTACGGTCATATCCACGCCGTTATTTCCCTTCCCAGTGCCTTCGCTACTCTCACTCTCAAAGGCTCACAGTATGACTTGAGGCTCCCCCTTCCTTCTTCGCCCCCTCTCTTTTTATCGTCTATCATCTCCCCATCCCCATCCCCATCCCATCCCCCTCTTCCTTCTTTTTCTTCCTATGAAGATATTATGCCCTGGGCTCGCTTAAGCATCCCGGCTACTCAACCGGCCTGACCAGGACCATCCCGGGCTACTTATCCCGAGGCGCTGACCTCTTTCCCTTTCCTTCTTATCTCCACGTCGCCTACCCGCGACCCGCTTCCCCACCGTGAGTTGTTTGTGTATAGCTCGCAGTCATGGCTCCCGGCAGTGGACGCGACTTCAACTGCTCCTGGGAGCATTGTGGCAAGGTTAGTTTTCATTCTTTCTTTTCTTGCTTTTTTGCTTTTGGTGGGTCGCCACTCTTTCTCGCCTCAAACCTAACGGCGATCTCCAGTCTTTCAATCGCAAGTCGGATCTCTGTCGCCATTATCGCATCCACACCAATGAGCGACCATATCACTGCACCGTCAAGGATTGCAACAAGAGCTTCATCCAGCGCAGTGCCCTGACCGTGCATTCGCGGACTCACACCGGCGAAAAGCCTCATGTGTGTGACCATGAGGGCTGCCAGAAGGCATTCTCAGATGTAAGCCGATTTCGATGTCGCGATCCCCCCATTTTCTAACTACCGCAGTCCTCGAGTTTGGCCCGTCATCGTCGAATCCACACGGGCAAGCGACCATACATCTGCCAGGAACCGACTTGCGAGCGGAGGTAAGCAAGCCGTTGATCGTCTTGGGTCCCAAAAAGCTCACTCTGGAGCCATCATAGTTTCTGTCGCAAGACCACCCTGACCAAGCACCAACATCGGTCGCATCCCGCGGGCTCTTTGACTCGACCACCCTCGGAAGATGCAGCTTCGGAGCACTCGTATCAACACCCGACCCCGGTGACGGTGTCAGTACCGAATACGCACGAACAGTATCTCCTCGCGCAGCAGCCGTATTATCCGAATTCCGCAACGCCCAACCATGAGTTTTACTCGCCGCAGAGCGTCCCGATGGGTCAGGTACCCGGCCGGGTGGCCGTGCACGAAACCACGCCGATCGTGACCCAGAACGTCCCCGTCACCTCGGCGATGAACATGAACCATACGCAGCATCCCCAACAACACCATCACCATCAGCCGGCGCATCCACAGCAACACCAACCGTATATGCAGATGATGCAGCCGCGCTACGATCCGAGCCCGCGGACCAACTACCTGCCACCCGAGTACCACCACCCGCCGTACACGGGCCAGCAGGTGCCGGAGGGACAGCCGATGATGGTGGGCTACCATCCTAATTTCCAGTACAAACCCCCTGCCCGGATCTTGAATCAACCGGAGGGGACTGACTGGGGTTTTCTCGGCGTAGGTTAAGAGGAGATCACGCATAGAGTTTTGGAGGAAACATTTTGGTGCGATTGATGCCCGTCACGACTTTTCTATATTCCCCGATATCCCTTTCATTCGATCGAGAATTCGAGATCCTCGCAAATCGTCCTGTATTTTTTGCTCTCCGCTTTTCTTGTTCTTCTGCTTAATGGGCGCTTTCTTTTTGGATTCCCCCCGTCATTTCTGGTTCTGCTGTCATTTAAAAGGGAGAAGGGACGGCGTTTATTTCCACCCTTTTTTACTTTGATTTCCTGATACCTGGCATGAGATGAGATTGTGTGTTTCTTTCCAAGGCTTACTTAGGCTCAGATGGCAACGGGATACGAAGATCACCTCGAGTGAATTTTGCATGAGAATACTTTCAATCCTTCATAACTTAGACCGTGACTGGTCGAAAAACCAAAACTACGGGCCTATCTTATGATCAGGCCTTCCCTCACAGCAGAAAATAGAAAATCGATTGGCCATGGATCGGAAATGCATTGCAGGAGTCGTGTGGCATCAAGACAACTACGCGCCCTTGATCACAAAGTTCGCATGTCACTCGTTTACGCGTACCAACAAGGGCCGCCTTTTCCTGACCCTTGCATCAACGAAGGTTCCCAGTGTGTGTCCCGGAGTTTCCGATTTCTCTTTTTCTTTTCTTTTCTTTTCTCTTCTGGTATATTCCAGGATATACACTAAAGTTAGCCCTTACCTTTAGAATGTGTTTCTGGACACGATAACGCAAGGTAACAAGACTAAGTAACTCGGCGAGAAAAACTCGGCGAAAAGTACCAAAACAGGCTAAGACTTGAATTTGCGTAGAATAAATCACCACGGCCAGATAACTACTCGGCACTTAGGGTATTCTTAGGGTCGTATGTGGCAATATCACATCACTGCATCGTAACCCTGTGAGACATGGCGCTATTTCTCATTATATTCTTTGCGAAGACACTTACGCCTAGTGGAAATTGATAGTTTTCTTTTCCACGACTGGATAGGCTAGGCACGTCCTAGGAAGATAAAATTCAGGACTTCCAGGTTGTCTCGGCTATTTCTTCTATTGGAATGTTGATTGTCTAACGAGGTGTTTATTGATTTCCGCCCTGATGGAAATACCTGCTTTACTAAGTGGAACATGACGGAGTCTCCGGACTCGAATCCAGAAAGTCTCAGACGCAGACCTAGGAAATGACTTAGAGCTAAACAGGGTTGGATGTGAGTCGGGCGATGTCCTGGTCCATGGCGACGTTGGTTGCCTTTAAATACACTATACTAGGTAGTTATCATGGACTGAATTTAGTGCTGAAGGGTTTCCCCACACGCGCGTTTAAAGAGAGGCCTGAGCTGTAGACTTCATTCTATTCTCATCCTTGGGTTATACCCTTGATAGGGACTGACATGGATATTTGCAGACCTGCGTACCTAGCATATCACTTCGGAGTAATGAGGGCCGGGATGATACTACAATCTGTGAAGCTTGTCACCAATCAAATACATGTAATCCCATGTCAGTAATCGCGGGAAATATTAGGGAAATAGGCCAAGACCCGGGACTACGCTTCCAACACAGGTATCAAGAAATAAATCAAGAAAGAATACACACCGACATATGCGATAAGTACAATGTTATTCGTAATCGTCTACGACGCATCGAATCGCGTGATCGTCGACGCATGCAACGAACCTGCGAAATGACATGCTGAGCCGATTAGCGCTGTATCCCAGCCAATCTCCGTGGCATCGACTGGTGGGGAATCTCACGCCAACAGCGTCTCTAGCGCTGTTCCATCGCCACTCGAATACAACCTTCCTTCCTAGGAACAAGAAACAAGGAAGAGAAAGTCGCTAGACCGCCAAAGATCGGTTTGACAGGGAATATGGAAGATTTCTTAGACACATAGGCTGTGGGGTTCCCCGACTACGACTTAATCCAGGAAACCTTCACGATCGAGAGCGATCGAGAGCGTCTTCTCTACCGAGGCTGATTTGCCCCAGTCGCTGTTGACGCTAAGGCGAATACAGGAGAGGAATATCTGCCAATCAGGATGGATCGGATCGAGGACGAATCATCGGATTTTCTGTTTTCTAGCTGCATATTGCCGCTGTGATGGGTTGGTGACTGTACGAAGTATGTTCAGCATATTATAGAGCTAGAGTACTGGTACTCTCGCCCTTAGTGCTTGGTTCATGGAAGAAGGGGAATGACCGAGGCAAGTGCATAGGAATGATTGAGATGTGGGGAGATAATCCCCGGGAAAACTGGTCTCGCAGATTATTTCCGGGTTGGTGTGAGTGGCGGATAGATCGAAATGGCGGTCATCTAGCAGGGTATCCGTGGGTCGGTGAAATATGGAGCCGAGCAGAGCAATGGCAATGACTGCACTAAAGTGCTAGGACTCCGTAGACGCCGTCGCTTGTCTTTGGCGCGCTGTGGGGCGGTGGGTAATACACCTGTGTGCAACACATGAATTCCCTTCTCTTAATGAACGGACATAACTATCATGGTGCAGATTGCAGAGTCGACGAGGTTCAATCTACTTAACAGAAATAGCCGAGTACCGAGGAGACGACGTCACCGATCAGGTGGAAAATGGTACCGATGTGCAGCGCGCATGGCGCTAACCGTAAAAGCTCCGATTCACAACCAGGTGGTTTATGCAGTTTATGGTAAGGGGAACACGGAGCTGTCGATCGTCGGGAAAGCCTGGAAGCTGGAGCTGATGAAGCTCGGAGATGGCTCCAATCCCATAGTGATTCCAAAAGGAGCTTGGGCCCCGAGACGTTGGGGAACTGGAACTCTGGGGATGCACGGAAAGGTGCCTTTCTCGGATGGACTCCGTCACGTATGTAATGAGTAATACAGTGCGGAGTCTCCGTATTACTTTCCGAAGGTCCACTTAGCACAATCCAGGTTCCCGGAACGATGGGGGCTCTGTACGGGCCTTGTATTGGACATATATGTCATTGTTCCTGACCCACAACTGTCCCGATAACCAACGCGGAAGGCATTTTCCTGATCTGGAATGGTGAGTGGAAGCAGATTGTATGGGAAGAGCAGTCTTGGGTATCACAAAAAGGCGTACGACATGACACCTCTCCACCGATTCATGACAAGAACAAGTTACTTCGAGGTAAGATATACCATGTTGAGGCTAGAACAAGCTTTGCGGGACGAGACCAGGGGGTTCAGGATGAATTGAATTCACTGGATTTCGAGTCCGAAATGGGTGAGTGAATAGTTACTCCGTATGAAACATATCGTTGCCGGATCAGGCAGGCCAGGTGTCGCTTTGATTGGGTACGAGTGATCGTCATTGATCTCGCAAGTTGTGTATCGCGGCTCAGTTCAGGCTCAGGCTGAATCGAAACCCTCATGACTGTGGCAGTTTGCCTTTGGATGAGATGAGGACGGAGTACCCGTTGAGGCTCTCCTGGGAGGAGGATTAAGGGATAATCGCGCCAATGAAATGAAATCAATAGAGAGATACGTAGGCCATAGCGTTGCCTCCACTTGGTCCAGATATTGTTTCACGGTTCTAGACCAGATCGTCATGGAGATGACGGTACGAAGTGGTATACGGAGTATCCATCATCAGAAGATGATCAGGGGCTTAGCAGTCCGTATGTATTTCTTTTCCCAGAGAGAACACGGAGAACTCTGAGAAATTGAGAAAGTGGGAAGGAGCTGATGTTGGGTGAATCGAACCGTCGGCAAAGTTATCGACCAAACTGGGGTATCCTTGTCCTTGATAGTTAATGAGAGTAGTGTGGGGGTAAAGGTAATGTACAACTAACCTGTATTCAGCAATTCTACACGAAGACACGCTGGGCAAATTACCTGTACACGCTCATTGGTTCTGGAAATAATTAGTCTGTTATGTTTGTACGGAGCACTGACGGTATGGTATTCCAGAGATACGAAACCGCGTATTCGCGCCAATTTGAACTACGTATTCGTATAGATGTAGATGTACGGAGTATAGTGGGTGTTCATAAGTTTGAGTCCATGGTTTTACCGCCTATTTTCTGCCGCCATAAACATTCTGAATCATCTGCTATCTATATGCAAAACCTTTTAATAACTCATATACAACTCTTTAGCCCTGAGCATAACTTAGAAATGATTAATTGTGAAGGAATATAGCATCATAAACTACAAAACGCGCTTCTACAAGCCAGGTGGACGAAGTGACCGGTGAAGGTGATAAGGGGGTGAAAATTAGGCGGTAAAATCATGGACTCAAACTTGTGAACACCCACTCTCAAGCCGAGGGAGGCTTTTTCCGGAAAACAAAGGTTACACTTTCTATATCGGCATTTGGAAGACAGAAAATGGAGAGAAAGGAAAAAAAGGGTTTCCAGCCATGGCGCATTTATTCATCGAGACATGCATGGAGAGACACTTGGCTGTACTTGCTTTTCCTAGGGCTTTATTGACAGCAATCTACTTTAAGCCTATGTCGCCTCTAACTGCGAGGTTACCATATTCAAGGCCCCTTTTGGTTTTGGAAGGCTTTTTCACAACAGGTCTATCGAGCACCCCCCAATTCCCAACCAAGAAACATGGAGTATTCGTTTAAGTAGACAGGCATATTGGGTCTATCGAAAGAGTCTAAGATGCTACCATGGAGGAACATGCTGAAGTACCACCAGACCAAAAACGCTACACTTACAAACTACAGAAACACCGCCTGATATGCTCAAGAACATCCATTCGATATGCTTCGCTCCTTTCTGACAAGCCCGCTAGCACATACGTGCCAATCTAATCATCCCGGACAGCAACCTCATCCTCCCACTTCGGTGACCCCATCGCGCGTGCCCGGTTAATCACACGCTCAATGCCGTCCAGGCCCATCTTGAGCACATCCATCTTAGGACCGTAGCTCAGACGCACAAAGTGGTGACAGGGACTATCGAACAGGTCACGACGCTTGGCCGGGTTCAAATCGAAGAAGATACCGGGCACCACGATAACCTTCTCCGTCAGGAGGGCGTTGAAGAAGTTCAATCCATCAGAAATGTTGGCCTCCTTGGGCAGCGGCGGATCGAGCGAAGTCAGGTCGAGCCAGATGTAGAAGGTGGCCTGCGGCACGTCCCGCATGCGGAAACCCATGTCGTAGAGACGCTTCAGGACGTAGTCGCGCTTCTCGCGGAAGTGTACCTGCAGGGCCTTCATCTCTGTGCGCACCAACGACGGCTCTAGCATCGGGATGGCTGCCTCTTGGAAGGGCACATTCGCGCCGCCGTCTAGGTATGAGCCGGCGGAGCCCAGTGCGTCGATGAACTCTTTGGGTCCGACAACCCATGCGATACGCCAGCCGGGGAGACGGAAGCGCTTGGTCATACCGTCGATTAGAAGCACGTCTATCAGAAGTTAGTAATTTGGGTCTCGGGCAACGAGCTTTGGGGGGCAACGGACCATCCTTGTCAACATCGACGACATGCTCAGCACCACTGATGGTGCTGCCGTCACAGTCGGTGGAATAGTTGTAACCGCCATAGAACTCATCCAGGATGAGGGTGGCGCGGTCACGGCAGATGTTTTGGATCTCGGCCAGCTCCTCGTGCGACACGAAGTGGCCAGTGGGGTTACGAGGGTTCGAGGTGAGCAGCACCTGAGTACCACGGGCGATTTCCTCGGCGATCTTGTTGGGGTGGATGTGATAGTGGTCTTCTTGAGCCAGAGGAATGGGGATGGGAGCAATCTATGTCGGGTCTATTGTCAGCATTCTCATTCCGCGCAAAGCCCCGAGGATAGAAAAGAAAATGAAAGGAACGAAAGGGAGGAACGCACGTTTTTGAACAAGGTTAACATCTCCGAGTACGCAGAGTAGTCGGGAATAGGGAAGGACAGGTAGGAATTGCCCAGGATAGCGGCAATCCGAATCAATCCAGCACGTCCACCGGGTACAATGCAGACATTCTCCCAGGTGTATTGGCTCTCCTTCCCTTGACGGTAGTGCTCATTGTACAGACGTGCCACGGCCGCACGCAACGGCTTGATACCGGCGGTCGGACCGTATTCCCGCGCAGCGGAGGTGATGGGGATCGACGTCGGGCGGGGAAAGCTTCCTTCGATCTCGTCGTCGGCCTCGGGGGCACCCTGGCCAAGATTGGCCCAGCTGTGGGGATCCTCGGCATAGCCATGCTCGGAAGCTCGCTCTGTGCACCAGACGACACCAGTGGAAGCACGGGAGGCATCGAGACCGGCATGCGGACGGTGGCCCTCGTGGGCGGTACGGAACTGGCGATGAGTCTCGGATTGTTGCTCTGGAAGATCGGCCCGGTTAGTCCCAATTGCTTTACAGGGGTCTGCGGAATATAATACCGTTGTCAGACAGGCCTTTGCTTTGTGAGAAGCGGCGAGTAGAGGGGCGCAAAATGCTCACGCGGCGGCCGGAGAACGACATGGTTGGCTTTTACGATGTGATTGGTGTAGGCTCGGAATCTTTGACTTTGACAAAGACCATGGACTTTCTCAGGGGCGCAGGGAAAGGGCTTTTTAAAGGAAAAATGGAAAATAAAAGGGGAAGCACACTATAAAAAGAACTGATGTGGCCCTTCCTGACGTTGCGAATGCCGGGCCACGATTCGGTGAGAGCACCGACTGCTCTGCGCCGAAATTCCCGTTTTGAAAAGGATGACTGCATGGGGCAACAAAAGCCAATCTAGTAATTACCGCATTTTCGCAGCCCCTTTCACCAGATTCCTCGGAATATTGATACTTCAGCCCTGCCGAGCTTGTCAACTGCCGATACTGCCGAGAGACGGCATCCCGAACCACATAGAGATTAGAAGGATAATGATAAATAGATGTCAAAATTGTATTTGGAGTCGAATACTGCCTTGCAGAGCCCCAGGAAATACACAGTACAAAGACAACGGGTATGCATACATGAAGTTGCTTCATAACGTTCGTGGACATTCACAGAACATGGAGATTGATAGCACTCAGTCATCATTCGCTCCCGCCACGCTTTTCCCCGAGGGAACAGAAGAGCCTCCCAAAACAAAAGATCTGTCGCCTCTCGACACTGTGCCGTAATCATCTCATTATGCAGTTGCAAATGCCCTCGCCCAAGACGCCAGAGTCCTACCACATGGAGACCACCGTGGGGATGGTGTGGTGGAAGGACAAACGATGATAAGAAAGAGGGTATGACAATGGTGGTGCAGCTCTCCAAAAATGACCGGTCAACAAATTCAAGCCAATCCAGTTGGAGTCCAAAACAAAGAGAAAAGGGTGGGAAACAAGCGCTAGGGCGATATAAAGGTGGATGGTGGGACAACGATCAACGGAGGCTCTCAACGAAAGAAGATAGATAGGTACAAGTTCACAGAGGAAAAGGAAAAGCAGACAGGACGGACCGGGAGGGTGATCCATTTAGTCTACCACCTGGCAGTATAGCTGGATCTCACCCACCAAACCCTTAGCGAGCATGTCACGGTGTTGCTCACGCCATTCCATGAATGCGAGCTGTACGGCCTCATCGCTGTCAATGGTGACAAAGTCACCGTCTTCATCCCGGTACCGAAGGCGAACAGTCTTGTTGCCAATAGATCGGTTCGTAAACCGAGCCAGCTTGGCATCCACGCGGTCCGTCAACGACCGGAAGAGAATGTTGGTTGCAATCACCAGTGTGACGTAGTTGTCATCAAAATTCACCTTCGCTTTAAGCTGAGTTGGCATGTACGGGTCAATTCCTTCTTCCTGGGTCAAGGGAGACGTGGCGTGGTCTGAAAGGTGTCCCGAGCCGCGAGCGTCGTTGTATTCCGGCTCGGTAAATTGTGTCGTCTGGCCATGGGGCGGCTGTGTGCGGATAGGAAGTTGGCTGGTGGGAGAATTGGCCTGGCTCCGGTTGACTGGTGCCTTCATGTTGGCCATATGCGCAGGAATCGGAGGAACCGGGACGTTGTCCACGGTCTGCATGGTATGCACCCCCATATACCGACGTGTCTCAGGCGGTCCATTAATGTGGTTATGAATATCAGGGCTGCTGGCCGAACGCATGCGCTGAGCAGTGCCGTTGCCAGGAGGAGGTCCCTGTGTCCCGGACATGGGAGGCAACGAGGGACGCTGAGCGCATCGTCCGTTGGGCTGGGAAGGGTAGTATCCCGTCGGAGTGGAGCCATCTTTGGAGGTACCACGAGACAAGGCAGGTGCTGTGTAGCGATTGGACTCCTCCGTCCAGACCGACGAAGCTCCCGTCGAGTTGGTATTTTGCCGTCCGAAGGAGAATCCGGATTGGGAACTGGATCGGGTGGATGGAGTTTCGGCAGGAGAGAAGTACGAGCTCATGTTGTTCCGGTCACCGGGCGACATATTGCCCGAGAGCTGGGTGTGCAAAGAGAGTGCCGGATCCGCCCCTCCATAGCGGGCTCGGCCATTTGAGTGAGTACTACCTCCGGTGGCGGACCGAGTCCTTAGGCTGGTGCTGGATGCATTCCGACTCATTGTGAACTCAGAGTGGCCGGCATCATCCTGGTCATACTCTTGCTGATAAGGGTTGGGCATATGGGCCATTCCCTCCATATAGGTGAACTCGCTGTCCGAGGTACCAGTGTTCCGGAGAGTACGTCGCTCTGATTGAATTGTCCGTTGGGTGTCGATATCTTTGTACCAAGTCTTCATCGTTTCCTCGTTAGAGTACCGGATGATGAAATTGTCGACGACACCCGGGTCACCTTTCCAGAAGATCTGGATACGATAGAGGCCAGGCTTCTGAAGGCAGACGATATCTGTGACATTGGCCATGTAGATACGACCCTTCAATTGAAGACGAGGCTTCCCTTTCCCTGCGTGGGAGGGTTTGTCTTTAGCCATCATCAGCTTGGTTTTTTGTTTGTTCGGATTGATGTCTTTGCAGCAGAGAAGGATGCGCTCGAATAGAAAGATGTGGTACTGAACAATCGTGTCAGCTTCGTCCGGATTCCATGTTTCGTGTGAGGCACAAAGCTCATACCTCTCTTTCATTGTCCTTGCCACTGTCTCCCTTGACCACGGCGAATGTGCCAAACCGAAGCAGATCTCCAAATGAATCCATCTTTAGAGACTTCCAATCATCGACTCGTTCAGATAGATCCACTACCGCGGCTGCCAAGTGCTCTTTATTAATTGCCTCGTTTGCAAAATCCAGCACATTCTGGATGGTATCGATGGCCTGAGTGATGTCGGCTTTAAGTTGCTCATCTTCCAATTGTTTGCGCAGCTCCTATAAACATAGTGTCACATTAGTTCGATTCCGAATTGGAAAAGATGAAAGACATGTTCAACTTACCGACAACATGAGCGGGTACCTAGTTAAACGCTGGAAGGGCTTGACGAAGAACCCGTTGAGCGTTTTTGGTTGCGCAACCATCTGTTGAAGGTCGATGTGACGCGGAGCCCCCTTGATTTTATCCCACTCCTTGATGATTACTTCATCGCAACGCATCTGGTTAGCGATAAACGGCTCATACTGTCGAAAGGCTTCTTCATGCATGGAGAAGAGATTGCCCCAGTTCTGCATATCTTCTGGCAAAGCGTAGTGTTGCTCCATCCGAATCAAGAAACGTTGCGCAAAGTCCAGGAGGTTGTTGAGGTTCAGGAAAATCTGATGACTCGCGTCTCCAGTTAGGGCACCTGTCTCCTCCAACTCCTTTTTCAGTGCCTGCAGATTCTGTAGATGATGAACATAATCACGCTCGGTTTCTAAAAGCTCCTTGAGAATGTGTTCCCGCTTGGTAAGCTTCACATTTCCTTGGGCACCCGTCGGCGCATCTGCCACTTCCGATGGACGCTTCAGCTGGCCTTGCATCTCGAGTATATCCACCACGCGGTTCACCATTTTGATCACCTTGATGAAACCGGTTGTGCTCTCACCATACAGGTCAGTGATCAGAAAACAGTCTTGTTGAGGGAATGCCAGGTCCCGTAGGCATGCCTGCAAAAACTTGAATGTGGCCGCTTTAGGTCGTTTCGCTTCGGGGACTTTAACGGGGTCGACAATAAGCTCCTCCTCCGGACCTGAAGCATTATAGATTCTAAGTAGCGGGTACCCAGCTCGGAGACAGTTCCACAACGAAGAGACCGGGTCTGTGTTACCCCGTTCGCGATCCTCTTCGGCCATCTCCTGCAAGAAAGGTTCGAAGCTGGGGACTTCCGAAAGCCGTCTCTTCAGGTTGACACAGCTCTGATAAATCGATTCTCCACCACGTCGATTGATAATATTATCCTCGGCGACGGGAGCACCGCCCATCGTTGCGGAGTCCATCCTCTCTGTGGATGCCTCGACCGAGTAAATGAGTCAGACCAGCCAGGCTCAGTTCAAATCTGCACAGCAGACTCGAGATATATAGTGATCGAAGGGAGGCGACAAGCGTCGAGCAGACGGGATGCCGACCATGAACTGCCTGCGATTCGGACGATCGGGCGTAGATGGGCTGCGCGTTGCAAAAACAAGTTCGATCGGATTCCGATAAATAAGATGCAATATGCCACCCTCTTCACTGGTTGCGATGAATGGCGTTGTGGTGTATTTACAGGGAGAATTCCCCGCGGAGGAACCACGACCAGAGGATATATATGAACAGATAGAATACCAAAAACGCGTCGCCACTTTCCGCCGATGAAGGGGGGCGGGAAAGAGGGCTGAAATATATTCTGACTCCAGCAGTAGACAAGGCCCAATCGATGGGTTGTGAGTGATCGTTTGGAGACGACGCTGCGGCCGGGCAAGCGTGTGGATGAATGACAGGAGAAACGTTGGAAACCTCCCTAGGGTATCGGGGAAGTTAAATGGGGGGGGAGCCCGGTCACTAGGACTCTCGACAGGCTCGGGAGAAGGAAGGATAAGTCAACTTCCAAGGCGAGCTAGACGACCCGAAGGGAGCGAAAAAAGGACAAGAAGGGGGTGTGAGGGCGAAGATGTGGATGAGAAGGCGCGGGAGAAAGGAGAGGGTGCCCACCCAAGTGAGCGGAAGGAGGGATGTTCAGTTTCCCAAATAGGTTTAGCGTGGTTCCATCGGGCGGTGGGATGTGGAGAGGGGCACAAGTCACTCTACCTGAGAGAGATCTATAGAGTACGGTACTTCGTATCATCTACTCGTAGTAGTTATGTGTGCTGCTAGTTTAGGATACCTAGCCTTGTGGTGGACACCCAGTCACTAGGTACATAGTCTCTTGCTGGGACCGACCCTCGAGCTCTCCCTGTCTAGGCGGAGCACATTCAAACTTATCTCCTACGTCTGTATACCAGATTTGTTCTGTTTCACGGAATAGCCTTAAAATACGTTATTAGAGATCCCTTCCTAGCTGTCTTTCTACCCCGACGTCCCTGTATGTAGTCAACTACCAAGAACTGAAGCCATACCTAGTAAAGGTACAACTAAGATAAAAGAACATTCATCTCCCCAAGCAATGCGGTATACTTCCTACATCTCCTCTTCCGTGACTTGGCTATGTGTGGTTCGGTAATTACGATAAGTGAGTGTCAAAAGTTGAACTTGATATATATTTGTTGACTCGCATACCTCGCCTTCCATACTGACAGTCATGTGATCCACAGGCGTTGGCCATTCCAGTGCCTACATTGCTCTCTCTTAGGCGGCATGTTCTTTGTTATCTTTTATTTCCTTGGATCGTTAGATCCTGCACTTTTCCCCTCATCTTGCCCTTGTCCTCAACCTATCACATTTGATGAGTTGAAGTTCACCGTCTTTCTTTCAATCCATCACTTTATGGTGGATCCCGCCGCTAAACGTGACGTGACACCGACCCCGAATTCCTATCCTCCACTCAACCGCTACTCTCAGTGCAAGAGGGTGTGAACCTCTTTGAACTTAGTGTGTGTTTGCAGCTAGTACCTCCGAAGGGTTGTTGTGGGTGGCTTGCAAACTCACCGCACTTGGTCTCGGCCCCCGACTCATCCGTCATCGGGGTGCTCATCCTATCGCAGCTTCCCTCCCAGTCGTAAAACAGCATCGATGGAGGAAGAGCCAGCCCCCGATTCTCCTTCTCGCCCGAATCTGCGGTTGCAGGCGACCAGCTTCCCGGGCTTCGCTGCGCCGTCTCTCTCGCCGTCCTTCAAATTGGATGAGGGTTATTCGGATGAGACGAGAAGCCAGTCAGACAAGGATATCGTTTTAGACAATGTCATGATGCTTCCAGAATGGGTCCTCTCTCAGAGCGAGACTGACCGAGCCGGTAAGAGCCCCTCACCGCGTACTGCATTGCAGCTCTCGAAGCCTGCCCAACCTCCTCTGCTTTCTTCGCTCGCTAACACCACCTCTTAACTTTAGAACTCGCGTATAGCCTCCTTCGATCTCTTTCCACCTCCACCCTGTCTGCAGTGGTTGAGCGTCTTAATCCGCTGCTTCATATGGACCCGGTTGTTAAGCTGCCCCCGGAACTTACGTTTGAGATCTTCTCTTACCTCGACCCCAAATCTCTCCTTACCGCGTCGCTCGCGTCTCGTTCATGGCGAAGTCGAATTCTAGACTCTGGTCTATGGAGGGTGCTGTACATCAACGAAGGTTGGCGAGTGGACGCGCGCGCCATTCGGAGCTTTGAACAAGAGCATTCCGAAGCTCTTTCACCCCAAACCCGTAGGGCACGCCCTCGGTATTCAGAACCTGATCTGGGAGAGCCGAAGCATAAGAAGCGCGTCCCTCCCACATGGCTAAATTCGCGCGGTGTCGACGGCCAGCGAATAGCCGATGTCAACGACCAGGCTTCCACTGAAGCGGATGATGAGGGTGATCACCACATGGCCGATGCAACCGATCGAACGGCGTCCTTATCGGTAGACGGCATGGGATCTGTGGCTTCGGCATCGATCTTGCCGCTTTTCTCGATGCTTCAGCCACCTCTTCAGTCCTCGTTGCTCACACGTTCTCCGAATGGGACCGTCAAAGTCAACTGGGTCCATCTTTACAAGCAACGTCGGAGACTGGAAGCAAACTGGCATCATGGCCGATTCAAGAACTTCCAACTACCGCACCCATCTCACATGGATGAAGCGCACAAGGAGTGTGTTTATGCGATTCAATTCCAAGGAAAGTGGCTGGTGAGCGGATCCCGGGATAGAACGGTGCGAGTTTGGGACTTGGAGACGAAGCGGCTGTGGCATCGCCCGTTGATTGGCCATGAAAAATCAGTGCTATGTCTTCAGTTTGACCCAAGCCCTGAAGAGGATGTCATCATCTCTGGCAGCAGTGATAAGAGTGTGATCTTGTGGAAGTTCTCAACCGGGAAAAAGATCCATCAAATCGCCAACGCACATGCCGACTCTGTCCTCAATCTTAAATTCGACCATCGGTACTTGGTTACCTGCTCCAAAGACCGCACCGTCAAGATTTGGAATCGCCGGGAACTCTCCCCCATGGACGAGGATTATCCGCGCATCTGTAGAGGTGGCGGGGCCACATATCCCTCATACGTCGTCGACCTTACGGACATGGCGCCCAACGCCCTTGAAGCCAGTATTGCAAATGGACAGATCAAGACTCTGCAACCGTATTCTCTTCTCATGACTGTGGAAGGGCATGGAGCTGCAGTCAATGCAATGCAACTCCACGGTGATGAAATTGTGACCGCTTCTGGTGATCGCATGATCAAGGTGTGGAACATTCGCAACGGTGCTTGCTTGAAGACGTTGATGGGTCATGAAAAGGGCATTGCATGTGTTCAATTCGATAGTCGCCGGATTATTAGCGGCAGCAACGACAACACAGTACGCATCTACGATCACATATCTGGTGCAGAAGTGGCCTGCCTGCGAGGGCACAATGATCTTGTGCGCACTGTTCAGGCAGGATTCGGCGATCCACCCGGTGCGGACGAGGCTCTCAGGCTCGAGGCGCAGGAGGTCGAGAACGAGTTCTTCAAAGCACAAGCAGCTGGTGTCCCCGTTGATCTCGGTCCAAAAGCTCTACGGCGCGCTGGCCACTACTCAAATACCGCCGGCTCTCGCGACCCCCGGGATATTCCTGCCCTTGGTGCGAAGATTCCCCCAGGCGGCGGTGGCAGTGCCTGGGGCCGCATTGTATCTGGCTCATACGACGAGTCTATTCTGATCTGGCACAAAGATCGCGATGGCGCGTGGTCAATCGGTCACCGGCTACGCCAAGCTGATGCCGTGGCCAACGCTGCCCGTGGCAGTCTCAGCGAGGCGGCACGAGCTGCAGTTTCGGCGCAAGCCCAGCAGTTGCAAGCGGCTCAGGTCCTGATGACACTACCTGTCCATGGCGCCCAAGCACAGAATGTGGAACCAACGACAGACGTGGATACCGGCAGTGACCCGCCCGCGGCTACCAATACCAACAATGCTGCCACTCCTGCACCAGTCGATGCACCTCCACCTCCTCCACCCGTCGCCTTAATTAATCAACACTTGAATCAACTGGCTGCTGGCCATCACCATCACCACATCCACGCTCACGTCCGCCGACAGTTTGCTCAGACTCCTCCGACATCACGGGTATTCAAAGTCCAATTCGACTCGCGCAAAATCATCTGCGCGAGCGTGGACCCCCGCATCGTCGGGTGGGACTTTGCATGCGACGACGAGGAAATCATAGAAGCATGTCCGTTCTTCCAGGGCTTATGATCTACTCCCTTTCCATTCCGCCCTCCTACCTATACCTTACTCTAAACCTATTTGCTATAAGTACGCCTGGGGTGTGTCGTCTACGCTGGGCACGAGTCATCACTCTACCTGGCGAAATCATGACAACCTGCACCCCATGTCAACCTATCTTGCATACAACCCTAATATTGTCTCCCCCTCTCACGTTACGTTGCATACACCTCGTGGGCTCCTTTTGGCTCATACTCTAATCACCACGTTCATGTCTCTGCCTCGCCTTTGGGTATATACGTTTCAATATCTTTATTTGCTGATGTTCCAGCTATGGCTTCTTCTGTGCTGCTCTCTTGGAGGACCTTGCATGGGGAGTCTGGCGGCCGGTTGTTTTTTGCCTTCTGAGTGACACATGGCATAGCGTCTAGATGAATATTACGGACTCCGAAGTTTTTCCTCTACGTTCCTGAAGCTTAAAACCGAAGGGTAAGTAGAGCGGATGTCATTCCGAACAGTAACATATAGAGACCAAATCCGCCGTCAACACAGCGACTGATCGACAAAGTCATAAGACACTCGCACAATCTCCCAGGTAGACTAGAAGTAAGAATAAGTAGACCCATGTCTAGCAAGTCCAAGGAAACAAAAAGGGGTTGTCAAATCACCAATGTACGGAAAACGGACATATCTCAACAGGCAGGTTGACGAGCGGACAGGGCACCGGGCCACGAGAAACTGGGCAAGGACGAAATCCACAAAGGGAATTTCCATTGCATGCGATGCTGATCTTCACGAGCAGTCAAATATGTCTCACCGGTGGTGACGACTTCAAGAGGTTCCATACTGTTGCGATTCTTAGAGGTGCAACGACCCGAACAGCAGAGGTGGAGCTGAGCAGGTATCCAGGAGAGGAAGCTAGAGATCCAATGTCCTGCTTCAGGGAGCTCTTCGTCTGCGACATCATCGGCTGCGGAAGGAGCTGGTTGTAATTGGGATGAATCAAGGGAATCAAGAGGGATCTGATTTTCCGTCAGCGTCACGCCTCGAGCTGATGATTCCACCGTTGATGAAGCAGCCGCTGTAGGTCCATCTCGGGTAGGCGAAGTCCGCTGGAGACCAAGTAGTGGAATGGCCCTGCCTTGCTTCCGTGGACGTGGGGATATAACAGGGTTAGAGGTGGCATCTGAAAACGGCCACAGTCGACCAAGCGAAGGAGGAGTATATATCCGAACACGCTTCCTGGAGTGAGAAACAGGATTCTTGTTACTCGCGCCTTCAATTCCTGTCCCATATCTCGACTGCTCGGTCTCATTTTCGGCGATGGGAAGATTGCTCTGATGAAACGGGTGCCGAGCTAGATTTGTTCCGTGACCACTTTGTCGATACGGAAAGCGACCCTGGACAATGGTCCCATCCTCTGCTCGTCCGATTCCGACAACAGATAGACCATCAGGTCCAGGTTCATTTGACGGTGACAGGCCAAGGAACCGCAGCAATGCCTCACCATATGAATGAGGCTGTTGGCCGTCGCCTGGGACCCTGCGTCCGCCATTTTGCCCTACCAGAAATTGCGCAGAGCAGTATACAGCCTCGGGTGTATTGAAAGATGGAAGTCCTGGGGGCGTGGGCCATCTTTCCGGAGGTGGATACTGGGGTCGAACAGTCGAAACGGCAGCAAACACGTTCTCAGGCCAGCGGGGAATATGTTGATTTCCTTCTACTGTATCGAGAGAAATGGCCTTTGGGTGCAAGTTTCGAGCAGCATCTGCTGCCAAAATTGTCTCGGTAAACGGACCGGCGCCCAGGTGCGTGTGAGGCGAGGATTGATCAGAGAGCATCTGGTTACGCCACCAGACAGTGTCGATTTGGCCTCTCTCGTTTCTGGGAGAACGGAGTTCGGCTAATTGGCCGTCGGTGGAGGAAGCTGATGGGATAAACATGGCGACGTTGGCTGCTAGTCTTTCCTCGAAGATGGGACCCGTATTTTTCCCGGTTCCAGAACATCGAATACTTTCCTCTGGACTGGTGACTCTGACGGCATTGAAAATGGACTCGGAGGAGTCTGGGATGTCAGTACATGGAGACAGAGAGGAAGAGTCGCGGGTGTAGTTATGGCGCTTGAGGTTTTCTGAATCAAAGAAGCGATCTGGACGAGGAAATCGATGTTGTCGGCCGTTGTCTGCGCCATGGTCATTGTCGACGGGCATGGCGAGAGGGAGGATGGTGTTCAATAGTGAAAATGAGGCACATGGCAACTTGGATGGGTACAGAATGAAGCTGGGTCAAAGTGACTTTAGAGGGCAACAACATCATCGCGCTTGCCGTGCGCTCATGCAATTATTATACAACGAAAGGTTACCCGAGTTTATATGTACAGTCTTCCCAAACAAACGCAGTCAAGTACAAAACGGAGTCATCATCATAAAGGAGTGCCCACCGGGCTGGGCATTGGTTTTCCCGTCACTTGAGCGTGCTCCTTTCTTAGGGCTCGCAACAAGCCTTCAATCCTGCGACGTTCTTCTTGCTCCCCCTGTGCCAGCACTGTTAATATTGTGATTTTGCATTGGTTGGGGTGGACACTAACCTTCAGGATCTTCATGTTCTCGTTGCGAGTGTCGCGCATCATCTTCTTGAACTCGTTCTTCAGCACCATGGTAGATGTGGTCTCGAGAGTAGGATCGCGGCCGATGGATGACGGGCTACTGAGGTTCATCCAGTTGATACGCTCCTCGCTGAGCTGGGTCTCCAGATGCTCGCAGCGATCGCGCATAGTGTCGATGATGCCTTCGAACCGCTCACGCTCCTTCTCAAACTCAATGCTAGCCTTGGTCATGGCCTCATAGTCATCAAGGGTCTCCCGCAGTTCCTTCTCAAGAGTATCGGCGCGCTGTTGGAGATCACCACCGCTTCGCTGGCTCTTGAGATAGGCAAGTTCCTCGGCCATCTCGATGTTCCGCGTGTTCAAAGCATCGATCTCTTTCTGGATCTCGGGGTTGCCTGCCACCTCTGCCGCACGCTGGGCACGAGTACCGTAAGCGCCGTCGAGCTCCGCCTTAACCATGGTGAGTTCGGTCGTGATGCGCACGACTTCGCCCTCGAGCTCAGTCAGCTCGTTCTGCAGGCGGGTGGCATTCTCCTCGGCTAGTGCACGCTGGTTCGTTGCATCTTGCAAACGCTGCTCGTATTCGCTGCGGATTTGTTGAACGCTGGCCTCAAGCTCTGATCGCTGGTTCACAGCCTCCTGCACACGCGCGTCGGCCTCGGCGCGGATCTGCTGAACGTCGGCTTGGAGCTCAGCCAATTCTTCAGCTTGCGAATGCTGGTTGGATTCGCTGCGCATTTGTTCAATGGTGGCCTCAAGCTCTGCTCGCTGGTCCACAGCCTCCTGTACACGCGCGTCGGCTTCGTCGCGGATCTGCTGGATATTGGATTGGAGCTGAGCCAATTCTCGCTCAACGACCAAACGCTGATCGGATTCGCTGCGCATTTGTTCAATGCTGGCCTCAAGCTCTAATCGCTGGTTCACGGCCTCCTGCACACGCGCATCGGATTCGTTGCGGATCTGCTGGACGTCGGCTTGAAGCTGAGCCAATTCTTGCTCAGCGCGCTCACGAGCCTCCTCGATCTGAGCCACACTTTGCTCAGCACGGTCGCGAGCCTCCTTCATCTCATCGGTGCGCTCGCCGGCTTCTCTCACTTGCTCCGCGCGAGCGTCAGCCTCGGCATGCAATGAGTCAATCACACTCTGCAAACGAGCGATTTCTCCCTCAGCCTGCACCAGGGAAGCCTTGGCCTCATCCTGAGAAGAGCCATCGTGACGCATTGCATCAAGCTGCTGCGTCAACACAGCGAGCTCCTCCTGAGCGGCCTTGCCCTCGCGCTCAGAAAGCTCCAAGTCTTTCCGAGCATGGGCGAGTTGCTCGGTTAAGTCGCCAATATGAGCATCTCGTTCCGCATCTGACTTGGAGTTGAGCTCGCGCTGCTGCTGAATCTGGGTGGTCAAAATGCTTTTCTGCTCCAGCAGGCCATCCACTCGGCTCGCGAGGCCATCAATGCCGGTCTGAAGATAGGAGAGTTGCTGCTCCAGGCCTTCGCCATCAACTGCACTGGGGGGCGGGGGAAGCGTCGGTGACCGAGTGAGACCGAACCGGTCAACAATGGCCTGGACCCGAGTGTTGACTTCTGTGATCTGTTCTTTCCACGCTCCTTCGTCCAGAGCAGCAGGAACATCTGGGGTTATAGCCACAGCCACGGCCGGAGTTGGGCGTGAAGCAAGAGAATGGAGGCCATTTTCCAAATACGCCAACTGCGCCTCAACTGTTGCAGAGTTGTCCGGTGAAGACTGCGGCGGTGGATCGACGAATTCATCGGGGGTGGCCTGAACCATCATATTGCACATGCGCTCGCTGAGTTCCTCCAATCTCCTCTGCATGTTCTGCATGGCCTCTGAAGGCATTGCCGAGCCGTTCGTTTCTATACGTCCATGGATTCCGTAGTCCTCCAGGTGCTCCGGAGTCCGGTAAAGGCTGCGATCGTCAAAGTCGTGGCCGTCGTGAAGGTTCTCTGAGGGCGCGTCGAGATTCTTAGGCGCCTTCTTCAACCCCTTATGGGTCAACTGCAAGACACCCGCAGTGTGCTCCAGCAAGCGCTGGTTGATCTGCTGGGACCTGCGTTCCAACTTCCACAGCTCTTGAGCCAAATCTTCGCATTTCCGCTGGCTCGTGGCCAGCTCTGAGTCGCTCTTGTCGAGGACTTCGGCGGCACCGGAGCGTCCAAAGATGCTCCGGCTTCTGCGGTGCGATTTTGTCCCATTGGCACCATAGTCTCCACTGCTCCGGGGACTCGGCGGGCTGTACAGTCTACCAATGGATTGAGCGGCATCGCGCAGTTTAGTCTCCAGTGCGAGTTTGCGCTTTGTACCCTCGATCCGATTCGACAACAATGAGCGTTCCTTCTTGAGGTCCTCCACTTCCTCGAACGATAAGATCTCAAAGTTATTACTGTCCCCCATGGCGGTCTCGGTAAGAAGGTACATCATGACTGGGTCGCTGGTATTGAGGAGCGCTGAGCTCCGCGGATGAGTTGGGTTCAGCTACAACAAGTGACGCGTGTTAGCAGTGCCGTTCATTTCCAGCATGTCGGGCGCCTGATGGTTTTCCCTTACCGGATTATATCGCGGCCGATCTTCATGCTGACGGTTGACTGCATCCCGGTAGCCGTCCACAAGGGTTTTACCAAGAGGAGCGTGGACATCGGAGACGGTCTGTGTAGAGAGGTATCGCGGGTCTCCATACGAAGACTGACTGGATCGGAGGCTGATGTTCATGGCGGGCGTTCAAGGCGCGAGGAATGCAGCCGAGGGCGATTGTATGATTCGGGGGAATTTAGAAATGGCCGGTACACATCCTGGGAAGCAATGATGATGACAGGGGATCGCAGAGTCCAGTTTGGAGGGCGACAATGAAAAGGGCGTGGCTGAACGGAGTTTAAAAATGGCGGGGAGAAAAGAAGGAGCAGAGTTGCGATCTGCACTCAGCCACATCATTTTGTGAGCAGTCTTAGTCTTTAGTCTAGCGTTTCGACTATGATAGTATCTATCATTCTAGTCCGGGGGTATGCATTATCTATCTGATCTGATCTATTGATCTTTCGATTATCCGATCTATGCACTTTAAATTAGTGTAGTTCCATAGTTACTTTGCCCCTGGTGACCCAAATGCAAGCGAACCACGGAGTTCAATCTCAGCTAGAACTTCTAAGCAAAGGCCCTAGTCTTAAAAGGAACACACATAGCAATGACGACGGTACTTCCTCTATACTGGGAATTTATTACGTAGAGATTGCGGGGTTGCATGTACCACAGATGTAGCACTGAAAGCGACCTCGGATCTGGTGGAAGTCGTCGGATATGACGAACCGGACCCCGAGCCAAGACAAAGACCCGACGCGCTTTATCAACTCCCCATTTCCCTGCGATGCGCTCCTTGTCGTCCAGTCATGTCGACTTCGAAGACTCCGGAGAGCGACAGCTCGCCTGCGGCGCGCCCGCCGTTCAAGGTCTATAAACGACGGTTCTGGGGTCTGGCGCAGCTTGTGCTGCTCAACATCGTCGTCAGTTGGGATGTATGCTTAACTTACTCCGGATCCACTAGGCTATTTGGAGAATGCGTGCTAACCTAAGTAGTGGCTCACTTTCTCGTCTATCTCAACTACCGCTGCGGAGTATTTCCAAGTCTCCGAGAGCGCTATCAATTGGCTCAGTACGGCCTATTTGTTTGCATTCTGCGTCGCCAGTCCGTAAGTGAAACCTCACCTTCCAGGACGATGTGCGCATCGCCTCGACTGAGTCCTTTTCGTTTGGCATAGCTTCGTTATCTGGGTTCTGAACAAAGGCGGCCCCAAACCGGCCATCGTCACCACCGCCGCGCTCCTGCTCGTCGGGAACTGGCTGCGCTACGCCGGTACCAAAGCCAACGGCGGCATATTTGGGCTCGCTATGTTCGGCCAGATTCTCATCGGCCTGGCCCAGCCCTTTTGTCTCTGCGCGCCCACTCGGTACAGCGACCTATGGTTCTCGGACAAAGGTCGCACGAGCGCCACGGCCCTCGCCAGCTTGGCCAACCCTCTGGGCGCAGCGATAGGACAATTGGTGGATTCCGAGTGGGCGACCAAGCCCTCCGATATCCCGAATATGGTTCTATACATCTCTATCATTGTGAGTTGCCCGGCTTATATGTATATCACCTGCATCTGACAGTGACATGTCGCGCCTAGTCCAGCGTCGCATCGATTCCATCTTTCTTCCTGCCCGCTGCGCCACCGACTCCCCCAAGCGCCTCGTCCGCCATCCCCCGAACGCCATTGATACCCGCAACTAAGCAATTGATGGGCACGCTGGAGTTTTGGCTGATCCTGGTGCCGTTCGCCGTATACGTGGGTTTCTTCAATAGCGTTTCCTCCCTGATAACCCAGATCCTCAGTCCATACAGATACTCCCAAACCGACTCTGGGATTGCGGGCGCGATCCTGATCGTAGTAGGACTGGTGACGGCCGCGATCATATCACCCATCACAGATCGGTGGAAGCACTACCTGGGCTCGATCCGCGTACTGGTGCCCATCGTGGTGGGCTCGTATATCGGGCTGATCTTCGCACCATCCAGTCCCGCTGGCATCGGGCCATCGTATGTAGTCATGGCGCTGATGGGCGCTTCATCGTTTACACTTCTTCCCATCGTCCTGGAATATCTGGTCGAAATCACGTATCCTTTCTCGCCGGAGATTGGGAGCACCATCTGCTGGACGGGTGGCCAGTTGCTCGGCGCGTGTTTCATTCTCATTCAGGATGCTCTCAAGGCTAGCGCGAAGGCGGATCCCCCGTTGAATATGCGCAACGCGCTCATATTCTCTGCCGTTGTGTCTTTTGTCGCGGCTCCGTTGCCTCTAGCTATTGGCTTGTTTGGGAGAAATGTCCAGCGTCGTCGTCTGGAAGTTGACCGCGGTGTCGAGCTGCTTGCTGCGGAAGCCGGCCGGGGGAACCCTGGCGGTCCAAATGAGGACATCTCACATATCGATTCTGCGTCTCCTCTGCACGGGTCAGCTCTCAAGTCTGCTTAAGCTTACCGCGGGTAATAGGTCATTTATGATACGTCGGTTGATCTGCGGCAAAGATCAATTGATTCTTTTCTGTCGCATACTTTTGCATCTCAAGGCTGATAACGTCTCAGCGGCTAATTTCGATGGAGTAATACGGGCCCCAAATCTGTTGTTATATACCCCTTTTCGTTTCTGCCTGCCCCTCTTTTATTTATTGGATAATGGTTATGTGTACTGGAGCATGGTCCACAGAGCATGTGGACATTAGTTGAACGCCTACATGATCTGAATTGAACGTATGTTCGCATTTACCGTAGCCAAGTTTCACCCCAAGGACACTTTCTTTCACGATTCCAGGGCCGGGCCGAGAAGAACTCAACTCCTCTACGTGGGTATGTCCGCAGCCCCGGAGGTATCTCTACGCACTAGCACGCAAAATGCGAGGTTGATGGCAGTTCAGCACTTCCGCGCCGAATCCCTCCTTCTATCCGTTTTCAACAGATGAGATTCGTCTTAAGACAGTAAATAAAACACTAGCACAGTTCGAACAGGTGAAACCCAGTATCTGTACATGCAAGGCAGGGCAAGAGTGGTCTATGATTCTTCCCTTGGTTCTTCCCTGCCTTGAAACACCATATTGCGCACAATCGAGACCGATTAGAAGCCTCCATGCTTCTAAACCAAAGAAATAGACGGCAGACTGTCAGCAGAGCGACAGTCGTCAGAAAAAGCGGAGTTGGGTTTTCGTGACCTTGCATTCCGGTGGTTGCTCATATCGATACTGCCGAGGAAGAGTTGAGAGGCCGAGTCGATGCGAGAACGCGGAAAGCAGCGCATCGGAGGAAATATGCGATCCGTTTACTTGAGCTCCTTCCAGAGCTTGGGGGCAGCGCAGGCGGTAGCGCAGTGGACGAGGTGGAAAACTGGAGAATCATGTTAGGGTCTGGTGATTCCAAGAATACCTCGTCGGCAACGACGCCGGTTTCCAACACCAGGTAGGTACCCAATTCTGGTGGAGACTTACACTCCTCAACACAGTCCTCCTTGGGACCCTTGTAGTCCTCGTCCTCCTCCTGACGCGTGACACGCTCAACGCACTCGTCGTAGTGGTGCTTGTAGGGGGCACACTTGGCGGAGTTGGCACACTCTATTGGACAATTGGTCAGTCGCGTACACCGAGTCAGATTTGAGAACAATTGCGATGCCATTGGGGCACTGATGCTGATGATGACCACGAGGTCCATGCTGCGCGGATGCGAAACACATCCAAGACGCCAGAGCATCTCGGAATGCCGTGGAAAGGAAGATAACGCGGAGAAATCAACACTAGGGTCACTCACCCTCCTCAAGCTTGGGCTTGATGTCCTCAGGCTCCTCTTCCTCCTCTTCCTCTTCCTCTTCCTCTTCTTCCTCCTCGGGCTCTTCTTCCTCGGGAGCCTCCTCAGAGGACTCCTCGGGGGTGTCCTCAGCGGACTCGGCCTCAGGGCTCTCTTCAGACTTCTCCTCGGTCTTCTCGGCGGACTCGTCGTTGGGGGTAGAGGTCTCGACGTCGGCGGCGGGAGCCTCAGCCTGGGCCTCGGCGAAGCCCAGGGAGGAGACAACGTCAGTGAAGAAATCGGCGAGACCCATTGCGGTAGTTGGGGGCAATGACCGGAGGGTGGAGATGGGGAGGTATTGGAACTGAAGGTAGGGGTTGGTGATTGAGTCGAGGTGCGGGTTTTCCAAGCTCGGACTGGAAAATCGGGACGCCCCGGCCGCTGAGAAGGCCAATTATGCCGTACGTGATTGGCCAATCCGGCAGCCGGTCTACAACTGTTATTTGTAGTCTTTGACTTGTATATATTCAGTTTTCTTATTTTCGAATACAATTTAGAAGACTCGCGTGACTTCATTATCGAATGATAGCTCGTCAATCAAGTTTGTGGCGCACCGGGCGCATCTTTCCATTGTTGCTGTTAGTGTCGTACCGTTCTCGGATCGTTAGCTAATGGGAAATCATAATGTACATAAAGGCTTCCTGGCTCTTCAGATTCCAGCGCAGATTATATTGATCATATATTCACTGCTTTAGCCACTTAACCGACTCGACGCAAACGCTCCTCCAATTCATCGGCCACGCTCTGCGACTGAACCTCCTCATAGCAAGGCGGCGGTCCCACCGGCTCGGGTCCGGTCGTCGATACTCTCCTGTTATGCTGCGGTGCCGTTGGTGTATCGTTGGTGATAGTCAAGTTGTTCGAGTTGCCTGGACCTTCATATGCCGGCAACTCCTCGAGATGCACCGCTGCGAGGTCTACGCCTCGCATCCCTCGAGTCCCTTCACCCGAGACATCCACGGCCTGCTCTAATCGCTCCCTAATCCGTTCGAAGTTTGTATGGAAGTCGAAGGCACCGCCTTCTTTGAAGGTTACCTTGATTTCCACTGCGGGCAAGTTTGCAGAGATGCCGCCTCCGGAGACGGGCTGAACCAGGGCGGTCCAGACGTTGGGACCGAAGAAGGGAGCTGAGACGTGGGAATCGCGAACGTTGAGTAAGGGAGATGAAAAGGATTGTAGGTCGTTGCTTGCTTGCGCGGGCAGGTAAACAACCTAGTCAAAGCGGGGTTAGTCCCTTAGAGAAAGGCAGAGAGGGCATGGGGTGGGGGGGGAGGGGGGGGGGGGGGGAGACACACCCTTTGGTTGGTAAGATGGATACAGCCTGCACTACACTGGACAGACAAGCTCTCACTGCCCTTGTATCCAGGAGGTGGTGTCACGGCGAGAGCGGTGCGGGGAGGGGAAGAGTATATCAGACGCTCGCTAGGAAGACGGACGAAGCCCTCCTGGTCATGAAGCATCACCCAGTTGAGAGACATGGTCGGAGAGCACCATATGATGCCAAGCGAGAGGAAAGGACGAAGCGGAAAAGTAGCCTGGAGATCAACAACACGTAGAGTTCGGGAGATCAAGTTCACAAAGGGTCTGGAACGGGAAAGGATGAAAATCAACGTTGCGGGGCAGGCGGGGAAATGCTGCAGGGGATTTCACGAGTCTGACGTCCTTTTTGTTCTAAATCTCGGTTGTGCAAAAGTTATGTGTATCTGAGATCTACATACATTATCGATATAGCAAATGCCGCTATGATCTCTACCAAGCAGACCCCCACGTCCTGCTAGATGTCCGATACTTACCGCACCAGACCCAAAGGGACGGTCTACCCCAACAGATGCACCTGCAGGTTATGTTGGCCTCACGGGCCCTGGCTTCAATAAGGAGGGACCATGTAGTGAGCTACTAAAGTTGATGATGAAGATGTTACCGACGGGCGGAACTATGGAATGTTGGGATAGAAAGCTCCCTCATGTAGACCTCCCCTCCTCGCCCTTGAATTTAGCTCCGATTCTTAGCAGACAGACCAGTCTATATCAAGATACATATCACAATATCAGCACCAAAAGGTACAAAGTGGATGTTCTAGAAGTATCCGAGCATGAAAAAAAATAGCGCGCTAAAACCAGTCCCCAAAACTTTCCGGATTCGACCAGCTTACCTTCCCCTCCTCGTGAGCCTTTTCTTTTTTTGTTATTGTGCACTCACCTTTCTTGACTCCCCTGTTATTTCCTTAGAGATTGCTCCTAAGGGTCTCTGAAAGAGGAAGACATCCCCGCGGGAAAAGAGCTTTTGTGACTTTACGTCAGACCCGGGTCAAAGCTCAGAGCTCGTTCATGTCAACGCCGCCAGCCTGAGACCTTCTCCACCGGCTGCACAGTACGAACTCTGACTGATTGAGTTATCTGGCACCGTCCTCATGGGGAAGAAACAGCCGTACATCCCGCCCCTCATTGGGTGGCTCTACGATTTGGTCTTGTGGTCGTTCTCCGTGCTCATCGACCTCTTCTTCCGCGAAGTCCATCCGCGCGGATCCTGGAAGATTCCAAGACGAGGGCCCATTATCATCGTCGCTGCCCCTCATGCAAACCAGGTATGTCACTCCTCCGCCATGATTAGCCCAATAGAGCTGACCCCGCCCGCTTTCACAGTTCGTCGATTCACTTGTGCTTATGCGCGTCATTCGCAGCGAGGCCCACCGTCGTATCTCATGGCTCATCGCGGAGAAATCGTTCAGACGGAAGTTCATTGGACTGTTGGCGCGTGGTATTGGAACGCTGCCCGTGGCACGCGCCATGGATAACTTGAAACCAGGCACAGGTACTATCTATCTGCCCGATCCCGTCAACGAGCCCACCCTCTTGCGCGGCGTCGGCACCAATTTCGAAGGCCCCGGTTTTGAGAAGGAGGGAACAATTGCACTGCCGACTATCAACGGTACCTCGCACAGCACAGCCATCGCAGAGATCCGCGGCCCAGAGGAACTGGTTCTCAAGAAGCCCTTCACACACAGGGATGCGCTGTTCCAATTGACCGGGAGAAAGGACATTGGTAGCGACGGAAGCTTCACGGGAGATGCGGCCGAACAGGATCCCCACTTCGAGGGTTCTAAGTTTAAGGTTGCTCCGCATGTGGACCAAACGGCTGTCTACAAGGCTGTGTTTGCGAGATTGAATGCCGGTGGCTGTGTGGGCATTTTTCCTGAAGGTGGTAGCCATGACCGCCCGTCCCTGCTGCCCCTCAAGGCCGGTGTTGCTCTGATGGCTCTTGGTACCCTGGCAGACAACCCTGATTGCGGTCTGAAGATTGTTCCTGTTGGCATGAATTATTTCCATGCTCACAAGTTCCGGTCCCGCGCTGTGATCGAATTTGGTAACCCAATTGAAGTCCCGAAGGAGCTCGTGGAGCAGTTCAAGCAAGGCGATAGGCGTGAGTCTGTGGGTGCCCTCTTGGACATCATCTACCAGAGTCTTGTTGCAGTCACCGTCCCTAGCCCGGACTATGAGACACTTATGGTAAGGCCAGTTGCGTTGCCTCTGCCCCGATAGTAATTAACAAATCATAGGTCATCCAAGCTGCCCGCCGTCTGTACAACACCAAGGGCAAAAAGCTCCCCCTTCCCCTGGTTGTGGAGCTCAACCGCCGTCTCGTGAAAGGATACGCCCATTTCAAAGATGATCCGCGGATCGTCAATCTCCGAAACTCCATTGTCAACTACAATAAGCAACTTCGCATTCTCGGCATCCGCGATCATCAGGTGCAGTACGCCAAATTCTCTATCATGCAGGTCATTGCTACCTTGATCTATCGTCTGGGCAAGCTGGCTCTTCTTACCATCGGAACCCTGCCCGGTCTGCTTCTCTTTACTCCCGTTTTTGTCGCGACGAAGTATCTATCGATGAAGAAGTCGAAGGAGGCACTGGCTGCTTCTACTGTCAAACTACAGGGCCGAGATGTCATGGCCACCTGGAAGCTGCTCATCGCCCTTGCATTTGCCCCGGCCGTCTACGCATTTTACACCGCTATGTTTACTTACTGGACCTATCGGAACCGAATCCAAGGTTTCGTGCCAGACTGGGTGCCACTTTGGCTTGTGGTGATCATTGGGGTGGTCATATTCCCTACTATTTCTTTTGCTGCCCTTCGCATTGGTGAGGTGGGGATGGATATCGTCAAGTCGCTGCGGCCACTGGTCCTATGTCTGAACCCGACGTCAGCTAACACGCTAGTGAAACTACGGGCAAGGCGTGCGATGCTCGCTCAGCAAGTGGACGAAGCCATCAACACTTTGGGTCCGGAGCTGTTCCCAGACTTTGACGCTGCCCGGATTGTCACCGATCCGTTCCGGGAGGTTAGCCACGAAGGAGTTGAGAGCGACTTGCGTACGACCAAACCAACCCGGGGTGCGGAAATGGAAGACTTGCCCTCAGCAGAGCCTTTGCCGCGCAACGAGTCGTTCCACAACCTGGCCAACATTGGCTTCTTCTCTACCAGACCCCCGAGCCGCAACCGCAGTCGGAGCAGCTCTGCTGGGCCTCGTCCCGGCTCACGGTTCGGCCTGAAGCCCCTTAGCTCGATGACCCCCCTTAGCTCGATGAGCCAAAAGGATCCCCTGGAAGACGTCAGTTCACGGATCCGAGATGCGATGAGAGAGCGCGGCGAGCGACGCCGCAGACGAAGCGAGGACGGAAGTTGGGACATGGCCAGCTCTGGCCCGGGGACACCGTCCAGTGGTGAGGAAATCCGAAAGGATCTCTGACCTGGCTACAACGCCTACTCTTCCTGTCGAACATGAGGCGTTTGGCGATGACTTGTACTTATTTGCTGCGCTTTTTCATATAACCCCAATGCGAGATATCCCCTTCGTTTTGTTTGCCAAAGAACCAGTGGACCACGTAGGTCAACCGCCTAGTCCGTACATCCATCGATACATAGTAGCTAACACCGAAATAATGCATAGCTAAAATGATCATTACTGTTTTATGCGGGGTCTCCAACCAATTGTTGAGGCTGAGGCGGGTTCAGCCAGTCAAGTTACCGCGGGCCTCGTCACAGTGACTGCTCGTTGGCAGAACTAAAATAGCAGGAAATCAAACAGTGTAGCCTGATAGCATCGCTCTTTTCGTTTCCTACGACTCATTTGAATTGTTTATCAAAGTGGCTTAGCCCGACTCGCAAGAATTCAGACCACGTCGCCCGTTACACTAAAGACGGAAACGCCTTCCGCTTCCCAGTTCTGCGTATTCTTTTCTGTCCCCGTCCGACCGCGGTCGTATTAAGCCCTCAAGTCCTCAACCCCCACAAGTTGCACGAGTTTTGTCATCGCCTGCTATCACCATGGCGGGCTCAATGCATCTGTCGCGACTCCGGAATTGGTTCCTCGCTTCTCCCCCGATCGAATACGCGATCAACAGCCTCAAGGAGCTGCTAGTCGGTGCGCTCCGTCAGGGTCCCATCCCCCAACATGTGGCCTTTGTGATGGATGGAAATAGACGATTCGCTAGATCACATGGAATCGAAACTGTCGAGGGTCATAACCTAGGATTCGAGGCGTTAGCAAGGGTAGGTCCTATCCGTGATCAGCGGGCGAGCTTGAGACCCGTTTGAGCTCTAGCCCTGTATTTTGTTCTCGTACTGACAGTTACTCTAGATCCTGGAAGTCTGCTATAAGAGTGGCGTCAAGGTCGTCACAATTTACGCATTCAGCATCGAAAATTTCAAGCGGTCCAGGTTCGAGGTCGATGCACTCATGGATATGGCCAAGGTGAAGCTGTCGCAGATGGCGCAGCATGGAGATCTCCTGGATCGGTACGGGGCCAAGGTGCGCGTTCTGGGCCGGCTGGATCTCCTCAAGCCTGATGTCCTGGCTGCAGTCAATAAGGCTGTCGACCTCACCAGCCGCAACGGCGACCGCGTCCTGAACATTTGCTTCCCCTACACCTCCCGCGACGAAATCACCACCGCTATCCGTCACACCGTCGAGGACTACAGCAAGCCTCTTCATTCTGGGAACGGACATCTCCGGACACCCTTCTCCGAATCTCATATTGCGCACAATATCCGAGCTCAGACCTTCGGGTCTAATACACATGATACCCAAAGTGACTCAGAGTCGACATCGGCTGAATCATCTAGCCAAGAGGAGGATCTCATCCTGCGGAATGATCACTCCAACCGGATCTACGAGTCCGGATCATCCTTTTCATCTTCTACAACTCTTCACCTTGGTCAGGATGGACCGCACCTCAAGACTCTGCAGGGCAAGACGTCAAATGACGAGACCCCGGCGTTTATCTCTCCTGAAACCATATCACGCCAAACCCTCTCCGACCACATGTTGACCAAGGGCACTCCGCCTTTGGACATCCTCGTCAGAACCTCGGGCGTCGAACGGTTGAGTGACTTTATGCTTTGGCAGTGCCACGAGAACACCGAGATTGTCTTCCTCGACGTGATGTGGCCTGAGTTTGACCTCTGGCACTTCATGCCCGTGTTGCTTGGCTGGCAGCGACGCATTTCCAAGTCGCGACAAAACCCAGACGCCGAGGGCAACTTTGCCGGTGACAGCTCCGAGTCTAGCGAGGAAGACATGGACAACATGGTCCTGCGACAGGGCAAAGTCAAGGCGGTATAGATCATTCTTTTCACTATATCTTGTTTCTTTTTTCAGCATCCAGCGGATTTCGTGGCGTTAGGGCAACCCCGACTGATCATCATGTACTCATATATCCCAGCAGCATCAGCAGCGTTCGCACTCATTAACTACATCATACACCAAAAGCCTTATTCCTAAACTACAGATCATAGACAGATTCAATATCTCGTCTTTTCACCTTATTTGGGTCCCCGACTTGCTTAGATAAACCCCCGCGCCGATACCGGGCACGTGACGCTTGACTCAACGCACGGAACTGGCCGAGTACATCTCTTCTCTATCTCAACCATCCATACCACAACTGAATTCGAGATGGTCAAGGAAATCGCAGGTTCCAAGGTCCTTTTGCTGGGCTCTGGCTTCGGTATGTCCCTCTCTACGGCTAACGGGCAATGGCAATGCGTCGCAGCCCCGCAATGCCGCTTCCAAAAAAAAGTTTACGTTCGCTCACATTGGACTCTCAACAGTCACCAAGCCTACCGTCGAGGTTCTCGACAAGGCCGGTGTTCAGGTTATCGTCGGTACGTGCAATTGCCAATATGAATTGGCCCAACACTCTCAATCCGTCATGTTTCCCGTCCGGTTACCCCGCCATATACGATCATCCTATCTACGAACTTGTCAGTTGCAGAGAAAAATGACCACTGATCATTGTGCTTTGCTTCGATAGCCTGCCGTACTCTCGAAAGCGCCCAGAAGCTGTCCGAGGACTTCAAGAACGCCAAGGCTATCTCCCTCGACGTTAGCGACGATGCCGCCCTCGACAAGGCCATGGAGGGAGTCGACCTCGTCATCTCCCTGATCCCCTACACTTTCCACGCTACCGTCATCAAGTCGGCCATCCGCACCAAGAAGAATGTCGTCACCACCTCCTACGTGTCTCCCGCCATGATGGAGCTCGACGAGGAGTGCAAGAAGGCCGGTATCACTGTCATGAACGAGATCGGCTTGGGTAAGTTCTATTTTTCTTTCGAAGCCCGTTTGTCTCTTCTCAAATGCTGACTTTTTGACTTTCTATAGACCCCGGCATTGACCACCTCTGTAAGACATCTAGGCAGGAATTGAACGACACGTACAGCACTAATCTTTGCAGACGCCGTCAAGACCATCTCCGAGGTCCACAACGAGGGTGGTAAGATCACCGGCTTCGTCTCCTTCTGCGGTGGTCTCCCCGCCCCCGAGTGCTCCGACAACCCTCTTGGCTACAAGTTCTCGTGGTCCAGCCGCGGCGTCCTGCTGGCTCTGCGCAACGCCGCCAAGATCTACCAGGATGGCAAGGTCGTTAGCATTGATGGCCCTGACCTGATGGCCACTGCCAAGCCATACTTCATCTACCCCGGCTTTGCCTTCGTCGGCTACCCCAACCGTGACTCAACTGGCTTCCGCGAGCGCTATGAGATCCCCGAGGCCCAGACGCTCATCCGTGGTACCCTGCGCTTCCAGGGCTTCCCCGAGATGATCAAGGTTCTGGTCGACATCGGCTTCCTGAGCGACGAGTCCACCTCCACCTTCGACAAGGCCACCTCGTGGAAGGAGGCCACCCGCCAGGTCCTTGGCGCCGCCTCGTCCTCCGAGAAGGACCTCATCGCCGCCGTGGAGTCCAAGACTTCGTTCCCCAATAGTGACGAGCGTGACCGCCTTCTCGCCGGTCTGCGCTGGATCGGCCTGTTCTCCGACGAGCAGATCACTCCTCGCGGCAACGCTCTCGACACCCTGTGCGCCACCCTGGAGAAGAAGATGCAATACGAGGAGGGCGAGCGCGACATGGTCATGCTCCAGCACAAGTTCAACATTGAGCACAAGGACGGCTCCAAGGAGGTCCGTACCTCTACTCTGTGCGAGTACGGTAACCCTACCGGCTACTCTGCCATGGCTAAGCTGGTCGGCGTTCCCTGCGGTGTTGCTGTGAAGCAGGTCCTTGATGGTACCATTTCGAAGAAGGGTGTCCTGGCTCCCATGACTATGGACATCTGTGCTCCTCTTCTCAAGACCCTGAAGGAGGACTACGGTATTGAGATGATCGAGCGTACTCTGTAGAGTGTTCTAAAATCAGTGGTAGTTGAAAGTACAGAAATGACATAGATAACGATTGGACGCATCCTATTTTCTCTTTTATTACCTAGATATATATGAATCTGGACATTATCATAGGTATATGTCGATGTCTACTTCCAAGGTTACAACAGATACTCTGTTTCAGCGTTTTCGTTAATTTGTTTCACATGATTCCCAGTGTTTGCATCCGGAGAGAAACGAGGTAGTCATGACACACGCGCCCCATCTATTCTTATGCGACCTCAGTTCGATAAGCCTTTTTAGTCAGCTCCTTCAATTCGGTGACAAGGTGCTAAACTTCGGTGTTAGCCTAGTCTAAGCATTCACATCCAACCCATCTAACTCCTACTTTACAAGGTCTTAAGTACTCTCCTAAGTATATCATCCTAGCATAGACGGGAGATCTTTGGCTTTAGTTATCATCTTCTATAAATATATGCTTTTCTAGCTTCTTCTCCTTCCTTCTTCCTTGCTTCTTCCCTCGGAATTTCGTAGCTTCATACATAGATATCGATGAGATCGTCGCCAAAGCAAATGACGCAGAATGAAACCAGCTCATAGATTATGTCAACTACGAGGAAGCGTTGACACTCGTCGAGGCAGGGACGCTGATAGTGATACGTGAGTTACCTAGGTACGTGGAAAAGGTGCATATAGTAGAAAACAGCGATGGCATACTCTATCGTGAAAAGACAAGATTGCGACTTGCGCCTCGGTGAAATACGACCCGGTGTTCACTGTTGTAGGAGAAGCAGAGGACTGGCGAACAGTTCATTTCATTCATTATCATAGGATGACTTTCCTCTATCGTAGCATCATTGAAATCCTCAGTCCAAATCAACAACTGTATCTAGACCGAGGCCAAAACATAAAACCAACAAACACGCCATCAGGCACAATGGCCGGCCCTCTATGCAGACACAGAACCAAAATCACCGCCATGGGCCTTTCTAAACCAACCGATACCATGCATCAACGGTGTAGCATGCGTTTTTAGAACAGGGAGAGGTCCGCAGGGTCCATGCGCTCTCGACTTTTGTATTGCGTTGCAGGGGAAGAACTGAAAGATACATTCTATTTGTATCCGGTTGTCGAGAAATCACGGAGTCGATCAGAGAATAGTGCCAAAGCTGTACCAAGCAAAACAAGCAATAACGTCAGTAAGGGTTTCTGAAATGAGGAGGGTTGTGATCTGAAGAAATACCCGTATTGGTGAACAAGGGGATAAAAGCAGGAATATCAAGAAGCGAATACATACCCGAAAGTTTGCTTGATGCTGCGAATGTAGTACGTCTCCCAGTTCTGCTTCGTGACGTCCTCCTGGCCGATAGGAACGCCGGACCAGGAAACGCGCAGCTGGGTGACGCCGTCCACGTCGTTCTGATCGAAGTTCATCTCGAGGGTGCTGAAGTGGCCGGCGGGCCACTGGGCCAGACGCCATTTCTGGACAATCTGCTTCGGGGCGTCGAGCTTGACATACTCGCCGGTGACGTTGCCGTCGAAGATGGCGAACTTGCCGCCGACTTTGGCGCCCTCGAACTGGCGGGGAGGACCGCGGGTGAAGGCGGTGATGCGCTGGGGGTCGGTGAAGGTGTTGTATAGCTCTTCGGCGGTTGTGCGCATCTCGTCGGACGCGGACACGGTGGTGGTGTTCACGGCAACATTGCCGGTGGTGGAGGTAGTGGTGGTAGTGGCGGCAGGGGCGTCCTTCTTAGTCTGAGGGTAGACGGGAGCCGGGGTGAAGCCTCTGGATGGGTTGGCGTCGGCAGCGTGCTGGAGGTCCTTGGCGTGCTCGGCGATGAGAGCATTGGCGAGCTTGGACAGAGCCTCGCGCAACTGGGGAGTAATCTTTGATCGGACGAGGTCCTTTACGGGCTGCTTGGAAGGGGCATCGGCGTGGTTCTCAATCTCGAACTGAAACAGGGCCGCATTAGTCCTGATGCAGGAACTGCTGAGAACACGGGTCTAGGGAACGTACGACGTACTCATCTTCCTCGGTGTCGTGGGCTACCTCGGGGATGTTGATGGAGCCACTGACATCCTCACCATCCTTGGTCTTACCTATCGAACAGTCTCAGCTGCCAAAGCTCGGTGGAGATGGAACGATTCTACAAACCTGAGTACTCTAGGGACAGCTTCACATCGAACAGGGTGATGACCTTGCCCTTGCGCTGGCTGACGTCTACGTCGCCACTCATGGACACCAGCTTGTCTACTTTGGCGGACACGCCCCCTTCCTCAGCACTGATGGTGGTCAGGTTCTTCTGTAAGTACTCCTTGGCCCAGCCAGAGGCATCCTTGTTGACCCAGTGCCAGTTGTTGGGGTTGTGAAGGACCATGATGGAGGAGGTTGACTAAGTGTGATAAAAATTCTGATTGACAATTGTGACAGTCGAGAGACTCCGGTCCTTCTTCAAATCTCCTTTGGGAAGTCGTGGCGCAACTAGTTCCACTTGTCTGAGGGTTCTGTTCGATTTCGTCGGTTAGCGGCGTGTTTCGAAGATTTTTTTTTCATGGGTTGTGGATGAAAAATTGCACGAGGCAATGGCCACAAATATCAGGTCCAGCTAGCGTATTGCTGGACGCAAAACTATTCAGCAAAATAGACGGATGGTAGTCCGTCCCTCTGACTGGTGCCAGCTATGGTATCTCATCATTTGGGCGGGTTGGAGCATCTCCGGAAGGATCGAAGAACCAGGGAGAAAGTTCCGTTGGGGGTTGCAGGAAATGGGGAAAAGAAGGGAAGCTTACAGTTTAAGAACAGGTCCAGGAGAAATGCTGGCCAAAAGAAATGAAAGATGATTGAAAAGGAGAGAATTGGGAGAGGAGGGTTGATATTTGAGTGTCCAAGATTGACAGAAGACTCTAGAAAGCCCTGGAGATGAGCACGTGACTCGGGACCCATCTGCCGTCGTCACAATTTATCTTCATCACTACATAGGTAGACGGAGTGGTAAATAAGGAATTACCTAGGTATATACTGTGCAAGCCCGGTCTACAGCGAACGAATGGGGATACCACAAGTCAAACAAAATCCATCACTCCTGCTCCAATTGCTCCAGGTCTTCCCAGCCATCCTCAGCAATGAGCTGTTCTTTCACCCGCTCTCGTAGTCCCTGAATCTGACTCCCAAGAGCCTCGGTCCACTGGCCTTCTACAGTAGAGACCTTCTCCTTCAGATCGGTAGTAAGAGCAACCTCTTCATCTGCCCGAGCTTCCTGCATATCCCGACGCACGATTTCCTCAGACTCGCTTTGCCAGATCCTCTCAGCTTCTGCAAGGTTGCGATTGGCTCGCATGACGGCCGATCGCACCTCATGCAACAGACAGAGGAGATTGATCTGGGACTCGATGTATTGGTAGCTCGACTTTTCCGCGTGTGATAGTAGCGTATATAAATACTGCAGTGGATGAGCGTGGTAGCTGGGATTCTCCTGGTATTCATCAGCCGGAATCTGAAGCTGAATACCACGCAGCCTGTCCGGCACCTGCTGAACCAGGGCGAGGAGGGACGGTGCAATGTCCCAGAATGCGGACAATTGCTTTTCGACGCCACGTACCACGTTCTGCTCAATGACATCGAGGAAGGATTCTAGACGAGAGAAGGCCTGGGTCTCGTATTGCACCCGGCGGTCTAGGGCATCTTTGGAGAAGAATGCCTGTGTCTCCCGGATCTTATCCTCGTTCTTGCTTTGTTGATACGGTAACAGAGCGACCGCTTTGTATTTCTCATCACGGTCACTGACCAGCTCGAACGATTCGCGGTGAAGCTGCTCTCGTGCTTCAAACAGCCATTTCAGCTGCGTCAGTTTCTCCAACAGCTCGGGCTTCTCGTCGCCCTCCTCCTGTGTCTGGTCTGGAGTCTCATGTTGTGCATCGTCGAAAAGCCTGCTACTCAGCTCATTGATGCAGGTTGTCGCTCGATCAATGCGGTCATTGAGAATGGTCATCATCGGCTTCAACACGGACTCTTGATACATATCCAGCTCGCGTTTCACCAGTGCTCTTTCCCGCTTGTTCTCGTCGACAATCATTGCCGCTTCAGCTTCGGCTGCCTCTGCAAATGTGAGGCCACCTTCCTGAATCTGGCTTTGAATGTTGGACTTGAACTGGCGACGGCCCTCTTCGACTTGGCTCTTGTGTTCTTGAACCATGTCCTCCACGTCCTCCTTGTACCGCTGTCTGGTCGACTTAATTTCAGACAGCTCTGTGATCGAGCGGACTGTAGTGCGATAGGAGACCAGATCCGGGTGGCTATTGTTGACAGCAGGATAATGCCGTGGATACGGCGGGGGCAAAGTAATGAGTCGTGAGATGTCCAGCTTCTGAGTCGTCAAAAATTGCTCGGAGCGGTCTCTATTTCCGTGAGTGGAATAGCCAGGAGACTCTTCGTGCCAGCCAGCTTTCTCTGGAGGATACTCGTCTGAACCGTGGGCTTCGTATTGGTCAGTGTGACTTGCACCAGCGTCATCCAGCTTCGAAGGAGTCCTTTCTTGATCCCATTGCATAGAATCACGGGGAAGGCCCATGTATTTCGTCTCTCTCTTGGATCGTTGAACCTTTCTGTCATAACCCTCGCTACTGGATCCGGTCTTAGACTCCCACCAGCGACTGGGCGCGCGGCCCCTTGAGCTCATTTCATCGTTGCTCATACTCAAACTGGCAATGGGCGAGAGACAGGGCTGATAGTTATTCCACCAGGCAGACTCTGGTCGACTAGTCCGGTTCCCAGGTATTTCCAAGGTGGGCATCGATCTGACTGGCTTTGTCGATGGTAGGTTGGTTTGAGGAGGTGGCATTTCAAAAAGTCTGCTGCGCACTTCGTCGATTCCAAAAGAGCCCGCATCCCAATTGGCGCTGTAGCGCCCACGGCGTATCTGAGACTCGGTGATAATAAAATCAGTGAAGATTTTCATAGCCTCAGCCTCATTCAGGGCGGCAGCTTCTTGCTCGATAAACTTCTGATGTCTTTGAACAGCACCTTCAACAAAGTCGGTCTCCTGTCTAATGGCCGATTCCAATGATGCTTGCTGAGTAGCTCGTGGGAGCATATGTCTGTCTGGGGACAGCGGCATCATCGCGGATAGGGTTTCGTTGGGCAAATGCAGAATATGGGAAATGGGACGTTCTTCTGGCCCTCTGGAAGTGGCGTGTGGGCGCGATGAAACCTCTTTAGCAGAATTAAGAGGCGGGGTGGGAAGTGCCTTCGGTGGTATCATCTGAGATGTTTCTTTTTGAAACGTTGAAGGGGCGCCAGGCGAAAATGGAGGTGTATGTGCAAAAGCAGCAGACGGTCCAACTGGGCTGCGTTCCGGCTTGGGCGTCGAGTGCGACGATTGCTCGGAGAAAAGGCCAGTAGATGATGCTCGAGACCGCGAGAGATGACGATTTCCCTCTGAGTCCATACTCCGGGTGCTTTGAGGGGTGTATCTTGACGATGTCGGGCGCCGAGTACGACCGGGACTTTGTCCATGCTCTGGAAAGACGAGATTCGATGGCTTGATTTGCTCCAAAGAATCAGCCCAGGGATTACCACTAGGAGACACTGCACTCATGTCTTCAAAGGCCTGACTCTGGCGGTTTCGACGCTCTATCCGCCTTTCACGAATACCCTTAGCACTTGGATCTCGAACAGCTGGACTCCGGAAAAGACCACCGCTTCCAGGGGTTCTCTGTGACTGGTAGTCTGGCTCCTCCATATCTTCATTTCCAATTGGGTCCGGCGCTGGGATCGCTCTGGTGACATCAATATGCAGAGGCTCATGGTCCCTACTTGGCCGGTGGTTCATATACTCCTCGTCGACCCAGTCTGCCGGTGTTGGCGGAATGCTGCCGAGTCCAGTTCCTAACATGGGCGACGGTCTAGGCCGTACCCTGCTTGGGCCTTGCACAGTTCTCGTAGAAGACGACTCGGATGAACCACTCGCGCTGACAGCCCTTGCCGTCGGAGGAGGGCCTGGAGGAGGCGGCGGAAGTGGCATACCTGGTTCCCAGCCACTGGTTGAGGGAGAACGATTCCTCGAAGAGCCTGCGCTACTTACGACAGCACCTGCAGAGGCAGCCCTTCTGGATGCAGGCGGCCTGGGTGGTGTCTCCAATTGATCGGCTGATGGCCCCACTGCATTTCCTCTCAAAGATGGCGATGGAAGGCCTTGTTCATAGGACATCGAAACCCGAGACCTGGAGTGGAATGCAGCCGAGTTGTAAGGAACGCCCTGGTAATTATCCATTCGGCTTTGCGAGACAGATCGATGCCCCTGAGGTGGAGGCGGAGGGGGCAGTGCCTGTCGTGACCCTGGATCATTTGAATATACCATGGAAAGTGGACGAGGGCGATGTACCAAGCGTCGTTGATATTCGTCGTCCAAGTCGATATGGTTCTCTGGGGACGGATTCTGAGGCGGCGTCACCATCGGTGTCACCGAAATGTTAGGGTTCGCCGGTGTGAACTCCTGTGGCAATTGGTGCCGATTACTTGGAGGCGAGTAGGGCGGAGGAGGAGGCGACACGGGTACATCTGAGTAGACATGGTCAATGCAAGCGGCCCAGATGTGTTTTATATAAGATAGACTAACCTGCATGAGTCCTTTGCTGCGGCGAAACTCGATGTACGCTGTTTGCTTGGCTATATGTAGCCTGTGCAGAGCCTCCGCCCACGGGTCCCCATTCCTGCGGGTTGTAGGGGGCATTGTATACCGTCTGTTGTCTGGACGCCATAGAGGACGATGGGGTTGATCTGGAGTGCGCAGGAGAAGCAATATATGGAGAATGGGCCTGCGTGAAGGGACTGGATAGCGAGGTAGACGACAGAGGAGTCGATGCATGGTGAAACTGAGAGCTACTCAATCCCGTCGTCAACAGCGGAGGCTGGACGGCATGTTCTCGACGACCCGGTGAAGGGTGGTTATTCACAGGATTCGACGACCAGCGCGAGTACTGCTGCTGGTCCCCTGCATGGTTTGAGCCCATCCAGCTAGAGATTCCAAAACTTAGAATTGAACATCGTCGCCAACTTAAGAGCAGGGATATGTCAGAGAACGACTCGGCCTACCTATTCATACTGTCACCCTGTATTCAACGAATTGCAGCCGGATTCGAAGCCATGGCGCTCAGGAACCTCAAAGTATCACCCAAACAGATGGTAGATATTTGGAGCAAACGAGGGACTTCTATCAACGCAGCTGGCGAGCTGGGGGAAAATAAAAGCGTAGGGCTGCTTTGTGCATATCCAAGCGGACGGCACGCCATGGGGGGTTGAGAGCTAAATTTGGAACAACAGAACAAAGTAAAGAAAACACGATAAAGCCCCAGTCAAAGCGGGGAGATATGCAAGTTGAAGGTGCTCATCACACGCGGACCCTGCCTCGGCGCTTATCGTCGTAGCTGAGAGGTCCACTGCTGTTGAGCCCCCGCATTCACAAACCCTATGAATACCCAACCAGCATCCAGATCACAAAGGATCATGAGTTCCACCTCCTGATGCGAAGGGTCTTCTACAAGGTGTAGGAGGGTGTGCAAATGTGGGGGGCGGCTGGGTGAACCAAGTACTGCGCTACAAGGATTACTACCGAACAAAAGAATGGATACTCTGATCTTAATCATTGAATTGATTGAGTTCTAACTAATGCAGCCTAATTGAATACGGAAGCTTCTGTGCCGCCTCGACCGGTGAGAAACCGAGTCCGAAAGCTAGGCATGAGTTTCGACGGCGAGTCCTACAAGATCACTGATCAAACTGTTAGCGTCATGTACTAGACAAAGTGACCGAACAAATGTGTTTGAACAAGGGTGTCAGATAATATGCCCTGTCACAGGCGGTGGTCATCAATAAAAAATCCTTATGTTGACCGTCGTGATAATGTATGATAAATCATCATATAAAGGGAGATGTGAAAATGAAAGAAACAAGTTGATTATAACTTACATTAGACAACGCAGAAAGCCGGTGGCATCTATATCTTTAGTCCTGGACGACTGGAGATCCTTCCTGTTCAAGATCCATCAGCATCTGACTGACTGGATGTTGCAGGCACCGTGACAGATGTGACTGATCAGTCATGACGGGTCTCGTCTCGGCCAGCCGAAGCTGGCTTGGACATATGCTTGTCTTTTGTTTGTGTCGATTCATCATAGTAATATGGACAGAAGGGAGACGAGGCATGACATACACCTACAGTCTGAAAAGGGCCCATAAAGCCCATCAGGTTTTCACTGCAGCAAAATATTAGCGGCTGTTATCAAATGTTGAGGCAGCATGTGTTCGATGAACAAGTGTGTCAGAGAAGCATGAATGGTTATTAAAAAGATTGTGTCTGCATGGATAACTCCGATAAGACTCGTCATCTAAGGGGATCATCATAGAAGGTAGAGGCAATGTGAAGAAAGAGGACAGAAGCGGTGTGCATACCCTGTAAATTCCTACAGTCCCAGTCAACAGTCGACGGCAGCGAGCTACTACTCGCGACGATTAGCGATTCGTCACGAAGCAATGTGAGTAGACAAAATATCGCCAGACATGTCTCAGTGGGCGAGGTTTTCTAGGCCTGCCACAAAAAGGCATCTCCGTCATGACCGGAACGTTTTGTCAAACGACCGTCGGAGCCCAGTGCCGCTTCATCTTTGGACGGGGTGATCTTGGGAGATCTTGTGTGCGAGAGGATGAGCCAATGGCTTACCATGCGATGACCGAGAACGTCCTATTCTTCATGACAGTTAGCACGTGATCCAGAAGCGAAGTCCAGAACGAAGATATAGGTGTAAAAGATATCAGTCAAGCCATTAGTTATCGTCAGTGATCCGAAGACCTTGGACGGTAATTTCCAGCGTATATAATACGAAATGATCATCATGTAAGGGGCGATGAATGAAGAAAAAGACGATGTACTCACCATCTAAAGTTGATGTTGCTTGCAGGCTGCAAGTTGTGCAAAGTCAGTCCTACTTGAGGCCGAGTTAGCTCCATGTCCATCTCGACGACCATGTGTGATAAATCAAAGCAAGCTCGAAGTGTTCAGCCTGACGTGCAAATAACGAAGTTTCATTCCCCTGGGGGTCAAAGACTCTAGTTTGAATTGGGTTATGGTTTATCATCATGTTGAGCGTGTGCTCAACCGAGTCGTGTGCAGAAATGCTAACTGAGTCATGGAACTTACCGAAATTCCCTGTATGTCAGGCAGGGTCGTTTAGTAGAAGCAATGTATGTTCTGTTCATTCTGGAAGAATGCAGAAAGCAATTCTCGAAGCAAAAACATTGAATGCCATGGAGGAGATGATTGCTCGCAGTGTGTAGAAAGAAAAAGAGCGAAAACAAATTTCGGAGTTTTTCAAGCTCTGCGGCCGGAGCCACATTCTGCCGGGACTAGTCCGCATTGGGCTTGTGCCTTTGAGTGGGTAAGTCATGTGATATACTCCCACCGTCATCTTCTGCCTCAGGTGTCACTCTGGCCAAAATCCACATGCCTGTCAAGGGAAACTTTAAGAAGTTTTAATATCTCCTCGGTCACTGCAGTTGTGAGAGCCATGGGGATGGTTAAGCATATGTTGTGTATAATAGCTAATAGCTACCTAGGTGTCAGAACTATGTCCACTTCTTGAATCACATTGAAGATACATCTCAATCTTACTTTCCTATCCCGCTGCAATAAATCCAACTCGTCAATTCCTTTGCTACATTCTATACCATAGCCGTTAGGGTCTCATTGGTTGTTATCCGTTTCAGTCAATGCATCACATCCTTGTATTGTGGGATTCCCATGCATGCTCATGTCAGGTGGCCCGTTCGTTGGCAGTAGAAGTGTTTCTCCAGGATAAGCGGCAATCTGAGCCCGTGTTTATGAGTGCCTAAGAAAGTCTTGAAATCATGGCCAAGTAGAGTCACCTGTCAATTCTGTCACAATTTCGCCCTCGGTGCGCGCCTCTGCGGCCACCGTCATCTCGGCCCTTTCCCCAATACTGACTGCAAAAGGATCTTGCTCATCTTCAGAAATATCCCACCTGAGCGACAGACTGAAAATGGAATTCATGCACGGGTCCTCCGATAGCGACCAGTATTTCCAGGCTGTCCGACGGAGGTGGCTGGCCATATGGAAACCAAGGTCGACCAGAAGCGACGACACTCTCTGACACCATAGGAACCTTTGTCGGTCCCTAAGGTGCATGTAGGGCTTGCAAATATGAGGAATAGCCGGTATGACCGTTCGTGCCCCTGCTAGCCTCATCTTTGGCTGTAGACAGAAGTGTACCGCTCGACAGATTTGTGCAGCATAGTGTTCGGAAAGCAAATACTCCGGATGAGCAGCCGGGTGGACAGGGAAAGTAGTGTTCGGATGCGAACGTGCCAGGACTAGAATTTGAGCTTGGTATATCAATGATTGAATCATGGTGAGGGATGTCCAATAAAGTATATGGAGTCTCGCATGATCGAGTGAAGTGAATACATATGAAACTCCGAATAGATGATCTGTCGGAGGTAATCCGGGGCAAAGTACTCCGCCGGGTTCAGAGAGATGTAGTGGCCCGCCGATGAAGCCTTGATTTTGTGAATACCATCTTAGAATCCTTTCTCTGTGCGATAGGCAATTTTGAAGCAAGGCTTGGCAGGCGTCATGGTCCGAGTGATTGGCATCTTCAATGGCTCCCAAAAGAGAAGCAAGAACGGCAAAAATATCAAAGAGCTCATCCAGGGGGGTCCCAATGGTGTACTGCTGCAGATATTGATATTCCTCCTTCGGCCGCTTCACTAAGACTGTAGAGTGCATCTAAGAGAGGGATCAGTAAAGGTTGGGAAATAATTTAGCGGTTAGAGAGAATGAACTAGTCATCATACCACCATCATCTTCTGTACTTTATGGTAAATACCCTCTATGAGAAGATCAGTACATACATATCGGTAGCAGTGCTTCAAGAGGGCATTGGTGCCGGCCATATGTGCCAGCCAGACATGAAGGCCATAGGGGCAATAGAGACTCTAACACAGTTGAGCTTCAACAATCGCGAAACATAGACACTCTGGGACCATCTTACCTGTAATAATTGAAAAATGACTGTAGTATAAATCATATCATCCATTCGCACCATGCGGCATAGCATTCTCGACATGTGCTGGGTCGCGATTTCGTAGTGCTGAATCCCAGCTTGAAGCAAAGTACGGTCGTGCTTAATCCTTCCGAGGTAAATACACGAGACTGCCGCGAGTGCCCTTTCAAGCATTTCGCTTTTGGCCGGGCGCATGGAGATTTGAATTACCAAATTGGGTAAGATATCAATTTCACTCGAGTACATATCTGCCGGGGTGTATGCATCAATAAAGGTCGAAACAACCTGTGAACGAACGACAGAGGCAGGCTGAACGTTTATCGGGAGCGTCAACAGTTGTACACGACCACGATACTGGAGCCGGCCGGGTTGCCCCTCCTGCGGACGTGTCGACACAAATTGGTGCTCGAAGATGCGATTGCCCTCGTAGCCAGGACATGGGACTTTGCGCTTGATACATCGTATGCATTGTGGCTTTCCTAGGTCACACTGGACTGACTGTATTAATATGGGTCAATGTGGGTAAATAGGAGGATTCGCGCCAACCTTGACCTTGCGTTTCCTGCACGCCTTGCACCCTAGGGACTGGTACGGGATGCCGCCCATGACGGTTAGGCTTGCCGACCGTACTGAGCTCGGCTGAGCACTGTTGCAATTTATAGTTTTGGGTAAGTTTGTCGTTGCAGCCGATGTGCTCACATTTAGGGTGCCATTCGATGTGGACGTGACAGTTGAACACTTGGCCTCGCACGCAAATGCTGGTTATTTGGCGCCAATTGCCAATTTATTTTGGGCTGATAAGGCGGTGGGGCCATTGGGGTCACTGGGGCTGGAATAATATTGTTTGATCATTGCATAGTTAAAGAGCTCGTTCCGGCTCTCCGCTTACTGATCAGCACGGGCGACTTGACTCCCTAACTAACTAGTAACTACCGAGCTGCTCACCCCAAAATACCCAGAAGACGCGATAACATTGGCACTCATATTCGGCCCGCCCTCTTGGCTAACTGGACTACTCTCTTACTACATACAAAAGGCATGCTTATGGTAATACTATATGTGTGTCAGTCCGAATTAAAATGTTGGTATAACTAGTGAGTTTGGGTCCATATTCTATTCTACCGCCATTTTCTGCATTTCCGCCATGTTTACCGCCATGATAATCTACGCTATATACGTCTAGCTAGTATCTTAGGCCACGTGGAGGTGCTACTAGGGTTCTTGCTAATTAAATAGAAAGGAATAGTAGCATCAAAAAGCATAGAAATATTTAGGAATAGCATAATGAAGTATAAAGCTTATTTCTATGTACTGGATAGACAGTGATGGCGGTGAAACTAGGAGACTCAAAAGGCTACGAGATCATTCAGGTAACCCCTGATGCCGACAGGAACTAGCTATGTACTCTGATCAGGAAGGTAAGCATTACACACAACTGCTATGAGATGCTGGAGACGGCTAGATACTACTTTACATAACCGATATAGACTGACTTTCGGAAGGCAGGATGCCTTTCCGCTAGCTTCGGCGCCGGGCACCTCAAGGCACTCTAATTACGCCTCACGCATCGAAGATAATGCCCGGGCGGGGCCTTTTCCATATACCACGTGATATGGTGGCATAAAGAGGGGAACGGAGGCTCTTCTTTCTCTCTCATCTCTAAAGCCATTTTCCAGATTCCAAAAGCCCGCATAACTGGACCTGAACCCAGGCATTCTTCTCTCCACAATGTCAGTCAGAGCTTTCATCTACGCCTATCGCAAACCCGACATCTCCCTCGAAGAGTTCAAGAAACGATACGAAGCTCACATTGAACTCGTGAAGCGCATTTCCGGGGAAGACTTCCCGCTTTCCCACAAGCGCAGCTACATCGCCCGTTCCGCGACGACAGAAATGCACAGTTCATCGAAGCCGCAAAGTCAGCCCAGTATGAGCCTTTCGTCGATGATCCATGGATTGACCCGACAGCAGTCCAATCCCTCCAAGCCAAGTTCAGCAATAACCGAACCGAAATGCTCATCATCGGTGCCGGATGGGGCGCAAATACAGAATGCCATCCGCATGGTTGAGGCTGGCATACCAGCCCAAGATATTCGCATTATCGATCCGGTTGGCGACTTTGGATGCAGCTGGTACTGGAATCGGTATCCCGGGCTTATGTGTGACATTGAGAGCTATATCTATCTCCCATATCTGGAGGAGACGGGAACGTACCCAAGCATCGTTATTCGCAAGGCGAAGAGATCCGCGAATATGCCAATCTTGTGGCGCAGAAATGGGGATTGATAGACCGTGCGTTTTTCAAACCCAAGCGGAGAAGATTGTTTGGGATGATGATGCCAAAGAATGGTCGGTTGATCTAATCCAGCGTTGCAAGGGCCAATCTCCAGAGACTCTCCAAATTCGCTCCAAGTTTGTCACCATTGCTGCTGGTGTGCTTAACTGGCCCAAGCTGCCTAATACCCGGGAATTCTGGACTTCCAAGGTGACAGGTTCCATTCAGCTCGTTGGGCATACAATGTCACTGGTGGATCTCCTAGAGATCCATCGCTTGTCAAGTTGAAGAATAAGCGGGTCGTGATTATCGGCAAATCGTTCCACAGCTCGCACAATGGTCGCATTCAGGGTCTTGCATAGTCTTATTCTACAGCTATATTTACTCAATCCTGGGTCATTCACGATTACCTAGGTACGGCTTTATCACCTATTTCCGAGCCATCGAGGCAATCTCCTCGCCGGGATTGCTGTAATCCACAAACCCAAACTTCGCGTACAAAGGTGCACCGTCCTTGCTAGCATCCACATACGCCTGAACTCCGCGGGCATCGCCCAGATCACAGCCCCATTTAACAAGCATGGAGCCAGCCCCTCGCCGTTGGTAGTCTGGGTGCGTAGCAACCGTGTCTAGGTCTTCAGACGACTCAAATCAGTAGACCGGTGTAGAAAGTTGGGATGGAAACATACAAAAATGCTTCGTCTCTCCCATAACGCGCTTTCTATTCGCTTCCTCCTTCATGAAAAATGCATCGCAAAGCTCACCGGGCATTTCTTTATGCCACGGGCGATAGCGGCGGCCCCGTTCTTCAGGCATGGATAAGTCCCACTTAGCATATGCGGCTATCCGCGGCCGGCCCTGGACATCTTTCGCTTGAGTGTCTATCACTTTCATGTATCGTTGGAAAGGCTTGTTGAGGAGATCGTGGGCATTGGCATCCTCCATCCATTTGCGCACGCCTGGCGTGTTTGGGAACACGCGTTGTAACCCCGGGTCCGTGAAGGCTGCAAACCATAAGTCGGTGAGGGCTGAGTTGTCCTCGATGGTAAGGGGCTCCAGTGTAAGGGAATTCGGAGTGGTCATGTTCATGATGTATTGACTCTCAATGGCACGAGTTACGCTTAGATAATGGGGATGTAGAAATGATGCTGGTGGTGATCTCGTACGGGGTATTTTAATGCCCCTTTGATTTTGGACTCGCGATGTAACCGTGGCTTATGAGGACTCAGCCCCCAATTACGCGGCCGAGATACTTTAATGTCGATCAGGAGTAGACTTGATCAGTTGTCAGCCTCGCCGATTATCCTATGAGTTCCAAAATGGACTTTACGAAATAAAGCTTTAGGTACAAACCCAAAAGGACTGGCCGAAAGAGTCGGGATCGACGATCTGTAGACACGGGTTCTAGAATATCGGGACTGAACTAGTTTTGCGCTATTAGTACAATAGTACTCTGTAGAGTCGGTAGTTAGTTAACTATGTATAGTAGGAGTTAAATCTCAGTTGTCCACATGATGGAGTGGAGAGTGGGATTTCTTTCTTCCGCTTCTATCCCGGTGCCCGAGAAGATAGAATTCGGCAAGGAAAAGGAGGGTATAGACCGGGAAAGCGAAGGTCTATGATAGATTAGATGACATTGTCACTACGAAAAGTGCGAGTCCTCAAACAAGTGAAGCCGATAAGAATCATAGAAATAACAGTCGGAATGTCAAGGGGAAAACCGGGATCAACAGGGTCACGCGGGGAAAGATGACGAAAGCCGCGGGACTCGGGAATGAAGTCATACATTTAGACCGGTTTATTCCCCTCTCTTGACGTTAATCCCCCACTTCATCTTTGTCTTCCTTGTTCGCATCCATTGCTCTTTTTTATTTAATTGCCCTTGAAGCCGAGGCATCTGCTATACCATACACCACCTATACCTAACCACCAAACCCCTACCCTCAACGACCTCCCAAAATGTCGAGCGCTCCTCCCGTCGGTCAGGAGAACATCAACACTGACATTGTCACCCTCACCCGATTCTTCACGGAAGAGCAGACCAAGTACCCCGAAGCTTCGGGTGACTTCACCCTCCTGTGTCATGCTCTCCAATTCTCTTTCAAGTCCATCGCCTACTACATCCGTCGTGCCTCCTTGATTAACTTGACCGGTCTCGCCGGTTCCTCCAACACCACCGGTGATGACCAGAAGAAGCTCGACGTCATTGGCAATGACATCTTCATTTCCGCCATGCGGGGCTCTGGCAAGTGCCGCATCGTGGTCTCCGAAGAGGAAGAGAACGTGATCAAGTTCGACGAATACCCCGACGCCCGGTACGCCGTGGTCTGCGACCCCATTGACGGCTCCTCCAACCTGGACGCCGGTGTTTCCGTCGGCACCATCTTCGGTGTCTTCCAGCTGCCCAACGAGCTCTTGGGTCCCGGCAAGCACGTCGGCCCCGAGCACCTCCTGCACCCCGGTACCAGCCTCGTTGCCTCCGGTTTCACCATGTACGGTGCTTCCGCTCAGCTGGTCATCACCATGCGCGGCGGCGGCGTCAACGGCTTCACCCTCGAGAACTCGCTGGGCGAGTTCATCCTCACTCACCCCAACATGACCATGCCCGCCAAGCGCTCCATCTACTCCGTCAACGAGGGCAACAGCTCCCTCTGGGACGACTGGACGAACGAGTACTTCCACAGCCTCAAGTACCCCCCTAACGGCGAGAAACCCTACAGCGCCCGTTACATCGGTTCCATGGTCGCTGACGCCTACCGAACCCTGCTTTACGGCGGTATCTTCGCCTACCCGGCTGACAAGAAGAGTCCCAAGGGCAAGCTGCGTATCCTGTACGAGTGCGCGCCCATGGCCATGTTGTTCGAGAATGCCGGCGGTCTGGCTGTCAACTCGCGCATGGAGCGCTTGATGGAGGTTGTTCCTGAGCACATCCACGACAAGAGTGGTGTCTTCCTCGGTTCCCGTGACGAGGTGCAAAAGGTTATTGATATGTACAATAAGTATCAGAAGAAATAAGTGCGCCTTTGATTTTGCCTTGTCACGAGGTCATGATTGATAACCCCAACCCCCTTGGTGCCGCTTCATGCAACTCAGCCTCATTCCTTCTTATATTTGATCGCTTTTATCCATGGTGCCACGCCTTTTACCTGGAGTGCTGAGTGTGCTGAAGTCTTGTCCTGGCCTCCCAGTTATGATGTCTGATGTCGCTGCTTCGGTCAGCGACCGTACGATGTTTAATAGTATAAAATGCAATACAAAAACATTATTAAAATAATCTTTGCGCCTCCATAATGTTCTCTCTAGGTACGATCAGCTTGTCTTTACTTTCCCTGCCGCTCTGCAGATCTTCTCCGTTGCCGTTCACACTGATTCTCGAGGTCACTCGGAAAATATAGGACCTGGCTTCTATATTTTCAGAACAAAATTGTACATAGACCTGATGTATTCTCTAGATACTCTACAAAACTCAGAGAAGGAAATCCGAAGAGTGAAAGAACAGAATCCCACAGGGACGCTTGAGCAAAAGATGATTCAGAAAACAAGACCAATTGATCAGCCTAATCGACCGGATCTTCCTCGAGAAGAGTCTTGAAGCTGAACGGTAAGAAGGGGATACCTTCTCCCACAAAGTGCTTCGACATCGACTCGACCCAGTGCAATCGGAGCGAGTGCAACACTACAAATTGTTAGTATATTTTCACGAATGGACGGTCCGGGGTAAACTTACTAGCGCTGGTTCCTTCCATGACACACAAAATAGCCACACTCAAGGTAAACCAGAGGTAGAAGCAGAAGATAACCGCAATCACACGAATGACGGGGCCTTCCTGATCAAAGGCAGTGCCAAGAGTCATGTCCCAAAGCACGATGGATAGTTGCTGGTGAGCCAGAGAAAGAGCCCAGAGTCGAAGGTAGGAGGCGGTATGCGAAATACAGTTGAGGCAGAACTCAATGGTGTGAATGACCTGGTGAATCATGAGGTCGGAGAAGTCAAACTCTTCGTGCTCTTCGACATCGTGGATATCCTGGGAAAGCATGGCAACGCCTTCGCCGTCGCTGGCCGTGCTGTCACGGTAACCCCCATTGATTTGCTCATCGTCGTCCAGGGCGCTAACCCGGGATTGCTCGCCAAGTCCCTGGTAGCCCAGGGCGCGGGCGCGGTTGTGTTCACTGCGGAGCCAGAGCGGCTTGAGCAGAAGCATGATGGGCACTTGAACGACGGCAACAAGGAGCAGGAACACTTGAAGTCCGGCCTGATGAGGGAAGAGCGGCTCATTGACGGTACCAGGGCTCAGGAACATGAAGATAAGCATGTTGAGCAGACTCGGGGGGCTCTCTCCACTATCCTGCCAGTTCACGGACCACTTGTAGAGAATGGTAATGACGAGGTAGCCGAAGATAGATTGGAAGAACAGCATGCCGGGAACGAAATTACCCCAGATGTCGACTTTGGATTTGAAATGCCGTGCGTTGACGTACTGGAAGCAGAGAGCATAGGTCATCTAATTTCTTGTGTTAGTATTCCTCTTTGCAATGAGTGGAATATGACGGTTCCACCGTCTGCGCTTACGTGAGCCCATCCAAGCAGAATACTCAGCTTCATCTTCATGCTGTTTGAGAAAAGCAGAGAGTTCTCTGCTTCGTGCCAGTTCCAGTCCAGACCAATAGGGTAGCGATAGCCATCCTTCAACGTCGCCTCAACTGATTGGCCTGGTTTGATGTCCTCGGGCCATTGCCACTGACTGGGGAAAATGGTGAATGCTTTAGAGAATATATCGTTGTAGATGAAACCGGTGTACATGGAGAAGAGACCCATCATCAACATGATGTATCGTCCATAGAAAGCCATGTAGGTCAGCTCATCAAGTTTGGTGCGTAGCAGCTTTTTCTCAAATAATATCATTGCAGTGGCAGCCATAGCCATCAAAGCCCCGTGGCCAAAATCACCGAACATGACAGCGAAGAGGAAAGGGAATGTTACAATGGTGTACAATCCAGGGTTGACCTCGGAGTACTTCGGGATACCGTAGGCGTTGACAATGGTCTGGAACGCTTCCGTGAACTTGTTGGTCCGGACATAGGTTGGTGGGGTCTTGTTTGTCCGAATTTGGTTGACGATGGTTGGGACGGAGAGGCCGGCACGGTCGTTCACGTCCTGAAGAGTCGACTTGATCAAAGCAAGTGAGTTTGTCGGGCACCACGCCTCGGCAATGAGCGTCTTTCGCGCCTGGTCGTAGGAAAATTTGTTCAATGTGTCATAGACAGCCTTTTCCTTCTTGACAATGATCATCCAAGCCGCGAGCGAGCGAGCGATCTGCGAGAGCTCGGCGTCCAGAGTGTTCTTGGTGTTGCGGAGCACATTGCCCACGTCGCCAAGTCGAGTGTTGACCTCATGGATCTGATCCCGTCTCAGTTCGCTATTCTCGTCAACACCATACAGGGATGCTCCCAGCGATTCCGAGATCTTTCGAATCTTGGCAAGGATGTTCTTGCCGTGAGCAAAGATCACGAAAACACTCTTGTGGATCTCCTCGTTGTTTACGGGGTCAATAATGGCCTCCGGAATCTCCGATTGATTCATGTAAAGGTTTCCGCGCAAGGTTCGCCAGAGAATGCGCTCGAAAGCTCCGATGCGGTCCTGGGGAATGACACCAGCAACGAAACCGATGTTCATCTCCTGGAAGCTCTGCTGGCCGTGGGTGCCACCATTCGCATCGCGAGGAGCGTGCTGCTCGACATCACGAAGAAGAGGCGCCTCGTCGTTGTCGAAGGATTGCCGAATGTCTTCCGTCTGGGTGTGGGCCTATTCTCGATATTAGTCTATCCGTCAGGAAGCAGTTTATGCAGAAAATTGGTACCGACCCGATCAAAGAATCCGCCAGCCTCGCGGAGAACCCAGCGCCATTCAGTAAGCTCGACTTCACGCTTCTTCAGGGTCTCGTAGCTGTCATTCAGGGAAGCAATCCGCTGTTCTAGACTCTCGCTGCGTTCCGCCAACTCGTCGATCTCCGAAGCCAGAGGCGCGGCCAAGGTGTCCGAAAATTCAGATGAAGACCTCATAGAAATGGACGCCTTGTCCATTTGCGAATGGAAGTAGCCTAAGATGGGAGGCGGGGTTTAGCAGTCTGCCGCAAGACCCACCACAAAATATCGCATGGGGCGAATGAAACATACGGAGCTGTCTCTCGACATTATCCAAGCGACGGATTTCCTTGGTGAAAGTGCGTTGGAAGGCGTTGGTGTCCGGGTTAAGCTGGTAACAAGCCACGAGTCAGCGAGGATGCTTCAACAGATAATAGGTGCCAGTAGCCAGTTACAACATACATCTCTGAACTGCACCAGGCCAATCTCGCCCAAGGCGCTCACAACCTCTCTTCCTATCTCGTTGGCAATATAGAGCTGGGTCAGGCTCATGTCCGACGAGCGGAAGAAGGTATCCGGCGGAGCCATGGTGGTCAGCGAGGCTGTCTGAAGCCGTGCCTTTCCACCAGGGGATATTGCAAGTGAAGGAAAAGATCCAACAAAGGGATCGGTGGAGAGAAAGGAGGGACACAAGTGGTAGAGCGGTGATCGAGTCCTGAACGGAAGCTCCCTGGCTCGGAGCTGGCCGCATTTCACGTGATGTCACGTGTATATATTCTCCCCTTGCCTCAGGCAGAAATGGATCCATACATAGTAAGAATTTCAATTAGTCGACTACCTAGCTAATTACACACTTTTATGTAACGAATTACGAGCATACAATGATTTGGTTAGCGTGTATCTAAGTGCGGGAAATGTGAGTGCACTCTTCACAACCATATGAAAATGACTCTTAGCTATGGAACACGAAGTTTCAGCTACTCACTTCATCAAAAATATCAACTTACTATAGAGGTCATAGATACCAGTACAATGTTGCCAGACTTCCGTCCAACATTTGAAGGTTCCTGCCATAAATCCGAGAATTCCCAGATGACAAACATCAGGAAGAAAGATCGTAAACACTATATTCAAACCTTGGGAGGGTTATCTGCTTATTTTAGAGCCTATATTTCTCTAATATGTACTGTTACCTGCTAATAACTCAGTACCTCAAGCTCATGACTATATGGCCCAAATGAATAAGATGAGCCAACAGGCCATCTCAATTAGCTACTTGGTCTCCCTAGCGCAAACAATGCAACCGTATCCCCGTCCAGATGAACCTCATTGATGATCTCAAACCCATTCTTCTGCAGCACCTTGACACTACCAATATTGGCTTTATTGCAAGTAGCAAACAGCTTCTCCGTTCCAGCAGTCAATTCTGGCTCCGGTTCTTTCCGAGGGAGCTTCCACCACGCATCAACAACTCCAGCCACTGCCTCGCTCATATATCCCTTACCCCAGAAATCAGGATGAATGCCGAATCCAATTGACGGAGATGGTGAGAGGTCGTTGATACCCACGGCTCCGATAACCCTTTGCGTGGGATCGGTGGCGGAAATAACAGCGAAATAGAATTGGCGGCCAAGGGCACCGGATGCATCAGGGACCTTGAAGATCTTGTTACGGATGTTTGCTTCTGTTTCCTGGATGTTTTGATGGGGGATCTTAGGCCATCTAGAATATGTGTCAACTTGGTTCAGTATCATCGATAGAGCGATAGAGGGAGATCCGCCCTAATCTGTCATGAGTTGTCTTACAGCCAGTTTGCGACATCCTGTCGAGATCGGAATTCATAGAGATCTGCAGCATCTCCGAGCTGTAACGGCCGCAAGTAGAGGTTCTTGGTTTGTATGGAGTCCACGTTCGCAGGTATAGTGACTCTGGTATCCTGTCGAGGGTAGATACTCTCTTTGACGGCTGGAGGGTCACTCTTCATGGTGATGGTGTCGATGCTGACTCTTGGGTTTCATCGCGGGCATCCTTCGTTATGTACATTCGAGGTCAATCTCGCTACTCTTATCTTGACGGGGAAAATAGGCTAAACTTTGCATGTCCAGTGAGTCACACAGTAACCCTTGCTAACGTTACTTTGAACGTTGCTTTTAACGTTGCCCACTTAATACAGTTTATTGTATTTAATCCATACAATATTGACAGGGCAAAGCCTATAATAAATTATTTAACGGTTCCCTCGATCTCACATAGTGTTGCATCTACTGAATAAGCGCGTTGACTCATACTTTCAGAACTAGGATTCCCGCTGTGATGTCGAGATAGTGACATTGTGAGATTCCCAAGATCGTAAACAAATAAAAGAGAAGAGCATGTGCCATGGTAATTATTGTAAGCTTCATAGCACAAGTAAAGTATTATACAGTTATAACACCCTTCCGCGTGGGTTTCGTGAAGCATCATCGCCGCAGTGAAAGATCACCATATCAAAGCCGCAATTATCATGATCGAAAGGCAGCGCGACGTTTTCAATGCAAGAATCGTGTCCGATTATGCGCCGCCTTCTCTCTTCGCGTATTCCTCCTCCATCTGCTCCTCAAACAGCCGGTCGGCTTCCTCCTTGCTGAGCACGTTCGTAGCCTGTGGTAAAGAGGTGCCGGGCGCACCGACGGTGCCGCCGGTACCTGTTCCAAGATGACGACCACTGCTGTTGTCTTGTGTAAATGCGAGGGAAGCGTCGTCCGTGGAGCCTGCTTGACGCTCGTTGGCTTGTTCTTTGTCGTAGAGGTTGGCGGTCGGGACGGGCATTTTTGCGGTGGTTATGTAGTGGGTAAAGGATGAAGGATGCTCCCGGGAAGATAATGTATTTTTGCTTTGAGTTTTAAAAGTGAGAAAAGAGAGATTGCGGTGCGGTTTTAAGTCGTTTTAAAGCTTGTTGGGATTTGCGATGTCTGCGCCACACATGTGGCGATAGCTGTGAGTCAGGCGGACGTCATCAACATCGATTCTCAACTAATTTTAGTTTCGAGTCCAACGAGAGACTAGTATGCAACCCTGGAATTGAAAGCAAGATTCTATATTCTTTGCACAACATTAAACTCGTGAATCATCCAAATCATCCACACTCCAACTCGTAAAAAAGTCATTATCGCTTAACAAGTCGCTAAGCACGAACAAAAACAAAGATGTAAACAAACCGCTGATCTATCACAGACGAGATTTGATCGGCTCGGGAACTATAAGTGGCTCGGCATCGTGCAGACGCTTCATATCCGGGTCATACAGTGGCTCTGCAGTGATACTGGCCTTGATCCGCCGGCCAAAGTACTCGATCTCGACCGATTCACCCTCGTCCAACTTGCTAGGAAGCCAGGCATAAGCAACAGGCTTGTGCACAGTGAATCCAAATCCTGCACTAGTGACATAGCCGACAGACTTGCCGTTGTGGGACACAGGCTCTTTACCCATGACCATGGAGCGGCCATCGGAGACAGTCAGGCAGCGTAGACGACGAGTGGGCTTCTCTTTAGCCAGACGCTCGAGTGCAGCTCTTCCGACGTAGTCCTCCCACTTGCTCACTCTGATGGCAGACTCGACTCCGGCTTCGTAGGGGTTGTGCTCAGTAGTCATGTCAGCGCCATAGGTTCGATAGCCCTTCTCCAGGCGCAAAGAGTTGAAGGCGCCACGACCCGCTGCAATGAGCCCGTGGGTCTTGCCTGCCTGGAAGAGAGTATCCCACAACCGGGACCCGTAGTCGGCAGTGGTCTGGATTTCCCAACCGAGCTCTCCCACGTAGGACTTGCGGAAAACTGTGACCGGGATGCCGTTGATAATCGCCTTCTTGACACCGAAATACGGCAGACCCTTGTTGGAGAAATCATCCGTGGTAATGGTGCTGATGACGTCTCGTGCCCGAGGACCCCAGAGACCAATGCAACAGGTGCTGCCGGTAACGTCGCGAACTTCGACCCATTGTCCTTGGCGACGAGCTTCACGGCTGAGATAGGCAAGATCAGTCGCACTGTTGGCACCGACTTGGAACTTATCTTCGGCGAGCCTTGACACGAAGATATCGCTGCGGATACCGCCATGGTCGTTGAGGAGGAGAGCATATGTGATGACGCCCGGATTGGTATTGACATCGCCTGTGCACAGCCTCTGGAGCAAATGAACAGCTCCAGGACCTGTCACCTCGAACCGGTGGAAAGTGGTCATGTCAAACATGGCCACTGCATTGCGTGTCTTCCAAGCTTCTGCTGCGGTGATAGGAGAGTAGAACTGCGCTGACCAGGGATCCCGATCGACAGGCTTCCACTCCGCTGGAAGAGACTTGACCAATTCAGCGTTTGCTTCATACCACTGAGGGCGCTCCCAGCCGCCGACCTCGAGACAGAAAGCGCCGAGATCCTGCTGTCGGCTATAGAAGGGACTGGTGCGAAGCTGTCGGGGAGACTCTTTGGGTTGCAAGGGGTGGAGAATGTCATAGACTTCGACGAAGTTCTGTGCCGAGGTCTCGTTGATGTAGGAGCGGCTCAGTTGAACCTCTTCGAAGCGAGTCAGTTCGCACTCGGTCATATCAATGGTGGAGCGACCGTTTGTGAGGGTTTCGGCCATGGCTCGTGCAACACCGGCAGAGTGCGTCACCCAGACGGCTTCGGCCACCCAGAAGCCATCAACATTGGGTGCTTGGCCAAAAACGGGGCCGCCATCCGGGGTAAACGAGAAAATACCATTGAAGCCGTCGGAAAGCTGGGTACCTTGTAGAATGGGCAACAACTTCTGGGACTCCTTCCAGGCGGTGTCAAAGTCCTCGGAGGTAAACTCAAGGCGAGATGGCATGTTCTTTTCGTCGACATCCTTGCCTGTCAATCCCAATGAACCAGCAACCACTGGCATTGGGCGGTGACCGTAGTAACCGATTCCGTATTGTCCACCGTGTTCGCGGTAGTAGAGATCCTGATCCTGGTGCCGCAAAATAGGAAGGGTTGCGTTTAAACCATTTATTCTGTTGTTGACCTTCCGTCCAGCGAGAGCCGGAACATCGGTCGTCTTCGCATACTGGTGTGCCAGTGGGAGCAGAGGAATAGATACACCAACCATAGCACCAATCTCGACGCCCCAAAATCCGGCGCAGGAAATGACAATATCGGCGGGGATGGTGCCACTCGGAGTTGCCACACCTGTCACCCGGCGGTCGGTTTTTTCAATGCCGATGACAGGTGTCTCTCCAAGATAGCGGACGCCAGCCTTGCTCGTGCTCTCAATGAGCAGCTGCGTCGCACGGGCAGCAAGCGCAAGACCATCGCTAGGAATGTGTAGACCTCCGAGCACCATATCCTTGTTCAGATGAGGATATATCTTGAGGCACTCTTCGGTACTCACCAGGCGAGCATCAATGCCCCACGAGGAGGCATAGCCATGCTTGCGTTTGAGGTCCTCCAATCGAGCTGGAGTTGCCGCCACTTCGAGACCGCCCACCTGATTAAAGCAGTTTTGTCCATCTTTCTCGATCGACTGCAGCTTTTGGATGGTATAGCGAGCAAGGTTGGTCATCGTCTTGGACGGCGTAGTCTGGAACACAAGACCCGGGGCATGGGACGTTGAACCGCCCGGCATGTGTAGCGGGCCCTGCTCGACGACTGTGATATTATTCCATCCTCGCGAGACCAGCTCATCAGCGAGATTGGTGCCCACGATCCCAGCGCCGATGATGACAACACGTTGGTTGGGTGTCATTGTGAGGAAGCGATTGGTTTCCTGCGCAAAGCTGTGGACAAGATCCCTCTTATGTAGGACCTAAACGGTGGGAGCTCTTCTCCTACTGGGAAGGTGACTCTCTCCCCGCAGGTAATATGCCATGGTATATAGTGGGTCCTTGGTGGAAGCAGTTGACGCCCCGCATCGGCTTGTACACCGTGAACCGGACCGTCTGGGTGAGTATACGGCAAAGGATACAGGGTTCCTTTTCCCGAATCAGGTATAGTGGCAGTTAGATGGGAGTCTTGTATAGAGCTCTTGTTGTCGCGAGAGGCGGCGCTAGATGAGAATACTTTAATCAAGACCAAGACTGGGAAGCTTCACCGAAGTGAAAGATGCTCAGGTCCCGGGATGTATAGACAGTGACATCGACACTCGAGCTTGGGCCTTCGGTTCCGAGCCAGACTTCGGACGATGGATGGGAGATTTCCATTTCCGGCGTGGTCATAGTGGGTGGTGATTGGTCTTTCTGCAAAGATGCTGGCGAAGTCTGTGAGGCGGTCGGTTGGAGGCCGCTCACGTGTGCGGGTGCCATCTTTTGGCTGCGGAGAACGGATAGGCATTGGTTCATGCGTGCTGTTTGCTATCATTATGAATTGGGTCTGTCGCGCTATCTTTATCTCGCCTCTGACTCTACCCCTCCTTCTGAATCGGCTTCATCCCGGACCGGGCTTGATAAAGTAGTTCTTAGGATAAAGCAAGCGCCTTATCACCACCAATTTATACTCATCCTAAACATTAGGATATAAACATTGTCTCTCGACAGGGGAGTGAGCTGACTCGAGACCATTTTATAAGATATAGGCTTAGATGCGTTGCATATATCCTTCTGGGGTCACGGCCTCTTAATGATATGCCCATACAGCAGCTTATTTAATTCAAGAAGCTCTTCGGTAGAATATCCTAAGTAAAGTTTTTAGTCCACCACAGATCCTAGCTGCTTTCACATGCATCAAGAGGACAGAGTAACATTGTAAGCCGCCTGCTTGACCGAAGCAAGTCAGATTGATGCGGGGCTTTTAAGCGTCTTTTGTTCTGTCATTCTGATTTCGCACTTTGCAAATCTTGCGGGGAAGGCTTAGCCAAGACTCCATGACTTGACGGGGCTGCTGTACTCGGCGTCGAAGTAGCGTCAGCTTCTGATATTCCCCTAAGAGCCACCGCCACTGTTACTGACCATTCCAAGGGTAAATAACTCAAAGTTAGTGAACAAGAAGGGAAATCCCAGTGATTATATATGGCTGGATTGGGGTCTGCGTATTCACCAAATTTGTTACACTAGTGATGGCCGAGCTTTCCTAGGCCAAGCAAACTCGATCCACCATTGAGGGCTGGCATACAGTTGCACGGTCTGTGGCTCTGGGGCTCCGGCGACTCTGACCGAAAACGTGTACATGCCTCATCCACTCCATCGCATGTCCTGAATAACTCTCTGTACTTTGGAATATTAGTACCCATGCACCTCGTCGTTGTCATTATGTATCATGCTCTTGGAGAGAACTGATCGCAAGGGAGATGCCAATTTCATATCCTCCGTATTCGAGAATGTCACTGGATTCGGCCCGGCGATGGCTATTATAATCGGGATCGTGTAGAGTATCTTCGGCGTATGCTGCTGCTGAGTATTGCGATATGGTTTACGATCGCCACGAAGAAATTCACGAGCTTGTCAGATGTCACTACGACTTATGGGGTTGTGCAACTTCCCTATGAGCACGAGACAAGTGAGTAAGTAAGCTCTTCCCTACATGTGTTCGGAAAGACTTCACTGGAGTTCAATCGGCGTCTTGATGCTGACATGCGGAGGAGCCTTTAGCGGCGAGACCGAAGATGAAGTGAAGTTAGCTAATGTGAACATCTCTCTAGGTCTAGATTATTACAATGTCTCCCCGTTGGCTTCCTTTCCCGTCACCCCACCCTAAAATAACCTTGGAATGTATGGACGGACCGATCCAGACCTAGACGAGTGTACATGGATCTAGAACGCGACTACCTGCCAGGCAACGTGGTAGAAAACAGTGTGGCTTGTAATGAGAACCGAAAGTGAGAAATGTGAGCAATCACTGAGTTGGGTGCCCCTTAGGCATTCCTCGCAAGGCTCACTCGTTCGGATGGCACATTCCATCAAGGGACAAGCTTACGGACTACAACACCGGGTAGCTGAGGCGCCTATGTCTTACAGGTGGCGCGACTGGACATTTATTCAAGGCGAAGGGGGATTCTCTTCTCCAAGCCCGAGTCCCTGACCCAAGGATTGATGAAAAGAAGGGTCCACGAAGTGGAAGGTGCCAAAGAATCCGCCTGTCAGAGGACCAGAAGCCCGCTGAACAAACTAGTCCGCCGCGATGTGCAATGCAGGGACCAATTTGTGGTGGGATGCAATGTTGATCGCAGCCACCCAAACAAGGTAAGTATGAAGAAGAAAAAAAAAAAGAGGAGGAAGAGGCGGGAGCTGAGGCCCCTTAAGTACTTTTTCGAAAATGCGCTAGTGATAAGCGAGTCCATCGTCACACGTGATTAAAATAAATATGCATGTGACATTCCATCGCCACGCCTCAGGCAGCTGAGCTGTCACAAAAGCTCGTGCCTTGCATTCTGGAGTCTATAAATCGCCTCACTGCGTGGGAATTAGGGATTGGGCAGGATAGCGCCAGGACTTCAATAATTGGACCCCTTGGCGCAATAAAAAACTAAAAAAAAGGTTGGGTCAGTTACGAGCTTATGTGGAGCAATCCCCTATTTGCAACTTTGTACAATGGTCCTCGCGACGCCCCTCCTTTTCTTCTGTATCGGGAGAACTCCGTCGGCATGCTACCAGGTCCAGAGTCCTCCGGGCGTCTAGCCGCGCGACGAACCCACCCGAGGGCCGGGGAGCGAAAGAGCGCGCATCCTCATCAAAGGGAGCCATGGTTACTGAGAGTTGGGCTAGTAGGCGCTAGGGCATTTGAGTGTTTAGTAGAAGGATGGGAAAGTTCCGCCCAGCAAATGCACACCGCAAGACATTCCCCGAAGGGTCTCCAGGATTGTGAATATTGGATTGGTCGAGTGCCATGCGAGCCTCTCGTTGCCTTTGTCGCTGCAGACTGCAACCTGCGACAACGGTTAAGCTATCTCCCTTCGCGACATGGCACTTGCAGAGGCGGCAAATCGCAATGCGAGAAACGGGTAAAGTACATAGAACAGAGAAAAGGGGCATAGGATGCAATTGGTGGCCGCGCACGGGTGGGTCTAACCGTGTGGGCTATCATTACTTAAAATGTTCCCGTCGCAATTCTGGCAGGGTCGGGATCGCCCTGATCTTCGTTGATAGCCAAGGAGGCCATGAGTCACGTTCTAGAATGGTCACTCAGTGCCGGTTGCCTCCGTACAGCGTACAGCGTACAGCCTACTCCGTGGAGCATAGGCAACGAAATAATGAAGCAAAGCAAGACCGACACATCGATAATATCGTATAGGAGTAGGGCTGGCCAGCCATCGCGATAGATGGCTTAAGACACGGTACCACAGAGTGGGGCTCGGACTACTAGCTCGGAACATCTAGAAACCGAAAAAAAAAAACAGAAGAAACTAGACAAACTAGACTCTCAAACGGTACACTTGCGAAAAGGGGGACATACAGTACTAATTAAGGGACCAATATCGACCGCGTCAGTGGATCCGCACATATGAAATTTCAGGTTTTCTCTTTTTCCTCTCTCCAAGTCTGCGTTCTCCGCGAGCTGATACGCGTATCACGTAAAAGAACGGTGATGGCAGATACATATACCGTCGTGGGACTCTTGTATCAACGGGCGAGATGATACGATGATAGGGCACGGCATGAGAACCCGAAGAGGGGTTGTGCAACAACGCTGGTTGGCCACGGGATTCGCACGCCACTTATAGAGTTGAAACTTTGAGGATAAAACGGTCATGAGATGCTCTCGCAACACATGCGCCACTTAGAAGCGCGAAGACGAGCCGGTAACCAGGATCCGACTCAAGATCAGCGCCATGAGAGCGAATCCGACAGACGGTTCTAATCCTGGGCTGATCACTACGCAGAACGCAGGACACAAAGGGAAGAGACTCGCAGGATTTGTGTGGGCCTGTTGCTTGTCCTGGTTCCGCTCCTCGTTTTCCCCCTATCGTCCTATTGAACGGTAGTAGGTATGTACCTAAGTACTCTGTACATCTCAAGTCTCAACCCCTTGAACTGTGTAACGGTGGTCAAAGGCGGTCAATAACACAATCGGGTGTAGTCACGACTGGGTCTGGAGTGGGCGAGAAAAAACCAAGTTAATTTGCGTGGGACACAAGATGCACGGGTAAATTAGGGGGGATCCATGGGAGCTTATGGGTGATCTGATGGTACGGAGTATTCCGTACCTCTACACTACTACAATCGAATACACGGGCCAATGCAGAATTGAAATAACTCGACTATTTCCCCATGAAAAAAAAAAAAAAAAAAATCAGATTAAACAATATAAACCAATAACTTCCTCAGAATATAGTGGAAATGGATCGAATAGACCAAACTACTTCGTAAAAACAAGACAAAAAGCCTCCTAAAAGTTCCCCTGAAGCTCTTAGCTAAGCGTAGGATCCACCGGGCTCTGGGCTCCCTGCAGCTCCTTTCCTCTTTGAGTGTCAACAAGTGCCCCATGCCCGCTCTTTTTTTTGCGCCCTTCCCTCCTTTTTTTCCTTTCTTCTCCCACCCAGGATACCCCCCCCCTTTCTCTACGTCGTTGTGATACCCGAGCTCTCAGCTCTCTATTTCTTTTGCTTTTCTCAAGATACCCCCGATACCCAAAACTCGCCTTTCTTCTGAAGCTCAGCTTCTTTAATCAATACCCCCCAATAATACCATTTTAATCATGTCTGACGTCCAGAAGCCCGTCGAGGAGACCCCCGCGGTTGTCCCTGCCACTGAGACCCCCGAGGCTCCTGTTACCGAGACTCCTGCTGCTGAGGCTTCCGCCGAGCAGGCCATCGAGGAGACTGCTGACAAGCCCGCCGAGGCTGCTGAGCCCGCCAAGGAGGAGGCTAAGGAGGAGATCAAGCCCGCCAGCGAGGGTACTCTCGGCTACAAGGGCCCCGGTCTCGTCAAGTAAGTTCGAAACATGGCTATGGGATGCGCGAACTGGGAGCTAACGGAGCTTGTCGCATAGGGGTTTCCGCTTCGCCAAGCGCTTCTTCTACTTCAACGACGAGGCTGTCGAGCCCAAGCAGCTCTCCGTTTTCCGTCAGAACGAGAAGGCCGCCGTCGTCAACCCTACCGTTGCCTGGGCCAGCCAGACCGGCAAGGGTCTGCTGTTCTTCGCCAAGCGCGCAGAGGACAAGGCCACCCCCGCTGGCATCTTCAACCTGGTACGTTCTACCAAAGATACAATCTTCGGACCCCGACTAATGATCGCAACAGTCTGAGGTCTCCGATGTGACCAAGGAGGGCGTCAACGAGTTCCTGTTCAAGATTGGTGGCCACAAGCACACCTTCCAGGCCTCTAGCGCCACTGAGCGTGACAGCTGGGTCGCCGCTATCGAGGCCAAGTCCACCGAGGCCAAGGCCGAGAAGGAGACCATCGTCTCCAGCGAGGGCTACAAGGCCGAGCTCGAGAAGCTGACCAACCCCGCCGCAGCTGTCGCCGCCAAGAAGACTGAGACCGAGGAGCAGGCCGCTCCCAAGGAGGACAAGGCTGAGGAGTCCAAGCCCGAGGAGGAGAAGAAGGAGGAGAAGGCCGCTACCAAGAGCCGCTCGCAGTCTCGCAAGCGCGCCAGCATCTTCGGCCTCCTGGGCAAGAAGGAGACCGAGGAGAAGAAGGAGGAGACTGCTGAGGAGACCAAGGCCGCCGAGCCCGCCGCTGAGACCTCTGCTGAGGCTGCTCCTGCTACTGAGGAGACCACCGAGGGTATGCTTCTCTAAACACATGATCTTGAAAGTATCATTCTAATATATTCGCAGCTGCCGCCGCTCCTGCTGAGACCACCGAGGAGCCTAAGGAGGAGAAGAAGGAAGAGAAGAAGGAAGAGAAGAAGGAGGAAAAGAAGGCCAAGCGCGCCTCCATCTTCGGCAACTTCTTCCAGAAGGTTACCAGCCCCTCCCAGGAGAAGTCTGAGAAGGAGGCCACCGCTCCCGCTGAGGAGACCGTCTCCAGCTCTGCTCCCCAGCTCGAGAACCCCGTTGAGGAGGCCGCTGTCAAGCCCATTGAGCCCGAGACCGTGACCGCCGCCGCTGAGGGTGAGACCGCTAAGGATGACGCCGAGACTCCTGCCACTGAGGCTGTCACTACCCCCAAGGCCAACCGCCGCACTTCCTTTTTCGGTGCCTTCGCCAAGAAGGAGAAGAAGCCCGAGTCCGACACCGAGGTCACCGACGGCGAGGGCAAGGAGACCAAGGCCAAGCCCAACAAGCTCGGCGGTCTTTTCCGCAAGAACAGCAAGGCAGTGAAGCTCGACAAGGAGGAGGTCGCTGCCGCCGAGGCTGAGACCAAGGCCGAGAAGGCTGAGGAGCCTGCTTCCACCGAAGAGGCCGCCACCCAGGAGACTCCCGCTGTCGAGGAGGCTACTAAGCCCACTGAGGAGCCTGCCACCGAGGAGGCCAAGAACGTCAATGTCTCTGCCGCCACCCCTGTGCAGGCTGCCGCCTGAATTGCGTCTCCCCGACGTAAAGAGTTTGAGCGTTGGTGGGATTTGTCTTATCCGTCGCCGACTCCACCTACCCCTGAAGGGCTTGTGCCTCGCAGTATGAGTCCCTAAAGGATGCAAATACGGACTTGATACCATTTCTCTGCAGTTGCTTGTTTGCTTTTCCTCGCCACTGGTCCTCATTCAGTGATCACGGTCTACTTGCCTGGACTTTGATTCTGAAAGGGTGCCAATGAGATACCCGCTGTCGCTTTTTGTTTCTTTGACTAAAAATCCCTCATAATCATTTGCGGTGCTCCATCGACACCATTTCCATTCCTTTTACGACCAGCGTCCTGCAACCGATACTCGATTTGCGACGTGATTATGCGTTACGTGGTGTGTCGCCCAACTAGATTGATACCACTTTGCTGCTTCTGGTTTTGAGATTGCTTGTGTTGGATACCCTGTAGGGAGGAAGGGTGTGTATTTGTTCTAGGGCTTGTCCCGTTCAAATTGCCCCTCTGATGTTGTCTACCGTTGTTCCCGTCCCGCGAGGTCTTAATACTTTGTGGATGTGCGATAGGTAATACTTAATAGAATCTACTCAGTTTGCCTTATATTGTTCAGACAAATCTTTATGTAGTACCTAGGTAGTAGAGAATCGACGTCGATCTAAGGTTGTCCAAATCTAGATATAGGGTGCCTGGAGCCTCGATGGGTCACCTTGCGTTGGTGTGGAACCTGCACACCATGCAAGCAATGTTAGGGCTCCATCAACATGCGTTGCCAGTGGGCTCTGGGATCGTCGAGACTGCAACCTTGACCCATGCAATCACGCCCTTGATTCGCTTTTGCAATACTCAGTGTTGATATCCAGTTAGGTGCCTCCGATATTTGTGATGGATGGTGAACACCAGACTCGATAATTATTTGACCTAGAAACCTAGCCTAGGTCGCAGTGAAGATAAAGAATACACAACGTCAGAGATCCACTACTGTAGTTATATGATGGTCCACGGGTTTGATAGCATGCCCTAAGGTCTGAATTCTATGCCTGGTAACACTAACTTTCGCTTGGTGTGAAAGTGTAGTCTTATTTCGCACAAATAAGAATATGAAGAAACGGCAGTTTTCGGCCCGCGGAAAGATAGCGTATGAATTGTGGACGGCCAAGCAATCTCACCATGGCTGCCTTTTCGTGGCGCTCACTAGGACTCAGGGTGCATATGTCAGCCTCAAGCCATGGGCTTATGACCGTAATCCACGCTACCTATGTCCGTGATTAAACTGTTGGATCGGAGACTATTGACACTATAGGAGATCTGTCAAGTTCAAGCAACGATTCTTAGAAAAGGTTCTGAAACGATGATGGAATAAGTGGACACACGAAAATCCAATTTCACGCCCTTCGGCAAGACTAAGATCAAAGCAGCCATAGAAGCGAACACGGACCACGGGCACAGCCCGCTGCGGGGAGACAATTAGGAAAAGATCGCTAGGGCTTTATGGCTCCTGTTAATAGCTTCTCCCGCACCTGGCCTTCACGTTAGGAAAAAAAAATAAAAATAAATGTGGCTCTAGGGAGTATACAAGTGCCTAGCGAACATGTTCTTAGGGTATATGTGTCAGTGCTGGTAATATGCTGCCTATGTATCTATATCCATGGATGTTGTAGCAAATAAACAAAATTTGAGGCCTAGACAGGGGCCTTCAAATGTCGCGGATGTGCGGATGCCTAGACATGCCCTCACCATCCTTGGGGCCCGTTGATTGGCGGTGCGGACCCAGGCCTAGTACATGGGTGGTACTTTGACTTCTACCACATTAGTGCAGCAGGTCCAAGTATAGATAAGTATTGTGGTATCGTGAGTCACACCCCGTGACTGCAGCATCGACCCCTGTGGAGCCCCCGATGGTGATTGGGTCTCGGGCTCCGCCGCACAAAACTCTTAAGAAGTGCCTGAGTCCCCCCGACTCGATGCCTTCTTTTTCCTTTTCTTCCATCCACCCGTGATTTCATCAAACTACTTTTTCATCAACCTCCACCATATTGCCTACATTTGAACCACATTCTGAATCATACGAGATCCAAAATGGACGCTTTCTAAGCTCTCTACGTCAGAGTTCGTCTTTCTCTACAGAGAACGACACAATTGATCCCACGGGAACATCGGTCTATTTCTCCACTCAACATTCTTCAGAGTCTCCTGTTCCAGGTTCTCTGAATTTCGGCATCGCTTCGCGTAGCTCAAGTTCTTCTCTAAACACAATTCCAACGATCGACTTTACGTCGTTCACCACGGATTACCACCAGCAATCATGGCTTCCCACGCCCCCGCCCGCACAGCCCTCGGCTTCCAGTCTGAACAACAACAACAACAACAACAGCAACAACAACAGTGTAATAGAGGACTTTGTGCTCTATCCCGCTCCAGTGTCCCGTCCGCAGCCTCAACACAGAGACTTGCGTGCGCCAGCACCCTCGCGTACTGCCCTTAAGCCGTCTGCCTTGCAGCCCTTTCTGGCACAGAACAACTCTCGACAACACAGTTTTAGTCTGCAGTTGCACCGTCATCTTCAGCAGCAGTTCTCTGGCTCTCCTGTTCCAGACCCCAGAGTGACCAAGCTACCCCGGTCTCCTTCCCACCTATCTCCCCCCTCGCACCACGCTCCATCCAACCGTATTTCCACCCCACCTTTCTATTCAGACAAACAAAAACAACGCTACCCGATCTATCATCGCAACATGTCTACTTCGAACATTCAAGGTATTTATCTTGCTCCCTCCGTCTCTCACTCCGCATCAATCGCTCACAATACCTCGCCAGATACCGACTACGACCTCTTCGGTCTCCCCTCTGCTGGTTTCCAAGCCGCTATGGATTCGCCGCTCGACCTCACCCAGCTGCCGCTGGGCCGCGAGGGTGAAGGCGCTTTCTCACCCGTTGTGCCCCCTGGCACCATTTCACCCAAGGACCTGATGTTCGAGCACCTGGTTCCACCCTCGGGTGCTTTCACTGACATGAGCACACCCTCCTTTGACTCGCCTGGCACTTTCAGCCAGAACCCGTCTCCTCTCTTCACGGACGTGGACGTGGACGTGGCTGCTGAGTGGCCGCCTCTCTTCGATGATAGCATGGGCATGGGCATCAACTCGTTTGATACTGGACTCGGCTTTTCGGGTCTCGCTGATCCCAAGAAAGAAGACTTCCAAAAGCCCGCGGTTCCAATGTCGCCTGCCCCCAAGCGCGTCGCTTCCAAGGCCTCGCCTGTCTCTGCAACTGGTGCCACCAAGCACTCCACCGTCTCGGGTGTTTCTCGTGCGCGTAAGGAGCTCACTCCTGTCGAGTTCGACTCGGCTGACCCCGTCGCCGCCAAGCGCGCTCGCAACACTGAGGCGGCGCGGAAGTCGCGCCTTCGCAAGCTCGAGCGCCAGAATGCCGCGGATGCCCAGATCCGCAGTCTCAAGGAGCAGCTGGCCGCCAAGGACCAGATCATCGAAAACCTTCAGGCTCAGCTGAAGGCTCAGCAGACCTACCAATGAATGTTCTGATGAGATTTCTGTCCGTTGTTTTCCTTTTTGTCTTTCCATGGTGTGGTGGGCGTGGGGCATGGGTCTAGCCTGATCCCCGACGTCTCACTGAGGCCTCAGAGCATTTCTTCTCTTGTGCCTCTCAAAAGTTAATCAGTTGAGATGTCAGTTTTCGTTTTTTATGTCTCATTCAGCTATTCAGATTGTTGTCACTTTAGCCGGTTCTGATTGTCTCCCTCACCAATAGCTGGTGCTGTGATTGACTCGTGGCTCTTGCTATTTTGCTCCAGAAGTTTTAATTTGAGAATTTAATTTCCTTCTCTCAACCGTTTCGTCCCATATACATCGTACATTCCATCTTCCATCGAGCTAGACATTGTGTGAAGCCCCCAATGACCACGCACCAACACTGTCTCATCTAGTACAATCATCACGACACAGCGATGTACAAGCGCATTAATCAGACCTTTCTCAAACAATTTCTCTATTCACAAGAATCCATTTGACGTAACCTGCATATTCCGCACCACCCCACAACCTTCCACCCCACCCGAGAAACTTTCTTGAATCAGAAAATCAGAAAATCATCACCATCAGACTCCTCCATCCACACATCCACAATGCCCTCATCCAGACAATCAACTCTAAACACCCTCTCCAACTGGGCAACAAACACCAACGAACTCGCCCAAAGCATCGATCTCGAAAACCACACCACCAAACTCCCAGTAAGAACGACTCTAACCCATGCTTAAACATCTACTCAAACCAACCAGGAAGTAATCGATAACATCCGACAAGAACTCACCCAAATAACCGAAGACACTAGCCAGCACCCACCATTCACGCAGTCCGAGCAAGAGGCTATTAGCCAATCTTACTCTAAAGTCAGTCTCTCACCATGTCCAATATAATGCATGTTAATGAGCATAGTTCGTGCAAGCTCAGCAAGCGCTTCTGAAGACGCTTATTGGAAAACATGGTGTTTTATCATTGACGCCGTTTACGGCGCCGCTTGGGAGTATTTTGGTGATGTTGGAGGGGGGGTTTGATGCTTTGGGAGAGGCTGTGATAAGAGAGGTTCCGATTTTTCAGAAGGAGGTCGAGGGGATGAGGGATCTGTTGGATATTACTTTGTCGAGGGCCATTGATCTCTATAGTTAGGGAAGGTTAGATGGGAGGTGTACTATATCGAGAGGCTTGGAATGGAAGGGCGGATGATAAATGAGATTATGGATGAATGGATATCATCGGCTGTGGTGATAACGTAGATGTCCATCCGGTGGACTAGGTAAATTTATCTACAGGAGATTACGGTTCAGGGTCAAGATCTACGGTCTGTGAATCTATGCACATCCAGATAGTAACCAGCTCAGACTTGCCTTTTGCACCTTCATGAGCCCCATCTCTCCCCCAAATCCTTTCTTGTCGCTTCCATGCCCCAAGATAAACTGCATTCACTTCACAAACAGGTTCTCCATCATCCTCGAGCTACACGCCGTCTCGAAAGACTGCTGTTGCTCTGGGGAAGGGGTGGAGATTGAGTGTGGGTGAACCGTCCACTTGATTGAAGGATGGAGTGGTACTCCATAAGGGCATGGAAGTAGATGACGAGAGATAGGGATTTGAGTTTCAAGCTGGATGGGATGGGACTTCAGAAGTATCTGTTTCCATGTTCTGTCATCACCGCTGGACTGGGTTCTTGATTCTGGGGGAGGAGAGAAAGTTCATGGGGAGGAAAAGGGAGGATCAGTGGGAAAGCCGAAAGATGGACAGGTTATAAGATTCAGGTCAGGGTATCAGTGCCTTTCGTGCGGCCTTTCTCCATCTTGGCGGTGCGCGCACCAAATTGGATAGCGCGCTTCTTCTCTCGAGCAACGCTCGGCAAGCCCAGCCTCAGAGCCACAAGCCGAAGTGCCATTTTCTCCTTATCGAGGGCGCTTATTGTCTGTGCCCCTGGAGTAGAGTCTGACAGCTCTGCAAGCCCGAACCCGCATTTCTCCCAAACAGGTGCGCGAAGAACCCACGCGACAAAGTCTTCGTCTAGGTACGGGAAGCGAGTTTCGCGGCCCCAGTGAGAAAGGACGCGGTCATCACGGCCGAGATTGCGCTGTCCAAGTCGGCTCACGTCGAGATTGATCTCGGAGATCAGGCCCTCGAAGCCGCTGCGGTTGAAGGCGATACCGTGGCGGCCGTATCCGGCGAAGAGCTCGTCGGCACCGAGGCCTGATAGAAGAACACGTGCTGAGGTTGTGTAGGGTTCTGGGTCTGTGTTGGAGGTGTGGCTTGTTCCTTGGCCGCGAGATGCAAAGTACAAGGCGCATGCGATGGAGAGGTCCATTTCTGTGTTGTGGGGTCTCATGAGACGCTTGACCAGGTCCCGATGTGATAGGGTTTCGGTGTAGGGGATGTCAATGGCGATGAAGCGCCAGGTGCGGCCTGGACATGCCCGTTGGAGCTCCATGAATGCAGAACGGCCTGTGATCCTGTCAGGACAGGCCTCGTAGGGGGAGATGGGAGATGGTGATGGTGATGATGGCGATGAAGGTTTTTGTTGTTTTAAATGCGAACTTGCCGCTGCTGTGACTCTAGGGTTCTCAAATGCGACATTAAGAAGATCGATGGGCTCGTTCGTTGGTAGGATGTCGTGTGCGAGGCGGGCCAGAAGGGTGCAGTCCAAGCCCCCTGAAAAGAGGACTGCGACTTTGGCACTATGACCTGAGACATAGCCCGGAGGCTCTGGCACACCTCGGATTCTTAGTTCCAGTGATTGACGAAGCCTGGCCTCTAGCTCCTTGACACATGGAGTCTCCAGTCTTAATGCTGGCGGTTGCTCCGTTGGAACCGACATATGCATCGGCGGAATTGGGTTCTTCTGGAATGAAATTAGAGCAAGAATGTTGAAGCTGAAGTGCAAACTCACAATGTGACCAGCCGGGGGCGCAGGGTCGGAGCTCCATGGCAAAGTCTCAATCTTGTACCAATCCTTGGGAGACGCAGATACATCTTGGTATGCATCAAGATCGATCATATATACACCGGCAAATCCTACCTCTTCAAACAATGCCGAGGAAGACCCGTCGCATAAGCTGCATATATTGAGGCTTCCGTCTTCTTCAAACCCCTGTAAGAGAGATCTTCTGCCGAGGCAGTCCCTGCTGAAGAAGAGCCGCCCATTTACCGCGTCATAGAACACAAAGGCAAATGGCCCTAAAATACTCGCAACGGCCTCGGCCAGCCTGTGAGAAGTATCAATATAATCAACACTCACGGCCTTCAAGAACAAGCTGAAGACGCGTTCAGTATCATTGCCGCTGACCGGTTCGCCTGCGATCTTCCAGGCTTCCCCATTCCAGCAGAGCACTGACTGGGTGGATGTATCTATAAGTGGTTGTGAGTATACATGATCACCTCTCAATGACAGCACCGTCGAGATGAAGGTGAGATGCTGTGGGGGCTGGGACGCTGCATCTTGTCCCTTGACCTCCCTGCGCACCGTGTGGGTCTGAGTGCTGTCCGGTCCTCGCTTTTCCAGCAGAGCCCTGGTTTCTTGATTTGGCTGCGTGGGCTTTGTCGACAAGGAGAAGAAAATGCCACACATGATAGACGAGACGTTGCCATTGGAGGTGGAGCTGGCGGCGACGGGGATTTTATGCCCTCGGAGCCTGGGGCAGAAAACTTAGTCATCTTACAGTCGAAGTGCAGTCACAGTAGATGCCGGGCCTAAACAGAATATTGTAGTTATTGAAGCTCATTACTAGATGAAAAGAAGTATCCAAGAACGTAGCAGGTAGTACCTATGAATCTAGCATAGATATATCTTCCATTGCCCAGATACAAAGCTCAACAATCGAATGCGGGTGCCCCCGGCCGAACGATGATCCGCACCATCAACATGAGAGCCTCAAGACCCCCCCTACACGCTACACCTGGATCCCCTGAACCCGTTGGCGCGGCCTGCATGCTAACCGTAGCTTATGTCGGCCATCGAAGCTTCGACCGATCAGCCAGGGATGAGGGACGATCAACCTACCCGTGAAGAGCCCGAGAGCTCCAGTCCCCCAACCTCCCTCCCCGAGACCCAGAATGATACATCGAAGCATTTGGAGCAAACCGATAAAACTACGGAAACGGGCGAGGTGTCACAACACCCTGATAAATCGAGCGATTTCACGACCGACTCAGCAATAGCAGCACAACCCCAACCATCAATCCCATCCCAGCCTGACCCGCTTGCGGGACAGATGGATAAGCTGTCAGTGTCAGCGACGGACGTGCCAGAAGCTCTACCCTCATCCCAGGCGAATACTCCTCCCCCGCCTCCTCCGCCAGAGAAAGACGATGCCTACATCAACTCGGACTCCGCAATCTCGGGCCCCGCGTTGCAAAAAAGCGAGCCGACGGGCCCGAGCTCCGAAAAGGCGCTGCCAGGCGTGCCCGGCGACAGTGAACTGGAGTCAAATCAAGGTGGTCAGAATGAGCGGGCGCCGAGCGACAATGATTCTCAGCCGGAGATTCAGAACATCATGGGCCAATTCCAGGACCCAGGTAGGACCACTGGCCAGCAAGAAATCATGTCGCCTCGCATGGAGCTTGCTGAGCAGTTCCGAGGTGCTCAGAACTATTTCCCACCTCGCAGGTCCAGCCTGGATCATATCCAGCCCACTTTGTCTGGGTCGTCGGGAGCTCACCCGCCGGGTAGCCAGTCATCTCCAGTCTTTCAATACACCCATAAGTCCACGGGTGCCGATGAACCCACATTGACACAGCAATCGTCGTCCTCAACAGTGCTGCCACTACCCGAACCTGAGCCCGATCAGCCGTTTGACTTTCATAGGTTTTTAGAACAGCTGCGCCACCGGACTGCTGACCCCGTGGCCAAATTCCTGCGCTCATTCCTGATGGAGTTCGGGAAGAGGCAGTGGATGGTTCATGAGCAGGTGAAGATAATCAGCGATTTTCTGGCATTTATCACCAATAAGATGGCATTATGCGAGGTCTGGCGGGATGTCTCAGACAGCGAATTCGAAAATGCCAAAGAAGGCATGGAGAAACTCGTCATGAACCGTCTGTACTCGCAGACATTTTCCCCAGCAATTCCCGCCCCTCCGAGCATTCCCAGAAGTGCTAGCCGCAGTCGGCGGAGAGAGATTGAGAGGCTTCATGGGCCGTGGCGGCGAGGTCAGCACCAGGAGGATATTGAGCGAGATGACATCTTGGCGCAGAAGATCCGCATTTATAGTTGGGTCAGGGAAGAGCATCTGGATATTCCACCCGTGAGCAGTGGCGGGCGCCGTTTCTTGGACTTGGCACAGCAAGGTAAGCCTCTATACCCACCATACTTTCCTTTTCTCTCTAACCAGGCAAGTAGAGATCTTAAAGCTGAATGGCTACCGGGCACCTCGGGATAAAGTGATCTGCATTTTGAATTGCTGCAAGGTGATATTTGGCCTTTTGAAGAATACCAAAAAGGCGGACACCTCTGCTGATGCCTTCATTCCGCTCCTGATCTATGTGGTGCTACATGCCAACCCAGATCATCTCGTTTCTAATATTCAATACATCTTGCGGTTCCGCAACCAAGATAAGCTCGGTGGCGAGGCAGGCTACTATCTGTCTTCGCTGGTAAGATGAACTGCAATGTATATCAATACTATTCATCCACTAACCTTCCTACAGTCCGGAGCCATCCAATTCATCGAGACGTTGGACCGCACCAGCCTCACCGTCAGCGATGAAGAGTTTGAGCGCAACGTCGAACAAGCCGTCTCCGCCATCGCCGAACAAAACCGCGAGTCTGAATCTCTAGCAGACAGATCCCCACCCCAACCAACAACATCGGGAGGTCCATCTCCGCCCCAGGCCGGACCAAGCCGCAAAGACGCATCTCACTCTAGCGACGACGACGCCTCCGCCCCAGTCGCAGGACTTTTACGCACCATCCAAAAGCCCCTCAGTACCATCGGCCGCATCTTCTCCGACGATGGAGAGACCGGTCCATCACAGGACCGCCCACTCCAACCCGCCACAACACCACAACCAGCCGTTGCACCACCCCGCCTCACCCCAAACGTCTACCAGCCCCCGCGCTCCAGCACCGAGAGCCGACAATCGAGCGACGAACGCTCGCGACCATCCCGAGATGGAGCTCAGAAGAACCTGAGCCGTGTCCTGGACGCACAAGATGCAGCAGCGCGACAAGCCAGCGCCGAAGACGCCCAAGCACGACGCATTCAGCGCGCCGAGCATAATAACGTCGTCGAGACCCTGTCCAACATGTTCCCCAACCTAGACCGCGACGTCATTGACGACGTGGTCAAGATGAAAGAGGGAAGGTAAGTTGCCCGTAGCCCAGCCTATGTATTTCGTATACTAATATCCTCTCATAGAGTCGGTCTAGCTGTCGACGCCTGTCTCGCTCTCAGCGCGGAATAGTATATAGAATAAAATACCTCGCATTCGGGGCGTATGATTAGTTACGAATGGCATGCAGTGTGATTCACTTTTATTCTTCTGTCTCTTGGATGAACCTTGAAATCCGTGGCTTTGATATGGTATGACCAGGACCGGAGCATAACGATATGACTTCACCATATTTGCAAATCGAATATAGTTACTTCAACCGCGTATCTAGATGCGAGTTCTTAGACGCTACAATGCTATCTTGTCTAAGAACGCTCGACCAGGGATGGGCATGAGTGTAAAGTAACAGCGATGTCAGATAGACATTCTTCAGCAATGGAATATACCTTCAAGATAACCAAAACAAAATCGCTCAAATAGCCGCCCAGGTTAGGTGCAAAAAGTGACAAAGCAAAAAATGTTCAAGCAGCCATGGTAAGCACATACGACGTAATACTGTCCATCCGCTCGGTCGTCAGCTTCAAACTAACAGTCAACAGCTCACGAGCAATTCCAGGATGTTGTTCCTGGAGCTCCTTCCATTTCTCATCACTGAGACACCATGCAACGCAATCATGTTCAGCTTTCACCGTTGCTGTGCGACGCGTCTCACTGAAGAAGGGTAACTCTCCGCAAGGTCGACCAGCGACGACTAGTTCGAAGTACCGGCCCTGTGGGAGATCATACTCGCAGCGCAGCATACCAGACTCGAGGAGGTAGAAGGCGCGCGGGATGTCGCCTTCGTGGTAGAGGACCGTGCCGGCGGGGTAGGACTCGCATGAGAAATAGGCGCAGGCGGGGAACCAGAAGTCTTCGTTTTCGGTTGAAAGGCCTTGGAATGTTTGGAGGAGGAGGGGGAGTGGTTGGCGCATGGCGGACCAGGCGGGTGCAGCCATCATTGCTGTTTCTTGTGCATGTTCGCGGATTGTGGTCGTCGCGACACGTTGTAAGTATTGGCCTCGAGGAGAGCTGACTATGTTTTCGGATAGACTGGATTGGCGGCGGTGTTGACCTGATGGGACAGGAACAGGAACTTGGAGGTGGGAGCCATTGGTAGAATCGATTGAATTGCGGGTGAGTGCTTGTTGGCGGTTGTAGAAGACTTTGAGGTAGTCATTCTCGCAGAACTCGAGGGCCGAGTTGAGGTCCTCGAATATGGGGACGCCAGATTCGGGCTCGAAGAGGCCTACATTTTGTAGACTCCTGCCCACGTCACCTTCGATGTTCAGACCAGAGATGGTAGTTTGCACGTTGCGCTTGCGGAGAATGCGGTTAATACGAGTGAAGGCTTCGGCGGCGGAGAAGTCCAGTCCGTAGACCCGGGAAAAGTCCAGGATCAGGAATCGAATGGGTTGCCGATGGAATGCCTCATCTTCGATCAGTCCGCGCATGGTGTTCTCGACACTGACGATCGTTCCGAAGAAGAGGTAGCCGCCAAGCTTCATAATGAGAGTTTGTTGGCCAGCCTCGTGCAGGAACTCTTGTTGAATGGGAGGACGGCGGACTGTTGATCCTGTAGTCTCTCCGGAGAACGTGGCTCGAATGGCAGACTTGCGAGATGTTTGTACCACGAAGTTCACACAAGCAAGGATAATGCCGACCAAGATGCCCATCACGAAGTCCCAAGCACCCATCGTGGCGACGATAATGACCACTGTCAGGTACTCGAGTCGCGTAAGCTTTCCCCACGTATCTACCAAGGCTTCCTGCAACAATTCGATGCCAAGCAAGAAGATCAGAGCACCGACAACCATGACCGGGATGTATCCGATAATGACAGGGCCAATGACCATAATCCCTACCGTTGCGGCGGCTAGCATGAGACCCGCCAAGCGTGATTCCCCGCCGCTAGCGATGAATAGAAGACTGTTCGTATACACAAGATAATTCTGGATGCTACCCGCAAACCCTGAGAGGGCGTTGGTCACGCCGTGTGCCACAAGCTCCCTATCCACATTGAGATTGTCTTCTCCAGTAGAGATTCCGAGAGCGGGAACATTGATCGGCACATGAAGCACGCCGAAGAAAGTCAATGCGAACATCGCGGGGATGGTATCAGCAAACGCAGTCCAATCGACGGCAGAGAAATCTGACAATTGTAAGCCAATGACCACCAAAACAATGTGTCTGCCACTTACCATAGAGGGTGTAGAAGTGATACCAAGGGTTATTCGACGACGGGGCATCAAACACCCAACCCTTCTGGTGCAAGGTATCCATAGAAATCCTAGCACTGAGAATAATGATGTAAAAAGCCATCGCAACACCGATAAAGTAAGCGCCAACAAGAAAGTTCGACGGAATAAAGCGCTTCAAAACAAGAAGACTAATTGCAAGGAACAAGGGTATCATCCAAAGAGGAAAAGTGTCGAGGTGAAAGAGTTTCTGGAGAGTATCGAAGTTATACTCAAGGGAGCCGGGCAATCGAGCAGAGACCTCGACTCCGGTTTGAATGAGGAAGTATCCAACACCACCAATGCAGCCGATCAGGATATGGCGAGGGAAGAATCCGATCAGCGAGCCCAGCCCGCATACACCCATCAGGAAGAAAACCAGTCCGGTAAGGACCGAACTGACTGAGAAGGCGAGGATGGTGGTCGCAATCACAGACTGTGGATTATCCTTGCCCACCCGGTTCATGATGGCGAATGCCATCTGGTGGAAGAAGGGCACAACCTCAATCATTTCACTTCCTATTCCTCCCTTAAAAATGGAACCGCCGCAAGAAAACACCACCTGAGAGATGATAGTACTAACATAAAACATTGAGATACCATCTGCGCCAAGATGGGCGAATAATGGCTCTCCCAGAGGGAACAAAATCATTCCGTAGGAAAGGGCATCGAGAATGTTGAGCAGAAGCCCTAGCAGCACTGCCGGAATCAAGCCAACGGGGCGGATCACGCCTTCTTGCCATATAGCTCGCCTATCCCAGGCCTTGGGATTGGCCACGAGCCGGGAACATTTGGCTACCCTTGACAGTCCTTTGGAGAAGGCGTTGACAGGCCGAGCGGTGATTCCTCCCTGGTTCTCGATATCCTCAATAGCTCCATAATGGTGCGGTGATTTGGAGCGTGTCTTTGTCAGTAGTGAAGTCCGCTCCGTGTCTCGAGACTCGGGTTCGTCTTGGATGGTTGGCAGGTGTGAGCTCGGGGTATCTTCCGTGACAGTCGACTTGGTGTCATCCTCGGCCGAGTCCGGAGAGGGGTGGAGGATCATCGCCGTAAGAGCGGAGGAGGCAATAGAAGAGTCGACAGGGGCGGATCTCAATTCCAAGGAACGCCCTCCCACCGTTTGATGAGAGCTGGCAATTTCATCTTGCGGGGTAGCTGGAGAATGCCGACCCTGAAATATATCTAGACCGGGAGGGAGACTGGTTCTTCCTTGCGAGGGGTTTCTATTCAGTGACAAGCCGTAGGTCGCGAGCTCTGCAGTTTGCTCTCGCAGCCCGTCAGATGCATAGTGTGCCGGGTCTAGATGATCGCCGAATGGTCAGTAAATCGCTCTACTAATATGTAGCTCAGAGGTACCCAGATACCCACCTGCAGTATTGTTCAATGAACGATGGTGAAATGAGCGGCCGGGGGCTCTCGAGCTAGATCCAGTATAGCTCGATTGCTCCATACCGGCGGGCATGCTGCCCCAGTTCGCATGTTCCACCAGGGACTCCGGTGGCATGGAGGAGTCTTCTCGGTCAAAATTCCAATTGCGGCGTGATAGAACCGATGCACGCGAGTCGCGACGAGCACGAGGTTGTAACACACCCATCAGATTGCGCAATGGCCGCACAAGACGAGTCTCGAGAAATTCGGAGGGTTACCGGCCACTAGCGCATGCAGCAGCGTTAGAAGTAACAGAGATGACGCAACGGTGCCGGAGAGGCATCAAGGCCAGCGCAATGAGGCCATACGGTTATATAGGAACGATCGGTAGTAGGTGCTTATCAGGACAAGACATTAGCATAAGGAAATTAAATCATGAAGTCTGGTTGACTAAAACCTTGGAAAATCCACTAAGCGTGTTATCGCTATCTCCGGGCTAAACCGCTTGCGGGTCCGTTCTGATACCACTAATTGATACTAATAAATACTACTTTGACCACTAAAATACCTTGATACCACGGTCAAAGTAACCTACGATCTGCGCCATGCGCTCGCTAGTTCCTCACTATTCTTGTTTCATACCATCAATGCCGCTATCGGGGCTTATGTGGGAAATGCCGAAGACTAAGCTCATTTCTTACATGAAGCTATGACCAAGCTCGACATTTACTCTACTTTGATGTCAGTCTAGAATACATACCTCCAATGTGCTGTCTAGCTTGCCGGTGGGGCAACCGATATACCTCGCTGCGGGATAGAACTACAAAATAACCCTACAAGGTATATACTAAATTTATTCATATCACATGGACCATCAAAGTCGTGGCGGGGTATCTCAAAGTACACAACTCCTGTCGTACAGACCGTGGCCTAATTCCACGGCCCCTCAATCAGCTCAATCGCTCGAGGAATCCCTGTGAAATTAGTCGCTCGACATCCCCCTGTCGAACAAACAGCTGGCTGTTTCTGGTGAGATTGATGACCCTATACCCCGCTCGTTAGCTTCGTCGTAAGAGCCCCAGGCAGGTCGCACCACATACCCGTACTCCGTCTGAATCTCTCCCGCGTCCTTGAGCACGCGCACGTCGATAAAAAGATCCTTCGGCGGTTCCAGCGTCCCCGTAAGATCAATATCAGTCCATTGGCCTTTGTATGCGGCCAGCATATCGCCGTATTGCCGGAAATATTCCTCCTCCTCGGGGCTTAGCGAGCTGTGCCCGCCGCCCTGTCCTGAGCCACGGTCTTCCGACGCATCGCTGGGCTGTTGCTGTTCCAGGACATCGACACCTGTCCAGCAGAGTTCTTCGAGTTTGTCGGTTCGGACGCGGTGGTAGGCTAGTAGGCAGCGCTTGTTTCGGCGCATGCACAGGTGGTCGACTAGGAGGGAACACGCGATGGCTGGGTCGGCCGATGGATTGAATGCGCCCTCGAACGGCTCGAGCATGCGAGCCACATCACGGTCTAGATCTCGCACCTCTCGGGTCACAGCGCGGACGATCTCGGTCTGATAGGGCGGGAGATGGGCGAGGGATTGGGTTCGCTTTGCATGTTGCACCTGGAGCCGTGGTCAGAATTCGTACATGTCATTCGGTGAAATTCCCGGTCCGTAAATCACCCAAGAATGACGACACGTACCAATTTGTTGCCCAGCTCTCCGTACATCGTGGTCGTGCGATCGGGATCGTAAAGCGCATCGCGGACGCGCTCTGGCGGGCGATCCATGGCGCGCCAAGATCGGTCTTAGTCAGTGGGTGGAGTGCGGATCGGCAGATGGAGTATGTACTCAGTAATAGTATACAGGCCTGACTATGTATATGGAGTAGTCGAAAGAAGAATCTTCTGAGAAATGAAATGCATGGGAAATAAAGAGGATTATTCAAGACTCTGAAAGTTGATGTCTTCCTGGTTGAAGGTGGGAGATGGGATCACATGTGAAACGGCTACTCACAAGCTGGTTTGATTGCGAACACCGATACGCCTTTCCTACTGAAATATGGTACTGACATAAAGCTGTGGATACTATACAAATATACCCCAAAAAAAAAGAACTGCGTAGATCTATTCGACTGTCCATGGGAACCAAGCTTTAGTACCGCATGGAAGCACGCATCTGATTATATCCAGCCTGCGTAATCGGCTCATACTTAGCAGGCTCATCAGCCCCCATACAAGACGGAATGCACTCGGTCGCGGCGTCGGGATTCAGGATTAAAAAGTAGGAAATAGAGGAAGTCTGCGGGTCATCCGGTGCTTTCCCTCGAACCTATAGGATAGCGGTGGTAGAGGGGTGGTAGAACGGAGATGATCTACACCTGTTAGAAGCAATCACATCGAAGCTGGCATAGGCCATAGGCCAGAAGCCGTTGCTCCGTCTCTGCAAGAGGTCTCCCACATTCATGACAATCGTATTTTTTATGAGAGTGGCTGGGATAAATGCGCCTGGTCTGTTCAAATCCTCAACTCTCAGGCCGCCACAGTCATCCCGGAACAGCAAAGTGAGCGAGCTCCAGTCGGTACGAGCTGAAAACCTGGCTGCATGGTGGCTCTCTAATGCTTCTGCTGGGATGGATGGCTAGTGTAAAATACGCAGCTGGTTACTATTTCCCGAATCTTCAGCAGTAGATTGTTCTCATCCAGATCCAGGCCAATGGCAAGGACCTGTAAGATCTCGCCTCCCACACGAAAGCACTCCCAGTAAAATCGACTCATAAAAGCACGCAACCCTGGCAAAGATTCATCCGGGATCCACTGATTCGGTTGCTTTGGGCTGTCCTTGCTTCCGATATCATAGCCTTCCTGATGGCAGTCGGCGAGGTAAATGTGAAGACGAACGCAACGAGACAGAGCATATTCCTCAATAGTCGAGATATCCAGGTAATGATCATATCTTGACATCGGGGACGACTTCTCTCAGCTGTTCAGCGCGCTCCGGGTCATTGTCTTCGATGATGGCCTGCGACACCTTCTCCAGGCCGGGCCAGGAATAGCCTCTGTGAACAGCCCATCCGTCAGGATAAGGCGTTTTGAGCTTCTCATCTTGCGGCAAGTCGAAAAATCGGTGGAAAACGTCAAAAGCCTCGTCCAGCAGCGGCTCGGGCAGTGAGTCGTCAACGATAGTATGCACAAACCCCACCTTCTTGCAAGCGGCGACAATATTCTGCGCTACCTACTTGCTGGCGACCAGACCCGCCAAGGTTTCACTTGGAAAAATCGACGACAGGGATATTGTTTGCGCGATCGAATCAATGACGGGTTGATGGCTTCAGGCAGAGAGTGACCGGTGTAACGAGCGGGCCTGCCTTAGACAACCTGACCCGATATTTTCAGGGTTCAGCCCGACATCTTCATAATGTGTGGTCAGTGGATCATTAATCGTGGACCTTGTGCGGATCACTCCGTACTGGCTACTCCGTACTTCGTTGTAAATGGGAGCAGGTTTGGACGGGGCTGGTTGGGCACCGCACAACTCGTTGCTGTAGCAAGGATCTCGGTGGAGATCAGCCACACTACATCATCTCCATTTCTCACGCATCTCTCCAATTCTTCTCCAGGACCCTGGAACTGACATTGTCGGTACATTGTGAGTTACCTGATCTAATTAGCGAGTTTGTTTCCCTCGTGGTGCGCACCTACGCTAACGCCCATCTTACTGCTTTGAGTAGTTTGTTGACATCCCGACTCTGTACCTCGATAAGAGTCCTCGACTAGCACTCTCGAATAATGAGCAGTTGGAGACATTAACAATAACTATTGGAAGCAAAATCACTCGGTCGCATCCGATACAGTTGGACTACATCCGCCCCGGCTTCGAGAATGCGAGCTTCTTGGTGGATCGGGATCTGGGCCACATTCCTCCCCTCCGTGCTCTCGATAGACACTGCGCCCTTCTCTCCGCCTGAAAATATCGAATCCAAGCGGGCTTTTGAGGTCCTCCAAATACTAAGGCGCTCCGATAACAACTGCCCGAGCGGATACAACCCATGCACCAGCTTGGGAAACTCAGACGCCTGTTGCCGACAGGGCACGAATTGCTCGCGCGATTCGGCCAACAATATCGCCTGCTGCCCTACCGGAGCCAAGTGTACCGGCAGTTTGACTGGCACTTCCACAAGTGCCGCTGAGGCAGGGGGCAGCTTCATATTCCCAAACGGTGCGACAGCGACGACAACGGCAGCCGGCTCGGAGGCATCTATCACGGGCTCGACCGTATCCGGGGCTTATCCATTTGTCTACGTTCCTACTTCTTTTGCCAATGCCGCAACCTGCTCTTCATATTACTCTCTCTGCCAGTCGGAGTATATGCAGTGCACTGGGGCGCTGCTGGGTCGCTACCAAGTGACTGTTGGTGGAGCCGGCGGGGCTGGAGTGACGGTTCAAGCGGTCACCGCAACATCGCAGGCCACGTCCATCTGCTCGAGCCTGAGCGCAAAGGCATGTCATGGACTCGGTCTGGGATACTGTGCTTCCGTGGAGACAGCCACAGCACACGATGCCAGCGGGAATGCAGCCATGTCGGGTCGGATGTCGAGCCTTCAGGACTTGGTTTTCGGCTTGGCTGTGGGGGTTGCGGGTGTGTTTATCTGATGTGATGTGATATGATCTTGATATGATCTCTCTGTGTATAGTTTTATGTTTATGTCCATTTCGATCTGCTGACGGAGCTTGAGTCTCTCGAAATGGATCATTCGATTGTGAATGCAGCCGACATCCCGGGTTCCCTGGACTTTGGGCTGCCATCGGTGGCACCACCCGCTGTCTCTGGTAATTCTTGTTCAAACAGTGGAATATACCTTTCACCTGAGGGGCGAGTCCTCATTATAAAAAGTAATTTAAAGCATCGTAGAGCCACGTAGAGCAGCAACCTAAGCAACCGACAGCAGATACAAGATCCGACCGCATGTTGATCCTTCCACGTGGTCGCAGAGGGGCGCATATGCAGTGATGATTTGGCCTGTCAGGTTGAACTAACCTGAAAATTAACCTGAAGCCCAGCCACCATAAAAACCGTGTAAAAAAGAACAAGGTTGAAGTGGGTGACTTGGCAGGAAATCGGGTGGTTGGGGTTGGTTATACGGAGGCTGGGAAACACACTCCAGTTTTGTTATTCTTTTTTTCTCTTTCTTCTTTTTACATTCTTACTTTTCTCCTTTCCTCTCTGCATTCCAACTATCTTTTGGTCTGTAATCATCTGTCCGCCTTCCCTCGGAGCGGTGATCTACGATCGCTTCCAGAGTATACAGGGACGGTCATTGGGAGTCCAGCATTCCCCGTCGAAACGTGTACCACGATCAACGACTTGACGAACATTCCTCGAATACCAAGGGCCAAAGGATCTTCTCATCCGCCATGCAGTCCCTCTCCGCCATTCCAACGCTCTCCACTCTAATCGTACTACTCCACTTTCTACAACTCGCAATCGCAAATCCCGTATCGCTTAACGAAACCACCCTTGAACTTGAGCAGAATGCCCTCGAGAAGCGATGCGCGAATCCTTGCGGCTACAACGACTGGCTTTGCTGTGGCTCCGGCCAGACCTGCAACACCAACAGCGCCGGCCAAGCGGAATGTCTAGATGGCTCAAGTGGTGGCGGCAGTTGGCAGTACTATACAACCACCTACGTGGTCACCGAAACCGATCAATCCACCATCACCTCTGTCTGGAGCAGTCACATCGCTTCCTCCACCGGAACCTGCCGAATCGACCTCGGCGAGGTCAAGTGCGGTACCACCTGCTGCGACGCAGCACAGGAATGTCAGGACGGCCAATGTGTGGCCGAGAGCTCCTCCGTTGCAGTGACCGGCTCTGAACCAACAGCAACAGGCGAGGCTAGTCCTGGTGTGCGTCAAACGAGCAGTGGCGCGTCAACTGTGACGCAGACCTCAGCGCCCACCACTACCCAGGGATTCATCGCACCCGTTGGAACAGACGGCGCTCAACTGATCGGAGCCAAGGCTGCTAAAAACGGAGGAGGACTGAGCGGCGGCGCAATTGCAGGAATTGTCATCGGTACCATTGCAGGTGTTATTTGCCTTCTCCTCCTCTGTGCCTGCTTGTGCTTTAAGGGCGTTGTAGATGCCCTTCTTGCAGCACTGGGCATGAAGAAGCGCCGCAGACGCGGAACAACTGTTGAGGAACGATACTCGCACCATTCACACGGCGGTCGCCCTCGACCATCGGGTCGTACTTGGTTCGGCGCCAAGCCAGCAGCAGGAACGGAGAGCTCAGTCAGTGAGAAGAAGTCGAAATGGAGCGGTTGGGGCACAGTCGCCATCGTTTTGGGGGCACTTGCGCTCTGCTTGGGATTGAAGAGACGCAGAGAGCATGAAGACGACGACAAGACCAGTTACACCTACCCGAGTTCGTACTATTACTATTCGGACTACACGCGGAGTAAGTTCACCATGCACAACGAACAAGGACTAGGAAGAGCAATACTGACCTTCTTCATAGGTAGCGACAGTTCTGGCGGACGAACGCGAGACACACGGCGGTCTCGACGCTCAGGACGCTCACGCGCACGATCAGGCCGTTCATGATGAGTAGTGGCGATGTTTTCAGAGGGGTCATGGTTGGTGTGACCGGTCTGCTTTTTATGACTTGCTCAAACACGATGCTTATGCATTTGACGGCGCTTTTTGATATGATTTATGTACCATTATGACCTCATGTTCTTTCCTTCTGGATATGCTGATACGTTTCCCCCTTTTGAATGTCGATATGAGTTTGGATCTCTGATTCCAAAGCTTTTGTTCATTTTGTTTTGCCCGCCCGTTTATGATGACCACGGACCTGAGATGTAAATATGAGAGAGAAAGAGAGAGACAAAAATAGTTCTAACACGACCTAACTGCTCGCACTTTGCCCTCGCTTTCCTTCTTTCTTGCACCTTTCCTTGTATCATGTTGTCCCTATAGCGCGCCGGCGTAGGTACCTACCTCCAACAACTCTGATTTAGGTAGTAGTCCCCGGGTGTTGATTCAGAGGATGATTCCAGCCGATCCGCCACATCATTCTTTGGATCGTCATAGTAGCTAAGGACATGCTAGGCATGTCATGAAAACGTTTACTAATTAGGTTAGTGTCAATTTCCTCGAGAATCCCGTAATGGCACTAGTGCTCGTCTCGAAATGCAGAAAAGAAAAGAGTCTGAAAATGCATATTGACCCATAAGAACCATGGATGGAGAAAGAGAAGCATGAGCAGTTGGAAATCAGAACCATCCGGCAGCTAATGGTGCCTTAAATATTCGGGTTGTGCAGTTCCGCTTCAGCTTTGCTCTTAGCCTCGCGCCGCATTTTATGCATCCTCTTTGCCTCGACCATCTTTATGTTCTCGATAAACTTCATCGGCATTGCCCCCCGTGCATCTTCCACAGCTAGTAGGCCCTCTTGAATCCGCCGCTAGTTCAAACATACTCTTTGTCGGGCTTTCGGTGGAAGGGGTGTGCCATATATGTCAACGAAGAACTTATTACCCGGCGACAGCTCAAGAAGAATATACGGGGAAATCCAAGAGAGCCAGTCGACTAAATAGTTATACTGTATGGTGAGGTACCCCTGGATAGCCACGTTGTGGCCAGGTGTCAAGCTAGATTCGACGATGGCGGGTCCTTGGCTCTTCTCGAGTCCTTGTTAAAGCATGATATCAAGAGCATCTTCAAGTTGCTCATCTGCAACCACGAGATAGAGTCGACAGACGACCAGCGGATGGTCGAAAACTGTGAGTATAGCGTCGCCAGCGATACAGTGTATGATACGGCGATCCTCAAGACATTCAGATAGGCGAAAGAGATACCAGGTGTTACACTGTAAGAACAAGAGAAAGCCTGAGGCCTAAGAAGCATCCGATTGTGTCAGAACTAAAGCTAAACTTAGGCGAGGGAATACAGATAATATCCGCGCTGATCCGCGCCGTAACGCCAGTCTAGAATTTCTTGAAGGGGCTTCTTAGCTTCAAAATCTGCCATTTCGCCAAATGGAAGAAGCGACGGCGATAGGGAGATTACTCTATCGCTTACTTTATACTCACCTTATACTCACTTTGCCCTTATTTTACACTGACTTTGCTCTTTATCTTATAACTGACTAGTTAGTTACTTACTCGCGACTACTAGAGAAGTCGAAGGGAAGTCTTAGCCTCGGAGCCTAGCAATGTCGAGTAGCGACCCTCGCCTACTCTAAATACCGCCCTTTATGACCTCGAATATTTAGAAGCATAGATTTTTCGACTCGAGGAAGCGGCATAAGCTAAGGGCCCGAGAGTTGGAGCTTTAAGAGAGTATTATACGCATAAAGGATCAGCTTGACTAGCTATTAGGAGTAGCAGACCCCCTTCTCGATGCGCTGAGTGGTTCCTAAGGTCTTCACTTTGCTACTATAAATAGTATTCCTCTCTCTGTATTGGTGTATGGCATGTATAGCCATACTGATGCCTCATAGATGAGGGAACCATTGGGTCGGTATTTCCTGCGTGTAGTATTGCCGTTTTTCTGGTCCTATTCAGGACCACCCTGAATCAATACGGTTAGGCGTATCTGACTCAATGTAGTCATACGTCTACATGCTAGGGACATCGGAGGATCAGAGACCAACAAACGGTGAAGTTTGTGTCAGTGTCATGTTACATAGAAAACTGACTCCAGGGGAGTGGGCATAAATATCCCCTCTGAGTCACAGAAAAGTATCATCTCGACTTATTCGAGCATCCCGCTTCGTAGGTTTTCTACCTTCATTATTCCTTCCTCTGGTATATCTTCTCAACACTCTGATCTATACAACTAAGCTGCGTGACTGGTGCCGCGCATACCTAGACGACTTCGTCATCGCTTCAACCTTCGCTCCACGAGCATATCGGCGGCCTAGCGCCTTTATGCTGGTGATATTGTACCAGAAAACAGCTTCAAAGCCAAGAATATGGCCGATGTGCTCGGTATCTCGACTCCTGAATCGAAGATCGAGACGATCGTCGTCCTCACCTTCCCCCAGACTCTCCGACAGCTGAGATCTACTTGGGCATGACTGGTGTACTCCATCAATAAGTCCCTTTCTGCGCCGTAAAGTCTAGGCCTCTCCAAGCACGGAAGATGGAGCTTCTCCGGGGCAGTCCTCTCAGAGGGCGCTATGAATGAGGCTCTGCGGGCAAAGCTGTAGATATAGGTATGCCACCAAGCTTTCAACACCTACGATGAAGACAACGGCAACCTATCGCCAACCTCTGTTTTCTTTTCCTTTTCCTTTTCCTTTTCCGCTCTTTGGTCTGCGGACAGTGACATGTCGCGGTTGCTCTGTGGTTGATTACTCTGTCGTCGATTACCCTGACTAACCAAGCAAAGCCCTATATTCATGTTTATTTGCCACGTTCCGCAGTGCGTCTTTCTAGGTAGCTTATAGTATGATGCATGTGACTATTATCATGACAGACCCCTTCCAGTTGTATGGAGATCACTCACTTTCCATTAGCGTTCCTCTAAGACCAGAGGATGGCCGTTCGGCAGCAAGGAGAAAAGGAGGCGCTGTAAAGCAAAGACCTCGGCGACGACGAGACGTAAATATGAGATGAGGACGGGTTGGAAATATGGTTGGAACCTGCAATGGCTGATTTAGTGACATAAAGCGCTATGATTCAGTTGCTTAATTCAGACTGTATATTCTAGGCATCGAGGTGACAGCTAGAGGACAATTGCAGGAAGCAGAGAGCCGTGATTGGGGGCCGATCTCGCAGGTGCAATGTGCTCTGTCCGCAAGGATAAGCCCCCGGATAATCTGCATGTGCAATGCAAAGCAGCTCAGCAATTGGATCGAGTCTAGGGCTTAGAAGTCAAAATATAATGATTGGGGTGTATAGAGACGGAAGGGTGTGTGTGCAAGTGATTCTTAGAAGTGTGACCAAGGCCGCACACACAGAGGTCCGCGCTCTCCCCGCCTTCCGACCCGAACTTCAAGTTCTCTTTCTCTCCTTCTCTTTAGGCTACGAGGCTACGATCACCACACCGGGTCCCTGTCAATCAATGACCCTCACACTGTGTCTGGTTTCCTGACCCTTTTCTATTCTTCTTCAATACCCCATCTTTCCTATCTCTATCGCAGCCCAGTTTTGGCCAGGTCCGACCCTTCGGAGTATTACGAGTTCACCGAAACGACTCATCACCGCTCGCCATGCTCCAAGCGCAGAGCCAACACGTCTTCTCTCACCAGCATCAGTACCCCCAGGCTGATCCCTCATGGCTGCAGCACCAGCAGCAGCAACAACAGCAACAGCACCACCAGGTCCAACCGCACTCGCAGCACCAGCATCAGCACCAGCACCAGCACCAGCACGCCTCCCTGGTCGCTCAGCAGCAGGCTCAAGTCCAGGCTGCGGCTGCCGCCGCGCAACAGCAGCACTATGGCCGCCTCGCTATGAGTGGCAATGGGCCTGCGAACCCCGCCCAGGGTGCTGTGGGTGTCGCCGGCATGGGCGGAGAGGGTCTTGCAAACGCCGTTTCCGTCATGGACGGTGGCATCAGTGAGGAGAATCGCAAGGTCTTCATCTGGGTGGCAGAACTTCTGGATCCCACCCGTCGCGAAACGGCGCTTATGGAGCTCAGCAAGAAGCGCGAGCAGGTCCCAGAGCTTGCGCTGGTCATCTGGCATTCATTCGGTATGTTCCCCCGGGTCGCGTCGTGAGGGGTCTTTTCCAACTGCGACTAACCATTGGCAACGTGCAGGTGTTATGACTGCTCTACTCCAGGAGATCATTTCTGTATACCCCTTGTTGAACCCTTCGCAGTTGACTGCCGCGGCATCAAATCGAGTCTGCAATGCGCTGGCGCTCTTGCAGTGTGTCGCATCGCACAATGAGACTCGCACACTTTTCTTGAATGGTAAGCGCTGCCCACTACAACCAGCCAAATGATGGGAATAAGGCGGCTAATTCTTTTTCGCGCCACGCAGCTCACATCCCCCTGTTCCTCTACCCTTTCCTCAACACGACCTCAAAATCGCGCCCCTTCGAGTACCTTCGACTCACGTCGCTGGGTGTGATCGGAGCCCTAGTAAAGAATGATTCGTCGGATGTGATCAACTTCCTCCTGACCACAGAGATCATCCCTCTGTGCCTCCGCATCATGGAGACTGGGTCCGAGTTGAGCAAGACCGTTGCAATATTCATTGTTCAGAAGATTCTTCTCGACGACATCGGCCTGGCGTACATTTGCGCAACATATGAACGGTTCTATGCGGTGGGCACCGTACTCAGCAATATGGTCACTCAGCTGGTGGAGCAGCAGACAGTCCGACTTCTCAAGCACGTCGTGCGATGCTTCCTTCGGTGAGTTTTTATGTCCATCCGTCATGCATGGACGCTTTCTAACAACCGATAGTCTGAGCGACAACAGCCGAGCCCGTGAGGCCCTACGCCAGTGTCTCCCCGAGCCCCTTCGAGACGCCACGTTCTCCTCTGTCCTCCGCGACGACGCGGCGACCAAGCGCTGTCTGGCCCAGCTCCTGATTAACCTCTCGGACAATGTGTCTGACGGAGCCCCGGCGGCCATGTAACATACGAAATCGCATTTTCTTTCTTCGCGGTTGTCTTTCCACCTTACGATATGCATGGGACAGGTTTCTGGCGAGTATCGGTCATAAGGCGCAAAAGTTTGTGGGTTGGCATTTGATGAGTTTCCAGTCAATGGGGATGCATCGTCTGTTTTTCGCTTTATTCTGGTTCTTTTTCGATTTATTTGGGACAGTTTCCGGGCTTCGGTGATTTTCATGTTGATGGGAGGGGACTTATGTATTCCTATGTCCTTTTTTCTTTTCTTTTCCATGTGCTTTACTTGCATTTTGCTTTTTCAAGACATGCTTTCCGTTTCCATTTCTCCCCTTTCTTTTTCGTGGCGCTCGCAGGGTTTCTGGTCGGCGCTGTTGCATTTTCTACCCTCGACGATCCCCTTATGTATTGCTCTATGAAGATAGACCTTTGGAGCCAGAGATACCACGGTGCAGTCGTCGACTTCGTTTGTCGCGTCCGTGTATATGTCTGCAAAAGAATGTACTTGAATTACTATTGACTCTGGGCTTCTTATCCCCGCTAGATGCCCCAAGAGCAGTTTCATTATCTAGGCAGCTTTCAAGATTTCAAACGTTTGACCTAAAATAGACCGATTGCTTATTGTCTCTATTCAGCACAATATCCACAAACAAAGGAACAAAGAACACATGCTGAAGCCTGCTCAAACGCGGTCCGCACGTGATCCACCCGTTGACGCGCCTTTCGCTGAGATCATCTCCGTCTCCGTCGCCTCTACACGAGGAAAAAAAAAGGACCCTCTTCCCAACCATCACCACTGGAATTTTATCCCGATCTTATTCATACTTTTGCATATTCGCAGTGTGACTGTGATACCTTCAATCAATTGCCACCCCCTCCCGCGGATTCCTCGTTCACTACCCCGGCCTTTACGGCCTCGTTCCGCCTCAAATGGTATCGCGAAAGCGCAGCCGCTCCGATGCGGTCGCTGCCACCGAGCAGCAGACCCCAGAAGAACCTGGTCTGCTCCAGCGCATCAGGAACAGTTGGGAGTTTGCATGTCTCATGCAATACATTGCCATCTTCGGGCAAGTCATGAAGATTGACGAAGAGTTCGAAATCGAGGTACGTTCGCTTACTCCCCGCTGTAGCTGTGCGGGTGTCGCGCATTGTGACACATGGATGGGTGGATGGATTGTCCTTGCACGACCTTTCTGATCGGATCGGAGCTGACCTGCCCCGCGAACCACAGGACCTTGAGGACGAATGCATGAAGCCGGAACCTTCGCACAAGTTGTTGGAGATCGGTCTCTGTCTTTTGAAGTGGATCTCCTCGCATCGCGGTCTTACGTACGTTATACAGTGTTCCTCGTCGAACGGGGTTTGGTCTGACAGCACAATCCAGGTTCGAGAACTTCGACGAATACACCAGGCGCCAATACAATGCGAAAGCCCCTCATATCCCCAACCCCTTCGGATACGATGAACAGCCTCTGAGGTTCTTGGATTTCGATGTCTTTCAGAAACTTCGTGTCCTGCACCAGTTGTCCGTATGGACTTTCTGGAACCCCGACCGCATTCGTGACAAGATGCCCGAGAAAAAGGAGTCTGAGCAACTACAATGGGTGAGTCGCGGTTTTGCTACTTTCCGGAAGATGCCGTGTCTTTGCTGACTTCCTAAGCGTATCGAAGAGTTCGGATTTGACCACGAGGGTCGCACCTACTACGTTCTAGATGACAACCGTCTCTACCGCCGCACCGATCCTCCTATCCCCGCCCCCTCTCGTCCCAAGAAAAAGCCCAAGAGCAGATCCTCCCGGGCATCTCGTACATCGAAACGAGCATCCAATGTCGCCGCGGAAGAGGCCGATGAAGACGAGAATATGGGTGAGGATCCAGCTGCCGGGTTTGAGCCCAAGTGGGAGTGCGTGTGCGTCACTCTCGCCGATTATCAAGCATTTCTGGATACTATTCGCAAGAGCAAGGATGCGGATGACAAGTTTCTTCGCAAACAAATTGAGGAGCATGTCTTGCCTTTGCTGGAGAAGGCCGAAGAGGCGCAACAGCGCAAGCGACAGAAGCGCGAGAGGGAGCTTCTCAATTTGCAGCTTATCGCTGGCGCTAAGCGATCGAGCAGACTTGCTGCCAAGGAAGAAAGGGAGCGAGCTGAGAGAGAGGCTACCGAGGCGGCTCGCAAGAAAGAAATTGACCTGGCCGAGGCTCGCAAGGAGCAGGCAAAACAGCAACAGCTTGAGCATGATCGGCAGTCCCGTATGATGACTCGTGAACAGCGCATCAAGGATCGTGAGCAGAAGCGAATCCTACACGAAGCGGAGCTTGAACGACTTGCTGCTGAGCAGGAACGGATTGAACGGGGCGAGAGCAGAGTCTCTGCTCGAAATCTCAAAGCCGAGCTGGAGAAGTCGCAAAAGAACTTGGCAGAGCTCGCGCAGGATGATAATTGGATCTTCGATTGCTCCGGCTGTGGTGCGTATGGACAGAACTTGGTATGTTCCAATCACCCGGATATTCGAAACAAGACCAGCTAACGATCAAAACAGGATGATGGAAGCCACAGTGTTGCTTGCGAAAAGTGCAATGTATGGCAACACAGTCATTGTCTCGGCATCTCTAAGGAAGATGCCGAGAAGGACGATTTCCATCTTGTCTGCGAGGACTGCAAGAGAAAGGAGGAAGATGCCAACAGACCCAAGCTTCCACCACTGAAGTTCCGTCTCAGCGCATCGGCATCACCTTCTGTTCCTCCTACCGGGAAGAAGCGCAAGGTCGAAGACGATGAGATTGCTCCACCATCCCCCGTGAAGCAAACCCATGCGGCTCTCTCTGATGCCCAGAATGGACGCCACACACAACATGCGCCATCCTCTCAGCCAGGTCTTCCATCCTTCCCGGCCCAGGGCAACTTCTATGTTCCTCCTTCCCCCGAGCGCCGTCCCCATGCCGCAGGCCACTCTCATCTTCCGTCTTCAAGCCCTCCACGGGCTCCCTTCTCTCCGTCGAGGGGCATGGGTGCTCCGTCTTCAATGCAGCCCGCCATGGGCCACCCTGAACTTCCTCGAATGCAACACATGCAACCGGGCCCTCATCTTCCTAGCGTTGGATCTTTTGCACGCCCATCATCATCTCTCTCTGGGTATGGTCCGGTCCCGGTTCGACCCTCCATGTCACCCACCCAGGGTAACCGCGACGTCGGACCTATTGTAGGGCTTCCACACGCTGCCCCTGCCAACGGATCAGCTGCAGTGCCCGGTAACTCTTCGTTTGACAGCTACACAACTCCTCGCCCTCATTCTGGCTACGCAGGTACCCCCACAATGTCTCATAGATATCCGTCATTTTCTACCGCTGGGACTCCGAATGGGGGCCACTCATCACCACCACACAGTTCCCACGGGATGGGAATGTCTGGGATCAGCCCGACAAAGCAATCTCCCCGTCCCATGACTTCGGCTGGCATTACAGCCGCCCCGGTACTCCCTCCTATCCGCAGACTGGAGCCGAGCCCCAAGCTCATGGGACGCAGCTCGCCAGATGCACCGATTCCTCCGCCAATGAAGTGCATGACACCCGAGCAAGAAGAGCGTCGGCAACGGGAAAATGCATCGATCTTCCAACAGAACCATATCTACTCCGGCAACGGCCAGCCAGCCCTCATGTCGTCGCCCTCGATGAACCACATCCCATCTCTCGGCCCAGCGGCAACCTCTCCATACCCCGAGCCGGTCCCCTCCCCCCAACACGGTAATAATGTTCCCCATCAGTGAAACCAGACAAACGATAAAAAATGAAGTGATGATTGAGTGAATTGCCCCTGCAAAGTTAGGAGCAAGTGACCAGATACATCTCCATTAAGACTTCGGTCATAGGTGTAGGTCAAAGCGTCAGAAGGAAGATGCAGTATCATGGGTACTGCGTCAACTTTTTCCATTGCTTTTTACCGTTAGATTTGGTTTGCGGCTCAAAACGGCTGTGCCTTTCGATCGAGACGGGCGAATGATAACTGGTCGGAGTTGTTATCCCCGACCACCTCTATCTCTACATCGTCACTTCTTAGCTTTTTGGGATCAACTGAGTTCTCTCTTGGATGGCCTCAGTTTTGGTCCATGTTGCCACGTCATGGGTGACTGCGCCTAAATTTTTTCCTCTTTCCTCTTTCTCTGTTTCTTTGGGATTGGTGGGTTTGCCGGTGTAAGGCTCGGCTGCCCTGGCGTTTCTGTTTCTTTCTCCGATTGAATGTGCATCTAAGATGGTTTGGACTTGGGCGTTTTCAGATGGCACCTGGAGGATGTTGGATATTTTTGGGGATCGATCATTGTATCCTAATAGATTTCTTCGTTTTGATTGACGATGACACTTCTTGCTTTTGTATTATGAATCAGATGGTTTGAGTTGATATAGACATGCATGTTATCCAGTTGACTCGATGTAATCTGGGTCTCCATTTCCATCAATTGATTGAAACTGATCCCACTGTATGAAAGCAAGACTTTGAATATTATTTGCACACATAAGGTAGCTTCGCAAAGCATTGTATAATGGACGTATGTAGCGTCCTCTCCCAATAGGCTCATACTCCCTAGAACCATATACTTTGTGAAGCCTATCGAGCTCTAGGCCCAGAACAAAAGTACCACAACGATTACCTAGGTATTTACCAGTCGACAATGTAATTGATCAATCGCACGCAAGCCTAGTCCAAAAGGCAATAGCACCACGGAACCCCATAGCCGCTGCAGTGACAGCATGGCATCACACCAGCAAACAGAGCACAGTCAACAAGTCGGGCACAAATCACTAAAAAAGACCGCTATAGCCAACCTAATCGGCACTAGTAACGAGTGTAAAATACAACCAGGGACGACACGGGAGAAACGGCGTGCAAGCGATTATGCTAACCAAGTATAGACTCGTGTGATCTACACGATGGTCCGAGCTGAGAAGACCCCTTACTGTAGATTGCATGCGATTGCTTTTCTATTGACCTCTCAGCGACTGTGAATTATCATGCTGGAGAGTAGATTATCTATGAAGTTCTCCCTTAAAGATGTCACACAGCATATGCATATAGATGAAGGGTCCTGAATAATGATTGAAATGACTGCAGATCAACACGAGTCATGTCCCGACTCACGACGAATCATAAATCCACACAGTAGTTATGTATCAAATTATATATTCCGCGTTTGATCGCGATGCAGGATCAGAGTCAACGGTCATAAACTCTACTCTCCACCTCGGATACTCTTCCCCGTCAAGCTTGGCCGAAACAGGTGGATACATTCGAGATTATCGGGGATCAGCCCCTACTAGGATATTGAATGGCGGATTTACTTTGGCAGAGGTATTTGCGATGGGAAACTTCCTGAATCTGGGCCATAACCCTGGAGGCTCCCCCTATATGGTTGACCACCCCTATATGGTCGATGGGAACAGGGTTTGAACTGTTTACCGGATTGGGAGATCATTGGCGAGCTTCGATGCTCCACACTAGCGGACGGAACCTTCCGGGACTGGCCCGTCCACACGTGGGGGTGGGGATATATTCGGCCTTGCGAGCCGTGGATCAGAGCTAATACGACGGATTCGTCAGGTGTTTCTCACTGATGATGCCATGAGCTTGGTTTGTACTGAACTAGATGGAGATGATGGTTCGTGCCTGGAATCTAGTACATTATTCTAAGAAGATGGTAGAGATGTCCTTGCTACACTATTTGTCACAGCGCGGGTATCCGCGCTAACATAACTACGGAGTAGTTATCGGGGATACGAGCTGCGATTTTTCTGATGAGAGATGATTGCATCTAGCTACGCAAATTAGAGATGGTGTTGAGTCGTACCCCATGAACTAGCTCTATCTACCTACATCTCAGGCCAGCTCCTTATGCTCGATTACTTGATCTGCGAGATCTCCACGAATTGTAGGGAACATAACCGGTGATGCCGAGATAGTGACGCAGCTCTAGGATTTGCCTCGTTCGGTGTTCACCGAGTCCACGGCCCGTAGGATAGCGTGGTTCTGAGGTAGTATATTCCACTCGCCAATCTCGCCAAATCTCCCAACGGTCGTGGATCACTCCGCGCCTGCATCGCTCGGCTGGCCTCGGGGACGGCAGAAGACGTGGGGGTGAATCTATCACCCATAATCCGATATGGGATTAACCAACCAGACTCTCGGGGTAATTTGAACCGTAAACCCGGAGCGGGGGAATCACGCACGGCTAGAGACTTTAAGATGCGTGATTCGGATGCTGAACCTAAATCGGCCAATACTGGCACCCCCCTTTAAGCCTACGAAGATGAACCTTAGGGTCCTCGCCGGCTTTGTCGATACGCGATCAAGTGACCCGAGGGAGCTGCTAGGGCCCAGGCGCTAGATGATAGGGGCTCAGTGTCTCTCCCTGTCGCCCATGACGAACACACTCTCCCCAGTTGATCGGACTACGCCGTACATCTCTTCGTCTCCGAGTTCCTCGATGTCGTGGTTCCAGCTTCTTGGCGGACGCATATGGATCAATACGAACAAGTTCCTGCAGTCCTGCGTTCTGCGCAGGGTTGGGTCCGATCAGAGCTCCCGATTATGTTGGGCTGTGACGAATGTACATCGCTGTGCAGGGGCAACGTTTTGCGAGTGCTATGAAAGATCAATAACCGTGTTCGGGGGTACATTCGTGCATGGCATGGATATGAACGTAATGATCGACGCCGTTGATACAACACGCAAAACACATCCCAAACTAGTTGGCCGATCTAACTAGAAAGACGAAGTGGACCGTCGGCCGAAATCCAGTCAATCAGAGGCTGTGAGAAAGCAAATACGCGCTACCCGCATGGTCTTATGCAGCTGCTGTGCCATCTGACAGGAAACTGTCGGCTTGGTGACCAATCGTAGCTTCTGCTTGTTGTTGGTCACATCGGGATCATCGGTTTTCTGAGTCTGCCGTGTTCACTCCTGAACCAAGGAGAGTATAGGACACTGCTTGAATAGGCACTGCTTGAATCATGCTGGTATAAGTTTGTGAGGTTTCTATTCTGTATTAGTTCATGAGCAGTCAATCTTACCCTCTGGCAATCTTACTCTCTGGATTTTCAGAAAGGAAAAGAGTCAACCGTGGAACAGGAGGGTGACAGGGCTGGTGAGGCGTCTGTGCCCGTCCATCCTCTTCCGGCCATGATCTCCCTATTCGTGATGATTTCACGGCCTTAGGCTAAGACCTCCCCCCGATATCCAATGACAAGGCTTCTCAGTCATGATTTGGAATTCCGGTGCCTCAAACCCCCATGGTATTCAGCTCCCACGTGTCTTTGGACGGCTAGATGCAGATAGGCTGTCATTGGCTTGGACGCTCGGCAATCCGGCTCGGATTAGGAAATGGTAGATGGCGTAAGATGGCGCAGGGCGAGAATGATAGGCCAGCGATCATTTATTTCGTTGACGGTAGACAGATGGCGTAGCCTTGACATGCGTTGCCCAGTGGGCGATGGACTAGTGCGCGTTGCCCGGCCCACAAGGCAGTAGATGAGGTAGTAGATGGCAGCGATATGATGAAAACATGGAACCAAAGCGGGGAACACCTGCATTAACGGGAAAATCCAACGGGGTCGAGTGGACCCGTATATTCCTCGAGACGAGCCGCTTAGCGTATAGTTTCGACTCATATTTCTATCAGGTGTCGATCTCCCTTGAATAATTAGACATTGAAGACTCGGAGAGAGAAGGTGATAATAACAACATGAAACAGCTGAAGATATCAGCCTCGGTGTCCACGCATATGTTATATATTTTTAGAAGTTAGAACATCGCCGGAATAGGCCAAAAGATCTCCTTGAAACGCGTCTGTTTGACCGGGGAGACATCGGAAATGCTTGGCCCGGTCAGCAGGCTTGAGGTGGCGGATTCTAGGGTACCAGGGTAGTTGTGTTTTTTTTTCTTTTTTATTTTTTCCGTCTCCTATCTTCTAGAAGGCCTGGAAGGTTTGGGAGGCTTAGATGAAAGCCCTGGCAAGGATCCCTACCGTCAATCTTGTTCCTCTTTGGAGTTCAGCTACAGGGATTGGCAGGTTGAAGCTTGGGTCGAAGGGCCTGAACGCCGTAGACTTCCCCGAAATATTCCCCAAGGTATCGTTCACATTGGTATGAGGTATTTGGAATGACCGACGAGCTCGATCTCTCGGGATACCAACGGAGTGCGAGTCACAACGTAGTAGGCATGGCAGTGTACTTTACGAGATAGGGTCACCTCAGGTCGGGTATAGAGAGATCTTTACCAGAAGGGCAAAGATAAGCTCTGGGGAGATTTGGACCCATTTACTTTCAGACCACCTGCAGGTTCTAGCTTTGTCTACCACATGGCATTTCTTTCAACCTCCAAACCCACCAAAGCCCGAAGTTCCGAAACAAAGAACACACTCTCCCCGACGATCAAGGGAAAAACGTGGCCGACGATCCTCGTGGCCCCCAGGCACCATGGTCCTTGCTCGCCACGGGGAGTTCGCAGTGGCCCTGCAGAGTCGAGGTACCCCCTGGTCCCTCACCGCATCTATTCGCGGATCCCGTCTGACCCCGGTCACAACTATCAAAGAAATGTTTTGCCATGTGGGACACTAGCTTGATCCGGCGGGTTACATGAGTTGAAAGTTCCTAGGCGCCAGACGAGCGTCTGCTTGATACTCAATGGAGCACGACGTAAAGACTCAACAGATCATGTATACCGACATGAATCAAGATTATGGAGCCGAGTGGGACTTCGGCCTATACTCCGGATGATCACACGTGATGAATGATCCGCTTAGGAGCTATCGCGTTTACAATTCAACACATGGTAGGACCTAGAGTTAGGGGCAAGGCCAGGGTGGATCAGGATGCGTGGTGAGCCGCTGACCACCAGTGAGGCCAAGTGCATAACAGGTGCATTCAGTCCTGGCTAGATCAAACGAATGTCCAATCACACTTTAGGTGGCGTCAATCTGGTGTCTCTAGGCAAAAGTGCGACGATCTCGAGGTGACGGCCTAACCCGACTCCACTGCTGTCAAAGTATGGTCTACCGTCCACTGTCCTAACTCTGTCGATCAGGAGACCACCCCACTGCTCCACTCCTCCACTCGGAGGGAAATTAGAGATCCAGGGGAGTCGCATCGTGGCACCCCCGAGTCGCGCCCTTCTTCTCTTTTCGTTCGCATGTCGAGCCATAGTACAACTAACCATGGTTGGCATGCTCGGAATGTCCGTATGAGCCAGCCAATAGGCCCAGATTTGAGCCCAGCCTCGTAGATGTGAATGGTACAGGATCTCTGATAGATCGTGGAGAGTGAAAAGTGGTCCACATCATCACCCTATGAACTAGTGCGATAGACTGTATCTGGGTAACGGGTGTGTAATGGAGCCCACTCTAGAAAGATTGACAGTCTATAGCATGGGTGAGTGTTATCTGAGCATCCCTCGACCCTGGTCTCAACAGCGGAATAGGGCAAACTAGCCCATTTTGCAGAGGTATAGCGATGTTGGCTGCTGCCATCGCTTAATCTGGAAACTTGCATGCGGTGGGTAAATGCTATCCCACGATTGCATTTCCTATACCAACTCATCAATTTACCGTTTATCCTATGCTGATGCTGTCCACAATCGTGATCTCTGGATCTTCTAATCAACGCCTCTGTGTATTTGGTAACTTATCCGTACCCCGGTCACTATCCTTTTCTTTTTCCGCATTTGAATCTGGCCTATTACATCCCCGGATGCTGTACAACATACAGTGGAAAGTTCCTAGAGGCCCATGGTCTGTGTGCCTACTTCTCCCCCCCCCCCCCCTCGCATTCGAACACCACCTTAGTCCAAGTTAGCTATGACCCGCATCTGCCAATCCACATGAGGTGCCTGATGTAGAATCCCATGTGGGCTCCTCTTCGGCCCTGCTCTATTCTTAATATCCTGACGCATGGTATGGACCACAGCATACACTATATGAATGAATTCTATTTTTCCTCGCGCCAAATTTGGCACAAAGGGGGCTGCATAAACATAGAATGTTGATACTATATCTAGAACGTAGCGGGAAATAGAGATGCAAGAGTGTCAAGAGTGAGAACTTTCCTCCAGAAAATAATAAAAAAACAGTATAGAAATAATAGTCTCAACAAATGAAAAATCACGATAGTAAACCAATCGGGAGGGAACAAAGACCCGACATCTGTGACAAGCACCGATCAAAACTCAAAGGAGAGAGGAAAAAAGGAATATTATAATAAGAAATGTTCCAAAAGCTGATAAAAGAAAGAAAATAAAAATAAAAATGCAATACAACTAATACACTAACGGGCAACCTAAGAATTAGCTCCCCGCCCGCAGTTCATCTCTTGAGTCAATAGTTTCAGCCTCTGGATCGCCCCAATATCTTCCTAATTCCTTCCCCTCGTCTCTATCAAGATTGACTTCGCCTTGAACTTATTTATTCAACGGCCCACCCAGCATCGGAGTGGGACTGATAAGTCTGGACTCTACACACTTGACTCTTTTCTCCGTTTGTTCTTCACTTGGTCTATCCGGCAATTCAATTGTATCCTGTCTCACCTGCCATCTTCCATCATCGTGCGTGTCTGAGTTGCTTTCAGGAGCTGTGAGACCGCTTGCTGCAGGGGTGTCGCAACAGAGACGCACCCTCCTTCTTCCCTTTTTCTTCTTCTTCTTTTCTCTTTCTGGAAAGCCCTCTTGGAATTCTTCCCATCGCTGGATCTGTCCTTGCGAACTGGACTGTACCTGCTTTCCCGACAATCTCCAATCATCGCCTGGACAGAGAGATCTTGATCTTCAACTACACAATGACTGTTACCAAAAGGGAACTACCACTTTCTCCTCCCAAGTCATCCGGAGGCGACCTCACTCCAGAGCGATCATCCGGCCTGAATGGCCTCTGTCTTCCAGGCTTCCTCCCCAACGGCATGGAACACCACGAAATTGGCGCTGATCCGTTATCAATGGTAATTTCCCTTTACTTAACAAACTGTATCAGCTACTCTAATAAATGGATAGACATACACTTCTCCTCCCTCATACTACTACCCGCCTACTGGCTACTCAACTTCCATGCCTACCTCAACTTCTGTAAGTACTGCACTTCTCCGGGATCTTCATGTGGCAAGCTAATTGAAGAAACTAAAGATGCATACGAACAACACTGTTGTCCACACACCTCCTCCTGGGGCGGAGGAGTCCATGTTCATGATGGGATCTCCCCCCACTCACTCCCCTTCAGGCCGTCGTGCCTCTCCTCCAAAAGCAAAACTTGGTCGAACTCCTCGTGATCGCCATGCTCGCGCTCGACGAGGAACCAATTCTGCAGGCAAAGACCTCCAGCTTCCCGCGCCACTGAGCGAGCTGACTATGCATTTGACCAACGTCCCGCTCCGGGATATGGATGCTTGGGTGCACCGATCAACGGAAGAGCGCCTGCGAGAAAAGGCTGAAAAGGGCAAGGTTGCCCGTCCCATGAACTCATTCATGCTTTACCGATCTGCCTACGCAGAGCGTAGCAAGCGATACCTGAGCCAGAATAATCACCAAATTGTCTCCAGTGCTGCTGGTTTAAGTTGGAAGATGGAGCCCGCTCACATCAGAGACAAGTACGAGGAGCTGGCACGGATCGAGCGCGAAGCCCACTCTCGTGCTCACCCTACCTACAAGTTCAAGCCCAACAAAGGCCCGCCCACCACCACTCGCAGACAGGGCGAGCTTACACCCCCGACTTCGACAGCGTCAGGATCATACGATGATACCCCCAGTCCTTTCACTAATACCTGGGAGAATGACTACTCAATGATACCTTCGATGCACAGTCGGAACCAAAGCTTCGAGTACTCAGCCAGCAGCCGAGCTCCCACTCCCTTTGGCTCTCCCCACTCCTTCATGACGCAGGCTGGCTACCTTGGCACATCATGGAACACAAGTCACCCTGCTTCGGTTCAATCCGGTTTGCCAACTGTGCAACCCCATGACCTTCAAAGCATGGGGTATATTGAGGACGTGCACTTCCGTCGAGATAGCCCCATGCCGCAAGAAATTCAATATGGGGCCTCCAACGGCCTGGCTGGTCTTCCAGGTGGAAGTCACGACGAGCTGCTTCAACCCCAGGTAACCCACTCGATGCCTGGTCATGTTTCCGATGGCCACATGGATCCCCAGCTGCTCAGCTACCAGAGTGAGGCTCTGCCCATTCCAGCCCCGGATGGTGAGGTGTATCCGAGCTCCGAATTTCAGGCTTGGGAGAACGAGGCTGGTAACAGTTACCTGGCCACCTCGTTACCAGGCCATACGAGCCCATACCCCAACTCCCACACGACCGGCGACTACCTCCCAGGCATGAATCATGATCCCTCGTTTGCCCCGTGGCTCCAGCATCCCGAGTCATTTTAAGTTCCAAATGCACCAATGCCCGAAATGGAGACGAGTCACGAACAAAATGTCTCGGGATGGATAGCTGACGGTCTGGCCCATGTATTTCTGCGTTGAGTTTCTGGATCAGCGGCGGCGAAATTTGAGCGTTGGTCACGCCGATGGGTCTTGTAGAACAGGACCCAGAAGGAAAATGGAGTTACGGTGCCGTGGCGCTGGGGGTTTTATCTAGGTTCTGATCTTTTCTGCTTTGAAGAGCTTCCTTCAATGTCTGCTTCATGGTTTTCTTAACGTCCTTATGTGCTCTTTCATGCCTTTTCTATCGTGTGGCGCTTTTGCTTTTTCAGCTCGGTGCTAGAGGTTCTGGTGTTTATGGGTTACCTTAGATCTCTACTACGTCAAAGAATGGTGGGTGGCGATGTACTTCATTATCAATGAATTTATATGTTTTCAAAATGAACTTGTCTCCAGTCAATACTCCGTAAGGCTTTCCCAAAGCCCATAATGATCAAAATGATCCTTGCAGCCTTGCAGCCTTGCTAGTATGTATACACCCCACACGCCTGCCCTAATTCCGGTCAAATCCTCACCGCTCAATCCACCGCCTCTATATGGACCCGCCAAAGCACTCCGACTCGACTGCTCGTCATCATTGCATTCATTCAGACATTACCTGTGATAACGGGCTCTTACCAGCCGATTCCTATCATCCCAGAAAACACCGAGAGGAAACCCGCCACCAATACAACTACACGATCTAATCCTCCCCGCCTCCCCCTCTACCCCTCCAAACCGAAACCATACACAACATCCATCCTCAAAATGTCAATCCCAAACGAAGCTCTGCAGAAGGTACTCATTGCACATATCAACAACCTCCAATCCGAAAACCGCCCACGGAGATTCCTCAGCCAGAACAGCACTAACAACACCATAGCTCCTGCAAGAAATCGAAACCCGCGCCCTGGCATCACAGCAACAGATCGGCCTCACCAAAGCCCAGATGACAGCCAAGCAGCGCGACATCCGCATGCTACAGCTGACATCCAAGGAGCTTTCAGACCTGCCTTCCGCAACACCTGTATACGAGGGTGTTGGGAAGATGTGAGTTTCCCCACCTTACGATGTCTCCTGCAAGTAGCTAATACCGGATCAGGTTCGTGAATGTCCCTATCGATGCAGTCAATAAGCGTCTTGCGCGCGAAAGCTCAGAGGCTAGTACTGAGATCACCAGTTTGGAGAAGAAGTTGCATTATCATGAGACTACGCATAAGAATAGCCGGGATAATTTGGAGCAGATTTTGAAGTCTGGGGTTCGGGCGTGAGGTGAGGTTTAAGGAATACGACGCAATGCAGATTCGGGTGAGACCTTTTCCCAGCAAGAGTTATGGTCATTACGGACCCTTGGGTGAAGCTCGATGAGGTCTTCACTTTGGAGTCGAGGAGGGAGTTACATCTCTTGATGTGTGAGCAGAAAGGATTCCTATCAGCCATTTCTGTTCCCTGTGTTTGGGAATAGTAGGTTCTATATCGGCGACTTAGATACCCAGAAATTCTTGCGAGAGGCTTGCATGAACAGCATGATAATTAAATCATCAAATAACGGAATTACTGTTCAGATCTCCTGCTGTTGAATCTCGCCATGATTGAGGCCATTAGGAGAATCTAGCAGGTCTACGATAAGGCTTGCCATGTAATTGACTAATGGGCTACGTAGTTATGAGAACGATAGCCAAATAAAACAGAGATATACCTACTGAAAACTGTTATATGGTTGCTGGACAGGATTCGTCAATCTTTGAAAAAATAACACTAAACAACTTCCCAAAAAGAATCTAAGACCTAGTAGCAAAGATAATCGGAGCTACTACGTCCTCAAGTCCATAGATTCGAGTTGCGAATTCTCTTTGGTTTCAGAGAACAGACTACCTCCTGACTCTGACCACAGGTGAAATCCACAAAACATACCCAGATGTGCCTTGGCTTACGTGACTTGGAAGGAGTGCTGGAACTTGGTGCGGGGAGTAAACTTTAAATATAAAGCCTAAAAAACTACCAGGGCCGGCTATTCGTGATATTTAGATTTTATATACAATGAGAAAATAAACAGAACCGGGCTAGCATTGAGCCTCTCCGCTTCCTGGCAATGACACGGCCATGTCCTCACGACTGGGTCATTTCCAAGTCGCACAACTGCTGTCCTACACAACTGATTCAGGACAGAAGTAGATGTGAGAAAGGATCAACGTTTCATCAGTGACGGAGTCAATGATTTTCCACCCAGTGTGAACTGGAACACCCCATTCGAGGCTTCATATCGCCCGAGTCTGCACTGATTAACTGGTTCATCTATAACATATGTAGCCGATTGGACGTATATTCCATTTCGAAGATGGCTATTTACCACCGGTTAGAAGCCCAAGATACATACGAAGTACGTAGACAAATGACAACCTTTAATAAATTAAAATAGTGAATCGTTGAGTACGTAGTTACTGTATTTAATCTATTCCATTAATAGTATGTACACCCCTATCCTCGGCCGCAAAACAGCAGGATGTGGTATAACCCCTATGCACGCCATTGGCGTCAACGTTGTACTATGCTTGACACCAGCAGCAGTGTTCTTCCGCCGATGACGTGTGTGGCCTGACCAACAGGCTCCATCCCTGTCGTAGTTGAATCGTGGGTATTTCATCGAGCACATCTCAGATGGATCTGATCTGATATTGACATAGTTAGACACGAGCGATATTCGAATAAGGGCCTGGACTTGTCTTTCTACGATGTGGCGTCGCAATAGTGCTGTGCGAGTGGCGCGATTGTCGCTGCAGTTGATCTGACGCAGGCTATCAGGGCTTGCATGCTAGGAAGTATAGTTCAGATGCAGTATTGATCGCTCTTGTCAGGTGTACCTGGTTGAGGAATCTGCGATTTCAGATATCCAGGATATGGATATTTATGGTTGCCGTATGCAGCGTGGATGTTACTACAGTGAAAGCTAGCTGTCGTCTTAGACAGAAATATTGAATGTATACATTAGCAGATTCTGATGATCAGAGGTGACGAAGTCTGAGAATGGCAGCCGGTCACATCTTGGGTCAGGTGCGGGAACAGCCGACCGCGTCCCAGGGTTCTTCTCGCTGCCCGAGATTGTTTCGTCCTTGGGCAGGAGTATAAGGGGTAGCCAAACTTCAACGTTCATCTTGGGTGTTGACTGCACTAGTTATGCGCTGGACAACACGAAGCAGTTGAGGAAAGAGAGATCATCGCTGCAATCTTAATTTAGTATCAGGTGGGTTTCAGTAGGCGCTGGGACGCTAATATCTTGATGCGCTGGTGCGAAGAATACACTAAGTAGACTAAGCTTAGGCACAGCAACTGAGGGTAAAACTTGAAACTCGACGGGGCGACTCGACCCAACTGTGGAGTCTCGGGTTTTGTCGCGGTGGCTGGAGATGATGTTAGGCCTGAAACTTGGATGTTCCAAAATTTGTATGAGTATCAGAATGGTGTACTGGTATAGGGCTGTACTGTACTAGATGTAGGTCTAGATATCTAAAGTTACAGGTTTACTAGGTTGTAGAGTATAGAGTACAGAGTATAGAGAATAGTACAGTGTAGTTAGAGTAGAAGCAAGGAGTAGTATACTGTAAAGCGAATGCAAGTCAATCGCATGGCGACGATTCTTGAGGCTTAGCTGCCTTTCATTTCATTTGGCCCCAAAACCCAGCCCTGTCACATTCAAATCCGTGCAATAAATAGATCGAGTAGCCGAAGCTTCTTCCAACTTCTTTCCCACCACACTACCACACTACCCCTCCTCTCCTCCCCCGCCCTCAGCTGAACGCTGATCCGATAAGCACAACTCGTATTGGCTTTTGGCCGAGACTCGCTGGCGCACAGTGACTCGTAAGCTAATTTTCTTACTCTTCTTTTCTTTTTTCCCTCATTTTTGCCCCTCCTTCACCGGTACTTCTGATCGAAGTGCTCAAGTCCCCTCAACCAGGGTCGACAATATAACCACCACTGTTCATTTGAACACTTATAATTCCCATCAATTATAAAAACCCCCAAAATGCCTCGGGCGGAGTTCTCCTTTGATGAGTCGGACTCATCAGACTTCTCCGAGACTGACATGTCCATCCGCGGCCGCAAAGGCAGCACTGCCTTCCACCAGCGGTCCGCCTCCCGCCATCGCCACCCACAGTTCGCAAGAGAGACCTTTCTAGCACCAGTACAGCATACCACGCGAGTGCACCGATCGGCGTCGACGGGCGGACGCCGACCGCGCGACCGCGAATCTCCACCGACGGTGGTGATCGTCAACGAGCAGGCGCAGCGCTCGAGTAACGCCAATAGCAACAAGCCGCGCCGGGTACAGCAGAGGGTGCAAAAGGACGACTCGGACGAGGAAGAAGTTCGCTTGTCACGGCGGCGCGCTACCAGCGGCGTCTCTCGTGAACCTTCCCCCTACCAGCGCGACTACGAGCTGGTCATGGGCCAGCGCATGCTCGAGAAGAATGACTTGCACCAAGATCTGGAGATCTGGAAGCACCAGCAGGAGATTATGCGTTTAGAGCGTGAGCTTAGAAAGACTCGTGCGAAGAGCTCCCCACACCGCGAAGCAGTGGCAGTGCCCCCACCACCGCCCGAACCTGTGGCCCGCGAATCCCGCCTGCTACGGGATGAAGAGGAGTGGTATGAGGAGGAGATTAGCGATCGGCTGCACAAACTACAGCGGTATGAGCGTAAGAACCGTGCCGAGGAGGAGCGGCGACAGGCGGAGCACCGTTGGCAACTGAAGAGGTTTGAAGAGGCGGAGAAAGCGGCTGCTAATCAGGAGGAGTTGAAAGTTAAGCTGCGCGAGGAGAAGCTGAAGGAGATTCAGCGGCAGCAGGAGGAGGATAAGGAACGGGAGAGGCTGAGACATGAGTTTGAGGAACAGAAATTGAAGGAGATGCAGAGGCAGAGGGAGGAAGAGGAGAGGTTGAAGCGTGAGATTAAGGAGCGCAAATTGAAGGAGATGCAGAAGCAGAGGGAGGAGGAGGAGGAGCGGGAGAAGCTCAGGAAGGAGTTCCTTGAGGAAGAGGCTCGCAAGCAACGTGAAGCCGAGGAGGCAAAGGCAAAGGAGCTGGCCATGAAGGCTGCCGCCGTTGAGGAGTGGAAGCTTGAGCAAGAGCGCATCGCACTGAAGCAGAAGGAGGAGGCGGAGCAGAAGGACAAGGAGTTCCGCGAGCGACTGCGTGTTGATTTTGGCTACAGCGAGGAGGAGATTGAGGACATCCTGAAGAAGAAAGACAAGCAGAAGGAGAAGACCGAGCTTGAAGAGACTAACAAGACCACATGGATCAAGGTAGGTTTCTTCCTCGCCCCGTCCCCGTCTCCATCACCTCTAACGTGTCTCTAGGTCCACCGCAAACATCTTCTCCCCGAGACTCTGATGGCCTACAATCTGCCCTGGGACTGGGATGAGGTAAGTCTTGCCATATCCTGTTTACCTATATCGTACTAATGTCCTTCTAGCGCGACCACAACTACATTATCATCAAGCGCTGGATCACCGAAGAATTCCAAGAAGAACTTTTCTCGCACACGCGACGTCTGCGCGAGGGCAAGATGCTCACGCAGACCTCCAGCTCGATGACTGAGCTCAAGGTCAACGACCGCAACAGGGATAAGATGTATCTAGTGCGGAAGAAGAGTCCCGGTCGGCGGTGGGGAATATTCGCATGAGCTAGGCTCAAGATTGTGGAGATATTGCTTTTCTCTGATGCTCATATTCTGCTACGAGACCTGAATCATGCTTTTGAAATTGTGCTTTTCTTTTGAGTTGAGAGATCGAAGCTGCTTGTCACGAAAGGGGAGACGGTAACGAGACACGAGTTGATGAACCCTTTTTGTTATTTCGTCATGTCAATCGCACCATACGCTGCTTCAAATACTTTTATGTATCTACTTATTGGCCAATCATTCATAAAGTGTATGTTTCTGAACCGAAGTATTGCGCCGTAGATAAACATGAGCAGCTCGACTCTTAGCGTTAAAACGTGGCAACCTGGCCAGATGCAAGGTGTATGCATCTGCGACACAGACTCATATTTTGACAGAGCATTAGAAGCTATTAATACAAGTAGAATGAGCCATGAGCAAGAGTCTACAAACTCATCCCGTGATTCCCCGCCCAACGCTTCTCAGCCTGCAAGATCAGCTCCTCGTAAACGGTCCATGCCAGCGCCGAGCTCAGCGCTTTACGAGCAATGCGCAGACCGAGTCCACCAAAGAGACTGCGCGTCCCATCCTCATGAATCATCAGACGAGTGGCTCGTACCATATTCCCATACTTGGCAGGCATGAGCTGCAGACGGGTTTTCACCGCATCGAACGGGTTCGTAATGGCCGTAGCCAAGCCGGCTGCTAATGCACCCGAGCCGAAATTGATAGATGAGGAAGATACACCCGCCAGAGGTGTCCCGTCACTGCCGGTGCCTTTGCTGGTTATTATGGCTAATCGGCGCTTCAGCTGCTCGTAAAAGAGGACGTAGAGACCGGCATAGGGAGCGTCCCGTGCAGCGGTGGCACCGAAGCCTGCGAAGAGACCGCGCACGCCCTCGGTGCGTACAATATCGCGGCCTGCGCCTAGGAGACTGCGATAGGCGTAGAAGTCGGACTCGTAGCGTACTTTGAGAACGGTCACGGGCATCATCACGAAGCCTGCAGCGACACGGGCTACGGCACCCGTGGCTAGGTTGGCGGTGTTGGAGAGTTTGGGGAGGGCGGAGGAGGATATAGGTGGCGCTGATCCGACGAGAGCGATGGGGGCATTGGCCTGGGCAACTGCTTGGCGTAGGGCATTAAGGCTGGTGAAGTAGAGAGCAGATCCGAAGCCGGTGCGTAGAGCGGAGGGGAGTGTACCGCGCCACAATCCGCGAATTGGATGTGGGGAGGAGAGGATGGTTTTGAGGGTCGGGAGGAGAGATTGTTGGGATTGTTGGACACGGGTCTTGAGGAGATCGGCAGGCTGGAGGAGGATAGAAGATGTAAGGCCAGAGCAGAGACCCGCAGAGAAGTGAAAGATTGTTTTGGATGCTGCGGTGTAGAGTTGTTAGTCAAGGTTCCGGTACTTTGCAGATGCCATGCGTACATGTGGAGGTGCCCGTCTTCACGGGCACAGCTAATGCGTTGTTCGACATGGTGTTAGAAACCACAGGGTCAACCAGGGACTGTGGCTGCCCAGGGGTCTGGATGGATTGGAGGTTCGATACCAGATCGAACTCTCATGGGAGTCACGGTTTGCGGAGGAATGGAAGTTTTTTGCGGTTCACCGCATGCAGCCACAAAGCTAAGATAGTTGCCGTACTAGGCCGGTCACAATTGGTGATGGAATGAGGCGTCTTGCATTTCAATGAGAGTTTGAGCAGGGTCGAATGGGTTGCAGTATCGTGATGTTGCTATGTTGCAATGTTGAGAAGTTGCGAAGTTTGGGAGTACTGAGCCAGAGCCAGGAATACGGTGAAGTCATCGAATCCATTGAGCCTCGGCGATAAGACAGGAAGGCTTCAGCCGCATTCAAAACTACAGCATAGTATACGTAGTACTTTATCTATACAAGTTTTTAGCTCATTCAATTCAATACTGAATAAAAAATACAACAAACAAAGAAATAAAAATAAAAATAAAACACAACCGATTCCGGCATCTCGCGGAGGCGCACAGGGAGCCAATCAGTGGACGTCAATCGGAGCGTGTGTAATCGACGTCACCTTCTCTGCTTCTTCCTTCTTCCTCACAACATCTACAGTCCACAAAATGTGGTCTCTGCCCTTCATCCCATATCCGCCTAGTAAGGCTGGATTCTGGAGTCCTGTTACTTCTACTCTCAACTGGTGTGAGGAGGTATGTTCTCTCTGTTTCTTTGTTTACTCTGGAAGTCTGGCTCTGACACCTTTCATCCAGGACTACTATGCGACCATTTACTCCGCCGAGATTGTCAACACTCTGACCAACTTGATGTTTATGTGGTTGGGCATCAAGGGTATCATCAGCTGTCGCCGCAATGGACATGACCAGATCTTCACGGTTGCCTTACTGGGATACTTGCTCGTTGGCACCGGCAGCTTCCTGTTCCATTCCACCCTTAAATGCAAGTCTTCCTACATGCTATTTTGATCCCGAGTACGAACTGACTAGCGAATGCGCAAGCACAGACCCTATGCAGCTAATCGATGAGCTCTCCATGATCTACACCACCTGTTTGATGTGCTATGCCTCGTTCTCCTACTCGCGCCCCACCGGTGTGCGTCTAGTCCTAGCCGTTGCTCTTCTCTTTCTGGCAGTCTTCATCACACTCTATTACCACTACCTCCAGGACCCCGTGTTCCACCAGAATGCCTATGCCCTCCTGACCTTCGTCGTGGTGGTACGCAGCATGCTCACCATGGAGATGACTCTGCGGCCCAGGTGGCGCCGATCTCGCGAGGAGGACCGGTTGGAGCGCCAAAGAAAGGGCGAGAAGGTACCCACCAAGGAGCGCCAGCACTTTGAGAACGTGCGCGACACCAAGATCATCAAGACGATGTGGTTCATGGTTGTGTACGGGCTGAGCATGTTCCTCGGCGGCTTCTTGATCTGGAACTTGGACAACCAATTCTGTTCGCAGATCCGTCAGTTGCGCCGAAAGGTGGGCCTGCCATGGGGTATTTTCCTGGAGGGGCACGGTTGGTGGTATGTTTACCCTTGTTTTCTGTTTACTCTCGAGGACATCCGGCTAATCTTGATATTTTCCAGGCACGTCATGACCGGCACTGGTGCATACCTGTACATCGTCTGGGGCATTTGGCTTCGACACTGCCTGAACCAACGCCAGGATGAGTACCACCTGCGCTGGGCGCACTTCTGGCACATCCCCGAGGTGATCCGTACAACCCCCGAGTCCGAAAACGGGGTTGCCCGAGACAAGAAGTCTACCTAAACGACTTAGGCAGCAATATGTGGGCCGTTATATCCCTCGTAGTTGAGGCCGACTGCTCTCGGTGATTGGCAACTGCGACTTGCCTAAAATCTGGCTTTTCTGATAATAAGACGGAATAGACTCTCATTCCTGTGTGTCCTTTTTCTCTCCTTTTGTCTTTTGGTCCCGTTGGGGGGTGCTCGGGGCGTCCTCGCTCCGAAGCTTTTGATGCGATTCGTCCCGGTGGCGGAAAATCCTAGCTGACTATAGGTGTACCTCTTTGCTCGGCGCATACTCAGACTCTCCACTGGCGTGCAGGAGAGTAAGCGTGACGGAAGGTTGTTGCTATAGATATGTGGTGTTGCTGATATCCTTTTGTGCTTTAAACTTCGCGTGCGTTACCACTTGTTTATCTTCGGTTACGATGGAGATAGGAATTTCAGATACCCTTAGCTACGCGAGAGACTTGTCTGATATTGTATCGCACGTAATATACCTAGGTATGCCGTGGCTCCAATGCCGAGTACGAACGTAGTCCATCCGTGATAGGCGTGCTAAGATTTACTAACCTTTATAATCATATTCTACTCTATCTATCTATCTTCCAATACTATATTACCCGGTACTACCACCTATTATCTCCATCACGGAGTATGTCTCGCAATATTCGTGTTACGGCCCGCATCCGGGACAATACGAAATCATACCGTTGGGCCAAAAGACTACGATATCAGCCATCAAGGCTGATATGCCTGGGACTGATACATATAGTAGCACACCCGGTTGAACGGGACTCTTACACTTTCCTTCTTACTTCCTCTTATTTTCAAGCAAATTCGTACTACCTTCCTCTTTCCCTCACCTTTACCTTACTACTAAATTGTAACGCAAGACCAAAGCCAAGAGTGCTGATGTATTTACAAAAGCCTAACTAAATAGGTACAGACTTACAGCTTCGACCCAGGCTCCGCCTTTCTAGGTCGACGAGCCGGCGCAGGGACATGCTTCAACCACTCCGCGTCGACCGTCTGCTTCTCAATCTTGGACTTCTTACTCCACACTGACCGGAAACTCTCCTCCTCCTCTCGCCAGCGTCGCAGTTCCGGCCCCATCCAGCAAACAGCTGCATCCGCACACTCATTCACAGCCTCTTGCGCGAGCAAGTGACCAAAGTCCTCGAGGAAGACATCACGCACTCGACCTGCTGCAACACCACCACTACCACCGAGACCTGTTCCCGTGTTGGCGAGCTTGTCGGCCCGCATATCAGGCAGACACATGTCCGACTTGCCTGCGAAGATGTACAGCACACTTGGACGGAGATGCGGTAGCTGGGAGAAGATACGCGCCGGCTCAGGCCGATAAAAGGGGTAAGAGTCTCGGTGGTTTTCATCCAGGTCTGGATGCGTTACCCGATTAACTGGCTTGCCACTTCCAGGGATATGGTTATAGTTTGGCCGTGAGAAAGTAAACACCTCTTGGTGGAGCGGGGTACGTAATGTAACAGGCGTGTTCTTCGCATCGAGGGCCTGGTTGAGCGGGTGAATAGCTGTTGGGAGATCACGCAAGCCGTACTCCACCCATCGGTCTAGCACGCGGGGATCCCAGGCCTGATAGAAGGGACTACGTTTGAACCCCTCGGCGGCTGCCTGGCGTGAGGGCCAGATTTCACGGCGGTGGGTGGAGAGCTGGGTGGTTTTGGCGATGAGGCGTTTGTTCTGTCGGAGACTAAGCTCGTCCACTTGAGTGGACTGGCGTTGAATGACTGGATCGAGTAGCACCAGGGTATGCAACAGTCTTGGGTGCATCAAGCTTAATTGTGTACTACACTGTGTTAGTAATTGGTTTCGAGGTGGTTACACTCGGATACTAACAGTTGCGCACCGCCCATGCTATGTCCGATGCCGACGATTGGTCGAGGCATTTCTGCCCGTTTGACGTTGACCAGATGGAGAAGGTCGCGCGGGTGGTCGAACCAGCTTGCTGGTTGGGGTTCAGTATACGGTCTGGTTTGCGGAGGGGTTCACATACGGTCGTTGCCTAGGGAATATTCATTAATGACGCTGCTTTGGCCTTCCCAGGCTACATCGGCCATCCAGATGCTTCGAACACGGAATCCGGCTTCTTTGGACCGAGCGTGGATTTCCTCCCAGAGAGGTTCGTATAGTTCCTATTCCAGGGATAAGCACTCAGACATGAAGGTCATGATAGGCGCAGATTGTATGCGTTTGAACAAGCAGAGTTCAACACCGAGAACATACTTTGGGAAACCCATTGGCGTGCGCAGCCAGGATGGTCACATCGCCCGGCTGGGGATTGGGATTGTCGAGGGGAATGTACTGTTTCACGGCCAGTTTCAAAGGTTCTTCCTGCTCATTGGCTGTGGCCCCAGGGTATTCGCGGATATGCTGGGAATCAACGACATGTTCGACGATGCGAAATGGCGACGACATTGTTGATGCGTAGTATGGGGAGACATCCGTCTCCGCGGAGTAATAACGGATGGAGATGGTGCGGACGAGCCGAGGCTCATTTCACGCCGAGCCCAACTGCCGGTCCACCATACTCGTTACTATGCTTCCATCTGCCTTTACTTACATTCCGTGTCTTGCGGGGTAACACATTCAGGAGTAGACTGTACCTTGTTTTATTTCTTTTTTCCTTCTAGCAAATTACTAACAGATCTAGTAGACCTAACTAACCAGTAATCTGTGACTAGCTCACCTTGTCACTATTGAGATCTACATCGACAAATCAGAAAGATTAATGAAATAATAAAAGTACTACTTTATTCAAATCAAAGCTATTTGTTTCAATTGAACAAAAAACAAAGTCGGCGCAATAAACTGATTCGCATCTCCCCGCGATCTTCCACGTGACTGGGCGTCAAGGCTCACGCGCAGCGCGTCGCAAGTTCCTTCCCCACTGGCTTGCATTGATATCACACCTCGCCATGGCGCATTCAGAGGAGGACCACAAGCTCTTCGAGCAGTGTCGCGTGTGTATCGTCTGTTCAAATGACCTCCCCGTCGAGACCGCCCAGCAGGTACGTGCTACTCTAGATAAACACGCGAGTCGCGACTGACAGACCGAATCAGCTCGCGGCTGTGATTGAAGAATACGGAGGCGAGCCATCTATTCACGAAACTAGTCCCGACAACAGCGACACAATTGGATGTACCCATATCGTGTCGAATACCATCAATTTTCTCGCCTACGACCTCGCCTGCAAGGCTTTCATCCCGGTGGTCAAGCCATCTTGGGTACACACCTCCCTGATTAAGCGGAAAATTGCCAACCCTCGCCAGCACAGCCCTGATCCGCGTCTCTTTTTGAACAATGTGGTGGTGACTTGTGGCGATATCCCGGAGGGAGACAAGGATGCGATCATCGGAGGAGTGCTGGCCAAGGGTGGCATCCATAGCTCTCGAATGACCGGTACGGTTACTCATCTGGTAGACTTGACAGCCGACTCGGATAAAGCGCGCCTGGTGCGGGCGAAAAATATGCGCGTGAAGATCGTCCTGCCTCATTGGTAAGACTTGCTTGTGAGCCTCCAAAGGTGACTCCTTTTGACGCGATCTAGGTTTGACGACTGTCTGAAACTCGGTCAGCGTATCGATGAATGCCCGTACACTCTTCCGGATCCCGAAATCCTGCGTGCCGGTCCCAATGATCCGATCCGGTCGAATGAGAATAAGGGCCTGGCGGGCGCCTCAACCGCTGATCCATCTGTCATGCCGACTTTGAACGGGGCATCGCGAAATGGGGGCGGGCCGAGTGTCTTCCAAGGCAAATGTATCATGCTGTCTCCAGATCTGGGCTTTGGTTCGCGCCTGCTTGAGTCCATCGAGGCGGTGCTCAAGCAAGGTGGTGCAACTGTGACAGATAATATCAACGACGCGAATTGGCTTGTCTGTCGATTCCGAGAAGGTTTTGTGTATCGGACGGCATCACGATTGGACAAGGTTGTAGGGAACCTGGCCTGGCTTTTCCATCTGATGACATTCAACGAGTACACTAGGCCTTTGAGCCGTCTTTTATTCTACCCGCTTTCACGTACCCCGATTCCCGGCTTCGAGGGGCTGAAGATCAGTCTTTCCAACTATGTTGGCGAGGCCAGAATTTATCTTGAGAACTTGATCGAGGCAGCGGGTGCTCAGTGCACCAAGACTTTGAAGCAGGAGAACACCCACTTGATCACTGCCCATGGAAACAGTGAAAAATGCAGTGCTGCGAGAGAATGGGGTCTCCAAGTTGTCAACCATTTGTGGCTGGAGGACAGCTACGCCGCGTGGAAACTACAACCTGTGTCCGCGCCGCGCTACAACCACTTTCCCTCGCGAACCAACTTGGGTGACATTGCAGGACAGAAGATGCTCGACCCCCAAGTTCTTGAAAAGATCTTCTATTCCGAAAAGAATGAGCCCTCGAGCCCGCGACCCGCCATGCAGGATAAAAAGCAGAACACGACGGCAATGAAGCCTCCGGTCGATAAGCGGCGCAAGGAGGAAAGTAACGTCCCTGAAACTACTCATGGTACACCGCGAGCAAATGGCAAGACCTCCCGCCAACCTTCAGACGACAAGAAGCTGCAGACTCCCGCACGATCTCGGCTGATTCCCGACAATAAGGAGAATGAAACGCCCTCAACGGGAAGCAGCCGCAAATCCAAAGAAGCGGCTACTGCCAAGCTTCATGAGTATGCCCCGGATCTTGCTCTGTACGAAAAAGAAAGAAAGCGTGTCGGTGGTGTTATCTACGGCGGTAGGCGAAAGTCCAACGAGGATCGGGTGGAGAATCCCAAGAAGCGTCGCTCGGTTGAAGCCGATGAGAAGGAGAGTGACAACGAACAAGCTACGGGGCCTAAGCGGCAGAAGAAGTCCCGACCGCCCATTTCGATGCACCTGATGATTACTGGTTACCAAAAGTGGGTTGGAAAGGGCAACGAGAAGAAAGAGGATGCTGATAAGGTATGACAATGCTATATATGCAATATGCAAGAATTGCGCTAACCTTTCAAAGCGAGCCCTTCGAGACCTTGGGATCATGGTGGTCCAAGATGCCCGTCGATGCACTCATCTCGCTGCACCAACAATTCTGCGTACCACCAAGTTCGTCAATGCTTTGGCATATGCACCGATGATTATGAGCACCGACTTTGTCAACCAGTGTCTCAAAAAGGACGAGCTTCTCGATCCTGCTGATTTCCCACTGGTGGACAAGGCCGCCGAGACAAAGTTTAAATTCTCTCTCGCCGAGGCTTCGGAGAGGGCAAAGAAGAACAAGAACAAGCTTCTGCGTGGTTTCCGGATCTACTGCGTCGAGGACATCCGTGGTGGATTGGATGCTTTCAAGTCGATCGTCGAGGCCAATGGCGGAGAGTGTCTGCTCTTTCGTGGCCGCCTTGCACTGGCCAACAATTCCCGGCGCGAAGAGAGTGATGATGAAGACGGTGAGACGAACGATGACGAGCCGGGTCGCAACGAAGTCTTCCTTCTGAGCAGCGCGGAATCCAAGCACGCCCGACTCTGGCCCCGATTCCGTCAAGTGGCCGAGGATGTCAAACGGACCCCCAGGATCGTGAGGGTGGACTGGTTGCTCGACATGGCCATGTCACAGGAACTGCGCAGCGCCGACGAGTACGAGCTGTCCGACGAGATCATCGGAAACGGAGACGAGTAGGTACACTTCCGAATGTAGCCATCGAGCATGTAAGTGTAAAGAGATTGAGCGTTTCACGAATAACCATGATTCCATCCAGCACTGCACTCTAGAAAAACTTAACACCTTCCTGACCTTCACTACCAAAGACTTGCGCCTTGCCGCGCTTCACCAAGACATTCAACGCCTTGAGCATAACATCCGTATCCATCCCATAGAATTCTACCCAAATCAGCACATCCCCAACCCAGTACCTAAGAATAAAACATAAAACATACCTTGTGAAACAGTCGCATCCCCCTGCGTCAGCTCATAAACCGTCAAAACAACCCCCCGCTGCCCAGTCCCCTCAATCCAATCCGCAATAACATCCGCCCACTCCTCCGGCCTCTTCCACCAGATCCAAGCTACCGTCTTCGGTGCCTGGGTCCCTGAGCCTTCGATCCACTCAGCGCGCCCATCGCCACCTTCACTCTCGCTCTTGGCCATCCAGTCGATTACCGCGCGGGCTTCGCGCAGGTCTAGCCGTTTGCGCAGCTGGGTGTTATGGAAGAGTGGGGTGTCGATGGCTTCGATGAGAGAGAGTCTGTATTGACGATGGTGTCGACACCAGGCTTGGATCAGGGAGGACCATTTTTGGAGCTGTGAGTGTCTGGTATTGGTGTTTGGTTGCGGGGTGAAGAAGGGTGGGAAGTTGTAGGTTGCTGGGAAGGGGAATGGGGTTGGTGTTGGTGTTGTCATTGTCATGGAGATGTAATAATCTATGTATAGAGAGGAGAAGGAGATAGGGATGATGGAGTTATTAGTTCAAGCTGGGGTTAAAGTTGATGTTGACGTTGAGATGAAGCGGAGCCAATCGGAGGTGGGGTCGCAAATTATTCTCGACTTGAGCTCGATCTTGACCTTGATTTGACCTTCACTCTACCACACTCACGACATGACGACTCCTCCACCCAAGCGCCAAAAGCGCGAACAATACCGCCGTGACCTCGCAGCACAGGCAGCTAGTAATGCAGACGTTGACGTGAAGCTGCCGCAGAAGAGATTCTTCCGCCAGCGCGCGCATGCGAATCCCTTCTCAGATCACAAGCTCGAATAGTACGTGATTCTCTACGGTGCTAGGGGCTTGGATTTCCCTTTATACCCTAATTGATAATGTCTTGGGGCATTGAGCTAATCCGTCTCCCATGAATAGTCCCCTCAGTCCGGCGCACATGGATTGGGCCTCACACTATCCTGCCTTTGTGGACCCCGATCCGACCAAGATAAACCTCGCTGGTGCGCGCAAACTGACGAAGGATGTCGAGATCGTGGACATTGGGTGTGGATTCGGGGGATTGCTTATTGGGCTGGCACCATTGTTACCAGAGACCTTGATGGTTGGTAAGGACTACCTTCCCCTCTATTTGAGAAACATACTCATATAATCCATATCCAGGCATGGAAATTCGCATGTCGGTACTAGAATTCGTGAGGTCCCGCATCCAAGCACTACGCGCACAGCAGCACAAACTCAAAGCTGCGACAGCATCCCAAAACCCAGAAGCAGCTATCGCCGAAGTGAAGAAGTCTGCCGAGGAGTCGAAGCCAGGAGCTGAACAGGCTGATGAGGCTGGCACCATGACTTCTATTATCCCTGGCAACTATGAAAACGTCACCGGGATCAGAAGCAACACGATGAAGTTCCTCACCAACTTCTTTGGACGCCATCAGCTCTCTAAGATTTTTATCTGTTTCCCTGATCCGCATTTCAAGGCCCGGAAGCATAAGATGCGCATTATTTCCGAGTCTTTGAATGCTGAATATGCCTATGTGTTGCGGCCTGGTGGATTGTTGTATACCATTACTGACGTGGAGGAATATCACCATTGGGTGTTGCGGCATTTCCAGTATGGAGGTGATGAGAATGTGGATGAGCAGAAGGGTGGAAGTATCAAGGATCTTTGGGAGCGGGTTTCAGACGAGGAGTTGGAGGCTGATCCTTGTGTGCGAGTGATGAAGTTCGAGACGGAGGAGTCGAAGAAGGTTACTCGCAATAATGGTAACAAGTACGTGGCGGTGTTCAGACGCAAGGCTGATCCCGACTGGCCTTGAGTATTTCTATTTATATGCTTGGAACAAAATCCCCCCGGTATATAGGCGTTTGCTGAAATCTCTATCATGCATTGAAAAGTCCGCAAATGCTAAACAACTCCTCGCTCATGACATGACAATCTAGAAAATGAAAAAAAGTAAGATAAAAAGACACATGTTGAAGCGAAAACCGAAACATTCGAAAGCAAATAGTCAGTAAGTCATCAAGCAGTAACTTCATAAAACATAGCGTGCAGTGGTGAAAATGAACAAAGCTTAACACATCCCCGGTGCTTTGAGACGAATTCCTTCGCATCGCTCGCAAATAGCCAGCTGTACGGGACCGCCAATGATCCGGCCCTTGGCTGTACGTTTCGGCTCGCCTTCGCGGACGAAAAACCGTCCCTCGGGCCCGAAACCATCCCCACATTCGTGGCAGACAAAGCAGCGCTCATGCCACTGGCCGCCAACGGCGGTGATTACTACGTCGTCCAAGACGTGCTGCTTGCAGCCTAGACAGCGAGGTGCGGTTCGGCGAGAGTGGCACTGGAGACACCATGCAAAGCCATCTTTCTCGACAAAGGGCGTTTGAGAATCAAAAGGCTGTTACAACGTTAATGTCTAGCAGGGTACCATCGAGTTGTGGGGGTTCAAACATACATCACCACATTCAGCACAAAAGAAGTGGCCGACGTGCCATTCAGCACCGCACGCGACTACCACTTCGCCTTCGATGGGAGTTTTGCAGCTCTTGCAACGGGGACTGTACATTTCGTGGAAGTCCAGATGGCAGTAAAATCGAGGCACGTCGTTGTCCTCCGGTGCATTTGCAAGTCTTTCGGCCCGGCTGGCTTCCGGCTCCTCGTAAAAGGCAACACATTCAAGAGGAGTCTGGCAGTGGAAACAGGTGAAGCATTCCGGGTGGAACCTGCATCCGCCGGCGGTCACGATCTTTCCAGAGATACCATGAGAGCAGGCCTTGCAGCTGGCAGTCGGAACGCCAGACCGGGTGTACGGGGTGTACGAGTGGCGCTGTGAATCTTGGAACTCTCTTCTCGCAAGAGCCTGTCGGCTCCCACTGCTAGTCGATGCCAATGGTCTTGAGGACTTGTTTTGCTGCTGCGCAGGTCCACTAAACTCTGAGATTGTCGGCTCCTTGATGTCGGGAACGTTGATCACTGGAATGGGAGGCGGCTGTGGCTCCGACACCTCGATGCTGGGAGCAGCAACCTCAATTCTGGGCACCGGAGGAGCTGGTGATGGAGAATCGCGACCAGCTGAGTTCTGTCGAGTTGGTTTCGGCTGGTCAATGGCCTGCCATTTCGGGTCGAAGCTCACGATTGGCCGCCCGAATCGATCGCTGACTGCTGTCGGCATGGGCAATTTCTCGCTTCGGTCCGCGAGCCTCTTACTCGTGGCTGCACGGATATCATCGCTACGAATCTCTTTGCCTTCTCTCATGGGGACTGGTGGTTGTTCCTGAGTAGGAGGCGACGACGGAGCCGGGGCGTTTCTGATGTAACTAGGGTTCCGCGATTGGCTGGGGGAATTCTTGTGAATATCATACTGAGAAATCTTGTCGCGCACGGAGCCGTTGGATTTGCGGTCACGTAGCCATGGCAGAGGCTTTTTTGCGAGTGGCAGAGCGTTCCGCGGCTTATTCTGCAGAGCCGAGAAATCAGACCTGGAGAAGTCAGGTTTGGCTTCGGCCGTCTCTCTAACAGGATCGTTGGGCTCTTCGTAAATGTGATCATCGGGGTTTCTGAACAGTCCTTTCGGTGAGTCTCCGCTGACTGTGCGAGGCTCGGGGCCACCATCGACATGGGTATGAGGTGTCTCTTCCCCGGGCAATGCAAAGTTGACCTTGCGGTTCTTCTTCGAATTGCCGGCCAAGGACGATCGTTTCCGCTCTTTCGAGTCTGGGCTGTCTGCAAACTCCGGGCTTGAAGCGACACTTGAAGACCCCGTTGAGGCAATTGAATGACGGAACTTCATAGAAGATGGAGAACTCTTTTGAGATGGAGAACGGATAGACCCGTCCCTGATAGTATCGGGGTTCCGGTACGGCGCATAGGGGTTCTTGAATTGTCGCCCGGGGTTTTGGTGCATCCACACCAACTCCGTAGCCTCGTCCTGAGCAGCGTGATGGACACGTATTTCGTCCTCGATATCCATATCCTGCAACGCGTCGCGTAAAGATCGCGCTTCTTCTTTTTCTTGGTGTCGCTGGCGGCTTTCCCGATAAGACGGGACTGGAGACGCGGCTATGGGACGCGAATATACTTGAGATGGGAACACGTTCTTACGAAAAGAGACTGATCGTGGCTCCTGTACCAAGGGACGGCCAGCGGGACCGCCCTCTGGAGCCTGGGAAGTTGTGCGGCGATGGGACATGGCGCTACCCGACCGAGGCTTATCTTCGGGAGGAGTGTCGGGTCGGCGATACGTGGAGAGCGCGGATGCTGCACGGGGAGGAAGGCTATCTTGGAGACTCGACGTTGACGCAGCTGGTCTGCCTGGAATCGGACGAGATCCTGTTGGGCGATTTGGTCTGTTTGTTCGTAGGTCTTTTAGATAGTTCGCTTTATTCGGAGTGGATTAGCACCGTTGTCTTGAACATTGCGAGGTCATCTTGGGCTCCAAGGGTCCCTAGCGGTTGTAATTGCAGAGGGGTTTGCAAAGAAGCATACCCATCTGGTCATTCGACATAAAAGTCGGGCCGGGAGGAGAGACCTTCCGCTGGCCGAGAGGTTTGGTATGTGTATGCATGGTGAAATTGCTTTTTGGAGGGCGGCAATGTAGGGAGGAGAGGGACACGACGTCAGATAAGGTCGAGTTATGGTTCGAAAGCTAAGGGCGATCTATCTCTGATAGCGATTGCGGAGCCCAAAACAAACAGCGCCGCGGCAACGCTAATTAATTGCCTTTTCGGGTTAGGGCTTAGGGCTAGTCCATGAGCTTGTCTTGTATAGCTTTGGATAATATTCCATTCTATTCCCTTCTATTCTCCCTGCTCTAATAATGACCTAGTAGTAACACAATATCCGTGATAATGTGAAGCAAATTTGAACGCTTTCCTCAGACCCGCATTTCTGACTCACATTGACCCTGCAAGGACACCCAAAGTCAACCCAACCTAACTAAACTAACTAAACTAACCTTCTCCGCACCGCCTTCTCGGCATTGCGGATACCCCACATCCAGGGTCCGACGCTTAAGCAACTACATATATAGTTGAGGGACTACTCGGCTACTCATCCTCGGATGCAAGTAGTTGCCGACCTCGGGATTCGTGATCATCATGTCCCCTAAGTCCTGCCATTGGTCTGTTGTGGCCGCGTTGCCATCAGCGCTAGATATGAAACTATAATGTAGAAATATCGGCCCCAAGTCCGATGCTATCTTCCCGTGAAGATTAGAACGGGTCTTAACATAGAGTCGGCTTTTTATTGTCTAACTTCTTCTAACTTCTTCTTTTGCCTTGTCTATCAACCTCTTTCAAGGCTATTTCTCCATGTCGCGACGAAAATAGTAGTCCGTTTTGGGTCCAGAGTCTACGCATTGCCATTAGCACGAGGGGAGGACTCTGAGGTCCACTAGTCCTCCTTTCAAATACTTATATCTAGCCTGAGATGGCAGATAATATGACATTGGATGTTATTCAGTCCCATCAGACGGATCATTACTCCCTGGACAGCGAGAGAAAAGAGCATGGAAACACGCCGTCCCAGTCACTAGCCCCGACCGAAATCGATCCCGACGAGAAATACGCGCGCGATGTACCCCCAGACGGTGGTTATGGCTGGGTATGCGTGATGAAAAACTGGAATCTTCTCCAACTGTTGCATCTGCCTCAACATCTGGGGCTATTTATGATTCGCAGCTATGGAAACCATTCAGTCTGGTACGTAGAATGGTTGCCTTAAAGCGCGTGTGAGATATGTCAATGTATACATGTACAGCTTGCACGGTCAGATATGCACAGTTAAAATGTACCTAGCTGGTGGATTTCCTCTGTCACTTCTTGGCTTTTCCCTTCCCTTTTAGTGCTCGACCTTGCCGCTTTTTGCGCACTGAGCAGAACCCGAGCGTCGGGGTGAGCAGTCCGCGAATCGACCTCAATAAAATGCACTACGCTAGCTTACCCCATTGTCCCATCAAAAAAGCACTGGCATCATCAATATGGCCAGTTATCCTAGTGATCTTACCGCAGTCAATTGTGCCATAATGGACCTTGCTACCAATCAGCATTACATTCCATACTACATGCTTCTAGGAACACCCCTTCTAATACCCAATCATATCCAAACTAGGCCATGGAGGCTAATGGTGCCAAGGCAATTAGATGGGTTCGCTTTGATCCTTGTATTCTATTCTGGGGGAATGGCCACTGGTGACAAATTTACGGAATCTAACCACTTTCAGCTCCTAGCAACCTGCCAGACCGACAATAGTTCTTAATCGTGCAAGCTAGTTTGTTGACCAGTTTCTTATCCTATCATAGTCGACCATATAACTAAGCCCTAGAGACGTTGGAGTCGTTCTAGTGTATTCCCTAGCAAAGGCTTTTCCAATCGGCATATCGCGTGTTGACTAGAGACTAGCTCGCTAGGTTCAGACTTAGGCAAGACAGGAAAACCTGATTATATTAATAGTACATTAATATTATGTCCCTGAAAAATACATGGTATGCACAATACCTATCAAGTGTTTTCAAAACAAGAGGTGGCGCTTTCATTTAGCGTCCCTAATTCGCGTACTATCTCTGAGTGACTTCTTTTTTCTCCCCACCTAACTTCCTACTGCTTTATTGTCTTCATCACTTACCATTCGTGACCATGTCTTTCTACCCGCCGGGATGGGACTACGATCGTGTCTTAAATGCCTCTGACGATGAGATCATGGGCCTAACAGATGAACAGCATACAACACTGTTCGGTGGCCTCAGAGAAGCTGGTCTTTTTGACCATGTGATGGAGGTTTTGGAACGTCGCGACCAAGAGGCTCAGGCTGCTGCCGATGCCCAAAAGCCAGATGGAACGCTCGCGCAACGAGAGATATTTTCACCCTACCTAGATAACTTGAAGAATGTTTTCAAGTTCTCTGATCAATGGTCCGATTGGGGGTTTGTTATATTCCGCACTTGCTTTTATGGACCGGCACATGAAGCTCGGTGGGCGGAATTTCGCGGTCGCTGGGACCGGATTACGCAGCAGGAAATCGCAGAGTATCACAATTACCATCCTAAATTGGATCAAGCTATCGAGTTGCGGAAGAACCGCTGGGTAGAAGATCCTACTTTGAATGGCGCCTCGCCTCAAGAGGTTTCTCGGTACGTCCTTAGTATTATTATAAGTGTTTATAACCTTGCACTTGCTATAGACTAACAGATCTTAGGCGTTTTAATGAGATGTGGCCAAACCTCTCTCGTGGGTATGCTACTTCTGTCTGCCTCATGGTCACGCCAGACTCTTTGGAATCGGTTCTTAACTCGCCTCTTCCGTCTTCAGCCCCTCAAAGGGAACGCAAAGAGCTCCCTTTTGTAGTGGCGGTCTCCAGAGTTGCTCATGAAATCCCGGATAAGCTAGAAACAGATGCTGACTGTAAGCCACGGGCGTATTTCAGGGTGGCTGTGGAATCTCTCATGAATGGTCTGTATGGGATTACGGCTTTGGATGTTATGGACCTGCCCGAGTTGACTAGCGGTATGAGACACGAGAAGGATATCTGGTGCCATGTCTATAAGGATGGCATCCGACAATACATGGAAACCCCCTAATATTGAGCGAGTTGTTGTACATAAGTAAATAGCATTGTAGAACCTAAGTACTTCTTTAGGTACAGACTAAGTATAATCAAAGTTCTTAGTAGATGCCTCTAATGAATTTCTAACTAATTACCGTGTAGCTAGTTATTAGTGATTCCTCGCGTGATGGCTCTAGGCTGCTCAGTAACCCTAAGTCCGGACTAAAATGTACTTAGTGAGCCTGACTCTGAGTGTCCTCATAAAAGCGGCGGCAGCTCAGATAGGAAGCCCTACTCGGCAGAGGAAATCCTCTACATAGAGGTACCTAGGTGGTGTTTTACAGGAAGACTTGGGATTGAAGTGTACCTAACCTTAAAATTGAAAAACAGTAAATATGTATTCAATGACATCAAACGCCGCGTTTCTCTGAAACTACATGACATGACTATTTGTTCGTCGAACCCGTAATGAGAATCCGGACCCTCCTCTTGCCGGCACCACGGCCCTCTTCCTTGACGGAGCTGACGTTGACCTGGACTCTCTGGAAGAGCTCGACAGTCACTCCACGCTCTTTCTCCGGGTGACCCTTTTCCTCCACACGCAGGGTGTATTCCTCATTATCGAACTCCGTGGTACGGTGGACTGCAAGCTCCCTTCTCTCAGCAACCGAGTAAACACCCGACTCACCAGGGAGCACAAAGTCCTCCAGACGCACGACGCCCTCAATGCCAAAGCGCGGCACGAAGACCACAACACCGTTCTCGAAGACACGCATAATGTAGCCCTCTTCGTCGACACCGGTGTTATCACCGCCTGCAGCCATCTTCTCACCGCGGGCCTTGAGCGCCTGGCCAACGTAGTATTCGATACTGGCGCGGCCGGCGAACTGTGCGTTGCGGTGCCGGAAATTGATGTTGCGGCAGATATCCTCCAGCTTGCTGCGGGTGCTGACACCTTCATTGACGGCATGGCCATCCTCGCCTTCGTACCCAATGGCAGAAGCCAGCTGTCGGTGGACGAGCAGATCGGCATATCGACGGATGGGCGACGTGAAGTGGGTGTAAATCGGCGAGGCAAGACCATAGTGACGGAATTCAGACTCGGCATGGGCCCCGGCGCAGAAGTATTCCGCAGAGGTCATGCATCGCGTTGCCAGGATACGAACTAGCGTGTTGAAAAACGGATTCTCGGGGTCGACGCAGCGGTCCAGGGAGTTGGCAAGGGCTCCAGAGCTGGAGACGTCGAGTTCCATGTTTCGCTTCTTGGACAGCTGGTTGATAAGATCTTCGAAGTTCTGAGGCGGGGGAGTGGCGTGTCGTCGTAGCAGGGCAGTCTGCGAGAAAGAGTCGAAAACCTTCGATGCAACAGAGATGTTGGCGAGAAGCATGAATTCTTCGACCAAGCTGTTGGTGGCGAGCATGGCCTTGGTCTTGACATCCGTCAGAGGATCACCCGCTTCGTCGCCAGCCTCAATGCGGACTTCGGGGGAAGCGAGGTTCAAGGCACCAGCGTCATAACGCTTCTGCTTGAATATTTTCGAAAAGTGCAAGAGGTGCCGCATGCTCTCGGTCAATTCGTCCGTTTGCGAAGGGTCATCGATGCGAAGCTGAGCCTGTTCGTAGCTGAAAGCCTCACGCGAGCGAATGACCGATTTGGTGAAGTCTGTAGACACAATTTCTCCATTGGGAGTCAACTCCCAGATAACGGAAAAGGCATAACGCTCCACGTATGGCTTCAGAGAACACAGGTCCGTCCCAAGAAGATGTGGAAGCATGTCAATACGCTTGTCAACAAGATACACTGTCGTGCCGCGAACACTGGCTTCAAGATCCATGGCGTTGTTGGGCTTAACAAAGTGCGAGACGTCTGCAATGTGGACACCGACTTCAAAGTTTCCGTTCGGAAGACGGCGTGCATGGAGAGCGTCGTCAATATCCTGACATCCTGGGGGGTCGATACTGCAGATGATTAAATCGCGCAAGTCTCGTCGGCCTCTCCAGCCCTTGTCCTCTTTTGAGGCAGGGACTTTCCAATCATGCCCCTCCGCTGGCAAGCAGTCCAGAACAGACTTGGGGAAAGGCTTGTACTGTACGTCGTACTCCAAAAGAAGAGCCTCAGTTTCCGCTCCCTTCGTTTCCAACTCACCCAGAGAGCGAATGAAGTGACCAGTAGGATAACGGGAATCACGGTCCCAAGAGTCAATGGTGACCAGAATACGCTGACCAAGCAGATCGCCGGCCTGCCTGGTGCGAACCCTGATTTTTGGCACTCGCTTGTCCATAGGCAGTAGGAAGACTGTTTGTTGTCTCCGCCCGGAAGCGGCCTGTGAACCAGTCGAGTTGGAATCGACATGGCCGACATACTGACGCCAGCCACGCTTGATGACTCCAACAACACGAGCGGTTGGCTGCGGCTTGCCCTCGGAGCGATTGCCGTGAGCTTTTCTGACTTCCTCCTGAAGAGCTTTGCGCTCTCTATCCGTGACGACAGCTTCAGTCTCCTCATTCTCGGGGTTGTCATTCCGGGTCACTGCCTCCTCATCCACAATCTTTGTCGAGGGGGATTTCCACTGATCTTGTGGGAGTACTTCAATCACTACGACATCACCTGCAATCGCGCGGTTGCTGTTGTCACGACCGAGAATTAGGAGCGGCTTATCAAAGGCTGCAACGTTGACTGAGGCCTCGAGGTAGTTGTAGGGCGAAACATTGAACACTCCTTGGTGCAGATTTCCAGCCCGCAACCCAGTCATAATTTTTGACATCGAGTAGTACTCGGGGTAGAAGAGCTCTCCGCGGGCACCCTTTGCGTCCCGTGCTTCTCTAGCTTCGCTGATAATGTCTAGCAGTTTCGCCGAATCTTCCAGGCCGGCCACATAGTCCGACAAGGACAAGGCTGTCACACTCTCCTCCTTCGCTTTGCGGAGGTTCTCCTTATCATCGGTAATAACAACGATCGCAGGAACAGACTTCTCCTTCTTGCCCCTCTTTGCTGCAGACTCTCGGAGATGCTCGCCGTACCAGCTTGCCACGGTGCGCACGGCTCGATCGTTCCGATCGTTGATCGACTCGTCCGAGCCTCTTCGCACATGCGTCTCCAGGCGGAATTCATTGAAGAAGAGGTAAAAGCGCTTTTCGTCTGTCTTGATGAGAGAAAGAAGGCGATTGTAGAGGGGTAGTGACTGGTTTCGGAGTTCCTCAAGAACGGTCTGCAGGATAATGACATCGTAGAAAGCCCCGGTATGTTCAAACAGGTCCATTCCATTCAGCAGCGCATTTGTATCAGGGACTAGATAATGGCCGCGGGGGAAGGCCTCTGTGCCAGCGGGACGATCGGAGAGGACGAAAGGCGCAACTGTCTTGCGTTAGCAATGGGCATTGACGGGTATCAAGAACGTGTCTCATACTGTTTCCATTGGCATCAGCCGGTGCGATCGAAGGACATAATGAGCAGAGCTTCGAGGAACAAGGAATATCTTGTCTCAGGTAGAGCTCTCGAACAATCTTTTGCACCTTCCCACTTTTCGTGGACCTCACGAAGACTTTGCTGGTGACATTAGCAGCTTGGGGGTTCGAAGAGAAGTCTCTCCTTAAACTCTTCATTGCGGCGTTGAATTCTGCCTGAATGGCAGTCTTTGATCGGTTGCGAACCAGGGACTGTGTAAGAGGACTGGATCAGAAATGATATTTGCGATCGCATCGCGATAGCTGACTAATCACCTATCGGCCTCCTCGCCGTGAATGACTGAGTGACTGGAGACTCATTTCAGAACCAACCCGTCTTTGCAACGAAATTTGAATTGGCGATTCTGACGTTCAAGTCAAAATGGTGCTTGCAGTAAGTGCTGTATCGGCGGAATGCAGAGCTTTATCGCTGAACACCTCCAACCGACATAGGCCGTGGGGCAGCTCTGCGCGACAGCAAGCATAGCTTCCAATCTTTCCCAATGTCAGACATTAGTGCGCAAGGCTGCAGGTGCAGGTGCGAAGGTATACTTCAATATCCACTATTTGGTTCTTATCATTCTAGGAATCGGCAGACTAACATCTTCCCAGGTACTGTTTCTACCTGAGGCCTCGGACTATATAGCCTCATCAGCCGAGGAGTCTTTATCTCTCGCCCAATCAAACGACTGCAGAGATTTTGTCTTGGCTCTAAAGAGTTCAGCCAAGAAGGAAAATATGCACATCAACGTCGGTGTTCATGATGTGGCTTCTGAGCATAGACTCAAGAATTGCTTGGTCTGGATTAATGATAAGGGGGAGATCACGCATAACTACCAGAAGGTGCACCTATTTGATGTGGACATCAAAGGCGGCCCTATTCTGAAGGAGAGCACGTAAGTTCGATGCGCTACAGCGAACTTACATGACTCGCTGATATACGAGGTGGCTGCAGGAACGTCGAGCCAGGACAGAAGATTCTCCCTCCATTTGAAACACCTGTAGGGCGTGTCGGTTTATCCATTTGCTTTGATGTATGCGATGAATCAGCAAACCTGCTACCCATGACCTTTTATGTTCTGACATATTTAGCTACGCTTTCCTGAAATGAGCCTGGCGCTGAGACGCCAGAATGCCGAGATCATTACATATCCTTCGGCATTTACGGTTCCAACAGGAAAAGCTCACTGGGAGCCGTTGCTTCGAGCAAGGGCTATCGAGACCCAATCGTATGTCATAGCAGCCGCGCAGGCAGGTCCCCACAACGAGAAAAGACGGAGCTATGGCCACTCGATGATTGTCAACCCGTGGGGAGAAGTGGTCGCACAACTGGGCGATGAATACCAAGAGCCTCAGATTGCGACTGCCGATATTGACCTTGACCTTGTGTCAAAGATACGGCGAGAAATGCCCCTCCTCAGAAGGACGGACCTCTATCCAGAGGTCTAGATTATATGCTGGCATGGAGGAAGTATGTTACACATTGCACGTTGTGCCATTGTAATACATTGCTTGGCAGCCCATTTGCAGGTCGGATAAACCCACCTACACCTCTTGATGAAATAGACAAAGGAGATATGAACGTCATTCGATTTTAATCCACCGGTCTTGCTGTGGTGGAAGTTCGAAATATAAGGTAGCACAACAGACAGGCAAAAAGAGAAGTGGAAACACATGCGAAAACCCCATCTAACAAAGGATCGGAACATCATATCTGCCATGGCAGGTGGTACAGGCGTCAACCGAAATAGTCCCCGATCTCTCTATGTACAGTGTACAGAATAGGCCTGAAATCGAGCCGTTTATTTCTTGACCATCGCGGGGTCCTCCAAGATGCCCTCGGCCTCCAGTCGCCGACGAGCCTCCTCCAAAGCCCAGGTTTGTATACTGTCACAAGGGTTAGCATATCAATCAAGAGGGACGTTCGAAACGTAAGGCCTAAGCGCGTAGGCGAGACAACAGATGTCGGGAATACAGAGGGTGATACGTACGAGGTATCAGGCTTGAAAACGTATGCGACACCAGCAGCGAGAAGGCTGCCAATGAATCCGTAATAGAAGAGGCTCTCCCAGCCTTCCTTCACATACTTGTGGCCGGGCTTGATGCCGAACAGCCAGCCGGTCGGAGGGTCGTAGTGATCACCATGGTCCGCAGCACGCATGTTGCTGCGGGTAGAGAAGCCCTGAATGCTCTGAGGCTTGCGCAGCAGGCAGCGCGAGCGGAGGGCGTGCGACAATGGCCGAGGAATCATGTTGAGGACGGGGGTCGAAAGGGACAGTTCGGAAGGAGCGCGGCTATTAGGAGGTTGCGGGATGAGGTAACAGCACCAACAGGGAGTCACCTTGCCGATATGGCAGCAACAATCGCAATTGGTATGACAATGCTTGAAGCAACAACGTGGGGAGGGGTTGTGTCGGTAGTTGATGTTGAATCCGCAAAAGGCCGACGGGGAGCTAGCTGGGTCATTTTCACTAGTCCCGATTGGGCGATTTTCCCTTGCCGCCTTTTCATGCCAGGTCTGTGAGGCAGAAACTAATACCTGACAGAACAGGCAATAACGTTCGACGCGCGACGCGTCCGTTATCGCAACTCGCCTCGCATCTCGCATCCTCATTGAGCCCCTAACTTGTCAACAGAGCGCGCTGGTCTCGCACATCTTTTGGCTTCCCATATCGACCAAGCATCAAAGATCTGCGCACGTATTCTCCTCGACTAGTATGTTCAATTATTGTTTGGGTTGCAAACATCGCGTCTCATTGCTGATATTGTTTCGAAGCCTCAAGAATGTACTGTTATTCATTTTGAGAAGAAACTCTGTATAGGTCAGATCGACACCATGGCAGCGGACAACAGACAGTACCCCATTTCTTCAAACTCTCGTACGAAATTGAATGCCTTCCGCTTCCAGGACGAAGAAGACACTCCCGGCAATATGACTTCGAAGGATGGGTGCAAAGCTGGACACGGCAACAAGGAGAATCAAAGCTCATGGTTGAATGGGGTGGTGGGACCGATGCAGACTTCATCGGACCAGATCAACCCTCAGCCTGAGGGAGTTTCTGCCGTTCCTGTGAAGGAATCTAAGCCAGCGAAGGAATGCCCACAGACTCCTTCGAACCGAATCCCTCTGGCGGACCTGATCAGCAATGCCGAAGACTCTTTTAACCCCGCTCCGGGTCCCGAAGTAACACCAGTGGAGCATGTTATATGGGAGCATATTCCTGTCAGCTCAAACCCCGATACATCGTCCCAGACCCCGGCCAATGGTCGAAAGAAGCGACGCCACCGCTCATCGTCACCTGCCACTCCCTCGAACGGCACCTCGAAGAAACAGAAGGAACCGCTCGATCTCCAATCGATCCAGGCGCTGTTCAAGACCCCTCAGCATGACCTAGCAGCCGAGTTGTGGAATAACTACATGGACAAGAACATGGTCGAAGCATCCGAGGATCTTCCGCCGCCTCGCCTAGCAAATCTACTTTCTTCACCTCAAACGCCGGTTTCGGGGAGAACAAGTCGGGACTCCTCGGGACTGAGAAGATCGATCAGTTGCGCGGCTGAATGGCCGACGTCCCGAGGGAAGAGACGACGGGTCAACCGACTTGATCAAGGCTCTGGTCGCGGGATTTTCTCTCGTGCGAGTAGCAATGTCTTGGACTCTGGCAAGACAAAATCGTCGAGGATCAATTTTCTCTTGGAGAAGATCGAGAAGAGCTTGCAGCCTGCGCAGCCTGCTGAAATGGGTCCTGCTGGCTCCTCTCCGCTACGACAACGTGTCGATGCACGGAGATGCCGTTCATCGTCGCCGGTAACGGACAGGAAGGGCCTTGGTGACACCGAATCCGCCAAAGAAGCCCTACTTGGACCATTTAACAAAAGCGCCGAAAATGCCGAAGCTGCTGCTCTCCAGGATTCTTCATCTGAATTCGGCGACGACAACCTTGACCAAGACCTCATGGATCTGGCTGATGCCTCTGCGGACCCTTTCGTCGAAGCAACATCTAATCGCAAAGAGTTTGAATCATTAGGTTCATCCGCCTGGTCAAATATCGCCGCTGAAAAGCCACATTCAAGCCATCCTAAGCAGCCACATACTGTGGATAATAAACCGCCCTTTGTGCATACGCTTATGAATAACGACCCCAAACCCGATGACTCAGACGACTTTGAAGACGACTATGGTGATTTTGGTGACGAATTTCAGGATATCCTTGCGAAATGTGATGGGAACTCAGACAAAGTCGCTCCACCCAAATCCAGCCCCGCAGAGCAACAGGCTGTGAAAAAATCAGAAATTGCTGCCCTCGCCTCGGTGGTGGAGGAGGATGAGGACTTTTCTGGGGACGAATTCGATGATGATTTTGATATAGATGCCATCGAACAAACCATGAAGCAAGTTGGCGAGGATGAAGCTCACGTTTGTCACTCTTAGTGGATTTATGTTTAGATTGCTAAGAATATGAATCAATAGAACCTGAATGATCGAAAAGCCATAAAACGGTATCAGATCATTGACATCGCTGAGAGTCTGTATGTCACGGCAAAAGGACGTACCCAACCCGAGCAGGTCTGTCACCTCGCAGCCCCTGGAAGCTAGCCATGGTTGCTGATAATAACAGGTGTTATCTGTCGAGGATGAAAAGACCAGGGCCCGCAAGGTTGTTATTCTGCGCGAGTCGTGGTTTGATACACCTTGCAGTAAAGAATCATATATCCACCTGGTCGGGGATTTCGACTCGTCAGGCCAATGCGTTGTTGATAATATCAACCACATGGTCATTCTTCATCCAGACCATCTTATCTCCGCTACTGTCGTGGCAGACTCGATTGACTGTCAAAGGCGGGCGGTCCTCCAGGACCGTGTCAAGGTCTTTGGTGCGCTGGAGAAACCCCAAGCATTTGGTGTCTTCTTCCACGAAGTATTCCAAGAGGCCCTGCAGGCCAATAAATGGGATACTGTATCGCTGAGGTCGCTGGTTGAGTCAATTATGCACAAGCATATCGAAGAGTTGTACTCGATCAATATGAGTGTTGCCGAAGCTGTCGAGGAGATAATGGGCAAGATTCCGACCGTTCAAGCTTGGGCAGATGTCTTTCTTCAGGCCACACCTCAGGTACGCTTCCCACCGAAGGCTCATTTGGTGCTTTTTCTAACCTTCGTATAGGAAAACTCCCTGGTCGAAGACCGCAATGGCTCCAAACTCAAACTCAGCATCAACAAGTTGCTCGAGGTAGAAGAGCATATTTGGTCCCCGATGTATGGACTTAAGGGCAACATCGATGCCACGGTCCAGGTTGCCTATCGCGGCAAAGATGAAGAGAAGACCCTCGTGGTTCCTCTTGAGCTGAAGACTGGAAAGCGGGACACAAATCAGGCTCATCGAGCTCAAACGGCCCTCTATACTCTTCTGCTCTCGGATCGTTATGGTGGGTTCTTCCATTCTAAATCCCACGATCATTTACTCATTGCGATTGCAGATGTCGATGTAACTTTCGGTCTGCTGTACTACCTCGAAAATTCCAGGACCCTCTCCATACGCGGTATTCGGCATGAGCTTCTTCAGATGATCCAAGTGCGAAACCGGCTGGCAGGATACATTCGTGAGAGATTGTCCCTGCCACCGATGCTCAAAAAGGCGCGCATGTGCAACAGATGCTATGCGAAGACTCCTTGTCTCATCTACCACAAGCTGGCTGAGGATGGTGATGGCGAGACAAGTGCTCTTGGCGAGGACTTTGACATGGCTACCGGTCATTTGAACCATGGTGATCGTGACTTTTTCAGGAAATGGGATGAACTACTCACGAAGGAGGAGGGCAATCTGGTAAAATTCCGACGAGAGCTGTGGACCTTGCTGAGCAAAGAACGGGAACCCCTAGGCCGCTGCTTTGGAAATATCGTGATTGATCCCCAGTCTGCTTGCGAGGAGCCAAACGGGACAAAGATCAATCGCTACCGTTATACCTTCTTCAAGCGACAGGCGCATCCATGTTTCTCTTTTGCAGAATCGCAAATTTCGCTTGGTGAGCCAATCGTTGTCTCCGACGAGAAGGGCCACTTCGCATTGGCAAATGGTTACGTGGTGCAAATAAGCACATCACACATCACGGTTGCCGTGGATCGAAGACTGCATAATGCGAGAGCACGAACTGCCGGGTTTGATGCAGTTTCGAATCAATCTTTCCGCGGAATCATGGAAATCGGGAACGATGAGCCCACTGCCCTTGAAGACCCCGATGAACAGATGGTTTATCGAATCGACAAGGACGAGTTCAGCAATGGTATGGCCATCGTTCGAAACAACCTGATCTGCATGATGGACAAAGATTTGTTCCAGGCGAGAAATCTCAGACGACTCATCGTTCAAGGCGAACCACCCGTCTTTAAGCCTTCATCCTCGGCATATACAATTTCGGACTCGGCCAATCTGAATGTGGACCAGAAACAAGCCATTGATAAGGTCATGAGTGCAAAAGATTATGCTTTGGTTTTGGGAATGCCTGGTACGGGAAAGACGACCACAATTGCACAAATCATCAAAGCACTAGTTGCACAGGGGAAGAGTGTTTTGCTGACGTCTTACACGCACACGGCGGTGGACAACATTCTACTGAAGATCCGAGATGATGACATTCGCGTTCTCCGTATCGGTGCAGTCACCAAAATCCACCCCGAAGTTCAAGAATTTGCGGATCTGGCAGCAATCCCAAAGAAGACCATCGAAGAGCTCAAAGACTCCTGGGAGAAACCACAGGTTGTCGCTACTACCTGTCTTGGTGTCAACCACAGTATTTTCACCCAGCGAATTTTCGATTATTGCATTGTCGATGAGGCATCTCAAATCACGCTTCCCGTTTGCCTGGGTCCAATTCGCATGGCCAGGACTTTCATCTTGGTTGGTGACCACTATCAGCTACCTCCGTTGGTGCAGAACAAGGCAGCTCAGGAAGGCGGCCTCGATGTCAGTCTCTTCAAGCTCCTCTCTGACAGGCATCCCGACTCGGTGGTCAACTTGGAACACCAGTACCGCATGTGCGAGGAGATAATGCTGCTCTCAAATACTCTCATCTACTCCGGTCGTCTCAAATGTGGCACGCCTGAAGTTGCGGCCCGTTCGCTTGAAATTCCGAACATCAACGCCCTGAAGCAGTTCCATGCCGATGGCTTTCACGCTTCTCAGCACCCGCACGGAACCTGTCTCGGGGCAAGCCATGGTCGCTGCTGGTTGAAGGACCTGATCGAACCCTCCGCCAAGACTCTTCTGGTCAACACCGACCCTCTTGGGGCTGCAGCCCTGGAGAGTGCACAGGGGCAGCGCATCGTCAACCACATGGAGACTATACTGTGTTCTCAACTCGTGGAAGCATTTATCGCCAGTGGCATCCCGGCCCGTAACATCGGTGTCATAACCTTTTACCGTAGTCAGCTGTCCATCCTCCGCCAGAAGCTTCGCCGGTACACGCCAGACCTTGAGATGCACACCACGGACAAGTTCCAGGGCCGTGACAAAGAGGTAGTCATCCTCAGCTGTGTCCGCAGCAACGCCGAGAACCACGTTGGAGATCTCCTGCGTGACTGGCGTCGTGTGAATGTTGCCTTCACCCGGGCCCGCACCAAGCTCCTAGTCGTCGGGAGTAGATCGACCCTTCGCGATGGCAACGAACTTCTGTGCAAATACGTCCGCCTAGTTGAAGGCAAGGGATGGGTTTATAATTTGCCCGACGGTGCAGCCGAGAGTCACGTTTTTGAATCGTCTCTTGACTCGACGCAGCTGCCGTCCCAGTCCCCTTCTCCGAAGAATAAGAGAAGTCCTACTGTTAAAAAGGAGTCTCCGTCTCGCATTCCACTCAGCCCCCTGGGCTCTCGCCAACCATCATCAGGTCTTCGACAACCTGCCAAGAGGGGTACGAAGTTGTTCAATGGTACTTCGGTTGTCGGCAACAGACCCATCATCCAAGACATCGTGAATGATATTTCCGGTTGATAGGAGCGCTCTGCAGCAGCTTTGTTACTCGATCACTGCGCTTTTCAGTATGGCGGGCTTTTACATATAGCATATTCGGCGAGTGGGCATGGGAAGTTATTGCATATTTGTCTCGAGCGAAGCAGTGAATTTTGCGTGGAACGTGACTGTCTCATCTCCTAGATCACAGAATGTTTTCATCAACCTCCTCTCCATTATTTCTCAGAGTTCCCGAGACGTACTATCAACTCCAACCTCGAAGTCCCTTCCCATGTGTCTCAGTATCCAGTCAATGCCCCTAGCATATTTTCGCAAGGGAACTCTTTGGGTAGAGCATAGGTATATTGGGTGGCCCCAGTATCGTCAGATGCTCCAGGCGCCCTACCAATTATTATAGTGCTTCTATTGTATCCCTAGACGGCACGACAGGGGCCAGCCGGTCAAAACTACGTCACCGATTTTTTTGCCTAGGGGAAAATTACGTCAGCACTGAGATGGCCACGTGACCGGGTTACTAGGCTCAAGGGGGAGGATCTCGACACCTCAGCCCGTAAAGGATTCTACTATCCTGCATTAAAGAGGTGGGTCTATTTCTACATTGTACACCCTCAAAATTGAATTATCTAATTTATATTCGGCTGATGGATAGTTTAGGTGTATACTGACAAATATTAATCGTATATTGGTAGCTGCTTTATGTGCTTTATTAAGAATAGACAAAGTTGACGGGCCTCCTCAACAAGGGCAGGAAGCAGAGTGGAAGACAGGTTCGAGCGCATGAAGTACTACAGGGCCCCCTCACATGGCTCATCACCAGCACATCCCATACCCCGCTCTCCAGTACTTCGTGTGCCCGAACTTGTCTTCCACTCTGTCTCCTGCCCTTGTCAAAGGTTAGCAAATGGAGAAGCCCTGTAACGTGAAAATAATCAGTGGCCCTCATGCGTATACTGGTGACATGTCTGTCTTGATCTCGTACTCTGGTAAGGGCTTACTTACTTCAGCTTGGTTGAGCCTGAGCCGGCCTTCTCCTCCCGGGAGCACTAGCTGTCACTAAGCTGACCCATACGGCCATATGGCGCCTAGGTAACTGCCACCCCGATGTGGAACGAGCCAGTCAATCTCTGCGGGTATTTCTCTCCTTCCCATAGACCGGGCTACGTTTACCAACTGGGCTCTACTAGCCCGGTCCATGGGAAGGAGAGATACCCGCAGAAATTGAGCGGCTCGTTCCAATTGGGGTAGCAGATAGGTAGGTACGTGCGTTTCGGTACGAGAGCTTTAACCAATGTGCTCGGTACGCAGGTGTACTCAAATGGTGCGACAGTCTCCTTCAAGATAGGTGTTGCTTACAGACAGAAAATGAGTTCTTAGAAAGCATTTGAACACAAACCGCCCATGGCAGGGTGCGTATTGGGTTTTGAGGCCGAAATGCTGGATCAAAACCATTTCCGTCTGAAAGAACACCTATCTTGGACGAGACTATCGTGCTATTTGGGCATACTTGGGTACCAAGCACAAGTCAAATATGTCGTATCAAAATGTAGACCAGTTGATAGGGAAGTGCTGTTGGCAGACCAGTCCTGAAGGCATACACCCTCGTCCCATAATAAATAAAGAACTAAGATGAGGAAGGAAAGAGAGACAGAGAGAGATAGGAGGAGGATATTCATAGAAGGGGGAATGATGGGTGCAAACGCAGAGATGTCCATGAGATTCCATGCAAACGGAATCATACAACAGAACCACCACGATAGATGCATCTTCCCGTCATCCATGTCCACCGTGCATCAATGCAGACATACATTCACACATCAAGAAGATCTCGACATAACTCACGCTTAACAAACGATGTTTGAGCCCATGATGCTGAGAAACCCATGTTTTGAATCAATTAATATCTTCATAGGGACCTGACGTATTCATGAAGAGGATAATCATTAACTAAACGTCCAGACCCAGTGCACCTCAAAATTTATAGTTTGCTTAATCGTATTCGGAGGGTTTACTAGCCCCTGCATACTTTCGGCATCGCTCTTGAACGACTCCCTCCATCCGCTCGTCACTTGGACTCAGGATCCAGAATTCTTCCCCTGGTTTCCAGAAAAGTTCTGATTGAATGGCTTTCCCATTGATGAGAATCTATACTTATCAACTGCCAAGGGTGCCTCGATGGGATCTTCATCAATTGTAAATGCGTAGAGGCTGGGCTGGAGTTCGATAACGAGTCGTCCGAGCGCGGGCACGGCAGTAGTCATGGTACTAAGATTCATCATGACTCTGCAAAGGGATACTGTCAGTTTACATCCGTGAATTGTAGTTGTAGAGAGATACTCACTGATCCCATATCGTGGAGTTGGTGTTTGCCCCTACAGTTACTGTTAGAACTTGCTCATAAATTGTCAACTCTGCAACCGCGGTCTACTTACATGGGATATCGGAGGACTTGAGCATATTGACAGTATAGTGGACCCCAACGCCCGCTGATATGCACACGCTATAATCTGTCAGTGTACGTGGCCAAAGGTTATGCAAATGTCTCGTCTTACAGAATTCGAGAGGCGAGTAGCGCCATGATCCTGAACCGCTTCCATCGAAACAATTGTACAGAGCGAAGCAACATGCATGGGAGCAACACGATCGCAACATCCGTAATGATATTGAGTGTGGCGATGGCTTGGAAAAGCGCAGTCTGCAAGGGACAGTATCAGCATTCTGTTAGAAGCAAAGAAAGATCCAACAGCCAGTCTCACTTGGTCGGTGCACTGATCCGGCGAGTCCCACTTCCAGGGTGTTGGCATGGAGCATCGCAGGGCCAGTGCCAAGATAGATCCCACAGCCCATGCAATTATAACCCCCATCAATGCCGGGTTGATTCGTAAATACCGGCGCGATGTTATCAGGTTCTTAAAAAGTAGTCCTAGAGAGATCTTGCTGAAGGCTATCGTCACGATGAGGAGGATCTGTGCTACATATTCGTACTGTGTACCGAGTTGGTTTTCGAGACGAATGTCATAGGCGTTAGTGTTCACGAACCTTCAGATAGCGTACAAGCTCTTGGCTTCCTATGGTGGATAACTTCCGTCCAAGTCCGTTGTACATGGCTAGTCCAACGAATATACTCTGCACTATCCCGAATAGCTAATCCCACAAAAGCACGTTAGCAAGTTCTAGGAACAAGAGGATAAGCCAGATCGACACATACCGTGGAGACACCCAGCAAAATGTCATCTGAATGAAGAACACCGCCAATGTACCATCGAGTGGACAGACGAGCGACGACAATAACGAGCGTCAATGCGAGCAAGGTATAGACCGCAACAGCAGCGTATCCACCCTCATCGTCGTCCGTGATGTCGAAGAGAGGAGGCAGTGTGCCCGCCATGGCGACCAGCGTCAAAAGCACAGTTCGCAGCGTATTTTGCAGGCCTCAGAAATCGTAGATCGTGGATTGCAGATCGCGGGTATTGTCAGTTTTGACAGCAATCGTGAGGCCCCAAAGATGCATCTGAGACTGTCAATTTCCACGTGGGTCAGGCTTAAAAAAAATTGCCCACGTAGTTAGGCCAAAAGCTTCTATGACTACAGTTATCTTTGTGCTCGCCGGACTCTGGTCGGGGGTCGGAGGACCTTCGCGCAAGCGGTCTGTGTGCTGTGATACACTCGAATGAAGCCTCGTCCGTGGTTCGCGGCAGGAAAAGCCCAATTTTATCACTTAAACTTTCCCTTGGCACTGCAACATGCTGGTGGCGGCATATTTTCAATGTTTTCCACGTTTTCCATAATTCCCACGTTTCCACATTTTCCCGGGGTACCGGACCCATGGTAATTCTGAGAGGGAAAAATGACAAAGCAAAACCAAAGCACGTAACTGTTTAACTAAATGATAAGGGTGTTGCATTTCACTGGGTTGATATACAATGAAACATCGGGGTTGACCCCTCACGAACGTGATCGGAGATTTCCGAATCCACCGGATCATCGTCTGTCGATGGCTCTCAACCAGGTGTGGCGTCGGCCGCTATCGGAATAGTTAAGGATTCGCGTGAGCTGGTAGCGCATGAGAGTCGAGAGCTCGTGAATGTCCCTTATCTAGCCTAGGGCCAGGAAGGAGGGCATTCGCATTTCTTTTGTTCAATGATGGCGAGCAGTAAACATCACGGTGATCATCGCCATGTCGAACGATCCCATCGAATTGAATCACTTGGGTGTAAAGACGACCGTTCAGTCCAGCGTCCTCGAACCCCGTTCGCATAGCCGGACTGGGTCTGGTGGTTTCAATGGAGGGGTCTCAACATCCAGGTCTAGCGGAAAGCACATGAATGTAAGTGTAAGAGGGGATTTATTCATGGGAAAGAAAGTCTCCCAGCTGACATCTGTTTAGAGAAGTTTCGGGTCGCCTTCTATCCTCTCACTATCGGTGACTTTGCTCTCCTCATGGGAATCCGTTGCAAAGTAAATGGCTATTGCATGTTCCGTCAACACACGAACTAACTGTGCTTCCAGCTCATTCGAGGCGGGCCTGGTCAATGGCGGGCCAGTCGGTCTAGTTTGGGGCATGTTGCTGTCTCTAACCGGTACGATGGCACTGGCTCTGTCGATGGCCGAACTGGTATCCATCTGTCCTCTAGCGGGCGCACAATACCACTGGACAGCTGTACTGGCACCTCCGTGGATCCGAGAATTCAGTACCTGGATGCAGGGGTGGATCACCGTCCTCGGATGGCAGGCCGCGACAACGAGTATCTGCTACTTGATAGCAACACATATCCAGGGATATGGTGATGCTGAACAGCCCTGGCTATGCGCCTAAACAGTGACACAGGACACTCATCATGTGGGCGATTGTGCTCTTCTCCAGTCTAATCAACGTCTATGGCATCAAGATTGTTCCCGCTTTGCAGATGCTCGGGGGTATCATGCAAATCACCTTCTTTATTGCGATCATCATCCCCATCGGTCTTCTTGCCCGTCGCAGTACCTCGGAATTTGTCTTCACCGAGTTGTTGACCTCGGAGCAGGGATGGAAGTAAGGTGGTATTGCTTGGTGTCTGGGCATGTTAACCGTCACTTACTGCTTCCTCGGTGAGTGAATTTTCTTATCCTCTGCAAGGCTGTTATCTGGCCATCATATTTTCCAGGTTTCGATAGCGCTATACATATGAGTGAGGAAGTACGGAATCCAGCAGTGGTGATTCCGCGTACGCGTTCGCCTACTTGATAATCTTTGTCATGATTAGCATTCATAAAGTATTTAAAGGCAATATGATCAAGTTCGAGGAGGCAAGCTTACAGGTATACCTATATCCCATCGAAAAAATCGAGTCCTAATTAACTGACGGACCTAAGAAGCGCCTTTTGTTGAGTGTATTTCCATAAATAATGCCAATCTTGGAGCATAGGTAGGTAGTAGACTTGGGAAGGCAACAGATATATTTTCGTATTAACCAACCAGGTTTCACCTTCGCTCCTCTCTTTTTGCTTGTTTCTTTTCCTTTTGTGATATTTGCTCGAGTTACGTACGTTCTACTATCGTAGAAGCCTTTACACTATACTAGTACCACTTACTATATATACATAGTTAGTTATAGGCAGCGAGGGTCTACGATCAGACGTATAGTATAGTAAGTAAGTAGCCTATCTTATTAGTATAGCATAGCCTCGGCACGGCAGAAAAAAACGGCAGAAAAGGGCGGTAGATAAATAAGGCGGTGAAGGCTTTTTAAAAAACGAAAAGCCCCACGCCGGGGTCGAACCGGCACCCTCTTGATTAGCTTCCAACATAGTAGCTCCACTAGTAGAAGTCAAGCGCGCTACCATTGCGCCAGTGGGGCTTGTGATGGGTTTCGGTCTTAAAAAGAATAATGACTCACTAAGCCCATTAGAATACTAAGTCTTGTTACCGATGGTTCTGTTACCTATTTTAGGTAGGGATCTAAGCTTATACTATAGTACAAATTAGAGCAAAATCCTTCGATCTTCTAAGAATCGAAGGTCTCCAACAATTGACTTCCTACGTAGCGATGTCGTGAACCATACGTATAGATCCGAAGAAAACATGTTTCTAAATCCCTAAAAGTGCGCAATTTATGAGGGGCTGACTATGTAAACCACAATAAGCGAGGGATATGCAAATAGGCAAACAGACATTCTAGTAGCTAAAAGACAGAAACATATGACTAAAACCACTATTTGGTTCTAGAATACCAAGATCCTTGCAAAGTGGTATGACATCCACTACGTCAACATCAAGCCTACTATCAAGTAGCCGGTCTTCCTCTGTCAATGATGGATGATGCCCTAAGGATTGCTGACACGAGATAATCGACCGAACCTTTTGCAGGGTGATAGGGTTTGCGGGCTTTGTGCCAGTGAGCAAATCAATGACAGAGGCTTCTTGCACGCCGCTATCAGGAGAGGAGTTCGCGGGGTGGTCTAGAAGGAGGCTCTCTAGTCGATGGGTGTAGACTTCCTCTTTCTTATCGGTAGATAGATTCACAATTTCTTGAACCTTTCGGTACGTATCCACGTCAAAGGACTCATAGCACCGAACCCTTTTTTGAGGAGATTGGTGCCCTTCTCGATCTCCCTGGTCAAAGTCTCGCTTTTGGGGCAGTATGCCAGTTCCACGTCGTGGCAGGGAATGGAGGACCATTAGAAGTGCTCGAGCGAGGCTTCCAGTAAGCTTCACAATCTCTCTAAGTTGATTTTCGTCGATTCCTTTTCGGGCTAGCCAGAGCTGAACATCCAAATCCATCGTATCCACAGTCACAGAATCTTTATGTTGCCTCTCAGCTCTTGCCCACGAAAGAATGGCTCCTAGAATAGAGAGGGTCTGGACAGAGTAAGGTCGGATTTCTTTCAATTCAAGCATACTGATCGCGAAACGAAGTGCTTCGCTAATCATAGCGCCATCACATCGAATGTTAGACCAGATTCGCGCAGGAAGGGCTGGGCAGCGAATGAATAATCGCTTTGGAAAGCCGCTAGTTGGAGGGCTATCTGCAACCCACATTGGGTAACAAAAACCTTGTAGCTCGGGAGAATAACGTTTTACCGAGGGAGATCGAAAATATCCTCCGCGAGGGCCACACAGGAAGATTATCCTCGCGTTGCTGCTATCTAGCAACTTCCAATGGGGACTATTGCTGTTTGGACTTGACAGATTGCTTATATCAAGTGACGAAAATGGCTGAAAGTTGAATGTCCAAACAAGGACATTTGTCTCGTCAAATTGACAACCTTGTAATGCCCATGGGAGATCTATCCTTGGGAGCTCTTCTGCCTGCTCGCCAAAGGAGTCATCGGCTCGGGAAACAGCCGCATAGTCAAGCACGAAAGCAATCTTTGACTCAAGGGTTCCAAAAATGGAGTTGAGTCAATAGTGGCGTTTCGGCATCTCTCGGGCATTGGGCTAGACATTGAGTCTTTCACCGACCGAAACAACTCATTATCATCGCCTAACCCGGTCCGCAAAGCATGGTCGAAGGCCTGTCGGAAAACTAGGCGTGAAGCTCCTAACCGAGGTTGTTCTTTCTTTGCAGCTATTCGCTTCGGCCGAACCACATGAAGCCAGTGGATGATTTGCGGATCTGGCAAGTTGGAGGCTTGATCGACGTATTTGGTTCTTCGGAAGTCTTGCTTGACCCTATTTTGTGCTAATGGGGTCGTAAGATTCAAACCATAAGATTCTCTCTTGACGAAGTAGCTGCTATTTCCATCAAGTACTTCGTGGTGAGTACCGAAGGCCTTGCAGAACAAAGCTTCCAAAAGATTCATCTGGATTTTTGTCCAAGATTTCTCTTCTGGTCCACCTATCGTCGGGGAGGTTTCTGGGAAGGCCCAGAGTCGGATAAAGTTGATACTGCGCTTTCCATTGCCAACCCAGGCAATAAAATAATGCAAAGTCTCAGTAGACCCCCGCGAAATTTCCTGGGCATGTTGACTGATAAGGCGACGCTGAGCATTGACACATTGCCCAACGTAACCTCTTATGTATTCCGGATCCTTGTATCGGTGATATAACTAATTTATCTAAACCAAATTTCTGTTATGTTACTATTTTTTTTTACTTCCCTCTTATCCCTTCTTCAGTTTCTTGATCTTTGCACGAATGAAATGAAGCCGGCTATCCAGTAGGCTAGCTTGGTCTATAGTATCCGCGACGTAAGTTGCGGTTGATGTGTATACGATAAAACACCTAGGGCACCTGGGCAAGTACAATAGCATAGCAACCACACCGCCTATTACTGTATAGTTATTTATAGCTTTGCTTTTCAAGTAAGTAACTAGTTAACTAGTCAACCAAGTAGTTAGCTAACTAACTACTTAGGAATTATTCTTGAGCAAAATCAGGCCAAAATAGGCATTCACGGACCAGATGGCCTGCCATTGGTTTTGGTTGTAACCTCTCAATTTCCGCTATATTTCCTTTTTGCTTTTTCCGCAGGTAAACAACACTACTGAGCCGCATGCGGCATGTCCTATCACGCGAATATCCGACATTAACCGACAGGAAGAATGATCGGTGCCCAACCAAAAGTTTAACTGCGCCACTCATGATGATATACATCGTGAGAAAGGTTCTTCAAGGGAGGCTGTGTAATCGTTCTATAGTTAACTAGTTACAGAAAAGGGGTAGTGGGGTAGACTATCTAGCCTATGGCAAGTCAGTTGATTAGCAGAGTCCCCCCTCAGCCTCGTACTTATGCACGTCCTTCACCCAATTGACAAGCCACACCATCTGGCAACCCAGAAAGAGCCACCAGGTCAGAGATACAAAACTCAGACCCATGTCATTAATCACGTACGCCCAACTATGCGACGAGGTATATGCACGCGTCCTCAAGAGATTGGAGAGACGCCACGAAGAGGGACGGCGATTCGCTGTCAATGGAACGGCCAAGAAGGTGCTGAGTGATGATATTCTGCGACGCTTCTTTCGCAGCTTGGAGTTGTCTGACGTGTCGACGGACCACGGTCTAATCAACGACGACGAGCTGATCAGAAGGCTGGGCGAAAAGAATCTCTACGAATTCCTTGCGATTATGATCTTCACAACCTGCACCGTCGAGGCTGCTCAAACTTTTACAATCGAGCTTCTGATCAACGATCTATGGCCGCGTGACAGGTTCAAATTACCCGTGGGACGAGAGCAGCTCAGGGAACTGTTCAAAGAGGACATAACGCCGGACAAGTTTCTAGCCCATCAGGCCTGCTTTTGCCCAGAGACGATCGAGAAGGGACGTAAATACCGCATGGAGAACCCGGAGCGTGAGCGCCTACCTTATTTGGAAGAGACCTTGAAGGCAAGTGGAAATTTCGGTACGGTCTATATAGTCACGATTGCCAAGGGCCACTTCCGCGATCCTCAGACCGAGGCAGCAAATCAGCACCCTGTCACCATGGCGCGCAAGGATTATCTCGTGGCTGAGAAATCTGCAGCTGATCTTGAAGTTATGAGGCACATCTTGTCCGCCGATCGGACATGCAAGAATATCGTGGATTATTACGGCAGCATTGCAATCGGCTTGACAACCTACAGTCTGTTCATGCCCAAGGCCGTCTGTGATCTCAAGGACTATATGATGGTAATGCACAGGACGAATCCCAACACCGTCTTGGATAAAGAAGAATTCATCAAGTCAGCTCAGGGGCTTGCTGGAGGGCTCAACTTCCTTCATAACGAGATGAAATCGTCTCAAGGGGGAGTAAAGCTAGTTTGCTACCATATGGATCTCAAACCGAGTAACATTCTTATCTACTCAGGTACGAGCAGTGGTGAGATACATTACATTTGGAAGATTAGTGATTTCGGGATGTCCCGTGTGAAGGTGCGACGTCAAGGAGAAGGCAGCTACAGTGAAAGAAACTTCAACAGCTGGTTTTTACGGCGGCCCGAAGCACAAGAGCCGTCAACCTCAGGATCTCTGAATCGACGAGGCGAGGGCACGTTCTTGGCACCCGAGTCAATTGCCGCAACTCCAACAATGAATATTAGCAGTGATGTATGGTCACTGGGCTGTGTCATTAGTGTGGTTTTCGCATATTTAGAGGAAGGTGCTGATGGTGTGGAGTGGTACTCGGACAAGAGAGGCGATTATGACGGCTTCGACCGTTTCTTCCTCCGTACCAGAGGATGGGGAAGCCCTTTCAAACCACATCCGGCGATCAGGGAATGGCATGAGCGTCTGATCCATCAAGCCAAACAGCGAAACCGCAAAGAAGCCGTTGCAGTGGAGTCCATGTTAAAATTTCTTGAGCATAGGGTATTCAAAGAGCAGGCCAAGCGGTGCGATGCCGCGGAGTTACAAGATATGCTTAGGCTTACACATGAGAAGTATGCTCATGCTGATGATCCCTCTAATCAAACTTCCGAGGGCGAAGATCCTGAAGACACTGGAATCAATTCAATCAGACGATCGCGGTGGTGGCGCCCTTCTCAAATTGACTCCGAACCTAGTGGAAGTGATAGAAGGTGGCTTTTTGATTCCCACAAGGCTTTCAAGGGTTGGTCTATTTCCCCAGATGGGTTTTTAATAGCTTTTTGGACCGATAACAAGATATTCTTGTATACGTCGGACTCGCAATCTCTGCGTCCTGGCGAGACAACCGTGGCTCCTTCAGTGCCAGAGTTCACACTAGACGGCACTGGACCTATATGGAAGAGCATGAGTTTGACAGATAAATACCTGATTGCCTTTACATCAGAAGACAGATCTCAGGTACGGATGCACTTGGTTTGGTCAAGGGCCTTCTTGCTAACTATGCCTCGCCACTAGTGTTACAAGTTCGACTTAAAACAGAGTCCTTCCGTGGAAGCAAATCTCCAGCACTACGTCAACTACTCTTTACCAGTCTCTGAAATTATGCAGGTGGCTATTTCTCCGGGAAGTCAAACCATGGCATGCGTTCTACGAGATAGACACGGGGATCAAGATCCAGGCTCGCTGTTTGTAGCCCCTGTTGCCTCGCCAAATCATTCTTGGTGGCGGGATACATTGGAGTGGCCCGCAAAAGATGTTATTCAACTGTTTTTCATGACGGATGAGGATTTATATCTTGTCGTTCGACCACAACTTACCATGCGCAATCGGGATCACAAAATACGCATCATCCACATAAACGTGAGCAGCAAGAGGCTGAGTACTCTGATTATTGAATCCAGTGTAAGTCTCGATGTTGGACGTGCGCATTTTATTTATAGTATCTGACCCCTATTAGATACAAGGCCTTGATAGAGGCCTTGATAGCAGCAGCAACGTTGGCCTTTCGGGTAAATCGGGGGTGGCTCGGGCTTCATAAATATACATCTTGATTGGTGAACCTGATAAAGGCAATTAGCTAGCTTGAAGACTCGAAATTGGCTCTTGCCTCGTGTTAGGCAGCCTGGATTATGCGGCTGAGGATTCTAGGCTTCTAGTCTCCTAGGCTAGGATAGTATTCCCTGCATTATCTACCTATCTACTCCGTGCCTACGGATACCAAGCTGCCGGCAAGTCATTAATTCCGCTTTAGAAACTTATACGTTGAATGTCTATGCACTTTTATTCAACGTAATACACGTGGACATGTCTGATCATGTTGAGTTAGAAGACTTAATTCTCCGCATTCACCAGTCCACTTCATCCTCCGCACCCGCCGTGAACGAACGATCTGATGGCTTTGATACCTCACCCGGTCTGACTTCAGGGTCCCACAACTCGCTGCCAACCATTTCCCCAACTCCGAATGGTTCAGACCAATTTACTTCTAGGAATTCAGAGGGCGCGAATGGATTCATTCGCATGCCGCCTACATCTCTCACAGTCATACCGAGTCCGAACAGAAGAGTCAGACGAAAGCTCAAAGGGATTCATCTTTTTGTACGCCCGATTGCTCTTTTTTCTACGCTAAGCTGACTACATTTAGATGATAACTATCAATGCCACGCTTGGAAGCGGGCTTTACTGGCGTGGAGGTCAAATCCTTGAACTCGGTGGTCCTTTGGCAGTTCCCCTGTCCTTTCTCCTTAATGGAATTCTGGCGTGGGCTGTGATGCAATGTATCACGGAAATGCTGTGTATCTGGCCCGTTCCAGGCGCACTATCCGTGTATGTCAGTGAGTTTGTTGATGAGGAACTAGGGATCGCAGTTGGGATTGCATACTGGTAAGGATCATGGACATCCCCATCTCTGCCCTTGGCGAATATGGTGTCACGGCTCTAAGCAGGCAAACCGTTAATGTCGTCGCAGGTTTACGTACTCAATGTCATGGTCGACGATTGTTGCAACCTCCGCTGCCGAGTTTGACTTTTGGCCTTCCATCAACGACAGTCCAAGTTTTCATGGGGCAGTGATCTATTTAGCTATCCCCCTTGTCTTGGTCTGCATAAATGCAGTTAGTATTGAGGTCCGTCTATCTGAAGCTTGCAATCATGAGGATTTACCCCTGTTGACTATTGGGCAGAAAGATATATGGCTTCTTGGAAGTTCTTACTGGCAGTTTAAAAATCCTATTCTTTGCAATAATCGTCGTCTCTCCCGTCGCGATCAACATTGGAGGTGAGTAGTAATCTTTCCCTCAGTCTGCATCTTCTTGGACATATCATGACATTAAACAGTTGGCCCGGAGAACAAAAGCTCTCAAGGTTGGAATAGTAGGTCGAGCATTGTCGGAGCCATATGGAAGAAGCTAAGCACCGAAAACGACAGATTGGGCTTCGCCAACTCCTTTCGACCACCAAGCCGCGGACAATTGGGTCGTTGCACTGCTGTGGGTCAAAGTGTCAATGGGTGACTTTTAAATTTGCTGACATTGTATCAGGATGAGTATTTCCATTGCAACATTTGCTTACGTTGGGGTTGAGGTTATCGCGGCATGTGCCCTTGAGGCCCAATGGCCAGGAGAGAGGGCAGACGGGCACAATGAATCAGGTACCGAACGCCCCAATAACACTCTTATCGGAACTACTGTCAAGGCTTCGGCCATATTTATCTCGGTTCTGGCCACAATCTCATATACGCTGGGCGGAGTCCTCGGGACTCTAGACATATCACGAAACGACTGTCAACTGCCTCGACTTAGTTGGCTCATGCGTGATAAAAACTGCCCTGACACACCTGGAGCCGCAGCTGGAGCTGCCTTTATTCTGATTGCTTCGGAATCAAAGATTCCCTATTTGGCGAACATTTTCAACGCATTCCTTGTTTTCACGTGCTTGTCATGCGCTGGTACAAATCTCTATATCGCTTCGAGAACATTATTTGGCCTCACTAGTCGACTAGAGGGAGGACGGGGAGGAGGAGGGAAACGCTGGTTTCGACGTGTTCTGGCGTGGGTTGGGAAGACGAACCGTCATCAAGTCCCTTTGCGAGCTATGATGGTCTCAGCAGGCGCATTTTGGTGGGTTCCTTTCCTCCAGCTCATTCCTGGTAGAACTCGTGGGTCGGTCAACACGGTAATAACATACCCGGATACCTTGCATATCACAAGATACAGACTACTGACAATTGTGAGCAGTTTGTTGAGGTCCTAAGCGAAATGTCCACTGTTGGTGTTTTGATAGTCTGGGCTTGCGAGTGTATCGCCTTCATCCGATTCTATAACTGGTACGCCAAAAAGTGCCTTTGCAATGAGGAAACCATACTGACGGTAGACATATCTCGTTTCAGTATATACGCTCATAGAGAAGCTCTTGAGGCCGATAAAGTTGCTCAAGTCCGGCGCTGGAGCAAAGATGACCACGAAGACTATCCGTATCGCAGCCATGGACAACCACTGCTAGCTTACTTGGCTCTGGCAGGTTGCGTTTTCGTTCTATTGGTAGCAAACGGTGCTGCACTATGGAGCGGATTCCACCTCTTGCCGTTTATCTCTTCATATCTAACTGTAAGAAGATCAATTATGAGTATTTCATGAGCAGTTCAGGGCGCTAACTATGTCTGTCCTTTTCAGATTGTGGCTTTTCTTGGGTTATGGGTACTCTTAAAGCTCGGTCGAGGGGCTCATTGGTCTCTTGTCAATCTTTCGCGGTATGGAAAAGTGTTGGAGAGGTTACAACATCTGCATGAGATTCGCTTGAGCTCAACCCAACCTTCCTCGGACAGGTAGGAGCCTCCTATTACAGCTCCCGAGATGACTCTACGGTATTGGGATAAAATTCAATCATGTCAAAGCCTCTTCGCAGATAGTCGACATTCATTACACACTTATTCATGGGGTCTCCATGGAATTCGTAGATTTAGCGATGCCTACTGCCTTCGAAACAGAAAGTGTGTAGATCAAGGTCTATTCACGCAAAGCAAAAACATTGGGCTTGGGAAGCAGACAATTTTTAAAGATCATGGAGTCCTCGCTATGGAATAGGAATAAATACACTGTTTCTCCCACCCTGTCCGTTCTTATCTTTCCTGCTCTGTGCTGTCGGTCACTGAGCCATCGTGACCGTCACTCTGATCACTCTGCAAAGCTGCGTGGAGTCGTTCGGCCAACGTGACGTGCGGCATGTTCGCGGCGTACTGACGCGAGAACCCATCGAGTCTCTTGAAACAGGTTGAACCGCTCCATAATAGCGTTGGGCCTTGTGTTAAGGTCCGCTGATAGTCGTATTTGGTGTACTTTGCTAGAGCTGCCAGTGAATAATAATCCCTGATTATGCCGGTAGGAGAGTAGTCGCTCATGATACCGGTTGCTTGAGTGAGAGGTGGTAATGGCTGTGTAGAAGCTACATGCTGAGATGCAGGCCGAAGCAAAGCTGCGGTATTTCCATCATAATATGTATATGCTAATGTCGAAGGCCCCAACTCGTTGCTTCTTGGTTTAGGTACGTTCAGTTTCCAAAAGCCACGGGGTCAAGTCACGAACTATGCATATACCCTACTTTATAACGCGCAGGAATCCCCTTCAAAAGATGGGACACAATCACAACTTTCCAGAAGCCCTCACAGCTATTATCAATATTTTGCCGGATGATGACTGACATATAGACCAGGGGTTTGCCAGGACATTGAGTTTGCGGCACATGCGGGCCAGTTACTGGAAAGTCTTGCGAGATTCACCGATCTTGGCGAGGATGACATTGATAAGTAGCAGCAGCAGTAGCCGAACAGTACAAAAGACCGTAGGAAAAGACCGTAGGAATTAGGGGTACTGTTGACCAACACAAGCGAGAGGTAAGATCACGCAGAATTTGCTGCAATACCCAGTTAGCGGTAGAGTAAACAATCATAGTCATCGTGATGGATATTCCGTAAACAAGACCCGAGTCCCTTTCTCCCATCCTTCGCTCCCAAACTCCCAAAACATGAAAAGCCATTAATCATCCATTAGTTCTGCCCCCGAAGCTCATCTTCCAGATTCCACCGTTCAACTCGATGTCCTTTTATCCCCCGGATCCGCGCATCCTGCATATCCTCATAGCGCCTACCCAGCAGCTCAAATATCCGCTCGATTTCATTCAATTGTTCCGCCTCCCGCTGCTTCCACTCCGCCGACTCCAATTGACTCGGGCAATCACAGAAATCCACATCCAGCCAGCCGGACAAATGCAGCACAAAGGGGCCGGTCATCAACTGGGCGGGGTATATAAAGTCGTGCGTGACGCGGTATGCCACGCCATGGCTGTACAAGAGCTCGATGTCAGAGCGCAGCTTTTGTTTCAGTTCGAGCATTTGATCAAAATCAAATTTCCTCGCTTCCATGTAATCCAGGAGTCGGAACCAGCGGAGGCTTGGGGTGGAGAGTACTATGATGCCGGAGCGGGGGTCTGCTTTGAGGAGCCGGGGGACATAGCTGGTGAGGGACCGGATTCTGGAGACGGTGGACATGACCTTGTATTCGCGCTCGAAGGATTCAAGGTCATTGGGGGAATGCTAAAGGGGTCAAAGAGTAAGTTCGTATGTCATGAAGATCGGGTGAGGGTGACAGACTGCGTGAATAAGGAGCTTCTTATCCCCATTGATTACTTCCGTTTCGCGGACCTTGTCCCCATGGGTAGACGCCTTGGTAACGGCGCCGGCCAATACACCATGATCCCCCGTGATTGCTGTGCGGTCATTGCGATTTCGGTTCTGCCGATGTGACCGGTTTCGCTTTTGCTCAGACAGCTTCAACTGCTGGAGTTTCTTCGAAAGTGGAGTTGTCATCGTTGATCTACTGATGAGTTCAAGTGCGAATGGTGCTGAAGAAGGTATGAGATGGGTTGGGAAAAGGCCCTGTGCGTGTCGTGTTTGTTATTGTTTTCCCAAGGCCGTTGCTCGGGCAGATTAGGTGACTTATGTTTGCCCTCCGCGCCTCGCGCACTTCGACATGCATTATCCATCACAATCACACTATGTACTAGGCGCTAAAGAGGGCGCTAATCCAACGGGCACCCTCTTGTCCGGTGGTGTTTGGGCTAATTTACAAGGCGCTAACTCGCATGACGCTTCATACATTTGATTTTCATATAATACTAAGGAATCGCCACTATGAAGAGTCTCAATTCTATTCAATCCATCTATCCGCCTTTCTACCATCGCAAAATTGCGAAAGATTCCCCATGTCAACAACAATCGACCTATCAGTAACAATCGACAAGTTCCTCGAGCCATGGCGCGGGTCAGACGCTGACGAACTCCACCATGCACTCGCGGAAACGGTAAGATCTTCCAGTGTTGGCCGATACGAAGAGGTTGGCCAAATTGAAATCTGGCAAGCGTTTCATGCGAGCCGCATCTCCTCCAGCATCAAGATGCGCGCTTTCCTAGACAAATGGTTTACTCCTCGGTGGCAGGCTTGGCTACCTAGCCTCGCTCGTTTCACTTACAGCGAGAGATAGCTAGAAAGTCTCTACTATAGTACGCTAATTACACGCGTCAACATTGCTTTACACAATGCAATTCCATCTGAGCACCCCCGCGTCGCTATAGTAAATTGCCTAGGTTCTTTCGACGATGACCTGCCTCACAGTGAGGTGACAGCCGTCTTACCGAACTGGGTCGTCATCGAAGGCGACTATACACCTCATGATGCGGAGTCCCCGGACCTTAAGGAGCTTGCGTTCCGCGGCGAGATTGTTGCAGTCGGGGACACAAAGTTAGTCTAGCAGCAGCCAAACTCCAAGACGAGAAAGGAGCAAAGTGAAAAACCCGTTGTTAAGGGCACCCATTCGTGCCACCCTGATTGGCTCGCCCAGGTGCAGCACTACGCTCATCTGCTTGGTACTCGCTTCGGATTCATCCTCACGAACAAGGAGATTGTGCTTGCTCAGTTTCTCCGTGAAGACGAGGCATCACCTCGCCCTCAGCGTGGGCTCAGGTCATTGACACTACCCGAGCAATTACATCAAGGGCTTCCGTCTGACTTCGAGAGTTCTGATACACGGGGCTCGGATGATAGAGGCGGACATGGTGGAAAGCCTTTATGGAAACCACAGCCAAGGCAAAAACGGAGACATGAGAGCGGTGATAGCGCAACCTTGGCACGCTCTCATCCACCAAATACAAACAATCCGGCTGGTCGAGAAGGCGATGAACCCCCTTCATCTCCGCCAATTGCATTGCTTCCGCCGTCTAATCTGCGATGGAGCTCACCACGATCGACCCTGGAGGCAAGGCTAGGTGCCGAAAGCAGAGCCCGAGGCTCACCGGCCAACCGCTCTAGCCCGAGTCCCTCTGGGCTTCCACCCAGCTTGTCCCACCTGATGACCTCACCCGAACAGCACCCGCTTCAGAGCAGCCCGCTATACAATCCATCGATTCGGGATCTTGACATTGGCAGGGTTCTGGTTCGAAGCTTTAGAATCCCCAATCCATGCGACGAGGAGAGTACGGACCGAGAGGAGGAGGAGGATAGAGTTCACCCTGCCAAAGCCCTATTTGCACTGTTGATGCACGCGTACTCTGTAGGACGCGAAGGAAGGACGATAACCGAAGAAGAAACCGAATTCTGAGCTTTTTATTTGAACGCGTTCATTGGGTCTATTGTCCATTACAAAAGGCCAACGTTTTGACACCGAAGTCTGTGCTGTCTGTGAATACTTGTTGAGGTCGTACGTGTGAAGGACAATATCATTACTCAAACTTTTAAGGCGATTCGGTGATGGGATTGCCAGGTCGCATCACAGAAGCGACAACCACTCTCTCTTAAATTGATTTGGGATGAGATGAAGCATCAATGGTGAAGACTGCCCAATAGCTTCGCACTCGCGTCAGCAAATGAGTATCAATGCACAGATGTTCTGTTCTTACTGTTTCCGGCTGTCTTGTGCATATTTCGCGGATAGCTGTGTCTTACCAGAGCCACCCATTCCATAAAGAACAAACCGCTTCTGTTTTCCCACCAGTGAGGCACTTCGTTCGGGCTCGAACCCTTCTTGCAATGCTCTCATGATTTCGACCTGCCCTATAAAATAAATAGAGACAGTGCATGGTGGGTTGAAATGCTCGTTTTGCAAGACGGCCAGCGCTGATTCATCCCTGCTCTCAGCGAAAATCGGAGTCTTGGCCGGGATATCAAGAAACAGGCCAGGTTCGATAATAATAATAGCAATGACTACATCTCCCTCTCGGTCTCTATGTGATATTCGAGTTACGTGGTTTTGAGATGAATCCCCCACAGTCGATCCGCTAACCAACGGATAGGAAATTCTGAAGGTGAGATGCTCGGTGGCAAGTAGAGATACCAGTCATCTTCATCCACCAGACTCAAGGTACGGGTTAGGGCGGTACATTCGTAATACGCCGGGTAAAAGCCGCTATCCTCCCAGTCAATGATACCAATAACAATATAGTGGCCACCGAGATCTTTTTTCACCATGATATTCTCAGTCCTGACATCACCATGGGTGAAAACCGAACCACCTAGCAAGCAAATCGGAATGATCACGCGTGAGAAGGGAGCGAAGGAGTATGGCGTATGTGTTGCTTCCATGATGACGGGCCGAGAACTGCAAGTCGCTGAACTCTATAGCTGTGGTGATGTTTTTGAACAGACCACATTCGTCAACGCGACGCTCTTTGGCCCCTTCTCCGCAAACTCCCCCGAGCATCTTTTTTCCGTCGTCCTGTCGAAGAGACCTTAATCGGCAGAATATATCCTCTAGCTGCTGTTGGATCGATAATTTTCCTTCGTGAGAGAGACTAGGCCATGCTTGGGCCAACGTTGTGCCTAAGATGTAGGACGTGAATATAACGCGAAAAGGACCCAAAACGATCAAGCCATGAGCTCTCGGAGCAGGAATTTCGGGCGCCCGCTCAGCAAGGAATCGCATACTCGTATACTCCGTATAATCCCTATTCCCCCAAATAACTTTGGCGACAATGTCCTCATTGCACTTGACCACAACACCTCTAACAGGACTCTCCCATAGCTTTGGCGAATCCCAAAGGAGTCGCTTCAAAGGATCGATCAATACTTTCTCTATGTCACTAGGCTAGTCGGATCCTTCCGTGTATTGCGCTAGTAGAGCAGCCACCTTCTCAGACAAAGGAAAGACAACTATGGCTGTCTTCGCAAGGTCAAGACGTGTGCGGAATTCAGAGCCTTGCGCGTCACAAGCACCTTTTTCAGCATATGGCGAAATCCTAATCCTCCCTGTAGTAGCCATCGTAATCCGGCGGTTATAATTTTTGGGAAACTTAGACAGCATGTTCACTTCAGGCTCGTCCCTGAGAGTATCCTGGAGCTCATGCAGCATACGCAGATTGATTTTCGCAGGATATGATAGTTGACGGTATTGGGAATTCCGATGTTCGTGACGATATGAGTCAGAGAACATTGACATTAGGTCGGCCTTAGGATTCCTTTTTAGTTCTGCCTGAAACGCCAGCATCAGATCTCTGTTCCACTGTGCTGCGTCAGCGTTGGAGAGGGAAAGGGCTGCTGGGGGTGAAGGGTCGCCCATGATTGCTGATCCAGACAAGCCAGAATACCAGGGAGTATTCCCAGGGCGAGATTCAGCACTTGAAAAAATCGAAGGGAAACGGCGTGGTCAAACGAGAAGAAAGCGAAGCGAAGACAGGATGTCTTGATCGCCTAAATAATGGCTCCAGTAGAGTTCACGTGACCGTTTTGTTTTGTTTTGAGACCGTGGGTGGATGAGCTGGATATAGGAAACACAAATGAGGGAATGTGGGCCCTAAGCCCTGAGGCATAGATGAACATAAGATATATCCGACATGTTTATTCCACACAATGCTTCCATTGAGCGGCTCGGCCACGTGAAAATACGGCCACTATTTCCCGTTCGAGCCTTTTCCCAGAAGGAATAACTGGCTCCCATATCTGACGGCAAAGTTCCAGGTTTGTGTACTATGCGTAGCCTAACCATGGTGCTGCTACTTCAGTTCCTCCGACATCGTATTTCTTCTATTAATATGGATGATTCGGCTCCCACCATTCCACTCCGCTAATCCCTTGAGACGAAGTGAGTGTTAATGCGCATGGATGGGAGTGTCCTCACTACCTAAAGCATCGGGCTAGTCTTCGCAGTTTGCATGTGAGACAGCAGCTCTTGGGAGATGATATACACCGCGATCCTCTGTGATCAATCCCGCGGCTCATGCCCGGAAATTAAGCCTTAGCATTCGATAATATTCGAGCCAACGGCAATTATTTCTTGCCGTAGGAACCATGGTGGCTTCCCCAGAACGATGCACTTCCTCCCAGGAACATCTACAATTTCTACCGTGCATGAAGACCACATGGAGAACCTACGAGTTGACGCGCAGTTCCTTCCACTCACGCTATATCGTACTCAATATGGCGGCTGTCAAACGGCTGGAATGAGAGGGGATAATGGTAGGCGTCTATGGATACGCCAGATTCTCCTCATATTATTTCTGCCATTCGTGCCCAACGGCGACCGCAGCAGACTCACTCCGTTCATCTCAGAAACATCTGCATGACGCCGACCTAAACCGAGACTAACACCGCGTGGAGGGACCAAACCACCCTATACCTTAGAGCAAGATATAAGCCGGTCCTAGGGCACTTTCTTGACTCTGTCTTAGTTTCGCCGATTGTGCAAACTCGACATCTACCGTGGACTTTGTGTAGAAGGTGTTAATGGTCTAGAGTACACATCATACAAGAGCACGATACGTTAAATATGGACGAAGTGGACATGACAGAAGAGTTTTTGTGAATATTTCGAGAGATGCTCGGTAAGATACATTTCCCACCTATGCCAATACAAGGTGTTCACAAAGAGTTGTCAAATTGGGTATTTGCACATATGTGATATAGTGACATTTTCAAACAGCTTTTGTAGACACTCTTCCCAGTGCCTTCATGACATCCAAGAAGACAAGTCACAAATCAAACAAAAGAACAAAAAGAAGTAGTAAGTAAACAGACTGTTCAACCTTCTCCATGTCAATACAACAGAAACAAATCGAGAACAAGCGCAAAAATGAGAAACCCATCTCGTACAAGAGATCATATCCGTCCCATCAGTTTCAACCAGCGCGTTGCTTCTTGGCCTTTGGCGCATTCAGGTATATTCGGTTCCCAAAGCTGTCGATTTTCCATCGGCCGTGGTTGTTAGGGTTGGCGACGAAGACATCGCCAGGAGTTGTCGGCTGCGCAAATTCGATCGACCGCTTGTTGGATGGCGGTCGAGATACAGCCGGCGCAGATGTTGTCATGGGCAAAGATGCATGCGGCATATATGCATGCACAAATGGAGGAGGCGCTAGCGAGAATGGCGCCTGTGTTGGATAGGCCATAAAGACGGGGATATATGAGTATCCTTGCATGGCCGGAGGGTAGAATCCACCCCCCACGAAAGGGTCTATAGGCAACCCAGTCGGTTGCGTTGGCGTAATTGGCTCCTGGGTGGAGATGCCAGGAGAAGAGTCGTCGCTGGTCATGGTTGTTGGGCGAGTTGGAAGTATAGGTGGTGTATCTTCGGCTCCATTGGAAGGCGAGACAGAATGCTCCTCCACAGGGCCATTCTCAATGTCCAACCCAGAATCATTTCGGCTTTCCTCCACAGGCACATCCTGGACTTTCAACCCAGAATGATCAAGTATTTCCACCACGGGCGTATCCTCAATTCCCACAGGATTATCGAGTATTTCCCATGATCCATTCGTCCATGCGTCGAGCAGAGCTTGTGACTCGACGTCGAGGCCACCGTGCGCAGACTCCATAATGTCAGGGATAGAAAGGGAGTCTTCCATGCCGTAAATGGTGTTAATGTTGTTGTCCGTGGTGTTGTATAGAACTATGCCTTCTTCGCACGTAGCGTTCATGCCGTCGGTGGCGTTATAGAACGAGCGTGGGGTATTTATGGAGATGCAATAAAGGACAGAGTATAGCGAGTGACGTTTATAGCAAGTGATGCTAGGAGCAAAAGATGCTAGGAGCAAAGATGAAGTATAGTGAGTGTGATCAAGAGAGTGGATGGAGGAGAAGGAGAAGAAGAAAAGGAGGGGGGCGAAGGTCCTGTTAAATAACCTGGACATGATGTATGCGATGATGGAATAGTATCGTCGCGCCGTCGCCCAAAAGGTATCGCAAAGCTTCAAACCCTGGGTTGCCTCTCTTCATTATTCGGTAGCAGTTGCCCCGATGTACTCCCAGCAAATAGCTTGGACATTATTGGACTCAACTGCTTCATTTTCCTTCGAGCCAGTTGGTACAAACATCATATTTGGAGCAGCCGCGATGGTGAACCCGTCCCTTCCTTCTACAGCTCGCTTTCCCAGCGCTGAAGTAGATAAAACAAACCATGAAGATGAGGCCTTGGACTTTGATGTATGGCCCCTGCCGTCACCCATGGGCAAGTGTCAGTTTCGACCACGCTTTATTATGAGAAGGGTACTATGGAACTCACAGTAAAGCAACGAATAGCTGCATGATCCACTCGGAAGAAATGAAACCATGCCATTTAAGGCTGATCAAATTGGTGGCACGCGATTGATCGACATCTGGTACCGCGTAACGGCTGAGATATGGATCGACGTGATCATCTGCAAATACACGCGGGGACCCCAGCTGAACCATGGCAATCCATTCAGAAAGGGACCCGCACGTGTCTTGCGTATCTGGTTCAGGCATCTCGCTGAATACCACCTCAGATAATGGTGGTGCCAAGATTCGGCTAAGCCTAGTCTGTTGCGGCTCGGACTCGATCAACTGTGGGTAAGGCGCTTTCTCGGGCTTTTTCACAGCCACGTTGGCTATCCATGGTTTGTTAGCATTTGCTGCAAGTTAGTCCAGGAAGTTCTAACCCACGGTTACTCTGGTGTAAGTCGCAGAACAGCCACGCTAAAGACTGGTTCAGGACATTCTTGAATGCCCGCTCAATTCGCTCGAAGCCCTTCTTGCCGTGTAGCATCGAGGGCAGCCTAAAGTTAAGCTCAATCACTTTTCAATATCAATGTAGTCAGCTTCGAACCGTTCGGTGGGCTCATCCTAGGCCTTTTGTGCATACAGAATCTTTCTTTTCCATGTTTCCTACCGCCACTGCGAATAGGGATTCCAGTGAGTCCTGTGCGCTCGAAGACCTCCTTGCCGAGTTCAATCTTGAGAATACCTGTTGTTGGCAAATTTAGCCATGCGGTCCAGGTCGGGTCCTTCCGTAAAATGTTTACGGGGGATATGCTAACCGTCGCATAATGTAAACACATTGTCGGAGCCCGAACGACCTTCAGAGATCATGAGAATATCACCTGAATATGTACTTAGATATTGTCTTCGAAATTTGTTGCAAAGCAACAGTCTGGAAAATCTGGAGTGATGGAAGGGATCATTGGTAGATGAGACGTACCAGTTTTGATGTATGTGTTGAAAAACTCATGCTCCAGCAGGTCAGCAGGAGACATGAAAACCCGAGCATACTGAAGCTTCCCTAGCTTGGCATCCAGCGACGCCTTGATGTTTATGTAGGTCTCCTCTGGAAGAATGGCTTCAACCTGTCTTTTTCGTCAGAATTCTCCTCTGAAAAGCCCACAGTTCATCCATAATGACAGGGTTGATTGGGCTTACCGTATGCACAAATGGATGATTAAGAATCGTCGAAAAAGGGACCTTTTTGGATGGTATCTGCTTCGGGTCAACAAATGTGGGGAGCTCGGTGACTGTTGTGAAGCATTTCTCGCGTCTTGAGGCATCGTCTTCAAAGTCAAACATAGTAAAGGTCCCTCAATGGATAGTGCTTAGCTTCTTGAGGGTTGCGTTGAGGGGTTGAGAAGTTGGCGCGTCTTGATCGTGGTGACAATCGAAGGAATTTGCGGAGCGCATCCGATGTCGAAATTTTGATGTTGGATCAAGCTTTTCTTATCGATGATAGGCCGATCATGACACGCACAACATACCACAACGGCTCTAGGTTTGGGTCCAAGTGGAGCATTGTTAGGGCGCTAGTTTCCAGATAACCTTAGAGTTGTCATTAAGGTTGTAAGATGATGCTATCTGATAGCTATAGTTGTGGTTGTAGTTGCAGTCAGCATCTTCTGCGTGCCGTATATCCATAGCTCTGGGAACTTGAACGGTAATTCTATTGAATTAATCAGTATAATATGTCTAGATTGTCTGCACTATTTAAATGTCAATTGCCTAGCTCGCACTGGGTGTTTCATAGTATTTAGTATGCAAGAAACATTCTGCTTACGGCGGCGATAGGTACCAAAGTGTCATATTTATTTTTCTCCATCAATGTTTCACCGCCCCACAGTAGGCGACAGAGAGCAAAGGGACATAATTATTCTGCTTTGTATAGGTTAGATGTTTTACCATAATACTTTCCGCCTACCTAGAGTATATAGAGATTTTGAGGGAAGAAGTGACATTCCGTTTTCTACTACTTCCTATAACTCCGAAGGTTGGAGCACGATTCAATATCTACTTCTCTGTCTCTTACTTGACCCTTAAGTTACCTTTAATATGCCCTTACTTTGCTCTTTGTCTTATATATTTCCCTATAACCTTCTATTTTCCGTAACACCCTCACCCGTTCAGTGCACGGGACTTGAAATTATTATGACACTTTGATACCTCTCGCCTACTGTAATTCTGCTGCTAAATATTAGGGACGCCTTAGATTGGGGAAACAACTTTGAAAACAATTGGTTTGAACTGATTCTCATGTGGATGTAGTACATTTTCTAGCTTAACGTGTGAGCATTGAATATAATGAAAACCTCTGTATGTACTGAATCTTCCAATATTGGAATATTCATAAGTCTATGTCAATCTAGCACCCAAGAGTGTCTTGTCATGCATTCATAAGAGATTGTCATCAGACAAATAGTAGACATAAATAAATTCTGGCCTTTGTGTTGATCTCGATATTCCCCCTATTTCCGATGATCCTGCCCAGGTGCCTGAGGCGATGATGGCCACACCGCCCGTGCCGCAATTCGGCGCATTATATACCCGCCGATCGTGACGCGCCTAGTGTTGTCAGAGCCACCTCAATCTCGCCTTTTTGCTACCGCTGATGTAGCTAGGTCTGGATCGAAGACCTAATTGCTAACCCTACAGCCTCAGCAAGAGGAGATAAAAGCCATGGCACCCCCTCCACGCCGAGAGCTCCTCTCCAAAGAACACTTCCCTCGTGTCTTCGGCAGCATCAAGACCCAGAACTACAATGATCCAGCTGCCAAAGGACCTGGGTCGCATACGTGAGCTCTCTAGACAACATTGAATTGGAAGCGATTACTGACATTGCCATTCTGCAACAGTATCCGTACACTCGCATGGAACCCGGCCGGCCAGCTAATTGCGACTGGCTCCGCTGATCGAACCCTACGAATCTGGAATCCCGAGCGCCCTGCTGTCCGATATTCCACCGAGCTGCGGGGACATTCTGCCGGTATCGAGAAAGTCCTCTTCAACCCTGTCCGAGACGCAGAGCTGGCGAGCTGTTCCACAGATGGAACGGTGCGCTTTTGGGATGTGCGCTCAAAGACATGTGTGAGCCGCCTGGATGTCGGCGGGGAGGCATTTACACTCTCATGGTCTGCTGATGGCAGTACTATGATTGTAGGAAGAAAGGTGAGTGCCCAAGGTCAATGGGACCAGCGCAATCACTAACCTCAGGACTCTAGGACGATACCTTAATCCCGATATCAGTACAATCACCCTCAAGTCCAAATGTCATGACTGATGGCTCGAGTAATGGTTCTTCCAAACCCGGCGCATCAACCTTCACAGCACTTTCATCGCACCCCCAACCCGTTCAAACAAATGCCACAACCTTCTCCAACCACATCGCCACGGATGACTCCCCAGAGCTACACTTCTTCGCAACAACAGGCGAAGGCACCGTCAAAATCATGAACTATCCCTCCTTCAGCATAGCACATACTCTCAATGCACATACATCATCCTGCATGGCTGTCTCGCTCGCTCCGACAGGTCGCTACCTCGCTATCGGCGGCAGCGACGCGCTCATCTCGCTTTGGGACACGACAGATTGGATCTGCCGCCGCACGTTATCCAGCGAGAACGGTGGCGGTATCCGCGGTGTCAGCTGGAGCTTTGACGGTCGATTTATCTGCGGCGCTTGGGACGAGCCTGGGTGCGGTGGGAACGGTCTGGAGATCTTCCATGCTGAGTCGGGTGAGAGCGTTTACACTGTACCGACGACTGGTACCAATGCTAGTGTCCCTGCTGTGGCGTGGCATCCTTCTAGGTATTGGTTAGCTTACTCGACGACTAATGATGGACCGGGAAGTGGTGGAGCTGGCGGGTTGAAGATTATCGGTGCGGGTGGTGGTAATCTGTGAGGATTACTTGGGTGTAGTGTGATACCCTATCTGATAATGCTGTTGGGTCGGATTTTAGATTGGCCTACTCTAATGATTCCCAAAATGCAAAGAATTGTTCACTTTGGTTACTTTTGCGTTTATTATTGTAGTGACTATCGTATCAACATGCTTGTATCCTTGATAAAGACAGCCAAAGATCAAGTCCGAGTGGGGATTAATTACATTTCGTCGTCAAATCGTTGTGTAAAAGACCATGTGCGACGAGATTCGTTCATTGTCGTAACCTTCCCTCTAACGGCGCGTGGAACTGGAAAGAGCGGAGCAATAGGATAGAAGACGCGAAGGGGCTGGCATTGGACCCGAAGATCGGGTATGCCTTTTTATTGCACCTGGTAGCGGCAACAATTTGCTCTCACCAGGAAGTCGCGTTCAGTGGCGGCATCATGAGCATGAGCATGTACACAGCAGGACCCCAGTCGGCAGATGCGTCTCTAAAAGGAGTGCCGAATATAATGGGAAGCGACCCAAGTACAAGTAACGGTATGAAACGCAGGTAGCCTTGTCTGCAATCATGACGGGCGCCAGTTCGCCCAGCCAGTGCCACTTTCGCTATTGTCCAGAAGATGTGCCCACTGAGCCTCATTTAAGGAATCCATATTCACATTACCAAAGCCCACATTGTTCAAATTGGAACTCGGAGTGGGCATGTCCCATGAAGAAGTCATGGAAAAGGCATTGGGCGCACCCGTAGTTCCCATGGAGCCGGTGCTGTTTGGATATACCTGTCTCGCCAAAGAGCTCATATCATGAACTTGGGGAGACTCTGTGGTGGACGGAGTGATGTGGACTGAGTGAACTTTGTCAAAAGACGGAGCAGAACTTGGCGTGGCCTTCTGTTGCTTTTTCCCAGGTGATGGGTTGTCGGCTCCAGACATCGAGTAGGAGGTATTCGAAGATGAGTTTAATGTGGACGGAGTTGGGTGATCGGAAGGTGGATTCCTCTCGCCGAGGCCAAAGCCAGGCGAAAAGTTCATATCCACATCCACAATACCTTCTTGGCCAGTTCCGTCACCCGATTGGGACATATTGGAAAAGAAGTGCTGTGGATTATTGCCGGGGCCTGCATGTTCCGAGTCTACATTTGAGAAATCCCTATGTCGACTGGGGAGAGATGTTGCCGTGCTCAACATAGGGTGACTAGTAGGTCCAGAGATATTTGTCGGCTCTTGAGGAGGTCCTCGTGGCACTTCGGATGATTGTCCGTCGCGGAGAGTGCCCATAGGACCGCAATTCTTTGGGCAATAAGCTTGCTGCATCAAAGTTAGCCTTGAAGGTACGAAGAGCTTTAAGATAGACTGACCATCGCTTCAACCACGTAGGCCGAGCCGCTTTTCAGGTTATCTATGGCTCGGATCCCAGTTCCTTCAAGGTCGATATCCAGCTGAACCAGAAAAGATTCGGTCAGAGGAGTCTTCGTCTTCATCGCGTCAAGAGCTGAAATGACAAACTGAAGCGATGAGTAGACTGTTGAATCGTCAGGTCGGGATTTCAGATATTGCACGAATACTCGCGCTGAGATGTAGAGACAGAAAGACATGAACGGATTGAGCTACCAGCTGTTAGTAAAATGTTCCGCACGACGATAACATTAGACATACCACCGTGAGATCAACATGGCTAACCATCTTCATGATACTCGAGATCTGGTTCGCTGCCACAAGACATCTCCGTTTACTTTCAGTGATGATTTGGTTGGGCATTTTGTTCTTCTCGGCCTTGAAGATCGCCGCCTGGTGAAGGCAGATTGTGGATGTGTGGATGCTCATATTGGCGAAGATAACATTCACATCATCCATTCCGCTCGGGAGTCGGAGATGATCAGGCAAAGAAAGTGCGATATGCAGAAGAACATTGTCATGGCTCCGGTGCCGCTTCCAAAACCCGCCGTTGAGATCATGGTCGTTGTCTTGGGGCTGAGGCCGGTGAATGTGTATCAGGTTTCGACCAAACAAACTAGCTAGAACCACTACACATGCGAATGGGGCCAAAGTGGACACCCCCTCGCCGGCAATGATATCGAACAGGCGTAAGGTGCGTTGTGGTTTGCTCTTTAAGAACGACTCTTCAGAGGCTGGGAGGTTTGTCATAATCTGCTTGTAGTTAGCCATCGTTATTCAAGCCCACATAGAATCATGTCAATTGGTTGACTTACATCGCCTTCATCAATGGCCAAGGGCCATCCAGTTCCAATACTCGCATAGCGATCAGTGCAGAAAGCGTACCAAAACACCCTCCGGCGTTCTTCACGCTCTGTCCAGTCTTTGGGCGGAAGCATGGACTGCTTGACATCAATGCCAGCACCATCCAATCGGTTGAGCCCCATCATCAATGCCAATCTGGCAGCCTTGCCAACACTAAGCCAAGCTCGAGGGAAATAGATCATTCGGAACTCGTATGTGCCGACGAGGATCCAAGTCTGGCAGTGTGCTAAACTGATGATGGTCTCTCCGAACCCTTTCATCTCATCCACCTCAGCATATTTGCGTCCACGCTGGTAGAAATGATTGTGCAAGAAGAAATATTTATCGCTGACAGATGCTGCGTGACACCACATCATGTACCGCAGGCATACGGGTGGTCGCATTTGTGGGGTGAGATGCAGGTTGGAATAGTACCGAGAACGATGGACAATAGGCATCATTGGATAGACCTTCTCAAAGAAAAGAGCGTCCCTAGATAGCACCCACAGTGTTAAGAGAAGATCCTGCGGATCGATTACACGGTTACTCACAGTTCCTCGACAACATCTGGGGCTGGAAGCGGCTCCTCCACACCCAGACTGATCAGGTCCCACTGCGGATCGCTGGGGAAGGCAGGTGGTGCGCCTTGAAACAGCGTCTCGCTCGGTTGAGATGTTCCCATTCCATTTGCGGATGTAGGTAATGTGTTGTCAACTTCATTCCCAAGGGTAGAGAATTCTGGCAAGGAGAGTATAGATTCATCTTGAGGGGGGGCGCTGAAAGGATTGTCCTGAGGCTGACGCGGGGAGGTTCGCGGCGCAGGGTCGGCATCTTGGCCCTTTAGAAGCGTTTCGACTTGAGCTAGTACAACCATGATAATTAGCTACATGTATTCGGGATCCTATGACACGTCCGGCGGCGGTTGATCAACGGGGGAGTTCGTACCTAGTCGAGCCTCCAGCTGCTTCACATAACCCCGCTTGGGACCACTCTTTTTGCGCACCTCATCGTAGGCGCATTCATGGCCCAAACGAGAGCATGTTCCGCAGCTCGGTCGTCTTCCATCACATCTTAGCTTCCTTCGTCGGCAGACGATACATGCGATGCGCTTGGGTCGAGGTACATAGCTGCCGTCTCCAGTGGGGGCACTTTCGGCGGGGGCACCGTTCCCGACAAACGACGAATCTGTAAAGGAGGACTCGGGTACTGCTGAGTACTGCGCAGCTCCCTGCGAGTACGTGGAGGTTGGGAGGTTGTCCATGACTTGCCGGCCGGTAGTGGGAGATGCGTAATTTGGACTGATAACGAGATTGACGGCCCACCGCTTATCAATGCGAGCGACTCCTACAGTGACGTAGGGATTGTAGACATAAATCATACACGAAATGTCAGGCGTGAATACCCAAGTATATAGCGCATTATCTGGAGCCCTGGGTGGATGGCGGGAATAAACAGGGACGGAAGTTCTCATTCATGGATGGCAACTTTTGTATCAGAAGGCGAGCTTGACCCTTGGCCCTAACAACTACTTTCACGTACTTTTGAAGGGCACCACCCCCTTCCCCTATTTTTCACTTTTGATTCGAAAACCTTCGAATTGGAACCACGGAAACCCTCTATAATTCCCATCGCCGGTCAAAGACGCTGACAGCTGATCGGCGCGCATACGCACTACGGCGCTGCCTAGGGTCTTGGCAGATCGGCGGGGTTCTGACTCTTTGGTACTTCGCTACTTGAGGCTCTCTCGATATTAGAATATATCATATACGATATAGTTTGATATTTCTGGCTATATCGCTGTCCAGGGGCAGATTTATTTCCAAGTCTGCTTCCATTTTGATATTTTGTGCGTGTGCCCTTGGGCCGACATACTATACAGTGCCTCATTGCCCCAGCTCCAGCTAATGATAGAAACAAGTCTCCCAGTGACGACGAACAGCGGAAGAAGCCGCTGGGGATGCAATAGAACAGTACAAAAAGCGATATCGTACAACCATCCCGTGTAGAAATCGGATGAGGTATAAAATGAGAAGAGCGCGTGCCTCAAAACGAGACGTAGGCATGTGTGGGAAAGGGGCCGTCCCGTCTCTGCCATCGGAACAGAAAATATCGTTCTAGTTGCTCTTGCGACGACGTTGGCCTTGGTTGCGGGGTCTGGGGTGGACAACCGCCTTGTTGATCTTCCACTTCGGGCGAGTCTTGTAGCCGGATTTGGTCTGTAAAGACACTGAGGATTAGTACAATGGCTACGAAGTGATATGTGAAAAGAAAAGTGAATACATACCGGCATACCCCAAGGACTCTTCGGGTGAACATTACCCTTGGACTTACCACGACCACCACCATGAGGGTGGTCCATGGCGTTCATGGCCACACCACGGACAGTCGGGCGAATGTTGAGCCAGCGGGATCGACCGGCCTTACCAAGCTGGGTGTAGTGATAATTCGGGTTGCTAGCAATGCCGATGGTGGCACAGCAATCCTTGTGGATGAGACGAACCTCGCCGCTAGCGAGGCGAATAGTAATGTGCTGAGCCAGACGCTCCTGCTTCTGTCTTTCACGCTGAGTCAAAGGTTTCTTTTGCTCCTCCGTTTCAGGTTGATCAGTCTCGATCTCCTGCTGGCGGGAGTCACTACCCTTGGCAACCACAGTAGCATAGGTTCCTGCACTGCGGCACAGCTGGCCACCTTTCCCAGGTCGCAATCCCACGTTGAAAACGAGGGTACCGACAGGGACCATGTGCAGAGGCAGGCAATTTCCTCTCCACGCTGTCCTGGCTGCCAGCACACCAGGGTCCACTGTACCACCCATGCTCTTCCACAGATCTTCAGGGATACCGGACATGTAACTCTCCACCGTCTCTCCAGCACGCATGCCGTCCGGTGCGAGGATGTAGCTCAACTTCCTGGTCTCCTTGCTGCGGAGCAAGGCAATGTGTGCGCTTCGACCCGGATCGTACTCGATGCGCTCCACTAGATGAGGGCCGGGGGCCATCCGCAAGAAATCCACGGTCCGGATTCGACGCTTGTGACCACCTCCATGGTGACGAACTGTGACTCGACCGGAGTTGTTGCGGCCACCCTTGGCATGACCACGCTTGGGGAATGTCAAGCGGTGGACTGGGCGACCTTTGTAGAGGTGGTCGTTAACCGGTCGCCGCAAGTGTCGGACACCGGGAGTGCGTGGAGTATATTTGCGAATGTTCAACCCGACGTTGTTGCGGGCCGGGGAAGGTGCGAAAGAGGCAGTAGAGTCAGATCCGGTACTGGGCTGCTTCTCAGACGGCGTTTCGAACTCAGTGATCACAGTTGCGAAGCGGCGAGCGGGAATGGACGGGAGGGCAGGTAAACACCTAAACGGCAACCGAATGCCTCGGAAGGCAAGTCGGGGTTGAAGCATCGTTGGATAAGGGATCCAGCAGATGCAGGACAGGGAATTGAGATGGGGGCAAGGAGAAACCAGGGCCACCGGGGTCTTCAATTCAACCAGGACAAGCTCGACCAGTCGGGGACAAGGACGAAAAGTTCTGGGTGTAGCAGCACGTGACAAGGAGAGGGAATTGGAGCCTGAGGCATGAATAGAAAGTCAGCAGGGCACGTGACACTCCGTGACGCAGCCGCGCCAAGAGTAGCTCGCATCGGTTGCCGAGCAACAATTTGTTTAGACTCTCGCGCCTCACGTTTCGGCCGCGCCCTCGCGTATCCACTTTGTTACCATTTCACTGTTACTACGAGGTAACCGGCCACCCATCGTCGTGTCCCTCCCCTTCATTGTTGGATCTACCTCGACTTCTTTCTTTCCTATCCTCCACCAAAGAGTTCATTTGCCTATTCCGTATTGAATTCCAATATTGAGTACGACTGCATCTCTATTTCAATCCCATTTCTTTCAGGTATCGTTCTCCGCGCGACCCTTCAGAGTGGGGCGTCAAGTTAGGTCTGACCGGTTTTCCGCGCTAGCAAAGTAGGGCCAAACATCGCTTGGCCCTCTTGAGTTCTTCCTTTTCCCTTTCATCATTCCATTTCAAGATACCCTCCATCCCCTCTCAACTCTCCCATTCTATCCCGGGTGGTACTTTCTCGGATCCCACGTGTGAATTCGAATATCTCTAGACCCTTCAATTCCCCATTCACGCGCGTTTTCCCGACGGATCCAGAGTCTTCACGGGTCTTCACGAACAACATCATCCACTTGTATGCGACGTGACTCGCAACTCATCACCCTCAGACTTCATCCGACCCAAATCTGCATCGGCCTTCAGGCAAGTGTAGTTCATTTGGAACTGCATTTTCACGTGTGGTACGTGCACTTCAACCTCGACTCTCTGGTATGAGGTCCCCACTACGGTAATGCCCAACGGAATGCTGACCTGAGCCGATAGGACGAGGGCAATCACCATCGTCTCCCTTCCTTTTCCCTCTGCCGTGTCCCTCTTCCTCTCTTTTTCTTGAGTTTCTCCCACGATGCCGCAGGTGAATCATCCCCATTGTGATATCGCGTTGAGACGTGATATCAAGTCTCGAGCAACAACTCGACGCGTCTTGGCTTTAATGGAAAAGCTGACTGTCTTCTAGGTCCGTAGCCTTCGTACCCGAGGCACGATGAATGAGAACGACGAGAACGGACCCTCCACGCGTCTGACGCGGGCCAAGGCCGCCGCTCAGACCGATGGCCCTGCTGACGCGATCAAGAAGCCGCTGCCGACCAAGCGGACCACCACGGCTGCCAATGGAGCTCGACGCGCTGCTCTTGGGGATGTCAGCAATGTTAACAAGGTCGACTCGGCTGGAGCCAAGGATGGAAAGAAGGCCCTCGCAGGCAAATCTGGCTTGGCCTCAAAGGCCACTGTGAAGACTGGAGGTATTCAGAAGCCCTCTCGCGCCAACTCAACACGGAAGCTAGGCTCTCGCGACGCCAATATTAAAAAGCCCGGTAGCCAGAAGCGCCCTGTCACTAAGGCTAAGGATGATAAGTCGCAGTCGGAGGAGCCTCCTCTCAAGAAGCCCAACACCCAGCAGAAGGGTCTCGATGTGGTGGATGACGAGCCCGTTGCCCAGACAAGCATCAAGGAAGTCGTCGAGGAAGTCGTTCACGATCTTGACACCGAAGACTTGGATGACCCGTTGATGGCTGCCGAGTACGTGGTGGAGATTTTCGATTACCTGAAGGACCTCGAGCTGGTCACGATGCCGAACCACCAGTACATGGAGCACCAGCCCGATTTGGAGTGGAAGATGCGTGGCATCCTTGTCGACTGGTTGATTGAGGTTCACACCCGATTCCGTCTGCTTCCCGAGACCCTGTTCCTGGCCGTCAACATCATCGACCGCTTCCTGTCTGCCGAGATTGTTTCTTTGGATCGTTTGCAGCTCGTTGGCGTTACTGCCATGTTCATCGCTTCCAAGTATGAAGAGGTCCTGTCCCCTCACGTGGCCAACTTCAGCCACGTTGCCGACGAGACTTTCTCCGACAAGGAGATCCTGGATGCCGAACGTCACGTCCTCTCTATCCTCGAGTACAACATGAGCTTCCCCAACCCTATGAACTTCCTCCGCCGCATCTCCAAGGCCGACAACTACGACATCCAGACCCGCACTTTGGGCAAGTATCTGATGGAGATCAGCTTACTGGATCACCGGTTCATGAGCTACCCGCAGAGTCACATCGCCGCTGCTGCCATGTACTTGGCACGTCTCATCCTGGAGCGTGGCCCCTGGGACGCCACTCTCGCCCACTATGCCGGATACACCGAGAAGGAAATCGACCCCGTTTTCCGCCTAATGATTGACTACCTTCACCGTCCCGTGTCGCACGAGGCCTTCTTCAAGAAGTATGCCAGCAAGAAGTTCTTGAAGGGTGAGTTTACCGTATCTCCAATTTATTTCTGCTTTACTAATCTTTCTTGTTAGCCTCCATCTTGACACGCCAGTGGGCCAAGAAATACCACAGCCTGTACATCGACAGCTCCCTGTCGGAGCCGTACACTAGCATCAAGGATGAACAGTAACGGTGCCATTTACGATGTTATGCTAGCCCTGCGTCACCTCTTCGCTTTCCTTCATGATGACCCCAAGGCTCTGGCGACCATTCGACCAGGGAGATCGAATTAATTCATATGTTGGCATTTCATTGCGCTGGTATCGAATACCTTTTGCATATTCTTACGATGACTTGATTGAATTTGTGCGCTTCCGCATTTTGTCTTCTGTGACGGGGGGTGTCTGGCGCTCAGCCCTGTGGTTTTTCCTTTCGGCTTGTTTTCTTGTGCATGGGGTTGATACCTTTCCATTCTCATTTGCGGTCGTGTTGCCGGCGTCGGATTCTCCATTGTTCTTTTCTTTTCCTCATTTTTTCAGATCGGAATTTTACCTTATTGCAGCCGTTGATTTATTTCATTGTGGTTACATACCTCACTTGCGAAGCCATTGGAGCACAATTTGACTTGTGCGGATTCCTTTGGCCTCGTCTGTGGGGAACTTGCAGGTGGAACAAAATGGCATGTTGCTAGGCCTGGGGAATGGTTTGGTGTTCTTTTGGGGGAGTTATCTGTATATGTCGGCTTGGAAGCCTTCGTCTTCAAGTCTTCCAAGCTGGCAAACATATTGGATGGCTGGTCAGGATGGGGTAATTAGGTGGTGGTTTCAGGCTTGGGTTTTTCCTTTCTAGATAGTGGTTCCTGCGCTGGGTGCTTGGCGTGGTTTTGGATGCAATTCTGATCTTTTATTTCTTCTTCCCGTGCTTTTAATTTGTACATAGGCGTCCCTTCTTGGATCAGATGCGGGAATAATTCTTCACCAGCGACTTTCGGATTCTTCGATGTGTTCCCTAGCCGAGGTTCGCCCCGCTGTTGACCGCGTCGATTTAACCTCAGATGGACCGACGTATTGACACTCGTCATATTCAGACCACAAAGCCTTTGATCCAGATATAATAGCCTTGTATCGCGATCAGGTTTCGTTATAATCTCCGACCGCATTGCCAACCAGTTCTTCTGAGGGATTACGAGCGGCGAACCTTACCTGGGCATCCCACTAAGCTTCTGTTCGTTCAAAAGCATTCTATCCTCAGCCAATATATCCACATCCATCCTATCATGTCTTCCGACAGATGCCCTTTCTGCAATATTGGGGCAACCAACCCGCCCGTTTCCTTCACAGAGCCTGAGTCTAACCCAGCTTCTCCGGATGCAAAATCTGAGATCACGGCGCATATGATCCTCTCTACCGATCATGTCCTTGCATTCTTGGATATTATGCCTCTCACGCGCGGCCATGTCCTTTTAGCGTCCAGACGGCACTACGAGATGCTAGGAGATATGGGAGTTGAGGCGGGACAAGAGGTATATATTTTGCTTACCTGACTGTGGCCAGTGTAGAAGCATCGCCTTCTAAGTCCGATGGCTCACTGGGCCTGCTTTCGCACACAGTTGGCTCTTTACTAACTCCTCTGTAGATGGGGAAGTGGCTTCCTATCATTTCACGGGTCGTGACCAAGACTGTGTTTGGCGATGACCCGGATAGACATTGGAATGTTGTACAAAATAACGGTATGTATCTTTGTCTTCCCTGAAATATTCATGGATTTTGATGGAATCGCCTACGGCCCTGATCCGGCTCTTAAGGTGAGGAATATATATCTAACTGGAAATAGGCGTTCGTGCTGCGCAGGTGGTCCCTCACGTCCATTTTCACATCATTCCCCGTCCGTCGACGTATGCTGCTAAGCCGGGATTTGCCATGTTTGGCAGAGGACTGCGAGAAGAGCTCGATGATGAGGAAGGCGCAGAGTTGGCGCTGGCTATGAGAGCTGAGTTGGCGCTGGAGGTGAAGCGCATCCAGGAGAACGAAGGGGTGGATCTTAGTCAGGGGTTATCAGACAAGCAGCGGGAGAAGCTGTAGAACTTCTTCGCTGAATTATCTATTTTTCCCGTGACCGTGTAATCATATCCATGGATCTTTAGACAGCAGCAGTGTACAAATGGATGGTATATTGTCCACGGAGGTGGCGTCACGATCGGCGTCGAAAGTGACTTTCATTTCGTTTCATTTCGCTGCTTTCTTGCCTTCCTCTGTTTTCTCGAGATGCCTCGTGAAGTACTGTAATAAATAATTAGCTGCGCAATACTTCGCAAGACCATATGTAGGCATTTACCTTCCGCCGGAACAGATTGAGTTCATCTGCATTGATACCGCGCTCATCAGCCTTGCTTCTTCCCTTGGAGATGTCGGAGACTTCCCCGTCAGGAAGGCGGCGATAAGTCATCAGCCTTCGGGCCCCTATTGAAGTTATCAGGTTAGTATCCTCCGTGTCCCTATCCCGGCTGTGGGATTTTAACGTACAATTACTGAAATATTGAACAGAGACGGCGATCACTTCAAGGTTCGGATGCATGGGCACAGGGAACTCAACAGCCTCATCGTTCGTAGTGGGCATCCACATCGCCAGGCGCCCATTGGGAACAAGTGAGCGAACAGCGAAATCAAGCACGTCTCTCTGCATAGCTTCGAATCCATAAGGTCGCTTGGGAGGGATGTACCCGGGTCGGCTATAAGACAATGTTAGTCACGGCCAAACAGTGTTAAAAGGAGATGAAAGAACGCACTAGTAATTAGGAACCCCATCGATCATAACTGGCTCGACGACCTTTCCATTGCGCGTGCCCAGAACCCGAAGACCTTCTCGCACACCATAAGGCGGGTCACAGATAATACCATCGAGCAATTGAGCGTTTCGCAAGGGAGTGTTGGTAAGATCCGAAGTAAACGCATCCAAGAACTTGCTCTCAATCCCATATTGCTTGAAGTTTGCCTCCACATTCTTCCCCTTTTTCTTCTCCTCGTCCTTTCCACGGAAACTCCGGGGATCGATATCCGAGCCGAAAGTCAGCGCTCCAAAGTGCGACGCAGCGACCATAAAGCTGCCCGTTCCGACAAACGGATCGAAGAAGACTTTTCCAGGTGCCGCGAGTGCCATGTTCGCGGTGACCAGACTGAGCTCTGCATCCATAGAAGTCGTGCTGATATACCGACGCTTCTTAAGATCGTACTTGTCTACGACATCGCGGCAACTGTTGGCAATGAAGCGACCAAGGAAGATATTTCGCGGTTCTGTCACCCGTGGTGTACCTAGGGTGCTTGCTTCGGGGTCTCCAACGTACTCCTCCATCACGGTGAACTGCAGGGGAGGATTCTTGAGCTGGACTGGGCCAGTAAGACCCATGTAGCCGAATGACTGGATAATCTTGATCCTTTCTTCTTGACTGCGCTTCCCGGAAAAGCTATACAGCGTAAATGCGAACGGGATACTGTTATAGTCGGCCCAGCGGTGCGATGTCTGCTTCCGCACGTCGGCATGCAGTTCATCATAGTTGGTGCCTCGACCCCAAAGCTCTGAGATGTCTTTGGCTAGAATGGTGCGCGAGATCAACGCGCGTGCTGCTTCATCATTTTGTAGTTTCACAATGCAGTATGGTGACTAGTGGTTTGGTATTAGCGAGCTCTGACTCGGAGGAATGCGAGATCAATGACGCGGGCGCAAGGTAGACAAGGCAATTTCAATCATGACATTAGGCCCTGGCTATCTTTACTCTGCATCGCAGGAGATCCTGAAAGGAGTCACATACAAAGTCATCGTAAGAAACAATTTCGAGATCGACGCCGACGAGCGTGGCCACGGCCTGAAGTTCCGGCACCCGAAAGGTTTCATGGCACTGGGCCAACCGGATCATGTACTCCATAGCGAATGTTCGGCAGGATCGGAGAGAGATATTATTGCCGTCGTTGGTAGCTTGTTGAGGCACAGTTTCGTGGTGGGGTGTTGCGGGGATCGATTTTTTTTCTATCGTTCCCGATCTTTGCCTTTCTGATGGAACTGCGCGTCCAGAAACACATGTACTCCGCCAAGAGAGCATAATCGAATAGCCATACTAAAAGGACAAGTTTGCATAGGTAACCCAATACCTGCGGATCTTTTCTACGCCAGTCTTGTTCAATGTTGATGCTGTTTTGCGCAAGACTTAGTTATATACTTTGTTCTGGAGGGCTACCTATGGAAGTAACAATGTACAGATCTTGAGATAACTCAACAAATCAAAACTGAAACCGTCACAAACAAATGGTGCACTGACCCAGAGGGAATCAAATCGAATCTATCAAGAAAAGAATACATTCGAAACACAAGTGCGGAGAGACCACCCCTTCCAGTCATAAACGTGAATCCATAGAGACGCCATCCCTCAGCCATATCCCAAACTCCGCCGCTATGCGCCAACCACTTTAAACACATGTCGTGACTCATATCCACCAACGGGAGTGACCTCTACTTTCTCATCAGCGGGTATCATTGGGTGCTGCAGATCCCAGCCGGCCCGACGGCAGAGCTCCGAGACCACCACGTCGCAATCGCCCAGCATATCGATATCGAAATCAGTGTGCGACACCGGCTAGGAATAAAGTCAGCGTATGTCATGTTACTCTGTTAAGTTGACGTACCGTCCGTGATATATAGATCTGTGGGACATTGCGAGGTAGAATCCCCGGCACTTCTGCAACGGGGGCTACCTTCAGCGAAGTTCCAATGACGATGACCAGATCCGCGAGTTCCCGATCATGGTGAACTAGACGCTGACCAAATTCATCGGGGAGATCTTCGCCGAAGAATGTGATATCGGGCTGTAGATATTGTTAGCATGACAAGGCGCAGGGGCAGCCAGGGCGGAGGTAACTAACCTTCATGACGCCAGGGGTGGGAATCTCGTAATCATCTTCATCCGAGCTATCCTCAAACTCTTTGCGATCTTTCTGCTGACCGTTCGAGCTCCGCTTGCGTTTCAAGCCTTGCGGTTTGAGCGCCTCTTCTGCGATCCTCTTTCGACAAACAGTGCATTCAGGGATAATTCCCTCTTTGATCTCATTGAAGATCGCATCACCGGGGACCTTGTGCTGGCACTTGACGCATGTCGCAGTCGCGAATGATCCGTGGCACTGCACAATATTCTCTGGTAGAACACCAGCATTTGCCTCGATGTTGTCAATGTTCTGGGTGTAGTTGGTTAACAACTTCCCCTTATCCTGGAGAAGCTTGATGAATCCATGAGTAGGAGAGTATTTCTTCTCTGTGGGAAGGATATCCTTGGCGATTGAGAAGAAAATGCTGGGGTCTTCCCGAAAGACGTGGATATCGAAGACCTCCTGGGGATCGCTCAAACCCAAATGCGCCAGCTTCGAATAGAGACCGGTATCTTTTGAACGAAAGTCAGGGATACCAAGGCTCGTTGAGATCTAGTCCAATTATAGTCAGCACTAGGATCTAAGGCAACATTTCTGGGGTACATACACCGGCACCAGTCAACACAATGATGTTCTTAGCCTCTCGCAGCAGCTTAACCGCATCGTCTATCGAGTTGTATTGAGGAAGCTTGGGTCGTCGAGAAAATTCCCGTGAGATGGCGATCGCTAGCAGCGGATGGAAGGCCTCGTCCGGTGCACCTTCAAGGAAGGCTGGCGGCACGATTCCAAACGCCGTACAAAGCTTCTTGGCCGTCACGGTCTCTCGCGCGATGGTCTCTTCCACGAACGCCGCTTTACCGATATCATGCAAGCGTTTTCGATATGCATGCGCTTCTTCTAAAGTGCAGGCATCGGGGACTATGCATGAAGAAATATAAGGTTAGCCCAAGCTCCATGTGGATTCCGATAGCGGGGATGTCCGGGGTAAGGGGAAAGTGAGATATCTCAGGGACATACCGAGCCCATCACGAAGCTGTTCATCACGTAGAATCTGAATAGCGTTGTCGCCGTTAGACATGAGGTCCCAGCAATCTGAATCATCGCTGTCCGTTTCATAGTCGGATGATGCCTCCTCCAGCGCGAGGGTCTCCGCGTTGACCTGCTCCGCGAGGTCGACGGCCTCCACTTCGACCACAGGAGACTGCAGCCGGGCCTCCGCAGTCGGCGCTGGTACCAAATCCATCTTGCAGGAAGTTTGGCAGCCTCGACGTCGCGTCGCTCAGAGAGCGTTGGCCAAAATTCGGCATCTGCATCAACCGGAGACAATTTAATCCGGCGCCGAGACTCTCAAGTGGCGAACAATGAAAAGAGATTTGTATAGTTTGGTTTATTTACTTGGTATCAACAAAGAAAAAGAAAAGGGAATCATGTACATGCAGATATCGTAACGCCTTTTTTGAGATCTATGAATCATCCATCTCGTGGTCGTCGTCAGAGTCGGCTTCGACCTCTTCGTCTTCCCAGTCTTCACCCTCACCCTCACCCTCCGCTTCACTATCCTCCATATCTTCACCGATTTCCTGGTTCATTCCTTGTACCAGCTCCAGAGCATGCTCGTGGAGTCGCTCATCTTCGTATTGGAGTAGATCGTAAAGCTTCAAGCTCTGCTTGAGCCACTCCCGACTGGCAACCAGCGAGGCGTGTCTCGGAGATTCCTCGTCATCCTTGATATCCTTGGGAGCTTCCTGCTTTTCTGCCAGCAGATAGAGACACCAGCCACCGAGGTACCAGGCCTCCACACTCTGGTCGTCCTCTAGGATCAGTCGCTCGAGGACCTCGAGGGCCTCGAATTCCAGGTTCACTTCCATCAGAAGTCGCGTAAGACTGATGCGCACAGCGAAATCCGGCACGTTGGGGTCTTCGGGAGATAGGTCCTTCCACAGGCCCAGACTCCGCTTCAACGCCTCTTGAGCTTCTTCAGTTTTCAGCTGTGATATCCGAATGGACGCGAGAGTCTGCAAGACCTCTGGCGCATCGGGTGTGACGGCGAGGGCCTCTGAAATGAGCGCCTCGCATCGGGCCTCGGCATCCTCTTCCCAGCTGTTATAAGTAGAACAGTTAGCGACAGAGCCACTGTATACCTATTGACAGAGGTAACTCACGAAAGATCGGTCATATAGATCTCAGCAACAGCGCAGAGCGCATTCGCCATTTTAGCCTTCTTCTCCGCAGCATTGGCAACGTCCTCCGGGCTCGTTTTACCTTCCATCTGCTGCAGAGACTGTCTCAGGGACGACACGCCCTTCTCAAACCACTGCACACTGTCTGCACCGCCTTGCTCACTCAATTGAGCAAGCCACAGGAACTTCTCAGCACCACCACCCTCAGCCACCGGTATTGAGCCGTTGGGATCTTGCTGAACAGCACCAAGGAAGTATTCCCGAGCAGTATCGATCTCGCCCAGCTCCACGTTGATTTCTCCCAGCAGATTCACCGCTTGAAGCTGCGCAGATGCGTTTCCAGCTGCGAGGTCCAGCGCCTCCTGTGCAGTTGCTAGTGCTTCATCGATACGGCCTGTTTGTAGGAGGATCGTGGCTTGGTCGAGTAAGGCGGAGGGATCTTGGGACATTTTGACTTGCGAGACCGAGCCACCAGGGCCGAGGACGGACTTTTTACTGGACTTGGACTTTGACGATTTTTTATTCTGCGGTCTCGGTTTTCCCATGACAAGAAGCAGCCGGGTATAGATTGAAAAAAAAAAAGGAAAAGAATGCTTTGTATCAAAGTAGCAGAAAATAATTGTTCACCCAATTTAATGCGGGACTCGATAAAAAGTGAAGCTCCGCCCAAAATTTTGGTGTTGTTTGATGGGTTTGCATGCGGGACTGGCATCGCCCACTGCTTTGCAAGCGCGAAGTCGATGCGGTCTTCTCTATAAAAATTAATACACCCTCTAACTTGTCATCGATCTCCGTCGAGTTCCATTCTACCACTCGGTGCGATCCTTTCCCTGTCGCTCGACCACCTCACCCGATACCCCTCCAATCCGCGGGCGGATCAAACACAATGGGTCGCGAAGATCAAGTCGAGGAGCGCGAGGTCCTCGACTCCATTTTCCCAGAGGAAATCACAGGTGAGTAGTTTGCAATTGGAAATGCAAATTGCCCCATTTGGCGAACCCCTGTCCCTAATGCTGGCGTCCAGACATCTCCGAAACTTCATACAAAGTATCGATAACTCTCGACCCGCCCCAGCATGACGAAGATACCGAGCAGCCCATCATATACCTGGAAGTCACATACCCCGAAGAATACCCAGATGTCGCCCCGGAACTCAATATCTCCTCCCCGCCCAATGCACCAAAGCATTCTCGACTAGACGTCCAAGAGGACCGGGAGCAGCTCCTCGAGGCTCTTCAGCCCACGATTGAAGAGAATATGGGCATGGCAATGGTGTTTACTCTCGTCAGCGCACTAAAGGACAGCGCAGAATCTCTCATGGCAGACCGTGCGAATGCTGTGCAAGCCGAGAAGGAGCATATCAGGGCCAAGGCCGAGGAGGAAGAGAACCGCAAGTTCCAGGGCACGCCAGTCAACAGAGAGACGTTTTTGGCGTGGAACGCACGATTTCAACAGGAGGTACGGGACGCGGAGCAGCGAGAGCGCGAGGAGAAGGAGGCAGAAGACAAGAAGAAAAGGTCCGGGAAGGAGGAGAAGAAGCTCACTGGTCGACAGTTGTGGGAGCAAGGTTTGGCTGGCAAGGCCGATTATGACGAGGGAGATGAGGATGCCATGCCAGCTGTTGAGAAACTCAAGGTTTCTGCATAGACATGTTTATGATCACCGATTCCTAATGAAACCATGCGAGTGATCTACACACACTTCTACATCCTCGGCTCCGTTCGAGAGGATGATGCGGTCAAGAAACCCTATGCTCCCGAACACGATAGACAAGGAAAATGAACAGAAAACAAGGGTATCATTTCGCGAGGAATATCAAGAGTTTGCCGGCAGCGAATCATCACAAGAGACCACGCTAAGCCTGGACCTGTCTCTGCTTTTCCTCTTCCTCAAGTGCTTCTCGTTCCTTGAGAACAACCTTCCACATGCTCTCGGCTAATTCACGGTTCTCCTTATCCGATTTCCGAATCTTTCCATAAACGTCCTCCAGAGCAAGTTTGTGCTCTTCAGCCCATGTGCCTTCGTCCTTAGTATTCGTCATGCGATCCCAGGCATCTTCATCCCTGGCAAAAAGAAGCTCCGCCTGCAACCTATCTCGCACTTCTATCCGATGCCAGCGCTTCTCTAGCTTATTCCGTATGACTCCACTTAGATTCTTCGGCTGCGGCTTCTTGATGCGTAAGAATGGCACCCCGCGTGCATTGACCAAGACTGGTACTTGTCGTCTCCCGCTCACAGGTCGTGGGCGATTTAAGATCGAGGGGGTGTTTGGATTTCGTTCCCAGGTTTCGAGCTCAGAGCGGAGCGTCTCCAACTTTCTCGCCTCTAGCGGAGATAACGGCTTCTCCGTCAGCGTTTTCTTTCTTTGTTGGGCTGCGAACTGCTCCTTAATGGATTTGGCCTGCGCGAGGATCGTACTGATCTGGTCTGCATCCTGCTTGTTTCCTTTTGATGCCGAATCAAGCAAATCTAGGGTCTAATTCCAAATAATCAGGCACATTAGCTTCTGCAAAGCCAAAGATCACTTTGCGGAAAGCACACCTTGTATCCCGCCTTCAAAGCATTCGCCGCCTGAGAAGGGCTTTGCAGTCGTCGGTATCTGCGAAATCTTTGTGTGACGAGGGACTTTGTCTCGGCCAGCCACGGTGGACTACCGGTCGAAGGTGAACATTGTCGAAGAAGAGCTCGGTAAAGCGCAAGACCTGGAGAAACGCAATTAGCTGGGGATCAGAATGGAAAACAAGACTAAAATGGCAGCTCACAAGCAAGGCGATGAACCCCCGAGCGACTTGGGACAACCAACTTAGGCATTCCGTGAAATAGACGATCTTCAAGGAACTGCGAAGGCCGCATGTGATTAGATGTCCATTATCGTCACGTGACACCGTATCAACATGCATCTGTGGCAGAACCAAGTTAAGTTTAACTTCATATGGAGTCTCTGCCGGGACTTATGGCTTCAAGTATTTAACAACTCCCAGTTGTTGGCTTCGAGAGCTGATCGGGAGGAAAGGCTTCTCAGGTTGACTACATTGCCAATTGGTACACCAGTACAAGACCCACTAGGCCGACTAGATGGGATAAAGTGTTGAAGGCTAGAGTTGCAAGTAAACCGGGTTGCAAGTAAACCTCGCCGATGCTGTTATGCAAAGACTGTACACGCTCTAGGATAATCATCGCATAAATGAAGAAAGGAACAATGTCAAAGAAGTCAACCGTGATACTCCGAATTGCTTATGGACCTATGGAGGAGATGCAGATTTTAGAAAGTGGAGCCTTCCGGAGGCTGAGGGAGCTTCTTGTGCTGGGGCAAAGCCATGTATCTAAACATAAGATATTAGCACCAAAAGTTCTCACGGCCGAAGAGGAAGATAACTGACCTCCGCAGCTCGATCAGGACAGTCTCCATGGTGTAGTCGCGCTTCCATTGAGTGAGGCAAGGAAGCTTAGTTGGGTCCACCTAAAGAGTAATTCGTTCAGCTATGGTTCTGAATCGCAGTGCTCGGTCGAACCCACCTTTCCGGATCGCTGGTCGACACAGGGAATGTTGACAGCGGAAATGAATTGGATAGTGGGAGGGTTGTCAGGATAGTCTGGTCCGCAATGGATGTGGACACTGTATATCCGGTTCTCGTGGACACTCTAGCCGTGATTTTTTGAGTCAGTTATGCATGACGACAGAGGTATCAAGTGGGAAAGACCAACATGAGGAGGGCCGAGAATGGTTCCATTCCAGTTGCTCATCATCAAATCTTCGCCATCGGCAAGACCGTAAGAGCATGCCTCTGCAATTGTTGAGAACAGTATGTCAGTATATGTATGGTCTCGTGTGTTGTGACCGCCCGAACGTACCTGCGCCCAAGCCCTTTTCACCCTTCTCCAGCTCCTCGAGGAGCCGAAAGTTTCGTGGAACCTTGGCAGTCATTGTGGTTCGAAGATATGAAAGCGACAAGGAAAAAAGAGTGGAACCAACGTAGAAACGGGAGAGTTAATGGAGGAGAGGAGGGGCACTTGCCGCTGGAGAGCCGCTTGGTCACGTGCGATACGGATCTTATCGGAGGCTTGGCACTTGGAGATGCCACGCCGGGGATTGTTGACTGCTGCATCTTTGAGCGTTGCTCGACCAGTTCGAACTCGACGAGGATTTGCTGTATTTGACAGATACCTGAGCCGAAAAGCTCTGGTTCCCAATCTTTTCTGAAGCCGCGCGCTGATCTAGCCGTGTCCCAGAGCTCCCTGTCTTGTTGACACGGAGACCTTCGGCCATTGGGACAACGGCATTGGCCATGTGTTGATGCTACCTCGTCCTGTTGGAAATGTCCTCCCAATTCTTACAGACAGAGCTTGCAAATCTCATTCAAGAGTCCAGGCGGAAGAACGCCGACTTGCGCAATGTCAGTCAATCCCTTACGAGATATCACCTTGTATCGCCCATGCTAACCAAAGGAAATCTAGGCTGCCGAACAATCACTTAACGAGCTGAAGGCGCTGCCTTCAACATCAGAGGCTCAAATAGCAGCCGGTTAGTAACTTGCCTATGACACCAGGATCCAGAATGCTGACTAGCGCAATAGATCTTGTTCGCAAACCAAATTTTGTTGACCCGTTCATCATCGCTTGTCATACGCGACATGCGAAACTCGCTGGTATTGGCGTAATTTGTCTGCAGCGGTTAATCGCCTCGCGATCCTTGCCACCTCAACGTTTAAAAGATGTTCTCGCAGGTTTGAGAGAGACGACGAGTCTGAGTATGCCAAAGAAAGCACGCGCCGATTGAGATTCAACGCTGCTAACACTATCTAGGTCTCGATATTCAATTGAAAATTCTTCAATCGTTGCCTTCGCTGTTGCAGTATTACTCCAATGAACTGAGCGGAGAGCTTCTCGCCAATACATTGGAAATATGCGCAACTTTGCAAGTGAGTAAGACGATGGCCGTCAGTAGCACTGCGGCTGCTACGCTCCAACAGTTGGTGGTATCGACATTCGAAAGAGTGTCGAACGAAGATAGACTCCCCAACGATGAGAAATCCACCACCACTCTCAATGTCGATGGTCAGATGATTGAGGTTGGACAATTCGCCTTCGATGCTTTGCAGGTTCTGAATGATCTGTGCCGTCTCATCGATGGCGAACAATTGCAATTCCTGCGCACGAGGACGCTCTCTCTAACCTTTGTTCTGGAACTCATTGAAAGCATTATTCTTAGCAGCGGTCGCCTTTTTGTGGGGCATCCCGAACTCTCGCAAGTGCTGCGAGCCCGTTTGATGCCCTTGACTGTAAGATACTTGTCGGAGAGACATTCGTTTCCTCAAACTGCTCGGGTTGCACGCATTCTTCTTGTGCTCTTGAAACGGCATATGTCTCTCTTACCGGCCGAATGCGAGATGGCATTTGGTCTGATAACCCATTTGCTTGAGCCGGATGGAACAGCTCCCTGGAAACGAGTCTTGTTCATGGAGGTCTTCCGGGGCATATATACTGAACCAGGTGTTGTTCGGCAGATCTACTCGTTATATGATGAAAAAGAAGGGAGGAAGAATGTTCTCCGTGATCATATGGCCGCTCTTGTTCGGCTGGCATCGGAGAAGCCTTCCCTGATTGGAGTTAGCAATCAGTCCACGGTGCCATTACGCGCTGAGCATTCACGCTCTGCAACGGAGGATCAGATTGCTCTCGAGACTGGTGGCGTTGCGGGTGTCATCGGATCAACAGGCCCACCAGCAGAGACAAGAGTACCGGGAATTAGCAGCCAGTGGAGTGTTGTCCGAACGCCTTATATTGAGCTCCTGGATAAAACAGAGCCGCCACTACCCCCGGAGACTTATATCTACAGCCTCGTTCTCAACTGCATCAGCAGCTTCGCTGAAGGACTTGGAAAGTTTATCCTTCCTCTCACAGTACCGGATCTGAAACAGAAGAGGAAGAACCGCCTGGTGAGCCCAGACCAGGGGCCCGACTCTGCCCGGTCTTCTCAGGATCTTCAATCTGATGCATGGAGAGCCCAGGCGGCCTCATCAGGGAAGAGGTCATCAGTTCCCATCAACCCACTAGATTTGCAGTCACACGTCCAATACTCTGCGATTAAAACCTGTGCTGGGATAGTTGAGAACTGTTGGCCTGCTGTCCTCGCAGCCTGTTCCACCTTTTTGCATGCTTCCCTGGATGATGAGTATTACCACAACCTGGTACGAGCGTTTCAGAAGCTAGCTCATGTAGCTGGACTTCTGAGACTTTCGGTGCCCCGTGATGCGTTCCTCACGACACTTGGAAAGGCTGCCATGCCTGTGGGCACAAGCGAATCCAAGGCCCAAACCCCTGCCATACCAACCGGAGCCGGCTCTCAGCCCAATGAGACTTCTTACAAAAAACGCAAGAGCTCAGATATGCCACGGACAAACTCACTGCCCCTGGATCTTTCTGGACCCTCAGCTGCGGAGAGTGCGCCGCCGTCTCTGAGCACACGGAATTTGCTTTGTCTGCGAGCTTTACTGAATCTTGGAATTGCGTTGGGGCCAACTTTGGATCAGCCGGCCTGGTCAATTCTGCTCGAGACCTTACAGTACACTGGACTCGTGATCGGCATATCATCCAGGACCCTGATCAAATCAGCCAATGCTTCCGGCGAAACCACGGTCATTTCTGGAAATGACATCCCAACTGCGAACCTAGGAACGGAAGTTATTGCAGTGCAAGCAGCCTCGTCCAAGATGTTTGAGAGCACCAGCGACTATCCTAGCGGCGCTTTTCAGGAGATTCTACGTGCACTGCTGAACCTCTCTACATCCACGGAACCAGAACGGCAGAAAGAGCCAGACCAAGAGGTCTCTGAGATGCCTAGCAACCCCCAATCCTCACGAAAGTCTGGACGTATGCATCAGAATGCTCGGCGAGTGTCTCATACAGTCGGAAAATCAAGGATGCAGGATGAGGAGCTGAAGTTTGTTTTGGAGAAAGGAAACGAGCTTGCCAGGGCGAACCTTGAGAGGCTATCATCACTTGATGAGGAAGAGAACAAATCATGGCAAACCCTGACGCAAAGCCTTATTTCTACTTCCGCCAACACTGCAATCAGCCCAAATCTCCGCCTGCAGGCTAGCGGAATTCTTAATTCATTAGTATTCTTGACAATGAACCCGCCAGATGTCGATAAAAAGGTTCAGAATCAGGTGCAGATGAGGAACCTCGAAACGCTCAAGAATCAAGTCGCATCGCTTTACCCGTCAGATGTCTCTTCTGCGAAGTCGCTTCCAAATACTGTGGTTGAAATCCATGAGCAGAGCTTGGAGATTCTCCAGAATATTCTCGAGCAATACGCGGAAACTTTCGCGGATGCATGGAGTCTTGCTTTTGATTTGATATCGGGGGTCTTCCAAAGAATCGCGAAGGTCGAAAGTGAGGATCAGCTTACCACTCCGACCGAGCGCAGGACATCGGCTCTTCCAGCCGGTCCTCGTTTAGTTCGCGCTGCATACAAGTCTCTTCATCTTGTGGCTTCGGACTTTCTTTCCTTGTTGCCCGCCCATTGCCTTCTCAGCCTGGTCAATTCGTTCTCCAGCTTTGCCTCACAAACACAAGACTTCAACATCTCACTGACAACAACCTCATTTTTCTGGAACGTATCCGATTTCCTTCAGGGACAAATCGAGAAGTTCTCGATCGAGAGTCATGTAGATGCCTCTGTCAGCGAAGAAGAGCTGGCGAATCTCGCTCGCGACGAGAATGCTTCTGTTTCAAGGAACTCGCTATGGCTCCTGCTGCTGCTTCGCATTGTTGATATCGCATCGGACTCGAGGCCCGAGATCAGAAATAGCGCGATTCATACTCTGCTGAGGATTTTCGACGCTTACGGGCAACAGCTATCACCCAAAGCGTGGAGATTGTGTCTGAACAGGGTCTTGTTCAAGATGGTTGAAGAAATCGAGCACAATCTTCTACAGTCGAAGAACAAGCTAGGTGGACCGGAAGATGACCTCAAATCACGAGTGGAAACGACGGTCGTCATGATCAAGGGAATCTCCAATCTGATAACAAACTTCTTCGATACCATCGTGAGCGATGAGAAGTTCGACGAGTCCTGGACCCGACTATTGAAGTACTTGCAGGCGTTGGCGGACATGCGACTTCTAAGATTCAGCGAAGCGACCTTTGCGAGCCTCTGTGCGATCCTGATTAGGGTGCAGTCCCCAACCGGGCTCAGCAAGAAAGCACTTCAATGTGCATGGGATCTATGGGCAAATGGCCATCCTGCTGGCGATGGCATCGTGCTTGATCTGGATCGGCCCAATCAAGACGCCGCGTTGGCCTACATGCAGTTTTTCCAACAGATTTACCGTCTCTTTAAAGATGATTTGACCCCGGATCATGTGGAAAAGGTACTCCAGCACCTACGTCTGCTTGTGTGGAATTCGGTATATCCACCATACTCGCCAGATGTCGACCGCCCTTCTGCTGTCCAGGCTTTGGTTGTTGATTGCATCAAAACTCTCTGTCTGGAGAAGGAAGAATCACAGGCCGCTATTCTCTTGTGCCTCGCGGATTTGTCAGACTCGGCTCTATCAACGTGGAGTCCTGGCAACGACTCGCGAAAGCCGACCTTTGTTGCTTTTTCGAAAAGCGCAATCGATCTCATCAGTTGGTATATTGCGGAATTTGGTGTCAAGCAAGACATTTTCTCAAACAATGCACTCGCCACTGCCCTCGAACACCTTTCTACATCGATCAAGCAGAAGTACATGTGGCAAGGGAAAGACCGCGAGCCTTATCTGTGGCAGAAGGCCACAACAGCATCTCTGCACGTCCTCCAGGTCGCAGTACCCTACGTGGAGAAGCAATACACCGAGGCGGTTGAAGCCGAAACAACTCGCTTTTGGCAAGCGGTTGTGGGTATCGCCGATGGGATTGTCTCAGCTCGTGGCTTCCAGACACAACAGCTACCAATTACGCGGATTCAAGCCGACGAAGCATTCGACATCGCAGCATTTACCACGTTGAAAAAGCTCATCCTCCCATCACTTGGTGCCTCCGCCGTCCCCGACCCAGTCCGCCGCGACTTTGCCTGTGCGCTCTTCCACTCTTCATTCATATATACCCCTCAACGCTTCGATCTCCCCACTGCCCCGATCGAAGAATCACCTCTCCAAGACTTCTATCGCATTCGTGCAGGCCGCACATTCGATCCACCTCCGACCCTGCGCCCAAAAATGGCATACGCTCTCATGGACACTCTCTTCGAGCTTGCCGGTCCCCACTCGCAGTCCAAGTCCTCCACCCTATCCCCGCAGACTCTACTCGCTCGGTCAATCTCTCCCTATCTCCTGCTCCGATGCGCCGTCTCGCTTAAGGGCTACATCGCCGATCAGCCTCTCCGGGGTCTTATGCCCCAGCCCACTTCGTCACGAAAGGCCCTGCTGCATCTTCTCCTCCAAATGGTCCAGCTTGAAAGCGAGCCTTCTGCGATCCCTGATCCGCCTGCTATAAAAACTGCGCCTGCTATAAAAACTGTTGCGGTGACAATTGGGGATGACAAGTCGCCGCGTCATCATCGCAAGCATCTTGAGTGGCTGTATCCGCTTATTGTCAAAGCTGTGCAGATTGCGGGTAAGGAGCGTGATGATGGACAAGTTCTGCAGGCTCTTGGGAAGGTGTTACAGGAGACTGGTCGATCCGAGTAGTGGAGATGTGTTGGATCCTGAGATTAATGTATTTTTTCCATGTCTCTAATCCCTTCCCCATAGATAGGCGTCAAGAAAGGATACTTTTCAAACTTTGCAGTGCTTGACCAAGCTGATCGTCATATTGTAAGAAAGTGAGAACTGTAGACTACCTTTACAGAGTGATATCGTGACATGGAGGTGACGAGGGATGTATTCGCTGGGTACACGGATGCACGGGGTAGATAAAATCGGAAGGAGTGTGTCTGGCAACAACAGTGTGGGTATAGAAGAAGGATAGGAGAGGTCTATCTCCCAAGGAGGTACAATTGCAAAACGATCAATGCTGCAAGAAAACTATGCCACCGGCACAGAGGGAGGCTGCCCATTCTGTTGCTGATTGGTTGAAGGGGCCTCGCGTCTTGGACCAGCGGTCGCAGACCCTGGCGGCAGAGCCTGCTGCTGTTGCTGGAGGAGGACCTGCTGTTGGACTAGCTGCTGCTGAGCGATCTGTGGCGTCGCGGCAATCTCGGGGGCTTGTCTGTAAAGAGCGATCTCGGATTGCTTGAAGTACCGACGAGCATCTGATAAGAGGGGTAAAAGTTAGTGGATGATCATGAAGACAGCACTGGACCCCGGAAACCAGAACGCAATTAGAATGCCAAGAGCGGTTTAGCGTGGGGGTTGGCGAGACGGCAGAGTCGGAAACCGAGAAACGGGGTGGGATTCTCCAGCCGAGCCGACCGACTCGTTTCAATTGCCGTCGGTTATTGGCAAGGTATACCGTCGCCTTTCCCCACGGGGCTCATTGTGCTCATGGAGCTCCGTCTTCACCAAGATCGACACAGCGCAGGATGGAATGGTCAGTTACGTACCTTCATCAATCAGCACCAAGCTGAGATAGTATCGCGTCGAATACTTCTTGTTTACATCTCGGAATGTGGGTGTAAGATCGAATCCGCCTAGGAACAGGCGAATGGGAATAGTTTCACCTCGAGACGGCGATCCATCCATTATCTAAAGCACTGTCAACGATTGCCGCGGAGCCGGTGTGGGCTTGATACATACCTCGAAGCGCACCAAAGTCTCACTCTCATTATATTGATTGGGTGGAGAACCCGTCGTCTCTCGTCGAATGATGGATAACTCCATATGCTTGATCTTGAGCCGCACCAGCAGGAAGTAGATCCGACCGACAATCACGTCCTTGAGGTGATACTTGGATTTGGAGTATTCGAATTCGATGTGCAGGCAGTCTTCGATTCCGACATCCATCTTGATGGGGCTGTTGGTCTCCGGTGGCATGCGGTAGGAATACACCCAGAGATCCTTCTCACGGATGACGTCGGCCATGCGCCGTGAGACGGTCACCTGGACGAAGTACCGTAGCTTGACATTGATACCATTGTAGGACTCGTATTGTTTCTCAACGTTCTTGAAGTTGAAGGGAAAGGTCTGCGGGTGTAGCAGTTCGCCGGGGGCCGCTAGTTCTTGGACCAGCGATAGGAACTCGTAATGGTTGCCTCGATCGTAGAACATCTCTGGACAGCATAACTTCGTTAGAGTCGGGGTCAAGCTGCAGGGGAGAATTGCACGCACCAATGGAGCCAATGAATTGTACTTTGATGCCCGTGTGCTCCAATCGCTTGCCATCCTTCGGTCTGATCGTCACAGCGCCCTTGACGGACTCCCCGTCCATGTACAGGGGAACCCGCTCACGGCGACTCTTGTCGAGCTTGACATCGACGGTCTGGCGGTTGTCGAGGTCATCGAGAACGATGTCAATATCGACAGGGGTGGAGAAGAAGAGGGACGCCATCGTGTACAGCACTGAGATGCTTCGAGGTCGACTGAGCTCGATGATCCAGAACGTGGCTTCACCGCTTAGTCATCCCCCGCAGGCAGCTCTTTCTGCCTCGTGCTTCGTTTTCTTATTTACTTTTTAACCTTTCTACTTCATCCAGCCTCAATGAGAGAATTTGCTTTAAAGGAAAGGTCCTGAATTGCCAATTATAGTCAAAGGCGTACACAGTGTTGAGGTCGAAGGTCTGACCCTATCGGCCTTGAATCAACATACACCCAATAACTAGTTAACTAACTACATAGTTCAGTAGGGTTAAGCTAATAGGCCAATCTCCCCCGTCGACAACCTTGTCTACACTTACGGTGCCAATACAACTGCATGGAATACATGCAATGGTACGGGTCACACGGCTAAGACGACGCAAGTGAAACCGGGAGCCGGATTATACTTCCCGAGACCTCACGCTATACCATTGGACGCCAGACAGCGAGGGGAACTTGACTCCAGCGGGAAATCACTCGCGATCACCATTTACCGGGGCCAAAGCTGAGTCGTGTGATTTCTGTGTAGCGATCCTTGTCCGAGCCCCAGTCCAGACGTCTACCCCTGGTCCTGTACCATTGCAAGAAACACCATGTCACACATCCCGGATACGAGGATATGCACTGACAGGAATGTCAGCCAGGTGCATTTCTCCAAACTATGCCCTTGACAGTCAGGTTCCAATGTCAACCATAGTGGAAATGGCAGTGTATGGAAAACCCCCACTAGCGTGGGGGTTGTTTACCGTTCTGACATCATGTGGAATACCAATTTCGGGGTGCAGGTCCTCTCAGGGGATTCAAGTGTGCAATTATCGATTACTGGGATAAAATTGCATGTTTTGCTTCACCACAGCACATCATAAAAAAAAAAAAAAAGAAAAAAAGGAAACAAAAGAAAAAAGCGGTCACTTGGTGAGTAAACTCCAGAGAGACGATCGATCTACTTGACTGCCTCAAGATTCATCCCACACTCCTCCACTCGATTCAGCCAATCGGTCCCCCCACTCGGCTTCTGGTTTCTTCAATTTTCCCCCTGTCGACCCACCGTCATACTTAAAATGTAGCCTGTTCTCTCCTGTCGCGCGACTCCTTGCCTTTTTTCTTTTTTCTCCCTTATCCTTACCGTGGCATCACTTGAACGAATTAGCGATCTTCGAGCTATATAGACCAAATCTCTCTACGTCCGTTCAAATATCTCTACGTCCGTTCAAATATCTCTACGTCCGTTCCGCGTATCACCGCAGCGTCATACCAGCATACCGTCATCCACTCAATCCGCGGCCCGTTTCCCTGGAACCAAGCCGGAACTGAAGCAGAGACTGGCTCTCGATAAATACCACTTCGCAATTCTTTACATCTCAGCACCATGCTCTCCGCCGGAGAACGGCCGCAGCCACCGGTTACCCCAGCCGTAGCCTCCTCAAAGCTGCCACACGCCATGCCCGATATCGAGCCCAACACTGGGTCATCCGCAATGTCGACCGAGCCCACCGACCCAAGTACCCTCCAACATATCTGGGTCGTTACCGGCCCTGCAGGTTCTGGAAAAAGCACAGTAGGCCAAGGCGTCCGTAAAGAACTCGGAATCCCATTCCTAGAAGGCGATGATGTACGTTCCACCTCGTCGCGCACACACTGGAAAACCAACAGCATACTAACCCAGACCCTGCATAATAGTATCACACCAAATCCAACAGGGACAAAATGACCAACGGCATCCCCCTCAATGACGAGGACCGCTGGGACTGGCTGATCTCCCTCCGCAAAGCCGCCATCGACGCCCTCTCCCCCTGCGAATCCAACAACTTCCACCCTCCTGCCGGCGTCGTGGTAGCATGCTCCGCGCTGAAGCAGAAATACCGCGATGTCATGCGCGTGGCGGCCTATGGCTCGCCCTCCGTCCAGATCCACTTCATCTACCTAAAGCTCTCCGAGGAAGTCCTCATGCAACGCATCAGAAACCGACAGGGACATTACATGAAGAGCGATATGGTTCGGTCTCAGTTGCAGGTGCTGGAGGAGCCCAAGGGCGAATGGGATGTCATTACGATTAATGTTGAGGGTCCGCCGGACCAGGTGCAGCAGCATGTTTCCGATGCTGTTCGCAAGAAGCTCGAGAACCTATGACGGGTACTTGATTGGGTTGAAATCTATATTGCATGGGAGGATACGCACCTCCGTATCGGTGTCTTGGGAGTTTTGTCTACGTTTATGAGATTTGTCTGGCGTTGTTTTAGCATTTTCCCATGGCGTGACACGGCCCTGTCCTTATACCCCATTCGGGAGGAGTATGGCAGTGGGTCTGCCACATAAATAGACCATTCCACTGATTCATCTCGATTGGAAGTGGACGCTTACGTGTTACTCAATTGATTCGTTGTAGATTAGAATGTCATCTGCGAATAGTGTAACGAAAGTATCGAGGAATTCTCCACGTGTGTCGTTCATGTATCGTTGGAAGGTTGCAAACTCAGGAGGTTTGGGGAAGATTGTGTGTTTGCATACTTCTTTGGAGAAAGATTGTTTGTTTCTTTGCTCTCTTCGTCTTGTATAATGCTCTTGAAGGATGTTCGCGTTAGCTGTACGAAGTCAACTGCAGCCTAGAGAAGTGCCGTTGTAGCAAGAAGGGTTATAAGGAACCCTCTTGGCCTACCTTGTCCTTTTTTCCTTTCCTCTTCAACTTAATATCTTCGTCCATTAGGACCTAACTTGAAGTTTTCCCCTCTTTTAGACAACCTTACGGTAGCGTAGCATCGACGAAGAAGAATAGGAGGTCGAGAAAGTTGTCGCTAGCAGACTCTCCAGAGGAAAACTTTCCCATAAGTTTAAATGGCTAGGGTACGATGATAACGAAGCCCAGTATCCAACATTACTCCGGAACAACGCTATACATGCTAGAGGTTTATTGTATAAACTTGTCGGGTATAGCTTGTCCTCTTCCAAATCACTTCCTTCTTCGTTAAAGTTAGTGTCTTCAGGGGGGAACAGTGCAAGCTAAACCTAACAAGTCTATACAACAAACCTCTATTATACAGCGTTGCTCTAGTGTGATGCTGGATACCAGGCTTTGTTATTGTCAGTCTAGTCATCACCCAGCTATATTACTATAGACCGTGTAGATAGATCAGCAACGGCTTTAGACTTGCCATTCCATCTCTCGATCTTCATCAAACGTTCAAGCCAACTACCAGACAGAATAGTGATAACGGTACTGGTTAAATTTATTCTCGTATCCGTTCTCTTCATCGTAAACTAAGCAGCATGAGCTCCGGTGCCTCGATCAACTCCCTCACCCGATTACCCATACGCGCCATAGTCGCTCCATCAACAACCCGATGATCCGCGCTCCAACTAAAGTTCACCAACTCTCCCCTTGCAACCTGACCATCTTCATCAAAGACCGGAAGAACCCTCGTTCTTCCAATCCCAAGAATAGCCACCTCCGTCGGCACAAGGACCGGCGCTACGTACGTCCCGCCGATATTCCCGATATTCGAGACGGTGATGGTTCCACCGCTCATATCGGCGGACGTGAGTTTTCCTTGTTTGCCGAGTGCGCTGAGACGGGTGATTTCGGCGGCAATGTCGAGGATTGATAGGCTGGCGACGTCTTTGATGTTGGGCACGACGAGGCCGTTGGGTGTGTCCATTGCAATACCGATGTTGTGCTTGGATCGCATGATCAGTTTTGGTTGGTCGGTGCTGGTGTCGACTTTGGAGTTTAACAGGGGGAAGTCGTTTAGGGCTAGTGAGACAGCTTTGACGACGAAGGGTAGGAATGTGATCTTTTTAGGATCGCGGCTGTCGCTGGATAGTTTCTTTCTGATGGCGGTTACGTTGCTGGTTTTGAGTTCGTCGGCGTAGAGGAAGTGGGGGATGTTCAGGGACTTTGTCATTGCTTTGAACATGGACGATTGGACTGGTGTTAGGTTGGTTACGGTCTCGGATTGGCGTGTGTCTGGTGTGATGGATGATTGGGTGGATGGTGTAGTAGAGAGTGCACTTGTAGGGGAGTCTCTTTTTTCGACGAATTTGAGTACGTCCTCTTTCATAACTCGGCCATCCTTGCCAGTTCCGTTCACATGGAGAATATCGACGCCGTGGGTTTTCAGAAGCCCTCGTACGGCTGGAGTTGCAAGGGATGCATATTTTGACTTGGGTGCCTCTGTGGGCACTTCGGATGCTTGCAATGCCGGTGCCTCGGCCTGGGAAGATTCAAGTGCTGGAGTACTTGTCGATACTTCAACTGCATCATCATGCTTGACCGGCTCTGGCTCCGCTGCGGATGCGGGATGTGGACTGTCATCTGGGTATTTCGCATCATCGACTTCAATCTCAACGAGGGCCTAGAGAGAGCCGTTAGCAAGATGATAGAAGCGTCAAATAAATGGTTTATTGCATACACTTCCGGTAGGTACTGTATCATCTGCTTCAAAATGTAGTTTCTTAATCACGCCTTCGTATCGTGATGTAATCTGAACTTGTCAGCCTTTCCTCCTGTCATGCATATCTCCAGTATACTGACATCGTCAACGGCCTTGTCAGACTGATACTGGAACAAAGGCTTCCACTCCTCGATGTGAGCGCCCTCCTCCACATACCACTGGATGATCTGGACTTCGGTGATACCTGAACTTCATCAGCAAACAATTGAGGCCGTGACGCCACCAGGGGCTATCTGTGTCTAGTACTCACCTTCACCGACATCCTTGAGGATTTGAGACCTGATACCAAGCAGCGCTGAACCGGCGTGGAATCCCCGGCTCGTGACGGGTGGTATGGAGCCTCGAATGCGGGGAAGACTCTGGGGACGACTGGATCGCAGGATGCGGGGGATGCTGGCCCCACTGCGTAAGATGTTCATTTTGATCAACTGGGAGAGGACTTGGAAGAGACTTGGAAGTCTCAGAAATGTATTCGAGGGAGACTTCTGCGAAATAGAATGAAGCATGGCATTTATCAATGGAATCGGTTGCGCCGACGATAACCGATGGTAGCCATGTGATCTCCCCGCACCCCGGTAATCATAGCGGGGATCAACTATACGAGCTTGCATCGTCAAGATCGGTTTGATCTAGGAATACTCTCCCTTTAGACCTAAGGTGGAATATGGAATATAACTTGATTTTTGTTTGCCTGAGACCTAAGACTAGAAAACTGAGACAATGACTTCGTAATTACCGCCGTGTCGGCATAGCCGGATTTGATAACCACTATTTGCTTAGATGGGACAAAATCAATAGAAATAAGTATAAATGCAACTTTTCAGTTCTATTGTCTAAACCGAACTAGCTTTGACTTCGAGTCTATAAGTCCACATCAACTTCATCTGGTCACGTCTTTTGTTGACACCCGTAAACAGTTCTGCTTTGACTAGCTCGGTGTCTAGTCTATTCCCTACGACTCGGTTTTGACAGTCGTCAGAAATATCTATCTCCTTCTCTCTTCTTAATGTCGACGAGAACGGTCAAATAGGAGAGACATCGATAAGGTAAGGGGGAGAGATTAAGATAGATATTTCTGACGACTGTCAAAACTGAGTCGTAGGGAATAGGCCAGCTACCGAGCTAGTCAAGCTGAAATGTTGACAGGCGTCAATAGTAGACGAAAAAATACTTGGAGTTTGTGCGGTAAAAAAAGTTGGGGAAAAAAGGAAGGAAGGTTGAGGAGCTTTGCTCTGACGACGATTGTACTCAAACTGTTCCTCGGCTGCCTGATCAAACTGCTTCCAAGGCCCCGCAGCTATGGCTGGTCTAGGTGGTTTATGTGGATCGAGACTACAAGCCCGCCGCAGCCAGTACCTCTCACCATCGGATGTATGCCAGTGCATTTTGCGGGGACCGACAAATCCCACTACGGAGCCCATCCGCGCCCCCTCTATCCAAACCGTCGAAGCCAGACCCATTCCTACTATTCTTCGCTGGCCAGCGATGCAGTTCTCAATGAAGGAGCAGAATATCGCGGTGTTAGTCGCTCTGAAGGACCTCGCAGATGTACGGGAGAATTCTTGATTTTATGGTATTAACGCGAAAATGCCTGTCAGATAAGTCCGCCCTCGAGAAGCTCTACAACCAACACTTTCTTTGCCCTTTTCTGCAAAGCACTCACTTTACGACATCGAGTGCCCTCCACGGTCTATTCTACAAGGGGCCGCTCCGGCTGTGGCCGAACTTCGTCCAAGATGTACAAGGGACCCATGATATCCATCATGGATGGAAGTTGTACCTGATCAAGCGTGAAAAATATAACTTTAGACATGGATGATTAGTTGTTGGCTCCACTGTTAACGAGGCTATCCCCACATCTTTATTTGAACCGCGCGTCAATAATAATCCGTTGTGCACATGTCGACTCCATCTTGACAGCTAATAATGTCTTCAAGCCCGAGGAGCCTGGACGCTCGCCGAATACCACCTCAAAACGCTCCATGGTCCGCGACAGGCCCGGTTCGGCCGCAGTGGGCTTTTCCTGTTGGTATTGATCGGGTTGTTGTCGGGGGACTATCTGGGTAATGATGTTGAAACTGCACTGGGCTGTTTCCGACCCATGAGCCAAGACAGCTATTGGGAGGAGTTTTGAGAAGAAGTAAAGAATGCGTTTGTGACAAGCTGGGATGCGTACTCTAGGTATGCTTCATTAAGTTGAAGCTCTTTTTGTCCCATCGCGTGTCGTGAATTGCCAGAGTATCTCCACATCAATAACGGCAAAAGCCGATTTTCACGTTCCAAAGTTGACTTGAGTTAGGAAACGATATTTTTCATCCCATCACAGAAACTGGAGAGAGCAAGTGAGCCCAAGTGAGCTCGGGTGGATCATCCTCGACCGTCTAGACATGGTTGATGATCATGAATTCTCACCTCTCCAATGCACGGAAATGGCTCAACCGGAACTTGAGTTGTGACCAGGATCAATGTGTCAACACCTTTGAGGCAATCGCATGCTGGGCTGACTTCCATCTGCGCAGTACTTATCGACTCAACTTCCCGATACGTCATCGCGTCGCGACTATATTTACCTCGAAAAGGCTATCGATTTGGAAGATCGCCTTTGGAGCGCTTATAAGTCCAAGTCCTGAATCCCTTATGCAGTGTGAACATCGGCACGCGGGAAGGCCTTCGATCTCGATGGCGGTGCCTCGTCGAGTGCTGAAGCCATGACTCGTCAGTTGGAGATGGAGTACCTTGCCAACCTCACAGGCAACGAGGTCTACGAGCAGAAGGCTGAACACATTATGAAGGTTGTAGATGATCAGCGTATGCCAGATGACCTGTTGCTCACATCCTGATACGAGAAGCTTCCACTCCAAGCAGATCCACCTGGGAAGCCGTAGCGACCGCTACTATGGTATTTTCTTCCGTTTTATTGCTTTCCAAGTCGAGGATATTTAAGACGATCCACGGCACCTACATGTAGGCTTTTGCCATAACGGGACCATCCAAACAAATTGCGGCGACGCCTCCCGCCTCAAGTGCCTAATGCCATTGTCCGAGGCATTGGAAGCATAGTGGGTGGTCAATAGGCGACACTGATGGCGTGGACGTCGTTCCATGACTGCACCGGGAATTGCAGTGTATTATCCTCTGCCATTGCGGTTGGTTCCGAGCCTGGAATAACTCTCTTTAGTCTGGTGTGTGCCTTGGCTTCGAAACGGAAGCACATCTACGCCTAATTCCTCCCGGGTAGGTAATTAATGAGTGGTAGTCAATTGTCCGAACTGTGGTTCACACGAACCCCACACCGGGTATATACGAGATCATGAAATCAGATCCAATCAGATCGAAGAATCAATGGTGCCTGAGAAGAATTGCGGGACCTCGATCATAGCGTTACCGATTGTTTGGACTTCGAATCAGCGCGAATGGAGCTCAGTTCTTGGCGATTTCCCGCAGATCGATGAGGGGCAGCGGCTGATCTCTATTTCTTGAACATCGTCTCCTTGCTCTCTCCTTTCCTCTTAGCTTCACCAAGCTTACATCGCTCACCATGGTAGCCAAGAAGTTGACCATCCGTAACAACACGGACACTCCAATCAACCTGAAGCGCCTCGAGCGTTTCCGGGCCCCCGGGCAAGGTTATGGAACCAACGACATCACCTTGTTGGCGAAGAACTTTACTCGAGCCTTGACCAACCAGACTCGTAGCGAGGCCCCCATTGCAACCCTTAGCCTGGCTGACAAGCCGTTCGATGAACAGAAGGAGCTAGACATTCACATTGAGCCCTTCACCATCAAGGAGACGGGTCTGGATTTCTTCAAAGAATCCGAAAAGGAGCGTCTGCGCCTGGTCTTCGGAGCCGAGGGCCAAGAACACACCATCCAAGTGCCCGTTCCTACCAGCGAGACCGCAACCATGCAGGGCGTCGACCACCCTAAACACCGTTTCACCGGCGTATGGGTGAAGCCTGAATCCTTCCTGGCAATCTACTCGTCAGCCAACCTGCACGCCTGGATGCGCGAGCTGCGCGATGACACCCTTCTGTCTTCACTCTCTATTCCTGGCACTCACAACTCACCAACCTGTTACATTGCGCCGCCCTCGGTGCGCTGCCAAGCCGTTAGCCCACGCGACCAGCTTCTGAACGGCGTGCGATTCTTCGACATCCGTGTCCAGCCGCAGTACCCACAAGAATTGAAGGAAGAGTTGATTCTCGTTCACAGCGTGTTCCCTATTTCGCTGACCGGGAACAAGTACTTCCGCGACCTGATGAAGGAGATCAACGATTTCTTAGATAAAAACCCGTCCGAGACGCTGATCATGTCCCTTAAGCGTGAGGGTCCTGGCGACGCACAGGATGAGCAGCTCGCCCACATCCTAAACAATCACTACGCCAAAGATGACAACCAGCGCTGGTGGACCCGGCCTAAGATCCCGACTCTGGGTGAGACGCGTGGGAAGGTGATTCTGGTGCGCCGCTTCAATCTGCCCGAGGACTTGCAGAAGAAGCACGACGGCCACGGCTGGGGTATTGATGGTTCTGCATGGGCAGATAACACAGCCAACGCCGACTGCCCCAGCGGTCAGCTATGCATCCAAGACTTTTACGAGGTACAAGAGTCGACCAACATCGAAAAGAAGATCCAGTACGTCAAGGATCACATTGATCGTGCTAGCAAGTCTCGCTACCCCTTCGGTGAACACCCAGGCCCCCACCCTTTCTTTGTCAACTTCCTGAGTGCAAGCAACTTCTGGAAGGCAAATACCTGGCCTGAGAAGATTGCAGCCAAGGTCAACCCTGCTACTATAGACTACATTTGTCGCCGTCACAAGGATGATGATGGTGATTCTTCAACTGGTATCCTGGTCACTGACTGGGTTGGTTTGGACGGTGACTGGGATCTCGTTCGCTGCATTGTCGGTATGAACGCTAAGCTGCGCTTGCGACAGAACTAGATTTATGTGTATCGTCTACTGGGAGGTCCTGTGATTTAGTCCTATTAGTCCATGCTTAGACGCATACCATTTTAAGTGACGCTATCCCATGCAACTAGAGTTGAAGATTTCTTCTTAATTACCATCCCGGCATCTATATCCAGTTGAAGATGTTCTATATCCAATCATCGCATATGCATATTCCAAGGTTCATGCTGCTTCTACGGTGGCATATTCAGCATTATTGCGCCTACTTGATATTCTGAGTCTCCAGAAATGGCTAGGGACTTGCTGCTACCTAAACTTGTATCCGTATAAGTGATAACTTCATAGCTAATGTTGCCTTGTATTCACAAAATTTCACACTTTATTGGGCTGACATGGATGAAACAGAAGGATGCATCTTCCGTTGGGACCATCGGATACATACTTCTAGTAGGTGCCCTTGGGCGCTGATCTATGGTGCCAAGTGTTTTGTGATCTATCCGATCCACTTAATTTGACTCTAGTATGTAGATCCCCTTTTTAACTCATGTAAGGGAGCAAGATGATCGACCTTCATCTTTCCTCGGTAACCGTGCTGTCGCACCCACATGTGCAGAATCTGTGTGGGTACGACGGCACGGCTAAGGCCTATAGAATAGCGGTCTGTAACTACATACTACCATTTAGGCAGCCCGGAATTCTTAGATGTAGCGTGGTGTCACCCATATACACCTGCGCCCTTAACTTAATGTTCTTCCCGCGACACAACCCCAGCTTTTTACTCAGACTTTCATCATGCCACGTTTAATTGACAGTGGACCCAATACCCGTGTAAAACCCATGCGCGTCCTGTGCATGGGCATGGCCAGAACAGGGACAAACTGTAAGCTGAAGTAAAAACAAGAACCCGGAGCTAAAGATTGACATATTGATACTACCAGCAATGACCATCGCCCTCCGAAACCTTGGCTATAACCCCTACCACGGCTCAGAATGCTTCAAGAACCCTCCTCGCGACTTCAATCTCTGGATCGAGGCAATGGAGTGCAACTTTTTCAACAACAACCCCAATAGAAAGCCACGATATAACACTGAGGAATTCGACCGTTTGGTCGGAGCATATGACGCTATCTTGGATGTCCCGGCGTGTCTCTTCTGGGAGGATCTCGCCAAAGCCTACCCAGATGCCAAAATCATCCTGACAACCCGGGACGTCGATTCGTGGTACAAATCAGCCAATGCCACGGTATTCAAGTTTGTACAAATGCCGTTCTTCCGTATGTGGCAGTACATGGACTCGAAGTTGATTGGGCCGTTATTCCGCAAATCTGAGCTCGTATGGAAGATTTTCTGCGGGAATAACTACGATGAGGCGGTTGTTAAGAAGGCCTATATCGATCATTATGATCGGATCCGTGCGGCCATCCCTAGTGATAGGCTTTTGGAGTTCGAAACTGGAAAGGATGGGTGGAAGAAGCTGTGCGAGTTCTTGGAAGAGCCTATTCCGGAGGAGCCTTGGCCTAAGGCGTACCCTACCGCTGAGTTCCAAAACCATATGGATTTGGCTATGGAGGGCGCTATCCGCACGATTCTGCAATTTACTGGGCTGGGATTAGCAGCGGGGATTGGTGCTTTCCTTTTGCAAAAGAACTGGTCCATTATGAGGCATTGGACGTCTTAATGTAACACTAGAGAAATCTAAGTGCTTGCTTGACTGATTCTAAGGAGATGGAAGTCTTGGAGATAGATAATAGTATTGAGGACTGGAGATGAGGGTCCGATGCCTCAAGATGCTGCGGTCGCGACACAGGTCAATGAGGATTCTACAACAAGCTCAGGGTCCTATTTAGTGACAGTATAGGCTTCACTGAATAGCACTCTGAGCTCGTCCGAGGATGTACAATCAACATGAGAGAAGGGTGACCCCTACGTGCCTAAGAGACTGGCCCTAGGACTTGCCAATGGTCATCTCGAATGACAGTCAGACTGGGATTGCAGGCGTTTCAACGTGAATAGATACTCCCCTACCTTAGAGGACAGATTCATAGGAATATCAGGCGTTTCTTCCCAGCACATAAGCCCGTAAATAAGCCCGTAATGACTAGCACCTCGAGGCAGTATGACGGATGCCAGTGACGATCATTCATGTTCCGTTACAGAGCCGCATTTGTTTCCGGAAGTGGCTCGAGTCCTCATCACTAGTAGTGAGCGTGCGCCTAAGATATGGTGATGAGACATCCATTCCAGTTTCAGATGAATTCATTGCATGATGTACAGCCTATACAAAAACAAAGCTTGGGTCCCTTGGGATGCAAAAACAATGACCTATTATACAAGAATGAGTGGGCGCAGGAATGGCCAGTCTAGGATGATTCGCTCTTCTCGCCCTCGCCCTCGCCCTCGCCCTTGCCCTTCTGCTCGTCCTCCAAAACACTTCTCCGGCTTTCCATAGTAAAGTACAGGCTCTTGCCAGCTCCCTCCAGGGTGCTGGTAAGGCTGGAGCCCATGCTCTGCAAGGCCATGATGAGCTGGGAGCGGAGGCCATCCATGCCGCCCTCGATGCTGCCGATCCACTTGGTCTCGGCAATGTCAAACACCTTGCCGTCAACGCGAGCAGCCAGTAGGTTCAGCTTCTGCAGACCGAGCTGGACGGTGGGATCGTAGTAGTCCGGGTGGCCCTTACGGGTGGGCGCAGGGAATCCTGCTTCCTTGGGCGTGAGAATTGAGAGCGCGGCCTTCATGTGTTCTGGAGAGACGGCTGGGATGGAGAGAACAGCCACGGGACCAGTGAGGAGGTTGGCGAGCTCGTGTCTGCCCTTCATGCTTTTTACCGCAATGTGAGCAGCGCGAGACAAGTCGTGGGTCAGGGCAGGGTCATCCCTGGAGCCGGAGAAGAGAGGCAATTCTGCAGAAGTTTGGGTAACGGGGTCGACGGCGCTGGGGGGTTTGCCGGAAGCCAGCGCGGCCTGGCTAGGTCGGAAATATTCGACAATGCGCAGAGCCACGTCGAAGATGCTGTTTTGGACAGTTTGCAACTTGATATAGGGAGCCAGCTCCGGGGATGTCCGGCCCTCGGCAGCGATCTTCTCATCGACCTTCCGCAATGCCTTGGTTAACTCTCGTCGAATGGCAGCCCATTCCGTGGACTTCAGGTTGTTGTGTTGGAAGAGAACCATAAGAGGGGAGGTGCGGAGGAGGGAGGTGTATTGCCGGAGAAGTTGGGACCGGCGGTATTCAGGACTGCGATGCGACGGTGGCTGAGTGGGAGGAGTACGCGCAATTGGGACTGGCGAACGTGTCATTTGCTCAATTGGCGCAGCTGGTGTGACTGCCGAAGCCGCAGCGGTGCTGGCAGCCCTGGCGATGCGGAGTTCATGTGGGCATCGGAAGGCTTGTCGCCGGAGCGATGATACGAGGACCCGCGGTGGCATTGCGTAGAAAACTGACAGGTGGACGAGGAAACAATGATAGAGCGGATCCAAAGAGGCCTCGGAGAAGGGCAGTCCGGGAGATATTTTTTGGCACCCAAAGAGGAAAGGTGCCAAGTCGGGCGGTGAATCCGATTCTGCCGGCCTGGAACAAACAAAATGAGGGGCGTTTGACTCACACCGACAGCTACAGTCTTTTTTTTCCTTTTTATACAGCCCATTGAACTGTTTGGAGGCTATTCGGGACACTCACTTGCCTCTACATACAGCATGGCTTCTTCCACTACGCCCGAGAAGCCGGAGGCTGTCTCGATCTCTCCTCTTCTCAAGCGCTTGGCCTACCCCTCCACCGCGGACATTCAAGTCAGCGCAGAAGACATTGCTTCTGCCTTTGCATTGATCTTCGAAGATCGTCTGTCAGATATTCAGACAGCCGCTTTGTTGACACTCCTCCATTCTACTGGAAAAGACAAAGATGCGGCAGTAATTGCGAAATGCTCTCACCGGATGCGCGAGGCTGCTAGTCAGATCGATAAAGCTTCCCTGAAGAAAGCTGTGAAAGCCCGAGGAAAGCCCGAGGGTAGCTATAACGGTGGACTGGTGAGAAAAGCTCCTTTCATCCCATGTGTTTACTTAGACTAACAGGTGCCAATTGCTAGTGCGACATTGTCGGAACCGGCGGAGACTCACATTCGACCTTCAACGTCTCGACTACCTCGTCAATTATTGCTTCACCACTTTTGATGACCGCGAAGCATGGAAACCGCGCTCAGACTTCTTTTTCTGGATCTGCAGACGTCCTCAATGCCATTCAGCCCATTCCTCCCAATATCTCCGCCGTGAACGCTTCCAATGTGGCCAAGGTATACGAGGAAACAAACTATGCATTCCTTTTCGCGCCGAATTTCCACCCTGGTATGAAGTATGCAAACCCTGTCCGTCGTGGACTGGGTCTCCGTACTATTTTCAACCTGATGGGCCCTCTGGCCAACCCTGTTGAGTGGGCCATTGAAGCGCGCCTCGTGGGTGTGGCTTACCAGAGCCTTGGTCCTGTCTTTATTGATGCCCTCAGACAGGCCGGTGCCAAGAAGGCACTCGTTGTCTGTGGTGAGGAGGATATGGATGAGATCAGCTGTGCTGGAAAGACCAACTGCTGGAGACTGTCCGAGTACCCCAATCCAGCGTACAAGGGGTCAAATGATCAAGATGATGACTCAAGTGATGACGAGGAGAACCCTCGGACACTAGTCAAGCTTGATATCTTCCAGCTTCACCCGTCCGACTTCGGTCTGGCAACCCACCCGCTCAGCGACGTCTACGGACGCAAGATGCCCAAGGATAACGCGACGAAGCTGATGAGCATTCTTCGCAATGAGCTTCCCCGCGATGACCCCATTTTGGAGTTCGTCCTCATGAACGTTGCTGCTTTGTTGGTTACCTCTGGCATCTGCGACGCGGACACCAGTAACATGGGTCCGGGTGATGATGGCCAGGTAATCACCGAGCGTGGACCTGGTGGTGGCCGCTGGAAGGAAGGTCTGCGTCGGGCACGCTGGGCAATTGAGAGTGGCTCAGCTCTTAAGTGCTTTGAACAATTTATCGAGGTCACCAACAAGCTTGCATGATCTTTGGAGTAGTTGATATCTCCATGAAGAGCTCGAGTGACCTGACATTTCCTTCTACCATTTGTTATAATTGATGTCGTACATTCATAATATTTCTCGGGTCGCTCCCTTGGCGAATATAGGTTTGAATGTTTGAAAATCTCCCATTGGATATGGAGTTCAACAAGCCAACTGAAGAGAAGAGCATGATATCTAAGTTACGCATGTGCGCTGATCTCATACTTGTCCCTACCAGTCCTAATACCCGCATCAAATGTCATATCTTGTATGTATTCCATAAATCTTATTCTTCGTTTGTACTCCAAAAGCGCCGCTCGATGCAGTGTTGCGTACGTAAAATCAAAAGCGAAAGCCCAACCATCAACTCCCCATCCAAACAATATCTGGGCGAATGTTTCCAACCAACTTTGAATCCTTTCACCTGGCTTCGAACTGAACCATGCTGCACAGAATAAAACGTCAGTCAATACGTCGCGGATATGGGGTCGCAGATAAACTCACCGCTTGGTTCGCTCCTTGTACAGCACACGGTGACCGCAGTCCTTGCAGCGGATCTGGTCGCCGCGCTTCAAGGCCACGCGCGCGGAGCACTCGCCGCAGAGGTAGACGACTGAGGGGCTGTCGATGGCCATGGAGTTGAACCCGCTGCCCTCGGTGCCGAAGGCATTCTGGGTGCCCATGGAGGGGACCTGGTAGGCTTCACGAGACATTTTGGCGTGTGGATGGTTATGCGGTTTTGCGCGACGTTGGATATGCGTTCGTCGAGGGAGACAGATTCGGAGGAGGTTGGCTGTTGACTTATCGGACGGCGAGATTCTTTTTTCTTTCGCGGTTGGACTTTAGATGCTTACTAATTGAATTGAGCTAGATGAGTCATCATGGGGCAGACCGCCTAACTATTTGGGAAGTATAATGTTCTTACATCGAGATTCTCGTTCATGGTCAGCAATTGGAAGTGCTTGTTCTCAAATTGTAAATCCTTCTCGGAAGTAGTCCATCAATGCTATCTTTGGAATTGCATTTAAAGAGGTGTTCCTTAGGTCACCAAGCCCTATCTCTTATGAAAGGACATAGAAATTACTGAGGAAGATATTCTTGCTATTCACGCCAGTAAGGTGGTCAAAGTAAGCGGATAGATAGTCATGATAGCCTTCGGGCTATTCGGCCAACGTACATACAATATCTCTATTGTACGTATCTCCTTTTAACCCCCCTTAAATCCCCCAAGTCACAACGCCGCCAGCCATGAATGACATTGGAAAGTCACAACAAATGAGCCGTCTGGTACCTCCCACATAGATATGCAATCAAAAAAACATCACGCCATGCAATAAGAAGCCAAATCATTATATAATATGTACCGCGGTGGGTATTTTCACCAGCCACCTCCAATCTTTCCAGCGAGCTCGACCACATTGGCCGTCTCGTTCGTTGAGACCTGCTCTTTACCGACATCGCTTTCGACCTCTCGGTATGTAGTGTATACAAGCTTGCCCAGCGAGATCCCCATATAATCTGACCAGCGGGCCAACCCCTGATGGATCTGACTCTCTTTGTCTGCGACGGAGAGCGGCTGAGAACGATGGTCCAGTTCGTTCTCTGAATCGGACTCCATCGAGAAGTATGCCTCGTCCACGCGTGCAAGCCAGGCGCGCTGCTCATGAGGTGAGGGTTTCGTTGATGTTTCCAGAGCACCTGCCATCTGAACGTCCCGGGAAGGGCTGACGGCTTCTCTGGCATCCTCTACCCGAATTTGTCCGCCCCCATTGGTGCAGCCGCCTGGGCAAGCCATGACTTCAACATATGCGTAATCCGAGCCGGATGTTCCGGAGACTGCGTTGCGAGACATGGGCTGACGTCGTCCAGCAGCTACAGTCCTTGCCCCAGGCATTCTAGATGCGCGGGCGGGCTTCAACTTCCGAACGAGATTCTGGATGTTTCGGAAGCCGTAGTATCGAGCAGCCTTCATGATGGGCTGCCCCTCTGGGGATGTGAGCACATACTCAACGACATCAGCATTACGCCCGCGATTGGTCACGAGCTGACTACCCGGGTTGCGAGCTTGGAAGGTCGAGAGCACGTGGTGTAAGTAGCCACCCGATGTACCTGTTTCCAGGGACTGTTGAGCGGATGACCGTTTGGATGAGACGAAGCAATCAAGGGTCTTTTCTGGGAAAGGCGGGGTATAAGCCGATGGAAGGGGTTGCAGAGGGAGATTCCGCAACGAGAAACCCCGAGCAGAGGCTAGGGAAAGAAGTTCCCGAGTTGTGATTACACAGTCCACGTCACGAACGGGCTCATGCGGTTCAGAGTCCACGTGGGAATCCCCGTTTTGCCACGAAACGTCGGTAAGCTCCTGTCGACTAGCCTCGAGCTTCTTATCGAAACATGGCATGAGAGCCAGGTGCCAGATGCGAGAAGCTGGGACTCCAAGGGATTTGCTCAAAACGGTTTTGAGGAATGTTCCGGACATAGCTTGTGGAGACTTGAGGCGAGATAGATGTGGGAGCACAAAGGGATGTGTTTTTTCAGCGTAGCATATCCACCCAGGACACGCAGAAGACAGGATAGGTCGCTTGGGCAAGGCATTCTCAGCGCCAGATGGACCATTTCCAGCAGGATCTGAGCCGAGCGACTCCGAGACTTCATCGGCAGTGAGAACGAGGACGGCTTCTCGCATGACATTTGTGTCTACAACCCACGTGAAGCCACTGCCATGTTCCCCGCCGCTTCGCAACCCCTGCGGGCCACATAGGAACTGATCGATCATGTACCCCGCTTCTTTCTCCGAGATGCCATAGGTTGCTGCCAAGCTCGCCCTGACCTGCGGGCTCACACTGGCAACGAATATCCTACCCTGTCCAGTGTCTCCGGCATTCCCAGTCGTTCTGCCATGGTGTTCGTGTGGCAAAGGAATCTCGGGATGGGCATCGAGAGTGTTCAGGACTTCCGTATGAGACTGCAAAGAGATCAAGACGGCTTCTGCCGACGTCACGCAGCCCGAGCAAGCAAGACAGTCTGTCAAGGATATCTGCGCGGGCGGAAGGTTCTCGGGCTGGACTTTGTCTTCCGTTGTCACTTCGTAGGGGTTCTAAAATTAGAGATTAGTCCAAGGCTCTGTGAAAGACAGCAAGCCACAGGAATACTGACCTCTGTATCTTTTGTGCTCTTTTGAGGAAGAGTTTCCACGGGCTTAATACAGGCGACCCCCGGCGAAATGAAATCATTCAAATCGTCTGCCGACAAGATCGCGCTCATGATGGCGGGACACCGCTTTGGGACTTTTCAAGTGGGAGCCCCGCGCCAGAATAGCTTTCAAACTCGAACAGTGTCTGAGATACGACGTGCTTCTTCTGTGAAAAAGGCAAGGGGACACGAGTCGGCTTTAATAGCTAAAAAAGAATTGAGGAGGAATTGAAGAGTCAAGGAAGTAAGAACCAACGAGCGTTGCAGCTTTGTCATCGCGTGGCGACATCGGCGATAAGAGCTCACCGCCCGAGCCTGATATCACGTACTGTGATTGGCTGCTGGTGATGTATTCAGGAACGACTTTGTTCTTCCGTCAGAAACCAGAGAAATAGTTAAGTTACACTAGAATGCCTTACTAAGTAAGGTGTGCACCCTTTTAGTCGAATGGCAGAATCCAGGTGATTTCTTAGTGACATCTACACTTTCGAGTCTCTGATATTCCACGTTGATGCGCGGTTTGCACTCGCTTCACTTAAGCTGAGGCCCCCAGCTGAAAAATGATACCCGTGTACTCGTGCATTATGTGTCTATTTACGTTTTTATGGCAGTTGTTTAAATTCTGATTCCTAAAGGAGTATCTTGGCAGCGTCGACGCAATATTTTGAATGGTAAATTACAATGCAATTTAGTTCTTTGAGCGCGTGGACCGACGCCTGCCGACATTGGCCTTCTTCTCTTCATCCTCTTCCTTCTTTACCGCTGGGTTGCTCTGACGTTTCGACCCGCGGCTCTTGGATTCGGTTTTCTCTTCGGCATCTGAGTCTTCTTCCTGCTTCACATCACGCTTTCGTTTCGAAGACGCGCCATTGGCATCATTCTCAATCTCTTTGGCAACGGGCCCGGTCTTCTTCTGGACTGCCGGTACGACAGCACTCGTACGGCCACCAACAGTAAGAAACACGATCTTGTCCCCGTTAGGAAGTGCAGATGTTTGGTTCTTCTTGCCCTTGCCCCAGCGATGCTTGAAGAGCCAGTGTTCAGGGAACTTCTCCGAGTCTGCCAAGACGTCGATGGAAGTGGAACAGACATAGTGTATCGATGTATGGAGTTCCTTGATTTGATCATCGGACAACGTGTTGCTGTATTGCTCTGGATGGATCTTGGCATGGTACAAAATTTCATCTCTGAAGAACTTGTCAGTACATGGTCGATCAAACTACCATGGAAAAGACTTACCCCATCCAGTTACCGATGCCGCTGATATTCGCCTGGTCAAGGAGAAGAGCCTTGATGGGAACTTTCTTACTCCTCAGCTTCTCCATCAACCACTGTTCTGTCACGGTATCCTTATCTGCCACAGGATCTGGCCCATTCTCCTTGAGAGGACTGTGTTTGCGAATATCATCGGCGGGACAATCCACTAAGCGGATGCGGCTCAATCGCCGGGGGTCCAAAAAAGCAGCCTCAGTCTTCGCCTCATCGCTGGCCTCCAACAAGAACTTCCAATACTTGGGTGGCCACTCCTTATCTGCAGGCTTGTCCGAGCGATAGTAGTATGTGTCGGCGTCCTTGATCTTCAGCCATCCCGCCATTCCAAAGTGCATCACCGCGTGTGGAGGTGAAGACATTGTCATCCAGAAGTATTTCCCTTGTTGGCCCGCGCCAACAATCTTCTTGCCTGTCATGGCCTTTTGAAATTCGGCCGCGCTAGTTCCCGCTTTACCGTAGACGATGTCATCGTGCTGGGCTTGGACTTTAGACACGGTTTTTCCCACCAGGTGCTGGCGGATAAAATGCACAATGCGTGACACTTCTGCAAGCTCAGGCATATTGACAGAAGCATTCAATATGCACTGAATGGGGGAATGAATCGAATGCGAATGTATGTACGATCGGTAAGGGTCATTGGCGTCCGAGGTCGACGCGACGATGGAACGCGCTATCACATGACTTTAAGTGGAATCTACTTGGACGAACTTCGACAGGTCCAGGTCCCACTTTTAGTCAAAATTATTCGGAAAAGTTGCTAGCTGTGTTTATTATACGTATCTTAGTGTCTTGGTTATTCATCTAGAAGATAACGTGCGGAAGGTCTTGCTTCGATTGGCTATTCCTTTCGTTAGACGCTATTTTAGGTATAACTATGACGAAGAATAGAAATTCATCACAGGAGATATTCCATTTATCCAATCATGCATCAATTAAAACAGCTAAACTTAATTGCCTGGTTAGTCTGAATCAGTTAGTTACCTGCTCTTTAGATATGTAAGTAACTTGTGCGGCTTCTCATGTGCAGCCTCAGGCGTCAGACTTCTCTGGGATTACTCATCCGAAATGAACTAGTCCTAATGGAGAGAGATATGCGTTCACTGCGGCGGACGACGATAATCTTACAGACTGTTTTAGCCCGCTGAAATCAATCTTCTTGAATCGCAATAAACCTTAGATATCTACAGGTATCCACATTTCATATCTTGACATTGCGATTGCCTTGATATCATCCCACTCCCCGTGCCATCAAACCCTACCGCCAATAGCCCCGTTCATCCGCATCTCCACCCAAACTGGATTGGATCTGGGCATCAACACCAAATCGAAGTCCGGGGGAGCCAGCCAACAAGAAAATGTCACACGCCTCATCGACAGAGGCGCCAGCGCTGACTCCTCAGTTCTGCTTCGACGAAAGACTGCTTCGGGGTTCGTCACATTGATCATTCCCTGGTACTGCTTCCAAACTGACCATGTTACCTACACCAGATTTCCTCCGCATCTCCCGATCTACTATCGATGATTCGATTGCGCAAAACCTCAATGCGCTGTTAACGCCTGCTCGAGCGGGATTTGACCCGTCATCCACCGCCATACGCTCCAGCACTCGGAAAGCAATCGACCCGAATGCGTGCCAGGACTTCAAGGACAATGTACTATTTCCGTCATGGCAGACTCGCTCGGATGTCTTGAATTACTGTGCCGGCGTTGCCACAAGTCCTGACCCCGAAGACCCGGACCTGATTCTACGAGAGACAGAATCCGCGCTCGACCGAGAACGCGTGGTCAATGAACGATTGGACCCTTACTCGGCTCGCTTTTTCCCTCGAGAAGCCCGCACCGAGTCGCTGGCTAACTTGGTTCGCAACCAGCGCACAGTGGAAGAGATCATTCGGGCTCGGACATGGGGCATGGTGACCGAAAGGTGTGTTGGCTCCTCGGCGTCTTGGGAGGATGCCTTGAATACATGGCGGCAGAGCCATCGGCGATAAAGCATTATGCGTGAATTGGCCATAGCTCAACTGCATATGGACTGGTTGAAAATAGGCTCTCTCAACTCTCTGCTTTTCAAGGTTCCCAGGCCCCAAAGCCCTCCTTGTGTCCGAGTGTACATTACTGCATATATGGCGTTCCTATTTTATGAAAAAAAACCATATATACATAAGATTTCCGCTTTCCGCGGTTTTCAGCTTGCCTAATTTGGCCAGAGTAGGACGGCGTCGGTGAAACATTTAATATAGTATAACGAAAAGTAATTATGTTACTGTGCTCTCATCGCCTGTCGTAGATTTAAGTTACATAGAGCGAGGCTCTACACCTCTTACGTGAAGCTGTAGGTGACATGGATACTTAGGTAATAGATACTGATACATTTTGATGTTTTTTGGCTTCTGTATATTCTTTTTCGAGACCTTTCAGGTAAATCATCCCCTTTGTGTGGTCTATTTCCCCCTTCCATCGACTCCCATGGCAAAAGCCAGTATACGGTGGCTATGTTCAGAGCCGCACCACAAATACCATGGACTTTGGTCTTCTGATAAAACAATTCTCATTTAGCCGTACTAAGTGATGAACAAGACAGCCAAATTATGGCCTATGTTCCATCCGAGGGAATCAGTGCAACTCGAAGACGGAAGACTCGGGCCATTTCTTGCTCGCCCTCTCGGCGAAGGCAGTTTTGTCACTGGCCCACTTGTCCAGCAGATCGAGGCCGGAGACGGCCTCATCAAGGGTTATATCGGACGAGTCGAGGGTGGCCAAAAGGTCCTTCTCGTACTGCGCCTTCGAGTCCGGCTTCAGGAGTAGGCGGGCGGAAAGAGCGGCTTGGATGTGAGGGACGCTGTTCTTGTTGTTGGACAGGAACGACTCGTTGAGTTCCTCAAGATTCTGGGACTTTGGGAGCAGCTTGTCGAATTCAGCATTGACAACCTCGGCAGTCTGGGCCGGGAGAGGCTCAGAGAGGCTGTCAAGGGCCTTGCGGAATCGAATAAGCTCCAGGTGTAGGGTGGGGTTAGAAGGGTCTATAGCGTGAGCGGCACTGAGGCACTTCAAGGCGAGCAGGTGCTTGTCTGTGGAATGTCATGTTAATCATGTTCCACTGCTTTTTCTATACAGTCAACTTACTTCTCCTGAGGTAGACCTCGAAGCCAAGGCACTGAGCCTCAATGTTCTTTGGGCTTTGTTCAAGTAGGTGTGTCAAGAACTTCATGGCATCCTTGAGGGGTTCCTTAGTCTGGACCAGAGTGTTGCCAAGAGGATCGGGGTCCTCCTTCTTGACCTCTCCATCCACGCTCTTAGCGTTGGCGGCAGCGGCCTTCCGTGCCTCGCGCTTGTCGGCCTCGATCTTCTCCAAACGCTGTTGCTCCTTCTTGGCTTTCTTGAGGGCCTTCTTCCTCTCAGCCTCGTCCGTAGCATCGATGCCGCTGGCACCGCTGGGGATAGGACCGTGAGCAAGGTCTGGCTGATCGTGGAGAAGGAGATAGGCCTTGATAGCTGCGATAGCAATTCTGGTATAGAATGGGTGCTCACGCAGGCGGTCTTCCCAGCGCACCATATCCACGTAGGCCCTGACCATGCCCTTGCGCAGAGAAAAGCTGTGGAAATCGAACTGGTCCTCCTGCCAAGTGTCAAAGATGTTGTAGACTGCGTGGAGGCGCTTAAGGGCAAGGCCCAGCTTCTTCTGTCGCAGGTACGCCTCGCCATCCTCAGTCAGATACCAAACGCACTGCATCTCGTGGAGATCTCCCATCGCTCCACCAACGGTCTCATTGCGGGTGAACTTGCTCATAAGGTCCAAGGCCTTGTCGTTCTCGTTGTTGCGAAGCTGGTACTTGGCGGCCTTGGTGTTGATGTGTCGATCCTTCTCGTCCAGCAGACGAGCCTTCTCCATCTCCTCTGCGGCCTTCACAGTGTTTCCGTAGTGCTTCCAGATCCGAGCCTTGGTCATCTGGTATTCGACGGCCTTGGGGGAAAGTTCAATAGCCTTGTCGACATTTTCCATAGCCTTGGGAAGGTTGCGGCTAAGCTGGAAGTTGTAATGCTGAGCCAAGAAGTAGTAGGACGATGACAAGAACTCATTGTTGACGCCGTTGGCCTCCGCGGAGCCATTGGTCTGGGAGCCGGACTTTCCAGAAACGTACCCTTCCACCAGCGCCTGGACGGCGTCCCGCTTGGCCGGGTTGGTGTAGAGCATCTTGATGTTGGCGAAGAGCGACGGGACACCCTTCTTGAGCATACGCTGCAGGTAGACATCTGCGGCCTGTTTGAAATCATCTCTCTCCAGGAAGTCGAGAGGAATGCGACGAGCCGCATCCCCGCGCGGGTACTTCTCCACCCATTGGTCATACAAAGCCTTCAAGGCCTTGTGGTCGTTCTCCGGGATCTCCTTGGCTTGGATCAAGCCATTGTAGTAAATTGAATTCTCGGAGTTACGTTCCAGGAGGGCAGTGTAAGCCTCTGCCGCCTCCGCCTTGCGACCAAGTCGCAGGAGATAGTCGGCCTTCATCTCCATAACCGCGAGAACATCGGTGCACCGGTAGCCGACCTTTTCAAGGTGCTCCAGAGCCCTCTCCAGGTCCCCGGATTCCGCAATGATCGAGTTCTTGTACAAGAGGGCCTCGGAGTGCTCCATATCCTGAACTGAAGGTGAACCCTTTAGTGTGTCCTCGTACGTGGTCAAAACCTTCTCGGCCTCCTCGAGATCTCCGGATAAGTGGTGAGCAATCGCAAGTGCAGTCCAATTCTGGCGGAAGCCTGGGCGGGCCTGCAGCATCGCAGTTCGGCTTTGAATGTATCCCTGGAAATCGCGCATCTGCATCTGGAGGAGCGCCAAGTCACGCTGGATGGGCTGAGATTCGGGCTCGAGGCGCAAGGCAAAGCGGTAGGCCTTGATGGCTTCCTCGTAGTTCTTCTCCTGTCGGTATAGTAATCCGTAAACGTGCCAGCAGATGTGCGACTTCATGTCATTGCGCAGGGCCTCCTTGGCCAGAACGAACGCCTCCTCCAGTTGACCCATGTGGCTCATGATCAGAGCCTTCATCGCCTGTGTGTCACCATGTTTGGGGTTCTTCTTTAGAACCTGGTCTGCCGTCTTGATGCCTGTTGCGATGAAAATGCAGTTAGCTCACGGAATCCCGGTGCAGACGAGGCGGGGCAGCAGACCTTTCTTGTATTGCTTCAGCTCAAAGTTGCGAACCACTTGACGGAACAAGGACTGATCCTTGGAGTTCAATGGCTGCGGCATGGTGGGCGATGCTGGGTCGATTGACTTGTGCGAGGGAGGAATCGATGTGTGCGGGGAGTGGCTTCTCCGAGTCCGACCTTGGCAGTGCAAATGGACCGATAAGATAGGCCCAACTGCGTCAATGATGCATTAACTCGAATCGAGATTCTACTGAAGACTGATTTTCCTGATACATCTGGGCAGTGATTCAGGATACGGATTCAACCATCCATAGTAGGGCTTTTTGTATTAACCTTAAGCGTTTTCAAAAGCCTTTTTCCTTGCATAATCCTACGTGCATATAGTCTTCTTGGGATGCTAACCCTATATATGTAGATTGAACCGTCTCTTATACCCTAGGGAGTCCTAGTCCAGTCCTTCTATTTTCGGCTAGATACCAGACCTTAACCTAGTCACTGATAGAAACCTACCTACACTTGTTACCCCGCCTGGCTACCTAGTCGTGTCTAAGTGGGTGTCTTACTCTGCTACCCTTAGTAGTTTGGGAGCATAATTTAATATCTACTTCCCTATCTCTTATTTTGCCCTTATTTTACATATTTTCTTATATCCTTCTATCTCCGTAATATACTAGTCTCTTTGGTACGTAGGACTTGAAAATGATTACGATAGTTTATTGCCTATCGCCTATCGTAGTAAATCACTATCGATGAGTATCGAAATCTATAGAAAACGCGGTGGCCCTAGCGGTAGCTATCGTTAGCCCAGAAAACAACTTCATCAGACGCCTAGGTGCGTAGGGTATCGACTTCGGTATATCTGCTTTATTTAAGGACTAGTTAGTGTCATCACCCATGTCGAAGTAGCGTTACCAGTAAATAACCGACAGACATAGGTCCAATCCAAGGCTAGACCATCGCTCACACGTTGTTGCCAGTGCGTAACCGTAATCCCTCTGGGAACATGACATCCTCGGTACCACTAGCCGCATTTGATCAAATACTAGAAAGGAATAGTTAGAAATAAACTAGACCAATCATAAGTAGAGTAGACTTACGCCTAGTTTTGGCCATAAATGTACTGTGTCGTTAGCAGTGGAATTCTGGGAACAATGTCATGTGCCATTCTGTTTCGAAGCATATTCTGGTAAAACTTGCTTAGGTCGGCCTGGATAGCTTCGCAGCGGATAGCAAATATATTGCAAATAGTAGAGAGTATAATAACAAATTAGACACCCTAAGTCATGAAATTTATCTCAACATAAGTGGACAAGAGACATACATACGAGGGACGCTTATAGACTTACACACGTGACGCGGATCAACTCTGCGCCGAAAGTCGCGACTTTTTTATGTTCATCACCGTCGACTCCGAGTCCTGTGATCAACAATGGCCGAATCGCCCAATTCTGCGGCCTCTGGTGCTGGCGAGCCTAAGGCTGCCCCTAAGCCTGGAAACCCTGCTTTCAGGGCACTCGGTATTGTCCCATCTCCGCAATTTGCGATCTCCGGGAAGCACAGGAAACACTAATGCGATACGATGCAACAGGCATACCCAATTTCCGATTCAAACTACCTTCCCGAAACTGGATGATCTTCTGGACCGTCACCGGTTCATTTGCTGGTGCTATCATCTACGACCGTCGCGAGAAACGCCGTGCGCAGCAGAAATGGTGTGACCTCGTAGCCCATCTCGCAACGGAGCCGCTGCCGGTGGAGCAGATGCGCCGAAAGTTGACCGTTTATCTTGCTGCGCCGCCGGGTGATGGTATGCGTGTCGCTCGCGACCATTTTAAGGAATACGTCAAGCCCATCCTTACTGCTGCGGCGTTGGATTACACTGTGGTTGAAGGTCGTCGGGAGGGAGACGTGCGAGCGGGCACTGCGGAAAGTATCCGCAAGCTGCGACGGAAGGCTGGCGAGCAGAGTACGGTTGTGCCGCAGCCCACAGTCGAGTCCGCCGTACTTGACCAGCGAGAGCGCATGGGGATCCAGGACGAGCCTGGGCCCAAAGGTGACTTGGTGATTGGCCGTCACACATGGAAGGAATATATCCGCGGCTTGCATGAAGGTTGGCTTGGACCGTTGGATCCTCCGCCTCCCTCGGTCGATCTGTCGGTTCCAGAGGGAACTGAGGAGACCACGAAGAACATTGCCGCTGGCGAGCCGTCCGGCAATCAGGAGAATGTCGAGACTCTCGACAAGACCCTCGAGAAGGCCGAAGAGAAGGCCGAGGGGAACACCGAAGAGAAGACCGAAGAAAAGGAGAAGCCCAAGTCTACTGGTCCCCAGCCTGCCTACATCTATCCCGCCGAATATCCCTCCGCCTCTCTCCCTCCTTCCCTACCCCAGTCCTTTGAGAATTCCGTCCCCGTTGAATTTCCCCACATCCTCGGCTTCCTGAACACACCCATCCGACTCTACCGCTACCTCAACGAACGACACATGGCTGAAAATATTGGCCGTGAGGTTGCCGCTGCCGTCCTTGCTGCAAGCTCAAGACCCTACCGCGACGCATCCTTCAGCACAGACTCCCAGCTGAGCGGAGCCAGCCTTGACTCCACACCTTCCCCCGATAGCTCACTCACCGAGCTCTCGCGCGGTAATTACGAGCAGCAGGAAGTCCTGGAGGCAGAAGAAAAAGAGTGGCACAAGTCCGTCCACAAGCGCGACGAGGCCGACGATGAGCGCGAATGGCTGGACGACATCGTGCTCGACCCACGCATTGCTTCCCGCATGCGAACCGCCATCCTCTCGTCCGACGACGAAGCTCGCTCTCAGCGTATCTTCAACCAGCAGGAGTACATCCTCGGCCAGGAGCGCCCTGCACCCGTTCCTTTCTGGAAGCACCTGTGGGTCAAGTGCGGCTATGGCGAGGATGAAGAGACTATCAGAAAGAAGCCGATCCTGCCTAATGTCGATGAGGAGGATGCGTAAATACTGCGTCTTGATTCGTGAACCTTGTGCTATACCATAGAAGGCTGTGGGTGTTTTGTTTTATTTCTCTCTGCATGGGTCATTGCTTTCCCGTTTTGCATACACTCTCCTCCCCTGGGTTGTATATTAGAGGCGCTTTCCAACGTTCTGTCGCTTTTTTTCTAGGATGTACATGGCCAGGTGCGATGTAGCTAGTTAGACGATCTTCACAATCTATTCTGAATCTAAAATGGTTTAACGTAAATCACTAGTTATTGGGTGGACCGAATTATCGAGTGGTTCCCCGTAAGAACACTATATTGAAGGTTTTTCTCTTCGTATATTGGGTTTCTTGTCCACTTGCATCTTGAGATAATTTGAGGACTCGAGTAATGTAATTGGTTATTCTGCTCTCTGCTATTTGCTATCTATTTGCTGTGTTTCACCTCCATCACAAGCGATGAATCACCAGCGCGATAGCCTCTTGCGGGGCCTGTCACTGCATTAAAATTCTTATTGACAATCAGACTGGAATGCACCATGGATCCCTACCCCTCCCCCTTAATTTTCAGAGGAAGGGTACCTATTTCTGAGGGTTCAGTTTGAAGTCGGTGTAGATCTAAAGCTGTTATAAGTAGCGAGTGGCCGTTAGAACCCCCTCATCAATCCCGTACTCCGTAGTTGTAGAACAAAGAATAAAAAGGAGAAACGGGTATCAAACGGAGAAATTGCAAAATAGACCAACCAGGTGGCCATCAACAAGGGTGGATTATCGCCTCCTGATCCACCGCTTCTTTCACCTCCCCGCCCTTCTCCTTTCTCCATCCTTCTTTCCCACCTTCGTTTGAACTCCTACCATCCGGTGTCAGGAGCAGACAATCCATCATGGATCCTAACCATCCCAATAACCCCAACAATCCGAATCGCTTGAATATGAATTTCGGGTACGATCCTAACTACAATGCCGCCGACAATCACGCCTATCCCACTACCCCCTCCGCGTTTCCCCAGCCGATCTACCAAACTCAGGGGGCCCAGAGCTACGTCGATCCTTCCAATCCCGCCTATGCTCCGGGATATTTCGTGAACAATGGCTATGCTCCTCAGGCTCAGCAGTATGTCCAGCAGCAACAGTACGCACAGCAGCAGGCACTGCAGTCGCCGCAGCCCGCCTACCAGACTCGCATGGGCTACGCCAATGATGGAACCAATGGTCTCATTCAGCAATTCTCCAACCAGGACCTGAACGCCAACCGTGGGAACTTCTTTAACCGCGCAGCCTCTCCAGCCCAGCGACCTCGTACCGCCGGCGGCACACCCGCCGCTGGCCCAACCCAGGCGGCACACTTGGCTCCTCCAGTACCTCGTAGCCCTCGACCCCCAGCGGAGAATGAGGAGCTACAGCGATTTCCCGATCGCTACTCAGAGAATGTCCACAAGCGGGGCAAGGCCGCAAAGGAGCTGGTGACGGTCTTTTTCCATGAGAACATCGAGAGGGCCCGGGATCGCAACATGCGGTACGTGTCTGGTCGTTTCCTTGATAAATCATTGACGCTAACTTTATCCGTTCTTCAGCTCCGTGGACCTCGACAAGACCCTCCGTGACGCCAGTATCCCCTCGGAGCAGAAGCGCCACGAGGCCGAGACCATTTCGAAGCGGGAATCAGACTTCCTCCGTTTCCTGCGAACCAAGGAGACCCCGCAGAATTTCCAGACCATCAAGATCATCGGCAAAGGTGCTTTCGGTGAGGTGAAATTGGTGCAGCGCAAGACGGACGGCAAGATCTACGCCCTCAAATCTTTAATCAAGACGGAGATGTTCAAGAAGGACCAGCTGGCACACGTTCGTGCGGAGCGTGATATTCTGGCAGATTCAAAGGACAACCCATGGCTCGTGAAGCTGCACGCGTCCTTCCAGGACACGGCTTATCTGTACCTTCTGATGGAGTTCTTGCCTGGTGGTGATCTGATGACGATGCTCATCAAGTATGAGATCTTCTCAGAGGACATCACCCGGTTCTACATGGCTGAGGTTGTCATGGCCATCGAGGCTGTCCACAAGCTTGGCTTCTTGCACCGTGACATCAAGCCTGATAACATTCTTCTCGATCGGGGTGGTCACGTCAAGCTGACTGACTTCGGTCTGTCGACCGGAGGCAAGAAGACCCATGACAACGCCTATTACCAGAACCTGCTCAAGAACTCGACATCAAAAGACCGGAACCGCAACTCTGGTTACTTCAACGATGCCATCAACTTGACCGTGTCGAATCGTGGCCAAATCAACACCTGGAGAAAGTCCCGCCGTGCCATGGCATACTCAACCGTCGGAACCCCCGACTACATTGCCCCCGAGATCTTCAACGGTCAAGGTTACACTTATTTGTGCGATTGGTGGTCCGTTGGTGCCATTATGTTCGAGTGTCTCGTCGGCTGGCCTCCGTTCTGTGCCGAGGACACCCATGACACGTACCGGAAGATCGTCAACTGGCGCGAATGCCTTTACTTCCCTGATGAGCTGGTTCTCTCTCGTGACTCTGAATCATTGATCCGAAGGTAAGATAACTTTGTGTCTCATCTAAACAAACATGACTTAGCATGCTAACTGGAAGTTTACAGCTTCTTGTGTGATCCTGAGCACCGTATCGGCAGTGAAGGCGGCCAGCACGGTGGTGCAACCCAGATCAAGAACCATCCGTTCTTCCGCGGCGTCGTGTGGGACCAGCTTCGGAGTATTCGTGCGCCATTCGAGCCTCGTCTCAGCTCCAACATCGACGTGTCGTACTTCCCGATTGACGAGATCCCGCAGGAGGATACTAGCGCTATCCACCGTGCTCAGGCTCGCGCCATGCCAGACTCCCAGGAAGCCGAGATGAGCTTGCCCTTCATTGGGTACACTTACAAGGCCTTCAATGCCTTCCAAAGCAGCTAGTTCTTGTTCTCCGAGCACTCTTGGCCGGCTAGTTGCCAGTGTAGAAGCCCACGAAGCAGGCAGGGCTTGCATATACGTTGATTTCTACTGGCTCCTGGTTAGGTGGAGACCCGGAATTATTCTCATCACGAATTCGTCTTCAGCATATCAGCGCGATGTTTTCTGAATCATGACCCGAGCGCCGTCTTTTGTTCTTGTTGATCTCTAACGCTGTCTATCATGGTGAGGGGAGCATAGGCTGCCCGAGGAACACCATGTCTGCATTTCAGTTGCGAAATACAAAATTGAACTTGCATTCTCATCCGAGTAGAATGAACCACTAAAGTACCTAGGTACGAGGAAATGAGGTTGCGGTGAAAGCCACCAATGTCTCGATTCATAGAAAATGCCATCGCTTTGCGGGAATATTATAGACACGAAACAAGCCCTTAAAACGCCAGAGCTCCAATCCCCACCGTAGACACATAGACACAGCCATCATCTTTAGTAGCAAGCCCAACCCGGGCGATCGAAAGAAGAAAAACAGAGTAGAATCACGCCCGCGGCGCCAAACCAGGTACACCAGTAAACCGCTCCTCACGCTCAGTCTTGAACATAATCTGGATCCAAAACTCCTTACTATCCTCATCAAACCAAGTCCAATACCTCCCCTCCCTGCGATCAATCTCCCTAGCCTGCAACTTAAACCCACAAGTCTGATACGGCTCCGCCGCAACAACCAAATACTGAAAATCATTATCCGGCTCTTCAACCTTCTGCTCAAAAGCCGACATGAACCGCACCCGCGGCACAACCCCCGGCGTGAGCTCCTGATACTGCAGCTGGAAAAGCAACCCCGTCTGCCTCGTCAACGGATCCCGCACCTTGGTAATCTTGTACCCTGGTCGTCCGATCTTGATCGTCTGCTTCTTGACCTGCACGCCCATAACACCTGGCATGCTGGAGGGGTCTTGGTTCTTGCCTTCGCGCTGTTCGCGCGCGGCGCGTCGGGCTAGGTTGGTTTGGTGCTTTCGGCCCTGCGTGTGTGCTAGGTAGGAGCCATCGTTTTGGTGGACTGTTAGGCAGAGCCGGCACTCGAAGCTGCCGACGTGGTTTTTGAAGAAATAGGGGTCTTTATCGAGGTCGATTGTTTCTAGGGCGAGCTTGCGCAGACGCTCGCGACGGTCGGCGTTGGTTGCGGACCTGTCGGCGACACCGCCGCCGCCGAACTTGGAGCCTGCTCGGTTCTGGAGGTTGTTAGTACTGATTGTGACAAAGATCTAGCAATGGTAGATGGAAGTGAAGAAGGCGCGTACCTGGTAATCCATGATGCTGCTGTTGGCTGGGGAAGTTGGAGATGGCAAATCTGCGCGAGAGAGATAGACGCGATTATGTAAGCGCGCTGCAGGCCGTTCGTGTACACAATTGTCACACTATTGAAGGAATATCTATGTTGGAGAATTCAGTTCTCTTTGAGAATGGCTTCTAATCTACTTGGTCAACGTCGGTCCTTTGATGGCCAGCTATGCACCATCCGCTACGTGGGTAGCGTTCAAGGCACTGCGGGCGACTGGCTCGGCGTTGAATGGGACGACGCAAGTAGAGGCAAGCACTCGGGCGAACACAAGGGAGTGCGTTACTTTACATGTTGGTCTTGCAGTGATTATCGTCTGCTCCGAATGTCTACTGACTCAGTTAACAGGCAAAAGTAACCAGCCTACAGCGGGGTCATTTGTCCGTCCCTCCAGGCCATCAGAGCCCCCGCGCAGCTTCTTAGAGGCTCTGCGTGAGAAGTACGCCTCTGAGCCTGAGCAGGACCATGCGATAATCTCCGCAGGAAAGGCATCTCAAAATGCCATTAAGATCAGCAGCAAGGTCGTCGAGGAGGTCGGTTTTGACAAGATCCGCAGACAAATGGCGGAACTGCAAGAGCTACAAATTGTCATCTTGGATGGACTTCGTCTTGCTGGGGTGTTGTCTTCCTATGATCAGCCTCATGATAAAGTTCAAGAAGCTGCTGGTGAAATTGCAGCTACTTGTCCGAAGATCATTGAGTTGGATCTGAGCCGAAACCTGTTGAGTCGCTGGCGCGATGTTTGGGAAATTTGCAATCAATTGAAGCATCTGCGACGGTTGAAAGTGAAGTATCACAGCCTTTCTTCTTCTTGCAGTGATATATGAGCTAACTCGAGCTACAGTGGAAATCGATTCCAGCCTCTGGAAGAAGAATTGGTCTTTGAGGGAATCACTGAACTACATTTGGAGGAAACTCTCCTAAGCTGGGATGAAGTATGCGATATCAAGTCACTGCTAAACACCTTATATCTAATAAATACTAACAATCGGCATAGATTACCGAAGTGGCCTCTCGATTCCCAGCACTTACTTCTCTAACAGCAACGACCAACCAACTTAAAGAAACCACCCGTCCACTCCCCAACAGCATCACGACGCTGACTCTGGAATGGAACGAAATCACCTCACTATCCTCAATCTGCCATCTAGCATCTCTCCCAAAACTAGAGCACCTCTCCCTTCGCGGAAACAACATCACCAACATCACCACCTCCAACACCATCTCAGACTTCCAATTCCCAACCGTCCAATCCCTCGACCTCTCCCGCAACAACATCTCATCATGGACATTCCTCAATCACATCCCAATCCTCTTCCCAGCCCTCACAACCCTCCGCATCTCCGCGAACCCCCTATACAACCAACCACCCCTCCCACCAGCCATCGCCGCATCCACAATGAGCGCCTCAAAACCAATGACAGTCGACGAAGCATTCATGCTCACACTCTCCCGCTTCCCACCCACTCTTCGCACCCTAAACTTCAGCACCATCTCCGTACAAGACCGCTCAAATGCAGAAATGTACTACCTCTCCCTCATCGGCAAAACACTCTCCGCTACCTCCGAATCTGAGGAGCAGGACATCCTAGCCGAGCATCCACGCTACAGTGAGTTGTGCGAATTATACGGCGAACCAACTATCACTAGAGCCGTGGTTGGTGACGGCTCTGGGAAACAGGTGCATCCGCGGTCTGTGGCGGCGCGGTTGGTTAAGATGGCCTTTCGACTCTCTTCAGCATCTGTGTCTAGTTCCAAGTCGGATGGAGAGGTTCATGTTAAGGAGATTCCGGGGTCTTTCAATTCCTACCAGGTGAAGGCGATCGTGGCCCGGTTGGTCGGGCTTCAGCCATTTGGGTTCAAGTTGGTTTGGGAGACGGATGAGTGGGATCCTGTTGAGAGGGATGCTGAAGGTGCGGAGTGGGATGGTGATAGTGATGATGAGGTGCAAGGTGGTCCCCCAATCGAAGGTGAGAGTCGGTTTGTGCGGCGGGAGATCGAGTTGGTGGAATCAAGGAGGGATATTGGGTTCTTGTTCCAGGGCGAGACGGGCGAGACGAAGATTAGGGTGGAGGTGTTTCCTGTATAGTATAGCGAGGTATCACGATGGTTGTCAGGTTGAAGGTTATTAATGGTGTATAATTGAATACCAGAATTTGAAACATCTACAGTTTATCTGGGCAAGCAAGATGATCTATTGTTATCAATCGCAAAGGACTCATGCATAAAGAAAGAAGGAAGAAGCCGATGGATGATGATGTATTGAGTAAAGCCATGGTACACAGCATTTAGAAAAGGTGGATGTCGTGACTTAAACCCGTTAGGATTGATACCTATCGATTCCGGAGGTTGTACGTACTATTCCATGTATCGGTGGAGGGTTTTAACGATCATACGCAGAATGATCCAAGTAATATATGCGAGCGTAAACGCCCAGGGGAGGGACCACCGTATAGTGGTCCACATAATGGCGGTAGTATTGTGTATTTCGAGGGCGACTCGAACCTGTTACCATTGGTTTCATAGCAAGTTCATGCTCTAGGGCATGTAGACACAGGAATTAGACTTTGGTTCTACTTCGTGACAACGGATCAGAGGTTTGCAAGGCAAAGATTACATCTACAAGTTGCTTCCTACTTATGAGGAACTACGCTACAGCTCTTCGAACTTGAGGAAGGCACGGCCCAGACTCCTACCTGTAGGCGTCTACAGTTCACCTAGACAAGCAAGAATTGGATCTAGATAGTGTTCTTTCAACTATGAACTAATAAGGTGAGCTATCCAACGGTGTCGGACGCTGGGTATGGGACTCCCGCGAATGAGTAAAAGCGACATATACACAGGAGAAACAATAAACTTGTCCGGGGAGAAGAAGAGGCCGAAACGCCATAGTGCTTTGCTCGCTCGCCCAATCCCCTGAACCCCGATATAACAGTGGAAAAAAACGCAAATCAGCAGTCAAATCTTCCCGAGGAAGCACAACGCCTGAACCATGATGCTTTTTGTGAATCTAAGGCGTAGATACGTGTAGACCCATAAAGACCGACCAGGCTGTACAGTAAGGCCGGTCAAAGAATGAGGAGAGAAGAGAAATGTGAATCAGCTTAGCTCGGGGCTGGAGCTGTTCACTCGCGAGCAACCCACCACGAACGCACCGCCATGCAGCAAATACGCTTGTAAATCTGTGTGGTGCCCTTGCCCTCGGCTTCTTCTTCGATGAACTTCTGTGCGACGAAGAGCTTGGTTCCCGCTTCTTTCTCGTTGGAATAGCCAACCTTCGGCAGACTATTGGGGAAATCGGCCCAACGCTGACCGAGGTGGCGGGCAATGGCAATGGAATAGATGATGTCCCGGTTTTCGTATGTATCCAGCAGCGAGCGACAACGCGACAGAGTATCGTCAATCTGCTTGGCCGAGCTGGCCTCGTCATCGTGGAGCGTTAGGAAATCGCCAAGTTCGCTCCAGAAATCCAGCTGTCGTTGCAGGAACTGATCAGGAGGATTGGGTGGGGTAGCGGCATCCATGCCCAACGGCCTCGACAAGGCATTCTGTTCCAGATGATTCCAGCTCAGCAAGGCCTCAATGGCATTGAGACGGGCACTAGTCACAAGCAAGTTCCAGTCTTGTCCGTACTGTCCATTCTCTGCGCTTGGCACCTGGCGACACAGCGTCATGCTTCTCCAGATGATCGAGGCCTCGAAACTTTCGAGACGAGCCAGGGTATTGCCGTCCCCGAGGTTCCACTCGTTGAACGCATTGATCAGTGCTGAGTAGTCCGCCATGAGCTGCGAATCTGCCATAAGTATTGGTAGTGCTTTTTCTGAATACCAGCGGACTTCCAACAACTTGTCAATCGCAGGCGCATATGTGGCTAGGAACACAGCCTGGATCTCTTCGAGGCGACCGGGAGGAAGGTTTCCGACAGGATGAGGAGGTGGAGGATCAATGCCCCGTAATGAGATCAGGTCATTGACATGGAGTGTTTTCGAAGCTGATAGAAGTTAGCTACTATTGTGCATCCAGAAATGACCCCCTCAAAACTCAAGGGGTCCTCGCGCATACCTTTGTATGTAGGCTCCGAGCTCTGAGGCCGCATATCACCGGAGTTCTGCATATTTGTCAGGCGTTGTGTGTTGTTGTGGGCTCCGAAGCTAGGGTCGACGGAAGCTCCGTGATGTTGTTCAGGTTGGTCGGTCGAGGTGCTAGGGGATTCGGAGTGGAGGGACGGCGCAAAAGGTTGCGAAGAGGCGGGCATGTACCCAGGGGGCGCGGAAGGGTAGGAAGGAATCGACTGGACAGGAGGGCCTTGGGGATTGACGACCAGCGACGGAGGAGGATTCGGAGCTGGCTGGATGGCCGAGGGAGTGGATGCTTGAGGCCTGAACACTGGGTCGTAGCCTAAGCACTCGCGCTTGCTCTTGACGCAATTTCTGCAGACCGGATGTCCTTCGTCACACTTTTCCCCAAAAATTAGTAGATTGTCAAAAACCAAGAGGCGCAAAGAAAAAGAGAGGTCGTGCGTTAAGCGGGAGATAAAATAAACGATGGCGGGGTCTGCGGGCACAAGCGAGACCCTGCGCCCCGCGAAACGCGAAACACGAAACTCAATACAAACCACGTACCTTGATTCTTCGCTTGCGACAGGTCAAACATCCGGTTTTTGTGCGTCGCTTAACCTCCTTTTTATGTCTTCCGCCTGATAGAATCTTGTTAGGGTCACCGGGGAGCGGGTATCGCATCTGCGAGGTCGGGTTCGAACCATTTGACGAATATCCGGTCATATACTGGCCCATTGAAGCCATCGGAGGCATGTGTGCAGGCATCGGCGACCCGATAGGAGCCTGTGGCACCTGTCCAGGCTGTCCCTGGCCATTGTTTCCGGGGTTCGAGTTCACCGAGGCGAAGCCACCGGGGTTGTGATACATGTCAGGGCTGTGCTGTTGGTAGTTCTGTGGCGGCTGCGACTGGAACTGGTGCTGAGACGGCCCCTGGGGCGGCTGTTGCCCATCTACTTGATGTTGCGGACCAGGATTTTGCGGATATTGGTACGTGCCGTTGGGGATTGCTTGGTAATGGCTCGAGCCATTCATCGACTCCGAGTGCTGGTGCTGGTGCTGGTGCTGGCCAAAGTTGTTCCCGGAGTCTGCAGATCCGGTGCGGTGATCGTGGCGGTCGAATTCATGGTCGAACGAGTGATGTTCGTCCATGGTGGGGATATCAGTCCCAATCGCCGGTAATGAAGAGTCGAGTGAAGGCAGATTTGTATCGATCGCGGGAAGTGAAATATCTGCGTCTGCGGAAGACCCTACTGAGGGTAGTTCCGTGTCAAAGTCCAAAGATGGAATGTGCGAGTCCATCGCAGGTAGCGAATGATCGATCGACGAGGTGGTGACATTCGCCGCAGGCGTGGGCGCAGATGGCTCAGTTTCTTCCTGCGGGCTGCCAGTGTCCACTTGTTGGTTGGTGTCCGCGACTGGTTGCTGGGTGACTGATGGAGGCTCAGTCATCGCAGCTGGTCCCTGATCCGAATCCGAGGGCGCCTGTGTTTCTTCTGTCGGCTGCCCACTCTGCGCGGCGGGTGGGCTAGTCTCTGTAGCTGGCGCATTCGACTCGGTGGGCACATTGGCTGGATCACCAGAGTTGTGATCCGTCGGTTCTGACATGTCTGGTCACGGTGATGCGTATAATCAAGGCGTAATATCGCCCGCCGTCACGTTCGGGATTAGTCCCTAGACGGGAACAGGCCGAGGTGGAGGTCAAAGATCGTGCCGCTTGTTGCTGAGTAGAGGCACCACACCAGATCGGTCGGGCTGGTACTTGTAAATCATTTATTCCCTTTCGGTCTGGCATAAATCGCGATGCGTTAGCAAGACTTTTTTCGCGTGGTAAAAGCAATCCAGCCATGGTCAAAGTTTTGCAGCAAAAACGCGTCCCATAATGCGCATTCGAATCGGTGTGAGCATGAAGATGATGTGCATCTAGCAGAACCTCCGGTTGGCTCTCCTTGTCATCCAGCTCCATGTGGAAGGTTATCAAGAGGGGAGCAAACCCAATCGGTGGGCAAAGATATGCTCTGCCACACAATCCTGAGCCCCGACCGAGTGCGAAATACACATGCCGCCTAGTTACGAGGCTCGATATTTGAAATCGCCAAGTTTTTGTAGAGCTCGTGCTAGCCGATCCGAGTCCGTCTGCCGCATTCTTCGTGCTAAGGCCCCGAAGACGACTCTTCTCGCTCACAGGCTCACGCCCAGCTGGAACACCATATCGCGGGGGTAATCTCAGGGAAATAAACGGTCTCGTCTAGGAGCAACATGATTGTGAAGGTACTGAAAAGGGGCCTCCGCAGCGCCTGCGTGGATGGGAGGGACATGCGACTCGAGCGAAGATAACGGTTTTGCTGGGCTGTAGAACGCGCGATTGGTTCAAAAAGAATGCACTCACCGGGCAAAGACGTATTGGGGTGTCTAAAAAGGGATACAGCACGAGTTGTCGAGAACTCTGTGTGTATGGGATGTCGGTGGCAGTCAGGGAGAGATGCGCGAAGTTGAAGCGAACCAAAGGAGCTTTCTTTTCCGGCGATTCAAGTCTCCGCTTCGACAGAAAAAAATTGGGGTGGCAAGTCTATACTACAACACCGACCCTGACCACGCCCAGAACTACACACTGAGTGATTATTTTAAAAGTACGCAGTTCGATAAGATCACTTTTAAATAAAATGTCCTTTGTGCTTTGACGTGTGGGGAAGTGGACCGTGTTTGTATACTGCCAGCGGTGTGATCTATGAGGCTATAATCACAGTGTATCGAAACATATTCTTAATATCTCTTTTATACCAAGTTTTCGAGCTTGATATGTTTCTTTTGTTCTTGACTTGATCTCCATATGCGTGGTGGTAATATTCATATGCCGAGGTACCTGTATGGAGAAGCCAGCAGATCCATTCCTCTCGAAAAGAAAGGGCTTGTGAGAGTAGACATGTCGGGCTCCCAAAAAAAATCATGTGTTTTGTCATGATTGCATGATTGTCCGAGCTAATTCGAGTATCATTTTTGGTTGGGCTGGCTCCAAGTCTCTGAGTGAAGCAGGTAGAAATAACGCGTCGCAACCCATTTGCGTTTGCTGCATTCAGTTTACCAGGCTTTTCATAGCTCATGCTGCAAATTTGGCTGCTCAGAAAGCTGGACTGGTGATGGTGTTCCCTGGAAAGGTATTGCCCTGTCGCGTATTATTTCCTCATGACTTTGGGTTTGCGCTTCTTGAAAACAGGTCCCGCTGCTTCCTCAGCTGGCGACTTTTCGTGTACTGCGGGCATAGAAGCCTCTCCAGACTCTTCTGTTTTAACTCGAGCGGGCTCATCTGTCTCCGATGTTTTCGAGTCGGGGGCTTCATTCTCTGTCTTTACAACAGAGACAGGCTGCTGTTTCTGCTCCTCATGTTCCTCGAGTTCCTCCTTTGCAGCTGTAGGCATAGCTGCTTTTGCCTTCTTCAGATCCTTGGTAGAAGCAAGAAGAGCATCCAAATCCTCGTCATCGTCCTCCGCGCCAGGGTATGTCTTCATTCTCGATCCCCACCCTTGCCTCGTGATGGGCTCAGGAGCATGCTCATTCTCCTCTTCATCTCCCTCATGCTTGCGTTTGCGAACACCAATAGACTTGGCAGCACCTTCCAGTCCCTCGGGTTCGATCTTGGTTTCCGAGAGCGTCTGCCACTCACCCGCCAAGGCCATATCCCTGCGATACTCCTCAGGGACGGCGACACCCATTTCAGCTAGTTGCGCAATCTGCTTTTTCCTTTCCTCTATACTGACAGGACGATCGGCCTGTTTGGGTGCTGGGGCCGCGACTTTTTTAGGCGTGGCGCTGGACGCGGAGTACCCGCCTCCCACGGCCTGGCGCAATCGCTCGACCTCGCTTTTTGCGCGAAGGGTCTCTCTCTCCTTGTTCTCATTGTTTTTATGTATGTCGCGGAGGAAGCGCTTCAGGCTGGACTGGTGTTTTCCGCTCGCCTCGTGTTGGGTTCTTTCGAAAGGTGTGTCGCGGATGAAGATCTTGCATTGTTTGCACCAATGGCGCGGCTGTGATAGAAACATCGGGTTAAAGACAGAAAGTGAAAGAGGCGAAAGGGTAACTTACTGCTGATTTCCAGTATTCGGCCATGTTGCAGGGTGTAGTGTAGTCTGCATGACGAAGTCGAGGTCCACGCGATAAGATCAAAGCTCCGTCAGACTAGTCCTAAAGCAGTAACACCGTTTGCTATAGAGGCAGGAGTCTGGGCCGTGCCTTCCTCAGGTACGAAGAGCTGTAGCGTAGCGTCTCATAAGGTAACGACTTGTAGATGTAATCTTTGTCTTGCAAACCTCTAATCCATTGTCACGAAGATGAACCAAAGTCTGATTTTTGTATGTCTACATGCCTCAGAGCATGAACTTGCTATGAAACCAATGCTAACAGGTTCAAGTCACAATATCACTGCAATCGCCCCGCCTCCACTACCATGAACTGGAACCTCCTCTGGGTCGTTGTCCTCACATATACCGTTTGGTTTATTAGGCGTATCGTCACTAAGATTGTTATTAGGCACTACATGGCCGAGTAAGTACAACCTCCGGAATCGATATGTACCAGTTCTGATAGGTTTAAGCCCTGAACTTTTCTTAACTGCCATGTTCATCCTGTATGGATTTGCAGATCATCCTATAGTTCGTACACCACAAGGCACCTGACGGAGAGGCGATCATGTTTTCAATCATCCTTCAATACATCATCATCATCATCATCAGCTTCTTCCTTCTTTCTCTATGCATGAGTCGTTTAAGGTGGGCTTTGGAAACTAAGGGGACTACTAAGAATGGAATAGATGCTTTGAACTCATTCATGCCTCTTATATAGGTCTGTATCTGAATGCAAAATGAAAAATGACACCTTTGACCACCAACTCCAGAACCAAGGTCACAACGCCGTATGAGAAAACTTAATTCTCATCACTGGTTCATGCTGCTGGCACGCAAGTACCGAGCGAAGCTGTTATCTTGATCTGATGGGTGTTCCTTCGAGCCAAGAGCCTGCTGGTAGCGCTGAGATAGACCTTCATCATTGCCTGCACTGGGACCTTCGTAGTCTTCCTCGCTATCATCCTCTCCATCAGCCAGTCCTCGCTTGATAATCTCATCCTCTTCTTCATCTTCAGCCTCACTAACAGTCTCGGGCCCAACCTCAGGGCCCTGGGCCTGTCTGCGACCAGATCCAGAGACATTCATGTCCTTCATCAGCTTGCCCAGTTCGATTTCCCGCTGGTTGGCTTTGTTCTCTTCGCGCTCCTTCTTTTTGCGCTCGAGTTCTGGCTTGTAGTCACGCTCAAACTCTTGTCGCTTCTCTTCCACAGCTGCAAAGAAATCATCAACGCCATCGCCCGTCATGGAGCTCACGCCCACAACGCTCAAGTGACGATAGAATTCCTCGAGCATCAGACTCATGCTGTTCAACAGTGATCCCATATATCCACTGCCGGCTCCAAATCCACCGGCAGCACCCTCGGTACCGAAGGCACCGGATTCTTCTTCCTCGCGCAAAGCCTGCTGGAACTTATCAAAGTCGGTCATCCATTCCTGAGCAAAATCGGCATCCTTGACATCGGTCTTGTTGAAGACCAAGATCATAGGGAGCTTAGTCTTGTAAAGAATGCTGCACGCATACAGCATGTTGCTCATAAAGGTGCTGGTCGAGCTGGCGCGGGGGGTATCGATAATGTATGCGATAACAGTTGGGAAAGACGAAGCGAGAGTCTCGAGGAGAATACTTCCGGATGCACTCCAGACGAACACCTCGATCTGGCCGGGTGTATCAACCAGGATATGTTCGATCGGTTTGGCATTCGGCTTGTTGGGATCCGGAGTGGTGCGCTTCTCCAGAAGAGCAATGATCTGATCGACTTTGGTGGCGAACAGATTCAGAGATGTAAGGATACCACCGTTAGGTCCTAGGTTATATTGACGCATCACTTCCTTGTAGTTGATCGAATCTCGGATATCGATGTTGCTGTCAAAGGGCACCGAGTGCACCGCGGGGTCGAGGTTCATCACATAGGGTACCGTTTTATTTGAGTGCAGGTAGGAGTTAATCCTCTGCATGAAGGTGGTTTTTCCCGAGCCTAAGCGAAGAAGATTGTCAATGATGCGGTGTTCCTGATTTGAGCTCTTGAGGCTTACCTGCCATGCCCACGCAGACGACGGACACCGGGTTCGACATGGTGAAAAGCGAAAGGTCCCTTGCTAGCTAGGTCTTTGATTTGAAGGGAAGGCTATTCCGAGATTATCGTGTCGTGTTATCTGATGCAAATGTTGTGGCGGGGGAAGTGAGGAGCTCAACTTTTTTTCTCGGAAATTCTGGTCGCGGGGAACCAGACGATCTGCCTGGACCGCCCGGCGCCAAACGTCATTCCGCATCAGCTCTTCTCCCTTGAACCATCACCACACGAGGAGCACGATGACATTAGAGGATTTTGAGAAGTCACTAGCGGAGGACCAGGGTCAGCGGGAGAAGGACAAGGACCGTCACCGGCGAGACCGCGACCGCGACCGCGACCGCAGCAGTGAGCGTTCAAGACATTCTCGCCATCACCGTTCCAGCCATCATCGGCGCCATTCGTCCAGATCCCGCGAGCGCAGGAGTGACCGGGATCATGAATCCAGCCATCGCGAAGACGATGGCCATCGTTCTAAGCGTTCACGCCACTCGACCGACCATGGAGACGATCGCGAGCATGAGCGCAAGCGTCGGCACCGGCACCATTCAAGCAAAGACGATGCCGAAACCGCACCTAAGGTGACCGTGGAGGAGCGCCCGACTCAGTTGAAACGAGACTCTTGGATGGAAGCTCCGAACTCTCTGGACATTGACTACGTCCACCGACCGGACCATCAACGCGTGCAGGAGGCTTTAAAGCCGAAGATGCTATCAGCTGATTACGAGCTTAAGATTCACGACAAGGAGCTCAATGAACACCTCCGCGATCTCAAGGAAGGGAAAGCACTCGCGGATATTGAAGAAGAGCCGGCGCAGCACGAGGTGGATTACACATTTGGAGATTCGGGGTCGCAGTGGAGAATGACCAAACTCAAGGGTGTCTACAGAGAGGCCGAAGAGACCGGCAGACCCGTAGACGACGTCGCCGCTGATCGCTTTGGAGACCTGCGCTCCTTCGATGATGCCCGCGAAGAAGAAACTGAACTGGATCGTCGTAAGATGTACGGCGAGTCCTACGTGGGCAAGGACAAACCGAGCGGAGAGTTGTTCCAAGAAAGGAAGCTTCAAAACAATGTGCGCAGGGATCCACACGAGCATATTCGCGATCCAGCAGATGAGCTCAAAACGGAAGGCCAGGGCAAGACGATGGAAACTGAGCCTCCGTCAAACACCACGCAACATTTGGACCTGACATCATTGAATCGCCTCAAAGCTCAAATGATGAAGGCAAAGCTGAAAAAGGCCCCTGATGCGGCTGAACTTGAAGAACAATACAATACTGCCGCCGCTGCCATGGCCAACCGCAAGGAACCCGACGTCGTGGTGCTCGGGGTCAAAGAAAATCGCATGCTTGCTGGATCAAGGAACGAGGTCAAGGCGGTGGATACGAAGAGGGGCCGCGAAAGAGGTCTAGTTCAAGATAACGAAGACATGACCATTGAAGATATGGTCCGCGAGGAACGCAAGACTCGAGGGCAAATGGGAGGTGAAGGAAAGCGGTTGGCAGAACGTATTACCCGTGATGGCCAGTTCGAGGTAAGTTGTCACCACCCTCCAGCAATTCTACTTTTTCCTAACATGCGTCTATAGAATGATCTGGAGTATATGGACGACAATGCTTCCAAGCTAGCCAAGCGAGTGCACCGATCGGAAATCGACATCAAGAGTGCGACAGTCAACGAGTTCCGCAAGATGAACCGGATCTTAGACAATTGCGCCCTCTGTCATCACGAGGACACTAATACACCTCCGATCGCTCCGATTGTGTCCCTTGCGACCCGGGTATTCCTGACGCTTCCTACCGAGCCCGAGATCAGCGATGGAGCTGCCACGATTGTGCCCATCCAGCATCGCACCAATCTTATGGAATGTGACGACGACGAGTGGGAAGAAATTCGCAACTTCATGAAGAGTCTAACCCGTATGTACCATGACCAAGGCCGGGATGTAATCTTCTACGAGAACGCAGCCCACCCTCAACGGAAACGGCACGCAGCCATGGAGGCAGTCCCTCTACCATACAGCCTTGGAGAGACGTCGCCTGCGTTTTTCAAGGAGGCAATTTTGAGCGCCGAGTCGGAATGGTCACAACACCGCAAGCTCATTGACACCCTGGCCAAAGCCAAGCAGGGCCTGGGAAGATCCGCATTTCGCCGCACACTCGTGAAGGAGATGCCTTACTTCCATGTCTGGTTTGAGCTTGATGGTGGTCTGGGACATATTGTGGAGGATGAGCACCGCTGGCCCCGTGGAGATCTGTTTGCACGAGAAGTCATTGGAGGCATGCTCGATGCGCCTCCGGACGTTATCAAGCGACAAGGCCGCTGGAATCGGGGTGATGATCGCCGGGTGGAACCGTTTAGGAAACGCTGGAAGAAGTTTGACTGGACTCGTATTCTTGTTGAAGGGTAGGAGAGTGTTTGCAGTCTATAATACGGCCCCTAGGCAGGCTCAACGCAGCATAAAGGAGAACGTGATAGTACCTTGAGACAGTAAATAATCTCTGTAACCCAAGATTGAGGTTCTCTAGGGCTCCGCCAATTTGCCGAACTTGCCGAAGAAATAATCTGCCAAATGCCCAGACCTCGGAATGTGTAGATCGAACTGTATCTATGGCTATTGCCTCTATCAGTCCACTAAGGCATGTAGTAGTAAGTTAGGGCGCGGGTTCGCACTTCGTAAATCAATTGAGGCCATTCTATTCGCAAGGCTCTGGCATTCTGCGCGGGGAACTGTCAGCGATAACGGTCTGGCGCGGGGCCCAGTCATATTCTCGGCCGATGTCTCATATATCCCAACTCTTTGAGCAGGCACCTTCTTTCTTCCCTGTATACCTTCTCTCGTTGGATTCAACTTCTCGGGTTTGAATATCCCGGTTACGAGCTCGTTGTGACTCATAGAATCGCCTACCTCTTCTCCCAGATAGCCGAATTCAGGTGTCTGCCACGTTTCTTATCAGTAGGTCGAGCGCCTTTCCATGACATATCTGCGTCTTCTTTTGTCTATAAGCAACACTTCATGGTCTTCGCATTGCATACCCGGGCTATACATCGCCATTGAGTGTCGTGCGAGGTTCTTACCTGCCCAAAAGGATGTTCAGAGATTGTTGGTGGATCAGCACAAACTAACAGCTTGCATTGCAGATTTCCATATAAACAGCTCATCATGGGATCCGCAGATGCCAGATCCAAGATCTTACTTCTTGGAAAGATCGACCAGTGAGCCGCCAGACTGGCTCGTTTATCCCAACGCTGACAAGTTTAGTGCACATAAATCATGGGATACGCTGGGTGAGCTTGGCGAATTGGTAAAGCCAACCGCCACCAATCGAGCCGACTTCATCCAAGAGTGCCGAGATGGGAAGTATGACGGTGTCGTCGCTGCCTACCGTACTCACTTCTCCGTTGCCATCACAGGCCCGGTAGACGAGGAGCTAGTGAACGCGCTTCCAAGCTCTCTGCAATATATTGCCCACTGCGGTATGGCCCAATATCGACCGTCAGTTCAAGGTACTAATCTTCCATGATGAAACAGGGGCTGGTTATGACCAAATCGATGTCCACGCGTGCACTTCGCGCAAACCCATGATTCGCGTATCTAATGTCCCCACCGCCGTAGACGATGCGACGGCCGATGCGAACATGTTTCTTATCCTCGGTGCTCTGCGAAACTTCAATGCTGGTATGCATGCTCTACGTCAAGGGAAGTGGCTTGGCCAGCCTGCGCCGCTGCTCGGCCATGATCCCGAGGGAAAGACCCTGGGGATTCTGGGCATGGGTGGCATTGGACGTAACCTGATGAGGAAAGCCGAAGCTTTCGGTATGAAGGTCATTTATCATAACCGTCGCCAGTTGAGCGAGGAACTTTCTGGTGGTGCTCAATATGTCACTTTTGACGAGCTCCTGGCTACTAGTGATGTGCTCAGCTTGAATTTGCCGCTGAATGTAGGTATTTCCTGTGGATACGTCAAGGCGTTCAGGATGCTAATCTTTTCTAGAAACACACTCACCATATTATTGGCAAAGATGAGTTTGCTAAAATGAAAGATGGGGTGGTTGTCGTCAATACGGCTCGCGGTGCTGTCATGGATGAGGCTGCGCTGGTCGAGTCTCTGGACAGCGGCAAGGTGTTTTCGGCTGGTCTTGATGTTTTTGAAGAGGAACCCGAGATCCACCCCGGCCTGCTCAGCAATCCGAGTGTAATGCTAGTGCCTCATATGGGTACCTGGACGATCGAGGTGAGCTCCACAACCCGAGTCGCTGCGCACTTGGATCTTGAAGCTGACATTCTATAGACACTAACTGCGATGGAGGAATGGGCTATTGGTAATGTTCGTCTGGCAGTGACTACTGGCAAGCTGAAGAGCCCGGTCTCTGAGCAGGCTGACTTGTAAATTCATACTCTAAATACGAAGATCGTCCTTATATAGATTTGCCGCGTATGAATCTAGAAGTACATAAGACGTGCATGTTCCAAGGTTAGTGGGCATTCAGTCTAGTTCAGTACCCCGCAGAGATGCAGGAAGCAAGAATCCATGTATTATATTGATCAGACAAGACTATTATCATTCCTTACAGCCAGCCCATTGCAATTACCAAGTCGTGTCTCATTAAGTCATATCTAGACAGGTAGCATCGAAATCAACCATGTACCTTCACAACAACTTCTCGTCCAAGTCGCGCTCATCAAACGGGTCTCCGAATTCATCTAAAAACGAAGTAATTAGCAAATGCCACCTCCAAACCAATCCACAATACATACGTAGGTTAAAGTCCTTGTCCACCACATGCTCCATCGCGCGCTGATAGTCTTCTTGAGCACGCTTGGTCTGCCATGGCGCAAGGTGCTGTTCTGATCCTGCTCGAGCTTTCTGTGCAGCGTTGCTCTCAACTTCCTTGGGATCGACAGTTGCGGGGTTATCGGGTATTTGTTGCTGAGAACCCGGGGGAGAGAGCTCGGATGCGGCAGCAGGAGTGTGAGTGAAAATGGTTGGGGTGCGGGCACCAGCTTCATTTCCATCTGAGTCTGTAAGTAGTGAATCGATGGAAGACGCCATCTCGGAGTCGCCGTCTAGATCTTTGGAATCTGTGGAGACGTGAGCGGAGGGTCGGTAATTGGTTTGGATATGGACCTGGGAAGAGGGGCGGGGGGGCAGGCACAACGTAGCTTCACGGAGCCGACGATGCTCGAACAATTTTCATGCAAAAGTCAGATAGAGAGGATCAAACTTACCAATGGCCATTTTTGCGGTGCATGAAGTGAGCTTAATAGATCGATGGAATTGGCGGAGAGCGGAGATCGACGCGGCGTGGGCGGTGACCGTTTGGGCACATACGATTTTTCTCTTCCTGACATCCCTATATACGCGGGCATATCGTTGGGTTATATTTTGTCTTTGCAACTGCATCATTTTATCTCTTACTTCCCTTCGCCTTTTTACTTACCGTGTGCCATGAGCGCAAACGCTGAGGTCCCCAACGCATGGGAAGACGACTGGGAATCCCAGGCAGATGTAAGCAGTCCACTCTCCGTTATGTTAAATGTATACTGCTTTGAATCTAGAAAGACATGCTGATGGTGTGGTCCAGATCCTAGCGACCAAGTCAGCCCCAGAGCCCGAGAAGAAAGTCTCCTCTAAAGTCACCAAAGCACAGCGCCGCGCGCAACAGGCGGAGTTTAACCGACAGCTATGGGCAGAGGCGTGCGTTGTTTCTCTCTATAAACCAGTGATGATCTCGAGATTAATTCAAATTATTATGGCAGCGAAACCCCGCAAACATTCCACTTCGTTGAGGCACGCTCCGATGCTGTACCTCTCAAGCAGGACATCAAGCCGGCCGTCACCCTCCTCAGCCGAAGACCGCAAATCGCAACTCGGCAATCTGCAGCTGGAGTAGATGGGGCAACAGCCGGATTTAAACAGCTCGGCCTAGATGGCGAAGAAGGCAATTCGGATGACGAGTCGAAGCCTCGGGAGCCCACGCCGGAAGAACGCCAGGCAATCGCACTCAGGAACCGGGAAGAAAAGCAGCGCAAATATGAGGAAGTGCGCGAGAGACTCTTTGGCAGTCCGTCTGCTACGACATCTGGCACTTCGTCTGGAAGTACAACCCCGCCCCGCCAAAATTCGTCAGTAGACAGCAAGGGAAAAGGCAAGGGCCGTGGTGGTCGCGACTACCAGAAGCGAGACTCTTCTACAGCTGTGAATAAGTCCAGACATCTCTATGATCCGTCGACGTCTGCCAGGTCGAACGGACCGCAACTACAAAGGCGAGAGCGCCAATTGGGTCGGGGCGACACCGAGAAATCACCTGCTCCACAGCAGCCGACTCGGAGCCCCCGTGGACCGGATGGCAGTGGTAGGGGTGGCTTTGGATTTGGCAACAGAGGTGCGCGAACAAGTTAAAGAGTGTACTACATTGTATCGGACTATCATCACTTCGCCCGTGCTTACTCCCGCGACCAGCGGCGGGAGAGAGCGAGGGCACCCCGTTCTTCGTTTCCCGTCGAAGAGAACGCTATCCTCGCATTCAAGGAAGCCCGCGTCCCGAATTGATTGCATTTGCAACCTGAGAAGTATTCGGGCGGTTCTCTGTCAGACAACGTGTCAGCGACGTGCGGTCTGGCGTTGGATTGATCAAGGGCACTCACCGGCATAACGCTCATAGCTGTCAAGATAGAGCCCATCTGCACTGGTCGTTGCTTGGACATGCTCATTGGTCTCGATGGCATTCACCCATGAGGCCCATCTTGTTCCCTCCTCGGCATCTGGCCAACCTCGATAGGGCTTCAACACGCGACGGAGCCGAAGTACCCATGGGGCAGCCTGGATGTCCACAAAGGAAATCTGCGATCCCATGAAGAATGGCCCACGAGTATCTGCAGCTGTCATCAGCTGGTTGAACGCATTTCGAAGCTCCTGTGCATTGGCAATTTGTTTCTGCTGGTCCTGCTCCTGTAGGACCCGGTAAAAGTTTGGCACAATGTTGCGGTTGATCTAGAGACTATCAGCAATGTTCGATGACAGGAGTGAGAGTGCTTGCTGACATGATCTGCCCATAGCCGGCAGTGAGCGCGCAACTTTGCATCTGTGGGCATAAGTGACGTGCCAAGGTTCAAGTCCTCCAGCTGTTGTGCGTTATTAGCATTGTACGCGGAGGCGTTGATACCTGGAATGGCAGGCTCCTCACATATTCCATAAGCACTGTGCTTTCATAGCACCCCCAGTCGTCGTGCCGCAATGCTGGCACAAGCCCCCGTGGGTTCACCTCCAGCAGTGACTGGGGCTTCTTGTATGGATCTACTTCAATATACTGATAAGGAATGCCTTTCAGTTCAAGTGCGATCCAGACACGCTGCACGAAAGGGCTGGGAGAAAGAATCATCGAGTTAGCTGGACATTGATGCTATCATCGGGCCATCTGCATAATGCAGTGAGAACCCAACTCACCAAAAGCAGCTGCCATACAGCTTAAGATTCGTCTCGGTTGAATGGCGAATCACTGTAGCGGCGGCCAAGCCTGTCGCTTTGGTGTGGTATGACTTCTGCGTCTGATGAGCGTCGGCCATGGCTCGATACTGCAAGAGATAGATTAGTAAATCTTTCACGAATCAAGAATGAATTCAGAAGCGATCATTAGACACACGTCCGGGAGACTTAGTGCAGAAAAGAACAGTCAAGATTGCAAATGGAAGTGCATGTTGATATGACGTAGCCGATCTTGCAGAGAGCAGCGAAGCCCCACCGAAGACTTGCAACGGAGACAGCAAAAGTGAACATACCGACTTTTTTCTCTCCTTATCCTCTTTCATAAAGTGTCTTTGGACACTATTCTTTTTAATACGGTCGCTATCCTCGAGTGTATGTCGATGACCGCCTCCCACCCCTTCACTTTTCCCATTGGCACCAATTCCATTCACGCGCTGGATGGTGAAATATCGCGCTCCGTTCGCCCCAGGATGATCATGTGGGAGATTGGGCCCCGGTGCCAGCACTCCAAAGGGCTGGTTTTCCTGACCCGGAAACGAGGTGTGGATTCCAGGCAAGAACTCAGCAGGCAGCGATTCAAACCCGCCAGTTGTATCTATAACCCCGCTGCCGGGAAAGTATTCCGTAATCTTGATTTTGACGTCGCAGAGATCTCGCTCCCTTGCCGTGCGCTTACGCTTTTTCTTGGTTGGGTCGTCTGTTTTGGGCGTCCCCGGAGGCCGGCCTTTCAGGCGACAGTCCCAGTAGTGGGATACAAGTGGTCTGCGCTTGTAGCGTTGGGTAGAACGATGGGAGTAGACGTTGTCAATGTGAGGGAAGTAGGTCTGGAATCTGTGAAACCGGGTCTGTCAGAAAACATCGAAGCTCGGGGGAATCCATTGCAATATGAGATAGCGTACTGATCTTCGCTCAAAGTGATCGTCTCGTCCACATGGAACAATTTATCCCTCCAGTACTCCAAATCAGGTGGATCCAGGATCAGCTTGCCTGGTAATTGTCCAGCAAGGCTCGTAGAGGCCATCGGGTCGGGTGTCAATCCGCCATAACTTGGCTGCTGAAAAGACGGGAGTGACTGGAGCAAGGGGATTCCATCGTCTGCAGTAGCTTGCGCGTTGCTTTCCAAAGCTACGGCGTTCTGTGCCTGGGTCGCATTCTGTAGAGGCTGGTGCGGGTCAACATTGCCAATGGAACGGAAGGACGCGAAGGGCTGCGAGTCGGGATGGAAGTGGCTAAGCTGCGACAGGCCCTGTCCTTCATCGACAATTCCGATCGATCCTAATGAGTGCGAGGAACGCAGCTCGGAATCCATGAGTGGAGTGTGTCGCGCTGCTTTTGGCGGGTGCGGAGAAGAAAGGACGGGCGGTTGAAGCGGCGTTGCGGTTTCCGCGTATTGGGATTGGGGCTGCAACTACACACCTTCAGTAACTATAGCTACATCTCCAGTATTAATATTGGTACTCTTTTGCAGAACTCGCCTAGCAGAGCCTAAATACTGCTCTGAATCTACAAAATTAAAAGGGACATTCAAGGATAAAATTCAAGCCATCTCATTCTTCCCAAACTCCGAAACTTCCATGTCCAGTAAACCATGCGAATACAGATTCTAGCAATCTTGCAGTCTTCAAGCCTAGAGGCCCTTCTTCCCAGCGTGCTTCTTAGCAGCCTCTGCATTGGCAAATGGGAACCCAGCGGTTCTCTTATCGGCCCCGGTCCGGGAACTGATCCTGCCACCACTGCTCCCAAAGAGCACGCACCACAGACCAATGCCAGCAAGGATCGAGTGCACTACTACCGCCGCGAGGAACGCTCCTTGCTCTTTGGGAATATACCAAGTGTATGCATAGCAGGCCGTTGTGACGTGGAAGACTGAAGTCACCATAAGAGTCGGCAGAGCATATGGTGATCTTGGGTCCGCCTCATCAGTTGTGACAGATCCCGAGGATGTGTTTGTCAGAGGGACCGAGCCCGTCAACATCGCAGTCAAGACCGCAAGCGTCAGAAGGCTGAAACCCAGGCACCGAGCAAGGTAGAGCTCGATAGCTTTAAGACGGCAAACGTTAGCATAGACTTGGGGGAGGTTGACTGCCATCTCAGAGAGCGGCGGGGATCACGAACAGGAAGCAGATCGAGTCTCATCCAGTAGCATGGGCACTATCATGCTCGGACCGGCGATCAAGGTCAAGCTCTGCAAGGAAAGCCATCCGGCTGTCGCGTATGTGTATGCGTGGAAGACCTTTTTATCTCGGGTTAAACAGCCGCATCAAAGCAGACGATGCCCTCACACACCAAGCAGAATGTATGCCTAGAGGTAGCTCCATGTGCGGGCACCGACGATGGGGCTGGTAGCTTACATCCATATTGAGTTGGTCGATATGAATTAAATTTCAAATTTCCGTAGTAAAAGTCAACTGCGAAAGTTGGTTGCAGAGTGGGAGAGGTTAAGTAAAGTTGAGAGCTTGTTCAGGTAATGAGCTTGCGAGGCTGTAACCCATATGACGTCATCCGATTTGTCTCGTTTGCACCGCGATCATCTCTTACCAAAAGCTTCATCGGCTCAGACACACCATAGCGAATTGCCCTAGCCACCTTAGAGGGTATACTCGATTTCGGAACCAAGCTCTTAGATACTTCAATGAAGCCAGTTTTATAATACTCGAGATAGCAGAGAGCAATGATCACCTGGTAACATTCAACGCATCATACCATCCACCAGCGACAACAACCACCGCCAGGAAACCAGTAGACTGGACACCATAAAGCTGTTATGGAGAAAAGAAAGAAATATAGAAATGTGTTGATCTAGCTGTGTCTGAGTTATGTAGGGGTCAATAGAACTAAGTTTGGTGGGGACTGTAGATAAGTTGGGGAAGTGGGGCTGGCTCCCCTTATATCTCAGTAAATTGTTTGTTTTTCAACCACCCCTCCACAATTACCTAGTGGTTAAGCCGGTACCCAACCCAGGCAATACCACTAGAAGATCGGGTTCAAATCCTGAAGCCGGCACCATCATTATTGGGGCCCTTCAGAGATCGGACTCCGATGAGGGATGGCCTTCTTTTTTGCTTTTTTTTTCTTATGACATCTCTGATACTTTGAACTATTGATGCGCTACCTTTCCTATACTCGTATTCTTATAATGTCGCAAACCCCGAGTCATGATCGCTAATTTTGAGGAATCTGTCCTGACTTATGCTAAGGCGCGTGACTTGTAAATAGACTCCCATATGAGACTTTTCTGTGCACTGCCCTATATCGCTTTGCCAAGGAAGCCAAGAAAGATAACGCTGCCTTGGTAGAGAAAAATGAGAATTATATTAGCCATCTAGATTAATTCTCTACGGTACTAATCGTCATATACGAGGAGGCAAACCGGTGATCTCTCCTACTCCTTCGGCAACCTCACCTCCAAGTTCTCACGGTACTCTAGCGCTTTCAATACTGCTCATTTTGTATCGACAAATCTTAGCTTCTTCCCACTTCCCTATATGTCTACATGTTTCGGCAAGATTTTCTCCCAGTAATAGACCTGCGGGTTTCCTTTGATTCCTGACACCTAAATACATATCCACGGATGTAGGCTCATGTATCTATTACAAAACTCCACTCGTCATCATTCTTTTATGCCTCTCAATCTGCATCAATTTGTCACCGCGGACGTTACAATCAATCAGTCGCCGTGCACCGCAAAGAGCGCCATTTAATCGCATTATCTGCGGCCTCGGGGGCGGGAGAAAAAGTCGTGCAGCCTGCCCAGCTCGTAATCATGGCCGAGTAACCACCGCCGCTTGATTGACACTCATCTTCGTACATAAGACAGGAACCGTGTGAGAGATGATGAGACAAAACCACGATCTCCGGTAAGTTGTCACAAGAACTCGTCGTAAAGCCGCCATCAGTGTAATATCGGCACGAAACGCCGGTGTCAGAGTATTCCTCGAGTCCGCTACGAACGTCGACACAGTCTTTTGAAGTAGGGCCTTCCAGGATATAATAATCGCCCTCGCAGCTGACCTTGGAATAGGCTACAAGGGTCCATGTCGTTGGAGTCGCACTGGTAGTAGTTGTGGATTGGGTCTTGGTTGTGGTTATGGTCTCGGTTGTGGTTTCGGACGTAGCCTTGGTGAGTGTGGTCTTCGTTGCGGACTCTGATGCTGTCGTATTCGTGGTTTGCATGGGTTTTGCGCCATATTTGTCTAGACAAGCAAGACCATAAGCGCAATAACCTCCCTTAACACACTAAGATTATTGTCAGCTTTAATTGCAAACTAATTTAATCAAGAAAGACTTACGCATGCACCCCATAGGCATGGATTCAAAGATGCGATGTCAACCCCGTTACTCGGTCGCGGTGTCCCTGGTACTTGGGGACCACATGTAGCCTGCGGAAGAGCAACGGGTATTGGAGGATAGCCAGCGCTCAAGCAAACAAACTTCCCTCGGTTATATCCGTCACAGCCATCCCAGTCGAGCGTGTTGGCATTATATTTCTCAATCTCCGCAACAGTGATTCCATGCGCCTTGGCAATACTTTCGCAGGTATCTTGATATTGCACCACATATGAAGCACAAATACCCTGATTATCTGCTGTCGGCTGAGAAAAAGTCATAGTGGCAAAAAGCAGCCCGTACAGGGCGCAATGGAGAAGCTTCATTTGAAAGGCTGACATTCTGAATGCAAGAGAGATCTTCGTTGACCGAGATATTTCTGGCTCGCAGCATCCTATTCTATATAGATTTACATGAAAGGGAGATCAACCCGTCGCGACCTCGGGAGCATCGGGGAGGATGCTTAATATAGACCGGGAACTATATGAAAGCCAGAAGATGCTATATACGGGGTCGAGTTCATTATAACAACATTAAATTTCCGCCTATCCTGCAAGCCCCGAGAAAGGGCACCATATGATTGGATGCCCAGGAGAGCTGTAGTTTTCTGTACCTCGATGAACAAAGCTCTGTGTTTCATAGTGCATCAACCGCGTTCAAAGCGACCTTTGTTTCTGGCCGCATCGTTGGCACACTATAGGACCACATATTCGGACTAGCGTGGTTCTATAGAGATAAAACAAATCTATGCCGATGACAAATGTTACTTAATGAAGCACAAATATCGAACATCATAGTGAACATATCGACAGCAGAAGTTGCTTACGGGTCACTTCAGCACCTAGTTGCATCCACAAACAAGCGGTATGTATGCAGGTCTTCAGCTAGCCACGCAGAAAACCTAGCGATCGTCGACCCACTTCCAAGGTTCGACATCTCTACAGTAGTGCGTTCCACCCGTTGTGACGCAATCATACTCTCTACTAGGACGGCTGTACACTGTCTGTCCAGATATTTGAACTACCCACTTAGTTATACCCCACTGCACTTTACCTATTTAACTATAGTAGTTCTGTAACGTATTTAACTGATATTACCCCCCTAAATAACCATTATGTAGTATGTATGTGTTCTGTTCTGTATAAAAACCGCTATATAAGTGGGAGTTCAAATATCTGTCCAGGCAGTGTACATACATACAAGCACCTTGATGCCGACGGGGCATGGGCCACTGAAGCTCACTATGTACAGTATTTCGTTTGTCGAGTGGGGAAATGACGTGTGCTGCAACTCCGAGCTGAGGGTTCAAGAGTGGGTCAAAAACTCACGAGATCTTGGAATCAAGCAATATATATTCGGACTCCTTCCCGTGGTTTTCTAAACCCGCAATCACCTATATCTGTACATCAAGAACGCAGGATTTCAATATCTTCCCTTTATATCCCCCATAACGACTATCAAGCTCTTCGATACATAAAATGGCTGTCCGTGCTTTGAGTGGGTATGTATGCTTTTAAATACTATCCTTTATGTGCAAATACTGATAGGTTCTAGATTCGGGCAATTCCATACACTTATCAATAGCGGCAATGTTATCATCATTGACTTTTGGGCGAGTTGGTGCGGGCCTTGCAGAATGATCTCACCCATTTTTGAAAAGCTGTCGGAAAGCATATCTGGTCCAGGTTTCTATAAAGTGGACGTCGATGAGGAGCCGGAAATTTCCCAGGAAGTTGGTATCCGATCCCTGCCGACATTTACGGCTTTCAAAGATGGAAGAAAGGTTGGTGAGGTAGTCGGTGCCGATCCTGCAAGACTTAGTAATCTGGTGGGGCAATTTGCTTCCTAAGGCAATGATTTTGTGTCCTATCAATGTCGGAAAGTCGATATTATATGTACCTTAAGCTGTTTGTTGGTCACTGAAACCCAACTCAACCAAGAGTCCAATATGTGAAAACTTATCCTTTCGTTACCGAGGTTCACACCTGACAGCGAGCTCCTATCTCCAGAATTTGACTCTAAATTGCCGCAAGTCGGTTATTTTGCTGCATTCGTATGAGAAATGGGAGTAAGTAGATGAGCTCGAGTCAGATATTTGATTCTCGCGTCAGTTTGCATACTGAGAGATATACGTCGTACTGAAGGGGATGATTTTGATGCTTGGCTGCAGGGAGGATCGAGGTGGTATAGTGGGTTCACAGGTTGAGAAGCTTGGGGAAGAGTTGGCGAAGTATGTAGAGAATGTTGGTATATGGCATGCATAGCCATACTGATGCCTCATTGAAGAGGCAACCATGTACGAGCATTGCTGTATGCCTGGTCCCATTCAGGACCAGTCTGATTCAATGTAGTCGCACGTCTACCTGCTAGGGACCGTTGGAGGATCCGAGCCCAACAAGCGGTGAAGTTTGTTTCAGTGTCATGTTACATAGAAAACTGACTCCAATGGAGTCGGCATATTATCCCCTCCGAGTCACAGAAAAGTATCATCTCGATTTATTCGAGTATCCTGCTTCATAAGGTTTCACCTTCATCATTCCTTCTTTAGGCCTGTATTTTCTCAACAAAATACATGCTATCAGGCCTCAGTGATATATGTAAAGTATGAACGTGCTTCGAGAAGGTGGTTTAAGCCATCAAAGTACAAGGAACTGAGGTTGCGGTGAAAGCCACCAATGTCTCGCTTCATATAGAATGTCATCGCTTTTGCAGAAATTTCCAATTAGCTCTCTAGTAAGGAGGGCATTATTTTCTGGGAAACAAGTAGCAAGAATGTGGAAGTATAACTAAGTTCGAAAAGTACTGTACTTCCTCTTCGTTACTTTCTCTTTACCAATTCCTCTCCATTACTTTCCCTTCATCACTTCCTCTTCACTCTTATTGCTTTCCCGTCCTCAATCTAATTGATCACATGATGGGTGTAACGCAGAGATGTCCATGAGATTCCTTGCAAACAAAATCACACAAACAGATGCATCCTTCCGTCTCATCCATGTCCACCGTGCATCAATGCAATCCATACATACAGAGAGGCATCACTCAATGTAAAGCACCTACTCTAGCACATACAACTCAAAACAGCCCTTGCAGACCGCTATCGTGGAGGCCATGGAGTGGTTGACGGGGCAACGGGCGGGTCTCGTGCTGGCACTAAAAGCAAAGCCGTCGGCATCATGACATTTGCCCTCATCAAAACACCTGAGGACCTAAGGCTGTGACTAGACGTCGCGTTCTATGCTTTCGCATTTTATATTTTAGGATTGAATTATCCCTACTTATCGCCAAATACAGCTTCAGGAACCGAGGCTCCCTTTGGCTACATTCCAACGGTGATTTGACACATTCCGCACATGTCAACAACAATGGACACCGATCCTGCCCAGCCGCAGGCCCAGAAATGGTGTGTGAAATCCTTTCTTTATTTCTCTAATCCTTGAGCCCTTCGTATTGTATTCCAAAATTGGAAGACAATTGCATGCCTTTCCTGGTCAGGGGCTGTTCCTCTTCTTGATTACCCCGTGGCCGGCGGTGTACACAACTTCCTGTCGCGAAAATCCCAAACCTAGCAATTTCACCTCGCTAACAGTGAGCGCTTTTGCGCCTCTTTTACTACAGTGGCCCCAACGATCCCGAACAAGAAAATACCTTCAGGTTTACTCCCATCAAAGCTATAAAAGCATTGCCCCGCCTGTGGGAACGCAAACCGGCGACCCCTTTCCAGGGCGGAATCAAGTCGAAGAAACTGTGGAAAAGGTTCCACGCGTCTTTCTCCAATATGCAGTCGCTTCAACAATCGAGCGCGTTGGAGAAAAACGCATTCCAGACCGCCATGAATCCATCTCCGATCAACCCGTCCAAGGATAATACATATTCGCGCGGCACCAAGCGCCTTCGTGTCGGTTCCGATGGCTCAGATGACAGGGAAGATATTGGTTTCCAGCAGCCCGGACGCTCTTTTCTTGAGACCAAGTGGGATTCGGAAATGCGGAAACGACGTGAGTTTGGTCTCAACAACGTCGGGGTCTGTTTTATCGCTAACGACGGGTTGCAGGGAAATTACCCGACGTGCCTTTTGATATTTTCGACGAGAAGTTGCATCACAAGCCAACTGTGGCTTCGGGCCAGCTTGATGGACCCGCCAATGACAGCGGCGAATACGATATGAAACATGGCCTTGGTGATACTGAGTTGACTGCATCACCCACACCATCCAGCCATCGACGAAGCCCTCCTAAGGCGACAATTTTCCAGGATGCCCTGCAGCTGGAGAACCTCGATTCGCCGGCCGAGCCTATCGAGAGCCAGGATTCTCAACCGACAGACCAAGCACAGCACGAAAATATCAACGGTGCAATGGAGGAGGACAGTCAGAACATAGCGCCAACACCTACAAAGGTCGTGCGAGACCTGACTCAAAAGCAGGAGGGAACCCTGGTGCGATCAGCGCTCCGGAGTTCGTTGGATGGAGAGGATGCCGAGCTGCTGAATGATTTCCTGTCAAAGGCCAAGGCCAAGCGTGCGGCTAAAGCGGCGCTGGTGAATTTCGAAGAGGGTGCCGCTGAAGCATCACCAAGCCCCGAAGAGTCGCCGGAAGAGGCCCTCACACCGCGGTCACGGCGCGCTTTGGAAGATCTGGACGCAAACTCGCCCTCGCCAGTCAAGCCTCTGGCCTTACCGACCAAAAGCGAAGACATGTTCGCCGACGTTGCTCAGGGACATGCAGTCAGCAAGGACGCCCTGGACGACCAGCCGGCCCCTGCAAGCTCCACATGCCGACGAAGCACTCGTGTCAAAGCTCCTGCAGTCAATACAACGGCTGTGCGCAACACTATTGCACTCCGCCGAGCAAAGGGCACCGAGTTTGTTTTCCTGCAGCGAACCGAGGCGCAACAGCTGGCCCTGGCTACCAAGAAAAACACCCGCATCAACAGGGGTGACTCGGTGATGCCCAAATACGCTCTCCAGGCTATGGCCGAGCAAGGAAACGAAGATTCTGTTACAGTGCAAGAGCGATCAGACTGCAGGGGCCCCAGCAGCCGACGACGGACTCTAAGAAACGTCTCTTGGAATGACGAGCGCCTTGTGGAGTTTAACGATGACAAACAAATCCCAGAGCCGGAGGACGAAAACAGTGGCAGCTGCTACAGTGACATGGGAAATGCCGAGCGCTCAGAAAAGAAACCATCAGCCAGTGGCCGCAGCAGTCGTGGCCAGGTGCAAAAGGCAAGCTATGAGGCTGCCAGCGTGGAGTCCGAGAGCGGCTCGACCACTCTAACCACTGCATTAGCTGCAACCCCACGATCTCGACGGATGCGGCGCCTGGGCGACTCCACCGGTGTCTCCGGTACCCCCGTAAAGACTGGCAGCGGCCATATCAACAAACCCGCAAGCGCCTCCACGGCTGCTGATGAACCTTCAACTCCCCCGAAGGCTCGCCGCAAGCTGGTTCCCAAGTCCCCCAGCTCGTCGCTCCCAGCTTCCGGTTTCAAGGGAACTTCTAGTATCCCTACGCGCAGCATAAATAAAACTGCCAGCGAGGGAACCAAGCGAAAGGGCATGCTCCAGTCTACTGCAGGGTGTACGCCCATGCCACGCCGCGTTCGAGCGAGGAGTTGATCATATACCAATGGCCGATCGGCGTTGGTTATGGTTTTGTATATACCTAAGCATTTTGATGCTTCGATCCCCATGCACAGTGGGGTTTTGCTTTGTTTTGTTTTTGTTTTTACAAGATACCATTGCTGTTTGTTTTGCTTGAGCTTTGTTACTATTGGTTTCTAATGCATTGGAAATTGTTCTGATTGATGATCAGCGCCGTAGCTGCAGTCTAGACTGCACTTGGACTCATGCGAGACGACGTCTGTGTCGCGCTACTGCACCCCGGTCTTGATGTCTCCCTATCTGATCGATTTTGGTAGTATGCAGTGACTCCATCCGCTAGTGCTATACTAGCCCTCCTTTCTGCGGGGTATTAGTCGATTCTCGAGGTTTGTTCAGCGAAGTGTCCGGCCTTTATGGGGATAGTGGAGCAATTCTCATGCCTGACTATGCAGTCTACAACAGCTGGTCATGAGAGGTTTAGATTCTGGTACCACTAGTCCTGTGGTTCCGATGGATGGTAAACACCGTGCTGATATGGGATCCTGGCAAACATACTTGTCCAACTAGATACTTTTATCTCCATCTATGACGGGGTTCCTATATGCACATCTTGTCCCAGACCAAAGCACTTCGTACTATACGAACCAGACTCGGGATGCGGGGCTCAACACAAAGCCAAAGTTAAGCAACACAGACCCCTAGCCGTAATCCCGAAACCACCAGGCCACTCATCAGCTCATCATAGCATTAGTAACTAGTATTAAGTAACTACCTCGTTGACACTCGACTCCCATCAGTACCGAGTACGGAACGCAAGACGCAAAACAATTGTCAAAGCGCATCCACGGCCCGCACCAAACCACATCCGGCACTCGGTGATATAAATCCAGCCCACTCCGGCTTCACCCGGTTACATGCAGGGAATGAGCGGGCCACCGCTAAGACCGTGGCGCAGGGGAGACTTTGAGCCACATGTATAATGACATCGTGCATATGCCGGAGCACTCTGCTCCCGTTTGGATTGAAATGACTTTCGCTATGCTTGCGTATTAAACAATGGCCTCGTGAATGTCAGGGTGGAACTCGTTTATTTTCGAGCCAGACACGGGGTAACATCGGAGATCGAATGTTTTGGGAACGGGAATTCTTTGGCTTGGGAGGTGGGTTTGGTTTTGACTTTTGGATCCTTGGGGATTTTGAAAATACGTGGTCTGTACATTCAATACTAGGCTGCAAATTGGGTTATGCAAGTTGACATTTGGTCGGAGTCTTATTTGTGGACTTGCGGACAGAATGTGTGGAGAAGTGGGCGTGGATCCGAGGACGTGGTGAGTTTACACTTCCCTCTCGAGATTCGAGGGGTCTACGAGGGAAGACGAATTTGTATATTCGGTTGACCACTGTCGCAGTCGAGGATATAATTCATTCTTCGTGTTCCCCAAAGGGTACCCAAAGGGTACTAGGTATCATCGCTATCATCGCTTTTGATTGATTTAAGCAGACAGGTTCTTGGCGGTCTCCTCGGGCCAGACATCGTGGCCGAAGGTGTCCTTCATGTTGACGAAGCGGAAGTGGCGGCCCTCGGCCACCTTGTTGACAGCCTCGAAATCTTCATCGGACAACTCGATGCTCTTGAAGTTGGACTCGATACGCTTGGGGTTGGAGGACTTGGGCAGCACGACGTAGCCGCGGCGCAGACCCCAGGCAATCAGCACCTGGGCGAGGGTGTTGCCGCCCTTCTCGGCGATCGCGTTCAGAGTCTTGTTCTCGGACACGCGCTCACCGGTAGTAGGGACCTGGTTCTGTGAGCCCAGCGGCGAGTAGGCCTCGGGCATAATGTTGTGGGAGAAGCAGTAGTTGACCAACTCGTTGTTGGGCAGGAAGGGGTGAATCTCGATCTGGTTCAAGTGAGGCTGCACCTTGGCGAACTCGGCCATCCGTTCCAGCTGGGGGATGGTGAAGTTGGAGACACCGATGGCCCTGGCCTTGCCGTCCTCGTACAGCTTCTCCATCGCGCGCCATGTTTCCTCGTGGTTCTCGGTCAGCTCCTTGATGATGACGTACTGCAGAACTGGTTAGCTTTTGACCCAGGTGAAAAGGTATTTACGTCACGCACCTTGCCATCAGGGCCAATCTTAGGCTTCTCCTGGCCGTCCTTCTCGGCAGCAATAGGCCAGTGGACCAGGAAGAGGTCGACGTAGTCGAGCTTCAGGCGCTTGAGGGAGTCCTCAAGAGACCAGATCACATCATCGTAACGGTGCAGGTGGTTCCACACCTTGGTGCAGACGAAGATGTCCTCACGCTTGACAGAGGGGTTCTCCTTCAAGAAGTCATGGATAGCATCACCGACCTCGCCCTCGTTAAGATAGTACCAGGCACAGTCGAGGTGACGGTAGCCAACTTTCAGGGCGCACATGACGGCATTGTAGGTCTCGCCTTTGGAGCCCTCGCTGGCGAAAGTGCCAAAGCCGACGGCGGGGATCTTGACCCCGTTGCTCAGAGTAAAAGTCTTTCCGTTGGACATTATGAATGAATCTAGTAGTTTGGGAGATATGTAGAGAAGAAGAAAGGAAAGAGGAAAAGAAGTGGGGGGTTAAAGGGCTCTTTTCAAGCGATGACGCTGGTTGATGATGGTGGGGGGGTTTTGGAGGGGTAAAACATGTAGCTTCATCTTCCCCTCCGGAACTTTCTACATCTTCAACCACATACCCCATGCCCTGCTGTGGCCATCACAATCCCCGCGCCGATCACCCCCAGGATACAGTACACCTCTGCATTGGCCATTGACCTACATACATACAAGCACCGTCGTGTCTGACAAAGTCCAAAATTTCAGACTGGTAATTTTCAAATGTTCGCAATGACAAATGACATCACGGCTCTCCGAAACAGTAGCACTTTGACCCACTGACCGTCATCGGCTCCATCGATCTCATGCCGTTCCACAGGCTAAACTGGCCTTCTCACCAATAATGAGTCCGCTTCGGGCGAGAGGGGGTTCTGCGCTGCTTCAGACCGGCCCATAATTGTCCCTGACCACCGAATCATTGACCGCTGATTGAGTCTGCCGCCGGAGAAGAGCACTCCTTGTATTTGGTACTCGACATTACGCGCCTATGGCTTGCAACGACGCAGGTACCCTATACTCCTCCTTGCATCCGTGTGGCATACATAGCGCTCCCGCTCCTCCCAGCCGCATCAGAGATTCTATCGCTGCCAATTCCACGACGATAATTCCTAGGAATGGTGCCCTGGTGCCTATTGTTGAGTGGGCCTTACCCCTCACCTCTCATGCAAGTAAGTGACAAGATACTACTTCCTTGCTTTGTCTAATTGAGCGGTTTCCTACTGAGGCATGTACGTATACTCCACCATATTCACCGTTCCTATCGTTCTCCTATTTATTTATTGAATCTTCCCCTCCTTTTTTTGGCTTTATGCCCCACTGTTTATTTCTCCTCCTCGTCCCTACGGATACTGGTATACTTCGCCGGCGATCTATCTTTATCATCACCAATACGTAGTACTTGCTCCAATACACACTTCTCGGCTCTCTTTTTTATCCTTCTCGCACAATGACTGGCTCCGGCAATGCTACTCCTCAAGAGGCCACTCGGCCGGGTATTTCTCGCGCCACCAGCCATACTCAGCGGCCTACTCGCCCTGGCATGTCACGTACCGCTAGTGGTATGCTCATCCCTGGTGATGCTGGAAAGGTCGTTGAAGTCCCTGTGACTGGTAGCTCTATTAGTGATGCTGCTGCGCTCATGCACAACCTGAGTTTGTCACCGTCCACGAAGGAGCGCCGTAGCTCGCGCAACTCTTTTGGCACATCGCTCCCTATCCCGCGCTCACCACGCCATTCTCGCCTGGGAGCCAAGCGTCCCGCTTTGTCCCAGGACATTCTGGCCTCGCAGGTGCAGGACATGTCTAAGGAAAAGGTCGCCGCCGCTAAGGACATGGCTTTCGCTTTCGACATTGACGGTGTGCTGGCACACGGTACCGAGCCTATTGAGGAGGCCAGACAGGCCCTGAAGATGCTCAATGGAGACAATGAGCTGGGGATTAAGATTCCCTACATCCTTCTTACCAACGGTGGTGGTAAGACCGAGGAGGCTCGCTGCAAGCAGCTCTCGGAGATTCTGGAGGTCCCCATCTCCACCCAACAATTCATTCAGTCACACACACCGATGCAAGCTCTGGCGGAATACTATGAGACTGTCCTTGTCTGCGGTGGCGAAGGATACAAGGTTCGCGAGGTTGCCGAGACCTACGGTTTCAAGCATGTCGTGCATCCAAAGGACATTCAGGCGTGGGACCCCACTATTTCCCCGTGGGGAACATTCTCAGAGGAGGACCGTGCCGACGCTAAACCCCGTGACTTCTCCAAAATGAAGTTTGATGCTATTCTAGTCTTCGCTGACTCCCGTGACTATGCCACCGATTTCCAAATCATCATTGATCTACTCCTCTCTGAGAACGGCAAGCTCCTGACCCGTGCGAAGGATCCCGAGAGCAGTGGCATCCCTATCTATTTCTCTCAGGGTGACTTTGTCTTCGCGACCGCCCACAAGGGCCCTGCTCGTCTCACCCAAGGTGCCTTCCGTATTGCCATTGAAGCTCAATATAAGGCCGCCACCGGTGTCGAGCTTGAGCGTATTGTGTACGGCAAGCCTGAACGCGCTACGTACACATACGCCGACGAGGTGCTCAAGAACTGGATGGAGGAGATTCACAACGAGAACCGTCTGCCCAAGAATGTCTACATGGTCGGTGACAACCCCCAATCCGACATTGTAGGCGGTAACATGTACGGTTGGAATACCTGTCTGGTTCGCACCGGTGTCTTCCAGGGCAAGGTGGGTGAGAACGATGTTAACAATCCCGCCAACTTTGGTGTCTTTGACCATGTCATGGATGCCGTCAAGGCCGCCGTGCGCAAAGAGCTCGGCCAGGACTTCAAGTTCAAGTGGAACCACAAGGTCAACCCCGTCCTCGACGACAGTACCTCTGCTGTTGAGTAAACATCAACCAGAATTCACGAATTATGAGCCTCCGCTCCATCGCGCTTGGAAATGTTTCTTTGGTGGCGCTCCTTTGCATTTGCTTCGCTGCTAGAATTTTGTCTCGTTCTGCTTTGCTTCATTGGTGGAGTAACAAGCTTTGGGACTTTTGATATCCACTCTGTTTCGATTTTGTTATATTTACAAGCTGTCCTTGGACAATTGCGGCTTTATCTTCCTTACAGATAGATTGGATTATTCTGTTCTGGCCTCATGGGCCAATGCTTGCGGACACATGTTCGTAGCAGTTTTCTATTCTTGGATGTTTATCTTACCTTATATGAATATAACCTTTTTGATCAAACCCTTGCGATTTATCTCGTATGACGGCCGTGGAAGTTGACTATACTCTATACAAATCCACGGTGGAGTCACGAGTGTTCCTCAGAAGGCGGGGAATCTAATCCTATTTAAGTGTTAGCGACATGCCACTACCTAGGTACGCAGTATAACTATGGGCGGTATGATACCAGGCCCGCCGCTGCAAGTGGACTGCTTCCACCTTCGGTGTCAGATGTGACTCACAATGACTAGTAGACAAAGTCTGCCCCTTCCTAGTTTTCGTACGAATAGGATAGACGTAGCTATAGACGAATAGCTAACTTAGATAAAGTTCTTATCTAGTAGTTCGGTAAAGGTCTTCTAAAGTACTACCCAGTTTTTAACCAGAAATTTTTGGCATAGATCCGTGGATTGCTTTGCTTCTCTCTTGTTTTTGCTGGATTCACATAGGTTGATTCTTTTTGTTTTCTGTGTCGGAGCTCCGGTAAACCTCCCGAGCATAGTCCCTTCCCTAGGTCTTCAAGCAACAATACAACCATTTGGTCGAGTAGATAAGCCTGTCACCGAGAATACGTGGTAAATTCACTGCTAAATTTATAATGCCTAGGTGTAGAGATAACAACTTTAGAAATTTGAATGGTGGTCAACTAAGTAGTCTCCCCTAACTAAGCAGTAACAATTTCGACTACTAAATGACCACGTGCAACGCGCTTGAATGTCCCATCACGAACCACGACCCTTCCACGCTATTTACCATCTCTGCAATCCTTCGTTCCATCTCCCTCAGTCCGATCAAGCTCCTACTTACTCTCGATTGTCTTCAATCATTAGTGGCGGGACAGTATACTTGATTTTCTAGCGCAAAAGGTTAGTATAGTGCGTGCGTATACTCTCGCTCAGGTTATCTCGTACCTTGACCCGCGAGACGGCATACTTCATATGAGTAAGTGCCTCTTCCAAGTTAGGACCTTGTTCGGCTTGTTTCGCCAGGAAATCATCCCTCTCAGTCTGTAGAATCTCCACCCTTTCTTCCAGGGAGTCCATCGTTTGATGCAGCCCGGCCATGTCGACCTTCAGTTGATTCCTCTCGGAACAAGCGCCATTGTATGCACTTTGATATTTGTTTCCCCGGCAGTAGGCTTTTCCTCTGTCAACTAAAGCGTCGGAAAGTCTGCGGTTTGCGTTGGCAAGATCGAGTTTTGTTGATTTATGGGCTTCTTTCTCCTTGCGAAGCTCAGACTCTACCTTTGCATCTCTGTGACGTTGGGCGCGGATAAGGGCGAATCTTGTCGATGCATGGGCTTTTTTCTCTTTATGAAGCTCAGACTCTAGCTCCTCGGATTCAAGCAAGATTTGATCGAAATCAGTCCTAAGCTTCTTGGTTCTGGGACTTGGCTCTTCGGGGTCACTTTCGTGAGTTCTTTTGTTTCCAGCAGCTTTTGCTGGCCAAGTGTTGTTGACCTTGCGTGGCATGTTGATGAGTTGGGGGTTGGATGAAGAGGTGTGGATTGCAGGTTGAGTGATAAGTTGGATAGAAGGTGATAGCGACGATGAGGTGATGATTTTTATTTTTTGAGTGGGAAGCAAACTTCCCCGTCAGAGAGCGTTGGCTAGAGATGAAATGAAGTGGGTTGAGTGAAGAGATGAAGTGTGAGGGTAGTTTGATATCTTGATGGTGGTGACGGAATGATGGTGGAAGACAGAAATAATATTGGAGCGGAAAGAAATTGGAAGTGAGAGGAGTGACTGTCTAGTTGGATAGATTGATAGCTACGTACAGGTCGCCATATATTCGGGAATCTGCGCTCCCCAGATTGCACGCTCTTCGAAGAACCGTAGATTTCTACTCTGGGGTGTGTTGCACCTCTATGTACTGCTTGGAGTCTCAGAGAGGTTGAGAAAGAGGTCTACAATGCCAGGACATTGGGCATGAAAACCTCTTAAGATAAGATTAGCGGGGGTAGCATTCTGAGACAGGGCGAGTATTAACCACCACGATTCAAGAATGTGGCAGGTCTATGTGCTGTGCAACTGACTACCAACACCAGACTTAAGAAACCCCACGGGACATAACACAACAGCTTGATTGATAAGATCCACTCGTACCGTGAACCAGGCCGATCACGTACATAATTCGTAGGCAGAGTAAAACACATACCGCAAAGCAACCGCACAGGTAAAATGGTATGAGTCTACAGCTTATTATCATCCTTGAAACCCACTGAGTAGGAGTTGGATAGAGCCCCAGCACATACATCTAGGGAGATCAAAGTGGATCAGGACGATCACCAAGAGACCCACCCTACGTTGGCAGTCAATCTGTAGTCCCTTAAGGATCGCATCAACCTCCGATAGACGGAGCAAGGCAGCCAAGTCAGCCATAACGTCATTCGGCATCCCGATCTCGACAGTGAGGTACGTGGTACGGAGTATGCTGGTTGACTTGGAATCAAGCCTTTGCCAACTCTGCTGTTCATCATAGTCGAAACACGCAGTGCTAGTCGGCATCCCAACATCGTGGTGCCCAGACAAAGAATGCAGGGCTACATAGGCAGTGCCGAGACTTTCCGGTCGGCATTAACATAGACAAGGGGGCTTGGCCAGTTGATCAGTAAATAAATCAGGGCATAGGAAATAATGTCGGTGAGCAGGAAACCCAGTAACTAGTAACTAGTGTAGGGGGCGAACTACGGAGTAGGTGTAAACGAAACTAAAACGGGCAACAGCTGTAGAAGGTCAGGTGATATTCCATTAGGTAATAGCGCGTATCCCCGCATGGATCAGGCTACATGAACGAATGACATATGTAGGAATCGTAGTAGCAGTTAGGTAATAAGAACAGTTCTTTCATCTTATGTACTCTGGGGTGCGTGATGTACCTTCACACTTGAGGCGTGAACCAGCTGACCCATACTTGGTCCTATCGGCGGCTCGGGGCTGATGAACCAGTCCAGCGGAGACGCCTTACCCAGAACGGCTATTTGAGTTATGTCATAGATATGCTCGAGAATTTGGGTCGGAGACATAATGCAATTCTCTTCTTCCTTTGATGAAGTCCACGTAGGAAAATAAGAAAGATAATAGATCGACCGAGACGGTAGTTCCCAGCCATCTTTTATGCTTCTCATTTGACCTCTTTAAAGAAAGAATCATAAAATCATAAAAAAGCTAAAAAGAATTAGAATAAAAAATCGAAAAAGCAAATCTGGGCTGCAGGGGTAGCTTGTTCTTACAACGAATTAAATCGACTCTGGTCGATGACTCGCCCCCGGTACTTTTAAGTACTTTTAAGTAGATTCTTGGGGAGTAAAAAAGAAGTACGCCACCGTTTGCCATCGCTCCAACTTCTTTTATACCCATTTCCACCATTTCCTTCGACTGTTTCCAACCGAATGCGGTGGACCAACCCTTTCCCGCTAAGACATCAGTAACACCGGGTCGACCTTTTCCGTGACTAACAGCTTCACCATTTTTTTCTTCCCCGCCCCTGCATCCCATTTTTAACAGCCCTAATTCCGTCTTTGCTCTTCGACACGTTTCTTATTATTGAACGGTCAAACTCTTTTTTTACTTTGTGGAATCCGGGGAAGCTGCCTATTACTGGCTTTTCAAAGGAAAAAAAGAAAGAAATTTGTACTTCCACCTTACACCAAAGCTACCTTCGATTTTCAAAAGTCTCCGCGTGCCCTTTATAGAGGGCTCGCTCCCTCCTTCTCTCACCATGGCGGCCGTCTCTCCTCCTGATTCTTCTCAGAGGAAGCCGATCGTCCCTCACTTCAATACCAACTGCAGTGGCGATCAGCACTCGCGCGACTCGTCGCCGTCCTCCTGCGACACCCCCGACGGCTCCAGCTCCAGGCGCCCGTCCTTTGGCTCCATCAAAGAAGACGTCGACGGTATGTGCTTCGAGCTATTTTTCTTGTACAGACACTAACGTGGTCATATCGTTCAGGTATTGCGCAGTCGTTCGTGGATACCCACCACGCACCCTCCCCAAAGGAGCCGCGCAAATTGGAACTCCCGGAGATGCAGCCGATTCCAGACTTTTGCTGTCCCTGCGGTGGCTTTCTTGGCTGGAAGCAGATTCGTCTCGGTGGACGAGGACTGAGTCGTAGCTATGGTGATCTACGTGGGCTGAGAAATTTACAGGCCAAGGGCTGGGCCTGGGAAACTACCGATTCCGGAAGAGAACTGAAGTTGCCCCAGACCCCCGTGGTCGTGGAACAAGCATTGCCACCGTCGCCTCCTCCTGGTACATCGGCTCTTGAGAAGCTCCCGCCGGAGGTTCTTGGTAAGTCCCCGTTCGTGCGACGATTTATGCTTGTGTGCTGACCCGCGCTCCAGATCAAATCATCTCCAACCTGGCCCTGGATGTGCCGCCCAATGGCTATACTCCGCGCAACGTCGACCTAGTCTCGTGTCTCTTGGCGTCGCGCACGTTGCACGCGGCGACCTTGAGTGTGTTGTACAGGAACATGACCTTCCCGCATTCCATTATCTTCTCCAAGGCGCTCAATCATGTGTCGCAGTATCCCGCGCTCGGTACCCTGGTGCGCCGCCTGGACTTTTCGCACTTCACCTCTGTCGGCCTGGGTCGCACCAAGCAGATGAACGCCGAGATTCAGAACTTGACTTCGCGCACCCTGATGCAGTGCCTGGATCTCCTGCCCAACTTGAAGGAGTGTCTTCTACAGGAGCACCTCGAGCAGGATCTCAGTGTGGATGTTGTTCGGAAATTGTTCATGGATCTGCCGAACCTGCGTGCTGTGGACTTTTGCGGCTGCTCGACCCAGTCTTTTTCCCATGTATTTACCGAGGCTTTGACCGGTGGCCCGCCTTTGCCCATGAGCATGCCCAACCTGCAACGGCTCTCGCTCCACGAATGCAGCAGCATCCCGGCATCCGTCTTTGACCTTCTTTTGTCGCGTTTGATCAACTTGACGCACCTCGACTTGACGCACACCCAGGTCAATGTCTCGGCTCTCTTTGCCATCCCCGAAACGGCTCGCATCACCCATCTGAGTTTGTCCCGATGCACCCGTCTGAGTCCCTCTGCGCTCGTGGAGTTCCTCACCACTCACCCCGCGGTTCGTGATTCCCTTGTTTTCCTCAACCTCCTGACGGACCCAACCCGCTTCCGTCTCTTGGAAGAGGATGACGTGACAGCTCTACTGCCCAAGCTCCCCAAGACTATGCGCTCCCTGAATCTGGGGGGTGCGAGAGTGACTTCAGACCACGCTCCCCTGCTAGTACCTCTAACCAAACATTTAGAGGAACTCGGCTTGAGCTCGGCTGATCTCTCTGTCAAGGATGTGAACTCATTCTTTGCTCGCACGCGCCGGACTGAAACTGGCGCTGAAGAGAGTCTGCCTCCCAGCACACTCTGCTACATTGATCTTGCCAAGGTCCCCCAGATGACCATCGGTTCAATTTTCAACACGAGCGTGTGCCTTTTGCTGTCGGACCAGAGCTACCCACTGCAGGTGGTCGAATTCCATGACAAGATCATCAACCCGCTCCGCGAGCGTAGCAAGACCCAGCGAGTCTCCGTGGGTTGGACGGTGCGGGAGCTCGGCCGCCGTGGCTGGTATGTCCGTGACCCATCGTCTCTGCCTAATGAGCTTCTCGATGACGGCTCTCGCTCCTGGAAGATGGGTGCCCGGTGGTGGGGTATGCGCAAGATCCCGATGGCCGTGGGTGACGTCGGTGGCATCTACGGCCACTACATGTTCAAGAAATGATTATTTCCTCGGTGTGGTTCTTTTCTCTGGTGTTCCTTGGGAAAGAGCATCGCACATGCTTCTGATATTCTTTTTTATTTCGTGGTGTTAATACCCTTGATGATTTTTTTTCTGCACTTACGTTTTTGGGAGGACTTTTGACTTTCTGTGACGATTACGATATGATGATATCCGGTCTATGCATGGCGGCGCGCAACATGGTTTACGAATTTCGGCATTTTGGCTCTTGGCTTCGGGTTCGTGCTCTCTATCGCGTCTGTTCTCTGGTTTTGTATAGCATTCAGGATCTCTTCAGCGTTTTTGCGTTTCATATTGCGGAATTTGGCGTTTATCTGATTAAATCGGCGTATTGGCATCATTCCACTCATGCGATAGTTACATACAACATTGTTTCCATGCATTACACCAAAGTAGCCCGATTATAGATTTCTTTTCTTCACTACAAAGTCTAGAAAAGGGCAAAACACTTAGGGTGCTAATCGGGCGATGGGTCACGTGACGCATTCCAGAAGAGCTGCGGCTCTGAGCTGCGCCTTTCTCAACACCTGCACCGATCCTTTCCGGCTTAACTTACCCCGGGGAGATCTGCTCATCCCGATGGGTGGTATCATTGTCGCAGCCCAGGACAGTGGAAGCTGCCTCGACACGCGACGATGGCACCTCCGAGCGGAGCAGCCTTATACAAGAAGAAGGACGGCACCTTGACGCTGAGCCAGGATGAGGCGTCTCTCACCTGGAGCCCGGCTGCCGCTGGTGTTGCGGCCGTGACGATTCCCGTGTCTAGAATCACAAGTATGGCAGCTGTTTTGACCTGCGCCAACCGCCACTTTGCTAACGACTCGGCGATGCCTAGATTTACAGCAGACACCCGCCACGGCGGCCAAAGTGATGCTAAAGATTTTTGCACTGGCTGCAGATGCTCCCCCGAATGGCACACCGGACACGTACACCTTCCAGTTCACGGCCGGGGCAGACGCCCGTCCCCAGGCTGATGCTATTAAAGACGCCCTCAGCGCTCGAGTCAATGCGGCAAAAGCGGGGACGCCGTCTGCAACACCGACGCCCGCAGGTAGCGGAGGGGGTATGTCGGCAGCTATGGCTATCGCGAATGCTGTCTCCTCCGCCGGCGCTTCGAGGAACCCGTGGGACGACGATAACCGGCTCAAGGGCGACGTGGAGCTTCAGCAGTCGCTGTTGAAGGCGAATCCTGCGTTGCAAAAGATGTTCATGGAGTCTATGAAGACCAAGCCGGAAAAGTTGACTTCCGGTCAGTTCATGTCACAGTTCTGGTCTACTCGGCTGCATCTCTTGCGAGCGCACGCTATCGAACGCGCCCAGACCCGCGGCTCGTATAATGTTCTTTCCTCACTCAAGCCGCGTGTGGAGGACAATGTGACCAGATTGAATATCAGTAAGGAGCAAATCCAGCTCATCTTTACGCAACATCCGCTCGTCAAGCGCGTGTATGATGAGAATGTGCCCAAGCTCAGTGAACAGCAGTTCTGGTCACGCTTCTTCCAAAGTCGGCTTTTCAAAAAGCTGCGTGGCGAGCGTATTGGAGAAGCGGATGCCACTGATGCCGTTCTGGACAAGTATCTCCGAGACGAAACCGCAGATAGGAACCGCGAAGCCAATGTCCCGCATTTTCTAGACATGGCTGCCAATGAAAGCAATAACAGTCAGCGCCGTGGCAATCGGCCGGATTTGGATATGCGGCCTTCTGGCGTGGACAAAGTGCCCATCATTCGCACCTTGAATAGTCTAAGCGAGAAAATCATGGCCAACGTCGCGCCAGCCGATGGTGATATTAGTGCTCCGATCGGCATGGATGAGGAGGCCTATAAGAACCTCCAGCTGCAAGATCTTCGCGGTGATGAGGAGCAGTCTCGTGTCACATTGAAGATCCGCGACCAGAATCGGTTCTTCTCCCAGGCCCAAGAGGACGACCAGAACAAGGCATTTGCACAGCAGGATCCGGACCTGATTCTGCGGAATCTCCGCGCAGAGATTGCGCAAAGTCTCCCGCTAGGTGGCAGTGCACCGCTCCAAAGGCTTGTGGACCCCGAAGACGATGAAGACGAGGAAATGGAAGATGCGCCAGCCAGTCGACGCCCAGTCGGATCATCCGCAGCTCTACACGACGCATTCTCTCAGATCCTCGGTGCTGTACGCGAACGACGGACTCAGATGAGCGAGGCCTCAGCATCCGACACCTTCGGTCTGTCGTTGGGAATATACGATCGATTAGCCCTGACCCACGCGACCTCCACCGAATTCCTGCACCAATTCTGGCAAGCATTCCTGTCAGGAAACCCAGACCGGGCTGGAGAAGTTGCATCATTATCGGAATCGCTGGAGCGTGCAATTGATCGCATCCAGGTTGTTGCAAAGGACGCAGAGGCAGAACGAGAGGTTGAGGTCAACCGACTCAAAAATCACGCGAGAGAGGTTTATCAACAAACCCAGAAAAGAATCAAGATCAACCTGGAGGCGGTGGAGGGGGGCGCCAAAGTCGTGAATCAACTGCTTGGTCCCACAATAAACGCCCTGCAGCGGGCCTTGGAGAAGTATAATCAGGCCTTGAAAGAGGAAATGGCAAAAGAATCAGCCGCAATGGCTGTGTAGAGACAACCTTAAAGGGAAAAAGCGGGCGTCTATGGACATGAATTGTACTATATCACAATACCATTGATTTTATATTCTCTTGTTAGATTATGAGTGTACTGAGTACTTTAATCTAATATCCATGTACTCCCAATTGAGTTATAGATCATCTCGGCATGCCGAGGTTCCCCGGATCTCCGAATGCCATCTGGCCTTCTTCACCCCCACCACCAACTCACCTTCACCCTCTACGAACCCAATGAACCCTCCAACAACCCTATTTTCAACAGCTCGACACAACCCTCAACCTTCAAGATGCTCACACCCGGCCTCACAAATACCCCACTCACCAAATCCCTCCTAATCTACACCATCACCACCTCAATCGCCCTCTCCCTCTTTGACATCAAACACCTAGCCGCCATCCACGTATCGCCACATTTCTTCCCATACGCACAGTTCTGGCGCGCCCTACTCTGGCAAGTAGCCGGCTTCGCCAATTCCACCGAAGCCCTATTCGCCTCCATGCTAGTCTACCACCTCCGAGTCGTGGAACGCGCCTGGGGAAAACGAAAGATGGCCGTAAGTTCCCCCCAACACAAACACTCAGTCATACTGATATATTGACACATTCAGACATTCATCCTAACAACACTCCCATACACAACCCTCCTCCCACCCCTCCTCCTCGCCCTAATTCGACCCCTCTCCCTAAATACCCTCAACTACCTCCCCTCAGGTCCCACAGCAACATTCTTCGCCCTGCTAGTCCAGTACTACGCCATAATCCCACATACATTCCGCTATCGAATCGGTACATCAACAAACGCCAAAGAACCAAGGAGTCTCACTTTCTCGGATAAATCAACTACATACCTGATAGCTGCCCAGCTTGCTCTTTCGCAGTTCCCGGCTATGATTCTCCCTTCGGTGGTGGGGTGGGTTGTTGGCGTTGCGTGGCGTGGGGAGTTTCTTCCCGGTCTTTCGCCTTCTAGTACTGGGTTTAGGGTTCCGGCTTGGTTGGTTGGTGAGAGGGAGAGGAGGGGGAATGGGGAACGGGGAGGGTTTGAGGATTTGAGGAGGAGGTTGGAGGGGGAGGTTGCTGCTTCTACTTCTACTTCTGTGGATGAGAGACGGGGGAATGGGGAGGGTAGGGGGCTTGTGGAGAGATTGAGGGGTGCGTTCTAGGGATTGTTTCTAGTGAAAAAGTATTGCGTGATGTCGAGCTTATCATATGGATTGTAATTGTACATAGTGAATTCATTATCAAAAGCTTCGGGAAGCATGGTATTCGAGATTTCTATTCCAGATAGATTTATCGCCCGTTGCGACTTCGTCGCATGTTTTCTTTGCATTCGTTGCAATACCATTTCACTGTTGAGTCAGTTTAGCAAATCAAGGAAAGGAAGGATAAGAGGCTTACCATTCTTCCCGGGCGGTTTGGTCAACCCTACACAAGATAGATGGAACCACTCGCGCGGACAAGCGTCATTATCGCACGCGACCATCTCGCCGAAACTGACCTGGTCGCAGTAGCAATACCGCGGCTCGCCTTCCTCGTCTTCGTCGTCGCCTTCATGGAGGGACTCCTCATCGGAAGGAATGGCGGGCACAGGGATTGTGGGTTTCTTCGCGTTGCGCTTGGGTGCCGTGTCGTTACTTCGAGTTGGCCGCGCTCGAGACTGGGCCTCGGCGAACGTTGAAGGGACGGGCGTTGACGTCTTGGAGTTTCGTCCTTTGCTTGTTCCGGACTCATGTGAGTCTGCAGGTCGCCCGTCCATGTCTTCGCGTTTGCTTCCTGCTAGTACGGGTGTACGGCTGCTTTCGTCATAGTCTCGTCCATCTGGGTTGGGAATTTCGTTCTTGAGGGGTCCATCGCGGGTTGCAGATCTGGGGTCGGAGGGTTTGGCTAGAGAAAAGCTTTGTGTTAGATGATTATCGTAGGGAATGGGGTAGAGTCAACATACAAGCACTATGCTGACCAAGGCGATTTGAGGTTGAGGATGAGGGCCGCTGTCGGGAATTGCCCGTCTGTCCGGCATTCTGCTGGTTTCTGGAAGACTGCGGCCGTGATGCATTGGGCCCAGGACTGGCGGTACCCCGCGGTGCATTGAAAGTTCCGATAAGAGGGGAAGGTGCCAACACAGGAGATCCAGCATTGGATGTGGCATTGGTCCTTGGGAATGGGTCAATAATGCATCATTAGAGGAGAGATGGGTGTACATACTTCTTCCGCGCTGCAGCGGCATTGGGGTTGGGCGCGCGAGAGCGCTTCTTTTCTGCACCATCCTTGGATGAAACTCGCTGGCTTCCCGCACCACTGACGGTGCGCTCCATGGATGTGCCAATATCCACTGGTGCAGGCCGTTCCACCTTTCGGCGCTTGACTGCGGCACTATCTGCCGTTGTGTTATCTCCTCGAGATTTGGTGGTATTCGTTTTGCGAGGGGCGCGAGTATCCTCATAGTCTGCATCGACGTTGCCCCGACGAGCCTTTCGCGCCAGGACAGCTTCGCGCCGTGCTTCGCTGCGACTAGCAGCCTCAGCCTCCTGAAGCACATGCGTCAAGTCCTGTCGGTGATTCACAGCTTCCCGGCGCGGCCGCTCGTTGGTCGCGGCTTTTGCAGCACTTTTGTTCGAGTACGCCCAATGCGAGAGACTACCCAGACGAGCCTCATCGCTTATCTCACCAGCAATGTACGGGAAAACGGTATCCAGGCGGACAATTTGGCGGTCCAGCTCTTCGTTCGCGTTTGAGATCACATGGTTCTTTTCGTCGGCGGTCATCATAAGATCCGACAGGTTTTGTCGTACGCGATCAAAGAGCAGTCGGCGATTTTTGCTCTCGGGCGACTCGGGAGGCTGAGAAAGTTCCTAGTGAGAGAGCAGAAAATCAATACAATTCATCCAAGAGCCCTTCCCTCATAACAAAGCCTGCTTACCTTTGGCAAGACATCCTCCCGAATCACACCTCCGACAATAGGCGCCGGGTGGGGAGGATGAGGGACAGGTTGCGACTCTGAAGAAGCCTTCAGCAATCCAAGCAAATTTTCTTCCAGGGCCCATGCCTTGGCGTCAACTTCCTTCAGCAATGAATTGTGTCGGCGGAACTCGCGCGGGAGGGCAGTGATCGCGTCGGTAAAATGGGTGATGGCAGGGTAGAATCCAACAGGAACAGGGGCCGTGGCGGGAATCTCGACCGTCGAGGCTCGACCGAACCCGAAGGTTGACCGTCCGACAGTCTTGGAGGTTCGAGAGGGGTTCGTCCGAGTCTGTCGGGCGGATTGGCGTATTCCCTGACCCTGGGGATTCATGGCTGACGAGACGGCAGACATGATGTGAAGAGCAAGGTCAGGCTGGGGGATGCACAGCTAAAAGAGCGCCGGCGCACCTGACCCGGTCAAAAAAGATTAGGGAAGATGAGAGGTAACAATGGCAACGATAGGATGTTCCGGCCACGTCCTATATGAGCTCGTGCAGCAATAAAAAGACGTCGAAGGAGGAGTAACAATCGGAAGTTTGCGTGCGGAGAAGAGCAATCGAATCAGGTGAGTTGATTCCTGCGATATCAGGCAGAAATGCGCTTAGTCAGTGTGTGTACGGGTGACGTCAGAAAAAGTCAGGCAGTTACAGCAAAATGTGAAGACTTAAGGCAACGAATATCTTCAAGTTATAAAATAAGTAAACAAGAGAATAGAATTTAATAGTGAACCTTGCAAATGTCTCCAAGAGGATGCTGCTAAGGAAGTGGATTCGGATGAAGATAAATTGAAAGATACATTTACGACGTTCATCTTCCAGGCTCACCAATACTCATAGATCTGATTTAGCTAAAGTATATCTCCTTTCATATAACAGATAGCCCTAGAAAATAGAAAGGTCCATATAAGATGTGTGAGATTTGGCCATTCCCCCCTTTAAGTTTGTGCATGCTGCATTAATCCATAGTGGCAGTGTGCTCTCACTGGCATTTTCCAGTCTGCTGAGAGGGCAATTGCTAATGACAAGCTATTAGCATTCTCCTACTCCTTAGGCATCCCGCTTTACACGTACCATGCAGAATCCTGAAGCGCAGTTTCCCATGCTTCCATCCTTGTTGCAGGCGGCTCCTACGCCTAGCTATCATCAAGTTAGAGTCTTGCAAATCCTTGGCACATGAAGGGGAACTGACAAGTGGAGAGGTGGCGGCCAAAGCAACGCCAACAAATGTAAGGATAGAGACGAGAGAAATGTACATGTTTGTAGATTCTTCAAGTAACAGTTAAGTTACGAAAGACTGACTGTGTAGTACTAAATGAAGGGCGAATGAGGGCAGACTTATAGTCGTCGGTGGGCGGCGATCTCTCCTGCATTTCCATGTTAAATATCATGTGGCCCACCGTCCTACTCCAGAATAGTATGACGAGAATTTGAAATAGGACGCAAATGGCACGTTATTCTCAATTCGACCCCTGATCTGGAGACTCTATAGATAAGCGCCTGTCCTAGTAGCGAGACTCGGCATGAAAGCCACTGTAACGTTATACTGCGCGAGCTCAATCAGTGTACCTTCGATAAGTCTTCCGATGCTGCTTTGTTTTAATTGCATCCAGGGATGAAGATAATTGAAATTGTGAAAAGGGCAAGCTTCCGCGAAATACTAGCATCCACGCCATTTCTGGGCCTCGAGTAGTTCTAGACCCTTTGATAGAAGTCTATGCAGGTTTTCAAGGGTTAAATTAATGATAAGCAGTTATCTCCGAAATTCCTAAAACGAGCATTCGCTGCATGACATGGCCCGAGTACAAACGAGTTGGTCCATTCTCAAACATTCTCCAACACCGAGTCCACCAGCCTATCGAAATGTAACTAGCTCAATTGTAAACCCTGCTTTAAAGGAGCAGGAGGTTCATGTCAGCTCCGGATCTGGCCAAGTCTTCGGTTCCTGGGATAGACTTTGTACTCGGTGTGTACCCGATAGCTGAGATTTGGGGAGTTCAGTTGCTGCAACGAAGACGGGAAATCGAAATTCCCTAATAATTACCCTAGGCTGGTTATTGTTAGCCTCAGTAAGCTTAGACATAATGTATTTATGGATATCTTACTTTAACGAATCTAACTTGCAGACCAAGGCGTATTTCCAGCTCGTATGTCCGTTTGATGTTGCATACTTCGAAACTTGGCGTGATTGCCAAGGACAAGACCTTCGCGATCCAAATGGCCTTGGGAAGATCGATGGTAGTCCATACTGGGACGTCTTCTCCACATAGCTTCCGTTTCATATTAGCCACCGTTTGCACAGTCCACGAGCGACAGTATGTGTTGGTAGAGCTCTGTACTCTGGTCTGTGTAGTTTCAATGAGCATTGTTTGAAACTCGTTCAGCCAAACCTCATAGTCATGCCCGCAGAGCTTCGTTATGTTGACTCTCAATGGGATAGGTTGGCCTAGGAGCAGGTACGGACCATTAAGTAGCTCCATTTCAATTTGCCATAGTAGCGAAGTAGATGAGCCAGTATTGTCCGAGTCAATATTGAGATATTCTCGTTTCTTGAATGGACTCTGTGGTGCGTTCAATTGTGACAATGGGAGAAATGATATGTCATGCGTCTGTTTTGACTTTGCGGTAAGAGGAATTCCCATTCCCTTGACAACCACTTTCAGAGAATACTTGATCTCTGCTGTAGCTTTATTTACTCCGAGTGATGGTGGAAGTCGCCGTAGCAGATGGGTCTCATTCTGCCCATGCTTGACTTGTAAATAGCGTGATTCAGCTTTAGGTCCGTCTAGTCCAGACTTGTAACACGCTAGATCTTGGGGGAACTGGAATGTATTAGAAACATTACTATGTACTAGAGGGGGATGTGGAATATTCGAGCAACTCATACCGTTATAGAGAATGGGAAAAAGTGACTGCCTTTGCCTATAGCCGGACATGAAACCCCATTCACACTATCAAGAGAAAACACAACCTCGGTTTTTTGAAGCACCTGCGATTTCCACGGGTGTTAGCTTGAAAAATACTCGATAACAAGGGACTTGAATAAAGTACCTGGTGGACCTCACTCTTTCCTTGGTCTAGTCTAGATGTCGCGATGCCGGACAAATTGACCGTGATTGTCGATATCTTCATTGAGGACCTTGTGATTAGAATAATATCTCCAGAGATAGTATCCTGATTTGTGTAAATGGCATCATCACGGTCCAGATTGATGTACACTTCCATCGCGGTGCGCCCGATCAATCTCCCAGCTAATTTGGACAACATGAACAGGGAAGGGATACGCAAATAACACGGGAATACACATAAAATCATAGAGCTAGGAATTACTTTGGAGCATCCATGGATATATCTAGCTGTCGTAAAAATAACGGATGTGACACTCTAGGGCTGGTGAGCTTATTCACCTTTGCTAGTGACTAAGAAAGCATACAAGAACCAGATACTTTGATCTCACGCCCAATTAGATGCTACATTCGATACCTAGGTAGCCCTGGAGGTCTCAGTTATTGCAAAAGCCACTATGTAAGGCTCCGAAAGCTACCCAGTGGTCTAGACTACTTTCAAATGTTGTCTTGCCGGTTTAAAATAGCCGACGATTCGAGCAGCACTATAGATTGGCCGAGGCTATCTCTACCTATTTTATTCGAGAGATCAACTTGCAAGGATCTATGTAGATCTACAATTCCCACACGGCTCTGTGCCTCGAGCTGTTCCTCATCCTGACGTCGCACGTGAAACACGCCCGTGTCCTACCCAGCCGATTAGGCTGCTATTGCTACCTCACCAAGTGCAATACCAGTTTCTCTTTTTATCTGCACTTGTTCGTCTATTCTTTTGGATGCCTTGTGTAGATCAGTATCAACGATGGACCACCCGCTGGGCCCAACCCGCCGTCCGAACGATAGCCAGGTCATAGAAATTCCAGATAACTATGGCGTAGGTACCTCTTCAAGGCGAATTCAGGTTCTTTGATAATGCTCTTGCTTTACTAACACATTGCTAATCAGAGTAGCTCCGTCTCTGATGAACCAGATCAATCGAACGAGTCTCTACTGCCCTCCTATCTTCATCCCCATAACCAATTTAGCACGGCCGAGCAATCCAGTCAATCACATTACACTTCATCATTCCGCAGTGCACTATTTCCATCGAGTCCCCGTTCTTCGGGGATGCAGGACGGTGAATCCATTGCACTATCCGAGCCTCTCAACCTCGAAAGCGGATCCACAACTTCAAAGCGCTGGGCGCAACGCCAAAGACACACTTCGGGAATCCTACGCCGATATCCCACTCGTCGAATCAAACTGGTTCATGGCTCTGTCTTGAGTGTCGATTACCCCGTTCCCAGCGCGATACGCAATGCCGTCCAGACAAAATACCGTGATCTGGAGGGAGACCCTCCTGAAGAATTTACTCATATGAGATGTGAGAAGCTCTCATTGACTTCTGCTCAAGTAATAACCATCTCGAATAGACACTGCAGCTACATGCGACCCGGACGAGTTTACGCTGCAACATGGGTATAACCTTCGTCCTTCCATGTACAATCGGCATACTGAGATGCTCATCGCCATCACCTACTACAATGAGGATAAAGTTCTGACAGCCAGAACCTTGCACGGCGTCATGCAAAATGTCAGAGACATTGTCAATTTAAAGAAAACCGAATTCTGGAACAAAGGAGGTCCAGCCTGGCAGAAAATAGTCGTCTGTCTAGTATTCGACGGGCTAATGCCCTGTGACAAGAACACACTTGATCTCCTGGCAACAGTTGGAGTATACCAAGACGGTGTGATGAAACACGACGTCGATGGTAGAGAAACAGTCGCTCATATTGTAAGCCATTCCCCTTCCTATCCCTATATCCTTCTAACTCCTTCCAGTTCGAGTATACAACCCAGCTATCAGTCACACCTACACAGCAACTGATCCGTCCATTCGCCAATGACCCTACCAGTCTCCCACCAGTACAGATGATATTCTGTCTAAAGCAGCAAAACAGCAAAAAAATCAATTCCCATCGCTGGCTATTCAACGCTTTCGGCCGCATTCTAAACCCCGAAGTCTGCATCTTGATCGATGCTGGCACTAAACCGGGCCACAAATCACTACTCACTCTCTGGGAAGCATTCTACAATGACCGCCACCTCGGCGGCGCATGTGGAGAAATCCACGCCCTCCTCGGCCGCGGATGGACAAAGGTCCTGAATCCCCTAGTAGCAGCGCAAAACTTCGAATACAAGATCTCCAATATCCTCGACAAACCATTGGAAAGCAGTTTCGGGTATGTGAGCGTTCTACCAGGTGCGTTTTCAGCCTATCGCTATCGTGCTATAGTCGGTCGGCCTTTGGAACAATATTTCCATGGAGATCATACGCTTTCTGAAAGATTGGGTAAGAAGGGAATCGAGGGTATGAACATTTTTAAAAAGAACATGTTTTTGGCAGAAGATCGCATTCTTTGCTTTGAGCTCGTTGCTAAAGCTGGATGTCAGTGGAAGCTCACGTACGTCAAATCTTCGAAAGGAGAGACTGATGTTCCTGAAAGTCCGGCGGAGTTTTTGAGTCAACGGAGGCGTTGGTTGAATGGGTCTTTTGCGGCGAGTCTTTATGCGGTAATGCATTTTAACCGGATTTATAAGAGTGGGCATAATTGGATTCGTTTGTTCTTTCTTCATGTTCAGCTTGTTTACAACATTTGCCAGCTCGTCATGACCTGGTTCTCACTAGGTATGATATCTGATTCTGGAACTGGGACGGGAACTGGGACTGGGACTATAACTAATCGAATATTGAGCAGCTTCATATTGGCTCACTAGTTCCGTCATCATGGACATCGTTGGGACTCCAAGTGCAGTGAACCATTTCAAGGGCTGGCCTTTTGGGGGTGAGGTTACGCCTATCGTGAACAATGTTTTCAAAATTGGCTATTTAGCATTCCTCATGCTTCAATTCATCTTGGCTCTTGGAAATCGACCTAAAGGGTACGTCTCAAATTCCTCTGACAAGGACCCTCGCTAATATGCAGATGATATATCAAAAGGTCGAGAATCCCTTACACGCTTTCTCTGGTTTACTTCTCAGTCGTTCAAGCGTATATCCTCGTCTTGTCATTTTACCTCGTTGCACAGGCACTCACTGGCGATAATCTCGATTTCAACTTCAACCATGGTCTCGGTGGCTTCCTAAACTCCTTCATCAACTCGACCGGTGGGATCGTTTTAGTCGCTCTGGTATCCACATACGGGATCTACTTCATCGCCAGCATCCTCTACATGGACCCATGGCACATGTTCACTTCATCCTGGGCTTACTTCCTAGGTATGCCATCATCGATCAACATCTTGATGGTCTATGCCTTTTGCAACTGGCATGATGTGTCATGGGGCACTAAAGGCTCTGATAAAGCCGATGCATTACCCTCAGCGCGCACCAAATCAGATGCTCAAGCGGCATTTGTGGAAGAAGTAGACAAGCCCCAGGCTGACATTGATGTTCAATTTGAACTCACAGTCAAGAGGGCTCTGGCGCCGTGGGTCGAGCCGGAGGATAAGAAAGAAGTCAATCTGGATGATTCGTATAAGTCATTCCGGACCAATTTGGTGCTTTTATGGACATTCAGCAACGGTCTTTTGGCATTGTGTATTAACAATGTTGGTATAAAGCAGCTTTGTTTGACGGTATGTTGGAGTCGGATTTGTGTATGAGCGGAAGCTAATGTTTTGGATAGACGACATCGACTTTGCGCACAGCGTGGTATTTCAAAGTCATTCTTTGGGGGACTTCGGGTTTGTCTATTTTTCGATTCCTCGGGGCTCTTTGGTTTTTGGCAAAACGCGGTGTTCTCTGTTGCTTTTCAAGGCGCTGATTACTTCTTGTCTCTCTGAAGAATGCCAGAGTAATAACATAAGAGGACATGACCTGACGAATGCCTTCAGAATAATCTGGGCTACTACAATACGTGCTCAAGCTTGGTATAAGCATTACCAGATAATCTCAAATGCAACGACTAAATGGAATTTGTATTTTACAAACAAGGGCAATTACGTATAAACTCGTCGATGATCCCGTAAGAGCACGACAGGTCTATACACCAGCTGCGAATACATGCGACAACTCGGGCAGAGGGCGGAAGTGGTACAAATGAAAATAGGAACCAAATCGGAGACGGGGAACCGCAATCAACAGGTATTTACTCCCCCTTCAAATGGTCCTGGTGGACGGAGAAAGCATTGTCCAAGAGCTCCTGCTCCTCCTTGAGGTGAACACTCTTGGTACCAGTGGCGACCGAGGCCGACGGCGCGCGGCCGGCGTACATGACGTGGCGGCGGTTGTGGTGCTCGGTGGCGTTGAGCAGGGTCTCGAGACGGGGCTGGGCGTACGACCAGGCACCGGCGTTCAGGGGCTCTTCTTGGCACCACACAATGTCCTTAGCGTTGGGGTAGCTGTCCAAGTTGTCCCTCAGCTGGGCCCAGGGGAAGGGGTGCAGCTGCTCGACACGGGTGATGGCGGTGTTGCGAATGCCGTTGGTCTCACGGTGCTTGACCAGAGCGGCGTACACCTGGCCAGAGCACATGATCACACGCTCGATCTTCTCCGGCTCGTCGATGGCGGTGCCGTGGGCCGTGTCGGGGATGATCCACTGGAAGTGGGAGTCGGAGCTGAAGGCCTCGATGTCGGAGCGGGCGATCGGGTGACGCAGCAGAGACTTGGAGAAGAAGATCACAAGGGCTGGAATCAAGTATTAGCTTTAGCTTTATGGCATCAAAGTGCAAAGAGAGGGGGGGATGTAACACGTACGCTTGCGGAACTGGCGGTGGATCTGGCGGCGGAGGATGTGGAACAGGTTAGAGGGCTCAGTCATGTAGGCAATCTGCATGTTGCAGTCCTGGTGCTGGCGGTCAAGCTTGTCAGCCGAGGGGAATACACGGGGCTCCTCGTTGCAAAGCTGGAGCCAACGCTCCATACGACCGGAAGAGTGCTCGGGACCCTGGCCGTCATAACCGTGAGGCAGAGAGACAACCAGACCGGAACGCTGCAGCCACTTGGATTCACCGGAAGCAATGAACTGATCAATGATGCACTGAGCGTTGTTGGCAAAGTCACCGAACTGGGCTTCCCACATGACAAGAGCCTCGGGGGAGGTCAGAGAGTAACCGTACTCGAAGCCAAGAGCACCGAACTCGCTCAGGGACGAGTTGGAGATGACGAAGCTGCCCTGCTTGTCACTGATGTCCTGCAGGGGGGTGTAGGTGGCCTCGGTCTCCTGGTCGTGCAGGACGGCGTGACGCTGAGAGAAGGTACCACGCTCAACATCCTGACCGGAGACACGGACGTGGTACCCCTCCTCAACGAGGGAACCGAAAGCAAGAGCCTCGGCGGTAGCCCAGTCAATGTTCTTGCCCTCGTCGACGGACTTCTTGCGGTTGGCAAGAATACGCTTCAGGTTGCGGTGGAGGGTGAAGCCCTTGGGGACGTCGGCACCGCTGACCTTGTCGGCGATGTGCTTGAGGGACTTGGCGTCCACGGCAGTGTCAAGGTGAGGAAGAACTTCGGTGGCCAGCTCCTTGGGCGTCTTGAAGTTGTTCCAGGCGGAAGTCAGCCACTCCTTGCTGGTCGGCTGGTAGTCCTTGCTGCGGTCGAAGCTGTCGTTGAGCATGCCCCAGACCCACTTCTTGTGCTCATCAATGTCCTCCTTGGTGAAGGTACCCTCCTCAATCAGCTTGTCGACGTATTTGGCAAGCTGCTCCTTGTGCTCGGCAATGCGCTTGTACATCAGAGGCTGGGTGAACGAAGGCTGGTCAGTCTCGTTGTGACCCTGCTTGCGGTAGCAGACAATGTCAATGACAACATCACGCTTGAACTCAGCGCGCCAGTCAGCAGCGACCTGGCAAACATAGTTGACAGCCTCAGCATCGTCGGCGTTGACATGGAACACGGGGGCATCGATCGACTTGGCAATGTCCGAGCAGTAGGGGGTGGAACGGGCAAAACGGGGGTCGGTGGTGAAACCGATCTGGTTGTTCACGACGATGTGGATAGTACCACCAGTGGAGTAGGCGGGTAGAGACTCAAAGCCCATGGTCTCGTAGACGACACCCTGAGCAGCAAAGGCAGCGTCACCGTGGAGCAGAACACCCATGGCGGTGTCAAACTTGGTCTCGTCTTTGTTGTAGTGCTGAATGGCACGGGTCTTGCCGAGCACGACGGGGTCCTCGGCCTCCAGGTGAGACGGGTTGGCGACCAGAGAGAGCTGGACACGCTTGCCGGAGGGAGTGGGACGCTCGAAGTTCATACCCAGGTGGTACTTGACATCACCGGAGCCCTCATCGGAAGGCTCGGCCGAGCCAGCGAACTCACTGAAGATGGACTCGTTGGGCTTGCGGACAACGTTGGACAGAACGTTCAGACGGCCACGGTGAGGCATACCAATGACAATGTCCTTGATACCGTAGTCGACACTGCGGTCAATGAGGGCCTTCATGCCGGGCACCAGGGTCTCACAACCCTCCAGACCGAAACGCTTGTCGTTAGGGAACTTGGTGGCAAGGAAGGACTCGAAGCTGGAACTCCAGATCAGACGGTCGAGGATACGGCGCTTGTCGTCAACCGAGTAGTTGTAGGGCTGGGGGATTTCGAAACGGTCACGGATCCACTCGCAAGGCTTGCGGTCGGGGATGTGGATGTACTCAACACCGTAGGAGCCGCAGTAGATCTTTTCGCAGGCAGCAATGATCTCGCGCAGGGTCATCTTCTTACGCTCCTCGGTCAAGAAGCGCGGCAGGATACCGGGTCCAAGGGCGAACTCCTGGTCAAGGTCGCGCTCAGTGAAACCGTAGTGGTCGAGCTCGAGCTCCTTGGGCTTGCTGTAGCCGAAAGCCTCGACGTCACCACGGATGCCGAGAGGATCGATCTTGGCCTTGTGGTGACCACGGGCCTGGTAGGCGCGGACAAGAAGCTGGACCTTCAAGTGGTTTGTGACGTCCGTGCCAGCGCCCAAGCCAGTGCCGGGCATATCCTGGGGGACACCGCCGGCAGGGGTCGGGACAAGGGTCGGGGGAGGAGTGAAGGCCTGGGCAATGGGCATGTTGCCATCCTCCATGTTCCTGAAGTAGGTTTGCCACGAGATGTGGACACTGGACGGATCCCGCTTCCAGGCCAGGTACATCTCGTCAACGTAGTTGGCAGTGTTGCCTGAGAGGAAAGAATCGTTGGGGTCCTATTGTATGGGAGAGGCAAAGTCGCGCCCTCGCGTTAGTGGAATGGCCGGATTTGAAATTTCCCATCGCGCTTCTCGACATGGATCGCGGATGATCAGGGTGTGTTGTTAGCTTACCACTCCCGCACCCTCCGCGGGCGAAGCATAGAGCCGGGCGCCATTGAAGACGCGGTTGGCAAGGGCCAGAGGTCGGCGAGCAGTCAGGCCGAAGGTCGAGCTCTTCGAGGCCAGGTGAATGGACCGACGACATGTTGACGAGGTCGCACCACGGAGCATACCGCTCTGGGTGGCCTTCAAGGCAGTGTTTCTGAACATTTCGGGATTTTCTCGGTAGTCGCAGAGACGAATCCCGGGTAGTTCAGGCGATGAGAGAGGAAGGGAGGAATCTATAAGCTTAGACTCAATGATACCGCGGGCGTTCTTGAGTCAGACCAGCTTCACACGCGCGAATTAGCCCAAAGTTGCTCAAAATTATTCCCAAGTTGGTCGACTTTGCCAGGTCGTTGATGGGTCTGCCGAAGATACCGAGAGGGCACGGAGGAAAGGAAGAGGAACACGTACCTAAGGGGGTATGCGTAAAAGACAGGTGTCGACTAGTACTGCCGTAACACCTGTATAGAAACGGAAATCATCAGAAAGCAGAAACTCTGCTGATACAAAAAGGGAGAAAGTGAGTAGAGAGGCAAAGGAAAGGGCCAGAACAAGCAGAAGAAGAATGACCGAACCAGCGACGCCTGAGGCTGATGCGATGAGTCAGCCCAGCATAGCCGGTACTTTTCAACTGTGAATGACGACAAGCCACTCTCCACTGTCCCGGCGCATCTCGGCCCTTCGCGGATGATTTCGGCCCAATCCTCTTGTTCTCAATTACCACCTTTCTAAAATTAGTTTTTCTTTTCTATACTTGTGCCGTTCTTAAATGAGTATGCTTTTGTAGATATCTAGCCTTATAGACATGAGCAAGACCACCCTCTAAATTACAAACAAGCTTAAGCTTAATAGTAGGACAAATGCCAACCGGAAACAAATCACTCGGGTAGTCATTAAATCGTAATGAGATGTTTGAGAAAATGATCATATGCAGAGGGCGCCAAAAAATCACGATTATATCCAGGGGAAAGTCTACAAGACATTGAGATGCTGGGATATAGAAGCCGGCATTTCAAAATCGCTCTCAGTACTGCTCGGGCCGTCCGTTCCGCGCCTTGGGAGATCGGCAAAATCTTTCAGCGGTGAGGCCGTATAAGGGTGGTTGTCGTCTTGGTGACAGCCAGTGTCGGCCATTCCTTCGTCGACAGAGGGTCGCGCATCCGAGGGACTGGCTTCGGAGGCCCCAGTAAAGCTAGCGCGGTTGGAGGATGACAGTGTGTGAGAAGGCGGACTGCCGGCACTGCTCCGCAAGCTGCCATTGCTGCCGCCCCACGCACCACGCCGGAGCTTCATGAGTGCACTCAGAGACATTTCGTCGTCCAAGTTGCCCATATCCACTAACTGGGCCAAGCCGGGACTCGCCACGGAGGGGTTGGAATGGGCAGCACCGTGTGCTTTCAGCGAAACCATCGAGTTTCGCGTGCTCCATTCACTCCGTTCAGTGATTGGTGTGAGGCTGGGTTCTTGGAACTTGCCGCGACTGCTGTAACTGCGGGTGATACACTCGACACCTCGAGGACCAAAGTAGCCTCCGTTTGTAAGCTCGGAACCGGAGCTGCCATGTGCGTCCGCGTAGAAGCCAAACTCTTGGCCGTAGAAGCCCTCGTCGTCATTTTCTAGGGCTTCCGCGTTGGCCGCAGCGACAATCGCGTCATCCCAGTACGCATCGTCATCGAAGGCCTCATCGTCGTAGATATCTTCAAATGTCATAAGATCGTGCCCCTGGCTAAGACGGCTGTCATCCGATACTAAACCCGGTTGGGAATCCCCTGTCTGCGACGCTTGAGAGATACTCTCCTGCCCTAGAGACCGGTCACTTGTACTGATGTTGCGTTCGATGCGGCCCTTGTTCACTGCTTCACTGGCTGCAAAAGCCAAAGCATTGTGCAGAACCTCCAGATTCTGCTCTGTGAGAACTCCGCCGTGAGCCCTGGCAGGACCCATGTTCGGAATTGGCTCGCCGAGAGGACCACGCTTGACAGAAGTCGATCTGTAATTGCTAGCCACGCTGGGCATGTGCTGGAGGCCTTGAGTAGCGCTCTCTTCTAAATCGAGAAGAGAATCGCGATCGGGCTCCTCCGTTGGGGGAGGCAGAGCCGGCGTTTGTTGCACAATTGCCCTCCTTTCATAGAGATGGCTGGTCTCGTCGTCAAAGACAGACTCGTCGAACCCTTCGTCCTGGTCATCGAGGCTAAGATCTCCAAATTCGCCGTCGTCAAAATACAGATCATCCTCATCATCGACGACCTGCATTTGTTGCTTGTCGGGGTCAGGAATCTGTGGTGCAGCTCCCGAGTTTTCAGTAACAGTAGTAGAAGGACCTTGCGCTTCGCGTGACACTTCAATTTCAGTGGGCTCTGGCAGGGTCCCTGTGACTGAAACTGAATAAGACGAGGTTGGAGAATCAGTCTCAGGGTCAAGATAGCTCGTCTGAGTCGCGGCTAGGGTCTCGGGAGGTGCAGGAGTAATCGGGCTCGCAACCACAGGCGATAACTTCGGGCGAGCCCAGGACTTGACGTTAAGATAGGGTGTTGAGAAATCATCCTCGTCGGCATCAGCATTGACACCGGGTATCTTCTCTTCCAAGCCGTCCACGTCGTCCAAGAGGTCATGATCAAATTCATCGTCGAAATCATCAAAGTATCCATCATCCATATAACGTGCAGCCTCCTTCGCCTTGTGTTTCTCCTCGAGGAGCTTCTCCTGAACGGATGACTCCACGCCACCCATATCGAAGCTGAATCGCGAAGCATTGCTCTTGAGGTGCCTCGGTAAGCTCGAGGGTGGATTTGACACATTCGGAATAATATCCTGATCCGGTTGATTTCGTTGTTCTGAAGAGGGATTCGTCTTTGGCGGCTCCGCAGGAAGTTCTGCAGGGAGCTCTGTTGGTTGACGTAAATTTTGCTCTGCAGACGCTGGGCTTTGCTGCTCCGGCAAGTGAGAAGGCAGGTTTCTCGCAAAGACTGGAAGTGATTTTCCGTATCCGTGTTGTTGGGGGTTCGTCAGTAATGACGATTGGAGATAGCCTTTATTCTCGGGTTGGAGCACATTCCGATCATCCTCAAAATGCTCTGTAAACACAGGCGAGTGATCGCTGTGTCTTCTCGGCTGGTCATTCCAACGGCTGGCCGGACTTAGGCCAGCCTGTGATGGCGACGCATCTTGGATATTGCTGTTGCCATCGGTCGTGGGAGGTGCCGGAGTGCCGGATACATTGCGGCGCGGTCTGGGGGCTGAGAAGTCGTGCACAATGTTTCCGCGAATTCGAGGGTCATAGTCGTCAGGGATTGCAGGGATCGAGCTCTGCGCACCAATTTTAGGATTGTCCACACGTGAATTGCTCATCTGGGATGACCGTCGGCGAGCAAGAAGGGACATCGGGTTCAAAAGATGAAGCATGGCCTTTCCCGACTTGTGGTGAGCATGATCTACTGTTATTTCACGGTCTCCTGCCCGCCGGGTAATCGTGCCCTCTGCTCTGGATTCCTTCTGGGACATGATCGGTTTCTCCGCCGGTGACTCGTCTGGCGGCGTTTTCAATCCGAAGTAGCTAGTACCCGAAGCCGCGATGGGTGAACGCTTCTGTCCCTCGGTGGCTGGTGTCTGCAGATTCCTTGATCCTTTTCCAAACGAGAGGCGAAAAGGCGAGTTTGGTTTAGAGCTCGCCTCGCCGTCTCCTTGATCTGGTCGCAGCCCGCCGTCCGACAGCTGTGAGCTGTTTGGTTGCGACGTAAAGCCCGGCTCGAGTACACTCTCCCCGGGACTGGAATGCGGGCGATTCCCTTTCTCGAGCGAAGGGGACGAAACGGCCAGGCTCGCGGAAGAGGACAGCGGCGCGACGGATGTGTTGAAGTTCAGCTTGGAGGTATCGATATCCAGCGGGGAACCGGACCGAGGCGGGGCATCGTACGACTGACTGCCATCGAACGGTGTCGTAATTGCATTGGTATCTCGGATCTCTGGAAGCTGAGGGGGGCTGCTGAGTGGGCTTTCTGTTGCTCCTTTCGTGACCGGAGACGGCGCGGGTAAGGATGCGGGCGGCGCAGTTGAGCGGCGGTGGTCGCGTCGCCAGTAGGAAAAAACAGTAGACGGAGCCATCGTGGCCACAGATCCAAAGTCCGGGCGGCACCAATATGAAACGGAGTCAGTGTTTAGGGCACGTTAGACTCCATCGCGGTCCATATCATCTGCAGCAGGTCTTAGAAGTGAAGCAGGACTGTACTCAGTCTCACATACCAGGAACCGGCAGGGCTTGCAGGAGCCACTGGGCTCGGGGCTTTTGAAGGATCTGTTTATAGCTTTTCGGTGAAAAGAATGACCGAGTTACTCCAAATCTAATAAGTTAGGAGAAGCACGGCCTTGGAGGTGAGGACGCAGAGAAAAATAAAGGTTGATAAAGAGAAACGTAATCAGCTGCAGCTCCCGCATTTGTTGGTTACCCTAGACTTTCACCTCGTGTCTGGGCCCGACTCTATTTACATGTGCATGTACCTAGGTACATGAGTTTCCTCTTTTTATTGCACGGTTCCAAAGTTATTCCAAGTTTATAAAAGGGGTTCAGAGCTATTTATTTAACAAATAGGATGCTATTAGAGCACAGGGGGATTCTAGCCACTAATATATACCTGGGCACGAAACCAGGGGTTGTCTTCATGATATTCCAATTCGGACCAACAATCCAGGAAATGCTTCAGTGAATAAAATAAGCCCAAGTCTCAAAAGTAATGCAAAAGTAAAATCAACGAGAGACCCAGTTGCTTCTCCAGATCATCTGTACACAAGATTGCTACTCTACATGGATATTCCGACCAAAAGCAAAACCAGAGTACGCTAGAACGACAACGCTATGAGGATGCAACAGAGGGGGCAAAGGATGATAAACAAAAGAAATCAAGGCAATAACTAGGTATTAAAAGCGAATGCTCTGTCTCCAGCGGTCAATGACATCGCGCTGAACTGGGTCAGCGGGTTGCCGCGTAGTTGGGCCACAGGCATTGGATGACGGGTATCCCATTCCGTAGCTGTAAGGTTGCTGGAGGGATGCCATACTCATCCCCTGGTATGGCTGCATATGGGTTGGGAACTGTTGCATGGACATCCGGTTCCCGTGCTGCATCATGCCGGGTTGCTGGAGTACATCGTGTGATGACTGGCGTAGAACGTGTCTGGGTCGAACTTGCGGGAGCGCGGCCATGCTTCGTCGCATGCGCGGGTTCTTCGGGTTTACATGCTGGCCACTGTTCTCCTTTTGCAGACGACTGCGCCGCTGTGCAAGAGTCTCTTCCGAGGCTACCACAGGCTTGTCGGGAGCGGGGGCGGAAGCGGGTGCGGGTGCGATTCCAGCTCGAGTATCAATTTCGGCCAGAAGATCATGAGCAAATCCGCTTTCTGTCGGATTCTGCCCTCTCAACCGTCGTAGTCGCTCAGCCAGCGTCTCAATTTCGTCACCACTCTCAGGCTCCGGTGCGAGGGCTTCAGCCTCGGCGGCATACATGGTGGCAGGGCGTTTCTCAGGAACGGGTTCACCTCGAAGTCTCGCCCGACGTGAGCTCAATGGCTCGTTTTCTTCAAGCTGCCGTCGTTCCAGCAGACCCACGGGTCGATCTCCATCCTCGAGATTGGCCTTGTCAGGGTAAAGCAGAGCCAACGGAACATCTTCATCATCGGCATTGTGACTGTCCCATGCCAGAGTAACTGGTCGCCGGCGTCTTTTCTCGTTTTGCGTCTGGGCCATCGCATCCTGTTCGAGGAGAGTCGATGTCATACCGGGCGTGGGCCTAGGCACGAACGTGCGTTGTCGCTGCTTCAGTTCCTGTTTTCGCAGCTCCAATTCGGCAAGTAATGTGTTTGGCGGTCCAACATAATCCACGATCTCATTTTCCCCTTCCTCGCTCCCGGGTGAGTTCTCATCGCTTTCATTTCCACTACCCGACAGCTCGGGGTCATGCTCATTGTGACGGTCTTCGCCCCGTCCATCATCTAAGCCGACCGAGCTATCTCGCGGGAAACTCTGATGCGGACCCATCGAAAGACGAGAATTCCGTTCCTTCAATCTCGTCGGATCATTCGAAATAGTCTTGCGCTTCGAGTTCGTATAGACGTACGAGCCAACGTGACCGGCGAAAGGGTGGTCAGTAAAGGCCGACACAGGCGCATTGGCCGAGGCGTCGAGGATGCTATCAAGCGTGGCCACAGCAGAGTCCTGCTTGGCATCGATCTCGAGCGATTGACTTGGTGATTCAAAGAAAAGGCTTGCGCGAAGATGCGTTGGAATTGCAGACTGGCGTTTGTCCTTTTGGTTACCACTCGCTTTTCCCTGCTCAGATTCGGGCTGCCATGCTTCCGACTTTCTGTCTTCAGCAACAAGGGAGGTCAAAAGTTGCATACGACGCGTTTCGCGTTCTGCGATTGGCTTGCGTGACAGCTTGGGAGGAAGGTTCAAAATGCGCGGGATGGGGGCCGGATAGTACACCATGTGTTCATCCGTCTGAGGCTCCTTGAACGACTCGGGCTTGCTAGCAAGGGGCGGCTGGTTCAGGGAAAGCTGCCGTCCGGGATTTGTGCGCTCAAAGGGCGCGAAATGGACTCCATCAAAGTCGGTAAACAGTGTCCGGGCCTGCTGGTAGGTATCAGCCGTGCCTGGCCTCTCGATTTCCTCGGCACCGCCGCCAGATTGTCCATCGTATTGTTCATAGTAGACCTCGTTGTCATGGGCATAGACTGGGGTTTGCGAGTCTGGAAGGATCGGCAAGCGGGCGGGAAAGTTATCCAAAAAGTGACCATCTTCGTGTTCAGGCTCCGCGACCCGGGCAAGGCGAGATCCACCTGACACAGAGCGCTGGCGCGTGGAGATAGTCGATCCGAGAGGGGAAGCGATGCCTCCTGGGCAGAAAGCTCCATTCCGCATGTTGATTGAATTCGACGCTGAGCTGCAGGAGCGCCGCTTCTGCTCCTGGTCCATCTTCCGGATTTCACTGCCAATGTCTGCTGAACTGGAGCTAAGACGCTCAGCGCTCATTTCCAACCGCTCTACATTTGCAGTGTAGGCGCCCTGGATCGATTGTAGGTCCGGAATAGGGTGACTAAGAGGGGTGGGGAGGTCGCTCGATGGGCTGTGTAACGGGGTCTCGGAAAAGGAATGTCGCGCGATAGTCGTGTTGAGCGGAGGAATGTTCCGAGGGTTGTTTGATTGCCTGGCAAGGGAAAGATCGACATCGTAGCCATCGGCCTCGACTACGTCGTAGCTCGTGGACGATATGGATTGGAGCATCGAGCCCAGCTGGCCCAGGCCCGGTTTATCGTCGACCGGCGCCGACTCTAGGTGGTTTTCTCCTAGATCAGCATCACGCAGGGAGTGGAAGGTACCGCGAGTTGGGGACGGGGAACGTGATGCGTCGGAGCCAGAGTGAGAGGCCACTTCGTCAATCTGAGCGACAGGATTGTAGGCCATGATAAAAGAGTCGCAGTCCAGACCTAATCGGCCTGCGACAGAGACAAAGACAGGGGTTGAAGTGGTTCAGTCCCATGTGAGTGAAGTCAAAAGAGAAGAAATCCAGGGACAAGTGAACAGGGTGGATGTGGATGTTTCATCTGTGTCGCCCCCGGGCTAAATTTGGATTGTCATACATTTTGGGGGGGGGGGGCGGGGGCATTTTCAGACTAAGTGGGCAAAAAGAGATGAAAAAAGAGGGGAGAAAAAAAAACAAGATTCTTTGACAAGCCGCTTGCGTCAAGTTTGGTCGAGTTCGTGCAGGGTCTCTCCATGTCTCGAACCACTATAAAGGTGGGGAAAAGTAGTTCCTGATGTTTTGGGCCTGTTTGCCCGCTTGGTTCTTACCTCATGGCAAACACCATATGCACCACCCTTAACCACTTCTTGACTTGATTTCGATTGCCACTCGACCTTCTTTTGTTACTAGGCTCACTTGTCGATAACTCATGTCTCATGGACTACGGTCACCATTGCGTGTATATAAATGCTGAATTTACAAGGGTGCGTCAAAGATAGGCGTTGCTTGGCAAAGATTTCCTGATGATAGTTCAAGCGAACGCTCTTCTATTGGTTAGCTGTTTCTTTTGGGTCTGGATAAGCTACGGGTAATCCCGAGATTGATGCGAATCCGTTAAGAGATAGCACCGAGCCAGCTTCTAGAGTGTATCACACCGACAAAACTCGAAAAGTCGAGCGACAGGTCTGTGAAGAGGCTAGCGCTACGGGCGCTGTAAACTCGGTCACGTTGCAGTAATCAATGAAACTCCCGGCTGCCTTGCTCTTCTTCCGCGGAATCAAGATATGTATACCACTTTTCAGAATGCCGCACAAACAGGCATATTTGGCTCCTCGCTGACGCACCGATTCAGCTTGTCGAGGTGCCGGCATGTCAAAATTAGATGCTTTCTTTGATTTTGCAGAGAAATGCGAGTCTGACGCCAAGGAATTCTACAGAGATTCCCCGGAATCGGTCGAGGGCATGCTAAAGGAAACGCTCGCCGGAGTATTCGGAGTCCAAGCTGCCTAGACATTATCCCCGATCTATCCTGTAGTCATATTCAGACTTTCTACATAGCAACTATCCTCTAGGAAGCTTTCACCGGACCCAAGGTACCGTCAAGGATAGTGTTGACTAGTGGAGAGAACTCGTAGTCTGAAACTAGCCAAATTTCAGATTGTTTTCAAAAGAAAGTATACCTTCAATACCGGCTCGATTCTAATCGATTCTCTAGTTTAGCCTTATGCCCAACGACTTTATGAAAGATCTAGAATTTGGCTAGTTTAAGACCGCGAATTCTCTCCACTAGCCAATACTATCCTTGGCGATACCCTAGGTCCGGTGAAAACTTCTTAGAGAACGGTTGCACATACTTAGGCAAAGTCTGAACATAATAGCGGGATAGATCCGAGGTAGTGTCCGGGCAGCTCGGGCTCTGAGTCTTTTGGCGAGTATTTCCTTTAGCATGCCCTCGACCGATTCCGGAGAATCTCTGTGACAGCCTTGCCGGCTTGTGATTGATCCTTTGGCGTCAGACTCGCACTTCTCTGCAAAACTAAAGAAAGCATCTAGTCTTGACTCGTCGGATACATCGACAAGCTGAATAGGTGTATCACCGAGGAGCCCAAATAATCCTGTTTGTGCGGCATTTCGAAATATGGTACAATAGTGGCCAGATTCAGAAGCTATTAGGCGTGCTTCGCAACGTACCCGGTTGATGACTGGTGGGTGTCGGTTGATATCGGTTGTTTGCTCTGACATACACGCTGGCAGGGCAAATAGACTATATAGACTGTCGCCTTTGTTCAACGCATAGTCTATTTCTACCACGCGGCGTAGGAGGCATTTACGCCAGATAGCGAATCTCAACTCGGTAGGAAGCTTAGGGAAGAAATGAAATTCTTGGTTACTATTGTTGTTCATTGTGAAGTCGGTAGTGATATATGTTGGAGCGGAACCAGAACCTCTGGTTCTTAGACTTGCGCTTTCCTTTTATAAATATAGGAGAGCTAAGCTAGAAGAAATAGCTAGGTATGTTAAACGGAAAGAAAGAAGAGACTATAGAGGGAATAGAGGGGGTAGAGGGGGTAGAGGGGGAAGCCTTTATAGTATTCTCCTACATAACCTCTATATTATGTGATTCTATTTCCTTAGCACTATCTAGGTTAGCCATATGTCATAGCCTATACCCTATAGGAGGAGCGAAGAAGATACTATTATAAGCCTTTCTAATACCTACTTAGGGATATAGACTCGATAAAATAATTACTTTTCCCTTACTTTCCCTTAACTTTGCTCTTCTTTGCTCTTGCTTTACTCTTGCTTTACTCTTGCTTTACTCTTTATTCACTCTTTACTTTGCTCTTTGTCTTACATATTTCCTTGTATCCTTCTATCTTCTATAATATACTAGTCTGTTTAGTACATAGGACTTAATGTCCTTTTGCTCTATATCGACTACCATATGTTCATTGATGACTTATAGGCGCTACTATAACCGACACCTTAGGAGCCGCCGTTGGCCCTGATCCTATGGCTTGCGATGATCTAGCTCCCCTATCCACAAAGCCCCAGCCTATGAACCCGCCGAAGTCTGCCACAAACTCTAAGCCTATCACTAAGCCTAGGTCTCAAAGGATTATTTTGGCACATTAAAAACAGACCACGACTGCCTTGAGAGTTTCCGTACAAACCATTCTTATGTTCTGGGTCCTGTGTTTGCTGGTAGCGGCTTGTATCGCATAGGGAACTAGCGGCGTCGTCCGACCAAAGAGTTGATTCTTGATTAGGCCTTGATTGAAATTCCGGAAAGTCGACTCGGTGTCAATATGGTAAGCGTGCTTTATTTTCTGAATCTCGCAGCAGTTACGAATACCACGCTAACTGGAAGCGAATGATAAGCCGTAGCGCTATTCGGCACACCAACGGCTGTTTCTATTCAAAGAAGAGGGCGATCCCGACCAGGATCGCTCATGTTCTAAAGCTGGACGATCTATAGGTTTTATCACTAGCATTTATTCCGACCTTAAAGAAGCCCATGTTCACCGAAGGTGGAATTCAGTCGACGGACCGTACGGGGTCACCACGACACTTGAATGTGCGATCTACGATTCCGAGGCATCTTTTACGGCAGAGGGGGACTTAGGATCCCTGGTGTACGACTCTTCTTTGGGGGTTGTGGTAGGCTTGTTCTTCGGAGCGTCCGAGCTCCATATCCAGTCTTATTTCACTCCGATTCGTGATGTGTTTCAAGATATAAACGAGGTGACAGGAGCTATCGAGGTTCGAATTGCACGGACACTTAAGTCTTAAAGCATAGCACCTATGGCTGGTGCTGGCTTCTTCAAAAACCTGTCCTTGAACTTTTTTCCGGACTTTTTGACCTTTTTTTTCAAATCGGTGTGATCATACTTAGGCTGGCTTGGTGGGCGCTATGCCTTAATGAATTCTTATCAATCTCGGGATTACCTGTTGGTAGTAACAATGGTACGTAGTTAGTCCACTAGTTAGTAAGGGCCGTGTGACCTTCCCACCTTCCCAAAAAGGATCAAGTTATGAACAATCAGGCCATATGACATCATAGTCATTCTGGGGCTTTGACTTGAAATAAAGTCGTTCCTATCCTCAAAACTAGGATCCGCTTAAGACCTTTCGGGTACCTTTCTTTCTCAAACTTCGTTGTCGAAAAACACCATCCACAACCATGTCGAGCTTCCTACACAAAAATCACGAACAGCCTTCTGAGCAGGGTTCGCATGGATCACCTCAGCATGGCTCGCACGTCGATGATAAAGCCAGTATGTCTTGTGGTTCCGATCTCTTTAACTGGAAATATTCTAATACAATTTAATAGACAAGAGTGACCACCATCACCATCACCTTTTCAGTCATCACAAAGAGGGCGATGAAAAGCACCACCGCCCTAGCCAGGCGGAAATTGACAACGCCGAGTTCACCGCCGCTAGGGAGTATGACCACGCTATGAAATCTAGTCATGGTGCCGGTATCGGTTTCGACGGAGGTCGCCAGTGAATATAGCAAGCACTATGGGAGAGGGACTGCTACGCTCAAGAGCTGGAAGTGGATCGCTTTTCGTGGGCCACAATAACATAGGTTATTGTGATTGCGAAGGATATCCTGTAAATAGGTCTGACGAATGTCAATGCTTAATGTAGAGTGAATGGTAATGATTTGCGCTATTTCTGCTCAAACCTCCCTTAATAAAGGGTGGTGTTTAAGTCCCCGGAAAAATGCCAATGGTGACATTGAATAGTGTATAGGTTTCAGGCAAAAAGCCTAGTCTTGGGTGGATCAGCCTTGACTTGAAATCATGTTTTCCAACCATCACCCCTGTTTCCACCTGAGAAGCCACAACCACTCAAGAGAATAGTGGCCGTAATGGCACAAAATCGGTGTGCCTTCCAAAGACTACATCTTGGAAATGCAGCAGGGCACCCACGACAGGGATACTAATCAAGCCCAATACCACAAAGGCAAAAAGCGTTTCATTCTTGTACCCCATGAGGTGTCAAAACATTACAACGAATGCATTCCATCGACCATAGGAACTCTAACAATAGTTAGAGTCAAGATCTAGATTAAGGAGCCGTGATACGAGGTGTCAAGGCATCAACGCCCAATATGGAAATCACTGTTACGTGGCACGTGACCACGCGCCATTGGACGCGCCGCGAATATCAAATCAGTCAACACTGGAACACCCAACGACAACGGCCTGTGGGATTGCGACCGAGCAGATGTGCCAGAATGTCCTACTATGACATTGACTCTATTCTAACTGATGCTCAGGTGAATTCAACCCTTGGATTTGACCTTTCAATTCGAGTCATCCATGCAGCTAATACCGGAACCCAGAAATTGCCCTGTACCTTCGAGCTTGAAGTCCCAGGACTAGGTATTCTAGAGGGAAACGCAGGAGAGGATGTATGTCCGCTGGAATTATCGCTCGCCGTGTTCAGCAGTTGACCAAGTTCAGATCAAAGCGGGGACCCGCATCGACCTTCCACTATGGCTAGGTGAAATGCTTTCGATCGGGTAAGACATGGACCTTTACTAGAAAGATACCAATCCTAACTGAACGGGAAAAGGGCGCGTTTGGGGACTTCGCGTCTAGTTACCCTCGACATGCCCGAAGCGCTGTCGGAGCGGGTGATGAATGCGCTTAAGGCCGACCCTCGCACAGTTGATCTGCGCGCACTGGCACCGCATTTCTACAATCTCAGCGAGCGCATCCTCGAGCTGTTTGAGGAAGAGGATATGGTTGATGTGTTGACTGATGTAGGTTTTTAGTCTATGAGACTACACAAGTCACAGCTGACAATTTCCCGATTCCAGACCTTCAAGAAACGGGCGGCAGAGATCGCGGACCATGCACATAATCCACGCGGTGCTGTGGGGGAGGGAGTGGATTTTCTTCGCGGGTTGGATGAGACTGAGCGGCAATGTAGGTGCATCAATTGTGGTGATATCGAGTGTGGCAACTGACCTATCGCAGTGTTCCGTGCTGCTCACGATCGCGCGAAGGAAATGCGAATTTGGTCAGGAGAGGCGAAGAGGAAATGATGTGTAGTGGATGAGGTGGGGAAATCTGGGCTGAGCTGAGCTCGTCCGGGGTTCGAGAAACTAATATGAAATCTATCGCATAACTCTATTCCGAATGATAACGACAGTTCCATGGTTACTACTTTATAGATTACTTTATGACAGCTGAAAGTTGCAGGGTAAATTTAAGATTCTTTGTCTTATGTCGGTACAGTAGGTATCCAAAAGTAGTCTAAATATACTACAGTTCTAGACTGATGGTTTGTACAGGTCTCAACGCCACTATGTCACCGTTTATGACGTGGAGTGCACACTTGACGCTAACGCTAAGTCTGAGAATACGAGCTATCAAGCCATCTGATTTGACCTTGATCTAAGTATTGAGCTATAAGGAACTACTGCAAGTGACTGGGAATTACTAGACACTTAAGTATGACAAGACGCTGTGATAAACAGGGGTTCGCAGTATCCATGGATCGCAGGGGAAAGAAAGTGCGGAAACGCGGGAGTGGGACAACCTTGTACAACATCAGAAACCTAGGTACACCTAGGGTTATGCTGGAGATTCGAAAAATATAAACGGTTTAAACCCCCTGAATCCAAACTTACTTAGTTCAAACGAAGCGAAACCAAGTAAGGACAAGCTGAGACCGTCTCGCTCCACTGTCATCTTCCGATTGGCCTCGATTGATGTCAGGAACATGAACACGCAGATCATCGAATAATCTGCGGCAATGAAAAATGTGTGATGAGAATTGCCGATTACCTTCTTTTCATCTTCCATTCCTCCATTTTAGCGCATTCCAGTTATCACCCCTTGAACCCGCAGAAAGATACAACAATAACATAGTTAGACTTTGCTACTCTTCTCTTTTTACCTCGATGAATGTGAGGATTGACTCATCACAATTTGATTCTCTGATCTCCCCTCACTTCGTATACCTCACTTTTTTGGTTTTTGGATTTTCCTCGCTCCACTAGGATGGCTTAAGTGGTCTCTGATTGCTTCCCTTCTTCTTGCACGGCTGCATCCCTCACTTCTTGCAGCCGGTCTATCCTCCACACTTACCGGATCATCCAATACATTGTCTAGTGCTCATCCAATTGCGACCGCACTGAGTGCACATCCGTCGATTAATCTTCCGATGTGGTGGACTCGTCTGTGATCTACTGATATATACTGGATTCTGATTGCTCCGGACGCAGCGGACCGCACTCCAGTTGATTCTCTCTGCGTCAAGTATGCGCATAAGCTGCACAACATGGATATACCTATAATGGAGAAGAAAGTCAGACGAAGCTCGGCTGTCAAGCCTTCTCCTCACTGCCAGGCCCCAGTATATCATACCAGGGCCCCTCCGAGCACCCGTGTCTCCTCCAAGCATCGCTCAAGTTGTACGCCATTCCTACTCGACTGAGCCCGGTCTGTACATGATTTGCGGATTGAACTAATACCTCCTACTTGCCAGCCCAGCCCGGCCGCTCTCAACATCCATCGCTTTTCCGCGTCAAGGGCAGAAGCAACATGTACACGCCACCTCGGATGAGCCCAGACCGGTCATGGCTACAAGACCAGTCCCCAGTGCGTGGGGGAAACAGAACACCACCTCAGCAGCTTAGTAAGTTCTATCACAAGAGGCTGAAGTATGGATCGACGCTAATCATGGACCGCAATCCAGAGGCCACAGATAGAGGCACTCCCACAGTAGTGAACCCTGCTTCCACTCTTCTACAAGATATGCTGAAGGAACATCGCGCGCATCGTGACTCGCGCGGATCCACCGAAGACTGGGATAACAATGCCCCACGAACTCCCGAAAGGTCTCGCACACAGGAAGACAACGCCTCCACAGCTTCAGAAAAGACGCGGAAGGTCAGCGACACTTTCTCCGCTGGATTGCGGAATCCCAAGGAGATGGGGATGCGAGAGATGGATCAGGTGGGTCCCTCGGTCGAACCATGGGAGCACAAATTAACTGTGGGCAGTACGTTTCGAAAATGAATAAGCTCAACTTCGATTTGAAGCTGGAAGTCTTCCATCGCACACAGCAGATGGGCAATCTAGAGAAAAAATTGGAGCGGATGAAGTCGATGGAGGAAGAACTGAGTCGGATGCACAAGCTCGAGGAAGAAGTGGAGGAGCTCCGCGAGGCTGATAGGGACAATTGCCGTCTGCGGGAGTCAAATGAGGAACTTCGTCAGGAGCTGGACAAACGAACCCAGGCAGTCACCGAGGCTGTCCAACTCATTTGCCAATTGGAAGCGAAGATTGAGCAGCTCGAGTTTGGCGGACGGACTTTACAGGCGTCTCCGAGTCGACTCGTGCTAGATAACTCTGATTCCTCGACGCCAAAGGCTGAGGCTCAGACCACCGTTGAGATTCCCGAGAGAACTTCCTCGAGAGGCGGGACTTTGAAATATCGACTTGCTCGGCCGACATCGTCAGACTTGCGGCAGCTCCCCAAGGCGCCTTTGTTTTTGCGGGACGAGAATCAGGGCACTGCTGCATTGCGCAGTCTCTATGTTCAGGAGAACAATTGGTCACACTTGGCTTTGAGTGAAATGACAAAGTCGGAAAGTTTCCACACGATGAACGATACCACGGAACCGGGATCTCCCCGGTTGAGTGTTCTCAGTGAAGCCAGTGAGCTGAACCCGGTTGATACACCTTCAAAATGGCAAGATTCCGACAAACTGGACATTCCTGTCCGCAAAGCGCTATCCACTACGAGCAGCATGACCAGCAACCTCACCCCATCCAAGTCAGTGGAGAATAAAGACGACCATGTCGACAGCTGGATGCAGTCACAGACTATCGTTCAGCGAAGGCAAAATCGGGCCATGTCCGACGCCTCGAAGGCAGCAGTTCCAACTTTCGGAGATGACCTGTTCACGAGCAAACCTCGGGGCCGCCCACGTCTCGATATCTCGCTTTTTGAAGGTGCAAGACTTCCTCCTACTCCGGATACTATGAGCACAGCATATGCAGCCGTCAACAACGGCTCAAACGGAAGTATTGCCCCAAAGAGTCCCCAGCAGAATCGTGATCAGTTGTTTAGCGGTCCGCGCCTGGAGCGTCATCGTTCTGCGGATGAACTCACAACCCGCCGCAGCAGGGCTGGCAGCGACGTCACGGACAGCATGCAGACGAATTGCAGTGATACCCCTCGCCTTGGTGGGAGGAAGTCCGAGTCGCCCGTGATGTATCCTTTCAACACGGTAGCTTCCAAGGCCAGCGAACTGCTTGGACCTGGAAGCCCTAACAACCCTGCCCTTGAATCGTTTGCCGATTTCTTCCGTCGAGACAGCATGGACGAGGCAGTGCCTCCGCCAATCACGCGAAGAACGCCTACAAAACCTAGGGACTTACAGCGAAAGTCGACTGAGCCCGACTCTTCCCCACCATTGACGCCGCAGGACTGGCTTGCGGCCGCAAAGCAGGCTCCCCAGCCTCGAAAGGAGAGGGCCCGCGGACTTCGAATCGAGCAGCAGCAAGATGGGCCAGCTCGTAATATTATCAGCAATGCTGCCTTTCACGACAGCGGAAGCACTGATTCGCTCCCCGTTGAGCCTGAAGTCCCTGGTATTCCAACTCTGAATATGGAGGCCCTCGAAATCCTCGAAGACCGTGCCCCAGAGCACCTTGCTTCTATCCCCGAGCCCGAGGATGAACCTGATCTGGAGCCACGCCGACGCTTCAGCTTTCGCCCAGCCTTCCTCAGTCGCTCCAACGGTCCCCGTCGACTTCAGCCTTCACCAACGATGCCCGACTTCGCAGATGATGAAGACGGCGCGCCATCCCCCATTATCCCGAAAACTAGGAATCAAGGCAATGCACCACGTCGGCCCATGTCGCAGATCATCACAAACTCGGGAGGGATGTACTCCAATATTCCTACGGGTGACAACTTCGAGGACAGAGCCTTCCACCAATTCCTCATGGAACGGGAAGCGAACCTACCCACCGAACCCGCCACCATCTCAGGCCGCCCATCAACATCCCACAGCACGGAACACAAACGCCGCAGCTCGCTAGGAATTTTCGGCTGGATGAAGAACGTCGGCGGCAAACGCCAGGAGCCTGCAACCCCCATGGTTACCGAGGCACAGAAAGAGAATCGGAATCCCGCGCGCTTCACCAAGGACCCTCCCCAGTTCTCCATGCCTCGTCCTTCTACCCCAGACTCCATGGATGCGCCCGTTGTGCGTCCTCTCTCGATGATGACTGTGGAGTCTGATGATACTACTCGACGGCCTAGGTATATGGGTCGTCGCTCTCGTCGGTCTTGAGAGATAAAGGCTGATGCTGACTTGGGTCATCTAAAATTGTCCTGTACTTTATGATACCCTCTTTCTTTTGTATACGGTGATTCGAGCCAGCATTGGCGTTGTGGTTCAAGCCTTGGTTCATTTATCGGTCTTTGCACTGATGATGAGAGCATGAACCTCGCTTTATGATTGATGCAATATTATGAGAATTTTGGGCTTTTATGATTCCTGCTGGTCCAGGATGGCTTTTCACATGCAGTTCCACGATGTACTTGGTTCAATGTTTCATGTTTCGACGCTGGTTAGAGGACTGAAAATGATGTGATAGTGTTTCATTAAACTGGACTCCTCATATTAGACTTTTATAACTATCTCAATTGGATTGCACCCCTACTTTTCAATATCTCCCTCCTCCGACCAGATCTTTCTCTGGCATCTGGGCCAGTTCCATTAACTAACTAGGTATTACAAACTCCAAACCCCATTTTGACCACCCAACACCAATCGCAAAAACAACCAAAGAGAATAATAATACACAATCCAATCTAGACTCGAAAAGACAGAGAAGGCATCGCAGAACACAGTCTAATACCAACCATTCCCCTGCTCACCCAGCTTCTTCTTTTTAGGATTCAATGAAAGGATCCGCTGTCCAGGAAGAGTATCAGCCGTGAAAGCAGCCTCAAAGATACTCGCAATCCCACGTTTCGAATAGTGCCGAAACGAGTCATAGTCATTATGCTTCCCATTAATAGCACCCCACTCCAAACAATCCGGCGTAGTCCCGTCACCAAGATCAGTCCACCTCGTCACCACAATAGCCTGCCGAAAGACATTCCCGCTGGGATCCGACTTGTCTTCACACAATTTCACCTCAACCAGATACTCACTCGGACACTCTGGACATCTCCGCATAGGTCGACAGAACCCACACAATGTCGTCAATGAATTAGGATCAAATCTTCGACCGGCCATTTTATCCTTGACTTTATGCTCGAGACCCTGTAACCCGCCTGTATTCCGCGGCTCGGGAATATGTCCCAAAGCGCACTTGCATACAGGCATCAACTCGCCGTCTCGCCAGTGTGCACAAGCGGAGAAATAGGGCCAGTAGTCGTCGCGCGAGAATAGGAGCATCCGCTGCGACGCGGGTGGTAAAGCTGGCTCTGCAAATGTCTGGCTTGTTACACGCATCAACAGCCGACCATCATGGATATGGAAGCGGGTGGTATGTCTCCAGTCATCTCGCGTCCAGCGTCGGCCCATTTCTCCAACGGCGATGCCGTATCTGGGACCGAATCTGTGTGCTCGCATGGCCAGCTGCACGAAAGAGAACGGGAGCATGCGTCCGTGGGTAATGCGGGTTCGAGCTTGCGGTTTTAGTGGATTCGTCGCCTCGGGACAGTTGAATAGCGGGTTGAGCACGTGTGAGGGTCTTATACGCTCGTTTCCTTCCTGTGTGCGTCTGTGGTATCGTCCGCATGGGAAGCACATTAGATGATGAGGCAAGGCGCTGTCCATGCGGATCAGGAATTGCATCTTGTATGTGATGTTCTGTGGTGCTTCCAGGGCTGTGAAGTACTCTCGTCCCAATCGTCGGTATAGTGTGATGCTGGATACAGCCAAGCTAGCAGCATCGGTCGGGTTCAGATATGATGCGATATGCGCCCAGAGTGTGGGTGATAATTTCGCAATGTCGCCTTCTCCCGGTTCTCGATTTGGATCCTCCAGTTCCGCGGGCCTGAAGTTGTCATCTGCCTCCAGAACTCCCAGTGTATGGATGATGGTTGTGTAGTCTTGGCGCTCGCCCAATTGCGTATCAATGTTCGCGTGCGCTGCCTGGTATTTCAATCGATGGAGTTGCAAGGGCGCCAGCTCGGGCATTGGGGGAGGGTCAGCGGTGCTGGGACGAGCGGCCAGCCGCAAGTCCGTCGTGGATCGACTGCCCTTCCGGAGGGTTTGACGGGATTTCTTGGAACGTAGGGCATTTGAGAAGAAGGACTTGAGCCCTGTTTTTTGGCCGGGGCTTTCTGCTGACATGGTTGCGATGGCGTGGGAATTATCGTGGAGGGTCCAAGACGGATTCCGTTTTCGCTGATCGTCGCAGACCCCGGTGACGCGCTTACATTATACATATGATGTGACGGCCCGGCGCGGACCGAGTGACCTAGGACTTACGAAGCTCGAGGAGCTAGAGAAATTACTTATTCATTGGGATGAAACGGAATTGAAAGAATGGAAATTTCTCTGGACTAAGAACGTCAGACAGACGCTACATTACAGGGATTGGCGGGGTGCATTCAGGGTGGAGCCGCTATACAAGATTTCGCTCTTAAGAGAAGCGCTTCTCAACGGTCTTCCAGTTGATCACATCCCAGATGGCCTTGAAGTACTCGGCCTTGCGGTTCTGGTATTGCAAGCTAGATGAGACTGTTAGCACTGGGAAACAACAATTCATGGGTCGAGCATCTTACTAGTAGGCGTGCTCCCAGGCGTCAATGCCGAGCAGGGGCTCGAATTGGCCGACAACGGGGTCCTGGTTCTGTAGAAGGGGTCAGCTATCGAATCTTATCATTACAATTTGGTACATGGTGAAACTCACGGCGTAGGTGCGGATGCCGATCTGGCCGGTCTGCTTGTCCTTAACGAGCCAAGCCCAGCCAGAGCCCTGAATGGCAGCCAGAGCAGCGTTCATCTGGCCCTTGAACGTGTCGAGGCCACCGTAGGTGGAGTCGATAGCCTGGGCCAGAGAGCCGGAGGGAGCTCCACCACCGCCGGCGTTCTTGGGAGCCAGGTTCTCCCAGAAGAGGGTGTGGTTAAGGTGGCCACCGCCGTTGAAGTTGATGGCAGGCTTCAGAGCAATCTGGGCGGAGATGTCGTTCTTGTGCTGGGCCTCCTGGAGCTGCTCAACTGCATTGTTGTAGTTGGTGACATAGGTGTTGTGGTGGTTCTTGTGGTGCAGCTCCATGATCTTGCCGGAGATAGAGGGCTCCAGAGCACCATAGTCGTCTGGATGTGCAATTAGCTTACATGTCTCACCCAAGATGATACGTTGACACAGGTTATTCTGTGCCGACACATGCTACTCACAGGACAGGTCAGGCAGAGTAGCCTTGCCGCGGGCAAATGTCAAGCCCGCAACACCCGCCTTGGAAGCCGAAGCTCCAGAGCGAAGGGCAACACGAGCGGAGGTGGAGAAGAGGGCAGCCATTGTGAAGATCAAAGTATGTGTTACTAGGGGGTAAAGTGTGTGCGAGAGAGATTAGAGAATATACAGAAATAACAGGGATGAAAAAGGGCGAACGGAAAATCCCAAGAGCTATGAAGTAACCGAGCTCAACGTCATCGTGTTTCCGTCGCATCGGATGTGGGTTGTTCCGCCCCGGTTCTCCACATGAATTTCACAAGCATTGATCTTTGAGTTTACGATCGAGCTGTCAGCTACGAAGTTGTCGCCTTTTTACAGTGACTGCCGGGGGACATGGAGTCGCCGTCATTGCCGTCATCGCCGTCATCGCCCTATGCCGGCCACAAGCGCAAGGTTGCCGACATGAGCTCCGATAGCGAAGATGAGCGTCCAACCACCGGCTTTCGAGGTTTCGCCAGGGCGCGAGATCGCTCCGAATCGCCTCCCAGAATGGGCGGCTTGGGCAGCGCCAATCGCAGCCCATGGACGAACATGAATAATGAAGCCAGCGAGGCCCCCGCACCACGCGGTGGAGGCGCCTCCCGTGGAGGGAAGGGCGCAGGAAGCGCATTCGCCGCGCGCATGATGGCGAAGATGGGCTACAAGGAGGGACAGGGTCTCGGATCTAGCGGGCAGGGTATCGTCAAACCGATCGAAGCCCAAGCGCGCCCGCAGGGTGCGGGTCTCGGTGCAGTCCGGGAGAAGACCAAGCAGGCACGCGAGGAAGAACGACGAGCAGCCGCACGTAGAGGTGAAACGATCGACGACAGTTCCGATGAGGAGAGACGAAGACGGCGGAAGAAGGAAGGGCGCAAGACAGAGTCTCGCAGTGCATCGGGCACGCCGGTGCCACGCCCCAAGAAGCCCCAGTTCCGGACAGCCCGTGAGATCGAGGCCGATATGGAAGGTCTCGAGGTACCGAATGTCCTCAAATCGCTCATCGATGCTACCGGCAAAGAACAACGCACCCTGACATCAACTGCCGGTTTGATGGCAGGGCAAGGGTTCGTCGGTTCGGGCGAAGGAGAAGCATTGAAGATCGCCCGACGTGCTCGCCATGATTTGGAAGCATTTGCAGACGAATGGAAGGGCTTGACCGAAAGGAAGAATTTCATCGAGATTGAAGAAGCGCAGGTCGTGGACGAACTAGATGCCTACCAAGCCCGAGTCAATCATCTTACTGGGTTGATCGCCGCCGTGGAAGAGCTGGATCTTTTTGAACATGACGAGAGCATTTCAGTCAAATTCGACGAAATGACCGGCAAGCTTGAAGCCATGAAAACCCAATATCAGGACGTCATGGATGAGTACAAGCTAGCCGAGACTGCAGTCGCTGCTATGCACCCGCTATTCCGTCAAGCCATGGAGGAATGGGAGCCTTTGCAAAATCCCACGTTCCTGGTGTCGAATCTCACCCGCCTCCAGCCACTTCTCGCTCGCAGAAGCGGAAACGAAGAATTCCAACGACAGTCGACATCGCCCTACGAAACGATGATATACACTCTCTGGCTCCCGCGAGTACGTTCAGCCCTTATGAATGACTGGGATGTGTACGACCCTACCTCTGCAACTACTCTGGTTGCTTCCTGGAAGGCGATCGTCCCGCCGTTTGTGCTCGCCAATGTCCTCGATCAACTGGTTGTACCCAAGCTCAGTGGGGCTTTGAAAGAGTGGAAGCCTCGAAGCAGCCGGCGACACCCATCTCAGCACGATGGTAAATTTCCCTGGTGGCTCTTCCAATGGTTGCAATACCTGGATGAAAAACACACCAACCCTAAGCAGCCAACGGGTCTCATGTCAGATACTAAAAGAAAGTTCCGCGCGGTCTTGGATTCATGGAGTCTACACAGGGGCCTTATTAATGGCCTGGGCCTCTGGAAGGATGCTCTGGGCAGCGAGTTTGATGTGTGTCTACGGAACCACCTGTTGCCGCGTTTGGCGCGTCACCTCCGCGAAGATTTCATCGTGAATCCCCAGGAGCAGGATTTGACCGCACTTGAGGATGTCTTCCGATGGAAGGACTTCTTCCAGCCTATGGTAATGGGCGAGCTACTTGTCTCCGCCTTCTTCCCGAAGTGGCATGAGATTCTGTACATCTGGCTCACCAATGATCCCAACCTCGAGGAAGTTGCTACTTGGTTCTCTTGGTGGAAAGAACAAGTTCCGACTGAGATCAACCAAGTTCTCAAGGTGGACAATGAATGGAACAAGGGCATACAGACTATGCACCTTGCTGCAGAACTTGGAGATCGTGCAGCTGCCGAGCTTCCGCGCCCGGTCATCGCTCGAGCTACGCTTCCCACGCGGGAAGATACTGCGGCCGAGGCAGCAGCAGCAGCAGCAGCAGCAACGGCTCCCCCGCCCAAGCCCAAGGCACACATCGAGGAGGAAATATCATTCAAGGACATCCTGGAAAACTGGTGCGTGGAACAGGGTCTTATTATGCTACCGTTGCGCGAGGCGCATCCACAAACCGGACATCCGTTGTTCCGCATCACAGCCAGTGCAACCGGAAGAGGTGGGATAGTGGCCTTTTTGCAGGGAGATCTCATCATGGTACAAAACAGGAAGGCCAAGGAAGTGTGGGAGCCCATGGGCTTGGACGACCAGTTGGTAGAGCGCGCCGAGGGCCGCTAGTTTATACCCTCCTTGGCGATGAAATATTGACATAAGACATGTTTTCAATTGTTTAATATACCCCGAACTAATAAGGTGTCAATTTATGATCTAAACTCGAATGTTCTTGGCCATGACGTGGATCATATATCCGCAAGGCTGGTACACTGTAGGGCTACCCGCCTTGGTATCACGGTGCGGAGTTAATGAACTCATTTGCTTAGCTATTGCAGCTTTCGGTGTTGTTTCTCTTTGGCGTATATATTGCAAGAACTAAATCTCCGCCCTTATCCGGTAGAACGTGTTGGCTTCCGGCCCTGGCCCAAGATCCTGGTTGTTCGTGCGAATGTATGACATATCAACCTGAGATCCTAGGTGGTCTACAAATTTCGCCGTAGCTTCTTCTTTTGTCGTTCCTGTGTATTTAATATCATTGCTTAGATCAGAAAATATGATATCACGATAATTGGTTAACATGGGTATATAAAGGCGGGTACCTAGTAGGTATATAAAGGAACTGTCTGTCTATGCTTGTATAGATGTTAAGAAGGCGGTCACCACCGGCTCAGCCTTTTTGCCGAGCTAAAGCGGTCAGGTGATGGTAGATGAATTTTGCCCGATCAGCTATCGCAATCACCGTTCTTCCTCAACTCTTACCATACCTCAATTCTAATATTTTATCTTCGCAATGTTCCAGCGCACTCTCCTCAGACAATCTCAGGCCGCTCGGTCGGTCCTGACCGCTTCCTCTATATCCTCCGCACCGCTCGCTCTCCGACGGACAACACGGTTGCAACAACAGCTGCCTGCTGTCACCCGGCCGTTCGCTCCTCAGCCCATGTCCCGCTTCTACTCCACTGAGAAGGAAGCTTCCAAGGAGACCGAGGGTGAGAAGGGCGAGAATGCCGAGGCCGAGGACCCTGTCCAGAAAGAGCTCGAGGAGAAGAAAAGGGAAATCATTGACCTGAAGGTATGGTTTTCATCCGAGCTTCAATTCCACTGTCATGTGCGGAAAACTAACCTGCATTAGGATAAATATCTCCGCTCTGTCGCCGATTTCCGTAACCTGCAGGAGCGCACCAAGCGTGACATGGAAAATGCGCGCAATTTCGCTATCCAGCGCTTCGCCAAGGACCTCTTGGAGAGCATTGACAACTTGGACCGGGCACTGCTGGCTGTGCCCAAGGAGCAGCTTGAGGCCGCCGAGACCGAAGACAACAAGTCGCTGCTCGACCTCGTCGCAGGTATCAAGATGACTCAAAACATCCTCCTGAACACTCTCCAGAAGCACGGTCTGGAGCGTTTCGACCCCGGCGAGAAGATAGACGGCAAGGCGCAGAAGTTCGACCCCAACCTGCACGAGGCTACTTTCATGGCCAAAGCCGAGGGCATGGAGGATGGTGATGTGATGTACGCCCAGACCAAGGGCTTCCGACTGAACGGACGTGTTCTCCGCGTAAGTTATACCTCTTGAGTTTGATTTCTCGCAGCTGTATTCTAATTCTGATCTCTTTTTGCAGGCTGCCAAGGTCGGTGTTGTCAAGAACGACTAAATTTTCCCTCAATCATAACGTTCCACCTTTCCTCCTTCCTCTTTCCATTCTGTCTGTACCATATATCATACGTTATGATCGTGGTGGGGATTTGCGCTCGGATGCGGCTGGCTGTTGGTCCGGGGAAAAATATTCTTTCTCATGCCTGCTTATCTCTTCGATCTGTATGATATACCTTTGTTGCATGTGACTGGAGGCGTCCGGATTCGTGGTGGGTGTTTCTTTTCACTTGTTTCGCGCAATCTGTGTCTCCCAATAACTCTCTCCTCATCTTTGTATAATACACACCCATTGGAGGCTCAAATCTAGCCTCTGGATGCCCACGAATTTTGGTGCATAGCTGTAAAAGTTGAGGGGAATGCCTCATTGTACAGTTTTGAGTATAGAAGTCAAGATTATATAGTACAGCAAGCTTCTTCAATTACCTCAACTCCACCCCAAAGTCGCCGACAAGCTTCTCGCGAACCTTGTTATGCATTTCGTTGGTTTCTTCGTTGGTCAAGGTGCGCTCCAGACTGCGGTAATTGATGCGGTAGCACATGCTCTTGCGCCCAGTCTTGGGGTGTGTAAACTCATCAATCAGAGTAACGTCCTCCACAAGATCACCGCCGATGCCCCGGACAACCTCCATAACGTCATTCTCGTGGAAAGGCACGGCGCCACCAGCAGCACTACTGCCACCAGTCACAGCCGAGGGAGGCAACCAGAAGGCCACATCCTTGTAGGACGCAGGGTGCTTGGAGAACGGCTTGAAGCGCGTGATCTCGCCAGCACGGAACTGGGACAGGAAGCGTTCATCGCGAGACCAAAAGAGACGAATATCGGGAATGTTGAAAAGGAGCATGGCGATGCGCTCAATGCCCAGACCGAATGCCCATCCGACGCGGTTCGGTACATCGGAGTTGATGAGGAGGTCTTGCTTGATGACGCCGCATCCAAGAATCTCTAGCCAGTCGCCCTGCCAGAAAACCTCAAGTTCCCATGACGGACTGGTGAAGGGGAAGTACGCCTCGACCCAGCGAACTTTCAAAGGCTCCGGTTCAGCCTCGCTTCCAGAGCTGGCCGCGGCGGCCTTGCTACCCTCTGTGAAGACCTTGATGACCATCCGCTCAAGAGACTTTTTGAGATGCGCCGCAATAGCCTCAACCTCCTCCTCGCTGTGGTGCTCGGCCTGCAGGGGGTTCCGCTGGGGGTGGAGGGTTGGGTTGGGGTCCTCGACAGGGATATCATGGCGCGGGATCAATTCCACGTCAGCCTTGATCTTCGCGGCGGTCTCTGCAGAATGGGCAAGTGGGTTGTTCTCCGGCCGCTTCCATAGCATTGCGCCCTCCATCTGGTGAAAGACCGGGTAGTGGCTGCGGTCAATGGCATCACGCCGGTAGACATCGGCGATCACGGTGTATCCGACTTCCTCCGGGCGAGTCTTCTCATTGCGGTTGATCTGCTGGAAATATGCCTGCTGATGTGCGCTTGTATGTGTGCGCAGCACCGTCTTGTCGTTGATGTAATAGGTATCCGTGCGAGAACGCCCTGGGTGGTCCGGCGGGAAGCCCAGGACGTCGAAGTTTTGCGCGGTCGTGACGACGGGGTTCTTCTCAGAGTAGTTGCCGAAGACGGGAGAGGGGAACTGGCTCTCAATGAGCTTACGAGTAATGGCGAGAGGGTGGTTCTCGTTCAGGTAGAGTCGTCGCCCGACATGGGACAGGATTGTGTCGGGAGTGTTGGTCCATTGGTCGGTGGGGTAGGTATCGCCCTCGATCTTGATATTTGCCTTTGAGCTTGGGGAGCTAGCGCTGGGCTTTTGATCAGCGGTGCGGAGGGCTGCAGTCGAGCTCCAATTCCGAGTGGCCACCGGGATGGACTCGTGGAGTGCATGCAATCGGGGGGTACAGAATATGGGACGAGTCGCAGCAATGGACCACCGGCCACTGCTAGCACGCAGGGCTCTTCCGGTAGCTAACAGCCGCATTGCTGCCGAATGAATATCAGTCAATTCAAAGTCGGCGTTGCGACTTGCCGAATCTCAAAAACACCTCGGGGCCGGGGAAATGAGTTGCCGAAGTACACACTGCAGGCCGCGGTTTAATGCATGTTATTTGCCAGGATGATCTCTTTTTTCCTGAGTTGTGTCATTGGAGGAAAGATACTTCTTCTTATATTAAGCCACCAGATAAGTCAATTCATGAATTTTGAGCTTCTAGCCAGCGACGTAAGCCCAAGGAAAGCAGGAATAGTGTTGAAGTCCCCTTTAAAGCGCTGTTTTCACGATATACTCGATGTTGGCGAAGAAGATCAAATGCCTTCTATATTAGAACCTTGAAATTGGATATCCTACCACATCAATGAAGCACTGGAATGACTAGAAAGTTGATTCACAACACTTGGTTATTTGTCGCCTACCCAGGTATCTAACTACCCAGTTGTTATAACTAGTTAGGTACCCAAGTAAGCTCGAAAGTTTGACATTACGTGTAAGATATCTAAGGAAATGCTCATGTTTCATACCAAGCCTTGAATGAACAAAGTGAGAAAGAACTATGTAACCGAAAATCACCGATAGGCGAAGAAGCCCATAGCCTACTATGATAGCTCAGTCTTATCTCATTAACTTTCGTGATTCGCGATACGAGGGGCAAAAACTGGAAGACCCTCGGTAAATGCTATTCTGCATATGCGATTCCACCAGATGTCTGCACATATGCTGCTGAATTTCCAGATAACTACCGTCAAATTGCCGTGACTATATCGCCGATTAGATATTTGAGAGCCTCCTCCGGTGCCTACTTCAACCTCCGGCGATGCGAGTACAGTACATAGTTTAGTTTCATCGTGTAAGGGCAAGGCCGTACGTCCCTTACAGGCTTAGTCTCGGGTATGGGCAAAACCGGGGATATGATTGGGTAACCATGTCAAGATCCATCAAAGAATGAAAAATGATTGGCCGAGATGCGTCCATCGGAGCGGTCGGACGGAGCACATCGGCGGCCTGATTTTGTCTCCGTCGGTATTTCAGAGACCAAAATTACGTCAAAAGTCATGATTCAGGGCTGATCTGGAAAAAAAAAAAAAAGAAAAAGACCCAGCGCTTTCTTTAAACAACCACTCTCCCCTCTACCCACCCTCCCTATCTAGCGCCCTTGTTTCATACGAACAAGATGGCTGATAGCGGCAAATTACTCGAGGCTCCGGCCCATTCGCGGCTGGCGCCGGTGTCAACGCCTGCGCCGAACAAAACGACCAAGGTGCATTATCCGTTCTGGTTTGGAGGTTCTGCCTCATGCTTTGCGGCGGCCGTGACGCATCCGTTAGACTTGGGTATGTGCTGTAGCAATGCGCGTATATGTGTAATTGTGTGCTGACTCGGCCTGCGCAGTCAAGGTACTTTCTAGCTCCCCTGATGTTCAAGGGTTCTGCGTCCCTCCGAACTCGAATACTGATATATGCGCTCGTCGCATGCTAGGTCCGGTTACAAACACGCGCACCCGATGCCCCGAGAACCATGCTGGGCACTTTTGGACATGTCCTTAGACATAATGGATTCTTTGCCCTATACAATGGTGTATGTGCAGTGCCCGGCCCGTGATGATCCGCGATATCCTTGTATGGAATGATTTCTGACTGACGAGAACGTGATTGGGTTGGACATATAGCTCTCTGCCTCTATGCTGCGTCAGATAACCTACTCAACAACACGATTCGGCATCTACGAAGAATTAAAATCCCGCTTCGCTACGCCCTCCCCGAACTCCTCTTCCTCGCCCAGCGTCTTTACCCTCCTCGCCATGTCCTGTACCTCCGGCTTCATTGGTGGCATTGTCGGCAACCCGGCCGACGTGCTCAATGTGCGCATGCAGTCCGATGCAGCCCTCCCCCCTGCGCAGCGCCGAAACTACCGCCACGCCTTCCACGGCTTGATTGAGATGACCCGGACTGAAGGATTCAGCTCGCTCTTCCGTGGCGTGTGGCCCAATTCCACCCGCGCAGTTCTCATGACTGCCTCGCAATTGGCCTCTTACGATACCTTCAAGAAACTTTGCATGGAGAAGGCTGGCATGGGCGATAACCTCGGCACGCACTTTACGGCCTCGTTCATGGCTGGTTTCGTGGCTACTACAGTCTGCAGTCCCGTCGACGTGATCAAGACTCGCGTGATGTCTGCCTCCCACGCTGATGGCCATGGCCAAAGCATTGTGGGCCTGCTGCGCGATATCTGTCGCAAGGAAGGCCTGGCCTGGACTTTCCGTGGCTGGGTTCCCAGCTTTATTCGTCTGGGCCCCCACACCATTGCCACGTTCCTCTTCCTCGAGGAGCACAAGAAGCTCTACCGCAGGCTGAAGGGCATCTAGGTTGATGCTCTGGAGCTTTGCGCATTTTCCTTGCTTGCATTCTTTGCCTGGTGTTTCTCGGCACCTTTTGCTCGATCTATTCCCCATATATACGATCGTATATACGACATCTGCTTCCTTTTTATGACCTCTCGGGCGCAGCACCTGTTGGACACAAGCATTCTAGCTTGTACATATCTTGCATTCTTATTACTGCTGAACAGTTTGGTGATCCATGGCTAGGAACACAGCCTGACCGTGATCGCCGTGTACAGGATGCGTTGTCGGGTTTTCGGGCGAACTGAAATTATAGACATAGATAGATACACCTTGAATCACATTCAGATCATTTTCCGCGAGGAAAATCATTTCGACGCTGATTCCATAAACCATGCATAGCTTTGTCCTTCGCGCTCATGGACCTAGGTAATAGGATGCTACGGGCGTTCAGGACACAGGGGATGATGATTACTCGGCCCCTCCACAGCGAAACTCCCTCAGTACTAGAATTTTACGACGGGAGAGCATCGGCTAATAGAACACGATCTTAGCAGAACGGCAGATTTATAGACACCCTTCTCCGAGTGATCAGATTACATCCAGGAGAAAGGAAATGTATCCCAGCATGACCAGGTAGAGTACATTGGAAGATCTGTCAATACACAAAATTTGATATAGCCCAATTCACCAACAGAAAGCGGCTGTTGGTCATTTACTGGTCAAGGCGAACGGGGAAGTTGCCGGCCTCTGTGATCGATTAGCATGCGCAGGTCAAATTTGCCAGGTGAGGAATACGTACCGCGCTGGCCGTCCCAGCGGTCGGTCCAGGCCTTGGGGCAGAGGGAGCGGAAAGCATGGTAGAACTGGAGATAGATTAGAAGCCGTAACGGTCAGGCTGGGTATAAGGTCCAAAGTACCTGCTTGCAGGGGCGGAAGTCTTCACCCTTGGCCCCGACACACTTGTAGTAGTCGACGTAGTTCTGCCAGCAGTGCTTGGTCCTAGAATCGCAAGGGTTAGATGCGATGCCAAAGACTATCGGATGGGGTCGCGTACTGGTTCTGCTGGGGGAAACGAGCGTCAAAGCCTGTGGTCGCGTTCGGAAAATATTAGCTTCGCACTGTTCCGGCCGACCGGGAGATAGCCTATCCAATGCATCTCCATAGGGAATTCCATCGCAAGGAAAACAAGATTATACGCACCAGCTATGAAATAGTTAGCCATTGACTCAGAGAGAATTGGGGAATTGGCCCTCGTTTTTACGGGAGGGGAGGTGGGCAGACGTACCAGTAACGAACTTGAAAGGCTTGGTCTCGACGGGCTCGTCGGGGTCAGCTTCCGGAATGGAACCCATTTTGGTTATGTGTACTCAGAAAGAGGAGGACAATGGCAGTGGGGGAGGAGTGGAGAGGAGGGCAAAGGTAGAAGATGAGACGTTGGGTGATGGAAGCTGTGAAGAGCCGGACGTGACCGCGGGCGGTCAAGCGAGAGCCACTGAGCGTTGCTGCTTTTCCCAAAACCACCCGAGCCAGTCATAGCCCACTCTGGGAAAGCTAACCTCCAAGTTCTCGTCTTCCTTTCTCTTCTCCACCGTTCGCACTCCCATCTAGCTACCACCATGTATCCCACCCGCGTCTTCCGGATGCAGCCCTCTCGGGCTTTCTACAGCCCGGCCCCTGTAAGTTCTCAATTCCCCTCTCTCATGGTCATACGATCGGGTTCGGTTAAGGCTAATTCCCCTACAGAAGGAGCCTCACAGCGGTACGGCTCCCCCTTGACCACCACCACCCTCTACGAGCTATCAATTCGTCTGGCATGGCTTAGTACGTGGGGCAGAGAGAGCCATAGAACTAACGCGTTGTTTTCTAGCCCACACCATTTCGCAGCGCCTGCGCATGCTCCGCAAGGTTCCCCCGGAGTTGATCCCTCTCGGTATGTCCCTTACTATGGAATACACAGAAGAAGCAACATCTAACCATTTTGTGGTATTTAGGTCTCGTTCTTGGGTACGTTTCTATCTAATATGATATTCCCGATCGATCCCGCGCACCACTTGCACGAGATTTCTCCACCTCGTTTGCTCAGACTAGAGCGTTCTCTGTTTTACCGTGCTGACCCATTCCTTGCAGTGTCGCCGTTGGGGCCGCTTTCTACTCGATCGGCAAGAAGCTCATGACCGACAAGACTCTCCGTCTCCACCGCAACAGCCCCGAGAGCCGCGAGCACTAGATGTACCATCATTATGTTTCTTTAAGCTCCGAGAATGCGATTTCAAGTTCCTCAATTGTATCTGTCTGCCGCCTGTATTGTTTCAGACAGATTGGAAGCCGAGAGAGATGCAATTGAGCGCATCGGAAAACAAGACGTGCCCGGTACTGAAGAGTGTGTACATAGTCCGGCTCGTCCAGGGGAGCGAATTTTGATGTTGTATTCCGGCAAAAGAGTACTTTCGTGGTCTTTCATTATTATCGTGGCCATCGTAATAGTGTACATTATTCGGGCTTCGGCCCAGCGACGTCGAGTTGTTCCAAACCCTGCATTGGGTCTTGCGGGCGGCTGCTCTCGGCCTGAGCTTCTTCGGTTGCTCGTCGATCCTCGTCGCTGACTGCATACTTGGCCAGATACCCCTCCTGTAATGCGATATAGTTAGTCGCAATGCGACAAATACCAAGATATAATTCTCACGTACCTGCTCCCAGATTGCGGTCTTGCTGCCCAATCCCTCGTTGGCATCCTTCTGTGGTTTGGCGGCTGCAACCTTGATTGTGCGTCCGTACAGCTCACTGCCGTCCATGTTGTCGATGGCTTCTTTGGCGTCCTGCGGTAGATCGAACTCCACGTATCCAAAGCCGCGGTGGACGTCTGAGGAGTTGGGTGCGTCTGGCTTGGGCAGGGAGATATCGACGACTTCGCCGAAAGGCACAAATGCCTCTGCCAGTGTCTTGGCTGTCACGGCCTGGTCCAGGCCACCCACGTAGACCGTGCTCTTGAGCCGTGTGCTTTCACTCATGATGGGGGACTTCGCTGTAAAATGGACCTCGAATCGAACTGGAAATTGCCGTAAATTCAACCAGACGCACAGATATGACAGATATGAATACGTTCAGCTCGTGAAATAAACGGACAAATGTGTTCTGTACGCGGATTATTGCTTGTCCGCAGCTCTGCTCGAGGAAGAGAAACTGATATCACGTGCGACAAGCCTCGGGGATGTTTTGGCGAGAGCCCGATTTGGTTTAGCGCGGGTTCCCCGGTCCCTCCAAGTCCAGAGGCCACTTGGTTTACTCTTGAGTTGCACGCCCCCCGTTGTCAATTTCTTTGTACAGGGGTGGGATCTGATTTTGTCTTTTTAGACCCGTGCCTCGACTGGCTTTGATTCCCTTCACATATACATCTCCCCTCCATCATGGTCCGTCTGAGGGAGATCCCAAGGACGGCCACCTTTGCGTGGTCCCCTGGGGCCGCATCGCCATTGATCGCCACCGGAACTCGGGCAGGTGCCGTCGACGTTGATTTCTCTAACAAGACGTGTCTCGAGCTCTGGGATCTGGGCCTGGATCGCCAGGATGCTAGTGAGGAGCTGCAGCCTATAGCTAAGCTGGACACCGACTCTGGGTAGGATGCCGATCATGGAACTCCGTGATGATTGATTGTATTGACGGATGTGCTTAGATTCAATGACTTGGCATGGGCTGAGTACGACGATACGAAACGCGGCGTGATTGCTGGTGGTTTGGAGAATGGCTCGTTGGATCTGTGGAACGCCGATAAGCTGCTTGCCAACTCCAGGTGCGCGGGACCGTACCTATACTATAACACGAGGTACAATGGCTGATGGATTCTAGTGATTCGTTGATATCGAGAACCTCGAAACATTCTGGCGCTATCAAGGCCCTCCAATTCAACCCCAAACACTCGAACCTCCTGGCAACTGGTGGTGCGAAGGGCGAGCTCTACATTTCAGACCTGAACAATGTCGAGAACCCATTCCGATTGGGTACCAATGCGGCTCGCACAGACGATATTGAATGTTTGGACTGGAACAAGAAGGTCGCTCATATTCTGGTGACTGGTAGCAGTGCCGGTTTTGTGACCGTCTGGGATGTCAAGACCAAGAAAGAGAGCCTGACCCTTAACAACATGGGCCGGAAGGCTGTTAGCGCTGTGGCCTGGGACCCTGCGAAGGTACGATACTGCTTTGTTACAACAGGATATAATCCATTGCTGACCACTTGTGATTAGCCCACCAAGCTTGTCACCGCTACTCCCCTCGAGTCGGACCCCATGATCTATGTTTGGGACCTGCGAAACTCACACGCTCCGGAGCGGGTATGTTGAACCATTTTTATCTTGGTATGGCGGGCGGAGAAACTGATATATTTTCAATATAGACTCTCAGGGGTCACGAATCCGGAGTGCTCTCGCTTGCTTGGTGCGACCAAGATCCCGATCTCTTGTTGTCTTCAGGTAAAGATAACCGCAACGTTTGCTGGAACCCGCAAACCGGTACGCCCTACGGTGAATTCCCCGTTGTCACCAACTGGACCTTCCAGACTCGCTGGAACCCACACAACCCCAATTTCTTCGCTACCGCATCGTTCGACGGGAAGATTTCGGTCCAGACCCTCCAGAATACCAAGACCGATGATGCGCAGGCAATTGCCGACCAGAACCAGGCCCTTGACGGCGAGGACTTCTTCGCCAAGGCCCAGACACAGCCTCAAGTCTCCAAGTTCTCCCTCCCAAAGCCTCCTCGCTGGCTCGAGCGGCCCTGCGGTGTCTCGTTCGGGTTTGGTGGCCGTGTTGTCTCCTTTGGTGTCTCCGAGACAGGCTCCCGCGCATCAAAGGTCAAGCTTACGCCTTTCGAAGTTGATGCGAGCGTTGGCAATGCTACTGAGAGCTTCGAGAAGGCTCTGAAGGAGGGCGACCTCCGTAGTCTCTGCGAGACTCGGGCGGCTAATGCTTCCAACGAGGAAGAGAAGTCCGAGTGGAGGGTCATGCAAGCTCTGCTCTCTGACAATCCTCGCAAGGGCCTGGTGGAGTATCTTGGCTTCCAGGACTCGGCCGATGAGGCTGCTGACGACTTGTCAAAGCTTGGTTTGGACAAGAAGAATGATGAACAGACCGACGAACCAACCGAGAAGCCCAAGTCAAACGCCAAAAAGCACAAGCGTCTGCAATCCATGTTCGATGCGACTCCTGACAGCGACAACTTCCTGTCAGAGCTGGCTGCGTCAAAGGGTGCTCAGACCATCAACCCTTTCCAGATCTTCAACGGTTCGGAAAGTGAGGCGGAAAAGAAGATTACCCGCGCTTTGCTTCTTGGAGAGTTTGAGAAGGCTCTCGATGTGGCTCTCCAGGAGGATCGCATGTCTGATGCTTTCATGATCGCCATATGTGGCGGTCAGAAGTGCATTGAAAAGGCACAGGAGTATTATTTCTCCAAGCAGGCCGGTGGGCCCAACTACATGCGACTGCTGGCTTCCATCGTGGGCAAGAACCTTTGGGATGTGGTGCACAACGCTGACCTCTCTAACTGGAAGGAGGTGATGGCTGCACTGTGCACTTTTGCCGACGGAAAGGAATTCCCTGACCTCTGTGATGCTCTTGGTGACCGCCTCGAAGAGCAGGTTCGCAGCACCGGTGATAAGACTGCTCGTAAGGAGGCCTCATTCTGCTACTTGGCTGGCTCCAGGCTCGAGAAGGTTGTGGCCATCTGGGTTGAAGAGCTGCGCGAGAACGAGCAGCGAGGAATCGAGACCGACACGGACAACTCGACCTTCTCCATCCACGTCCGTGCTTTGCAGGGCCTGATTGAGAAGGTTACTATTTTCCGTCAGATCACCAAGTTCCAGGATACGGAACGCACCAAGGATGCGGACTGGCTCCTTGGCACCTTGTATGAGAAGTATATCGAGTATGCCGACGTTGTGGCCACTCATGGCCGCCTTGAAATTGCCCAGAAGTACCTCGACCTTGTGCCTGAGAAGCACCCCGAAGCCGAGGTGGCTCGCAACCGTATCCGGCTCGCTATGAGACAGGCTCCCCAGAAGGCACAGGCCGCTGCCACCACAAGACCTGGTAGCTTCAAGCCTCTTCCCTCCCAGCCCAACGTTTACCAGCCGCAGCAAACCTTCACTCCGGCAGCCACTGCGGTTCCTGCGGCAAACGCCTACACATCTCCCGCCCCTGCTGCTGCTGCTGCGCAGACGCCAGTGAACCCGTATGCTCCCCCGACTGTCGCGCCGTCTCAGCCCGCCAACCCTTACGCCTCAATCCCCGCTGGTGGTGCTGGCTACCAACGCAACAGCGGATACCAGCCGACTCAAGGCATGAGGGCACCAGCCTACGCTCCCTCAACTCCGTTTGCTGGACCGACCACACCCGCTGGTGTTCCTCCCCCTCCGCGTGCCGGCACCCAGTCGCCCGCGAGCAAAGTGTCCACCTACACCACGGCCACTGGTCTCCCGGCATGGAACGATCTCCCGGAGGGCTTCGCCAAGGCTCCCACGCCGCGTCGTGGCACCCCTACCACTGCCGCGACTATCAGCTCTCCATTCCCCCACCAGTCACCTCCTCTGGCCCAGGGCCCTCCGCCTCCCGGACAGCCTCAACGAACGCCGTCCGTTCCTCCTCCTCCCAAGGCTGGAGCTCTCCCTCCGCGCGTGACGTCGCCTCTGACATCCAGCATGAGTCCTGGGCCTAACCCTTCACCGCCTGTCAACCCCTACGCCTCCCTCCCGCAGTCCCCGCCAATGGCGTCGGGCATGGTCCCTCCTCCGGCTTCAATCCCTCGGGGTCCTTCGCCGTACAATGCGCCGCCCAACATGCTGCCGCCCACCAACCGGTACGCGCCTAGCCCAGCCGCTCAGGCTTCAAGCCCGCAAATGCATACTCGCGGCCCGGTGGCACCTCCTCAGGCCGCCCCATCGCCGTATGCCCCTCATCAAGCAGTTCAGCCTCCGGTGGCCAACCCATATGCGCCTGGCCCGGCCGCTGTCGTTCAGCCCCCTCCAATGGGCCAGGTCCCGCCTCCGCCCCAGGGACCTCCGCCGCAAGGATCTCGACCTTCCACGGCGCAGTCTCAGCGGGCACCTCCCCCCTCGGCCCCCAAGTATCGTACGTTGTCATTGTTTGCTATGCTTAAAGAACTACAATAACTGATGTCTTCCTTAGCCCCCGGTGACCGCTCTCACATCTCCTCCAGCGCCTTGCCGATCTTCGAGATTCTCTCCGCCGACATGGAGCGTGTTAAGGCTCGGGCCCCGGCCTCCTTCAAGGCCCAGGTTGATGATGCCGAGCGCCGCTTGAGCATCCTGTTTGACCACCTTAACAACGATGACCTGCTCAAGCCCAACACCGTCGAGGACATGGCCAACCTGTCCCGCGCCATCCAGAACCGCGACTACGAGACGGCCCGCAGTATCCACATTGATATCATGACCAACCGAACTGAAGAGTGCGGTCACTGGATGGTGAGTGCTTTCAGGGAACATTCTCGTTGTCAACGATACTAACTCTTCTAATAACAGGTCGGTGTTAAGCGTCTGATTGGCATGAGCAAGGCCACCCCATGAAGCTCTTCTCTGGACTAGGAATTCATGCTTAGATGTTGCTTTATAGCATGGATCGGCCCAGAGATTGATCGAGGCCCGATATAACTTCCTAACTTTTGGTTTCTTCTTGTCCATTTTACTATTAATGCCTGCGTATTCCTTCTTTGCCTTCTCCCCAGGGGATCTAGTCTGATCAATTACTGTCATGAGAAAAATAATCCCAATCTTTCATAGAACGGATAGCTGGACTTGGATGGCTCAGTGTCAGACGGGCTATGAAATGAACGAGTAGATTGATCCTTCATGTTTACCGTGACCCTGCAAGCTCGGATATCATATTCACGGATGTTGTTCAACCCCGTGATCGAGTCAGTACTGAGCAATGAGTCTAAGCAAGCTCACCACAGCAAGATATTAGTAAATACGAGCTCAGTTCTAGTTGATTTCAGCATGTTCTTCGACAGAGGGATTGAGGAGCAGAAGGAGACTTACTCGTAGTGGAGGTAAGGTTCAGGGCCGGCGTGCATGATGACAGAGGATCCTGCGATTAAGGACTACAATAGCACCCAGCTCATTTAGTCTGCAGTAGCGAACAACTACCCAGGTGCTGCTAATGGAGACACGAGACATGCGACAAACTGTACGCGGACGCAATGTGAGTCGATCGAAGCAAGGATTTGCAGTGAAGAGGCAGATTGCACAGCCTAAAGAACAAAAGTGTACTTCCTTTTCTTTACTATTGTTCATCGTGAATTGAGAAACTTTATCCATTGGGATTTAGTATTCTTCCCGAAAGAGATGTTTGGTATCAAAGTTAACCTTTATTTACAAATAGAACCCGATAGAGGTGAAAATGCATCACCGCACACCAAGTCTACCACCTCGACTGGCAGGGAAATTCCTGGCGCTCAACAATGCACCTTTGACACCGCGAATATCCGCCCTGAAACTGGCGATGGCATCTTCTTCGGACTTGCGCACACCGGCTGGGGGGTTATTATTGCTCACATTACCACCGTACAGACCGTATGAAGGTGTGGAGATAGTATGTTTGGGCGAAAAGTAGATCAGTCCGTCGAGATAGTGGCGAAGATCGGTGATAGAGGTGCGCGCCGAGTCGTCGAGATTACTCGACTCTCTTTCAAACTCGTTGATCTCTGTGAGCTGGGATCGAATCGCATCTAAGCGGCTTATGTGGTTGTTCACTGCTTCAACTGGTGTCTGAAGAGGATTACTTATCTCCAAGGCGGGGGATGGAGTGATGTCGGATATTGTCTGGGTGCCTATGTCTCGGTGGAAGAGCTCTGTCGGGTCGGAGGTCACCGAGTCATCGTCTTCGTTCTCCTCGCCCTCTTCGTTGGATGCAGTTTTGCGTGCGGTCAGATGTGCCGGTATAACAGAGACGTTTTCTTCCAGCTTCTCGTTCAGCTTTGTCAAGTTCTTCTGCGCCGTGCTGGCCAGATCGTGCCGTGCGCTGGTGAGGGTTGCAATCATCGGTTTCACCAAGTACTCGCTTGCACCGTATATTGTGGCACCGAGCCCTGCGGCGCCATAGATTGTGTATAGGATGTTCTGCATAGTCACCAGTGGGGGTGGCTTGGCGGGCTTGAAGAGGAATTCAGGGTACGTGATGATCGGAGGCACATCGCGCGGTGTGGAGGAGGGGGCGGTGGCGGTCGTCGACCGCGGCTGCGACATGGTGTTGGATGGCGATGTAGAACTGGCCGGAGAAGAAGGAGTGACCTCGGACTGGCTGGAGGAGGACGATGCTGCTGGTGTTTCCGCGCCCTTATCCTCGGTTGAAGTCGAGCTGCTGCTGCTCGCCTCGGAGTTTCGGGAGACGCCGAGGAGCTGCTGGATCTCGTCGGGGTTCAGACCCTTAGACTCAAGGAAAGAAATCTTGCGATCTGTTGGGGAGTCACGGATTGATTCGTCTTCAAGGAACCTGGAGGCCTGGTCGATCAGGTCTTGCCTTGAAGTGGATGCGGGCGCATCGTCGGAGCTCGGCGACGAGGACGAGGGCAACTTGTCGGTCGGCGCAGATCCTGGCCGTTGCCACGAGGGAATGGAGGGTGGCTTGGATGATGAATCTGACATCGTACTCGTGTCTGGCCCTGTATAGTTACAGGACAAGGGTGAGATGGAGATGAGAAGAGAGAACTTCCCCGGACTTGGGTGACTTTGGTCCATGTGAGCCGACCTCGGCTCGACTCGGCCCCAATGCCGCATTTCACGGGCCCCGATCCTCACTACCCAACTTTCGCCTATAATGATTATCAACAATCGCTAGATTAAAGTAAGTATCTCACAGGAACAATTGAAAGCATTCAGTATATTATTTCTTTGCCCATTTAGAGATTATAGTTATGTCTCTTAGTTGCATAGTAAGATCCCAGGGCGAGGTCAAGCGGTCTTTGGAACGCGATAGGATAGACGAACACAATTATTCGGTTTGTACGAATAAATAAGTCACTCGAGTCCTAAAAAGCACTTTCATAGTAACATAATGAGTACTTGAATACTTGAACACTTGGGAAAAACCGTACCTTACCGAGTACACCACGAGTATACAGCCACCGCCCGGCAGAATGGGATGGTTACTTCATTTATTCGTTTGGCGTCAGCGATAGAACTCTTGAGCATTGGAACCTTCGGACAAAGTACTGGTGAGTCCTCGCCCGATTGGCCCCTCAACTGCAATCCCTGTCTCTCTCTTGCTACCATGCATATATCTGTACTCTACTCCTGCCCGTATCCCCAAGCCCGGGGAGCACGACAGCCAGGAGAGCACACCCCAAATGCCTGTAACCCGGCGCGCTTTGTTCGCGAAGGTTACAAGCATCAATGTGGCGCCCGAAACATGCTGTCCCTGTACTCTTCCCGTTTGCACTGCTTTAAAGCCCTGCTTACCGCGGTTGGATTCCCGAGCTGGGAATCTTTCCCCCTCTACTGCTCCTCCGCGCCCTTCGCACTGGCAGACGGGTCTGTACTGCCACTCACTTTCTCTGTGGCATTGAAATTCACCCCGCTTGTTTCTTCCCCCGGGCTTCCAGTGTACTTCCCATCATTACTCCAACCCACCATTCTTACATCATTATCATCGCTATGGTGGAACTACGTCGCTCTCGTCGACCACGAGCATCCCATGAAGAGCCCCAGGAGCCAGAAACTAATATGGTCACCAGATCCAGGAGGTACACTCGTACTACTGCTGCTCCGGCCTCAGTGACTATTTCCCGTTCTCAATCTTACTCGCCCGAAGAACCGGGCTGCAGACTTCGCCTCATAGTAAAGATGCCCGCTGGTAAATTGCGGGAAGCAACCGGCGGCCGGCCCGCCCGGCGCTCGGTCAACGTCTTTCAAGAGGACCCCATTGTCTCGGGGACGCGATCTAGTCGAAATAAAAAGAAGGTGGTCGAAGTTCCCTCGGATGAAGACGATATTGAAGATCAGGAAGAAGACGAGGTCGAAGATGACGAAGATGCCGATGCTGATGGCGACTTGGATATGGATGACGCTCCGCCTCAACCGCCAGCGAGACGGAATGCCAAAGCGGCACTACCACCCCGTGGCAAGAATGCCAAGAGCGTCGAAGCCAAGGAAATGGAGCTAGATGATGAGGAAGAAGAAGAGATGGAAGAAGAGGCAGAGGACGACAATGTCTCAGAAACCGACTCTGATATTGAGGGCGAGCCCGATGATATGGACGAGAGCGCTGTTCCAGATGTCAACGTCGATGATCTGGATGAAGAGGACGAGGAAGACGATCTGGACGACGAGCTTGACAGCGATGCGCTTGCACTTGATGGCGGCAAGCAGACCAAGCGTCAACGAGGGAACCTGGGCGACGATTTCCTCCAGCTTCCAATGGGTAAGTACATTCCGCTGTCAAATCCCAACAAGATATTGACGGGTGAAACAGAGCCTCAAGTCAAGAAACACCTGACGGCCGAGGAACGTGCCATGCGACGAGCTGAAATGGCTCGGCGACGAAAGAATTTGAGTGAGAAGCGAAATGAGGAGGAAAAGGTAAATTTCAGCTTTATATCACCCACACTTTTGCTGTACAGCCTAATTGAAGAACTTCTCTTTCTGACCGTTCATAGATGGATACGATCAACCGTCTGCTCAGGAAACAGCCCCCAAAACGACGGGGCCGAGGTGCCGCCGTCGGTGCGGACGCCGCCGACACAACCCCCGCCGATCAAGAGGGCCTCGAGCCCGAAAAGGCCGATCCTCTGATGGTCCGATGGATCAGCAGCGCAAACGGCTGCAAGGTCGGCGTGCCCGTGGAATGGCTCGGCACTCCAGCCGGCCGTATGTTTGGGCCTCCACCCGCAGCTCAAGGTGGCAAGCTAGTGGAGGAAGTTTAAACGCATACTACCTAGATACAAGTATGTTGCACCGGTTCGAGGCGTATTGGGTGACTATCCACTGGGTTGGGAATGGACTGGGACCGGCTGGTATGCCGACTTGTTCTGTACTGAAGGCATGGCATTGAAATTGTGTCTTTTTCAAGCTCAAAGAGCAAAACCTATATTATGGGCGTATTAATACTGCCGTGGTATTCATCTATGTAACTGTGAACAGGACGCTGAAAATGGCCCTGGCCCTTAGCAGACCGACTCTGCGCATCAAACAATATTCTGGATTCGTATCAAGCCGCTCTATTCTATATCTAGGGCCCACTGCGCCCTTGTAACCTCTAGGAAACACAGATAAGTCTGGTGATGACCAATCCGCCCAAAGCCTCGTCATATGCCAAACAGACGTGGCTGAAGCTCAGTAGCCACTTCGTAGAATGTCTGCGACTGCGCAGTTTTGGCCGGACGAGATTCCCTTGCACGTGGGTCTGAGATGCCTCCAAGTCCTCAAGAAGTGCGATCATCCCAATGTGGTTTATATAAAGACCCCAAGCAGAGCTCTCATTCACATTCGAGTTCCTTCTAAGCAAGAATGCTTCATCTTTCTGCTTCCCAAGTGGCAAGCACCATCGCCGTTATTGCTTCTTCTCGGCCTCTGGCTTCGCAGCATTTGGCGGAGCACCGCCAGTGGGGGCTTCAGCGCTTTTAAGAGATGAGGCAGCAGGAGGGGAAGGCTGCGTAGCAGGTGCCCTCTCGGCCGCAAGCTGCTGGAAGGTCGGTTGGAATGTGTAGTAGCCTGCGGAGTAAAAAATTGAAGTTAGAACCGAACCAGTCAATCACGAGCGGGGAAAATTGGCCAGTACCTGTAAACACACCGACGCCAATAGCCATCACGACTGGGAAGAGATTGCGACTCATTTTAGCGGGTGCAGACGTATAGCGTTGTTGAAGTGTTGGAACAAGTGGAGGGAACTCGGAGATGCGGAGCGTTATCGCTGATTAGCGGCGCGTCGCCAAATTGTTCACTTATCGAACGCGTCTATCAACCTCGACACGTCGAGTTCAACGCAACGGTTCGGATTCACTTTGAATTGTACTTTTTTTGTCTGTGTTATTCTCTCGATACGACTCGATGACTCCCTAGAGACATGGGCGAGTCCCGCCAAGGATGTCAATGGAACCATGGCGGAAACGAGGGTTTGTCCCGGACTCCGACGAAGAGGACGAATCCGACTCTCTACCCGCACGGAATTCCCCTGTCAATGACGCAAATGATGCCGACGACGTGGTAGATCTCGAATACATCCCTATTCCCGCGATAATTTCGAAATTCGGCCCTAATGAAGCTGTGGATGAACAACCCGACTTCAACAATGACAATGGCTCGATAACGCTCTCGGATATTGGAGATTCTGCTGGAATCTCCGACAAAGATAAGCATGGACTGGACACAAAGCATATGGTCGATGAGGACAAGTCCAGCGAGCCGAGTACAGAAGCTGCGCCGGCCGCCATTGAAGCAAATGACCGCCCAGCAAGCCCTTCCATGGGAGAAGAAACACCAAAACCACGAAGGGTACGCAGAACCTATGGGAAACGGATATCGTCAACACAAACGCCGGGCTCTCTTTCCAAGGAACAACAGAACCCGTCGAAAGACCAGGAAGACAATATATGGGATATTCCTAGTTCGCCAATAGAAAAAGCTAGGATTGGGAGGAAATCACGAAGCCACGAGTCCACGCCAAAATATCCTGCCCCTATACAGCTTTCACCGTCTCGAATTGCGCTACGGCCTCACACGAGGGAAACGCAGAATGTGCGGGAGCTGATCGATGCAATTTCGTCTCGCAGCTCTTCACCCGATGAGTTGAACGTGGTTACAGAGCCGTCGCCTAGATCGCCAAAGCGCACCTCGGATGTCAATATTCAAAGTGGACCACAGAATGAAGGCTCAGAAGATTATTCCCCGTTATCATCGCCGCCGTCATCCCTTCATTCTCCTCTTGGAGACGCCCCAGAACTGGAGGAAAGGGTCACGACAATGCCGTCACAGGATGATATCGATAAAGCCTTGATTGATCTTGGTATCATGCCAGGAGATTTCCAGCAATTGTCTCAACCAGCGCGGAGGTCCTTGCGGGAGCGCAATGCAATCCAGCTGCATCCCTATGCCCTCGAACTCGCCAAGTATCAACAGCAAATGAGGGAACGAGGCATGAAGCCCATTCGGCCACCTGCAGAAGCATCAAGACCAAATGCCCAAGAAACCACGGACGAAAGCCAAGAACAGGATTCTTTTAACCCCGATGCGCCCCAGTCCAGTCCACCACCAGAAGAGTATCTCAGGCCTGAACGACACAGAGAACGAGTCTCGACTGGACAAGGAATTCGACATCGTGACCAACAGGGCTCTCCAGCCCAGGGAACACAGTCTCACAAACGTCGGAAGAGGTCACACATATTGGCTTCGCCAAAGAACGGGCGGCGTCCCTCCGCGGCCCGCACGGGAACTCAAGTGATGATTGATAACAATACTCCTCTGAATGGAAGCGTGGACCTTTCTTTCTTTGATACTGTATCCAGTCCGCCGGATTCGCCTGCTTCAAGAACTCCTCGTGCCTCGGAGGTTTTCCGCTTCCCTCCAGGGTTCACGCCCCCGCCGACTAGATCTGCCCGCGATGATTCGAAGCCGACAACACCGGAAATAGATGAACTTCCCTCAGGGAGCCGATCCGCTCTGGTCATTGAATCGGATGAATCGGGAGATTCAGATGCTTCCAAGAGCTCTGCAGAATCCGACGAAAATGACGAAGATCGTATAAATCGACTTATGCAGCGACGCATTCGAGGTGTTCTTCCTGCTTCTTGGGTCCGAATCGACGCAGAACAGAGGCTTAAACAACAGAAGGCCGCTCAACAAAGGCGTCACACTGCGGCCCAGCGAGCAGATGGTAAAGGCGTTGCCAAGAAGATTGTCCGAAAGCCAGGACAGTCGAGACTGCAAGATTTGATCGATCTCGGCGATTCTGACGAGAGTGACGAAGAGAACCGACCCCCAAGTAGCTATATTATCGAGGAAGACGCCGAGCATCGACCGGCTAGGGGCGTGGGATTGGACCGAGATGGAGACATACTCGAGGACAACCGAATAGACTATATGCTTCCGACAATCACCCGCGCGTCCTCTGGGCCTCGTGAGAAGCGAAAAGGCTTGAAACGTGCGCATTCAAAAGAAGATCCCCGCCAGATGGAGAGGCGATTGAAGAAATCTCGCTTAAAACGACAAACCAGGCTCACCGATTCTTCATACGGAGCACGCCGAACAGAGAAGAAGCGTACAGCTTCAGTGCCACGATTGGGGATTCTGGATGCCCCTGATGTGGTATCCAAAGCTCGCAAAGAACAACCTCAATTTCTCAGAATCGCTGCCAGGGGTGCTCGTTCACGCCGAGATGGAGGTAGGCAAAGTCCAACGCGCAAGTTTCTCCAATTGGGGTCCAAAGAAGACACTGCCGATGCGAATGAATCCCTGCGAGACTGGAGAAGAGGAGCAATAAAACAGACCAGAATTGTGCGTCCTCAATCCAAGCCTCGTAAAAGCCGGGCAGTTGCGAAACTGTCGACTGATGGTCGCCGGACTGCGCCAGCTGCTCGAAATTCTCGAATACCAAATCACTTTGCTGCCGCGGGGATAGTTCAGTCCCCTGATGATCAAAGTACACCTCTGCCAGAGCATTCCTTAACTGGCGATGTTTCCGTCCCGGCGGCTCAACCGGACAGAAGCGCCGCCATGGAGCGTCCCGCGCAAGCAGAGCGGCGAGGTCATCAATGGATCGTTCGCCGGAACGTTGCAATATCATCTTTGCATCGAAATGGTCCTCGGCCTGCTGCGACCAGCCTGGCCGGACCTAGTCAAAGTCAAGCCGCCAATCGAGCTATGTTCGGTCGCTCTCTGACTTTGCTCAATCGAGACTTCGGCCAAAAACAGGCATCCCGAGCCTTGAAGCCAAGTCTGACTCTTGATCGGTACATTTCCGACAGTCGACCTGGAATTTCTCCCATTGGTGCGTCCTCGCCGTCTACTGCTGCTCCTACGAACGCGCCCAGCAAAGCTCCGAATACCCAAACCCTTCAAGGTCGTGGTCGCTTGAAGAAACGCCTACCCACTCATCTCAATGTTGATGGCGATGAGTTCGCGCAAGATCAAGGATCTATTGTAGTGGTCTCCGATGACTCAGATTTGTTCCCTGCAACAAATCCAGCACCGCGGCCTTCATCTTTCAGCGTCGGTGGAATGTCCAATTGGCAACGCTCATACTCGGTCGATTTCGGGGTTGTGCCACTGCGTGACGGGACATTCTTCCACGAATCTACATTCATAGGAAGTGGCGAGTTATCTCGCTCACTGCATATTTCAAAGCGGGATCTGGACCGAGAAGCTGGCTTCTCTTCAATTCCCACCAGAGACCAGATTATCCAATTTGGTGCCTGGAACGAGAAAGTTTCTTCGGAATTGGGCTCTGTATTCGATATGATAGTCGATGATGTTGAGAAAAGCGCTACCGCTGCTCCAGGGACAAGGACCGACTTGACTTCTGCTTCGCTCGCATATCGATCGTTGATCAAATACGTGACGGAGCACTTGACATTCATTGATCCTGTCGACCGGTCAGGTTTCGTCAGTCGTGCGACGGGGCTGCTTTTCAGACTCAGGGATCTGATGGCCGCTTTCATCACCAGCAGCGACTACAACAAAAATGGCCTGGTCAGGTTTGCGTACTTCAATCTTGTGTTTGCAAACCAGATCCGTCAGATCACTTCCCACAGTCTTGTCAGCCCTTCTCTGGCCGTTGATGCTTTAGACCTTGTCAAGACATCTGCTAAGGACACCCTTACATTGGTCCTCGGTGAAGCTGGGATAGCCGAATTGCACCGTTTATTTGAAGAAACCAAGAATGAAGAGCGACGCGGAAGGGGAATTCGCGAAGAATTCCCTTCGGCGGAGGCTTACGTCGTTGTTCAACAACTCCTGCACAGCTCAGATGCGTTCACTGGCATCCTTGACGATATCCAACTCGAGGCTACCACCAAGGGCATTACTCACAACCACAGAGATGTTGTCATCCTGGAGGCAGCATGGCGTGGCTTGTTCGCTCCGTTGCCGCTTCATGAAATCGACCACCATGGTATTGCGCGCCGTGAAACCAGATTTAAGACAGCACGCGACAACTGGAGTCTTGTCAAAAGGCTTCTGTCTCCTGCGCTGGATAATTACGATACCAACTCCGCGGCGCAGCCAATCTCATACAATGCCTACTGTCGGACGCTCTTTCAACGATGCCATCGTCTGATCAATATGTGGGGCTGGAGGGAATGCAGGCCTGCACTTGAGACACTATATGACTTCTTTGCTTCAAAGACACTTTACAACTTGAAGCTCGAAGAAAGCCGCGGCTCGCCTGCCTTTCTTGATGAGCTTGATCAATCTCCATCTTTGGATGTTAGAGCTAGTGAACCGTGCTTTCACACACTGCTGAAAATCATCGCGAGCGGTCTTCGTTTCTTGTCTGAGCGCTACGACAACAAAAAGATTCGTAATTTCGCCTGGCGTCTGCTACCCAATCATGGCCGTGTCTATCCAAAAGAGAAGCCTCTGCGTCATGAGGACCTCGATGCGTTGAGAAACCACCACGATCTCCTCTGCACGTTGTATTGGGCTGTTCCTGACGGATGCCGGCCGAGATTAGAGACTATCCGCAATCTCGTCCATCCCGCCAGCTCGCATCGCGAAACATGCAGCATCAACATCCGCTCCTGGTCAAGGCTCGTTCGGTTTAAGCTTTCAACCAAAGAGGATCTATCGGGATTGGATCCGTTCGCCGATTGGCACAGCTACTTCGTGACCGAGCTTCGGCAGCAGCACGCACTTGCTCGCAAGGAAATCGAGGCGCAAAGCAAGGGCGATGAATTCATTTCGCAGCAGCTTATGGAAAGCGCAATTTCTCAAAACCAGCGGCAGATCGAGAGTTTGCTGAGCATGGCTCTTGGCGGGATGCAGACTGCTGTTGAGCTGGCGCCGTCAATGGATCATGCATACAGGTTGATCTCCAAGACTCCTTTTGATTCAATCATAGGGCTTTTCAACCCGAAACTTCCGCGGGTCAATGTTGTCGTGATACAGGCTTTGCAGACGATTGTGGCCTATGCTCAAAAAGATAATATTGCTTCACCCCCAGCTCCTGCCGCAACAGCCCCCGCAGTCGCAGCATCTGCTGATGAGGATAGCCAAGAGTTCGGCTTTGGCGACTGCGATTGGGCTGATATAGATGCTGTGTTGGTTCAGCAAAGTTCGCCTCCGCGTGAAAGTATCGAGCATGTGCAGAGAGCCCTTCATCCAGTTGTTTCCCGGCTAGTTTCCAACTGCTTTGGCGCAGATCATTGCCCGGAGGATGCCATCCTCAAGAGTGCCTTGGAGTGTTGGACATCCATCGCCCACGTTATAGTTCGCAATGGACTCAAACACTGGGACAACTACCTCAGTCAATTCGGAGATGAGTCCTGGACCAGACTCCGGGACACGCTGCAAACCAGAAAATTTGCACCGCAATTTGCCGCGCTTTGTATTGAAAAAGATGGGCGAATCCTTTCCGATTGTCGGATCATGGTCATGGGCATGTGGATGTCCTCTCTGGTTGAACGATCCTCAATGCTCAAATTCCAGCATCGTCTCACCGAAGCGCTTCTCAATGGGAGTCCTCAAGATCCATTGCTCCAGAATCTACCGTTCACAAAGGACAAAAAGACCGATCGGTACGCAATTACACTGGAAGAGCTTAGCCATCGGCGGTTGTCCCTAATTTCAAGCGTGCTCTCAAACATGCGTGAGCACGTCCTCCGCCTGGAAGCGTCCGCGAGTCGGGATTTGAACGTCACGAAACACGATTATTCCGACTTACTTCAGCGAATGATGGCGGCCATGAAAGACAATTACCGGGAGTTGGGGAATGGAGCCGCCGAGTCTGCCCAGGGTGCCTATGTCGACTTTGTTCATCGGATTATCAGATTCCTTCAAGAACTGACAAGCGACATCCGACCTGTCGACCATTTCTTCACGGACCCAGCACATTTCCCGCTCCCGTCCACAGATCCGCGGTATATTGTCGCCAAGTTGAAGCGTTACGAACCGAAGCTCTCTTCGAGCAAGGACCTTGTAACCCTGACTGGGTTCGTCCAAGGCATTTCCGAGAGAGCGCTTATTGAGGGCCAACAGAGCCACCTGGTTGACCAGCTGCACACTGCTATGAAAGACACATACGAAGCCGGGAAACCCGAAAAGCCCACTCTCCGAGCAGTTCTGTTGCAATGTGTATTCCCTGCATATCTCGAACTAGCATTCAACAGCCCTGCCTCGTGGCTCCTGAGCCGTCCTGTCATCCAGAGCATCGCGCTTGAGTTCGAAGCCTTGCTGTTCAAGCTCGACACTACTGACCCAGCTTGCGTCTCTTCTTTGCTGAAGATCTTCGAAGCCATTTTCCAGTCATCCTATCGTGCCCTTCGGCCACTTTTCAACCAACCAACTCGGCTCAAGGACCCTACCATCTTAGCCATGGTCACCGTCTTCATCGAGATGATATCTGCTTCTCTCCCTGTTGTAGACTACGTCGACCGCGTGACTGAATCTGCCGACGGACTCGTTTCCTACATCCACTGGTTCCGAGACTTTGCCGTGGCTGTGACCTTGTTTCTGAATTCTACTACAAGTACAGGATTTGACGAATTCTCACCACCTGACCCGCCATCAAGTACCTCGGCGACCGAGATGCCCCAGCAATTGGCCCCAGCTCGCCGTCTGGCGTTCGAAGACCACCAGGCCTGTCTCCGAAGCTGGTCATCCCACGATGGGAAATACTACTACATCCGCCCTGGTCACGACTCCAAGGAAATCGCCATCGAGGCCGATATTGCCGCAGTAGTGGAGAACGAGGCTGTAGCCAAGAAGGCTACGGTGAATGCTGCAGTGAAATTGACGGATTGTGTAGAGCAGTTGGGATTGCTCCCTTGCGAAGGGTCAAGTAATGGATCTCATGGAGGAATGATGGATGAGTCGACTTTTTCTTCTATATACGATTGCCTGCGCTCGCAGTGAAGATCTTATGTTTCCAGTCTGTTGCATGTATTTAGCACTGGCGTCGGGCGGTTATGATTATGAGTGGGGAGATGTTAAAAGGTTGCATTATACTCCAAGTGTATTTTACTCTACCTTTTGAAGAGTGCAAACCACATCATTTCTACAGTAGGTATTTGAAGGCCCCGGGGCCTACGTAGCTATTCACGGATGTCAGTAGTAGTGCACGGAGGCTAGAGTATCAGCCTTCATTGCCAGGTGCTATCCGGGATTCCATATACGTAACCCGCGAAGCAAACGCCTAGAAAACGCCCCAGCATCGCCCGATATCCAACCTGTTGCAATAGTTCAAACAAGCATACCCATCACATCGCAAAACTCGATTTGTGGACCCTCATCCGCAGCATACCTAGCCTGCAAGTCCGCATCTGTATTCCATTCTCTGGGAATACGCCAAAAGAGAACCTGCAAACCACGCTTATCCCATTTCTCCAACTCCCCAAGAAGACATTCCCAAAGATCCCGATTCTTAACCGGTGCACCTATGCGCGTCGTCCAGCCCTTACGCAGCCATCCACGTACCCAGGACGTAATACCCTCAACCACGTATTCAGAATCAGTAGCAATAACTAGACTATTGAATCCTTCTCCAGCCCAGGCGCGGAAGCGTAAGACTGCAATGACGGCGCGTAGTTCTGCGCGATTGCTTGTTTGGTGATGGAGTTCGCCAGTAGGGCCTTCGGTCTCAAGAGGGAAGCGTGTGTGATGGTGAGGCTTGAACACGAAGCTGCAGCCGGCCCTTGGGTTGGCGCCACCGTTGTGTATACATGAGCCGTCTGTGTAAATGATGAGTTGTTTGGCGTTGGTTCGACGAATGAATCGCTGTACAGTTGGTGTGGCTTTGAAACTTTTGGCAGCTGGGAAAAGCGATTGTGGGGTATCGGTTGCTTTTGGAGGGCGGAATTTCTTGGGAATGATACGTCCGGTGGCGCCTCTGAGGTCGTTGTAATCCATGTTTGTGGGACAAGTGACTTGTTTAAGTGGAGACACAGGAGTGAAAGGTAGTCGAGGGCGGTTGTAGATGGTTGTAGGCGCGAGACTAGGTGATGTGTACGGACTAAGCACTTGATGGATACACTGGTAGGATGTTGGAGTACGTGATATGGAGACCAATTGAAGTGAAGAAATATACAGCTATACTCCATTTTGACCCCTGGATTTGAATTTGTTTGTACAGAGGTCTGATTAGATAAGGAGATTAATAAACCCAAGTTCTCAAATCTGAGTTGACTGCATCACGGTAAAGTCATACTCTATTCGCAAAAAGAAGGAAGAAGAATCATCTCTGTTGTGCATTTTACCTGCTCCTCCGGGAAATCTCCCCAAAACTATCGTTGATGTCAGTGATGGATTACAGTGGAGCCATCCGCAGATAGCTTCGAGAGGGTAATGTTCAACTCACCTTGGCGACATGCTGCCTGATGCGATGCATGTTTCTACCGGGCTGCATCTGGCCCACCAATCCTGGACGGTCCGACTCGGTCTTCTTGGGCACAATCATGGGTCGTCCGACGAAGCACTCGAGTGTCAGTAGTGCAAACCCAAGAGCTTCCTTTGCGCCGATAGGGATCCCAATCTCGGAGATGGGGACGATGCGAGTATTCGGCAAGCGCTCCTTCAGGTAGTTGATGATATTAGGGTTATGCGATCCACCGCCGCCCATGTAGATCTCATCAACCCCCCCTGGCGGACCCCAGCGTTCATAGGCATCGGCCAGGGACTTGGCCGTGATGCGAGTGATAGTGGCGACACAGTCCTCTGGCGTAGCTCCACCTGCAATCACACGTTCTGTCAGTCCAAGCCTCGTGGAAGACCCTTTCAGGTTGGATAGGGCAATCACACTTACGGGCTAGCATCTCATCGCAAATATCTTCCGCCATGCGATCTCCAAACGTCTCTCGTCCGGTAGTCTTGGGTATATCATGCAGGAAGTATGGCCCCTGGAGCACTTTATCTACCACAGACTGGTCCACCTTGCCCTTCTGGCCCATGGCACCATTCTTGTCATATTCCTGTTGGCCGTCGGTAAAGTACCGAACGGCCGCGTCGATAAAGACGTTGCCGGGACCTGTATCGAAGTCATAACACTCTTCGATGGCACCCTTGGGTAAAATGGAAAAGTTTGCGATGCCACCGATGTTCTGCACCGCGCGGTTAAGCGTTGGGTGGTTCAGAAGGAGGGAGTCGAGAGCTGCGAATAACGGACAGCCTTGTCTGCCGAGCGCCATATCAGATACTCGAAAGTTGCCCAGCGAGGTGACGCCCGTGTTCGCAGCTACGATGGCAATCTCAGCCATGTCGAGATGTGCACGGCTTTGGTTGCCCTCGAAGAGCTCAGGCAGCGGTAGGTGCCAGATAGTTTGGCCCTGACCCCCGATCAGGTCGACGTCCGTTGCCGTGTTGAAATTGTTCTTCTCCGCGAACCAATTGACGGCGTCGGCAATGACCTCGCCCAGCTGAATATTGACGATAGCCAATTCCTCGGGCGTCGTGGTGTTCTCCTTGATGAGCTTCATGACTCTCTGCTTGAGTTTCTTAGGCATCGGATATTCTCCATAGTGCAGGAGCTGCATTTTTAACGGCGCCGTCGGGCTGTCCTGGGTGAAGTGGACATGGACGAGATCGACCCCATCCATAGACGTTCCCGCATTGTGGCCAATGACTTTGAGAGAACTATTGGGAGTCAGCTACACGATAGCAATGTTTTGTCGACGCGTTATTGGGACGCTCTCACTTACAGTGGGCTGTCGTTCAGTGCGGAAGGCATTGTAGTACGTTAAAGGCACAGCCTGACAGATATTGGAGGAAAGAGGCCAACGATGGTTTGGAGATTTAGGCACATCCATGTGCTTGCATACTTTATATAATGTTGTCGGCAATCTCCAAGCCCAGTCTCAACAAAAGCATTTGCTCCACCATGTTGTTATCCTCATGAGGGGCAACATCGGACTCAGTTCCCATCCGAGGACAGATCAGACACGATCTCGGCATGGCCACCCAGGCCGACCCACGGCTGTTGGGGTTTGACCGGGGCTAAAATAACTAAAACAACCGAATTGTGGGGGTCAAACGCGGGGAATTCCCCAAACTGCAACCAAATACGAGGTCATCCTCGGAAGGCAGTCAATTCCGATGGACTAAATGAACTAACGCGTCCTTATTCAGGGTTTCCGGCCAATTAAACTGAACTTTGGACTTTCGACTTTCGGTGATGACTTCCTTCCGCGACATCCAAACCCCGATTGAGAGCAGCTTCTGCAGATTGTTCCCACTCCAGCTTTATTGGCCTGTGAAAAATCAAGGGATCATTCCAATGGCTTTAGTCCAAAATCATGGATCCTCCGAACCTGGGGGTAAGAGGAGGCCTCGTCAAGCCAATCGTTGCATTCAGAGTGAACCATTTCCCCGGTTTTTGAATGTCTATAAATCCGCGTTGGAATCAGAAACCAGTTCTCCAAAGTTACTGCTGGATATGGGAGATGTCTTGAGTTAAAACTCGTCTATTCGTCTCCAACAAGGGAAACCCTCCATACTGCCTTCGACTTTGATTTCAACTTCGCCTTCACCTTCCACGTCGCAATCATGGCCATCTTCCCATTAACGAGATACACGACCCATATGGGCGCGACGGGTGTAACGCTCAACTTCCTCGTCGCCGGCATTGCAACATGTGCATTTTGGCTTTTCGGCTACGACATGAGCGTCATGGTATATTTTCAGCTTTACCTCCATGGCAAGTCCGGTCTGAAAAGCTAACCAATATAGGGCGGTCTCATTACGGAGGAGTCCTTCACGACTGTCTTTCCCACGATGAAAAACGCCAATATCCAGGGCATCGTGATCGCCTCTTTTGAACTCGGTGCTCTTGCCGGTTCCCTCGCCTGCCTGGACCTTGGTGACCGTCTCGGTCGTCGTCTGACCGTTTGGTTCGGCATGCTCTTTATGCTGATCGGCGGCGCGCTACAGACCAGTGCCTGGGCCGTATCTCAGCTGACAATAGGTCGTGTTATCAGTGGTATCGGGCTGGGCTTGCAAGTTGCCACGGTGCCGTCATATCAATCCGAGTGTGCTAAAGCGCATAGTCGCGGGCGTTGGGGTAAGGCAATCCCTCTCTTCCTTTCTTTCGGATTCGTCATTTGCATGATAGGACCAACACTGCTCAGGGTTAGATGGCTGATTTGGTCTAGTCATGATTGAGGGCGGTTTACAGACCTTCGGTGTGGCTTGTGGCCAGCTTGTTGGTTATGGCTTCCTTTATGTCAAGGGTCAAGCGCAATGGCGTATACCCGTGGGTATCCAGCTAGTCCCAGCTTTTATCGTCTTTATATTTATCAACTTCCTTCCTGAATCACCCCGCTGGCTGATCAAACACGGACGGATTCAAGAAGTATGTTCTGTTTATTGTGTCGTACCCGCACTCCTCCGGATATCGCTGACAGTATGATGCTTTGCAGGGCACATACAACCTGTCAAAGCTTCGCGGCCTACCCACCAGCCACCCGGACCTAGTGACTGAGCTTGACGCAATCATCGCCTCGTTCGAAGCGCAGGCCGAACTCGCTCCCTTCTCCTACAAAGAAATGCTGGACATGGGAAAGAGCAAGACGTTCCATCGCGTTGCCATTGGAGTTTTCATGCAAGCCGCGCAGCAAATATCTGGAATCAACATGGTCTCGACGTACGCCAACAAGATTCTACAGGAGTCGTTCGATCTGGACACCAGCACATCACACCTTATCGCTGCCATGGGTGGGTTAGAGTATGCACTATGCTCGCTTCTATCCGTTTTACTCATAGAAGGCCTCGGGCGCCGTCGAGCCTTTCTATCGACCACGGTCGGCATGTCCTGCTGCTTGGCCGTCATCGCGGGTCTTCAAAGCACGGATTCACGCACCTGCAAACTGACCGCTGCTGGATTGCTGTTTCTCTATAATACCTTCTTTGGCCTCGCCTGGGTCGGAGGCCCGTTTTTGTATAGCGCTGAGATCGCACCCCTGCGATGTCGCGCGCAGGCTACTGCCATTGCGAGCGCGGCCAACTGGTTGTTCGCCTTTGTGGTGGTTATGATTATCCCACCCGCTTTCCAGAATATCGGCTGGAAGACGGTAAGACTCCTTCGTTTTTGGGTATCATTGTCTACGGTCAACCTAACTTGTGGTCTAGTATATCATTTTTGCAGTCATCAATGCCTGCTTCATACCCGTCATCTACTTCTTCCTGGTTGAAACCAGAAAGAGAAGTCTCGAAGATATTGTAAGTACCGCTAAAGAAGAGTGGCATCCCTCAAAGGATTTCAGTGGGCTAATATCTTGGCTATCAGGATGTCATCTTTGCTCAGGATGGTGACCCGGTCAAAAATGAAAAGGCGATGCCGCAAAACATACCTGTCGAGGAGGCTCGAAGGATCCTTGGTCTTTCTGAAACCATCACCGACGTATTAGAGGACGAGCCGAAGATGGATGAGGCGAAGACGTCTGCATGAACGTACTCTGCCTTGTTGAAGGCAACCAGGGGTAGCTACCTTGTCGGGTTTCCAGTTTATGTATATATGATGAATCAGAAGATGTGGTAAATAGTTCAAGGACAAAGTAAACTGTTTGATAACAGCGGAGTTATCAGTAAAGCGTTGAACTGTGACTTTCTACATAATTTGTAAGCCATACATTGTCGATCCCCCGCTCGCTAACTTCGTACCCCGGACTTTTTCATACCAGGACCACGACGATCACGACAACCACGACAATCAAGACACTGGATCCAGCTCGATTATTTCCTGGGTTGCCGGGATCCGAGACAGCATGCACCGTTTTGAGCCAAGGCCTGCATTGACCCTCCTTCTCCGTACCCCATAATATCAGTCAGATTTGCGGAGCTGCGCCATCATGGCGGCCTTTCGGGAATCCGTGTCCAAACAAGTGCGAGGGCCCAGTTCGAGATCCAAGCTAGGTAGGAATGAGCTGCCATTGAGTGTATTTCAGAACAAGATGCTGACCGACAACACCGTGTAGCCTGCGAGCAGTGTCGCAAAAGCCACGTCAAGTGTGATCAGTCGCGGCCATGTGCTTTATGCAAGCGACGGGGTATTTTGTGTTCCTTTCGTCAAGGAATCCTTTTTACTGCGCTCGAGTTCAATCCACCCGCAGCTGGCTTATTAGGGGACTTTCTCCCCTCAAAGACAATAGAAGGTCCAGGTTAGCAGCACCGACAGTGGATCGCTGAAAGAATCGTTGGTCTGACCCCTTCTTTACAGCGACGTTTGTGGATGAGACGCAGGAGGTTTCTGACCTATACCAGGTCATGGAAGCAAGCGACGAGGCCTCGAGCGTCGCATCGGACCAGCATCTGCCACTACAGCCTGCGCTATCCGGCCATGCAAGCCCCATCACGGATCCCACAGATGCCTTCTTTCTTTGGCGGTACGTTGAATTCATCGGCCCGCGTTTCGACATGTTTGATGACGCACCGCGGTATTTCTCGACAGTCGTGCCGCAGCTCGCTTTAAGCGACTCGCTCGTCCTGCTAGCCTGTGTCGCTGTCGCAGCCCGCCAGTACTCCCTAGTCAATGGCCAACAGTGCAATCATGAGCAGGCTTTGACATACTACAATGCGGCTATTCATCTGCTGTCCAAGCGGCTACAGGATAGCGAGCCTGATCCTGCGGTATTTGCGAGCTGTCTGCTTGTAGCTCACTGTGAGATGGTCGAGAGCAGGGCCACAGATTGGGGCTTGCATCTCAAGGGAACGGGAGATCTCCTCAAGATGCATGGTTGGCATGGGACAAGCGGCGGTTTAGCACAGGCTGTACGTCCGATAGTCCTGTTTCTTCGATGCTGTGATTACGTTGGCTAACTCGACATCTCGTCTTCAGTCGTTCTGGATCTACTGCAGGATGATCATTCTTGCCTCTCTCTGCGCCGGCTTGCCCGCAGCTTTGGAACCAAAAAAGTGGATCCCTGGAGGAGTATTCCCTGATCCAGCCATATGGACGCTGGAATCATGGCAGAAAAACGTCGTCTTTCTCCTAGGCACGGTCCACGATTTCTGGAGTCGCACACCCGGTGATGTCGACGAAAACACTATGGAACTTTACGTTGCCCGATGGAAGGAGCTCGAAACTGAGCTACTGCGCCACCAGAGCCGAGCGCCAGCTGTGTGCTCACCTATCAGTTTTCTTCCTCCGAGCGGAGAGGACAATCCCTTCCAAGCTGTACGTTACTTGAACGGTCCTATATCAGCAGCATGGCAGATGCTGCACACTGCATTCCTCATCCTCACAATTTGCACACCGTGCTCACAGGCGAGTCGTCTCTCGGTGCTCTCCAGCCCCGAAGTGACTCGCCGAGCACAGATGTACGCACGCCAGATCGTTGCCAATTCACTGGCAAATCAATGCTCTATCGCATGGACAAATGCCGTCCAACTTCTCACCATTGCCGGCCAATGTCTGGTGGTAGAACCAGAGCGGAAGGCATGCATTCGCATTCTACAAGAGATTCAGCAGCAAACGGGCTGGAACGCGCGGGCAAGCATCGATAGACTTGGTGCAGCGTGGGGAAGACACTCGGCTGTTGGGCAACTAGATGGGGAGCTGCTGTATCAGGTTTGGCTCGGTGAGAAGAGAAGTCCAAGCTAAATGATACGGTAGTTCTTACGCTCGAGTTGGAATATATTCACCAGGAGACGAACAGTGCAGGTACTCACAAGTGTTGAGAAACCTCATTACATACATGAAGGGCTGTCCATGTCAGGCATTGCAAAAATAAGCCGCTCACCGGAGTCCCTACTTCCGGTAGACTCGTTCCGGACTAAGGAACAAGAGACAAGCGAACAGTAGTCTGCCTACCATTCGCTGCTACGCTGACTTCTTCATCAACATAATGGGAATGATTGGCACCGCTCGGTCGGCATTCCTCGGTAGTCATTCCTACCACGAATATCATCTACTTGTCTACCGAAATAGTCTCTCACAACCAGCATTGGCAGTGCAGTCCCTACGTCGATTTACAAACCCCACAATCACAATTCATCACAATGAAAAACGCGTCTCTGATGCCCTGCATAGTATGGTAGGAATCCTGAATTGCACTATTGGCGCAGTAATCTTTCTCTACCTCTGAAATATCTAGACAAATCCCAAGAGTAAGCGTTTATAATCCGAGTTGATCTAATTGATGATTCTGCTATCCGCCGACCTCGATATAAGCACTACTTCAATGCGATATTGGGAAGATGTAAAGAACATATAATAGTTCAATGGACCACTACTTTACAAATGCAGGAATTAGACCAAACCGCGAAATTAGGTGTCTATGGGCCTAGTTATATCTGTCTGAATAGATGAGCGCCCATGTCAATATATACTCTGCATCTTTTCCTGTTGGCCGCTATTCACGCTTCAAGCAAAGTCCCTAAGATGAGGTATTGATGTCAAAGGATAGAGAAATGACCATCATGAGTTTAATCAGGTACTAGTACTGCTGCTGTAAATGCTAGGTATTTGTGCTCGTATGAATTCGTCATCATCAAGATCTGCTTGTTTTAGCCGCGAGTAGGAACTCCCTGGAACTATGTGCATGATTCGGACCCTGGGAATCATGAATAAAGTTATGACATCGTCTATGGATAGTAGCAGTCATGAGGAATAGAAAAGCCCCGCTTGCGCAGCCAAATCGTCATTGGATAACATGAAATAAGAACCCCCAACGCGGACGCCAGATGCATTGCGCGAAAGACATTACACAACCCGTGCATATCGTGATATGGTCGGAACAAGAAGTGACAACCCCTTGTCCGACTATGTACTAGGCAGTACTGGGGGCTCCGGTTCCGGTAGCAGCATCCGTTGATCCGCGTCGGTGGAAGGGGTTTTGGAAGACCTTGCGCATCGCATTCGTAATACTATTCTTCCGTTGTGTCTGGGTTGGGGCATCAGACGGGACTGTCTTGGGGACGCTGGCGTCGTCTTGAAGGACAATCGACGTGACGGCTGGTTTGGGCGGCCATTGGCCATCTGTCTTCCAGCCTTGGACCATTGCTTTGGTCAGATCGGCCAAATTGACTGGTACAGTGGGGGTCATGCCTTGCACGACGACTTTGGTGTAGATGGATGGGTAGATTGCGGGGCCGATGGTTGCGCGGATGGGGTTTTCGGAGGAGATAAAGGGGGGCGCGACAGGGATGAGAGGCTCGTAGAGCTCTTCCTCGTCCTCGTCAAGGTCATTGTCATCGAGAGCTGGGAATGTCACCAAGTGAGAGTCCTTTGACGTCTGTGCGTTGGGTTCGGTGATGCTGGTCTCCGTGGATTCCTTGCACTGTTCGTCATCTGGCGCGGTGGATTGCTCTTCTTCCTGCTCTTGCCGATGCTGAGATTCCTCGACCCTTTCCTTCTCTGAGATAGGAAGCGATTTCTCGGTTGTGCTTGCCAGCCCAGACCCTTCGCCGTGAGCTTTTTTGCGCGAGGGCAAGGATTTCCCTTCACCCGTTTCAACGCCAGAATCCGAGCCGTCGACAGTAAACTGGTCCTGGTTCAAGGACTGTGAGTCCTCCAGGTTGCGCTTCCGCTGCCCGGCACGAATCTGCCGTCGTGTCCGAGCTCCAGACCATGCATCTCGTCGTGCCATCCACATCCGCAACCCCTCATTCCACGCCATCTCCTCGTCCATCTGCCGACGACGTCTGCGCCGCCGCTCAATCTCAGTGAGTGCTGCTACTTTCCGACCGGAAGGTGACTCCGACTCGTCATCGTCCGATGATTGCGGTTCGAGCTCGGAGCCTGAGCTGTCATATTCGCGGCATCGCCATTCGGTCACTTGGCGATTTTGGTAGAGGGTGCCCGTCGAAACAGTAGATGAGGGTTGAGCAGCTTCGGAGCTGGTGGAGGGGTCGAATTCCCAGTCATTACGAACGACTTCGCGCACGAACCGTTTCGCCTCGCGAATGGCTGTGTCGCGTGAGTCACCAGACATGGCTTTGGTGGGGTCTGATTTCTCTGCACTTGAAAATGTGCGGGATGGAGGAAGCAGGAGAGTGTGGTCGACACACACTTGTCTCCTCACAAAAATCCGTCTCGATTTCCAGTGAAGGAAAGAAGCTCGAGTGGCGGGTGGAGACGGATGCGATGTCATCGGGGCACGTGCCCTCCTTTCGCGGGCGACACCAAAGTTGGACATGCGATATGATTCTAATAAAGAGTGTTGTATTTGAGGGATTCATGATCGGATACAAGGTTTGAAAGATGACGTGTTTTATCTTTGGCTTGGTCGCATGGTGGCACGGCGGGGTACATACTTCTTGCATGATCTATACCCGGCATTGACTTGCTTCTAGTGATATGTCTCAAAGTGACATCGCTGTTCTCACTTGATAGAACTCGAGAAATTCAAAGCCAATTATCTGGGAATGTATCTTATAATCTAGCTCTAATCTAGCTCTAATCTAGCTCTAATCTAGCTCTAATGGTTTGCCTAGATATCGCATGTCTATGGTGCTAGCTCATCCCTGTTGATTAAGATACGGGATATCATATGCCTACCCGACATCATATCTCAAGGGATTGTTCATATGAGTAGCTGGGGATTGCAGAGTAAGCTAAAAGTACCCAAGTAACTATGCGAAGACCATTTAAAATGATGCTGCTGAGCGAGAACCAGCCCGAGCATCGAAAAATAGCTAATAGTGTTGATAACCACGTTACTGTCGGAGAATCTTACTGAAGCATAGCATTTGATAAACTTGGAGCTTGTTGGCATTCTCTTCGGGCTAAACTAGTACTAATTGAAGTAACACTAACATCATCCCCTGCGTTGACAAGCCAGCCACGTCAAAATTAGCTAACTATGTAGTTAGTTAAAAGATGCCCAGCCAGACACTGCAATATCTAAAGAAGGCAACATTTGCTGATAGAGACACCAATCCCATTAGCCAATACTATCAAGTTGTCCAATTGAAGGGCTAAAATAGACTCTAGGTATATCATTGCCCGATTATATCTCAACTCTGCTTGGAAACATGTTCAGGCCACGCGGATCTAGTCTCATCTGTCAATATGACTCGTGCCAAGCCACAACATCTCAATGCGAATCCTTTTCTCTGTTTTCTGTTCTATGGCAGGGTCTACACCTTCGAGTGCCTAGGTAGCTCCTACGTAATGGGTTTTTGTAAGATTCTTGAAGGCATCGTCCACTCTGCTCTGGAAATATGTATATACATCAGCTCAAAAAGCCTATTCCAATCCCCAATTTAGACAAAATAGGAACATAGCTCATACATTCTTCACGTCCCTGGAAGGTTGGGCCTCGCACTAGACATTTTATCTACCTAGGTAGCTAGGTATATACTCCGGTGCAGCTGTCCTAGGGAGAACGCTTTCACCTGGGCAATGAAACGCATCTGTATTTACCTGTGAAATATTGGTACATGTCTATCGTATAACTAATGGTACACAGGGAAGCCTTGGTGGAAAGGCCTGATCCCAGAGAATGCCCAGGTGCATCCCTGAAATCTAAACCTCAAAATCAAGTGCGCACACGCGCGCTATCTGCCACAGGTTCCTCACCAACCGGAGTGAAACCCCAACCGGGAGATTTCTGACGCCGACCCTTCCGATCACCGTACTGCTCGTCGAATTTGCGAATGGCAGAGAGAGACGACATGTCCTCGCTGATGGATGCGCTGATTTCCTCCATTCCTCGCTCGAAATGAGCCAGTGTCAACGTGCGACGCTCCGGGTACTGGTAGGGCCCAGCGCCTTGGTGCTGCGCGGCGGCGGCGTTCTCTTCACGCACGCAAGCCAATGCAGCGGCAACAGCCAGGTTCTTAAGATCAGAGCCGGAGTATAGTGGAGTGCGCTTAGCCAGTTGGGCGAGGTCGACGGAGGGATCGAGTTGTTCCTCTTTGAGGTGGATCTTCAGAATCGAGAGGCGGTCTTCTTCTGTCGGAAGGTCCACGAGAAGTCTGCGGGGAAGACGACGTAGAACGGCGTCATCGAGGTCGAAGGGCCGGTTGGTTGCGACCATGATGAAAGCTGATAGGTCGTTCATTCCATCCCACTCGCGCAGGAACTGGTTGATCAGTTCACGGTGGGAGGTGCGACTGCTAGCTCCTGTGCGCGAACAGAAAATGGCATCGGCTTCATCGATGAATACCACGCACGGGCTCAGTTTCTTGGCGAGTGTAAAGATCGCTTTGACGTTCTTCTCGCCTTCTCCGACGTACATGTCGTACACCTCGGAGCCGCTCACTTCGAGAACAGTCGCCCCGCTTTCGCGAGCAACAGCCTTGGCAAGCAGCGTCTTACCGGTGCCTGGAGGCCCGTAAAGAAGGAGACCGGGGATCTTGTCGGTGGCCAAGACACCGTAGGTGAAAGCCTCCGGTCGGATCAGTGACAAGGAAGTCAGAGTCTTGAGGGCGTCGACAGTCTCTGGTGGGACATGCACATCGGAGAAAGTGGTGCGGATGCTCTTTGCGTCCACGACACCATTAAGCAGCTTCTTCTCGTGGCTGTTGCAGGTCTTACGCAGAGAGGCCAGTAATTGCTCTCGACTTTGGCCGGCGGGGGCATCTGTCGATTTGGGGGATTTCTCCTGCAACCAATCGCTTGTAACCCGATCGCCATTATCCATCAGCTCGATGCCTCGTCGGATGTGTTCAAAATCAAAGGCTTCATCGGACTCCGCACTGCCTAGCGCCAGGGTTGAAACCCAGTGCACCTGGTTATAGGACCAGAATCGCTCTCTGATGCCGGATTTCTTGATGGTCGACGGATCCAGCGGCCAGGCGCTATCAAGCAAAATGTGATCTTTTGCGGCAGAGGAAGTCTCGCTGAGCCGGTAGCGTAGCATCATCTGGAGATGACGAATGTTTATATCCATTGTACGGTTCTTTTCGTCCTCTGCAAATGTTTTTTCGACGGCCTTGGGGGACATCGCAGGTGTAACCACGAGAGTCTTCGAGAAATTGTCGTCGAAGACGTTTTGTAATAATCTCGAGCCATCTTGCGGAGAAGAATGGCGGAGATCTTGGGACGTACTGCCGACAAGCAAGATTCTAGATCCTGTACGTCTCCAATGTTGGATAACCTTCTGCAGAAGTGCAATCACCCTCGCACCCTCTCTGGTGCTCTGAATCTCTCGATAGTCCTGGATGTGGATAATGGTGTCTCGAGCCAGTACCACATTGCCAGTACCCGACTCAGAAGCCCCGTCTGTTTCGGCAGGGGCTGGTTTTGCTGATAAATCGGCCGGGGCAATGATCTCGTTCAGCAGGCCGCCCCAGCGTTGTTCCACGTGGTGAAGATTCCGCATTGTGCTCGGCTCGGGATCCTGCTGACCATTGAATGATGCCACCAGTGACTTCAACCCCATCCAATTAGGGAGCGGAATGTCGCCTGAATCCCTGCTCGCCTCGATAGTGATGAAGCGAGGGGTGCTAACTTCAGCACGCCCGCCTTGAGCGGCAGCAATGTCTGAGATATCTTCGTCGCCATCTTCACCCTCCCCAGACTCAGGCCAAGTGATGACCGGGGGTCGGTAGACCTCATAACCAAGGGAACGAATGGCCGACGAGACACCGGTTTCAGTAAGGTCGAGCTCACTGAACAGTATGGCGATATCTTGGGCATTGAGTGTGACCAAGTGCGCATCCAATTCATGGGCAAGCCGCTTCACCACCGCACCTAAAAACGTAATGCCGTTGTTGCCTGGATACTGAAGTACAAGATGGGACTTTTTCGCTGGGGGTTCGTTTGCGTACTGGGCAGATGGTAGTCGCATACCAGCTTTGACTGATGCCCGCAATTCATCCCATGTTGCATCTGCTACAGCATATCGGTTGTCCGAACCTGCGGGTTTTGTCGACGAAGGATCGTTGTCGTCACCACCAAAAGCTTCTTCTCCTTTATTTGCGTCATCCGATTCCGGCACGAACTCCGACTTGACGACCTCGACCTGATGTTGATGCTGTACCGTAGCTTGATCTTCGGGAGTTCGACTTATCGTGTTTCGTCGAAGGAACCACTCGGGAATTGTTGGCACTGGCGGGATTTGTTTGTCTTGCTTGGAGATCCTGTTCCTCATGGCTCTGCGCACAGCGGAGCCATGGGGTCTTGGAACAGGCTTACCGGCCTGGTCGGCGCCGGAGGCAGACAGGGGGCCATTATCCGCGAATATATCGTCGACATTCGATGATCTGTGGTCATCTACAACGTTGTCGGGAGGCGCTGGACCGTCATGGGGGTCGTTCGGGGCCAACAGCCACTGTCGCGACAGGTGGAAAGCCCGCGAGGAAGCGAGCGCGGGATAGCGGCGACGGGCGACGAATCGACAAGGGCGTGCGACAGAGAGCCGGGACAGTTGCATTGACAGATACATCCGGGGCACAAGACACCACCGGAATGGAAGATGCGATGTCACGGAAAGCAGGTTACTGCATTGACCGCGAAAGGCGTGCAGACACAGATGCCAGATGCCTTTGCGGGAGAGATATAAGATCACGTGAGATGTGCCAAAAAATCGAGCGCGTGGAAAACCTTGGAAGCACGACTGCAGTCCCTCAATGCGTGGATTTCGACAAGAGCATGGACTTTGAGGAGCTTTTTCCAGACTAAAGGCTAACTATGTGACTAGTTAAATTCCACCTGATGACACACTCGCTACGCTCAGTGATCTTCGCCCAGGATTACAGTCGCGGATCGAATTACAAATGCTACCAACACACATACAGCGAGTTGAACAAATTGATGATATAAAGTAACGGGGTTCGGATTCAGGAACTAGAGTATGAAATAAGGTCGAGAATCTGCTGTTCATCTGATGCGAAAGTTGGGTTAGCCCATGTCTCACGCCATTGGCAATGCGATATTCGATTGACAGTTCAAAATGGTTCTCAGACAAAATATACTGGCAAGTAGCAGACCAACCGGGAAGGGAAGGTCCGAATTATCTCGTCATGGTCGATTTGGTGGGTAAAGAAGTGAAAAAGGGTTGTCATCCTTGAACCAGAAACAGAAGAAAGCAAAAGCGAAAAAACAGTCGGGACTTACCAGACTCAAATAAGCTGCATAGAGATGCTGTTAGTGGTAAGATTCAGTAGACACCGTGAGGCATGATGACAACACCGGAGAGTTCTCCCATCATGAAGACAGGAGTCTTCCAGAGAAGTCTCCAGTGTTGAAGCAGATGTGAAGATAAAGAAGTGGAAGGGAAAAAAAAAAAGGCGCTGAAATACACGAGTGCCACGTGACTGCGAGAAACGGCTTAGCGCGGGAACTTTGCAATCGCAGCCAGCGAGGAAAAAAAGGCCTCAGGGTGAAAGGGTTTGAAAAAGAAGAAAAGAGATCTCAAATCGTGACCGAGAAATAGATATTTTCGATCATTTTGTGACTTTGATCTGTTCTTCCCCTTATCATCCCTCCATCGCCTTGTCTGCTCGGTTACATCCTCCACTCTCGGAGCCGGATCCTCCGTCCCCAGTTCCCTCTTCGCTCTTACCGGGCGATCACCTTTCTCTCCTCTCATGGGCGATCGCGACTGTCCCTGTCCCATATAACCCATCTCCTCGACCCTGGTCTCGGGCTTCGTTGTGTGAGTCGTCCGCCCACTTCTGGATGCCCAGCCCCTCCACGCCTCCCTATTATTTTCCACCCTATCTTATTTCCCGCCCCCCGACTTGGATTCCCTCTTATCAGCACGTACTCCCACAAGAACTAACAACCCCCGGTCTATAGGAGAATAGGCCTGCATTGAGGGGAAGCGAAGACTTGGCTAAGGTCCGATCGATGCTTTAGTCTTTCGCGTCTACTGTCCTTAGTCGCCTGGGCCTCCGCTCTGAAACGCTGAGAAAGCGGTCTGTAGTCTTCAGGCGCGCGACTCCTATAAACCTACCTCATCCGGTCGTTTCGTTGTCGCCGTCGCGGGATTTCCTCGAACAAATCCTTTGTGCGTGGTGGCTTCCCCACAATGATGATGGCGCAACCGTTCGCTGCCCATCAAGGCATCCCCCAGCACGGCTTGCCCCCAGGTCATCATCCAATGGCCGGCCAACACCCAAATGCCGGCCACCCCGGGCCTGGCATGGTACAGCAAATGCATCCTGCAGTTTCCGCGCCAGGAGGGCCCCAAGTGAGCCAGGCAGGTGCGATGATGGGTGGGATGCCTCCGGGCGCTGGGACAGCGGGTCCTGGCGGCCCCATGCCTAATGCTCACGCTATGTCCCATTTGAATCCCGCGCAGGCGCAATATATCTTTCAGCAACAGGCGTTCTCTCAAAACCGTGAGTTACTCCTATGCATCTAGCCTGGTGTGGGAGCTGCGGGCTATCACCATGGTACGCGCTCGCGCAGACTTCGCACTAGCTGTCAATTCGCGGCCCTACAGGCTCTCCTCATGGCCTCCCAGCCAATATTTATACGGGGTGCATGCTAATCATACTGTTTAACTGCCAGATGCGAACAATACCCAGCTAATGCACCAGCGGCAGCAAATGATGCGGCAGCAAATGATTGTCCAGCAACAGCAGCAAGCGCAGCAACAGCAGCAGCAGCAGCAACAACAACAACAACAACAGCAGCAGCAACAGCAGCAGCACGTGCTTCCTGTATCATTACCCAATGGAAATCAGGGTCTAAATGCTGCCCAGCTCGCTCATTTGCAGGCGAATCCCGGAATGCGACCGCTTAACCTGATGCACCTCCAGGGACAGGTCCCCCACGGCCAGCCGCAAAACCTCCAGCAGCAACAGATGTTCGCCCTCCAACAAGCGCAAGCACAGCAGCATGCTCAGCAGGCTCAGCATGCTCAGGCAAACAATGGGCAGCCGGGCCAACATACTCCGCAGCGTACTTCCGCGCAACCTCCCAACATGCACGAAGTCCAAGCCGGAACCCCCCAGTCTCAGCATGGACCGCCACAGAGTGGTACACCTCAGCCGAGACAGCCCTCGCAACCCCCCTCATCCCAACCCTCCCAGTCTCAGGGCCCACCGCAAGCCCAGGGCACGCCAAACCCTCAGCCACAGCAATTGCCACAGGGTCAGCAGCCAGGTCAACAACCAGGCCAGCCGGGCCCCCAGCCGCAGCATCAAGGTGCACCGGGCCACCCAGGCCAGACATCTGGCCCGCCAAACCCACAGGCCCTGGCTGCTCAGGAGGCCCAGTTGAAAGCACAGCAACATCAGAATGCTATTATGATGCAAAGAATGAACCGAGCGAGTGGCCAATCGATCTTATATCTTCACGCTTATGCTGAGAGCTTGAGCAATTTCCAGGTATGAAACGAAACTGTTCGACCTCCCTGGAGACAAACATTTACTGATCAATTATCCAGAGTCGAAATGAGACAGCCGATCTCATTTACTGGAATAGTTTTGTCGAGCGATTTTATTCGCCCGGGGGTGTTTTGCGACAGGGTGTCTGGAACCCTCAGACTGGATCGAAGCAATTTGAGATCACGACGCCCGCATTGGCTCGGTATTACCTGACCCAATTCTCCAGTGGCATCCGTCAAATCCAGATGGTTGTGGAAGGTGCCCGTGAGCGGGAATTGCCTAATGGAGGAGGACACCTTGTTGAGAGTCCTCGAACCTCCTTTATCTACTGGTTCACGAATGATTGCCAAGTACGGTCGACGATACTATAATGCATTTGGACAATTGGCTAATGACCGTTCTCTAGCTTTTCACCAATGGACAACTACGGGCCTTTTTTGGCATGGATAACAAGCTTGAGATGCTTGATATTACTGTCACAAGCCACAATGAATTTATCCCCCGAAGCCTTGCTCAGTCACTAGAGGCCTCGGAGCAGAAGCAGAGCCCCAAGGTCTCCAAGAACGCTGCGAAGCGGACACAGAAGCAGGCCCAGCCACCATCGCTTCCAGAGTCTCTGGTCAACTCCCATGGCGTTACTCTCCCAGTAATGGGTTTCTTGGAAGTCGCGGAGACCATCTCTCAGATGCAAATGCTGTTCCACTTCTCCCTACAGAACCCGACCTTGTCTCCTCCTGAAGCTCTCCGCAGCCTCGTGAACACCCTGCAGACGGTTCCTAACCAAGGCTTCGCGCCTCCGATGAACCCAGGTATGCAAGGTATGCAGAATATGCAAGCCATGCAAGCCATGCAGGGTATGCAGAGTATGCAAGGCATGCAACCCATGCCCAACGGACGCAATCCCAGTATCAATGGTCCTTCGCAGTTTGCCTCACCTGCCATGGCTCATCTCGGCCTGCCCGGGGCTCAAGGATCGCCTCATCTCGGCTCCGCACACGCGAGTCCTGCCCCGAGTCAGCTTGCCGGGCCTCCAGGAATGGCAGGATCAGTCCATCCATCGCCGGTGGGTGTCAACAACAGCCCCAATGTGGGCGGCAACAAACGCCGCCGGGCAAGCACCGTCAAGATGGAAAATGACGACGCAGGACCGGATGTGAATGGCACCCCCGCTGCCGGCTCGGCCAAGGTCAAGGCTAGCCCTCGAGTGCCTAAACGGCAGAAGGGACAAGCCGCCTGATCATGTCGCTTCTTTTTTCTTTTTGAGTCCCATTATTCCAAGAGGCGGGAAACCGGCGTACGATTTCGGATACATGGGCAAGATACCCTTATCCGCCCATCTTGTTTTTTCTGTCTATGACTTGATTCTCAGAAGGGTGTTTCCTTCGGCTTTTGGTATCCTGACGATAAAATCTGCTGTCGATGGGGTCTGGCTAATCGTTGCGCGCCCGTTCGGCGCCTGTGATATGATGCCCGTCCCATCGATTCCCGATCCACCTTCGACCCTAACTAATGTACTCTATCCCCCTTGCAGCGTTTGTTCGGTTGGCTCGGGATCATGGCCTGACTTATTATTTGCATGTTCGATTTTTGGAAGTCTCTTGCCATGCCCTGGGAGTTTTCGACGATTTCTGGATTGGTCTTTGTTTTGCTGTTTTTGACCTTTGGATGAACCGAATCCTTTGATATCCGTATTGGCGATTGCACTGGCGTCGGGCTTTTTGTTTCTTTGAACCTACGTCTGCGTGCATTGGGTTATTCCTTTAGGCCCTTAGTCTGGGATTTCGTGATTTCTCCACTCGGAGCTCATCGTTCTGCCGCTATATTGACGAATCCATACATATCGTATCATTTTGCAACAGTAAGCCTTGGAATTTACTGTGTTATAATACAGGCTATACAATACCTATTCCGTTTACGAACAGTGTAAGTATATTTGGCCGAAGCGGCGACCTCCGCTCCCCGCGGCATCGGCCAAGTTTGATGTCTCGGCATTTTTGTTGATAATCCCAGTTTCCCCACCACGACCTGCTTTAACTGCCCCCTCCTTGCTCTGTCGGCCACACCTCTTTTCTCCTCCTTCTGTCTGAATTATACCCTTATTATTTCAAGATTGGAGGTTTAATTGAATACAATGGCCCATTCTCACTCTCACGATGCTGGCGTAAGCCACTCCCACGACGATCCATTTAATGGCCACGGCCACTCGCACGAGATCCTCGATGGCCCCGGCTCGTACCTCAACCGCGAGATGCCGCTGATCGAGGGCCGAGACTGGAAGGATCGTGCTTTCACTATCGGCATTGGAGGGTGAGTGATAACCCCCCAATCTCTGAATCATTCCCATACCCCGAACTATAGCTGACAATACAACCCCAGACCCGTGGGCTCCGGCAAGACAGCACTCATGCTGGCACTGTGCCACGCCCTTCGCGACCAATACAACATCGCAGCCGTCACAAATGACATCTTCACACGAGAAGACGCCGAATTCCTAACCCGTCATAAAGCCCTCGCTCCCTCGCGCATCCGCGCCATCGAAACAGGCGGCTGTCCACACGCTGCTGTCCGCGAAGACATTAGCGCGAATCTGCTCGCCTTGCAAAACCTCCAGAGACAGTTCTCCACTGATCTGCTGCTCATCGAATCCGGTGGTGATAACTTGGCTGCGAACTATTCGCGTGAGCTGGCGGATTTTATCATCTACGTGATTGATGTTGCTGGTGGTGACAAGGTGCCGAGGAAGGGCGGGCCGGGTATCACTGGTTCGGATCTGTTGGTTGTGAATAAGATTGATCTTGCTGAGGCTGTGGGTGCGGATTTGAAGGTTATGGAGAGGGATGCGGCGAAGATGCGTGAGGATGGTCCGACTGTTTTTGCGGTTGTTAAGCATGGGAAGGGCGTAGATCATATTGTGAACTTGATTATTAGTGCTTGGAAGGGGAGTGGTGCGTATGATCTGAGTTTGCAGCGGTGGAAGGAGGGGGCGCCGCGTGGCTCGGGGAGTCTTGATGCGTAGAGATTGGGAATGATGCGAGTATATTCAGTCATATAATTGATCATGGTACATAGGTACTTGCTTTTCCGGTCCAAAGATTCTATACACATGAGTTTCCTCCAACGCCTGAAATGCAGCTACATAGCTTTTCTCTCCAATATCAAAAAAGGCCGCAGGGCTGGGTATCGGGATAGCCGTTTGAGGCCCGAGAAAACGAGCAAACGCAAGAAACATATTAAGAGTCCTTCTTGGCGAACCTCCCCAGAGCAGGTCCAAGCTCTTCGCGCTCCTGGCGAAGTCTGTTCTTGTGACGCTCGGCGTGCTCCTTGCGCAGAGCCTCAGCCTTGAGTCGCTTCTCGTCGATGACATTGCCGCGACCCTTTTTGCGGAGATACTTGCGCAGCGCACTGTTGCGGCCGCGACCACGGTTCTTGAGCTTCTCCATGTGGTCCTCAGGCTTGTGGTCGGGGTTGCGTTCTTCTTGACGCTTCTTGTCGCTGATCGTATCGAGCTTGCCGATAACATCGGGGTCTAGCGAGATCATATCTGGCTGCAGCTTGGTGAGCAGAGAGTGCACCTCGGCCTCTTGGCGCTGGTGTGCGTTCTCGTAAGGGTTCGCCTCCAGCGAGTCGAAGTTGGGCTCGCCGGCGCCGGGAACGAGGATACTGGCAAACCCTTGATCGTGGGTGACACCCAGAACATCTTCGTACGGGCACCAGCGCATGTTCTCAATTCGTTGGCCGTCACCGCCCCACGCCATGTAGGGGCTGTTCACCTTGCCCTGATCGGCGAGGGCGGCGTCGAAAAGACCTCGCCACACACTGACCTGAGTACCCCAGCCGACCGCGGTCAAGCCACGGTCACTGATTGCGACCGATGCGCCGGGCTGGTATGTTGAGTACGAGTGGACTTCTCGGAACATGCGAATGTCCCAGATGTTCATTCTTTGGTCCTGGCCAGTTGATACCATGTACCGGCCCTGGCGGTCAATTGCGAGCGAGCGGACGGGTCCCTTGTGTACGAGTGCCTTGACGAGCGCCGTTTGAGAATTGGGGGACCATAATGTGACTGCTCCGTTCTGGTGTCCGACGTGGAGGATGGCGTTATGAGGGTTCTGGCAGAGAGCAGTCGGACGGCCCAACCGGGTGGGCAACTCGGCGACGGTTTGGCCGATCGAGGTATCGGTGTATTTCAGGTAGCCGCTGATGCCCTATAAGAGATTATGTGTCAGATCCCAAATTTCTGCTAATTGAGACAGCGGTTACTTACAACACTGGCCAGAAGATAGTGGTAGGGCAGGAATTCGAGGTAGAGCGGCTCCAGGTGCTTGCTCAGACAGTGCAACTCGGTTCCCTGGTGGTCATAAATGTAGACGTATTTCTTCTGCGCGACTGCAAAGTACTGGTTGTTGTGCAGCCAGCGCGCATCCCGAACCGTTTCGTTCAGGTTCAGCTCACAGCCCAGCTTGCCGTCGCGCCAGTCCATCGTTGCGATATGGCCCTTCCGTCCCGCCAGCAGCAGATTGCGTCCGTTCCGAGTGTAGTCGGCACGATAGGGTCCAAAGTCATTGAGGCGCAGCTCAAAGCCTTTCTTTGCCGTTTCAATTCCAACGCTTTCCTTGATCTCGTCTTGCCGAACTTTGTATGTCCGCTCAAGCTCACCCTCGGGCTCGAGAAAACCAGCATCATGCTCGAGGAGGATTTCTGCATCCTTAGCCTGCAGAACAGCTTGCTTCTGTTTTGCCTCTTGCGCCTGTAGAGTCGCGCGGAGCTTCTTGTTTCGGATGGCCTTGGTCGAGACTGCTTTGCCGCGCCCATAGACTTTCTGGGCCTCGATCAGTTGTTGCTTGGCTGCACGGTCTTCGGCTGTGACGACAGCCGTATTCGAGGCTGAGTCTGCCATTTTCGAGGATGTATTGGCGACTTTTTGATTTGAGGAAGACGCTGATCGAGTCGCGGAGAAAAAGCGAAATCTAAAAAATTGCGCCAAGACTTGTACTCACCGCTCGCTTATCCTCCACTGCCGAATTTTGTTTTCTTATCGCCAATTTTTATTCTGTCTGCGTGGGATTCTCTCGATCTCGCTATTTTTTGATTTAGATCTCAGTATCTGAGGAGGTCTATCTGATCTTCAACCTGGAATCCCTCCCATTTCGTTTTAAAGGGTCCAGTGCCAATATGGCGCCCACCCAGACGGTGCACCATCACCGCAATACCACCAAGGTTTCCCATAAGCCTTTTAAGAGCAAACATGCGTCCAAGAGTGCTCTGAAGGACCAGGCCAAGGGTGAGTAAACAGTGAAATCTGAAATTTGGAATGTCGTATAATCATCCGCTAACATTATTCCAGGCAAAATCGAGTCGGAGCGGGGCACTCGCAAAACTCCCCACCAACAGCTCAAGTCGAAACTCGACCGCCGCAACCAGGCCCGCCAGAGACAACAATTGAAGCATCAGCAGAGAGTCCAGGAGACTAGCATCTTCACTGGCCAGAATGGAGCGCCTCGCCATGTCGCTATCGTCCCTCTGTCCGTCGATATCGATATCCCCGCCACGATCCAAGCTCTGAACGAGAGTGTCGACGTCTCCTCCGCCATCTCTATCGATGGACCTACCCGTGTGCGGGTTGAGCGGTTCCGTCAGAGCTTGCTATATATTCCGGCCAAATATGACCTGATGAATGCTCTGGATGTGTGCCGCATGGCTGACTTTGCGGTGCTGGTAATCTCGTCAGAGGTGGAAGTGGAAGAAGAGGGCGAGCTGCTCTTGCGTTCCATTGAGAGCCAGGGTATCTCCAACGTTGTTACCGTTGTTCAGGGCCTTGACAAGGTGAACCCCGCCAAGAAGCGCCCGCAAGTGGCTTCTTCGCTAAAGTCCTTCGTCAATCATTTCTTCCCGGCAGTGGAGAAGGTTATGTCGCTCGATTCCCGACAGGAATGCTCCAATGCGATCCGGTCTCTTTGCACCGCGACGCCCAAGGGTATCCGCTGGCGTGACGAGCGTAGCTGGATGCTCGTTGAGAACGTGCAGTGGCCAGAGGCAAGTGCTGAAGTGGTTGATGATGTTGTTGTCACAGGTATCGTCCGTGGAAAGGGCTTGAAGGCCGACAGAATTGCACACATCCCGGGCTGGGGAGACTTCCAGATCGACTCGATTACAGCAGCTCCCTTGCCAACCAAGGCCAAGCGCGATGATGCGATGAACGTGGATACCAATGAGTCTACCCAAGTTCTCGATAGCCCCAGCGCGGACCAGGATGACATGGCCACCGTCGCACCGGAGGATATTGACATGGAGGACGACGATATGGTTTCGGTGGCCGAGACAGAGAAGAAGGGTGTTCTGCTCGACGACCACCACTACTTTTCAGACGACGACTCCCATATTCCCCCGACCCCGAAACGTTTGCCCAAGGGTACCTCAGAATACCAGTCCGCTTGGTATCTCGAGGATGTTTCTGATTCTGGATCCGATTTGGAGGATGAGGATGACCAAGATATGGAAATGGACACCGCCGGCGCGCCTGAAGACGGTGTGTTCCCCGACAACCAGGATGCCATGACAGAAGGTGGCCCCTCCGAGTATCCCCAGTCAGAGATGTTCCTTGACCCCTCACCCGAAGACGAGGCCCAAGAACTGGCGGATTACCGCGCTAGCCGCAAAACCGAAGCCGAAGAGGACCTTGAATTCCCCGACGAGATTGAATTGCACCCCAACGTGCTCGCCAGAGAGCGTCTGGCTCGTTTCCGTGGCTTGAAGAACATGAAGCTTAGCCCTTGGGAGACATCGGAGGACCGACCCTTCGAGCCCGAGGACTGGCGGCGGTTGCTGCAATTTGGTGACTACAAGGGAATCAGGAACCGTGTTATTCGTGAAGCCCTTGTCGGTGGTGTCAACCCGGGCATTCGTGTTGATATCCACCTTCGTGCAGTGCCATCTGCTCTCCGCCACAAGGCCCAGCCGCTTTCGCTATTCTCGCTCCTGCGCCACGAGCATAAGAACACCGTGGTCAACGTCAACATGACTCTGAATGGCAGCGTCGAGAAGCCCGTCAAGTCCAAGGAGGAGCTGGTTGTGCAGTGCGGTGCCCGCCGCATGGTAGTCAAGCCCGTTTTCTCGGCCGCTGACAATACTCCCAACAACGTGCACAAGTTCGACCGTTACTTGCATCCAGGCCGCAGTGCTATCGCTACATGGATTGGACCCATGACCTGGGGCGCCGTGCCGGTCCTTGTTTTCAGGAACAAGCAAGTAGAAGAGGACCCGGAGATCCTCGACTCCGCAGATGCCAAGCAGGAGCAGGAGCCTCTTGATATGAACCGCCTGGAGCTCATCGGTACTGGCACTGTAGTTGCCCCCGATCCCAAGCGTGTCATTGCTAAGCGTGCCATCCTAACGGGCCACCCGTACAAAATCCACAAGAAAGTTGTCACCATCCGGTACATGTTCTTCAACCAAGAGGATGTCGCCTGGTTCAAGGCTTTGCAGCTCTGGACTCGCCGTGGCCGCAGCGGATACATCAAGGAGAGTCTTGGTACTCACGGTTACTTCAAGGCTACCTTCGACGCAAAGATCAATCCTCAGGACTCGGTCGGAATCAGTCTGTACAAGCGTGTCTTCCCTCGTCCGGCAGTGGCTTTGGAGGCTTATGCCGCATAAAGTGGCGCTGGTGACTCCAGTGTAAGAGATGGATGAATGATACTTGGATACAGTGAAATTATGAGGGCAGTTCCTGGCCAGGAATGCGTGTCATGATACACACCAAAAGTATATAGAGGCATTTCCTAATGAATTACGAGATTTCTTCTTACATCTTACATCTTTAGTCAGTCGTAGGTTCCGACCTCGGGATACCTAGATACCTCCAAGGGATATGCTGCAACTGAAACATTTGAACATTCATTTCATTGAAATGCACTGTCTACTGAAGACCATGACCGAACATTAACAGACCTGAATCCATTTCCAGGCCACACAAGCAGGGGGCGATTCCCGCATAATATTCCAAAATCTTCATTTCAATCTTTCTCGCACAGCACGGGGAATCAAAGAGCGAAAACATTACCCAATCTCGTCTAAGAAAAGTCCTCCTCCGCCTCCTCGATACTGTTCTTAATCCGCAACAAAATAGTAGTCTTCCACTTGTCCAGCTTGCTGAGCTGGTCGAACTGGAACAGCTTATCGGCGAACTGCTCCTGGTCACCAGCTTCCACGGCCTGAAGCAGATCCACCAGAAGCTGGTGCTCACGAGTTGAGGCAAAGGTAGGATCAATCTCACGGTATGATTCGAGCGCACGGTTGGATTCGACCAGATCCTAGAATGGGTGTGAGTAGCTTGGCGAAGTTGAGGACTTGGCTCAACGTACCTTGGTAGCAAGATGGCAGATACCGGCCTTCAAGAGGTAGTCTTTCACGGACCACTTCATCAGCTGGTTGTGGATGGACTGGCGGGCGATGCGCTCGTAGTTGTTGATGGCCTTGTAGTAGTCCTCGTTCATCGCGGAGAGGTCGGCCACCTTCAGGAAGTGCTTGTTCGCGAGGCTAGAATGGAGCACCTTGTTAGCGCCTTTCCATAAAAAGTAGAGATCGATGGTATCCATACGCCTCGGCATTATCACCCTCATACCACTCCGCAGCCTTCTCATACGCCTCCAGCGCCTGCTTCATATCTCCCAACTCCACCTCATAGACCTCGGCAAGATATTGCTGCTGCGTCGCTGCGCGGCGCAAGTTTCCGCGGAGAACATAGTGTTGAATCGCGCTGGAGAGAACACGGGCCGCATCCTCCGGGTCGGACTTGCGGTAGACCTTGAACGCTTCCTGGAGGGTATTGGCCGCATCGTCGGGCTCGTTGAGGCTCTGTGTCTGGATTTTTGCTGCTTTCTCAAAGGCTTGGCCAGCTTCCTTATCTGTTCACGGGCGAACATCGTTCGTCAGCGACCGGAACTGTAAAGCAGGCAGGCGTGGCGGCGCGGGGCGGCTCACTCATTTTCTGTACTCGAAACGCATTCGCAGCTTGGGTATAGAGATCTGCGGCATTCTCATACTTTTCCGTTCGTCCTCCAAACCAGCTAAAGCCACCGGAGGCGGTTGATAGCGCTTTGTCGGCCTGGTTACTCGCGGGGTGCGAGGCGTTGTTAGCTATCCCGCCTTTCGTCATTGCCCGAAGGCGTGGAGAAGGTCAGGGCGGACTCACTTTTTGGAGAAGAACACGGGGGTCTTGAGCCATGGCGAATAGAGATGTGATCACTGAAGACAATAATCCACAGTTGGTAGAAAGCGAAGACGATGGGGTATGATGAGAGCATTGGTGGGTCCGAGGCGGTCTGCGAGGGTCAACTTTACTTTACTGCCTGCGCAGCTCATTTACAACCATTTACAACCGCTGCATTGCTGCGAATGTCGAAAATGGCCTTACGAACCGGTCAACGACTGACATGGTCGCTCACCCGCAATACCAGCTTCATTCGCCTCTACTCCTCCAGACCTCAATCATCCGACATCGAGTCAATCCTTGCAGAGCCAAGCTGGTCAGTTCGATCTCTACTGCCAGACCAATCCTCGGAGCCTTCCACATCGTCAATCACACCGAAACAACTTCACCATTTACTCCGCCTTTCGGCTCTTCCGCAGCCTGCGAGCGCAGAAGAAGAGCAGTCTATGCTGAAGACACTCGAGTCGCAAATTCACTTCGTGAAAGAGATGCAGAGCGTCGATACAACGGGCGTCGAGCCCTTGCGCAGTATACGCGATGAGAGCCCCGCCGCGATCAAGGAAACGACCATTGGGCTTGATCGGCTCAAGGACGCCATAGCTAAAGAACGCGTCACGGGGAGGAGGCGGAGAGTCCAGCGTATCCGGGATGAGAGGAATGCTCATCCAGATGGGTCAGCTTGGGATGGGAATGCGCTCGGCTCTGCATCGAAGACCAAAGGGCCATATTTCATCGTCGAGACGGGCAATGACGGAGCTTCTTAGTTTGATGCTGCGTTTTTTTTTCTTTTTACCTCCATCATCTTCGGATGCACTGTGATACTTACTATCTTGTACAATATACTGCAATATACCCCGGGGCAACTATTTCCCTGCCCAATTCTTTGAGACCAGTCCAGTTTACACGTGTTTCTTGGGAGAAGCCTGGATTACCAAGATTTATTGCCCCGCAAAATTAACTCGGCCAATGTCGAATCACTCCTGATATCTCTTCCCGCACCATAGAGCTTGTATATCCGTTCTCGACGCTATTCTTTAATCAATTCATTGTACAGGAGACTTTGGACTCGTTGAGCCCACGGAACGCTGCTTATGCTAAATAGTAGGTTCGGCTTGTATCCACACTTCGACCAAGGGCAGACTTTCTGTCTTTCATAGTTATAGCGTCATAGTTATAGCGTGGAGAGTAATTTGATCAAAGATATGAAGCGAGCCGGTCTCAAAGCCTCGACTAAGGGGGATCCTAAGATTTTCTTGTAGACGGAGTCAGAAAGGGACTTTGGGAGGGCGTGAGGACCTTGGAATTGGATGGTGGGAATGGGGTGGGATTAGTGGATTTATTTGCTTAATGAGGGTGGGGATTGTTCAAGAGATACATAATAGAGGTCTATGTTCTCTTAAACATTGTGATTTACCACCTAGGCCGTACGTATTCAGATTGGAGTGGTTCTGGATACGGGCCGAGTGACAACTGCTCTATACACACTGTATTCATCAGGAAATCTGTTTGCGAATATTGCTGCATTCTCACTATACTCTCTTCATGGAGTAGCACCCACCCAGCTACTGATCATATATAGCTTCCTTGATTGTCATATCTGGTACATGATCCCGAACCAGTATGCAAAGGGCAGAATAAATCAAGAGTATGCTTGTAGGGACGGTTTCTCCTGTCTCACAGCCGCATAAACATCCTCGAACTTGACGTTGTACCCAGCCAGAAGGTCTTGCGTGTCCGTGTTAGCACCTTGCTGAGCTAACATATGTCGTATGGAAGCATTTGGCGGCGTAGAAAGCCGGAGAATGTCATGACCCATGCTTCTCGTGGGACTAAGCACCTGGCTTCCGGTTGTCCTGAGAGGAAATTTAAAATCTGCTTCAGTTAGATAGAGTACACATGAAAGAGTGACAGACGGCCATACTTCGTTCGAAAAACTCCTTAAAGACACCTTCTTCCACCTTGAATTTTCTTCCGTCCCTATCGACAATGTGGATGACCCCAGTCTAAAAGAGTGTAAGTCAACCATTTTTTTCATAAAAGCATGTCTCTTACATCGTGCATGTCCTGGTTGGGTTCCTGATAATATTCCAGGGTTCCTCCAAACAATTCTACCTCGAGATGCCTGCCGGACTCTCCAGTTTCTTCTTCGTCTTCCTCTTCACGACACACATATCCCGTGACAGCCATTTTCTGCGGAGTATCGTCGTCTCCGTGACCGAGAAAAGTGATAAAAAGATGACCACCGATTTCATGGAGCAATGCAGTTGCAAGAAGAAATTGGAATCGCAAAAAGCTAGGATATTTTGCTTTATCGGTACCAGCATCTACCCCAGCCTTTATCATGTCGTAAACTCTCTGGGTTGCTCTCAGTCACTCAGTTGATCTCCAAAGGCCTTGATGGTCTTACCTGTGCATTGACATGGATCATCTGAAAACGAGTATCGAATTCTTCCGGACTACCGACCCAGGAACCTCGGTTACAATAGGCTAAGTTGTCAGGGTGTGTTATGGTGTGATCAATGATAACGGCAGGAAATTCCGGTCCTAGCTTGTTGATAAAAATGTCGACTTGAGATGCTGCTCGAGTGAACCTTTCTGCTTGAGTGGACTTTTTTCCAAAAAGTGCCCCGCCATAGGTCTCGTCATCAAAGTCCAGAGCCAAAGAAATAAGGACGTGGCGGACTTTATCTGTGCGAAAGAGAAGAAACGCGAGTATTATAGCGTGGGAAAGGTATATGTACTCCGACGATTGAGGCACATGAGAATGCATCTTCAATTCAGAGTCGCGAGTCAAAATGACGAGATGGAGGATGGTATCCATCACGAGGACTATCTCACAGGATATGATGAAAAAGAATAAGAAGAACGGAAGTTGGTCTGAACTGGCTGGAAGTTTTGGAGAGAAGAAAAGCTGATATGTATTGTTGGCTTCCCTCCATTATTCTCGAAGTATTTATATTGGAGCGTATGTACACTGGGATTCATTTTTAGCGCTGGGCCACAATTGTGTTAAATTACAGGGGGCAATCATTCTCAATAGACGGCTGCTATATCTGCATGGTAACCAGCGCTTACGAGTTTTGTCGATGAGGCTGAGTAGTTCAGCGTCCACTTAGATGCATTTCTCAATATCACGTTGATACGTGTCAGTGCTTTATGTGCCCCATCCATCTTGAAGTAGACTTATGTGGGCTATCTTATTAGTGGGTCGTCCTGGCCTTTTGTTTCTCTGGACGCCACTATTATCTCAAGCGCTAAGTCCTGCAGCTCTTATTTGTAGATGAAGTATTGTTATCTCAAGTGCCAAGTCCAGCAGTTCCTATTTGTAGATGAAATTAAGTATTGCCTCGATCACATCCAAAGTAGGTACAGTGGCAAATTGTTAACTTGTTTCACCACTATGATAATTCCGCCGCCCACAGCGCCAAGTTGAGCGTGGTGTCATATGATTCGTTATTAATTCCATGATGATTATATCAGGGGGCTTTCGCATTTTTCGCATGAGTCGGGTACTCTATTTTAGGGGTCACAAGTTCAGTGAATAGTGGCGGCAGAATGAAACATCTGATGTACAGTGCCCTCTTACCGCTCTCCTTATCCCACCTCAAAGCCTCCCCTAGTCATTACATTCTCCCTTTCTTTACTCTTCGCTGCTGCCACTGTTCATCGATACATGCCTTGTCTCTCCATCCTTTATCACCCTCTCGGTTCCAGTTCTCTGATCCCAGCTCTCTGATCCCATCAAGCGCTACGCAACTAGATGGCGAGTCAAGTGGCAATTAATGACTTGGACCTGGACCACTTGGACGCCTTCCAAGTCTCTCTCTGGCGCATTTTATCTACACCGTTGGCTGAGTACACATTCGCTCAGATCATAGATGGCCTTCCAACCAAGCATGACGACTCAAAATACTTGTTTCGACACGACCCAATCGTCTCTGATCGTGACGCTCCTACTGCCTACGCATATGATCAAGTCGGGAAATGGAGGTCAATGTTCCAAGTGGAGAGCCTTACATTCGACGCCGGTGTTAGTACTTTGATCCTATGACCTAGAAGTATCAGCTAACCTTGTCTTCAAGGTAGCCCAGGCCTATCAGAACACTACAATAGGAACGAGGGATTTTCACCTTCGCCTCATCGAAATGATGGCCGTTGGACTTCATGCGATCGCGTCCAATCTTTTTGCGCATACAAATGAACCCCCTTATAAATGTCCTGGGCCTGAGATAACCCCTGAGGATATCCAGCAGCGCCCTTGGTTAGCATCTGTACGACCAAAACCCACATATCTATATCATCAACATTATAGGTGCCATGAGCAATATCCAATGGGTATATTTGATATTGTTGGTTACTGGGCTGAACATCGGCTTCTTGGTGGCGTCGTCCTGTTCGATCGAGGAAAATCTGAAGAAGAGGTATGCTTATTGTTTTCCACCCTATGATTAACAAGCACTGAAGAGTATACAGTTTCGCGATGTATACTTCCACCCAAATGCCGGTTTCCGAGTATTCAAGCTATCGCAAACGCAGATTGACCAAATTGTCAACTTTTGTCTTCACGGCGAAGATTCAACATCCTGCCCGTTCCCGATGAAGGCTGAGCGGTGGGCACTACGTTTGTTTCCTAGTGAAGCCTGGGACCTGCATATTTTCCGCAACAAATATGAACGGAAGCCACCAGTCCGCCGCCCTGACCGGACTAGGCATAAAAGAATACGTTGGGAAGATAATCCCGAGGATCAGGAGCTACAGGCGCAGTATATGGCTATGCTTAAAAGGGGGGATTTCGATTTTAATTAGTGGTCATCTAGACTTGTGTGTCTTTGATTTCGGGTTTGGCTTCTAATCCTCAATTTTAATGAAATGGTGAAATGCTATTTGCAAAGGGATATCCGTTCTTACCATTAGTTTCAAGCGAGGCTTAGTGATAAGTATTTGCTTAAAGAAGTAACAATTGCTATTGTTAAAGTTGTAGCGATCAAAATTTGACCTTCAAAGAGCAAGGAGATATAGGCAGTTCCGAAAGGGTTAAACACAACACACTTAATCACTCTTTCCTAGACCTTCCGCACCGATGCTCATACTCAACTTGCCGGGTTGGGCGCATGAATATCCCTATAATGACACCGTAGTCTAGCGTGGCCTTCATAGCGGGTCTTGGTCTCACAACTGGGCAATCTGCAGTAGAGCTCTCCCCTATAGATAACCAGATTCTGGGGATCGAGCTAGGGGAGACTCAAGTATCGTTCTCGTTTAGCTACTGGTGACTTCCGAAGTAATAGGCTGGCTGTCAATACTCTTGAGCTTCTTAAGGTTACTATTCAGGTTGGGGTAGTTAAGGGACAGGTCATACTACCAGTTTGGTAAGCTATGTAGCTGGGTGTGACACACACATCAGGTGACGTATATCTGCAACAATTTCGATTATGTCGACCCTGCTTTTGCCCTCGTAGTCTTTATACAGAGGTAAGCCTCTTTAAGACCTTGGAGCAGAAACTATATGTAAAGCTTTTAGATCAACTTATAGTATTTCGCTAACTCTTCCTTGTAGTCAACAAAATTGATACTTATCTATTAGTTACAAGATATCTACTTCTCTGTCTCGCACTTTGCCCTTAATTTAGCTTCACATACCCTCATCTTGCTCTTTATCTTACGTACCTAGGTATCTCCTTATCTCCTTCCATATTCCGCAATACACTAGTCCGCTTAATGCATAGGGTCCAGACAACCGGGAAAATAACCAAAAATCTTACCCACAGGCTCCTATAAAATTTCAGCAGTAGTTAGAACATAGTTAATGGGGGATCTTTTACTTCTTAGTAATTAAAGCATTTCCTAACTAACTAGTTAGTTAGTTATGATGACTTACAAGTTACTACTTAGTATGAATAGCATCTAAGTTGGCATAGACTCAATGGTTTGTGAGTCCCCATTTGCCCTCTAGCTACGGGTGTAGTTGTAGATATAGCGAAACTTCAATGACTCTAAATCGACTGCTAGCTTGATTTCCTCTTCTTTACGTCGTCTACTTTCCTCCAACAAGTAACGTCATTGTACGGCAGAAACAAGGCGGCGATTTCTGTGCAAAAAGCTCCGCTCCGCAGACCGATCTACGCCGCCCGCTTTCTGTTTGATACGAGAAGCAGGTTGATTGGACTGGGTAATCGGTTGAAATAATTGTCGCTTGTTGGAGACTGGATTGCTTTACTTCACCTCAACTGGAGACCCACCAGCGCTAACCCTTGCGCCCCATTTGGTCCTATCTAGTGGCCGCACGGATCACCCTTTCTACTCCCCTCGAGTGCAGTCGCGTCAAACTTAGACCTAAGGTGGCGGACCTGTCACATCTGTCTGATTTTTGAAGACACCGTTTGTCGCGTCAGTCTCTACTCAACCTACCAACGCAGACCTGCTCGCAGTGATGGATGAGTTTGCGCAGACCCGCGGCGCGGACGACCTGTTCGACGATGAAATCATCCCAGTCTCGGCGGAAGAGCAGCAGGCACAGACCGAAGTTGTGGTGTCAGAGCCAGAGCCAGTCCCTGTGTCCCAGGAGGAGACGCCAGCGATCGAGAAGCAACCTTCCACGCGTGGCGACACACCGCGACGGGACCGAGGTGGAGAGCGAGGCAGTGGTCGTGGTCGGGGTCCTGGTCGCGGCCAAGGCAAGCCAGGCCGTGGATTGGAGGACTCCAGGTTCGCTGATCCGAAGCCCACCCGTAGTCCTCGACGGAAGGTCCCTCCGAAGACGCCAGAGCCTCCAGTGACTCCAGAGGCGAAAGCTGCATCACCGGAGAAGCCCGAGGCAGCACCCAAAGAGCAAGCCGATCAGAATGAAGAGGGCAAGGGCGAGATTCTTATTGCCAACGGTGCCGAACCACAGCGAGTACCGGCCGTCCGTGGAGACCGGAGTGCTACTGGGGGCGTGAGGAAGGTAAGAGTATTTAAGCTGAAGCTAGTAAATGTTCTTGATTGGCTAACGCTGCTCCAGCCGAAACTCACCGAAGAAGAACTTGGCAAACGCATTGCTGCCGCCAAAGAACTCGCGACCAAAAAGGCCGCAGCCCATGCCCGAGCCGAGGCTGATCATGCTTCGTTCCTAGAACGAGAGCAGGTGGCAGCCAAGAAGCGACGCGAGGAACAAGCTCATCGTCGTGCTATGGACAATGAGCGTGAACAGAACCGCCAACGGAAGCTCAAGGCCCAAACAGGCCGTGAGTGGGACTCTCAGAAACGCGAGGAGGACTACAACCCGCGCGGTGGTGGCAGCCAGTTCCGACGGGGCATGCACGGCGGTGTATCTGGATACACACGGAATGACTTTACTGATGGCGCAGGGGATGATGCTGGAAGAAATGGTAGTCCCGGCCGAGGACACGGGCATGGTGGTCGCGGCGGCCGAGGCCGGGGTCCCTCGCGTGGACCACGAGGCGAACGAGCATTCTCGAAGGAGCCATCCGACAGAGCAGATCCTAAACCTGCGCCTGTAGTCGACAACGAGGCTGACTTCCCTTCGCTACCGGCCTCCAAGCAGCCAGAGGACACACCCGCATCTGCAGAGAAACCGACGGCCATCAAAACCCTTCCTTCGATGGAAAACCTCGAGTCTACCTTCTCTCCGCTGACTGGTACCTGGGCAGACTCGTTGGACGAGTAGCCTCGACTCTTTGGAGCCTTTTGCCCCACTTGTGCTTGACTACTCTTGACGAATCCCGTCCTCTACTTGCATTGCTCACGACACGGAAGGATCTGATTTCACACTTTTTCACAATTTGATATCCCCCCATATATGGCTTTGATGCCCAAAAAATGCATCCAGTTAATAACCTATTCCATTAGGTGGTGTTTATGTGTGGTTGGAAGGGCATGGTTTATCTCTGTAGTACGTCAGATGCTTGGGACATGATCTCGACTTGATCAACACATCTCTCCGCACGACGTTTTTCATAAAAGCAACCCGCGGACGAAAAAGGACCGCCCCTTTTCAGGCAAGTGATCAATTCCAAATGAGGGAGGCTTTTCGATCTTAGCCACCGATCCGTCGATGTATGTTGCCAGTTCACGCACAGTCAGAGTCGACTGTCGTGAAGATTCGGTAGTGGCGCCATGAGGAAAGGCCTGTTCATGGATAGCCTCTCGAATACATGTTAATGAAGCAGAGATATTCCCGTACATTTTCGGTTTGAAGCCTTGAAGCTGATTCCAGCATGTGATTAGGCGATGTGGGCGGTATTGTGCTTCCTGCCACGATAACGAGTTCGAAGCCCGTCATGTTTCCGAGACTTACTGGTGTGAACTTTATGATGGGAAATCACAGATCTTGAGTTCTTTTTGAAATTGCTCGCTCTCTTCCTCGCCGGACTTGGGAACCTTGACCACGATGAGAGGATGGATCTCGTAAACGAAAGAGATGCCTCCCAAGACCCAATGCATACCAAGAAATTGGCGTTGAATATTTTGTACACGCATCACAAGAATGGCAAGACAGAGAAAGCAAAGAAATCTGTGTTGTCTGCTTGCATAGGAAAAAGAGAAATGAGATGGGGAGAGTGGTGTCAGGGATAGGCACGTATCACATCTCTTCCTCAGAGCTGTCTCCAACCAACTTCTTTTCTTCTCTCTTCCTGGTTACGGGTAGAAAGACGGCCGTTTCTGGCCTCTAAAGCGGTCATCTTCGGCGTCAATTCCACAGATCCTCAGTTCTAGTTGTAATAAAACACGGTAGTCATGTTGGGTATCTCAACGTCGTAACGTCAATGTAGCAATAATTTAAAACGTCCTTTCCTAACCTCAAGCGCATTCTTGTGACCACTAACCTCTATGCCCAGCATGAATATCACAGACCAAAACTATCATCCCAGTACGTGTCAAAATCACCACGCCGCGCATCATCCCAGGAGGTGTCATAGGCAGGACGCCGCGCAGAAGAGTATCGCCCTCGGGCAGCCGAGTAAGGCGAGTAGACGGAATAATCTGTTCGAAGACAATTATGATCAGCAAATGCAACCAGAAGGCCCAATGGAAATAGGGGGCTGAGGTACAGGGATGGTTGCATACTGCGTTCACCAGACAAGCCGAATTGTTGCGCCACGTTGACGTATCCTTCGTGGTTGCATCTGCCGGAGGCTTTCAAAGACTGGATGTTGATGTCTTTATCCTCGTACTTCCATAGGGTGCGACTGGATTGCCGTCTACTTAGCTCTAGGATTCATGAGATCTGGAGTGTGCAAACATACCAGTAGACGCAGCGAACACCCGACTGGCGTGTGGTTGCTGCCCATTGATCAAAGCACTTCTTGTGGATGTTGTTTCCGCACGCGGCTTTGCACCAGACAATCTCTTCGTTGCGTCCAAACTCCATGAAGCAAATTGGACAGTCGCCCTCCACGGGCTTGCGCTTGCCCTGGTTGCCTTCGGTGCTAGTGGCTTCGACTCGACTGAGGGGGGATCCCCGATACATCTCACGGAGTTCCTATGCGGATGGACTTGGTCAGCCTTCATGAGCCCCGACAATGATGCCTTGAGGATGCGGAAATGCCACTAACCGAGGACAGGAAGGCCAGCTGGTACTGAAGGTGGCTAGCCGCTTTCAGAGCATGGACAAGGACTGGTTCGGCCGTCAGTAAGAATAAGATGGATAAGAATAATCGATACGCCATAACGGACGTGGGTAAGGATTGCTAGAAACTCACCGTAGACGATGTGCTTGCACTGGTTGCCCTTTGCTCCATCGGGACAATCGCAGAATGGCTCTTTCCCAATGACAACCTTATAGATGTTGCCAGTTGACCCGACAATGTCGAAGGTAAACTCTGGACACTCTTCGGTACCACCAACAGTATGGCCTACCACAAACATTCTGAATGGATACAGCATGTTAGCTGACAAATGAAGTCTAGTGAGAAAGACCGGGGATATGCAAACCTCGTCAAGCGGATTCGTTCCAGGCGGGTCAAATACGATTGAGGAGGCTCTTTTCGCCATCTGCGTGTTCGGCGTTCAGGACTTCCAGTAACGTTTTGGCTCTGACGATTCCGCGCTCGCGGTTTTTTTGCGCTTGTTGCTGCATCATGCGTCAAATCGATGACCTCGGCGTCAGAAGGCTGGATTGTCTGACTAGTGGCCTTTCTCTTGCGCGTCTGCGTCTGGGTTCCCTGGGGCTTACTTATCCGGTCTGCATTTGAAGCCACGTTCGGCACTCTTGGAGTGCGAGTCCGAGACTTAGCAGTCGAAGAATTCATCGTGACGGCTTCTTCACAAAGTCTCACTTAGTCGGTCAGTCTCTGACCAACATAGAGGAATAAAAGAAAAGCTGCGGATCAGATTGCTTGTAAAGAAAATAGGTGATTAAAGAAGGATTCAGAGATGAGGCAGCTGTGTTCATGTATCAAACAATGCTCAAATAGAGTTAGAATCAAGAACTGCTATGAGTGACGTCACACAGTTTTTGGGAGAGCAAAGGACATCAACGGGAAGAATCTCAGCAAGAGAAGCCTCAACTTCCCGAACGTCTAATGGAAGACGGGAGGAAGGAATATGAAGGAGAAACATATGCGGGTGTTCATTCAATCGGTTGGTCAGGGGCGTTTGCCTTGTTAGTCAGCGCCAGTCACCAATCCTGGGAGGTCCAACTTGCCACCACAGTATACCCAGACTCTCCTGGTCAAAAAGGATTATACGACATTGAAATTTCATACTCCGAAGAATCCGCTTGGCAATTCTCAACAACATTTAATGTCGCAGTTCATTCTGGTTTGGTGTGGTATATTCTACATCTCGTGAGCATTCTCCTGCTGCCCAGCCCATAATTTCTGATGACTTCCTGAGCTCCATATGAAGCTTGGAAGATCCAAAAAAGCCACATCTCTGAGGATATATGGGTCTCATTTGATACGTCAAAAGGGACTATTGAGGTTATAGTTCCCATGTGAACGGGCGTTCTCATCCACACCAGAGTAGTCATTTCTACCCTGGCTATTTCAATTCGAACTTCAGATATGGACCGTCCTATATTTCACCTAGACTACCAAAGGGCAAGTCCAGAGCTAAGCTGAAGGTCCCACTGAACCAGAACGCACGTTTGCTTGATCACCGTCACCTACTGTAGGTAGCAGATGGAGCAAATCCTCCATGACTTCACTCCTCAGTGTACCCTCGACCAGCGAAATCCACTCCCTCTGATTCTCGCAGTAAACCTCCAACTGAGGCACCCACTCGCCTTTTGAAGGCCCTAGATCCATTGTTCCAGATGTAATGGTGACCCTGTCTGCAACGGACGGATCCAAGTCTTTGGTGATGAACAGTGGCGAGCCGCAGTTAAAGCAGAACTTCCGTATGGTATTTCCTGACTCGGTGTTGCTATCTTTGTAAACCTTGAGGAAGTCTTCTCCCGATATGATGCGTAGTTGCTAGTAACTAGTAAGCTTTAATGATTTGAGTATTTCCGAGAGACGATCGGAGAACTGACGTCTTTCTGATAAATACTGTTGGCCATGAATACGGATCCAGTCACTTTGCGACAGTCGTCGCAGTGGCAAAGCAGTGTGATTTGGGGCGCTCCAGTCACCTCGTATTGGATTTCTTGGCAGAGGCAGCTGCCCTTTATGACGTTGGCGGTAGACATGGTTTTGAGAGGAACGGAATCAAAGTAGATCTGATGCAGTCTGTCGAACAATTTTGGTCGACTGAGAAGTTTGTATCTTTGCAAGCAGTGTAGATGGAGAATGGGAAGTGAGTGTAGCTCGGGACAAAGTGAAAGGATGCCATCACAAAGTCTATGATACCTAGCTATATTTCATGATCTAAAAAACAGACTTCATTTCAGTTTGCATATCAGCAAAACTCTGAGAGACTTCTAACTATATCCATAGTGCAGATGTATACAGTGGATGCCTAGTTTGGCATGGTTGATAGGTTTGCACTGTTTGGCGGGGAAGTTTCGCTATCGCTATCGGGTCGCTGAGTGACAACTACTTCCCTCATGATCAAGATGACTCGTTGAGAAGCTGCAATGCCCATAGGGACTGCAGTACACATACATACACCCTGAACAAACTATTCCGAATCCCCATCTTAAGTCATGGCGCGCTCTCGAGCCGCGTCGAGTGCTGATACCCCGAAGGAACCCCACGCGGTCTCACTTAAAGGTAAGCAGTTCGACAAACTACATACACCTGGAAGATCGGACATAGGAAGCTTATGATGATTCTGAATTGTAGTTCTACGGTAGGAAACTCTCAAACAACAGTACATGCCAATCGATCAGTTCCTAATGTCTCCCAGTCTCTCACGACCTTCGCTGTCTTATCAATCCCCCCTCCCCACGGCCAATACCAAGATATCACCCAAGGCCTCATTAAGCTACCCATCCACAGAATCCGACCCTCAATTTATACTCACCCCTAATGTGAGCTACCCTCAACCAGTTACCTGCTACACCGCCATCTCACTGACAATGGAAATAGCTCACCCTGCCCCCTGCATTCGGATCGGTCTACGTCGGAGAAACCTTTGCCTGCACCCTCAGCGCCAACAATGAAATTGCCAGCGATGAAGCGGGTCGTGCCGTAACATCGGTACGCATCGTTGCTGAGATGCAGACCCCCTCATCCGTCGCAACCCTGGAGCTCGACCCCGCTGGTGACGCGGCCCAGACAGACGGGCTCCAGAAGGGCGAGTCCCTACAAAAGATCGTGAGGTACGATCTCAAGGAGGAAGGAAATCACATCCTAGCTGTCAGTGTCAGCTACTCGGAGACCAGACTCGGTCGGGATTCTCAGGCGGCCAGCAACAGAGTCCGGACCTTCCGCAAGCTGTATCAGTTTGTTGCGCAGCCGTGTCTCAGCGTTCGGACCAAGGCATCTGAGCTTCCGCCATTGGAGGTGGATAACAAGTCACTGGGTCCGTACGGAAAAACGCGTTTGCTCCGCTTCGCCCTGGAGGCGCAGCTGGAAAACGTAGGAGATGGCGCGGTCGTGGTCAAGGTAAGCATGTCGTCTTTCCGTCTTGTGCTCTTGTAACGAGAATGCATCTTGAAACACCGACAAGGAATAAAGCTTATCTGTGGTTTCAATAGCAAACAAGATTGAATCCCAAGGCACCTTTCAAATCCCGGTCACTTAACTGGGACACGAGTGAAAACGAGTCTGCACCACCAACTCTAAACCCGCGCGACGTGTTACAGGTGGCATTCTTAGTGGAACAGGAAGAGGACGGGGGTCGACCGGAGGGCCTCGAAGGTCTACAGAAAGATCTGAAGCGAGACGGCCGCGCCACCCTGGGCCAGTTATCGATTGAATGGCGTGGCGCCATGGGGGAAAAGGGATTCCTCACAACGGGCAATTTGATGAGCCGAAAACGCACCTGAAACACGGTGTGAACCTCTGTACAACTAGCATGCCAACCGAGTCGCAGGTGCATCCAGCCGCCTTGGTTGCAGGACACAAGCGAACCATGCACAGGGATCATGCCTCAAGTCCTAAATACGTAGTCGGAACTACAGTCTGGTCAAGTTAAAATGCCTGCATATACTCCTTTTCTTGGACTAGATAGCACTGGTGACCCCGTCCATAATAGTTGAAAGAGCCGCACTTCGGAACTGCTCGGCGCCACCGGTGTGGGGGATATACCTGGGCCGGAAGGCGGCTTTGCCATGCAGCTCGTGCATATATCGGCAGTCGCACACTCGGTGTAGATCTCCGCGTGCCGGCTGCTATCTCCCGACAACTGCCGTTTGTTCTAAATGTAAAGACACGGATCATGTCTGAAACTTTAATCTTTGCTACCATTGTGTGTCGTCAGCGGCGCAGAAAGGAAGGCCACTTGGGTATGTATACAGTAGAAGCTGCAAGTAGTCGCACTCTAGCCAACTGGTAAAGTGTTTGAGGTTTCGGATGGAAGAGTCTAGACTTAAGTCTGCTTTCCAGCTCTCTGCCTGGACCAGACACCGAGAACCATCTAGATGCGCCGGGTATTCTTCACAGCCCAATTGGGCTGGTGACAGGGTTGGATCCCCACTATACTGGGACTTTTATCCTTGTGGTTCCTCTGAATTGCATGGCACGAGGTCTAGATGCTGGAAAGCCTCATCCACCGCTTCTTTGGGATTGTGCCAGGGTTGAGCAGGAACCAGGCAGGTTGGGATAACCTTGTCGTAGCCTCTACAGACGCTCAAAAGGGGCTACCTGCACGTGGACGCATGGACACCCGACATGCTACGCGTAATGTTCTGCTGCAGCTCTCAGGCTGGTGTTACTGTGGCGGGCTGAAGGATTTTTTTTTTTGGGAATATTGACCAATTGGACCACGATAGAAATGTTCTGCATAGATATAGGAAGTAAGCGGGGTCAAGTGACGGTGACGTTGATTGTGTGATTAGGGTAGCCCCCCTTGAGAACAGAGTATATCCTCATGGTTAGATAGTGTGCATAGTGTACAGTGAGTGTACATGTTCCTGAAAGTCACAGAATTTCACGCCCCTCAGTGCTCCACATACACTATGTTCGGTATAGATCAGCTCCCCAGAGACGCAGGCCGTGCGCGCTCCACTTTCGACTCCTGACTCGAGCTCTGACATCGTCCACGGGTCGCTCGTAGATCTGTGACAATGAGTCGAGATGGGTATCAAAGTAGATTTTCTATTTCGACTATAAAATTGATTAGATCATCCTGGTCCGACTGCATAATTCGTACAGATATTCGCAGAGTCGTAGATAAGCTATCAGTGCATCGGCAGATAGTTTTCTCACTTTTAGGATGGACATACCAAGCCTCGGAGGAAGTTGCCAGGAGATAAAAATAACACTTGCAAAAAGCCATTGCACACTACGGCGCGAATGATCAGCGCCTAGCAACGCCATGTCTCACGAATGTCAGTTCCGGACAATAGTCCTCGACAAAAGTACTTGCCATGAAATCAGATCATCGTGCTAGTAAATATACCTGACTTTCAGTCCTTGGTGGGCTGGAGTTGTCAACCATGGATCCGGCGCAGCTGGTTCCTGGACCCGCGATTGCCCCAGTAGCCGACAGTTCGTCAAAACGGTTGGACGGATTGCCACGAGGACAGTGAGCTGAACCGGGTGTCATGCTCTCCACTGAACCGTTTTTTCTCCCGTTTCGGATCGTTCACTGGTTTTTGGTGCGTAGTGGGGACAACGTGGAGGTCGCAATCTAGAGTATCCCCAGAGCTTAGAAGTATACATCAGTGTATTTGAAAGCTCCCAAACTAAGGTAAGAGTCTTCCAATAAGGTAAAAAGGGCAAGTTATCCGGAAGTCTGACTTGAAACGGTCCAGTGACGGTGCATGTTGCAAGCATGTTGACTACAGGGTGCGGCAGGGTCAGACTCTTGCAGATTCTTTTGTTTCCTTGCGCATAAGGCACTGGACACTTCCAAAGCGATTCCCATGCTCCGGGCTCCTTGGGTATGTAGAGTACAGTAGTGGGGATATCATTCGGTGCGTGTGCAGAGAAGTTGGCCTGTGCAGCCTAGAAAAGTAGACACCTTACTAGCTAGTAATCGCATTACACTGGTCCCTCACTGTATGTACGCAACCATCCGCTTCAAATGAAAAAAGAAATGAGAATTTAAGCTTAGACTAGCATTGTTAAGGGAACACCTAGTAATTTATCGCCTTTTGACTTTTTTTCCCTCCCTATTTTTCACTGTGTGGTCCAATTGACAGAGCCCAATCCATCTCCCCTTTTTTTTTCCCCTCGTCACCGAATACTGTACATACGGCATCAAACCCACCCCAAAATTGATCTTCACTCCTAAACCCCTCGCCCCTCCCCTCGTCCCGAGAAATCCCCTGTCCCCATCCTCTTGCTCCGACAGCTCCTCTAACCTCCCTCCCTGATCCCTCACTTGAATGCGGTCGGCGTCCTGCGATTGATGCAGTGACAACGGCTGGTAGAAATCGACCAGTCCGGGTAAATTGGTTAATTGCGACAGAACCTCCCCTCGATGCCTTCGACTAGCGCTACCGGTTCCCTGGAGGGTGCCCCTCTCGCCGACTACTTCTGGATAGCAGGTGTGGACGGATCTGAGGTCTTGGACACATTCCGGCGACTGGGCGACGACTATCGCATCAACGGTGCTGCTTCGCCGGGCCCCGCACTCGCCGATGCCATCCAAGAAGATGCGGACGCAGAAGAAGAATACAAGCCGGAGGGCGCTTCTCGGCCCCCCTCAGCATTATACACGGGCCCTAACCGTCGTAGCTCCAACCAGCGATTGTCGACACTCTCCCGGGACTCGGGGCAGACCAATGGTACCAACAGCAACCGGAGTAGCGTGACCGTCAAGGGTGCGTCGTCGCCCCTACGTGCCTCGGCCATGTTTGACGGAGATTTCGATTTCGACCAAGCGTTATTCAAATTCGCGAATGAGCGGGAGACGTTCCTGACCGACTTGAGCTTGAGCGCCGGCGCCATCACCCCAAATTCCCGTCCCCGATCTCGCGTCCGGACACAGAAGATTGTTGCGGATGATTCGCCGTCCCCTGGAGGGTCCGGTTTGCTAAGATCTAGCATCGGTAGTGTTCGCCGGCACATGTCATTCCGGGATATGAACAGTATGAAGAGACAACCGTCGATTGCCCGCCAAGGTGAGTCAATTGCGATGCCCGGAATGTTTTAGCTTTGCGCGACGTGAAAAATGGACCGTTAACAGTCAATGCTATTTTCAGCTTCTGTGCGAACTTCTCGGCGACTCAGTAATTACAACTCTGTGATTCCCGTTCCGCAACCCCTCGAAATATCTCCTTCTATGCACCCGTTGAAGCGACGTTTTGAACCCGTTCTGCTCGACCGTTTTCCCCCTCGAGACATGGCAGATGATACCAAACAGCGCGGTAAATTCCCAGACTATGTCCCGATGTTCGCGTTTCCGAACGATATCAACATTGTTTCTTCCGATGAGCGGCCGCGATCTACCTGGCATGGGTTTGCTATGACAACGGACAATGGTTCCAAAACCCATGCGATTTGCATGATCATTTGGATCCCCCTGAACCCGCAGGCCGCGGATGAGCTTGAGAAGCGTTGTGAGGAGTGGCGCAAGGATAATATGACCGACGAGGAGCGTGAGCTGGCAGCCAGTCTTGGCGAGAGGCTTGCATCGGAGCGAGCTAAGCTGTCGCAGCTTCTTGCTCAGCTACCGAACGTGCCCTCGGGTTCTGAATCCCGTGAACAGCTTGAGGACGAAATCAGCGCCGTGGAGGAGAAGATTGGGCTCATGACCGATTTGCTACGCCCTGTACGACATGGCGCGGCCTCGAAAATTGAGGGCCTCACGGATGGTGATACTGGATTTTGGATTCCCCGTGCCTACGGTATCCTCGGCCGCGAGGCCAACATGACCACCTTCTGGAAGGAATGGCTCAAGGCGATTGTCGTGCCCATGACTGAGGGCGGTGTGCAGCGCATCCCGCCAAACTCACCACGAATGGGTGGTTGGCAACCGCTTGAGCGCTATGTCATGAACCTTTGCACGGAGGCCTTCTGCCCGATCTCTTCGAAGACTCAGGTTGAACTCGCAATTCGGGAATTGCGGCTATTCGCGCGACAGGAGGCTTCCAATGAGCTCCCGGGGTCTCGCAACACAGATCTCTATGCACTTTTCAGAACACTGTCGGTTCCCAACATTATTATTCTGTTCGAGTATGCCTTGACGGAGTCTCGCATTATCTTCTTATCCTCTCATACCTCTATGCTTTACCTCGCGACTCGAGCCTTGGTCGATCTTCTATTCCCGATCCAGTGGGCTGGTGTTCTGATTCCAGTGCTTCCTGCTCGTTTGGTTCAGGCCATTGAAGCACCGTGCCCTTACATTGTGGGCATTGAGCGTCGTTATGAGAAGGTCGAGTTGCCAACTGACGATTTCGTTCTGGTGGATCTCGACAACGATTTGATTGAAAGCACTGTTCGACCTACTCCTCTTCCTCGTCACCAACGCCGGAAGCTCCTGTCTCTCTTGCAAATGGCTGCTCCTCTCCACACCCGCTGCGGTGTTCCAACTGGCCCTCCAGCATATGCGATCGAGACTTACCCATGGGACACGTTCTTGACAGAAAGTAAAGCGTCGTATACCTCAAAAGCACCGCCAACAAACCTGGCCAAGTATGTCGGTCTCAATTCGAGCGCATTTGGCTCGACCGCCGTGGCTCCGGGTTCGTATCAACCGCCAATCTTCAACGCTTTTCTCCATGCCCGCCATGAACACGGGTCCTCCTCCCGTGGGTACTCTTCCAAGGGTGTCGATCGACCGGGGACGAGCTCAACATCCAAAGCGGGTGCCTCTCCTCCATCTCCTCGCGAGTCTTCTCCGACCTCGGGTCACTTCCCTCCGCCCCCGCCCACTCCTTCGTCTCGTAACGATTCTGGAATGGCATTGCAGGCTTCGCTGCGTGAGAAGCGTTCCGGCCATTTCGATGCCGCATCGAGAAGAAGCTCGTCGCTTGGAATGACTCGTCGCCCGAGTGCACCGTTCCTGGGGCATACGTCCAATCTTTCAGTCACCACCCTGAACACGGAGTACGGTCAAGGGTCAACCTATGCTCCTTCCGTGTATGCACAGTCCACGATTGCTGCTTCGACTATCGTCCCGCAGGCGAGCATACAACATGTCAGCAATGCCGAGGGAACCTGCTGGGTGGAAGGTCATTACTTCCAGACCCAGCCATGGGACGACAAGCTGACTTGTGCGATCTGTGATGACCGAGCGGAGGAGGGCATGTTCAAGTGCCAAGCATGCAAATTGACCGTCCATAACCGTTGCGCCTCTCAAGTATGCCTTGTCTGTGATGCGGCTTTCCACCCTGATCAGATTCGTGCAGCATTCGTGAGATGCTTTGCTAGCTTGTTCTACACCTACAAGAAGTATCTCGTGCCTGCAAGCGGTGAAAAGAAGAAGGCGGGAATGTATTATGTTTTCAACATGGAAGCCTTTATGAAGAGTCTTCCTAATGAGCATGCCGAATACATTGCTGTCTTGCAGCAAACCCAGGGCTTCAACGAGTTCATTAGTGAGCGAGAGCGGACCAGCCCCAAGGCCAAGGACTCGAAGATGGCTCTATTCGATGAGATTGTTCTCTCAAAGCGCAACCGTGGTCGCACATCCATCTTCTCTGGCCGTTCGACAACCGACTTCTTGTCGGACACCTCGAATCACCTGTGGCGGACCGCCAGTGCTACCTTCTTCACCCCCACCAGTCGTAGCCAGCAGAACCTCTCTGCTGACTACACTCGGGTGGCCACCAGAGGTGAGTCCCAAGCAACTCTTTCCACTTCTTTTTCGTTACTAACTCGTATCTTCAGCGCCGGCGAAATTGGACACAAGTCTGATGCAAGAACCCCGCATGATCCACGGGGCCCCACGGGTGTCCAAGACGGCAAATACCGCCCGTAGGAAGCCGCTGCCCAAGCTGATGAATGGGCTGGCGATCTCGCCGTCCTCCCCACCGAGCTAATTGGTGTGATTTCTCGCTTGTACCGTCCGGATAGCCCTCCTAATCACCAGGCAAAGCCCCTCCTGCATCTACGTCGACACCATTTCCTACTCACCTCCTGAAACACCTTTCCCGGCTCCGGCTCGGCTGGACTTTCCCGACGGTTGAACATTCGCCGTGTTCGTCCCGTCTCGTTGGCAATGCATGGATGATGCTGGTTGTCTCCACTTGGGACGGGCGGTTTCAACCCGAGAAAGGCAGACCGCTGGTCGGACTGAGCTTTTCTCCTTCCACCTCTGCCACGACTTCTTATCTTCGACAGTCTGCCGTGGTACTTTCCATCACCACAGGCATACTACTCAAGGATGCAAGTCTACTGGCAGAATGCCATGTTTGATACTTCCGCGCTCCAGTGGTGGCCTTCTTAACCCGGACCATCATTGTAAGATACCTCCTATTTGTCTCAGTCTCTTTCCTACTCCGACCTTACTACGGTATTTTTGGAAATCTAGAATCCCTCGTCCTGGTGAACATCCCATGATCTCTGAGCGTCGACACCATCTTTGATTATGGGCTTTTCTCGTACATAGTGATGATACTCCCGCTTGATGCCCGGTGGAGCGAACAAAGCAAAAACGCACAACGTGACTTGATATCTCGTCTCATTTGCCCCATACATTGTTGTGATTTTTCCATGATCTGATCTTCCTGCGACTGTGTTCTATTTTCACCCTTGTCTTTACCCTCAATACCCCCTTGGATCGGCTGGTATTTTCCTCTCGTTTTTTGTTCCCAATTAGCGGGCACTGGCCGTGTGTATATGCTGAAATGTGACCTATTATGTTATTTTCGTTTATTTCTGACATATTGGGCTTTTGTATGAATGCAACCCTTGTATCTCCGACGTTTCTAATTGAAAGCTGTGAATATTCATGAGCGCACCTTGACCGTGTCTTGATACATAAGAATATATGCCTAGGTAAGGCAATTCAATACTACTGTGCCAATTGGAGTCGGATTTTCCATGTCCCATCAGCAGTCATGTTCGAGTGACCGTCTTGGCTACGGACCCAATTGTATCCTGATCCCACCTTGTGCCATGGATGACCCCGGATCCGGCCGTTGGCTCTGTCTAGCCGTGCTTTCGCTCAAGCCATAGAATTTCCTCGTATCACATCGTGGAAATGTAGTGGTGACCCCCGAGGTGACCTTGAGGCTATAGCGTTCTAGTAATGCAACGTGAACCTAGGGTAGCTGTAATTTCTGCTATCTAGAATAACAATTATATTTCTCACCACATGCGCAAAGATCGTTACTACCTCTCGAGCGCATATCATGACCTCCACGTCGAGTCGGATCTATGTCCGCTACGCTGACACGCTGATTGGCGGAGAAACCCAACCCCGTCCAGACTCTCCCCGCGCCCCCGGATGGATCCTCTTACGCTTGAACGAGCCCCATTTTCTCGCCATGTCGCACTTCAATGCTGTGGCCACTTACTTGTGTCGTGTCGCAGACCCCTTTAGATTCTGCTTTTGCTTACCCTTCACCCGGATGACAGAGTTGTTTTCTGATGCCAGCACTGTACCTTGACCTTCATTGAGATCTTGCGCCTGAACCTGAAGCTTTCGTTAGTCACTAGCTCAGACAAAATTCGCTCGTGATATGCATCGCGGGTACTTCATTTCTTGAGATTCAATCTTCGCCTCCTTCCACCTGTGACAGCTCCTCCGGCGTACCAAAATCTAGGTCCTTCTTCGCGGGCGTGGAAATAGGTCTCGATCTTCGAACTATTGAGCCTCGTGTGACCCTGCACTCCTTGGGGCTTGTCTGCGGCCCGTCTGGTCAAGTATGAGAACATCGACGCTTGATATGCGATGATACCCACTGCCCTCCCGTCCATGGCGACGCCACGTCTGGACGAGACTCCTGTCTCCATGACCCCGAACCAAGCCCCGCTACCCACTGCCAATACCAATGCATCAGCCTTGAATATCGCCTCCATACTCTCGTCCTCTACTCCGACTTCGTCGCCTCAGAATGATGTCTTTCCTCCCGTCTTACCCCCGACCAATACCCCAACTGGAACCATCGTCATCGTCTTCGGGGTCGGACAAGAACATATAGTGCACATGGTCGCAGAAGTACTCGGCAAACCATGGACCACCGAGACGGCCCTTTTGGCTTCAACAAAAGCTAGTGATGCGGTCGTGGCTGGCGTCCTGGCGCAAGACTTGGAGCGGAACTTGGAGGGAACCGACAGGTCGGCTCTGATCTTGGTCAACACCCATTGCGTGGAAGATGGATCTGCGCCCGAGGACAGCCTCACTGAATGCTGTGATTATGAGTTTCTGTATTCATGCAGCCCGTTCTTACGGCGTGACTTGACTAGGTTTTTGTCCCTCATTCTGGGACAGACGAGACCGCACGAGGACTTGCGCACGAAGACGAGGACAAATTTTATTTCTACCACTTTCCCCGATGTCCATGCTGCCATGCCGAATTTGGATATCTTGTCTGTTGGCTCGGATGCGGTTGAGATCCGGGTGGATTTGCTGGTTGATCCTGCGAAGGATGGAGCGGTGCCTAGTCTGAAGTACGTGGGTCAGCAATTGATGCTTCTGAGGCAACATACTGAGCTACCTATTATTTTCACTACGAGATGTACGAAGGAAAATGGGAAGTTCCCTATGGATGACCCCGGTCTGTTTTATAAATATCTGCGACGGGCAATCCAATGGGGGGTTGAGTATGTCGATGTCGAGCTGTGGCTTCCTGAGGATATTAGACGGCGTCTGGCTGAAGCCAAAGGCCACAGTATCATCATGTCGGCCTTTCACGATTTCTCAGGGACATGGAAATGGACATCCCCGGTGGCGCAGCGCATCTTCGACGAAAGCGCCAAATACGCAGATATCGTGAAGATGATTGCCATGGTCTCGACGATCGAGGAAAACTATGAGTTGGAGTATTTTCGCTCAACCATCAAAAGTCGCGGCTCTGGCCCTTTGCTCTCCGCCGTCAACATGGGCCAAATGGGTCAGCTCTCGCGCGCCCTCAATACTGTCTTCTCTCCCATCACCCACCCTCTCTTGCCCATGATTGCGGCCCCGGGACAGTTAACTGCCGCTGAGATCAACAAAGCATTACATATCATGGGCCAACTTCCCAAGCGCGATTTGCACGCGATCGGCTCGTTTAGATCGACGCCTCATTCCATGTTCATGGAGAAATGTCTCAATGAGCTGGGCCTACCACATAACTTCACCTCCATCGATTGGGGCCCAAAGGGGTCAATGGAGGCTGTGCTTATGCAGCCACAATTCGGTGGTGCTTCCCTGAACCCTCCAATCGCCAGTTCCACTGCATATATCCCCGCTATTAGCGACGCTGCACGCGCAATCGGCCTCGTGGACACCATTGCCATGGCCTCTCCCGGAGACACGCACGCCCGCTTCATCGGAGAGAATGCCGCGTGGAAAGGTATTCGGGCGACTCTGACGCGAGAGTACGTCCCATCTGCATACCGCGACCGAGCAGCGATCATCTTAGCTGGATCAGAAACCGACGCATCTGCCGCCATCTATGCGCTGCGCAGCCTAGGCGTTGGCGCCATATACACGGTCGGGTTCAAGGCGAGCGGTCCTCTCGCAGCAGGCTTGGAGCCGTTTACATCCATTCAATCCGTCAAGCTCGTCGAGTCACCCTTCGTGATTGTATCGGCTTTACCACCGGATAAGTCGCTGCTTGTGCAGCCTCTTCTACGACACTACGCCAATGGCCGCTCAACGCCTCCCTTGACACGAGGCAAAGTATATCTAGATCTCACTAGTGGACCTCGCAAGGGCGACCCACTAGGCGTGGCAATAAGTGCTGGATGGACAGCGTACGGCGTTGAGGACGTCAGCGCCTGGACGACTGTTGAAACGCTACGGATATTAGTCGGGCAGAACGTGCCGTTTGATTTTGTGCGCATGGCATCGGGGCGCCCTTTATTCTAGTATCCTGGGACATTGGAGGGTATTTGTGTTATCATTCAAAAGATGTTGACATCTGATTCTAGTCTGGAGTCTGGGATGGACTTGTGGTACTGTATGTCACTATATCCTTGAGTTGAATGTGCATATGCATTTAGACATGTACAGACTATCTTTATGCTAGCTGTTTACAGACTCTATGCCAGTACCTGGATCCGAAGTACAGCCGGTCCGACCCTGATAAACCTATCGCCGAAATCTGGGGTCATCCTATTCCTGTCCTCTTTCGCTTTCAGATGGGAGCTAAATAGCCTCGCTAGGGATTTGCACGTTGTCGTTATGTAGACCGGTTGGATAAATGCTATAAACTATGTACACGGGTCATTCTGCTGGCTGGGGATTTCGTGAGGCGAGTAGCCTGTGTTATAAACTTGGACACAAGGGTTGAATCAGGGTTTAGGATCCTTGATTAGGATCCTTGATTAGGGTAATGTCCGTATCTAAAACAGTAGTCGATCTGGAAGTGGATTTTTCTGATCGGGGATGACTGCAAAAAAGGGTGGCTTCGGGGTGGAGAAAAAACAAGGTGCATCTGGCATTCGGCATTTAGCATTTAGCATATGGCATTGGCATGATGGGAAACGGGCTTACTCGGCTAATAAGGGGCGTCCATCAGGCTCTCTCGGAATAGACTACCCTAGACGGAGAAAGATATAAAGGGTGTCGAGGTACTTTGGGCCACACTTAGGCAGCACTGTGATATATGAACAATTCAAAATAGTATATAGAATAAAGTAGAAAAAAAGCTAAAGACAAAGGGCCGAAAAGAAAGTAAATAAGGAATAAACTGGTAAAAACTCCGGCGGACCTTCTCCGCATTTCACTCCACAATCTCCAAACCCTTTTACCCTTTTGAGAATAGAGGTTCCTCTTATTTCCCTCTAAGTTCCTAGTCCTCAGTCTTTTCCCTTTGCCTTCCATGCCTTTCACATCTCTCTACATGCGCGATGTCTCGTCTGCAGGTCAGCATCGACCGTATCACGCCTCGCCGCGCGACGGTCGAACCGCGCGAGGCCATGAACTGCAAGTCCTGTCGCAAGAGAAAGGTCGGTAGGCTCCAATCCGATGCAAGTCACCGGCTAAACTCTCCAGATCAAATGCAACCGTCTACGCCCCAGCTGCGAGGCCTGCAAGGTCTTCCAATGCCCCTGCGTCTACGGTGAGTTTTACTATCATTTACTGACTACATTGTCTGATCTTCTCTGCAGATGCGGTCCCTAAAAAACGGGGCCCCAAGACAGATATGCTGGAGGCTTTACTCAAACGCGTCGACGGACTCGAAAAAAGGCTCCAGGATGAGAAAAACCCTATCTCGCCCACTTCTCCAGATCCGAATTGCGACGATCTCCCGCGGAGTCAAGCCCGTCGCAACATTATAGATACGTCGTTCAGTCAGTACACTATCTCTGACCCGCGACCGACACTTTCGACTCCTTTGTCAGAAAACACAGAGACATTCGCTACCCCGACCGGTCATGGCCCTTCATCGGGTCCGTCGCAGCCTTCGTCCAAGCAGAACGGCATCTTGTCGGATGTGCTGCTTGATGCATACTTTGCGCGATTACATGGCAAGCCATTTTTCGTCCTTGATGAGCCGAGCACTCGACAGCGCCATCGGGTGAACCAGCTACCTGCGCATTTGTCTATGGCAATTTCTGTCATGACCCTTAGGTAGGTCGGTGTCGGTAACTCACGTATGAGATGGATTGCTAATGCATAGCAGATATACTTACTCGGTCAGTCGGCCGGATCAGCCCTTGCGCATGGGTCTAGATGCGGCTTTACAGGCGCGGCAGATGGTCGACGTGGACAACCCGACGGTAGAGAGCTTACAGACCCTATTACTACTATCGCAGGCTTACTTCGCCTATGGATTGGGAAAGAAAGCCTATATGGTATTCTGTAAGAATACGCATTCCGTGCACTGCTTGGATGCTAACACTGGCCAGCAAACTGCGTGGCCATGGTGGTGGCACTAGACCTGCTTCGCGAAGTACTATCCAAGATTAATATGTCGCCCGCTGAGCGCGAGATGAGGCGCCGGCTATTTTGGTCTGTCTATCTTATGGACCGCTTTATCACCTGTGGATCACGCCGTCCGTGTCTCATATCTGAGCATTCAATTGTTTTGCGCTTGCCGGCTTGGTCGCCGCATGCCGCGGGTCTCAGCGTGGACGGTGAGTTTTTCCACGTTGGGCCCAACGTTCAATATTCTGCAGACTCCCGACGCAAGTCGCCCAGTGCGGCATCATTGCTCATTGATATCACCCGCATACTCGGTGTTACCAACCGGTACTTGGCCGCAGGTGGTGTCAAGGGCGACTCGCATTTCCCTTGGCATGCACTTTCGAACCTCTCGAAGATCCGACAAGAGTTGGACATTTGGGCAGCGGGGACGCAGGACGTCTTTGCCTCAATTGAAACCTTGTTCGGTCATCCGGAGAGTACGACATTGCTTCTCAGCAAATTGATCTATCATCTGGTGCACTGCCTGGTTTATCGTCCATTCCTACCTATCGACCTTGTGGAGCTGCGAGGCACAGGTCAGCATCAATCATGGCAGATTGAAGCTACCAACCTGTGCTTTTCGCACTCCAATGCTATCGCAGAGCTTGTTGAGCTGGGCAGAAACTCTCCGCTCGTTGAGTGGCCCGCATTCATCAGCTATTGTGTTTGCACAGCTGGTACTGTTCACGTCCACGGCGTGCACTACAAAGGCCGCGAGGGCGAGGTATTCTCGTCTAGTGCCGAGTTTCTGACCCGCGAGATGCACCAGCTGGCCTGGTTGCACAGCGCTTGGGCTGGTGTTCAGCATCAACGTGAGCTGCTTCAGTCGATTTACACTTGCCACGCTGAGCTAGTGCGTAATCTTGCCAGCAGCCCGATGCGGTTCTCGCCAGTTTTCCATCTCGAGGATTTTTTGGACCGTTATCCTGGATTGGCGGTAGACGGAGAACATGTTCGTCTGATTGACATGGGAGATGATCTGATATCAAGGTAAATTTCTATTACTCGAAATGCCGTCACCCACGAAATTAACGTTGATAATAGCGGCAACTGTGTCAATCACTACTACCAACGCCCAATGACAACTGCATTATATTCAACTCCAGGTTTCTTCTCCGATACCCGTCCAACACCACCATTTTTATCCCGGTCCGAACCCGAACGACATAACTCGCATTCTCAATTCACCAAACGCCATCCCCAAGCACTACCCTCACCAGCCCTCCATTTCCACCAACACAACAATACTCCCCAACCCTCACCATCCCTCTCCTCCATCTTCCCCCACAGCAACCAAGAAAACACCCATCTAGTCCCACCAAGCACCTTCTCCCCAACCTTTGGCCTCTCACCCCCATTCCTAACCGAGCCATCCCTAAAAATTGCTCAAACCCCACCCAACCCCCAATACGCCACATTCCCCTTCGACACATCCACATCCCACAGAAACACCCCCGGACCAAGAACCGCATTGACACCAGGCTCTCAGTCCCAAAACGGCTCACACACTAGCAGCGAAACAGGATCCCTGGAGAAAGACCCTTTTCTGAGTCTATTGGAACAACTTGCCGAAAATGAGAACTCGCAGGTCGGGCCTAGTGAGTTGGACTTTTTCTTGGCTGTGGATGAGGGCGAGATGGCTGAAAAGGAAAGGAATGATGCGGAAATGTAACGGTTGAAGAGTGTGTTTAGCATGTATATAATAACCTGTTGGTCCTGTAATATCGGACTAGATATGGTCTTGTTGTCGATTCGATACCCAAATATTTGATCTAGTTCTTGGAATTTTACTCCTTCAACGAGGATTTGCGGTGCAGATATCGCGCCGGACAGTGAGCACCTGGGCGTCAACAATTCGAGTAACTAAGATTTTATATCTACATTTGGAACCAATACTAGACCAAAGAAATCGCATCAACGAGAACCAAGTCCAGGCTCATAGAGTTATTTATATCCAGGAACCAAATGGGGAACCAATAGAATTGAATATGGTGGGGACTCTAGGGCTATCGTATGGGGAAGTGGGGCTCTCTTCTCTCTTATATCTCAGTAAATTGTCATCTTTAGCACCGCTCCTCCACTGTGGCCTAGTGGGAATTAGCCTGGCACCCGACCCAAGGAATTCCCACTGTCGCGGGTTCGAATCCTGATGGGAGCTCTATTAATGGCTGGAAAGCGGATAATAGAGTCAGGAACCATCACTGAGATTGGACTCCGACGGTCCTCTTCTTCTCTTCTTTTTTGCCCTTCCTTTTTAGCCCTCTGCTATTATCGAGGTTTGTACTGCTATGTTTTTCCTATGTAGAAACTCAATGTGTGCTATGTTCCTTGATCTGGAGATTTCAATGCAATGTTCTAGCCATGAACAAAAAGAAAAAGACTTATTTACAATATTCCAAGGTTCTCATATACGCATATCCAAATTCTCACCACACTCACAACCTAGACACACTAGCTGGCGCATTAGCAGCACAGCAGGGAGATGAGAATGCATTCGTCGACTGCGTATCAACGCAGATAGCAGACGGGGGTACCCAAAGACCGGGGTTTTTCTCGAAGAAGTTCGACGCCCGTAACATAATGCTAACTGGCTCGGCTGGCATAATGGGAAAGTCCTCTGTGCGAGGGAAATGTGTAAGACCGAACTGCAGGTAGCAGACTATATCGGTGTTTTCGATGTTCTCGTTGCGCTTGGCCCAGTCCAGGATTGTGCTGTTGTGGGGGTGGTTCTCTTCGCCGGTCGATTGGCATACGTAGTCGCCGGCTGGGAAGAGTTCGTAGTCTTTGTAGGGTGTTACCCAAAGAGGTTTGCGTGCGAAGGTGGCGCGGTTGTATACGGTGCTGCCGGGCTTGGCGAGGAGGGGCGGACAGGAGTTGTTGATGATCTTGTAGCCGATGGGCTTCTTGGCGATCTTGTTTAGGCGGTTGGGGTTGACGATGTCCCAGGACCGGTTGGTCTCGTAGCAGTAGTCTGCGGCGCCTTCGAGAGAGGTGCGAAGGGTGGTCTTCTTGCTGAGGAAGGCGTTGCCGTAGGGGTTCTCTGGGGAGCCGACGGGGGCGTCGGCGGAGACTGCATCGTTTTGGACGACGGAATTGCTGGTGCCGTCGATTTCAGGGTCGATGCGCAGGGAGAAGAGATGCTGGTGGTTGTGGGCGGTGATCTGGGGGGCAACTTCGGTGCCGTAGGGAGCGGCGGTCTCGGTGGGGTGCATGCAGTATGTGTTCAGCATGCCGGTGAGCTTGATCTCAAGCTTGTAGGTGCCGTCCAAGGTGAAGATGTGGTAGAAGCCGTACTCGTAGTTGGCGGCGGTGATGATTTGCGAGATGATGAGCTTGCGGTCCCGGGCTGAGACCACGGTGCCGTCGCGGTAGTCAGTATGCTTGTACAGGAGGCCGTTGTCCTCTTCGTGGATGCAGATGGCGTTCTTAATCACGGCCGCTTCACCCTTGCCCGTGGCCATCACTCCGTCCATGTAGTGGATTGCACCCTTGCAATCACATCCCAGCTTCAGAGAGTTGGACATCAGACCAGTGCCGTACTCGCCGACGTCAAAGGCGTGCTTCTTGTGGTGAGGCTTCTCGGGGCAGCCGTAGGGAACTACCATTTCCACGACTGAGATACGATTGAAAAGGGTGCGCTCGCGGTCCTCATACATGTCGTGGGAGCGAACGTCGGAGATGACGATACCCTCGCGGTAGTTGAAGCCGATGTGCATTTTGTAGTTGGCCCAGGATAGCTCGTTGCCGCGGACTTTGAAGGAAACTCCCTCGGGCTGAGTGATATCAATAGGCTTCAGACGGTCGTGGTTGTACTTGTCGCCGATGAAATCGGGGAGATAGTTGTGCTCCTTGAGAGGCACAGCAGTGCGCTCGCCGTTCACGTAGCGAACATCGACACTGAGGACCTCCTCGGTCTCGGTATCGGCCACTACACTAAAGTCCAGAGGGTGGGCGTACTGGTTGTCAAACTCGGACGCCCGGTAGTAAGCCAGACCCTGCTGGAGACGGCGCTCGTAGCCCCAGCGCTCGTCAATACCGATGGCCCAGGCATCCAAGAAAACCTTGGACATGTCGGTGATGCCGATCTCTTTGCAAGCACGGATAACGCGGGCATCCACGCGGGCAATGCGCTCCATGACATCCAAATCCTCGAGAGTAAGGGTGGGCATGACATTGGTGACCTCTTTCCACTCCTCGACCTTCTTGGACTTTAAGTTGACAACAACCTCGGCGATCTTCTGGGTCTGGTGCTCAATGATAATGGCGAAAGCGCGGCGATCCGGTGTAGGGATCAGACCATGCTTGAAAGCCTGGTACTCGGCCTTCCGGGGCTCTCGCAGAGTGAGGCAGTTGAACTTGATAGACTTGGGGCTCGCATGTTGGCGGACGAGCGCAGCAGCTTCTGGGATTTCCTTGATGGAAAGTTGGTCTATTGTAGAGTCAGTAGTTGTACAAAGTAAAAGGTGTGCAGATCGTACCGAGCGGGTGGGGAATTCCCTGCGGGAGCATGGCAGTCGCAGCAACGCTGTCATAGTCTCCCTCTCGGAAAATCGTGTAACCCGGAATGGAAGTGGTATCAGGGGCAGGAGCCATGGTGAAAGGTAGAAATGATGGAGTTAACAATTTGAATAATTTCGTCCCAGCGGGCCTAAGGCCTTATATACATGATTTCCGCATCTTTCAAGACCGATAGAACTCGCATGTACCTGCCCGATTGGGGAGTCGGGATATCTAGCTCAGAGAACTTCGGCTTCACGAGAGTCCACTCACAGTGGGCTCGGGGCTCTCCTCCCCATACCTTAGTTTGGTGAAAGTCTGGAGAAGCCCATTTCGACTTACGTTTCTGTTACGCTGTGCTTTCCTTGTGATATCTTTATAATACTTTCTGGTAACTGTCCTATAGCGAAGTTGTGACCAATACATAGTATCACTTTGAATAACTATAACTAATAGTATCACATACGACAATCCGGACAGACGATAAACACCAGACTACTTTTATAGCTCTTATAGGGCAGGTGACCCCGTGTCATCGATTCAACCTTATCTTTTCGCGGGGAAACCACCTGATGGTTGAGGCATCTTTATTCATTTCCAAGGTAAGCTAGTTATTTCTGTACTACGATAAGTCGACTAAGATATAACTGAAGGTGATCCAGAGTAGATGCAGCCTCGACAAGTTCTTGGCTGTGGCTCTTTTAGCGTAACTAATATCTATCATCGCTATCTCATCGAAACGTTATCGGCCTCCCGCTAAGACTGGCTGGACCTACCCTATATGGTTTAGCTCCTCGAAGACGTATCTCCATGACACACGAGCCCGACCCGATCTACTGGAGATTCTCTAGATGCATCTCATCTCATTCTGCCTTCTACTTTGGGCATGTCGTGCCGAACCACCTTTACCGTAGTGTAGCTGTAGCTTAAGAGCTGCTCATCTTCAACTGTACTTATCGTTCTTTCCTACAATACCAAATACATCAATCATGTCTTCTTTATCGGTTCAGCTGACCGCTCCTAACGGCCGCGTTTGGACGCAGCCCACCGGCCTCTTCATCAACAACCAATGGGTGAAGTCGTCCACCGACGAGAAGATCGTCAGTATCAATCCCGCGTATGTTCTATACATATCCAACACTTCAGATGGAATCGCTTTACTGACTATCATCAAGTACCGCTAGAGAAATCACATCCGTCTACGCTGCTTCGGAACAGGATGTCGACACCGCCGTCAAGGCGGCGCGTGCCGCCCTCAATCACCCTAGCTGGCGCGATCTGCCTGGAAGCGATCGCGGCAAGCTGATGAACAAGCTCGCTCAGCTCATCGAGGACAACCGTGAGACGCTGGCCACCATTGAAACCTGCGACAACGGAAAACCCTACACTGTCTCCCGCGACGACGACTTGACCGAGACCGCCGAGACTATCCGATACTACAGCGGATATGCGGACAAGATCTTTGGTCAGGTCATTGACACCACCCCTGACAAGTTCGCCTATACTGTGCGTGAGCCAGTGGGTGTCTGTGGACAGATTATCCCGTAAGCATCCTCCCAGAGTTGTATATACTGAACGGACATCTAACAGCTTTGCTTAGATGGAACTTTCCTCTATCCATGGCCGCATGGAAGCTTGGCCCTGCTCTAGCCTGTGGCAACACGGTCGTGCTCAAGCCAGCCGAGCAAACCCCTCTATCCGTCCTGTTTCTCGCAAACCTGATCGTGGAAGCTGGATTCCCTCCAGGTGTCGTGAACATCGTCAACGGCTACGGCTCCGTCGCCGGTGCTGCCCTCGCCTCCCATATGGATGTTGACAAGATCGCATTCACGGGCAGCACCGCCACCGCCAAACAAATTATGAAGATGGCCAGCAACAACCTAAAGAACATCACTCTCGAAACCGGCGGCAAGAGTCCTCTGATCGTCTTCAACGACGCCGAGCTCGACCTAGCCGTCGAGTGGGCTCACATCGGCATCATGTACAATCAGGGCCAGATTTGTACCGCTACCTCGCGTATCCTAGTCCAGGACAAGATCTACGATGCCTTCCTCGAGGCATTCAAGAAGCAGATCAAGAATGTTTCTATCATTGGTGATCCCTTCGATGAGAAGACTTTCCAGGGTCCCCAGGTGACTCAAGCCCAGTACGAGCGTATCATGTCTTATGTTGATGTGGGCAAGGCCGAGAAGGCTACTCTTGCTGTTGGTGGCAAGCCCTTCAAGGGCGTTGGTGACGGAAAGGGCTTCTTCTTCGAGCCTACCGTTTTCACCGATGTTACTCCTAACATGCGCATTTACCAGGAAGAGGTATTCGGTCCTTTCGTCTGTATTGCTCGCTTCAAGGAGGAGGAGGATGCTGTGCAGATGGCCAATGATACTTCATATGGTCTCGGCAGCGCTGTGTTTACTACTAACTTGACTCGCGCTCACCGGGTTGCTAAGCAGATCCAGGCTGGTATGGTGTGGATCAACTCCAGCAATGATAGTGATTGGCGTATTCCCTTTGGTGGGGTCAAGCAGAGTGGCATTGGCCGGGAACTGGGTGAGGCTGGATTGGATGCGTATTCTGCTATCAAGGCTATTCATGTTAATATGAAGTCGAAGCTTTGATCTGGTTGCATATGTATGTGTGGTTTCGTTCTTGTACAGTCTACCAGATAGCAGAATGTCTCTTTTCATCTCGCAAATTGTTCCATCATATATTGTAAGAATTGAACCTTCCACCTCCAGAGCTGTCCCTTGTGTTGATATGTCTAAGACGATTCCCGGCATCTACATGTAGGATTTTTGCCGTAACGCGGAGGCCTTCTATGTGCTTCATCGCCGGATGGATCTTTATCAGGACTAAGCTGCCTTTCATGGCACACTGCAAACTATGTGCAGCATTCAATTCCATAACACATGGAAGCATCCACGGTCCCCAGAGTCCCGAAGTGGCAACGGTTGATGCGTTACTGCAACTCGACACACTGTGCCCAAGAGATCCCCAACCTTAGGCATCTCGATTTACACAGTTCCAAGTTGTACCGAATCGTCTGTCACCACGGGTTATGAAAATATCCTCCTCAGCTTTAAAATGCCGTGTCATGAGTGCAGACCCGGATAGCGCTTGCTTGTACCTGCCCGAACGGTTCGCGGGGACGAAAGCTGCCGAATGCCCACCGTGGACGCCGATGAGTCGACACCTTTATATGTCCACCTGCTCGTAATGCGAGGTAATTTACGAGCCAAATAAGTAAAAGGAAGTTGCAACCGCACCCGGAAAGCATTGCCTTTGAAAGCTTACAGCGCGCTATTTTATTCAATCTGAGAACATTATTCGGCCAATCAGAGCCCGTAAATCCGGTGGTGCTATACTTGCCTTGAGATATAAATCTGCAATGAGTGAACACAACGCTCCTCGCTTCAATTTTCTTTTCCCCCTCTTCTCATCATGGCACTCTCAAGTAACAAACATAAAGACACACCGAACCCCCGCCACCGTTCTCATAAAGGCTGCTGGACATGCAAGAGGAAGCGCATCCAATGTGACGAGACCCGACCAGGCTGCCAAAGATGCACTGAACGAGGACTCACCTGCGAAGGGTATAAAATCCGTCTTCGCTGGGGCGCGGGAATCGCATCAAGAGGTCGCTTCAGCGGTGCTGAGAAACCCACCCAAGAATCTATACCGCCTCCTTCCAAACGAAGATGGGATCTCCGAACCAAAGACGAGCAAAGAGAAGGAGATCAACAGGGCCAGCCTGTTCTACTACTTGGTCATACTGAAGGTACTTATTCTCAACCGATGATTATTTGCATGAAGCTAACGCGGCTAACGCCATATAGTCCGGTCGCTGAATCTGCTCAGCCAACCAGTCAATAAGCGACCAACTGTCAATATTCTGAATACGCCATATGGGCAGGATGCAAATGAGTACATGGGTATTATTAAACACTTTGAGATCCCAATGTCGGTGGGTATGGGCGGAGAGCGGGTTGAGGCATTTTACGGGAAGCAAACACTGTCCCAATATGGGGAAGGCATTTCGGGAAGATCGGCGATCATAGCTTAAATATGAGCTATATTTGAAATAACAGTCACGGAGAAGCTTAATCAGGGTAGAGAGCCGTACTCCAATCCAAGGATCAAAGATTCACGCGGTTTTGTCCGAGAGTTTGGGATGCTTAGTTCTAAAAGTGACGGTACAAAGGACTGTAGCTTCTAAGCCTGCTGGGAGAGCACATAGTTGAGGTTGAAAGGTTCCAAGGGTTGTGCAGAAGCTCGTTTTGAATTGGAGAATAATGATATCCAGAATGTCCCGAAATGATAGTTACAGCATGAGAAAGACTAAACATTGCAAACAGATACATACTATATTCGGTGCCACAGCCTTTCGACGTCTATTCACTTTTCGCTACCTTTGCATTGGCAGTTTTCATTGACCCGTTTCCTTCAGAGTCTGCCAAGGCAATGAAAGCCTTCTTGCTCGCACACAGGCTAGTGTAAATCAAATCTGGAATAGTTAGAAAACCGATGTATAAAAAGCACTTTGATACTTACAGAGCGGAATCGCGATCCAAAAAGCATTGCAAAACACAAAGTATCCCCAGAAGATCGCAGCTTCGGGTCTAGAGTACTCAAGACCGAGAATGTAATTGTCAAAAAGACATGTCGCGTAGTAGAGAATGTCGCCATAGAGTTGGCCAAGAGAAACAATTGCTTGCAGCGGATACCGTAGAGGGTGACTGGTCATGATCATGCCCGCGAGAACAAAAGACAGAGGTCCCCAGAAGGCGGCAGTGATGGTCTCCATGCATAACACAAAGGCATCTTGTGTTTGGTACCGCGAGTCAGATAGTGAGTATTCTTTCCACAGCTGACCGAACAAGTCTTGCATGCTTGCCATACGTCGGAAATTGTAGGCAAAATATCCTTCGAAGAAGAGATGGATGCAGCCGCCTGGATTGGTTGTTAATGTTAGGTGTTATAAGGTGGTTGGGGAGTCCTACATAAGACAAACCACATTATGGTGTATAGATCACTGTTTGATATCTTTGGGTGAACCTTCATCACGAGCACATAGGTTGCCAAAAATATAGCAGTGCATCCTGAAGCAAAGATCGATACTAGAGTCAAGGTGTCCCACTCATTGGCTAGATACCCCACGATCTCGAGATCGAGTGGGTAGAAGGGGTGTGCAGCCATCTTTGCTACTGTTGAAACTTGGAGGAACTGAAGGTTGAATATGTAACTAATTCCAAGAGATCATCAACAAAAAAGTGCTCGAGACTGGATTCTGCGTGATTTGGGGAGGGAAAAGGGGCTCTATGGTCAGCTGACCTGGTCCAAAATAGAGACAACGATCTGTAACTAAGAGAGAATACTCAATTTAACTGGACAATGGCTAGACTGTTAACTGAATCTGGCTAAAAGCCAAAATACAAGAAATTAATTGGTTCAAAGTAGACCCGACACCAACCAGTAGTCACATGGATTATGCACCTAAGGCATTAATTCATGCCTACACCCTAAGGCACCGATGCATCGTCTCGAGTTGTAAAGGCCACTGGCGGCGTTCTGCATCAAGACCAGCAAGCAATTCTAGTTTATGGAGCAGATGTATACAGCTGTCTACTTTGGAATTACCAGCCCGGCTGGTTATTATTGTATGATGGATTCTGGAGACGGGACAGGTCCTAAATGTGAGAGGTCGGCTATCGATTCCAGTAGATCGATATGAGTCCAGCGAGTTGGGCTTGCATTGTTGCGCAATTCTTATGTATAATCTTCGTTTATATGCATAGCCTTAAGTTAGTAAATACAGTGAACATACTCATCTCCAATACCGTTCTACGAAATGCCTGGGTAGACCTCGAAACTTTTATTGCCAAGTCTTTGATCCAGCAAAATGTTCAACGTCTATCGATTATGTACAAAACAAAAAGAAAGAAGGTCCTAAATATAACAGCAAAACGCCGGGCCCGCGAAGAAAGTCCTGATAGCTTCAGAAACAGAACCAAGGCGCCAGGAATGCAAATCAATCAAGCATGATGATCAAACCGGTCCGGTGCAAATTTGGCATTGCCACCTGGTGATGTCGGGGATCGCCCGGATCCTTGAGAGCGTTGCGAGAGGCTAGAACTGCTCGGGATCAGGGGCAATGTCGGCTCCACTGGGTCGGTGAAAGGTGAGTGAGGAGCCCGATTTAGTTCGCCGGGATGGGTAGGACGTGGTGTCTCAATAACTTCTTGAGAGGGATCGGAGTTCAGTTCACTGCTTTGAGCTGCCTTTTCCAGTGGGAGGAGTTCGGTCGTCAGGCGATTTTCGGACAGTCGGAAGGAGTCGCGGTTATCGGCCAAAGGCTGGTATTTCGCCCGGGGCTCTTTGAGCGTGAAGACATAGTAGAAGCCAAGAAGGAGGAAGATGAGCAGTGCGAGCATAAAGACCGCGTTGTACAAGACGAACAAAACGCCCATGATGCCTGTCATGAGGGTCGGTTGGTCGAAGACGTTGGAGAAGACGAGGATGAAAATAGCGTTGATGAAGTTGAGCACAGTGATGGTGATGGTGAATCCGTTGGCGGGTCGGTCCATGTATGGCCTGAGCACGATCGTTGTGATCATGAAAAGACCTTCAACAATGAGAAGCACGATGCTCTGGGCTAGAGGGTTACTCTGGGCGAAGGCGATGACCATGCCTTTGATGATGGTGTATGCCAGGAGCGGGAACATGAAGTAGTAGCTTGTTGCTTTGTAGTTCGTGTAGATGAATCCCCACTTGATGAGACACGCCGGGTCAGAGTAGAGAGAGTACGCTGGGCTTTGCTTCATAGCTCGAGCAACTCGAGCACGCTGCCACACCTTGAAAGTCGCGTAGCCTAGAATCGCGCTCATTACTAACCACAAGCAGATGGCCAGGACAATCTCAGCGGCCGAGTCGTGATGATACAGCTCCCACATGCAGAGAACGCACATCTGCGGGTATCCAAGCGATGCAATGCGGTAGAGACCTCCTCGCAGATAGTCTTTCCATTGTGCTGTGGGGTTGATGGCGCGATCTAATTTCGGGCTGTTCGCCTTCTTGGAGATCTGCGGCAAGCAGAATGTGAGAAGGACGACGCAGACAATCAGTACAACGGCAATGAAGTAGAAGAAGAGATAGCCGGTCATGAAGACATTGGTAGGGGCGATATCTGCACGATAGGCCATGCGCTCCATGCCTCGCACAGTGACTTCCTGCCCACCGCTTGTAGTGAGGGAGGATCGTCGGAAGAGAGAGCCCACGGATCGTTTGGCAACCACCGAAATTTGTTTAGCAGCGACCTCGGAGAGAATGTTCGAAGGCGTGCCTCCTGTTGCACGTTGGAACCAGGTGCAGATGGTTTGCAAAAAGCCAACATGGATGATACCCATAGACCACTGGAACAGTTGGGTCCAAGCTTGGACGATCGGAGGCTGATCCACTGAAGTCATCCCATACATGGCCATGCTCTGCATATATCCCAAGAAAAGTAGAGTTCTGAAAGCTATGTGGGTGGCAATGTTTGAGTATCCAAGAATCGACACCACCGCAGTGGCCACCATTCCCAGGCCAGTGATCACTGCAAGAGCCCAGGCCGCACCCTGCTGGTTGACCGTCTTGCCATTGGAGACACGGGTCTCGACACAGGTAACTGGCTGGTTAGTCTTGGCGTCGGTAAGCTGGAGACGCACGACGGCATCGAGATCGGGAACGTTATAGGCGACTCCTAAAAGCGCCAACATGTTAGTAAGACTCCTGGGCATGAGCAACAAGATGAAATTCGAAAAAACCGACCCGGTATAGTTGATAAGGCATCGCCGGGGAGTGTCAAAGTCGTCTGTTTGAGGTTGAGAGAAGCGGATTGCATCGGACAAAGGAAACTGATGTGTGGAGAGGTGCACGGGTCGAAAGTTTTGTTTATCGCTTTATATCCGTAGACCAAGAGTTCCAATTCAACCATTACATTCTGGGAAGTCGATTCAGAGAAAGATCCGGTGAATCCGAGAACCACGCTGTTGTTACTTGGGGTGAAAACGATGTCGAATCTGTTGATCGATACAATCGAGTCATCGGAACATGGGCTGAGAGCATGAGCTTCGAACAGGTCGACTGCATATACGGCGCGAACGAGATTGAGGGCACCGAACAGGCCGGCGGCAAGCCATGACGCAAGTCTCATGGTGTAAAACTTGGTCGCCTAGGATTGTGGAGGGGTTGGGCGAGAATTTATTGAGTGCCGGACATAGAAATCAACATGTTGGACCAGGGAGGGTCACAAAAGAAAAGATCAAGAACCCAAAAAGAAGGTTGTGAGAAGAGAGTGTACGGATGAGATCAATGTGCACCGTAAGAGTCCGGATGCATCGGTGATCGGTGGCCGACACTGCCACACTAATCCCATTATGTTCCATGTGCCCGTCTCAGATCATCACATCATTTTGTGGGTCTTTTTCGACGCTCTGCAAGTCATATTTCACCCTTCAGCCACTAGATTAGTAATATCCAACAGGATTGGTTTGGATCGCGAGCCGTTTTTTTTTTTTTTTTTTTTTTTTTTTTCCTTTTCTTCTTTTCTTCTCATGGTACTGTACCCGCTGGTCCAACCGCCCAGACACACCGGTTGAAATGACTGAACGACCTTATTTAACTAGATCATTTAGATCATTGAGGTCATTGTAGATTATTTTAGATCCCAGTCCAGGAACCAAGCGCTCGGACCTATTCAACCCCCCGTAGTTATACACTCGTCATTGCCACCAACGGTAAATCTCTCATTAGCCCCGTAATCCATGGAGACAATGTAGATACTGCGAGCCATGGCTACTAAATGTGAGAGATCGTGGGAGTATTGCGCGTACATACATCATAGCTGGCCCCAGTGGGTCATCAAGGCCGAGAGTTGAGTGGGTCTTCAAGCCGCCTCGTTGGGACCCTGGATCTTTTTTTGGGAGTTACTGTAGTGTAGCCGAATTATCACCGCATCCATCTTTCTGCAGATTCTAGCCTCTTTTATGTTGAACGCCTTTCTTGGCAGAAACCTTACCCGATTTGGCGTGGTTATGAAATATAGGCGGGGAAAAAACGAATCCTAAACTAATCGACGCTATATTCAAGAGATGGTGTATAAAAAGAAGGAAATCAAAGACAGATTTGGAGAGAGTTAGAACCGGTAAGAGAAGCGGTGAGGAAGGCGGCGAGTGAAGTGGTAATAGTTCGGCTACACTAAGCCCTTTTTTGGGGTGGGTGATCATACTAATTCCCTTTCCTAATCGTCATAGTTCAATGTCTTACAGACATGGAATAGTGTCTGCTCATTTCCTTGCTTCTTTCTGAAGCCCGGGGCTGGGGAAGAGGGAAATGAGCTGCAACTTGCGGGGGAAGATGTGGTCGGGTGGGTGCGTAGCTCGCTTATACGTTACGTTGATTGACTTAGTCTTGAATTTGCTATCTATTATTAGAAACGACTTTTCTTCAAATCCATTTTTTCGATTTTTTCATCGTACTCAGTACTGCGTGTATCCATTGCTTATTTCTATATATTGAATGTATGCGCGATAGTCTCTCCAATAAGTAGACTGTATGTACAACATGCTTAGCCTCGGAAGTTTAAAATTTTGTGAAATTTGATCCCCTGTCACGAGAACCGAATACCCTGGCTGGGATCCCAGGGTCCCGGTGCCGCGCGACCGGGCTGACCACTTGGCGCTGTACCTGCAGGCGTCGCGCCTGGGGGTGCACCGGCTGAACCAAAACGGATGCCCATCTCCGGAGTCCAAATACCAGGGGTGGGGACCGAGGGCGGTGCGACCGCTGCTCGCTTGGGTTGAGGCGCTGTGAGAGGTGTAGCTGTATCTGATGGCCGATGAGCTTGAACTGGTGGAGGAGGGTGCGATGGGGGCTGCGAGGGCGGACTGGTTGCTGCTGCGAACGCTGATGGATGCGCGCGAGCGGGCTGAGGGGGCTGGCGGAGATGAGGCTGGGTGAGGTGCAGCGAGGACATGGCGGTGACGTTGGAGATATCCCTGCGATTATCGTCAGTATTTATTAAATTGTGGTGGCGTCATTCAAACATACGCTTCCAGCTGGCTGGCCTCCATCCGCCGCTGATGCACAAATGCCTTTGTATCATCACGGAATCGGCCCACGATCTTGGCCAGGTCGTTATAGAACTTGCGTCCGACCTCGAGATTTGAGATGATTTCCTTGTACTTTAGGTACCCGTTCTCCAGATCCTGAAGTGCCGTCTCCCGTTCCTTGGTGGATGCATCACCCGTGTATGCCCGTGTAAATGCACAGTTGGCCTCGCGTACCTGGTCCGAGAGCTGCTCCTGATCTCTGCGCTCCCGGGCCAATATGTCGCGGTCAGCGTCATAAAGTCGTAGTCGCTCCTCGAATAGGTCCTCGAATTGACTGGCTTGGATGGCCTGCATGGGAAACTCCCGTTCGAGCCGCGCAGTCGCTTTGAGAAGAGCTGGGTCTGTACGATCAATTAGTCGATCATGAATTGCAAGTGACTGGGGCCAAACTTACGTATATCATCAGCGCGAGCCTTGTCCTTCCACGTCTGAATTTGTCGTCGCCGCCGGTTTTCAATCCGACTGACTTCACTAAGACAGCTCCGCAGCTTGATAATCTCCCGCTCCACCTCTGGGGGAATAGCAGCTCTGCGGCTGCTCGGGACGTAGGACTCGAGATCGCGATTGGTGCCCGTCAAGACACGGAATATAGGCTCCAGGTCTCGAAGCTTACGTTCGACCAGATCATCACTGCTCTGTGCAGATGTAAAGTAACCATTGATCTCGGTGGCAGATTTGTAGATCTTGGGGGCAGCAGCCTCGGAGGTCTGGCGATCCCATCGATCAGTCCCATACTTCCGACGGGCGGCATTATCCTCGGCCTTTTCAGCAGCTAGCAGCTCGACGCCTTCGTTGTACACAGACCGGTCGTTCGACTTGACCGTTGCGATGTCTTCGACAGACCGACGAAGACGATTGAGACCATCTTGCTGTCGCATCTCTTCGGCATGGGAGACCAGGGTTGGCGGGAGCCCCAGCGGCTTTTCTAGTGCTTGCAGGGATCCGGGCAGATTCAACGATGACAGTAGGTCTCGCAACTTATCCGTCATGGACTCCAACTCCCCGATAAGCGATTCATTGACCAGTCGGTCTCGACGATCCGAGTAGATACTAGCCGCAATGTGCACTGCATAGGGAACCAACTTGGCAAATAGCGGCTGACCCAACGGCCCATTGTCGCCCAGCAGGGAGATGGCATCGGTGACTTGCGAAGGTGCCTTGGAAGCAACCATGCTTGCGCGATCAATACTTTTAAGCTCGGACTTGGGCGGTACGGGGCTGAGGTAAATGACATCGTTGTCCTTTTCCGCGCGCTTCAAGTCCTCTGCAACACGGCCCTTGAGCCCGTTCAGATCGCCCAAGACTGTCCGGTTGATCCACCGCGACTCCTTGAGACCTTCATTGACGCAGTTCAGGCTATCGCGTAACCTTGCCACTTCTTCGCCATACTTGCGCTTTTCCAAGCAGTCCAGTGACTGCCTGTACTGTGCAGCAGCTGAAAAGTGATGGTGCTTCGCGGTCATATGGTGAATCCACTCCGTGCTGATCGCGTTGGACTTGACAGCCAAATCGCCCGTGTCACCGTAAAAATCAGACACTTTCGCTGCGAGACGTGCGATCGATGCATCTTTCAACCCATCCTTGACGGCCTTTTGCCAAAAGCACTCTTGTCCTTGCGCAAGCAGAAGTAGCTCCAGACTGTGCAAAGTCACCTCATCCATATCTTCTGGCGGCGATGAACGGAGATCGGGAATGATATCGGTTCGGAGATGGCTCAGTACACCCGCTGCTTGGCAGGAGTAGTTGCAGGCCTGCTTGAGCCCATCCGCGGTAGTGCGATTCGACGCATATGCAAGTTGCGAGTATAGGGCCGCGAGGTTAAAGAGGATATTCGCCAATTCAAACCGCAAGTTGTTCTGTGATACTACATGAAACAAAGATTAGCTGTGCTCTACAGTCTGTATTTGCCCGATTTGGCTCGCGACTTTGGCAGAGCTTGACACCACTTACCAGGCCGGTTCGAATTGAACCCCAAAGCTGGATACCACGCAAAGTCTACCCCCACCTATGATAACGCAGACCGTCAACCTTGATCTTAAAAAACAACTTCGGAAGCTCGGGAAGACCGCGCACATCGATTGGAAACTTTGCTCCCATCCATTTTAGCTGCGCCGCATACGTGACCAGTCGACTGATTCCGCTGACGTGCGGTTCCTGGACATTGACAGCCTCTGTTCGGAGACGGTCGACGATCATCAGATCATCCGCGAACATGTCCGGGCGCTGGTCATATTTGGAGGAGATGTACTGTGTAATCGCATCGGACAGCGACACGGTGTGGGAGCGTCGGAACGGGAGCTGTAGGATATTGCTGTAGTCGCAAAGAGCATGGGCAAGTCAGTCAAGTACATTGAAAGCACACTTATGTTGTGTGACCGGGAGAGACTCACGATGCCATTCTTTCGAGAAGGGCTACGGCGAGAGGAAAGGATGCTCCGACGTTTGTTGACCAAAATCAACCCCACCGAGTAGGGAATGACGTTTGTGCGCCTGAGGCATCAACTCCGCATTTAGACCTTCATGGTTAGCGGCCTGGGGCAGACAATCCTTATGTACCAGCTTCCCCGCCTATGTACATATGTGAATGGTCGGAAACTAGAACTCATTATACTCATATGCCTTACTAAATAAGGTATGCACCTTTTTAGTCGAAGGTAGAATCCAGGTGATTTAGTGACAGAAATTCCCAAATACGTAGACAGTTTTCACCTACCAAACTCACCATCTTATATTTCCGCTACTACTAGGAAATACCTAGTCTTCATCATCCCTCTAACTCCTTTCATCGACACTCGCAAAGATGTCGAAAGTCGAGAAAAATCCGAGTTAACTAGTTCTGAACTTATTCCAGGACGTTCAAACTACGAGATTCAAAGCACAACTCCAAGATTACCTCGAGCTGGGCATGATAGACCTAGAGCTCCCTTCTCTTGAAGAAGTTAGTCAACTAGCTCTAAATGTCTTCTAAGGCTTCAAGATAGACTATATTATAGATCAAGAGTTACTATACTATTTTCTCGCTTACCTTCACATACTCGTCACCTACTCACAATGCCACACAAACAGGCCAACACTGATATAAGCCATCAAAGGATAATACAAAGGCCACAACCTAGGTTTACACTGATATAGTCCGTAGAAAGAAAGATCATATATAGAAGGGCAAGGAGTGGCCTCTCCTGGTCAAGTAATCAACCAGACTTCAACCCAACAGGCAAAGGCCGAGCGGCAACTGACTCATACTCCTCTGGACTTTAAGGTCGGAGATTGACATTGTTAGGTATGTATCTACTATAAGGATGCAAGTTCAGTGGCTGCTACCATTCAAGGATTCACCAGAATTCAATGCAACTAGGCAAAGGTCGAACACTTAGAAGGGCACTGACTCACACTCCTCTAGACTTCAAACTCAGAGAGTAATATATTTAGGTACAAGGCTACGATAATGCCGCGAGTTCTTAATTTTCGTTCACCTTTCATTCACTTTTCGCTCACTTTCCTTTATCCAACACTAGTCACTTCCTAGAGAGGTGATAGTTGGTCAGAAGCGAGTATAGGGTAGACGTGACATAGCTAATTCGAAAACGTAAAGGCCGTATATACTACATTTTTCATATAGTTATAGCCGTTATATAAGACTCCCTGCTAAACACGTGACGTGTATACCCTAGTGAGGTCTTAGGTTGGCCTCACTAACCTAAGTTCTCTGACTTGGCTTACGATGTATAACTCTTACTCGAGTGATAGCTTGGGAATGTAGATTCCTTCTCCTATTTCTGTTCACTAGTATGAGGCTCGTCCACCCGGCCCACGTATGTACAGGGAGGGGGCATCTCAGGTATGGACAGATGAAAAAAAAAATGAAAAAAAGAAATCGAGAAATCGATCGCATGCCGCTCATGAGCGGCCCATCAGACGCCCTAGTTGAGGGTGTTGATCCGGTACAGTATGTACTCGTAAATGCTCAGCAGAATCATGTTGTTGATTCCGGTGCGCAGGACCACGATGCTGAGTCCTTTGTACATGCTGGACCCGGCCACTGCCTCGGAGGCGGAGGCGATCTCCTTGGCCTTGCCAAGGAGGACGCTCTGGGCACGGGTCTTGCGGGTGTCAAGAGGGTAGGTCTGTGTGAAATCAAGTCAGTCTCCTGTGTCATGTACTACGGGGATATTGGATTGCTTACGCAGAACCATGGGAGAGTGCTGCAGATAGCGCCGGCGATTGCGGGCGGTCCGAAAGGAGACTGGCTCTCACCGAGCTGTCTGACGACGACCTGTTTGACGGTCTCGTAGATGCTGAAATAGAGACCAGATCCGACGGTATCACGCAAGCAATGAAGACCGAAGCCAGTGTACAGACCACGGATTCCGTGACGCGCGACGATCTGCTTGATAGCCTGGATTGTGGTGAGACGGGGCTCATTGCGGAGCTTATTGTTGCGCGCAGCATCGGGGCCAGCTTGAGCACGGTTCCGCATCAGGACCGAAGTCTGCACAACATTTTTGGCGAGTTCAAAGGGGCCTTGTTGAAGGTTAGTCTGATGCGAAGACAACTAAATCGACTCCGGGGAGAATCATACATGCAAGGGGAGAAGAGATGAGGCCAGCGGCCAAACCTGCAGTGGTGAACATGACGAGCCCTGGGATTGTGGGTGTGCTGCCAGGCTTATTGTAATCCTCGAGAGGAGAGACTCCAGTGAAACGTTTGAACGTGCCATCGACTGTGTCCTTGGTCCAGTTGTAGGCCGTAAAGTTGAGGACCCGGACTGCGGTTACGCTGACCAGGGGAGGGAGACAACCTAGAGAAAAGTTATTAATATCTTACGATCAGTCCTTGCCCATTGAGACTCCCGCAAAGACACGTCCGAGTAAGGCAAATCTCATCAGGGCATGTAGAATCAACTTACCAGCGACGAATCCGCGGGGACCTTCATTGCGCCAAATGTAGCGAACTACCTCAGGGATAGAGCGAAAATCATGGCTGAGATAGCATTAGATTAGCATGAGGTTACATGCCTCAGAATATGAGGTGACTCACGTTTGCATGCGGGTTTTCACGTTTTCCAGGGGGGTCTTTGGAGTAGATGGATGTCAGTGATTATTCTATTCCAAGGCGCAGTGAGAGTTGCGACGAAAGGGCTCGGGAATGGAAAAGTTGCAGAAAAGTTGCGACAAAAGGGCAAATGGAGACTCACCACTGCCAGAGTAGCACAGACTGTGGACAATCCTGAAGCCACCTGGGTTTGATACTTCTGCAGTAGTCTGTTGCGAGTTGCATCATCCATGATCCAAGGATTAGAGGAAGGCATGACGGTAGGTGCGGGTGCGGTTGTGGAAGAGTTGGGGGAAGGTGCATGTTCAGAGCATTTGTCAAGAGTCATGCCTGGAAGGTTTCCATGTGAACAATCGCGAGGTGAAACGCTTATGTCGTTTATGTCGTTTGATTAGTCGTGCATTCGATTAGTCGGCGATGAGCAGGCTGGGGAACCCTATGGAACGCAAAGCGGCCTCTCAACAATCAGAGCTGACCGTTCGGCGTCCCACAATTGTCCATTCGCTGGACTCGTGCTATCAGAATATTCCCAGTATATCTGGAATCAATTTCGAGGATCTAATCCAACAAAAAGATATGCTTTGACGATCACGTTGGCTGAACAGTGGACGATTCGGTTCGGGCGGGCGAAGTCGGCAGGCAAACCCCACGGTAATGATCCGACGGCGAACACACGTCGACGGTGGTTTGGAGGGCCCAGGTGGACTATGCAATGCTATCCAAAGGGTCCCCTAGCCCAAACGGTCGGTATACAATCCTCCAGAGTGTCTATCCCGTCGCAATGGAGGAAGATCGGGAAGCTGGCTGACGACCGATTAGCCTCGCTGCCGAAGGGCCACCCCTGACCCACTGAGCTGCAGGAGAGCACAAGCTAACTCACCAGAAGCCAATACTGCTGTCCCGATCACATATACAAGGGCCAGCCCAATCAAGCCGGCGTGCTGCGAAGAGTTGAAGAGGAGGAGTGAAGCAAATCGACATGTGGACCGAGCTTTGAAGATGCCTCAATGCGGTTAGGGCGAAACCCAGTGACGTCGTCGTAAACGTCCTTGGATTGGCCGCGTTGGAGTATGGGGGAATGGTGATAGCGGCGTCCAGTATTTTGGTATTTCCTTTCTACTGGTTCATGGAGTATTTCCGACGCCCAGTGCCTTCTCCCATGATGACGGGGGTCATAATTGCGCAATGTCGCGGGTGGTAGCAGCCCTACCTGGTCGCCCGCATTACCCCCTTAACAGGTTTCTGACACTCATCCCGGCCGAGCGAGTTATAGTCGACCTAGGTATGTTCAAGTACCGAGGAGATTATAACCTCTCGACAAAACGAAACAAGCAATAACAAGAAGACGAGAACCCATTCCGGCGGGGGCGGGGAGCTCGAGGAAGCCAATGTTGTCGATTAGCAGTTGACAGACCCATGGAATCTTTTGCATGATGCCCATGATCTACATGCTCGGCAGTTTTTCAATGGAGGACCGTCCTCCGGGAGCAGTACGCGTACTGTGACGGGTCGAGGATCTACGGACGTATCCTTGGGCAGCTTTGATGACTGCATTCACAACCCACCAATAACGAGGCCGGTTCCAAACCTTAAGTCCAAACCTCGAGAATGAAAACGCTTCTTTCAGGCTCTCTATCTATCAGATATGATTGGGGAAGCGCTGTAGATCATGGAGAAAATTTGACCGACGAACAGTGCACGACTTCTAATCAGAGCTGAGAGCCGGTACTGGCAGTCGCCCGAGTCAAGGTGAGTTTATGTCAGATATCACATAGAACCCTTGGTTCATACTTGAACGGAGATGGTATTTCTGCACCTAGACATCTGCTCATTGCCTTCTTCGTGGAATGTGGGGAAGCTGGGGTATCTATAGATTCATCTTTGTACTCCGTATGTGCCGTGAAACCGAGGGATGGGTATCGCTGCACGTGATAGCCTCTACTTCGAATATCGGCGTGGCATATGCTGGAAATGCTAAAAATCGACAAAAATCCAAAACATAATTCCGGGACTTTTCTTTAGGTTATCAAAAGCCTGGAGATCTCCGGAGTTTATGCTGGAGATTTGTGCAACTGCATGCCGGCCCAGCTTCCTCGGGACCTCGGTCGCTCCCCGCAAATTCACAGCTTCCCCACTCGTAACATGATGTCCTCTTATATAGACGCCTTTTGCTGTTGTATGATCGTACTTTACGACTAATCCCGTACCACCTAACACGGCTCCGTCTTTCATCCAACACAATGGTCAAGAAGCAAGTTAGCAATGCCTACGTCCTAGGCGTGGGCATGACTAAGTTCATCAAGCCGCGCGGAAAGGTCGACTACAATGAGCTCGGCTACGAGGCTGGTGTCAAGGCTATGCTAGATGCCAAAATCAACTACGACGATGTCGACCAAGGTGTCGCTTGCTATGTTTACGGCGACAGCACTTGTGGTCAGCGCGTCTTCTACCAGTTTGGTCTGACCAATATCCCTATTTACAACGTCAATAACAACTGCTCGACTGGCTCGACTGGTCTGGCCATGGGTCGCACCATGATCTCTCATGGCGCTGCCGACTGCGTTCTCGTCGTTGGGTTTGAGAAGATGAATCCCGGTAGCTTGCAGTCGATGTACAACGATCGCGCCAACCCTACCGGTCTATTCGGATCGATGATGGCCGAGACCCGCGGAATTACAAACGCTCCCGGTGCTGCTCAGATGTTCGGGAACGCTGGTCGGGAATATATGGAAAAGTACGTCGGATTGCAAGCAAGGAAACGGGCGACATGCTAATAAAGGATTTGACAGGTACGGTGCTAAGAATGAGGACTTCGCCGAGATCGCCCGCATCAACCACGAACACTCGAAGCGCAACCCGTACTCGCAGTTCCAGCAGGAATACACTCTCGAGCAGGTGATGAAGGCGCCCATGATCCATGAGCCTCTCACCAAGCTCCAATGCTGTCCAACCTCTGACGGTGGTGCCGCTGTCGTCGTCGTCTCCCAGGAGTTCCTGGACGCCCGTCCACATCTGAAGGACCAGGCTGTCCTAATTTCCGGTCAGACCCTCGCTACCGACTCCGAAGCGGTGTTCAACAAGAGCTCAATCGATCTGATGGGCTTCGCCATGTCACGCCATGCAGCCCGCACTGCTATCGCCGAGGCTGGCATCAAGGTTGGCGATATCAAGGTCTGCGAGTTGCACGACTGCTTCTCGGCCAACGAGATGATCACTATCGACGCCCTCGAGCTCTCTGAACCGGGCAAGGCCCACGAGATGGTTCGCCGCGGCGACATCACCTACGGCGGTAAGATGGTCATCAATCCCTCTGGTGGTCTCATCTCCAAGGGTCACCCACTCGGAGCAACCGGTTTGGCTCAGTGCGCCGAGCTCGTCTGGCACCTGCGTGGCTGGGCGAACAATCGCCTGGTCGATGGCACCTCCGCTGCCCTCCAGCACAACCTCGGTCTGGGTGGTGCTGTTGTCGTCACTGTGTACAAGCGTGCCGATGGCAAGGTTGCTGCCGCCATACCTTCTGAGCAGGTTGCGAAGATCACTGGCCTTGGTTATAACCCGGCCGTTGAGGCTCGCGGTTTCACTGCGGAACAAGCCAAGTCGGTGACGAGCAAGAAGCACAGCAGTGATTATGCCATTGGCAACACCCAGGAGCGTGTTCTTGCCCGCTTCTAAACAACTTTTATTGTGCTTTCTGGAAGTGTATATAGTATAGCATGCCCACTATTTGATTCACATTATATCCCATGGTAAATAGCTGGTTGTTTGCTTATATACACCCACAATAGATCATGAATGCGTCTCTGCCCAATCATCAGGGAGCTTGAAGTACTCGGGCACCTGATACTGTCCCCAACAAGTTCCCGGATCGGGACACTGGAGATTGCAACGTCCATATAGGCGACAGTAGCATGCCTCTGCACTCGGACAAGCATCCTTATTAAGCTGTTCAAGATCAATCCCACCATGAGCATTCGGTTTGGCAAACAAAATATGCCACAGGTACGACAAAACCCGCCCTGCAACCTTATCATCTCTAGGCGCGACCTTCTCGTTCCGCGAACGTGGATTGATCTCATCATCGCTCCCATCAAGCAGCCACTGCCGCAGAGCAAAATACTCATCCCTCGAATGTTGCCACACACGCTCACGCGAAACCACAAATTGCGCACAGCACTGCGACCGAACAGTATCCGTTCGACCAAGATGAAGATGCAATTCTACATCCCGATGCACCGCCTGATACTCATCCAAACTGCCACCAAAAATCGCCGCTAGCGCTTTAGGCAAGGCAATATCAGACACCGCCCGTGCACTCCACGGTGCTACCGCAGATTGCAGCCGCATCTCCAGACTCCCCTGCGCCGGCGCAGAGGGTGGGCATGTACTGGTACTCCAGTCACAGCGGAGATTGTGGTACCCGGTTGGTTCTAGTGCTCGGTCGATGTCGAGCGATGCTAGCAGAGCTGCGTTGTCGTAGTCGGGCGCGTCATTATGCCAGGCCCACCGTGAGCCGTGTACGAAGACTGCGCCCGATTTGGGGATTTCGGCATAGTTGTCGATTAGAAATGTCAGGTATGTGATTGCCTCGTGTCCGCGGTTTGCGGGCACTTGGAGATAGTTTGAGGTTTTGTCGAGTGGGGTATCGACGTCGTACACACATGGATGATACCGTTTGGATAGCGCGTCGACCCAGGTCAGGTCACCATCTGCTGCCACGTGTGAAACCACGAGTGCTGGTTTCTTGGATTTGGATAGATTGGGGCAGATGCCCCGGGCTTCTGGGAGCGTGGCTGCGGTGGTCTTGTAGCGGACCTTATTCCATGAGAATGTCCTGTCTTTGGACTGGGGTCGATTTAAATACAATATGAAAGAGAGTGCGGCGGCAAAGAACACCAATTGGATAATTGACCTTTGCGCTTTACGTCTCATCATGGCAATTGAAGGAGTTTGAGTCTCCCTGGATATTTGCGGATGCGACGGGTCTTGAGTGGGTCTTGAGCTTGGTGCCTGAGGCTGAAACATATAGATCGCGATGATTCTCGTATGGTAAATGACTCCGCCCTTGTCCGCTAAACAAGCTGTAGGGTTTGCTTCTCCCCATACTCCTTTCCTCCCTGTCCTCAGGCATGTATGACATGTGATGTGGATCCGAGCAAACAGTGATTCAAAAGGTGTATATGGCATGTCATGTGCTTAAAGAAAACAGCATGATGAAACCACGTTCTTTCACTTCACTCTTCCCCTCGATTTTCTTCTTCCTACACACACCTATCTTCTTTGCTTTCTGTTTTTTAAAGCCCTGCGAGTCTTTCAACAAACCCCTATGTACAACCTTCTTGGCCTCCGAAACCCCTACAGCCATCATAGTAGGGAAGGACGCCATGAACCGATTTGCAATAGCATTGACCGCATCAGCATTATCATTCTCCCCAATCTCCAGCGCCACGTTATACATTCGTGGAGCTGCGGAAGGATCACGAATCCAAGAAGCTGCTGAGGATACTGCCCGGAGACGAGGTATCTAGAGGTAAACGCTGCAGTACTGCGTCGTCTGGCGGTGGCGAGAAACCAGCTGGCAGTCAAAATGGTGACTTGGTATTGTCTATTCCGGAAGATATCTTCTATTTATTTATATTGCTGTTTTAAGAGACCTGTTGGAGCTGAGTTTTGCATGAATGATATCATAAATCTTCGGGAGCCCGAGATGAATCTGAATGTCCGAAAATCATCGGACTCGACAATTTCGCAATCAAAAGCTAATAAGCATAAATGGGACGACTCTTTCCCTCTTAACCACCATCAGCAACTTCATCGTCATACTTTCTGATAACCTCACAATCATGTCCTCGCCTCAAAAAGTCACCTTCCTCTCCCGCAACTACAAGATTGCGGGTCACTTCTACCCACCAGTTGCTGGCTCCCCCGACCGCTCTGGCGCAGCTATTGTCATAGCTCATCCCTGGACCTCTATCAAAGAGCAGTCGCCTGCCAACTATGCTCATGTGCTCACCCAAGCCGGCTTCACCTGCTTGACCTACGATGCCGCCTACCAGGGAGAGTCCGAGGGTGAACCCCGGAACCTCGAAGACCCTTACCAGCGCGTTGAGGATATCAAGTGTGCCGTGACATATCTCATTAGCCGCAAGGATGTCGACTCCGAGAAGATCGGTGTGCTCGGCATTTGCGCAGCCGGCGGCTATGCCCCATTCGCAGCCCAGACCGACCTGCGCATCAAGGCCTGCGCAACCTCAGCCGCCGTGTGCGCCGGTGTCATGGCCCGCCGAGGATTTGATAAGGACTCTTCCAACCTGGACATTCTCAAGACTCAGCTTGAAGCTGCCGGCAAGGACCGTAACAGCGATGTCGGTGGTGAGAAGGTCCCCATCGTCCACATGCTCCCTGAGAAGCCCGAAGATGCGCCTGCTCAGTTCCCTGATTCTTTCCGCGACTTGATGAACTACTATCGCACTCCCCGTGCTTTTCACCCGCGTGCAACCAACACTTGCTTGCCGCGGAGCTGGGATATTATGGGCAATTTTGATGCATTTGCGCACATTGACATGATCAGTCCTCGCCCTCTCCTGATGATCACCGGTACAAAGGCTGCGACTAAGTGGTTTAGCGAGGATGCTGTGGCAAAGGCCAAGGAGCCGAAGGAGCTGTACGTCGTGGACGGCTTGACTCACGCAGATCTTTACGACAAGGTCGACGATGCCGGTGCCAAGTGTGTCGAGTTCTTTTCAAAGAGCCTGTGAATTGACTGCAGCTTCATCGAGACAAGTAAGCCTGAGTGAGCTTATGGAATTGGACCAGACAATGCTGATGTTCTGTTATAATTCTGGACAAAGATGAACCCGTGTTAGACATGTCAGTTCCCATCAAAGTTCGAATATTACCAAGTCTTAAATCGACGAAACTATCACTTCCTTTAACACTGGCCAACATTGACGTACAGTAGAAGCTCTCTTCGGCCGAGGGAAACATAGCACGTGACGCGATGACATAAGCGACGATCGCTTTCCCAATTTTTTCTCCCGCACACGCTCTTCCCTTTTTCTCTTCTTCAACTTACTTCACGGTCTCCATACCCTTGTGAGAGGACATTATTCCACTGGCAAATTTGAAGAGAGACCCAGAGCGATAATGCCGTTCTAATCCCGACACCTGTCTTGACACGAGGTGATTGGGTTCGCTTTTGAGCATACATCCCCTAGGGGTAGAGAATTTTGTTCCCATTGGAATCCAGGAACATGGGGTCTCGGATCTCGGAGCTTCGAGAGGAGCATTCGGTACCTTGTTGACACATTTTGGCATGGGACGCTTTTTCGCTTTCTTCACAACGACGGCGTGCAAGTTACCCACGCTGTCGCCATTGTCTTGAGTTCTCTCGGGCTCATTGGGCCTGTTACAGATATGATGTTTTGTCTGTTTGATTCTATGGGCAATGACCTGGCTGAGGAGCCTCATGGCGGCAATGCCAATCACTAACAGACAGTACTAACATACAGGACTGGACCTTGTCGTCGAGATGGGTCAAGAATCGTATAGCATCGCCCCTCATTCCATCCCTTTTGTACGGCACATTCGAAGTCTTGTTCGTCATATCTCCATGATATTCGAGGTCAAAATTCGTGCCAATAGCGAACCCTCACAGTTGGACAAGATCCTTCTGTTGACTCCCTCGTGTTGCGTCTGCTCCTCTACATATGGAGTTGTTCGTGTCAAAGTAGGGAGATACATTCTCATTTAATCAAGTCCATTTTGTGATACTGTGCAAAGGTTCTGTAAACCGCGCATCGTTTCTTCGAGGTTGTGGAATGTAAACAAGGTGACATCTGCATCAATCCTTCAAGGCCCTGGCTGGGCCTTTGCATGATGATTTGATTTCAAATACATCCTTCCTAAATTCCGTTCATATTCCTTTGCGTGAACGAATCTGAAGGAGCAAGATCATTGATCTTGGCTGGTTTCGCGTTGGATAGAAACGTGCCAACCGTGAACCACCTAACATTGATATGCGGAAAATGCAACCCGAAACGCAATTGTGTGGAATGTGTAGCCTTAACTACCAGGTGCCTCTTGCAATTGGTGTTCTCCCTTCTTGTTATTTACTCCGACTGGAGGATACTTCCCCTTGCATGGAAACCAGAAGATCGTCGTCGCCTCGGGCAGTCCGAGCTGTACTTGGCCGACATGCCCGTCTTCACATGCGACAAGATACGATGTTCCAGCCACTGTGGATGAAGGCAATATTCATGTTTGTGCTATATACTGCATGTTTATTCCGGCTCTAGAACGCGTAAAGATAATAGCGAGTAGTTCCTAGCAACGTAGGCTCGCCCTGCTGCCCTATGGCCCTTCGCCCCTCATTCTCGCCCTGTACTGCAACAACAAGGGATCACGGTATAAATCCAACATAATTTCCCTCTTGCCTTGAACATTCCCTCTGCTATTTGTTTCTACTTAATTATAGACGACACTCGTTTCGCCTTCTATACTCGTCGCCAATCGTTTGAAGACTCTACACTTAAATTTACTTACCTTCTTTTGATATATCGCTTGTTTAATATACACAATCCATCATGGCCCGATTCAGCCTATTCTCGGTCACCATCTTCTTGGTCCTCGCTGCCATTGCCCTGTCGCTGCCCACCAAGCGCGATGCTACGCAGGGTCTGACCCTCGAAAATGCGTTCGATGGTCTTAAGGTTAGTTTATCCTAGTCGATCAGTGCCTCTCAGCATATGCCAACATAATATTAGACTGCCACAAAATCCCTGGAAGGCTTGGAGGGCCTTGGCGACAACAAAGAGACAAATGACCAGGATAACCAGGCCAAGAAGGGCACCGATGCCGCAGCTGAGCATGCCAATGCCAATGACTCCGATGCCAAGCGCTCCGAACCCAAGGATGAAGAGGAGGACAAGCCTACTCGCACCGAGAAGAAGCCCAGCTCTGGCAACTTTGTCACCCCTACCGCTACCCACACTCACCACCCTACCTCGCAGCCTAACGCCCTGGGCAAGATTCCCATCATCGGCGGTCTCCTGGGTGGCACCGGCGGCCCTCTGTAAATCGTCTAGGTGATATCGTCTAGACAATATACATGAAGTGGACGTGCTCCGTCGGTGCGACGGAACTGGATCTGTTGGGAAGATAGATGACTTGCTATTCCTGTACTTTCTTTTGCTGTTGATGGCGAACGAGATCTGAATTATGAAACCTCTTGATAGTTCTCGGAGAATTGACTGCCAATATCCCAAACATAACATTTCCTTCTCGTTTTAAGTGTGCATTTGTACCCAGTCGTATTTGAAGGCTGGAGGTTATTGAAATAGAGCGCTGATGTAGATATGTGCTCCGTGGTTCTGTTATCAGTACAGATTTGAGCAGAATATGTATTCATGAATTAGGTTGTTACATCAAGGCTTGCACCATATGGCTTGTTGGAAGCATTTAAAGGTCAATCAGCTCTTTTCCTGCTTAGCTTGTTGCTGGCCTTCGTAGAGACCGGTGTAGTAGCCCGCAAAGTACCAAGACATCATCAGACGTTTCAAACTTTCGTCTTTGACTGTACACAATTAGTCTTCTGGTTCAATGACTTGAAATATATATTCAAAGTACACATACCTTGAGATAGAAGCGCATCAGGCATTGACATGGTACCAGTTGAGGACGTTGGGCCTGGTGCAGCTGCCCCAGCTGGTCCATTTTCAGTGACTTGCTGTGGTTCTTGGGCGACAGATGGTGGGATCTAGGGCCGTCAGTAGGGTCCATATACACATGGTTTGATTTCCATACCTGCGATGCGGAGCCTGTAGCTGTTTCCTCCTCAGTCTCGGCTGTAAAGCCATCGCCAGCAGCACCCTCTTCTGCAGCAAGAGCATCGTCTTCATCCGCAAGACCTGTTTCTTCCGCCTGTCTCAGGACATCTTCGACGTTTTCTCCCTTCGCTTGAATGCTGTGATAGAGCTGCCATCAACAGTTAGGGTAATGGTCACGTGAACTGGGACTGGCAACGTACTCGGTATTCCTCAACCGCGTCGTCCCACGATCGCAACAAGGCAGAGTCATCCCAGATCTCCTCATGCGTTAGGTGCTTCGTTTGTTTAGACATCCCCATAGCCGCCACCCGAATATCTGAAAGAGTCTGAGAAGCGTTGTCCTCGATCTAGTGGATGCCTTGTGGGGACTCACCGCCTTCCGCAAATCAGCGAAGAAAAAAAAAAAGTTCCCGCAGAAGGATCGTTCGATCTCCAGACTCCAATTACCACAATTCGAGTCCAAAATGGCACCCGATAAGAGAGAAAAGAAGCGCAAGGGTATGTCCATTGTTTCCGAGTATTCGTAAAGTTTTCATTTTGACTGACCTCTTCTCAACAGCGCCCGCCGTCAGCGATCCGCCCGCCAAAAAGACCAAGAAGGTCGAGGCCAAAGCCGCCGATGCCACCCAGAATGATGCTCCCAAGCCGATTCTGAAGAAGAAGGAGAATGGCGCCGCAAAGGACACCAAGGCCAAGGCCGCTCCCAAGGCCAATGGCGAGTCTGTTCGCCAAGTCAAGCATCGCAAGCGTGCTTCCGACTTCCTTAGCGACGAGGAAGATGACGAGCCTGCCGCTACTGCCCCCAAGAAGGCCACAAGCAAGAAGTCCAAGAAGGAGGAGACTGCTCCTGCCCCGGCTGCTAAGAAGGCCAAGAAGGAAGAGACTGCTCCCGCCCCAGCTGCTAAGAAGGCCTCCAAGTCCAAGAAGGTAGAGGTGCCTGCTGAGTCCGACGAGGAAGATGAAGATGAAGAAGAGGTCCTGTCTATGCCTTCAGACAGCGAGGAGGAGATCGACGATGCCGAGGATGATCAGACTGCTGCCCTCATCAAGGGCTTCGAGAGCAGTGGCGACGAAGACGAGTCTGGCGACGAGGGCTACAACCCCGATAAGCCGGTCCCTAAAATCCCTGACACCAAGAAGGCACAGAAGAAGATCGCGAAGCAACAGAAAGGCGATGCCCCTGAGGAGCCTGGTACTGTTTACATTGGGTAAGACCTCGCTTGCATGGCTGTCGCGTAATTGCATACTAATAATCACTTTCCAGACGCATCCCCCACGGTTTCTATGAGCACCAGATGCGCGCCTACTTCTCCCAGTTCGGCGAGATTACCCGTCTTCGTCTCTCTCGCAACCGTCTCACCGGCCGGTCCAAGCACTATGCATTCGTGGAATTCGCCTCCGTCACTGTTGCTAAGATTGTCGCCGAGACTATGGACAACTATCTGATGTACAGCCATATCCTGAAGTGCAAGTATGTTCCTTCGGAGCAGCTCCACCCCGATGTCTGGAAGGGAGCCAACCGACGATTCAAGCGGACTCCGTGGAATCGCATTGAGAAGAAGAGACTGGAGAAGCGCAAGAGCCGTGAGCAATGGACCAAGCGCATTGACCAGGAGCAGCGCAAGCGCCAAGCAAAGGCCGACAAGCTCAAGGCTCTCGGTTACGAGATCGATCTGCCTCAGCTCAAGAGCGTAGACGATGTCCCTGTACAGGAGCCCAAGGCGATTGAGGCTTCCGAGACACCGGCTGTGGAGCCAAAGGCTATTGAGGCCCCCGCCACCAACGAAGATACCCCCAAGACCAAGAAGGGCAAGAAGGCGGATCAGGAGACGTCCAAGGAGGAGTCTGTTGCGGAGTCGCCTGCAGCCACCAAGAGCAAGAAGAAGGCTACCAAGAAGGCTACCAAGACCAAGGCGTAATGGGTGTACAAAATTTGTCTTTCGTGTATCTTTGTCACATAGCCTTTCTATGCATTTGTTATGTTCCAGTACTTCTGGAGTAAAGAATTCCATAAGTGATTTACATCTACCAACGCACTACATCGAGCAGAGAGATCAAGTGATCCAGGTAAGGCCAAGTCCCCAGTCAAATAAATCCATAAATTTGAAGCCAAACGTCGAGTGAATAACTGTACAATCACATGACCCACTTATCCCAAGTGGACCTAGTTCAATCACATGACCAGGCAAATAAAAAAATTAAAATCCCCACCAACTTTTCCTCTCTTCAACTCCTCGCTCAAAGAATCGCATTCAAAGCTTACACACGGAGAAGCTTGCTTCTTCACACCTTGCTTTGGGAGAAAGTCCCCGGACACCCTGCGCTTTGGTTCGCCAAAGTTGTCCAAGCCAGGCAATGCGGAAACGCGCCGCCATAGAAGCAATTCGATAGCGGCTTACTGCCCTACTCCCTCCCGGCTCCGCGCACCACCCGACGGCCTCGCCGGTCACAATGGGGTGTGTGTTCGGGGTCGGAGAGGGGAAGGAGGACCTCGTGTCTTCCTTGTATTGGGTTGCCTTTCGTCGTGGTTCGATAGTCATGCGATTGCCTTTCATTCTTTATTGAATGGGGTAACTCAATGGGGCTCATTCTTGAGGCGAGGAGTTCCTGTTCACTTTTTCGAGTCTGTAGCTTATGGCAAAGCAGCGACGGGATGGTTCCTGTCGCAGATGCCCTGTCGAAGGGGCCGGACTCTTGAACTTTCTTCTTTTTTCTTTTTTTTTCGGCCATGAGCTTCTTGTTCGCGTGATGATATACCAATCATAGAGTCAAGCCCTGAAATCTCCTAGCTACGGCAGGGGGTCATTGACGAGAAACGATTTATTCTATCTGATGAACATGCATTCATAGCTTTTCTGCAGATACTTTTATTCCCAATGGATTTTGAATATTATTTCTTGAAGCAATGGCTATGCTATACTCATTACAACGTAGACCTCTCACGCCTTGATATTGTATACACCCGAGCCCTGTAGGGCCTGTCATGTCTTCATCACTGCGTCTTCTTACCATCGCCGTTGGCCGGCACGGCATTCTTTTTCCGCCCAGAAACCTGCACCAGTATCGCCCCCAAAACCTCGGCCATAACCGCGATGGTGGTCGCGCACACGTTGCTCCAGACTTGGATGCTCACGGTGCCCAGCGGTGCCCGAGGGAACGAGAGCACCCATTCGACGTAGTAGGGGAACCAGCCGGCTGGGAGGGCGAACACAGGGGTTTTCGAGTACCAAAATTGTAGGAAGATTTTCAGGCCATTGGTGCTGAGCCAGCGGGCGATCTTAACGCTCCATTCGAATGAGGTTTTCTGGGCTGAGACCTCCTTGTCTGTAGAAATACCGAGTCAGTGAAAAGTCCACGCGATATCCTGGTCCACCTGGTGCGTACTCGTGTTCTCGTATTCCTCCATAGCCTTGTCGTGTCGTCGTCGGAGTTTCGCCCATTTCGCGAACTCGTCTTGTGAGCTGGTGTTGTTCATCTCGCGCTTCAGCTGGAGGGCCTCTTGCTTCTTTTTCTGCTGTTCGCGCGCCTTTCGAGATGTCGATGTTGGTAGTTTCAGGTACAAGTGCCATAACTAGATGTTGAATAGGACACGAGTCAGTTGAAGCTATTCCGTGGTAACCGAGTCCTCGGGTCTGTCCCGACATGAACTCGGGATATGGATGGACATACCAAGGTGTCAATTGTAGATGCGCCGATCGTGTTAACCAGGTAGATTGCGATGTGCACAAAGAGCACGGTGAGAACGAGTGACAGCATGATGGCGGGGGTTGGCCAGGCGGCCGGGGTTGTTTAAGCTCGGTGGCGCGGGCTGAATGGAGCCAGAAGTCAAGTGACAAGCCTCGCCGAGAAATAGCCTGCTTGTGTGGTGGTTGAAAGAAGCACCTGTTGTCGCCGGGCTTCGCGGGTTGATGGGCGAAATGACGTTCGGACGATCTGGAAAGGTGGAAGTCAAAGCGAGCCGCAGATTGCGTCTCCGCCTTGACATGCTCCTCCACACATCCACTTCCTTCGATCTTTAGAGCTAACGACAACTCAAACTAGGGCCATGCAGCTCTAAAAGCTTTTGACAAAGAACTTCATTGTGTGGCACCTCGGGCTATCCATGACTTACCCCGGCAATGCATTCCAGGACCTCGCCGGTGTCTTCTCTGCTCGAGACAACAATGTGCTCGAGATCGAGATCATTCCTTCAAACCTAGGCTCTTCATTTCTTCAAGATGGACACTCGATCGGAATCACCAAGAAGGCTCTGGTTCAAGCTTTTACGATCGCACGACAGCATTTCATCCAGCATCTAATGCCCATGTCCGAAGATGAGTTCCGAGTCGAGCATTTGAAAAAAGGGCCCGATTCCACGTCCTCAGCTGGTCCAGTCATCACCGAGATTATGCTTCTATTTGACTGTGAGCATCTTACAGCATGTAACTGGCGCAAGCGCCGGCTGCTGGCAGCCGTCACACATTGCTTGAATGGCGCGGATCCGGCCTCGACGATATATTTGCTAGAGACGGAATTGACGCTCATGACGTCCTATCAGTGCTCGCCGTTACATAGGCACACTAAATCTCCGACGCTGTGGTCGCATCGACTCTGGGTGCTGAGTCAACTCTTTCGAGTTCAATCATTGAGTCCGCTAGCGTTGTCGAGACTTGAGCGAGCAGAACTCGATATTGTTCTTCGTGCTGGAGAACTACACCCAAAGAACTATTACGCGTTCAATTACATGCGGCAGCTCCATCTTCTTCTTGCAAACACCCTCACGGATGTCCCTAGTTCGACAATGGACCTGGCCTTGGTGACCCCGGTGCTGGACTGGTGTCTTGCTAACCCGCGGGACATATCAGGCTGGATGTTTGGGAAATATCTACTTGAGCATGTTCCGGATCAGCGAGTCCGGCAAGATGCCATTGGTCGAGTCCTTCGTTTTGCGCGGGATGTTGGATGGGAAGGGGAAAGCTTGTGGACGTTTGTTGATCAGGCCGTCCGCCACTTTAACTTGGAGATCGTGGTTGATGATGTTCTGCGCCATGGTTCAGAGATCCTTTTACCGGAGCTTCCTGCAGGTCTGTCTGGCTCGTCCAAATGGCCTTGGAAGACTCGATTGGCTAGTGCGAGGGGATATTGGGAGTCCTATGGACAAAGCAATGATATACGATAGTAGCAATTCACATGCCTTGATGAGAGGATTGATTCAGGAGGTCTCGATCATGAGTCGTATAATTTGTTCTCGCTATGGCTTTTACACTTGGGTATTTGGAGATGGGGAATGAACGCCTTGGAAGTAAACTGAACGCCTTCGCTGGACACCAGCACAAAAGTAACGCAAGAAGGAAGCCGGCCGGTAAATGTTGTCCAGCCCTCTATTCAACCAGTACACCTTGCCTCGTCGCAGTATCCACAAATTGCCAATCATATAGCCTGTCTAGTATTTACCATGGCGTATATCTCCAATCAGATCAGACTCTCGATTTGGGATAGAGAGGGTGACGTATATCGGGATGGGCGCATCGGGATAGACGCATCGGGATGGACGCATCGGGTTATTTCTTTTTCCCGGCTGCTGCTTCAGCTTGCCTTCGCTCGTCGGCTATAAGACAAACAGTTAGCATGAGTCGTTTCAACAATCGAATTGCGAACCCACCCTTCCTCTGCTTCTCACGCATAATGGCCGCCGCATCCTCCTTGGCCCTCTGGAACTCAGTACCCGACATTGTGTTTTTGCTTTTCTGTTGAAGAGTCAGCTATACTAGAACCAATACCGGGGGTTGGAGATCGGGCGATACCGCACTAGCGGCCTTCTTCTGGGCCTTGGCCCGATCGGTATCGCGCTGGTTACCCCGCGTCATGATGGATTATATGGGCGAAAAGGAAAAGGAAAAGGGGCTCAGAGCAATGCGATGGGGATTGGGGGTTGAAGAAGGAGAAGAAAAAGTCGGCGGGGGCGGGGCCTTCATCGCCGGCGCTGGAAGGAAAAAGCCTCAGTCCGTGGGCGAATCAGCGATCCCGTGGCAAGGTATTCCGTTCTCTCGATTTCCATAGCTCAATCTGTGGAGATATAGATGCTATTCGGGATTTACCTAGTCTACTGCTATGTACTACTAGGGAACCCTGGTAAATAGCATTTTTGCGGGTGCTTAGCGCCTGCACAGCGGCATTTGTTTCATGTCTCTACTACGGTCATGGTTACTTTTCGTAGGATGCAATATCGATCCTTAACTATAGGGGGATTTGGGAAAACTCTCAAGCTATACAGTAGTTTCGAGATAACTATAGTATTATATGCCCAAGGGTCTATATAAGAGTATCAGGTGTGAAGCAAGCCAAAAAAGCGCCCGATGGTTCGGCGGTTGCGAAAGAACGGCGACTACAGGTCGAGTTTCACCAGAAACAATTCTCAACACCTGCCAGCCACTCATTCTCCTATTGTGAAGCACAGTCGAGAATACAATAGAACCCTATCTACTTTGGGCCTAGTGAATCGGGTCATCGACTCAATTCTTAGATCTCTGCGCTTAAACTATGGCAGTCGCTGCCTTGAACCCGATCATGAAACATCTACTGCCTGAAGAAAGCCTGTTTGGTCCCTGAAGGAACCCCCTAATAATATCTCTTTGTCCTGTTGTGTATCACTTGCCTTTTGAGGGTTGTTTCAGGCGCTATTCATAGGAGGCTCCCATTGTCGCCCATTGTCGAACATCCAGGCGCCGTGAATAGGCGTGAATGGGGGTAGATATTCTCAGCCGCCTCTCTTCGTTTTCCTTTCTTTCCTTATTATCTTTCTTCTTCATATCCCCTCGAGTTGACCTCGATTCTTTTGTTCATTTCTTCTTTTTACTGGGACGTTAAGCTTTCTGCTGGCCGGTGGCTTCCTTCCCGTCCTTTTAATCCCAGACACATCCACTTCCAAGTCTACACTCCATCTATACGGCTTTTACAATATCTTCTTTGTGCAGTTTTAATACCTACCGGAAATCATGATGGCGAAGCTCAGAGAGTCCTTGGCTGGTCCAGGATATGTTATTTTGAATGCCATCCGCGTCCTCAACATCATTGTCTTTCTCGACATGATCGCCGCCTGCGTCGTGATGCTGGTCAAGATCAACATATTGAATGGCTTCTTCTTCTTCCAAGCTGTAACTCATGCTATGGTTGCGCTTATCAGCAGTGAGTATTAACCTTTGATGTCTCTGGGGCGTGCTCTGACAGCATATAGTTTTCCTCATCCTTTCTGAGCTCCCGGTCTTCCGAGGCTACTGGAACCGCAACTGGCCACTATTCGGCGAAGATGCGGGCTTCATCGCACTCGCGGGCATCATGATGATCCTGGGGGTAGCCACGCTGGGCAACCTGAACATAGCTGCAATGAGCCAGAAGTCTCTCGGACTGGCATTCTGGCGGATTGTGATTTCGGCGGGTATCCTGGGCATGATCATGAGTGTGATCAACATCCTGGCCGTAAGTCAATCCCTCGTTCTGTAATTCCAAGAGTACTAATCCATTCCTCAGACTTTCATCTTCACTGACCGCAAGCAAGGCGTCAGCGCTCGCCACGTCCGAGCATATGGCGCCGTGGCCCCGCAAAAGGTGTTCAGCCGATCCATTAGTCAAACCAGCAGCCGCCGGTCGCTCCAGCTCAGCCTAAAGCGTGAAGAGTTCCTTCCGAGCTACTCACCGCAGCCTACTTTCAAACGCATGACCAAGCGGTTCACGCGTTTCCCCCTCAAGATTTCGAGCCCGATCAGGAATGACAACCCCATCCCCAATACTCATCTCGCTCCACGCCATCCAACAAACGACGATGCTTCGTCCAGATACTCTAGAGACACTGCTGGGGTCGCAATCCCGGATCTGGCCCACCACCCGGCTATGTACTCGAACCAGGTCTAGCTGCTCACGGCGCGTATTAGGGAAGGCTTAGGCACTGGCGTGGCGGTAGGGGACATGTCGTCTTGGGCTGGGATCCCTCGAGCATTGTGAACTAATTGCATCTGATCTCCCATCAGTCCTGTTGTATTGTTAGCCGGCACATTTTCGATGTCAATGAGACGATGTTCATGACGAAAGTAAGCATGACGACGCGGACCAATAAAAACCAAGGCCGCGTAGAGAAGTAGAGTTCAAAATTCAAGGTACAATATAAGAAGCATTAGCCTTTGGAGATGATAGCATGAATTGGAAGGGGATGTGAAAGAAAGGTGTTTACTTGGGGCCGTTGAAAGTATAACCGCCCCAATCCACCGCGCACCGCTTTTGGGCCCCGGCGCGCTGCTACATGTTGATGACCTTCAACCTCATCTCTCATCCTCCTCCACCTCCGTGAACTTACATCCAACTTACCCAGTTCCAATGTGGTAGGTACCTTTCTCTGCTGGCTGCAGACATGGCTGGACTCGAAATCTCTTGGGGAACGTACGTGGCCAACCTCCGCATTCCGCTCCGATCTCTCTAACCGCCAACAGCGTCAAGTCGCTCCTCATCTTCTTCGGTCCCATCATCCTCCCTCGCCTGATTAATGCCTACCGTGCCCTCCGTGTGTCTATTGCGAGTCGCCCACCCGCGTGTTCACTGCCCGCCGCCGCCGGTCGATCGCTGAATGTCTTGTTCGCAAGCATCGTCTTCTTCCTCATTCTCAGCCTACCCTTTAACCCCCATGCCCCCGAACCCAACATTTTCTCATTGACGCGATCTCGCATCAATACCCCGACCGATGTCATCTTCCACCGTCTCATGAGGCTCCGGCCCGACAACCTCTTGACCGAAACCGACACATTCCTTCGCGAGAAGCTTACCTCCACTGGCGCCCGCAAAGTGTACCTTACATTTGGACCCGATGCCTTGACCGCGTGCCAATTCTGCTCTTTTGATAACCTCAATTCATACCTGATTTACTATCTGCCGTTCAACGTGCTTCTGCCACACCTGGCGCATCTATTGATCCTAGGTGTCGCTACATCCGCACCTTTTGCAGGCCGGGAAGCTGCCCGCTGGCGTACCAAATTCACATTTGCCGGCCTGGCGCTGGCGGCTCTTGATATTTGGATCGTGGCTACGTATGATGCGCTCCAGTCGGCGTCGCCCGCCGTGCGGGCTGGTCAGCGACCCCCTTCTGGTCTCTACTACTCCATTACCTTGCTGCGACCACTGGCATTCGTGCTCTGTGATGTAGCGTGCTCGTTGATTATCTATCTTTCGGCGACCAACCGTTTCTTTTTCAAGCCGCCGTCTCCAGTGGATCAGCTCGACAATGCGGTATCTGCAGCACTGACGCAGTTGACGAGCGCAAACACCAAGCTTCACGCCTCGAGCGTGACTCGCAATGCCGTGGTTCGAGACAGGGCTCTGAAGGGTCGGGATGACGCATACTGGCAGACCGTGGCGGCGGCGGAGAACCCGAACCGAGGTACACCGGTGGAGCAGGGAGGCCAGAACTTGACGGTGATCAACAATATATGGGACGAAGAAGAAGTAGCTCGGGCTATGTCGCGGGCAATGGCGGGTCAGGGAGGGGTGGATTTGGCGCAATTGGGGATGAATGCGAACGAATTTGTGCGCGGGGTGACGGAAGGTTTGGAATGACGCATTTGTATAGAATATCAACAACCAAATAAACCCAATTAGGCTCGAGCCCTCACATACACACAGGATCCAATAATAATCGAATATCGAATATGTATCGTCATTTCCTTCAAATGAGGCGGTGTGGAGTGTCGATCATCATGTGTTGAAGGACTTGAAACCTTGAAACGAGCTCACCGTTTCCCCCTCACTCACTTCGCACAACGTGGGATTCTTTCTTTTCACTTTTGTTCATTTTCGTCTGGGTCTTATTTTTCCGAGAAAAAGAACACAGGACGAATTCAGGTCAACGGCCGAGTTATTAAAGGGTGTTCTGCGCGGGGACTTCCATGAGGTTTCCATAGCATCCCGCTCCTCAGCTTAATTAGTGCCGAGACTCAACCCTCGCTTTTCTTCCGCCATCTTCTCCGCTCCGCTTTCCTCCCCCAACAACACAATTCAGTCGTGCTCTTCGCCAACTACCTTGACATGGCTAAGGAGATCGCTGCGCCTGTGCAGTCGCAGGAGCTCTATGTTTCCAGTCCCGGGCGGCCGGTCAAGGAGACCACATTCCGCGAATGGGTGGTCGTCAACCAAATTGGTAAGATATCAACCAACAAAACCATACAGTCACTTGCAGTCCAGAAAGCGCTCGAGCTGCAGCTGCCCGGGCAGCTTCTTCTAGGTACTTTTGGCAAGAAAATTACCTTCACTCGGCTAACTCTTGGCTCTGCGCTGCAGGAATCTCACTGACCATCCTGGCTACGTTGCTGGCTCTTCATAACCTCTACCCTTCCCTCCGTCCCTACACCCAACCTTTCTTCGAGCTTTCCTACTACGACTCCGCAACGAATTCTTACGTTCAGGGTTGGGATGATGTCTACTTCGTCGTCAGCGGCGCCCTGGCTCTCACCGCAGTCCGCGCAATTGTGATTGAATGGATCCTCCAGCCATTGGCTCGCTGCGCCGGCCTGAGACGAAAGGCCTCGGTTCGCCTTGCGGAGCAAGGCTGGCTGGCTCTCTACTATAGCTTTATCTGGGGTGTGGGACTGGTACGTGCTTTTGGTGGGACGGTGTGCAGACGGAACGTGTATGGCTGACTTCTTCCGCTATATAGTATTTGTGGAAAAACTCCCACTACTGGTTCGATTTTGCCGCCATTTGGGATACCTGGCCCGCTCGCCCGGTGTCCGGTCTCATGAAGTGGTATCTCCTCGTGGAGCTGTCTTTTCTTATTCAGCAGATCTTCGTCATCCACGTGGAGGAGAGGCGCAAGGATCACTACCAGATGCTGTCCCACCACATCATTACCAGCACTCTTTTGAGCTCCGCCTATATTTACGGCTTCTACAATGTGTCCAACGTGGTGCTGTGCTTGATGGACAATGTCGACTTTTTGCTTCCTGTATGTTGATCACTACATGGATGAAAGATTTGCCTCGCTAACATACCCTCGATAGTCGGCCAAGATACTGAAGTACCTCAAGTTACAGAATGCCTGTAATGTTGCCTTTGGCATTTTCATGTCTTCCTGGTTCGTTACACGGCACGTTCTCTATAACATGCTTGTTTGGTCAATCTACATGAACGTGCCTCTCAAGATGCCCTATGGCTGCTATTCTGGTGGCGAGTTGGCCAGCACCAACGGCTACCCGGATGCTTTTGCATACTTGTTCGCGCCTTTCCGCAGCCTGGAGAACCCCATCTGCATGAACCGCACTATCAAGTGGATCTTCCTGTCCTTCCTCATATCTCTGCAGATGCTGTCCATCGTCTGGTTCGCTATGATTGTCCGAGTCGCGTACGGTGTAATCCGCACCGGCGCCGCAGATGACTCCCGTAGTGACGAGGAGGATGAGGTGGAATCCAATGTCGAAGATGCAACTAACGGTTCCGTACGGCTGGCCGCTAAGGAAAGCGTTAGTGATACTCCCATCGTCAACGACGCTGCCCCCGGCCTGGACCGCCGCCGGTCTAATGGAGCCAACTCCATGCGCGCTCGGGGTCGGGGTCGAGGCCGTGTCCCTTTCGACCAGAGCGACCGCAAGGCTCTCCTGGGTCGCATTGGATGCGACAAGCCTACCTAGGCAGGCCTCCCCCCATCCCTTTCTATTCATGAATCTACTTCATGGCCGGTATTTAACGACATGCCGTGACGTCCTCTCTTATTTGTTTCCCTGGCGCGTTGCGCCTGTCTTCACCCCCTCTGCATCTGCTAGTTAGCATAGGGTGGGGCTGCGACTGATGAAAAATGAACTGCTCGACTCATCTCATGATTATCTGTGATTTTCGTACTCGTGCCCGTGTGCCTCCTTGCGGTTTTATATCCATGCTTTATCTGCCTTGTCTTGTTTTCCCTTTGGGTTGGATGTCTCGGGCTGTTCTTTTTGTTGCATTCGAGTTTTTATGTGCATTAGAGATTCAGACCATAATACCCAATGGATGCGTTTGAAATTGTTCAATTAATTCTATATGCACGGCTGAGCTTATTTATGCATAATCCAGTGTAGCCAATCATTTTAGATTACGGTATCGATATTGTCATCATCGCTTATTCTCGTGAGCCTAGTGGCTGTCTAGTTGGGACCCTGCATTTTTAGCGTGGAAACCCCTGCTATTTCAATGAAGGTCATTTCAACTGATGCTTGGCCTGATGCTTGGCCTGGAGAGTGAAATATGGTTTTGTCTTAATTTGTGTGCCAATCACAATGGCCATTACAACTGCTGTCATATACATTGTAGAAAGTATTCACATTATACTCCTTAGTACTGACACTGCGTGCTATGTATTTAACCGCTCGATTTAAAGAGCCTAGACCTTAGATAAAGGTATCATATCTTTTACGATCAAGCAGCTCATTCGGATTCTGAGGGTCATTCTTCAATGCCCTGGTAGCGCTTTTCGTATGATCAACAACTCACAAGTGGCATCGAAAGTAAAAGTATCCTGGGCGATGAAGTCCAAGTTCCACATATACTCAGTGCTCAATGCAGCAAGTAAGTCACCTTGGAGCCGGCCGTGGCCTATGAGTGGCAAGTCTGCCTTGTAATCTCAAAAGCTCTGCCAGTGGTGTACTAGTTGAACGAGCCTCGGGTTTGGTCGTATGATAAATCATTCATTTCTGGAAACCCGGATGCAATCTTCATCCGCCTGTATCTCGTAACTTGGCCAGGGCAGCCATGATACCCTCGCTCATCTCTTCCGATGGCTGCTCCTCATTCGTGGAGTCAATACCGGCTGCAGGGGCTGTCCGACGGCTTTCTTCTAGTACGGCACGTAGCACCTCTTCGTCCTCGTCCATGTCTGCACGTTGTGGTCTTGGGGCTCTGTTTTGGTTTTTGGGTGCTGCCGTAGCTTTTTTGGCCGTCTCCACCCTGAAATCCTCTCTGACGGCATTGCACCATTGTTGGACCTTCTTTTCACCCCAGCCAGGTACGGCGCTGAGAACCTCTGGCTGCGCGTTTACGGCATTCTGCAGGGTTCCAAACGTAGAGATCAGGCTTGCCGCATCGGACTTGTTGATGGTCCTTGGAGTTGTGACGAATTCCACCAGGGATTCCTTGTATGATTGGGCTTGTTGGGTGCGAATTGCGGTAGGTTGCGCGTATTCCGATGACTTGAAGAGTTCGAGATAGTGTGCGGCTTCCGGGGCGGACCAGCAAAGGAACAGGGTTAGATTGTTGATGATGGATGTCTTGGATAACTCTCTGAGAACGTCTTCATGGTTGGGGATATCGACCATGACTAGCACGATGCGCAGGTTGTATTTGCCGGCAAGAAGTCGGACTCGTGAGTAGATGTATTCGGGATGTAGACGGTGGTATTTCAGGGAAAGGAAGAGTGCGCATGTCATTGTGCCAATGACATAGTCAGCGGGGATATCAGCATACTCCCAAGGAAGAAGTTTGATGTGATTTAGAATTGGATTTCCTTTCTGTCGCGTGGACACGAGGATCGCCGACGGACCGGGTCGATTTGGAAGAGCCTGTGGCTTTGGTTGCTGGACTTTGGATCGAACGGAGGACCCGGGTGTTGCAGGAGTAGAAGACTGAGTATTGGCTCCATCCTCCATACCAGAGCCAGAGTCGCCTCGAGATCGATTGTCCATGGTGGATGTTGAGCTGCGCTGATAAAGCTGGCGCCTTATCAACGCCCGAGTGCCTTCACCGCCTGGGATCCGCAACACCGTTTTTCTGCCGCCAATTTTTTTGCGCTTCGATCGACTTTTGTTCGACTTTCGATTTCACCACGTTCAACCTTTGCGATTTGATTTCGCAATGGTCGAGTCAAGCAAGAAACGGCGCATCTCTGGAGAGAGCCCCGTTCAAGATACAGAGACCAAAATGGAAGATACCACCAAGTCCGACAACACAGAAGCCTCGACCAAGCAGCCTAAGAGAACGCTCTTCGTTCGATCGCTACCCACCTCTGCTACCACCGAGAGTCTAGTCGAATTCTTCTCACAGTCTTACGTGATCAAACATGCCACTGCCGTCATCGATCCCAACACGAAGCTGTGCAAAGGATACGGTTTCGTCACATTCGCCGATCTCGAGGACGCCCAGAGCGCTCTGAAGGAGTTAAATGGAGCCAAGTTCGACGGAAAGCAGATTAGGATCGACTACGCCCAGGCGCGTCACCGTGAGATTGACGAGAAGCTCGGCAAGAGTGTTCCCTCCGCTGCTGGCCTCAAACAGAAGCAGGATCGGGAGGACCAGAACGCCGAAAACCAGCCACCGAAACTGATTGTCCGCAACTTGCCATGGAGCATCAAAACTTCTGACGACTTGGCTCTTCTATTCCGCAGTTTCGGAAAGGTCAAGTGGGCAACTCTCCCCAAGCGTGGGAACACGCTTGCTGGTTTCGGCTTTGTGGTTATCCGGGGCAGGAAGAATGCGGAGAAGGCGCTCCGGGAGGTGAATGGGAAGGAGATCGATGGCCGCACATTGGCTGTTGATTGGGCTGTCGACAAGGAGGCCTGGGAGACGCAAAAGAAGGATGAGGAGAAAGAAGACAAGGATGTGGACATGGACGACGAGGAGGGTTCTGTGGAGGAAAATCCAGAGGACGGGACTTCATCATCCGGGGAAGATGACGAGGATGAAGATGAGGATGAGGATGAGGATGGGGATGAGGACATGGAAGATTTGGAAGATCTGGAAGACGACGGGGAAGAAAAGAAGGAAGATGACCGAGACGCATGTACGGTCTTCCTTCGCAACCTTCCATTCACCTGCGACGACGAGGCACTCTACGAACACTTCAAACAATTCGGACCTTTGCGCTATGCCCGTATTGTCGTGGACCACGAAACTGAACGACCTCGCGGTACCGGATTTGTGTGTTTCTGGAAGCCCGAAGATGCACACGCCTGTATCCGCGAAGCCCCCAAGACCACCGAGATGCCTCTTGCAGACAAACAGCGTCCTAACCCGGCAATGAAGCATTCCGTCCTGCAAAACGAAAATGCCGACCCCAGCGGACGGTACACCCTGGATGGCCGAGTGCTTCAAGTTGCTCGCGCTGTGAACAAGCGCGAGGCTGCAAAGCTCGAAGAAGAGGGTGTTTCCCGTCGTCTGGTTCGTGACAAGGATAAGCGTCGTCTCTACCTGCTGAACGAGGGTACTATACCCTCGAACTCTCCGCTGTACAAGAAGCTATCTCCCTCTGAAATCAAGATGCGCGAGGAGAGCTACAAGCAGCGAGAGGGCTTCATCAAGAAGAACCCGGCTCTGCACCTGAGTCTTACTCGACTTTCCATTCGCAACATTCCCCGCCACATCACCTCTAAGGATCTGAAGCAACTTGCTCGTCAAGCCGTCGTTGGTTTCGCGACCGATGTCAAGGCTGAAAAGCGCCAGCCTCTGTCCAAGGAAGAACAGCAACGATCCAGAGATACCATGAAGGAACTCGAGCAAATAAGAAAGGCCAACAAGCAGGGTATTGTGCGACAGGCCAAGATCGTCTACGAAACTCGTGAAGGTACCAAGGTCCCCGAGAAGAGCGGCGGTGGTCGTAGCCGTGGTTACGGTTTCATCGAATACTTCACCCACCGACACGCACTCATGGGTCTCCGCTGGCTCAACGGTCACCCCGTGGAGGTCCCCGCCAACCCCGATAACGAGGACCGGGACAAGAAGAAGCGACTGATTGTCGAATTCGCCATTGAAAACGCACAGGTCATCAAGCGCCGCGAGGAATTGCAAGCCAGAGAAAAAGAAAAGGCCAAGGAAGCTCCAAAGCCCCAGGAACATGAAGATGTTAAGGATGATAAGGATAAGAAGGGTACCAAGCGGAAGCACTCGCAAACTCGCGATGGTAAGAACAAGGATGGCGAAGACAAGGGTGATGAGGATGAGGAGGAGAACAAGATTGCCAAACGCAACCGCATTATCGCCAAGAAGCGCATGCAACGGAAGGGCCGCAAGGGCCGGTCGTGAATCGTGTCTTTTTTTTCTTTTTTCTTTTCGTGTATAGTGTCTATACACTCAAGCATTGTCTATGTATCTAATGCTGGCTGTCCGATACCACCATTTTTTGATTTGAAATAAAAGCATTGATATTTACCCCCGGACTCGAGTCCAGTTTCCTCGTATATCTCATACAGTCGACTCAGGCGGGCCTGTCACTTCCTATATACCCATCATCGTCTAGGTGTTCTTGGCACCTTCAACCTTGCCGACAATATTATACCGCTTGCTGAAGAAAGTGAACCACTCGTCCAGCACCGTCTTCTCCTTGTCGTCCAAGTCGTACCAATCAGGCACACAGTCCTCCGGCTTAAGCGATGAGCAGGCGAGGGCACGGGAGGGATCCTTGCCGGCAAATACTAATCAACCCATATTAGTGAAGCTGTTACGAGTGCCCACAAGTAGAAGCTTACCGCGATATTGACCGGAAGGACCGTAGGCGTCGTTGCGAGTCACGTCAAAGACAGTGCCCTTGATGGCGACGAGAGTCGGACGGCTGGGATCGGTACCTGATGCGAATGAGTCTGGAGCATTTCAAGATACCGAGGTAGAATTACCGTCGCATTTGGCCAATTCCTCTGGCGAAATAGGGTCATCTTTGGGCGGGTCCAGCTGGACGGGCACCTTTGGGGAGAAGCGCTTAGGTTCGGGCTCGTGTTCGACCATTGTTGAGGTGTGAATGGAGAGGAGAATTGGAGAATTGACAAAGAAGCTCAGATCGTGGGGCAGGCGGGGGTTCGGCTTCGGCTGCTGACGAACTCGGTTTGTTGATTGCTTGCTCTCCGTCGATCATCTCTATTTTACGGAGTATATAAGTGTCATTGATGGTTAATTAGACCTAGACCTAGGTTGTTGATAATAGTATCCTAATTGTCTACTTTTATGTATTTTTAACATTTGTTATAGCATGTATATCCCATGACGTCTGCAACGCTCGTCAAGAGGTCGTTTGATTGCGTCAGATGTCTATTGACTTTGTACCACCTGGACACTGCCTTTCGATCTTCCAGTCTTTCAATCTTAGCTTTTGATTCAACCCATCTAAAATATCTCATTCCACATTCGAAAGCATGTCTTCATCCGATGTTCAGTCAAGTTCACAGGCTAGCTCAGCCAAACCTCGTACCCATACTGCAATTCCGCGAAGCCATACTGATCCTAATTGGGACTTCGTGTATGACGAGCAGTTGACGCATCATCTCTATTTCGAGGATAACGATCCCTTCTTTCCTCCGACCTGGCTGGGAAAGGACATCCTACCTGAGCGGCGACCTTCGAATGAAAGTGCAACTAGCAGTGGCTCCAAAGACAAGTGAGCTGCCAGAGTGAGGATGTCTTATGGGGTTCAGTATGAAGAGAGAATGCAAGGCTGCTTTTTTCGGGACTTTTGGTTCATGGTGACCTGGAGAGCTATAACTTATTTCGGGGAATTGGATTATTTCGCATCTGTGACGGGTCTGGATGGATGATGTCGGCAACATTGAGTCCTCCACTGGTCACTTTTCTGTCTGACTCTGATGATATGCTAGGTGTGCGAGTCCTAGTATGGATCAGAAATCAATGGTTGAATCTTACTGTAGCACATATCTCATCTTTCCATAGTTGCCGACAGGTGTAAATGACCCGGGCAAACAACTTACAAACCGGGTTGCTGTAGGGGCATTTTAGGCGGGTTGACAGCCGGAGGCTCGGGCCGTAGGGGGCTCGGTAGGCTGCATTCTAGTGGGTTTTGCGATGAGAATCCAGACAGACAAGTCTCCCATAATGCTATCATCAGACAGCCAGGACTCCCGGCAATTCAATCAAGTAGCGGAAACAAATAGAGATACCCAAGACATTTCCCATATAAATCCCAGAACTTTGCAGCTCACAAGCCGAGCGAGCACTCTATAGAACAAGGCCTCCCTCGTCATTCTCATCGTATCATTGATCGCAAACCACAAGGGTCAGGGGATACAGCCTATCAGAGCTTTGGCAATAAATTCCTCCTTCGTCATAACCCCCCTGTCCACAAGCGCTTTCTTCTCCTCCATCTTCTCCAAGGCTTCATCATACTCATCTAGCTCGCTCACCTTCCGCGCCGCATACCCCTCAAGTTCTTCCGGGTTGTCGAACTCCTCCTCACGCCTCGCCCAATCAGTAGCCCCCAAATGCTGGCGCAGCTGCGTAAAGGGAAAGCTGCGATGGCCGTTAAAGCTAGACGAGAGGAGCATGTGCAGCCACATAGCCCCAGAGGCATGTGACCATTTAACGAGACTAGAGAGCTCTCTCCCACGGTACTCTGGCACCTTTTCCTCTTCCTTCTCCAAGATACGTATAAAGATCTCTAGGAATTTGAAGTACCGGGCAGCTATCTCGGGCGGCTCGTCGTCCTCGCAGTCCCACGCGCTGTTAACGGGCCTATCTTGGAGAAGCTACTATGGCGCCGAGCCAAAGAGCTAGGCGGGCCAGATATATAACCACTTAAGGTCCGCTACTCCAACGACAGTAAGGTCTACCTTGCCACGGACAATCAGATTCGCCAAGCCGAGATCGTCGCAAATCAGTTTAAACTTGCAACGGTCATATTGCGTATAGACAAAGTCACGTATTAGGGGTTTTAGAACCTTGAACGCCACATATTTGTTTTGAGCATTATATAAACTAGCAATCGAGTTCGGCTAATGAATGAGCTGCTCCTAGTCTTGCCTAACGACGTATTGAAAATACTCGGCCCTTGTCGCGAACCCTTGGGATCGGTCACCTAGACATTATTGGCTTCGTTAACTCCCCATCAAAGCAGTAAGGATAAGAAGGGAAAATGAAGGCAACGAGGCGTACCGAATGTGTTTACTCCTCCATTTTGTAGGATGCTATAGGCCTTAAATGTTAGTGGCCGTAACGGTGTAGGGCTTTGAGCTTCAGTATGTGGCGACGGTAGGCTACCAATCCGGTCAAAATCAAGTTCGAAGAGCTAAAGTAGGAAATTCGCTATCTGCCTATAGATAAATTCAATATCACTCTCGCTGATGTCTTCCCTCATGACTCTGCTAGGGCGCTCAGCGTTAGGGTCCCGGAGAAGGTCGCTAAGGCTCATACCATTGATAAAGTCCATCATGATAAACGGGCCTAGGCCAAGTGGGCTGCTGGCAGCGAGGCCCCATGCATAGACCCTTGGGACGGGAATGATAGTCCTGTCGCGGATGAGATTTAGGGCCGTCACCTCCATGGCAACCTTCTCGTCGACGTAGGCGTCGCAAACCATCCCCATACGGGGGAAACGAACCATCCAGGCAGTGCTGTCACTAAAGACCATTTTTATGCCGGCATTAAATGCGCCATGGTGAAAGGTACCGTCAAGTTGGCAGGGAAGCTTGTCGGGGTGGAATGTCGACACCCACGGGCAGAGACGTCCCAAACCGTGGGCCTCGTTCACCTTGTCAACCCAAAGCTGGCCCTGCGCCTCGTGGACAAGATCGATAAGCGCGTTGGTGTCCATAACGTCAAAGAAGGCTCCAATGGGCGGCGATTGGGGGATAGGTACGACTTTTGGGAGTGAGTGAGTTAGTCAAGAGACGTGCGAGGTGGACGAGGGGGTTGTCACCTGTTGTTATGGTTGGTGATGCACCAGCTTTGAATGCTTTGGCTTTACAAGATCGCAGAACACCCGGTTAGTATATTGATCGATTATCTGGACAAATTTTTGTCAAGGCTCTTGAAGTCTAGCAGCGACTCTCAGGGCCCAATCGCTATCCCACCGTTATGATCGATATGCAGCCGATGCGGATTACGGGCGATGAGCTGCAGATGGGGTTATAAGTAAGCCTCATAATTGACAGTTAGTAAGGTCAGTAAAGGGCAATTTCCAAGCCCGTGTGACTGTGCCGAGTGTGTTCCTGCTTGCATCGATTGGCATGATATTACTGGCACATATGCAAAGCACTGGCCAGCAACCACGTCGTTGTTGTTGGATAAACAGACAAAACATCAACCGGGCATACACTAGCCTCCCTAGGCTATAGCCTAAATGTCAGGGATCTCTCGCACTCTTCCTCCTTGACTGCGTATTGAGTGTCTTTCAGGAATTCCATATGTTCTTATCTGGGGTGTTGCCGAGGTGCATCATTCCAAGTTAGACTTGATAGAAATGTGCCAAGTAACCAGATAGAGACTAGTTCGAATATGGCTTATGGCTTTCGCTTCTTTGTCTAATTGACATTCACCGCTTTATGCTGTATCACCTAGTAAACTCTCCATTATTATTGGTCTTGTAGCTGTAGTATCAAAGATAGGCCATGTCTCCGTGCTTACGATCCTTCCTTCCCAACTTCCTCAATTTGAAACGCCTTTTAAGACACGCACTATTATCTCTTATTAAAATGAAATATCATTCCATGCGAGAGCGCTGGGATTTCTCGGACGGCCCAGATGACCCTAAATTTATGTACACGCATGTCATCTTCCGGGATGACGACGACTACTTTTCGGCCGAGCTGCCTGAATTCTTCCGCGATCCAGAGGAACTCCCTATTATGGATCGATCTAGCCTCCAGAAGATTCCAGAAGAGCATATCTTTCCCCTGTTTGAGGATAAACTCACAATATGCCCTGACCCTGAGAGGCCGGACGTCTACATCAAGCAGCCCAGACTCACTGGCTACGCCGGCTCAGCGTCACTCAGCTTATACATGCTCCAAGAAGCACGAATTTGCGAGGTTTTGGTAAAAAATGAACAACATCAAAATGTTGCCTGCTATCTTGGCTGTGTGGTAAAAGCTGGCCGAATAACCGGGCTGTGCTTTCAAAAGTATGAGTTGACGCTCAGAGACCACCTGCGAGAGGGGCATTCAGTTGACAGTGAAAGCTGCCTCGAGCAAATCAAGGCGGGGATCGATCATCTCCATTCCCTCAATCTTGTCCATAACGATATCCATTCGGGCAACGTTATGTTTACAGACCGAGACTGTAATACAATGGTGGTCATCGACTTTGATTCGTGTGCCGTTAAGGGATCCCCGATGCCGCCCAAGCGGGCTCAAGGGCTTGAGTATGTCCGCATCGCAGAATTCGAAAATGATGATTTCTCTTTCGAGAAGCTCCGGGAAGAACTTGAACTAAAGAAAATGGAACATAGCTTGATCAAGGAATGAATGGACATCTTCTAGAAGGCCTTAAGGTGCCAATTAGGTATGGCCGCTTGTCGAAGAGGGCACTACATCAACTCGGAGTCGAGGATCAGAATAATTTTAGAGGGCTTAGAAATCTGGAAGTTCCCTTCTGTTTCAGCGGAAAGGAAGTATGTCTTTTCAAAGTTCTAAATCACGCGACTTCATTTAGACACTAGTTGATGCCTAACAGATCTAACAAAGGAACCGGCTTTCTGAATTGGTTAAAAGTTCAAATACATTAGGATAAAAGAATAACCGTCTGGATTATCCGAACATAGCCATGGAACACGCTATAACAAACAAGTTCCCATTCATCCATCGATCCTGATAAGTCTTCCCCAATGTTCTAGTCTCTATATGATACTTATAAGCCAAGATATGTGTAATTTGAGAGTCAATACCCACCGTTTCTTGTTCTTTGGATTTGCTGTAGACGTTGGGCATTTTGCCTTGTCGCAATCTCTTATCTTCGAACCTCGAATAGTGGTGTACCGCAGTTCTCCGGTCTTCGGATCGGTCTCCGTGATGTCTTTCAATTCGTATTCACACATTTTAAGTCGTTATCAACATTTGTAAAGACGCACTCAAGCTGCGTAGCTCGTGTGGTGATGGATTGCGCTATTTGTCTTCAGTCAAGGTAGTCAGTGATTTGATGGGTTCTAAGCTCACATGAACAGTTAGATTTTCTTGACTCCGGAGCTGGTGGACTTGTCTGAGACGGTTCTAATAATGGCAAGTGGGAAAAGAGAGAGTCTTATATACTGGAGAGGTAACCATTGCAAGTTTAGAAATTGCGGACGTGACCGGGTCAAAGCTGGCAAGACTCATTCCTGTCAGACGACTGCACTTTTTAGGCGCCAGACCCCTCTTGGTTGACCATATAATTGTGAATATATTTCCCTCGCTAACACTTCCCCTCCGACTGCCGGGTCTAACCTTGGCAGTTGGGATCCGCACCGTCTATATCTACCACGGCCATTACCTGCGCAAGCTACGTTGCGAAAACGAATACTGGCCTTCACTGTAGCATAAGAAAAACATGTCCGTTCTGAGCCAGCGCACTCTTGGTCTGAGCAAATATGCGTCATATGTTGACGAATGCAGACTTCAGCTCCTTATGTTTGGGCAGCAATGCTTGAATCTCTGAATGCAAGAGATCTGACAACACTTTTGCGATATGCAAGATTTTGTGGATAGAAGTCACAGTAAAAAGAGAGATTAAAATTAGTGCGAAGAAGTTATGAAGAAGGCCTTGGTGAGCTGTGGATGTGCCTGTGAGGCTCCGCCAAGTAGGTAATACTAGGGCAAGGCCCGAGATCTTTTAGTCGAGCATGTCCTCCAAGGAATAATGGCTTTGTGCATCATACAAGGGCTTGGACTCTCATCTAGCGCTGGTGGCGCCTGCAGCTTAGAAGGGAGCACATCGAAAGCTAATATTCTTTGTCTTTTATTGATCCGCTGGGACAAATAGACAGGGATTAGAAAGGTAAAACTCGTTGTCAAGTAGGAACCGCTGGACACTTCGCCAAGTGCCAATAGCGCAGCAACAAAAATTGGGATCCCCATCTACCCTAGGACAAAACGGTTGACAGGGATTATTCCGGCGCCTGTCCGGCTGACCATCCTTTATCCCGGCATATATTATCCTGCGGACACGTCAGTAGTCAAAACCACCGCGAAAGCATTCTGCAACCTGGATCATATCTGCGGACTGGGTAGCTGAACACTTGCATGACTTCTAACTGACCAAATGACCTAGATGACAAAAACCTGTTTTATATTCATGCGCTCGCATATCTAACTAACCTCACGTCGAGTGTTTTGCTATCAAATTGGAACAGGACGTTGTTGAGCAGACCCTCCGCCTATCGTTTCCAAATGGGCAAAACCCATAGCCACTTGTAAAAGCACAATCAAAAGGACTGAAAATATTAAATGAGGGCAATCCCAATCAAAAACTTGACGTTGATGACTGTCCATTTCATTTTTACTTCAGATTTCTGTGGCGGCATGCTGAGTGTGCGGAACTGCAACCCATTACTTGGATAAGTACACTAAAGAAGGTATCTAATTTCGCGACTATAACGCGTCTATTGAATTGGAGTTGCAATACAGTCCTGGGAACAAAAGGATCGTCGTATTCATCCAAGCTATATAGATGTGCAAGGCCTCGGATTTCAGTCCATCATCTGAGGTTGAAACTGCGGTATCTGCCTGGTATAGAAATGGGATATAAGTGTTTAGCCTCAAATCGAATCAACAGAAATCCAACGAAGTAGTTGATGCTTCGGCCGTCGAGAAGAACTTCAGGTCTTGCGAAGCTGCAGGCAATGAAGCACGAAATGCCATCTCATCACAGCTAATTTTAGTAGAGTACCGAAGGTGATATCTTGGAGGGCTGTCTCCAGCCATAACTCTCTCACAGCAGCCTAGTACTCTCTTCACAGCCTTGAAAGTACAAGTGTTCTACGCAAACTTTGGAATACGGTGGCTGCTTGGACAGCGTTTTTCAATTTCCAATTGATCTCGGAAATTGAAAATTCAAATCAATAATATGAACGTAGGTCTAATATGTCAATTAAAACGCTTCTCAAACACCATCCCATGTCATAAGAAAATATGTAGTGAACTGTCCTTCATCTCAGTCAAGTCTACTCCTCCCCCCGAGCAGCCTTCAAAGCCTCCAAGCGCTGCTTATTCCGCTTCCCGATGATGCGAAGAGTGTTCTTGCGCTCAATTTCAGCCATATGCTCCCAGTTCGCAATCCGGGACAGTGTTCCATCTACATTGACAACCATGGGACCCAGGTGGTCAAGTGTAACGGTCGAGCCGCCTTCAGCGCCGAGGTCAAGCTTTTGTTGGCCGTCGGAGGACTCGACGGGTGGGAGGGCGAGGCGCTCTTGTGAGGATTGTTGTGCGTCTTGTACTTGCGATTCGCTTGCTTCTTGCTTTTGAGCAGTGGATTCGGATGTAGAGTCCGGTCCTGTCGACATTGTGCGTGTTTGGGAGTAAAGTGGTGCGCACTGGGGGAAGAGGACGGTGTAGAGGCGCGAGCTCGGTGTCTGGGGAATATGGGCCGGGGTGTTCAGGGCAAAGGTGGCAGGGGTTGAGGCACGAATTAGAGCTGGATTGATGCTCAGGTGAAAGATGGCGGCACGAAAAGCTGTGCGTGACAATAGCATGCTGAGACTGGGTGGGCTGGTGGATGTCTGGGGATTTGAGAGGTTGAAATAGTGGGTGGACCTCGGGAGTCGAGACGATTCTAGAACTGCCTCAAACTACACGTTTATGTACTATCTTGCCAGCCTACATCATGATTTAATATTATGCATAGATGTATGTCGCTTTTGAATAAACGTATATATTCTACAATTAAGGTCGAGGATATATCATATCTTCCGACTTTATCGGAACCACCAGTTGACCTGTTACAGCATAAGCAAGCGTAACATCAAGCTAGTATCAAATAGTTGAAGACTTACCGACGCAGTCACGCCTTCGCCAATTCCCTTGATACTGTGCCACCATCCCTTGGGAATAAAGAGTCCATCGCCGGCTCCAAGATGAGCTTCGTATCCAGCCCCGGCATCTGAACCAGCAGATGCCGGGACTCTCCACACCATCTCATCCAACAAAGCACGCTCCTGGCCTTGCATCATTTCCTCACCTCGAAAGGCCGCAGCATCCTTGCCCCCGCTTTTTCCCAATCGCTGCCGGACGGCAGAAAACACAGCCTGTCCATCCGCCGGAGCCAGTAGTCTCACTACCTTTTGCCCAGCAAGCTGAACGAAGAGGTTCGGGTTGGGATCGCGGTGCAGAGGAGTATAGGTTGGTGGATGTCCAATCCAGACATTCGTGTCATATACGTCGCCCTTGCCAGCCTGCGCCACGATATCTGGAGTTGGGAAGTCTTGTCGCAGGACCGGGGGCAGATCGAGGAGTTGACACTGGGCGAGGTATAACCGACTCGATTGTGGAGAGTACTCTGCCATGCGCATCCACTCGAGAAACATTGTCAGCGGTGCGTGGAATTGCCGGAAGCTCAGCACGTCAGTCCCGGCCTGCCCAAGCGAGCCCGGATTACTTGAGAGATGCGATGTAGCTGTTTCTGTGAGCTCTAGCGGGACAAACGCGTCGCCGGCATGTTTGGTCAAGTATTCGATGTTCAGACGAGTGGCCGGTTGACCCAGGGCGCCGGTCGGGAGAGTGCAGCTCTGGAACCAATTTTTCAGCGCGGGCAAAGCATTGAATTGCGATCTGGTGAGAACGGCAGGACGCTCGGGAGCGAAACATTGGGCTCGGAAGGCATCGATGCTCTGGTCTTCAAGGGGTTCAAGGGAACGATATCGATCCGCCGACGATGTGGAGAAATTGCGCTCGAAGAGTGGCCGGACAGGCGGTCGCCGTAAATCAGTCGAGGAACGCGAGAGTTCCGAGACTCGATTGCTGAAAAGATGCCACTGTGGAAGCTTCATCCAGGCAGCTCGCGGGGAAGTGGTGGACAAAAGAGAATGATCTGCGGCGCGGAATTCAAACCCCAGATCCCGAGCTGCCAATTGTATACGGGCGGGGTACACATGTAGGATTTCCGGGGTCTCCAGACAATATCACCAATTAGAACTATATGGAGGCATTTAAGCTTTCCTCTCATGGATAAATTGTCACATTCATTCTCAGTAAGATGCATAATCCGTCCATTGCGTGAGGCATTACCGAGGTTGCCAAAATCCCCCTCTCGATCGTCGAAGCTGAAAAGTTAAAACTGGCCCATCTTTAGGTCAGACGGATTTTTCCTGGCTTTTATTTACCTCGTATGTGTCTTTAATGTACCTAACTCCACATATATCGCTTTGACGGCCACTGGTGCTTAGATACCTTTCACGTGCTGTACTACATCCAGTCTCTGACGGTGTATTCCTGCATTCGTTGGGCTATTATATCCGACTCGACTTACGATAGTTTCCAAATCGTTGATTTCAGGTTGAAACATCAATTCTCATGATGCCTTCGATCGCAAACATCCATAAGCGCCATGCTTACGGCAAAGATGCCCATACCTACTACCCCGTGCTCATTGTTGGTGCCGGGGAGTCTGGTGTGGCCATGGGATGTCGTTTGAAAGAAGCTCTTGGAACAGATCAGTTTCGAATCTTTGAGCGCCAGTCGGGCATCGGTGGTACTTGGTGGATCAACCGGTATCCCGGCGTCGCTTGTGATGTGTATGTATAGGCCGCTCGACTTGTCGTCCATATCTAACACAACTTCTGTTGCAGTCCGGCTGTATTCTACTCTTTTTCTTTTGCACCGAAAAAGAATTGGTCGACAATACACCCTTCTGGTCCCGAAATTGCACAGTATCTCGCGGATGTCTGTGAAAAGTACCAGATCGTCGACAAGATTCAATTCAATACCGACGTAAAGCATCTTCGGTGGATCGAGGACGATGAGGAGTGGGAAGTCACGCTCTCTTATCTTGTTCCTGGTACTGGTGACCTTTCCAGTTATGCTCGTGAGCAGCTTGCCATACAGAAGGGCCTGCACAATGTTTACACCAAAACCGAGATCGTGCGAGCCAAGGTCGTCGTCAGTGGTGTGGGAGGCTTGGTTGAGCCCAAAATCTGGCCGAGTGATGTCCCTGGAATTGATGATTTCCAGGGTGAAATTATGCACACTGCCCGGTGGAACGGTGACATCGATTTGGATGACAAGGATGTCATCGTGGTGGGCTCGGGCTGCAGTGCGGCACAGGTGGTGCCTGAACTGGCTAAACCCGAGGCCAACGTTCGCTCCATCACACAGTTGATGCGCACTCCTCCATGGGTCCAGCCAGATCTGCTGCCACCTCACTTGCTCGAACGTTGGGAGAAGTGGGTGCCCAGTCTGATGACCTACGTCCCGGGACTGTCGCACTTCGTGCGCAACAGTGTGTTTTGTATGCTTGAACACAACTTCTTTGCTATGTTTACGGACACTGCATATGGTCGTTGGCAAAGGCCCCGGCTCGAGAAAGCTTTCTTGGAGCATATGCGCATGACGGCACCCAAGGAATACCACGAAGTCCTCACTCCCAACTACAGCCTCGGTTGCAAGCGGCGGGTCGTCGACGGTACTTGGTATCGTAGCTTGAAGGCATCAAATGTCAAGTTGACCACTCAGCCGCTGACTCGAGTTCACGCCAAAAGTGTGACACTGGGTCCGGGGTCGCATTACCCGCCCAACCAGAAGGAATCCTTGGAAGTCAGAGAGATCCCAGCGGACGTGATCATCTTGGGCAACGGCTTTGAAACCAATCAGTGGCTTCATCCACTAAAGGTGATTGGTAAAGGGAACAAAGATATGGAAGATGTCTGGAGTGAGCGCGGAGGCGCTCAGGCTTACCTCGGCATCGCAATGGATCAGTTCCCGAACTTCTTCATGCTTTTCGGGCCGAACACTGCCACCGGCCATACCAGCGTCATTTTCGCGACCGAGAATGCAGTCAACTACTCGTTGAAGTTCATTAAGCCCATATTGGAGGGCAAAGTTAGCTCGTACGAGATTAAGGAGGAAGCCGAACGGGCTTGGACCAAGTCAGTGCAAGACCAGCTGCAAAAGACAGTGTTCCGACGGGGTGTATGCTCTAGTTGGTACATCAAGGCAGATGGTTGGAATTCCACGACATACCCGTAAGTGCACTATAGACGACGCCTTTGTGTTTGTTTACGCTAACCTGGCATTTAGATTCTCTCAAATTGATTACTGGCTGCGATGCTCATTCCCAGTCTGGCGGCATTGGACTGCGAAGCGGACTCGCAAGGGCGTAATTTTGCAGCGGATATACAAAACTATTCAGCTCTCCGTATTTGCCAGTGCCATTACCGGACTCGTTTGGCTGTGGAAGAGGCCGCAGCACCAAAGCCACATTATACAGGGGTTGTTGGCCGGCAAGGATTGGATTTTGTCGAAACTATAAGAGGTTTCCCTCTGAACTTAGCTTTTCTTCATAATTCCTCTCTGAATATACTGCCGGAATAACTCATTGTACTTGAGATATAGTAAGCTCTGTTATAGTATAGTTGTAGTTATAGCGCCGACCAATGAATCCACGGTGAATGCGATGAGTCAGCCCCGAATCTGGGGAAATGGCAAACCCCGCGAGGAATCTCTCCGCACTCGGTTACCGCCATTTCCCTTCAGCTGTTTCACCCAGTGCTCCTGTGTCTTGTATATCATGGCCTCAGAATCGCCTCATTTTGATAAGACACCCCCTCACACCGGCCTTGGTGATCAGTCTGTCACTCCGACTGCCGATTCAGCCAAGAGGAAAGCGGAACAGACCAGCGGAACGCAGACGCGCACAAAGCGGAATCGCTACATCTCTATCGCATGGTATGATAAGGCCTGCTCCCATCCGAGGCAATATGTGGCCCCTTTACATGCCAGATTTGCCACTAGCTGCAAGTGGTACTCCTTGCAGAGTCATGCCCCCTTCCGCTCACTCTGGAAGGACGGATATATGCATCCCGTATAGAGCTAACGAGTAGTCACTTTGTTTAGTAACGAATGTAAGCGTCGCAAGATCAAGTGCAATGGACAAGTTCCGTGTCAACGGTGTGGTCATTTGAATCTGGAATGTATGTGAATTCTCACTATGTGGCCGCCTGTCGCAATCCTAAATTAACCATCAAACCAGGCCGATATGCACCAAATTGCTGCAATAACAGCTTTAAAGACTCCGAGTACGTTGAGAATGGTCCGAGGTTTACTTGAGATGCTAACACGCCAAACTAGTGAATTCCGTTCCATGAGCTCACAGTTGACTTCACTTCAAGATCAAGTCGACAGACTTTTCAGTAGTTTGAGCGATCTTCAAGCCCAGAAGCTCGCATATGAGTCTCCGCCATTTGACCATCTTTCCCGCGATGAATCTCAACCCACCTTCACGCCTATGCCGACTGGCATACCAAAAACGCAGTCCCGCCATCCACGTTTTCATGGCCCGACAAGCTCTGCTTTCAACTTTGATGTCGCTAAATCAAGTTTGCAAAGCATGGGTATTAATCCTGCAGAAGATGGAATCCCTGATGAATTGACAACGGCGCATGTCACCCCGGCAGGCTCCCCGCCTCCTCATCTGGTTCCTCTCTTGCCCACGACTCATCCTACCAAGGATCCGCTCTGGACTATCCGCCGCGAGGAGGCCATACGCCTATGTAAAGTCTACGAAGAGGAAATTGGGATTATGTATCCTGTGGTGGATATCTCGACTGTCACCAGCCAAGCTAATTTGCTATACACATTCATGGAAGCCGCCACGCGGACTGGGTTCGCGCAGCGCAGTCTCCCTGGTGCCGATGGACTCACAGACGACAATTCAGTCCTTTTGAAATTGATCCTCGCAACCACGCTGATCGTGGAAGGGGGCGGCCAAAGCGAGCTTGGTCATCGCCTCTATCTAAGCGTCAAGCCTGTAATTGAGTCCAAGCTGTGGGAGCCTCATGACATCAAGAACATTCAACTCTTTGCTATTGTGGTATGTTTGGTTTGCTTTCCATATTTTTGGCTTGGATCACTCATACAATCTAGGCTACCTATCATTTCCACACTGATGATGATGCCATGGCCTACCGACTGATTGGCTTAGCTGCACGCATGTGTCTCGAACTGGGGCTGCACCGTCGAGATGCCATGATGAAATCGTTTCCCCTCGAAGATCAGTGGAATAACATCACTCGAATCTTCTGGACTGTCTACAGTTTAGATCGAAGGTGGAGCTTAGGGACCGGTTTGCCCTTTGTGATCCAAGACGAGGACATTGATCCAAATTTGCCAGAGCCGGTACTGTTTCCATATCCAAGATACCGCATTATTTACCTAACTTATGTTTCATCATCAGGATGCATCATTGCCCTATTTGCGATGCATGATCTCATATAACCGCATTAGCTCGAAAATTTGGTATTCTGGCCTTGGCTCCGAAGGCACCACCGATATTCGGCGGAATGAGATTGGCTACTTGGATTACCAGGTCTTGCAGTGGTACAAGCAGGTCCCGGACGAACTCAAGTTCTATCCCGTGGAATCGCCGAAAAATGGCGAGTTGGCAAGCCGAGGCATGAGGCGTCTCAGGGTCCTGTTGTACTTGCGCATGAACCAGCTGCGCATTTTGATCTACCGACCCGTGCTTCACTCTGCGGCAAGTATTGCCGAGGATCGCGGCCATGCACAGACAGTGGTAGATGTAGCCAAGGACACGGTGCGAGTTCTGACTCGGCTAAACCAGATGTCCGACATCTACCGCACGCAGCAAATCACCTTTAATTACTTCCTTGTCGCGGCATTGGCGGTACTTTTCCTTGCGGTGTGCCACGCTCCCGCTGATTTCAATCGGCAGGTGCGTGATGAGTTCTACATGGCGCTGGACCTGATCAATGGGTTCAGCACCAAGTCCTTCGTGTCGAAGCGGCTTTGGAAGACTATCAAAGGTCTCCGGAAAATCGGAGAGAAACTTGGTGTCTTTGCACGTACCTTTGACACGGATTCAAATGATCCCCATTCTACGGCTGCAGTGGCCATGGCAGGTCTTGCGGGACATCCGATGGAAGGTATCTCTGTGTACGGGCAAATGAACGGAGTCAATGAACTGGGGAACAGCCCTATGAACGGGTTGCAGATGAGTCATGAGCTCACGAACCTTTTTGAAGCTGTTGGGTCCTCCAGTGCCTTCATGCCAACCACCAGTGGTCCCGATGGCATCAGTGGGTTCGTTGGCACCGATGGGGAAATCCATAATACCGGGGAAGGTCTCTCTGGAGTCCTGGGTGGCGAGGAGGAGTTTTCTCGTGTAATCCGCGACCTATTCTGAGCAGTCGTAGAATAGACTAGCAAGTACATCATGAAGCAGTCGATGTATATAGGCAAAAGTTGTCGTTGGATATGTCTGCACGTGACTGCCACCTTCCACTCGCAGCCATTTTCTTCCCCGCCAAATTCTCATTCTTAGACTTTCTTCAAATCCCTCATCGACTGCAGTTCTTTGACTTGCTCTGAAGCTCTGAAGCTCTGGACTTGACCGACGAGGTCGAGCATCCCACAGCCCTACGAGCCCGATCAAGCCGACTCTAGCGTGAACTGTGCGATCAGCAGATACGACCTTGAGCGAATACTCATACCACCAAGCCGTGGTTGAGGGACACTTTGATTTCCTTGTGAGTGAACCGACGTGTTGAGCAAGGTGTCGGTAGAGACTGATAAGATGATGGTGGGGCCAGAAGGAGTTCTCGACTTCGCACAACCTCCTCCCTTTCCCGCACAGTACCATGACTGCGCAGCTTCCCCGCTGAATACCGACCACCATTTGCACCTCCGATCCATGATCTCGGATTTCGCCGTCCAATTGCTCTAATTGCGGGAGCCTCTTCTAATCGATCTTTCACCCCCAACCTAGAGACCCGCCACTTCTACCAACCCCTCGTATTTCGCGTGACGAGGTCGCTTCGTCGCAACCCCTCTCCAGCTTCTTTTACCCATAATTCTCGGCAACGTGTCGAGAGAGACAGGTTCGGCGTTGGCCGACGGCCTGGACAGGCTGGATTTGAGTCAACTGTCTGAATCAACCCTTTCTTCTTCTGTGTCCGCTTCCTTTGATATGTCGTCGTCAGAGGGTGCACCGGAGTCATGGATCTCCTCATTCTGCTCATTGATGGGCCACGAGTTCTTTGCGGAGGTGTCGGAGGATTTCATTGAGGATGACTTCAACCTGACTGGCCTCCAGTCGCAGGTGCCCAGGTATAAAGAGGCGCTGGAAATGATTCTCGACGTGGAGCCTGAGGATGATGAGGACGAAGAAGAGGAAGAGGAAGACGATGACGATGAGGTTCTGGGTGATGAGCGACCGGTCGACTACCGGAGGGCAGGCGACCGACGACATGCCCGCGTGGCCAGCGATTTAAGCGATATCGAGAGCTCGGCAGAGTTGCTGTACGGCCTAATCCACCAGCGGTACATCACCTCGCGACCCGGCATCCAACAAATGCTGGAGAAGTATGAGATGCAGCATTTCGGCGTCTGCCCGCGTGTCAACTGCAACGGGTGCAAGGTGCTCCCCGTGGGCCGTTCTGATACCCCGGGCCAGGAAACCGTCAAGCTCTTCTGTCCCGGGTGCATGGACATCTATACACCTCCCAACAGCCGCTTCCACTCTGTCGACGGGGCCTTCTTCGGCACCACCTTTGGCTGTCTGTTCTTCATGACCTTCCCTGATCTCGACATTGGACCACGCCTGGACGCTTCGCTTACATCCGCCATGTCAAGAAATGCCTCACAATCGAATCGATCGCCACCACCTCAAGTACCATTCGAGTCGCCTACGCCAGATGAACAGCCGTTGGAAATTAACGGCGTGCGTACGTCCAATTTCTGCCCGGGTCTCGGACGTGGTAAGATCTACGACTCCAAGATCTACGGATTCAAGGTTTCTGAAGCCTCGCGCGTCGGTCCCCGTATGAGATGGCTGCGAATGAAGCCCAGGGATATGTACGAGCTTGACGAAACCGCCATCCACGAGAGAATGGCTGCCCGTCAAGGGCCGGGAGAAATTCGCGCCGAGCGGGGTGACAAGGACGGCGATACGGAAATGAACCCCGGAAAAGCTCAAGAAATAGCCATCGCAAACCGGAAGAAAGCACCCATGCGGCGACGGCGGCGCGAGGCAGGCGACCCGACACCGTCGGACCGCATGAGTGTCCAAGGAGCTGACGGTTAAAGGGCTATGACCTAGTGAAGCTTGTCGTATTTACAACGTTTTCCTGATGTCTGGGACTGGATTTTTTTCTGCATCTATTACAGCGGCAGCAGGCAAGGTCAACAATGCTCATGTCGGGAGCGCGAGCTGCGAATTGATGACAATGATGAGTTTGATTATTTACTTTGTTTCAATGGGATGCCTTTTTTTCTAGAATTTGTTCCCTTTTTGGATGTGTATCTGTCTGCAGGCTCCTACTCTCATAGTCGTCATCGAACGACAGGAAGCCGTATTCAATCAAGGGTCTTGAGATATATAGAATAGTAGGAATGGATTAAACATGTCGGCGACACCAAGTACAGATATCAAGTAACAGGCTGATGTGTCTTGCAATCCAGACACGGTGCCTAGGCCCTCAAAAGGGCCATTCAAGGTCCCAAGGATACAGGGGTGCATGGATCCCTTCAACCTTTACAAATTCCACTCCAGTCCCAGCAAGCCCCCAATGTAATAATATGATCCGTATCTGAAAGTTCAACCTGCCAAGTCGCTCCACGAGACATGAATTTCAATCCAATGCCCATCCCGCTCTTTACCAGATACCAAGTGACTCTACGAAGTCACCGAGAGGCTCTGAGACCAGGCCACGCCCCGGATTTCAACGTATACTGCTTCCAGTCTTCTTGCAAATCACCGCAGTCACGGTAACCGTAGCATGGCCAGGAACACAGAGAAATAGGGTGTCGGCCACGTCGTAGACAGTCAGGTTTAAAACCTCTCTGACATTGCATGTATCCTTCCTGTTTGGGATTTGTATAGAATGTAAAATGGCATTCTATTTCAAATCATTCGTGATGTGGAATAGAAATGTACTTCGTACCGAGTGTGCATTTTCTATATACTTGCAGCAGTTACTAGTTACGAGAGATAATAGTGGATAGGTAATCGTGGCCTGCATGATCTGGTAAACATCAAGAGCGGATACAGACGTTCTTTTCACTCCTTTGTATTTGTCTTTACTGGTCTCGGCGACTTCATAAAAGCGACGCACTTACTTTTGTCTTACCGGTGCCTGTTGATTTCTAATAGACTGGTAATAGCCTACCTTGTCATTTGGATTCTATAGGGTGTCTGTGCTCATTGATTTCTAATAATCTGGTCATGCCTTTCTCCTACCCTGCCACCTGAGCGAATTTGGACAAATAATAGAACACCTGCGAATCATAAAGATGCGACCACGTCCCGAGGATAGTTTGGCTGACATGTGATCACTCCCCTGGTGCGTTTTGATTTATTTAATTGGATGTGTTGGAAATGGGGATCGCGATCTGTGTGACTGTGAGTCACATGCCGTCTTTTATCATGGGATGAAAGAGGATGTAGATCCTGTTTTGGATGATTGTTGGTATACTTCCGAATACTACAATGATAGAGTAAAGGTTTTAATTGGTAGGCTCGACACCAAGGTCAGTTATATTCGTCTTTGGGGCTGTATAACAGTACAAGTGCTATCATTGTTGGCTGGTACTTGGCGCTTGGGTGTACCATTGCCACGGTTTATACTATAAGGGCTAGTAACGGGACAGAATCATCTACGGAGTAGACAGTGGGTGACTCGATTCCACTTATCGGATACATCTAATAGGAAGCAGAGGCAGAAGCAGGAGCAGACGATCTCTCGGTTCTCGACTTGTCAAGTGCAAATGCTATGTGGAGTCGGGTGCTTTAGTGCCCCGATAGCTGAAGCTATCCGACTGTTGGTTTGACATGTTCTGCTTTACCACTAGTCCTAATGTAGGAGTACTACGGAGTACTGTCTTGGCCCACGGTCTCTCCTGATCTGCATGTCTGATCTTCCTCCACAGAGATTATGATGATCGAAGGCGTCACACTACCGATCTTTGAAGCTTGAAGTGAAAAGGGTATGCTAGTATACAATACGGAGTTACTCCGTAAACAATGTCTTAAAGTCGACGACGTACTCGCTAGCGTAGCCGAAAGCGAGAGCTGATAAGCCATACAGGTTAACCTAAGCACAGGTCAATCTTGATGGGCACATTATTCTTCCCGTACATATTCCACGATCTGTGCGGACAGAAGGGCGTGCTTGGGCAACTTTACCTCTGTAGCTCTGTAGCCTGCTAAAACTAGTGAGGGTGTCTCTAGTTCTAGGGGCCCTAGACCTGTTATGTTCCTGTGCACGTGTGCACCACAGAAAACTGGGTTTGGGTTTCTGCGGCTCTTGGAGATGGAACATTGCCAATCCCATTCCAAGGATATCCAAGTGTCTAAGGTAAAGGGGGCGCAGCATTTAGCCCCATGTGGCCATGTGGTAACCGTAGTCTTGGGAATTGCAGCGGGTTTCGGGCTTTGGGGTCTTTTGTACGGAGAACGGAGTAACTACCCGCGGTTTTGTAAATCTTTCTTAGTTCGTTTTTTTGGCTCTTGGGCGATATGCCATCTCTGCAGCGATCATGCAAACCCGACCATTTGGTAAATGGCATATGGGCTATACGCTCCACAGACGATCCGTGAAGCTTTGGGGAAGAGCATGGAGTACAGAGTAAACCGTGCAGAATGGAGTCAGTGTTTATTAGTGTTGGGGGAAGCGGGTCTTGGACTGTTTTCCCAATTAGGAATGTCGTCTTCGTCTAGTTCTTGTATTATTTTTGTATTGTATTCTTGGGGGCCGCAATGGGACGCCTGAAATGATCCATTTTAAGTCTCGGCTGGAGTCCGCTCCGTCCTTGGGTCTTTTGGGTGTTTTGGGGGCCAACGGAGATGTCCGCCTCTGTTAGACCAATGGTCGTAGATCGAAAGGTTATTAACTGGGGAATTTATGCGGTTTATTCCTTTCTATCAAATTGGATTCGTTGCCTTAACGGCCCTTTCCCCACATAACACCATACCAATACACATAACGCCGAATGATGCTCGCTTCGTCACACGTGTCCCTCGGAACCAGGAGATAATAGTAATAATAAAAACAGAAAAGAGATTTGAAGGGAAAAAAGAAAAGTCAAAAGGAAAAGTGGGGATAGAAGCAGATTGAACGTGTCGACGCGAAAGTATCCGATCGACATTCAACAGCCCGTAAGTCCAGACCCAGCAAGCGGCACTATCCGCCGGGCTTGAGTCTGCGCATCCCCGGAATCCTTAGGTTCTCATGGCCGCAGATTGCACTCATATAGTCCCGGCATGGAGTGTGGCGAGCAGGGAGGGGACTCGGGCGTCAGGGGAAATGTAAAAATCGACGCCTCAGGGGACGTTGAAACCGTGCGCTGGTCATCCGAATAGCTGTAGGAAAGCGATGGCATCTGCAAGCAGAACACGAGAGATATTAGCTTCCGTTGCCGTTTCTCTTTTTTCAGCGAGGAAAATGTACCGGAAGACCAGGCTGTGGCTGTGACGGCTGAGAACAGAGATCGATGCCTGCCATCGAAGCGTAGCTCATACTGAACGGACTGAGAATGTCCTCGTCGTACGCCGGTTTTCTGATGGTTCCCGGCGGGTGTCCAGGAATCATCGGGACCAGGGACGGTAACGACTCGCCGTATTCTGCAGGGTAAGACATCACCTCGCCGTACGTGCTGGGCACACTGTGATAGACTGGGAGCTGGCCGTAGGCTGGTCGATAGGCATCGTATGTGTGCAGTGGTGCGTATGAAAACACCGGCGGTGGTGATGCGGAGAGTTGGCGAGTACATTGCTGGCCAAACATGTTTCGCTCGTCCGGCGTGTAGTAATCGTATGACACTGGTCTTTCTGGCTGGGTGGTGTGCAACGTGTGGGATTTAACATCCGCCTTGTTGGCTCGCTGCTTGGAGCGAGTCTTGGTGGCCTTGGGGGGCGGTTCAGCATGTGACTGTTTTGGTGAAGCGGAGGATGCGGCGCGTCTCTCTAGATCTTCGAGGCGGCGCTTTAGTTTCTTGCCTGTTGAGATAAAGTCAGACGCACTTCCATGGTTGCTCCAAAAGAGGAACCAAAAAAGCTGTGCGATACTCACGATAGTTGCGTTGGGCGATCCTGTTCTGGATGCGACGGCGTTCTGCGAGATCAGAGATCTTGGTCCAGTCCTCGTTGGGGTTTGCGTTGGGACTGAAAGCACTGCTGTTGCTATGACTGGAGGAGCGTGAGCCCGAACGGGCATCGTAAGTAGAACGATGCATGGTTTGGATTAAGTGTGTACAAGTGAAGGTGGAGTGAAGTCAGAAGGGGAGGGGGGAGAGAGGGGGGCGGTGTTTAGATTGATTATATACTTGGGGGTCAGAGATGGGGCTCCTAATTCCCGGTCGATCAGCCTTGGACGGGCCTTGCAGACTACCAGTGAGTAACGATAGCGAGGGATGCGTGGACTCGAGAGCCATGTGTATTTTATCTAGGAACCGGGATCATTCCGGACTGTTCAGCCTCGACTGAAGTGGACCCAAACCACCAATTCTGGGCCACGTTTTTAGAGCGTTGTACCACCTTGGTTATTTTTGCGTCATGTACGGAGTAGTTGATGCACGGTATACTTAGTACTTGGTGTAGTGGTCTACGGGTAGATTACCGGGTCCCGAAGTCCCCTTTCACGGCTCCGATGGGCCCCTCAGTTGCGGGACTGGGGATCTTATCTTAGATCGTTGTACTCCAGGTGCCATAGGAAAATGCTGTCTAGACCCGGTGGGGAGGTAACGTTCAGTATTCTTCCTGACTGGACCGAGACACGAGGTCAGGGGGATGAAACGGCGTGTGTTGCCCCGACGGCAGCGGTTACACTAGCATTCTCGTTTTTTTGGTTTCGCGCGTGAATGCAGGAGCTGAAGAGTAGCGAAGAGGGGGAGATGTGAAGGGGAAATGGAAGTGGAAGCGGATGGGGGCATTTTCTGCCACGTTTTTGTTATTTCTTTTTCTTTTCCTAGCTATAACTATATGTCTTGAAATATTCATTCATGCCCATTTTAGCCCCCATCTTGGCAACGGACTAGAGGATAAAGATCTGACCAGCGAGTTAGGCTGATCATCATGATCAGACGTATCTACTCGGAGGCACAATAGTCAAGTACACTATAGTATAGCCAAAGTACGGGAAAATACCAACAATCAGGACAAAACAAAACACCCGTTTGTCATTTTATCATAGAGTAACTAACTATGTACTCTGTAAAATCGCCTAGAACTTCCTAAATACGTTTGACCGGGGAAAATGGATTTTGATTGGGCCGTATGTTGCCTCAATAAGAGTCGGGCCCTAAATCTAAATCTATTAATCCACTCCCTCGGGCTCGGCTAGAGCACTGTACCACCTTCCCTCTTTTTGCTTTTCCCTTGTATTATTTTCTTTTACCGTGACGGATGACGTCCTCTCTCGGCCGGGGAAGCTGATTAGCTGTAATCTGCAGCCCCCAAGGCCGTTCCCAAGGTGCTTACCCGTAGCCTTTTTTTTGGTGACGAATGGGGTCGGGGAGGGGCGCGGTCATGTCGAAAGATACACCGGGGACCTCGATGCCGCACTACAAAAATAGTAGGGATGTTGCATCCCGAGAGGCTAGTTGCTGCATTGTTAGAAGTGCGTCGCTGGAGATGGGAAACAGCGTGTGATTAAAGAACGTAGGGCTGAAAGACCAAAAAACGTCCCGTGGATCTTCTTATTCCTCTTCGAGTAAGCACCGCATGACTCTGCACTCTGCTCGTTCTGCGGACTTCACCGCTCCCGACGCCCACGTCTTCCGCCGTATTTACAAGTGTGCAGCCCTGACCCCGGTGCCCATCCTCTCTATTGCAGGGATCGTGGCCAGTGACCGGCTGTGCTTAACCCCGAATGCGTGGGTGGGATCGTAGTTCGGACCTTCTACTTACCATCTAGAAGAAGTGTTCCTGGCGGTGGACGATGCAGCCTCTGCATGCTTTTCTATTTTGAATCTGTGTTACGGGCTGTCGACACGGCAATCTCCGAAGTCGACCTTCCTTTGAACTTCCTGCATTTTCCCAGTTACACGGGAATGCGAAATGGACCGACTCTGGGCCGGATTCGGGAAAAGCTCCATGCCTTGCCCATTCTACGACGTTCCTTTCCACGCCAATCCGTGCGGTCGGACAAGGCCCCCCAGCTCCAGCGCTGCCAGCATTCACGGCGTCCACGGCTTCCAGAAACAGAACTACCTCCGGGCCTTCAGGGAAGTTTTGGGATGGCTCATGCAAGACGAACATGGCTATGGTGTCGCTCTTGTTTCCTGATACAGTTCAGACCGAACTCGAACCGTGTGAAATCCCAGTCACGAGCACCTAGCTACGTAGGCCTTTGGAAACCTCCAATCCTGATATCGATATACGAAAAACACCAGCAGCTTGGGTAACACCAAGCTGAGAGTCTCCAGCTTTGGATCAAAATACGAAATGACGGCATCAACCCAGCATGTCATACCCCATCTCTTATGCAGAGCATCTGCGTTACCCCGCTCCTCCCCCCCCTCAGAATGTCTCTCCCAGAGCAGTACAAACCGAACCTGAAACGTATCTGCTTTTTTTGTTCGCTTCTTTTCTTGGCCATTTCCCACGTGGCCCACACGTGCTGCAACTCGCCTATTCTGCATTCTTTCGGAATTAGCCTTGACTGCACGCTTTTCGTCGGTGTTACCCTCCCTTATACTCCGAAAGCTGAGTCTGTATTTCTCACGGTTTCGAGAGAAGCCCGACCTTGGTCCGATGTGGTATGTTGGCTTGAAACAGTGTCCAAGACGTTCTCGTTGAGGTCGCCGACTTCCCCGGTCCCCGATGAAACAGCGGGTTTCGGTGGCTTATGTCCGTCAGCACTGTGTTTGTGCAAGGTCAGTCTCGCTTTCTGACTAAGGGGATGTGCAGATCTTGCATTGGTGGGATAGTTCCTACCCAGGCTATTAATGGAGATGCAGATGCTACAGTGGGGTTTATTTTGGGAAAAGTCACCCAAGAACTAAACTCCAAAAGTATAATCGGCTAAATTTATCGAAAAGCTTACCAGTAATAATCAGAGTGCAGGTGGGTTTACATGATTCCCGCGGGGCAGCGGATGCAACGTTCTTAAAAAAGATTTCCCATTATATGGTATCCAATCATTACTTGGCATCGGGATATTCCTTGGAGACTACAATGGACTTGTGTGTGCTGGAGCTATGAACAGTGGCCAGCAATGTCATATTGTGCTAGATACGTTCGTCTGACTGATGTATTCTGCGGCATGGTAACTCTCCTTAGCGAACGGGCTCTTGTGTGGGCTTTCTTCAAAGCATGTGCTGATGGGAGAGCTATCTTCTAGGAAGCAGTTCAATTCGCGCCATGATGGAAATACCTTACCATTTTACTTGATAATGTCAACCAACTATCTGCCAGTTAATAGATGGACCAAGCTTTCACCTCAACTCGTGAGTCTCATTTCCTACACTGGAAGATCCATCAAGATGACTTGTCTGATTCCACTCCTCTGATTCCTAAACGTATTCTGTATATTGAGAATGTTCTACTCCATACTTCGGTATCGACAGCCATGCAAGGATGATCGGAATGCGAGATGCCGCGATGACCGACTCTCATTCCAAATACTCAACGTGATCCGGCTGCATACCCTTCGAGCTGCTTCGAACGGCTGTCTGTTCAATATCGCCTGAAGCCTCTGCGAACCCGGCCCGTTTTCTAGCCTTAGCCTCATTCACAGCCATTCTTGCTTTCGGCACCACATTCCACTGAATGGCCTTGTGATAGAACTTCTGCTTGGACTCGATCTCCCGATCGCGCTCCTCGTCTTCCATGAAAATAAGGTCCACGGACTCCAGGTTCAGGTAGGATGTCTCGGGGTAGAAGCAGTAAACAATCATAGCTGCGACAAGATTGAAGACTGCGAAAATAATGTAGGTCTTGTAGCCGATGTTTTCGAGTGCAGGTGGAGTGATTTCTACCACCTGGGAACGCAGATGATTAGGACTGTTCATAGTGTTTAGTAGGATGTACTCACAAGGAAGTTCCCTAGGAAATCCGCTGCCGCCGCTAAAGCTGCTCCCTTCGAACGGATCCTTAACGGGAGGATTTCGGCTGGATATACCCATACGGTGGCCATCCAGCCTGTGGAATTCATCAGCAAACTCCTCCGTGTGTAACTACTTTAGATAAAGGAAATTAACTTACCCCAAGTAAAGCAGGCCTCGAATGCAAAGACGAAGAAGACTGCTGCAATTCCAGATCGCGTAGTCCCAATGGCCAAGGCAATGGCTTCGCAGACCAGGACAACACACATCCCGAGTGCCATGATGATATACAGGCGCCGTCTTCCAACCGCGTCAATCATGTACCACTTCTGCAATTAGCTCTTGCCTTTTTAGTTCTTATCGGGGTGCAGCATCCATACCGTGAGGAATGAGGCGATAATATACCAGACCTGCAGGAAACAGCCCACAAACAGTGCCTCCTCCTGGGACATGCCCAAGCTCTCTTTGAACAGCGTGGGGGCATAATAAGTGACAATGTTGATACCTGCATAGAGGGAAACTTTAGCCAATGATATCAAGAAAATAGCGAGTCGAATCATCTTACCGGACATTTGCTGCATGAATTGGATCCCAACGGCCAAGAAAAAGCGCTTGTTCGCCGCGCATCCCCCGTCCATGAACAGCGCTCTCCAGGAGCCCTCCTCCTCGGATTCAATGCTAATAGCTGACATGATATCCGATTTTTCCTTTTGTACAACAGGATCGTCTTCTGGCTTTCCACGTAACTTGGCAAGTACTCCAGTTCCTCTCGCAGGTGAAGTGTCATGCAGCATGAGCCAACGAGGCGTATCGGGTAGAAACGGCGTGATAATTAGAATATACAAGGCAAATACTGCTTGGAAGGCGATAGGAAAACGCCACTGGACTTGACCGGGATGGAAATAGAAGGCGTAGTTGATCCAATAGGATAGCATCAGTCCGAATAGCATCATCGTTAATTGGCAGGAAACGTGCCAGCCTCGTTGACTGGGAAGGCAGATCTCACTTTGGTAAACAGGCGCAACGGAAGTCAAGAATCCAATGCCTAGTGATTGGTTAGTCGAGCTTTTCTAATTCCTTGCGACTGCACCTACCCAGGCCAGTTACAATCCTGCCTACGATCATCTGGATTCTCTCCACTGAAGCACCCATTAAAATGGCGCCGATGATGATCAGAAATGAGCCAACCATTAGACTTCGCTTTCGTCCCAGTCGCTCGACGGTTAGTGCAGCAATAATTGCCCCGAATACCGCGCCAACATCGTACAGAGCAGTGATAGTGCCCGTCATCACTGTACTGGGATTCCCCATCTCGTCCAACCAGTATTGAGAAATGACCACGCCGGACATGACTCCTTGGTCATAACCGAATAATAGAAATGACGAGGCGCAGACCGTTGTGATGGCCGCCACTAATGGCCCGCCTTGGAGGCTGCTCAGGCCGGTTTTGTCAATCATAGTGCAGAAAGTTAGAAGTATTTTTACGCAGCTTCTGCGGCTTTCCCATACTGAAAGTTACCCCTTATATAGGGGAGCTCGCAACCGGGTTCATGTTCTATGAGGCATTTGACCCGCCCAAATGCGTGGGGGTGAATCTGGGGAATGTGGGGGAAGTCGTCACCCTTGTACTCTTTGTGTGGAACTTGAGGTCGAAGACTATAGGGCGCATACCACATCATGAAGTGGACCCCGGATGATGGCGTCCAATTGCCTTTTCCAGTGTAAACCCCCACGTGTTGATCAAAGCTTCGCTGTAGGGAAACACAACTTCATTCGGGGAATAATTTGCCTGACCTCATTATTCTCCACTATCGGACTTGGACCGTTTTAGCAGGTCAATGTTGCATTATGAATTCACCGGTCTCCATGTAGGGATAAGTCTATCTGAAGATTTTGCGGATTGATTCAAGGAATATCAACATCAATCAGTCAGTATTCGAACACCCCAGTTTCGGCCTTTCAGGGCAAGCTTGTTCTGTGGGGTCGCGACGCAAGCGTCTTTAATCTTCTCGTATCTGCCGACTCTGATTCATTCTTCGTGTCTCCGACTCTCCCAGGATGAACTTGGTACGAAGCGCGCTTTACGTGACTAGAAGGGCCAGTTTAAACAGGATGAGACTGCGTTCCACGTGGCTCCCTTGCAGGAATGAGATGGGTATATAGGCTAGGTCCGAAATAAATCAAGCACAGTCCCAATGATGCAAGCTGCTGTGGATGAATCTAAATGCTCTTGCAGATAACCCGAAATAAATGACACGGGAAGGCTTTTTCAGACATCCCGGGGAAAGAATTTGGACCAAAACACCCAATTCCACAGCTGTAAAAACCACAGCTATGGTAGACATCAATGCTAGAAAACGCATGCAGAAGTATGCATAAGTGAAGCAAGGCGTCCCAAAAAAAAATCCACAAAAATGATATAACCAATCCAGGCACAAGCCATGTCCGTAACCTTCAATATAGAGCGGTATCCGCTTAAACCACGTAACTATGAGATAATTAGTACTCGCAATATCCGTATCTTCATCAGTGCATGACTTACCTCCAAGGGTGCTGCTCGTCTCCATACTGAATACCCTCGATCCAGTTCTTCATCTGGAGAGCGATCTCACCAGCCTCTTCGTCCTTCTTCAAGCCGCAGTCAACCAACTTGCCCCGGTAGCTGATACTCCGGACCGGGCTGACGATGGCTGCAGTGCCGGCACCGAAGACCTCAATCATGCGACCTTCCTCAGAAGCTTTGGCCACATCGGACATGCGAACCTTACGCTCCGAAATCTTCCAGCCCTTAGGGATCAGTCTCTCACGGGCAAGAGAGAGCACCGAGTCTCTGGTGACACCCTCCAGGATGGTGCCATCGAGGGGAGCGGTGATCAGCTCCTTCTGTCCGGTCTCCTTGTCCTTCAGTGCGATGAAGAGGTTCATCGTGCCAACCTCAGTCACGTACTCTTCCTCGCCAAAGAGCCACAGGTTCTGCTGGAAGCCACGAGAAGCAGCCTCGAGCTGGGGCAGAATGCATGGGGCATAGTTGGCACCGAGCTTCTTGTCACCGACACCGCCTGGCCAGGCACGGACAGCGTAGTCGGTGGCTTCCAGGGAGATGGCCTTGAAACCAGTGGGGTAGTACGGGCCGACCGGGCTGGCGATGACAAACAGAAGGGCCGAGCCCGGAGGCCCAACGCCCAGAGTCTTCTGAGTACCAATCATGGTGGGGCGCAGATACAATGAGTAGCCGCGTGCACTGGTATAGTTAGCAGAAGATCAGCATGATATAAGGGGTGTAAATGACTGACTCCGGGATGAACCGACTATCCAACTTCACGAACTCCCCAATCAGCTTAGTCAAAGCCTCGCCGTCAAAGGTAGGAAGAGCAATGCGCGCAGAAGACTTGTTCAGGCGCTCCATGTTCTTGTTGGGACGGAAAAACCGGATTCCTCCATTTTTATCCTTGTATGCCTTCATCCCCTCGAAGCACTCGAAGGCGTAGTGGAACACACAGGTGGACGGGTCCAGACTGAGGTTCTGGTAGGGAACAATTTGAGGGGTTTGCCATCCTTCAGCAGCGGTCCATTCAATGGAGAGCATGTGGTCTAGAAGAAAGTCAAGATCAGCAACGGCGCATAGCAAGGTCGAGGCCGGCACTCATACCGGTGAACGTCTTTCCAAAGATCAGATCCTTATTCGGAGTGAGCTCCTTCGGGGTGCTCGTCTTGGTCACGGTCAGCTTGGAGTCATCCAGAGCAGCAAGCTGAGAAGCCGCGGTGGCCGAAGCGCTAAAGTTCCGCTGCCATAGCTGGGTAGAAGCGATTGTCCGCGAGGGCATGATCCGGGGCATAGCAAGGCCGGCGAGGGCCTTGCGGCGAGTCAATTGCTGAAGTGATTTCATGGCTGAGGAATTATACAGTCACTAATGCGTAGTGGAAGGTGGACGGTATTTAAACTCGGGATGACTCTCCGCATGGGAACAAACAATATTTCTGCGGAGCCTTGTACCGACTCCGACGCGGAAAGAGAACCAAGCGTGTTCACCGCCTGGCCCAGGCACTGTGACTCAGGCTCCGATATCCTAATCGCACCAATCAACGCGCGTAGATTTGAGAGACCCGCCGACTTCGGATCTCATTTGTGGCCTGTAATACTAGGCATCAACGATAACGGCCGACGGAAAGCGGGGACATCACATGACGTGGATATCTTGTAGGTGCACGTGATTAAGCCGATAGGAGCATTTGTTAGGCTGTTATCGATTCATATGCCTCGTGTTGTGCTGTCACTTGGAATTGGACTCGAATTGACTGCAATATGGATTGATCCATTCTCTCTCCGAAGCTTACAATACCATGACTGTCATGCCGCTTACCGAGGTCCCTGTCACGGCACTGTGAAACTAGTCACGATCATCTGAATCCGTTCGATTTCCCATACACCATGTTCTCGTCCGCGCTGAAGTCCTTCAGCTCCAATATCTCCGCCAACTACCAGATCTCTCCCAACCCTACCATATATTCCGGTCCCTGGAAAATCCACGATGCGAAGAAAAAGTCTACAGGGACACCGGCGTCCGTATTCATATTCGACCGCAAAGTTCTTGAACCGCGATCGGGGGGATTTGGTTCCCGCTCAGGTTCGTCGTCAAAGAAATTGCAGGAAGATGTAATTGAACGGCTCAAGCGGGAAGCCAGTAACCTCGCCCGACTGAGGCACCCCTCCATCCTCCAGGTGCTTGAACCTGTCGAAGAAACTCGCGGTGGTGGTCTCATGTTCGCTACAGAGCCGCTCATTGCCTCGCTATCCGGGCTGCTGCTGGAAAATAGTGAGCGGGATAACACTGGTCCACGGCCAAGCCGGTATATGGTCGAGCAGGCCGATGGAACGCGAAGAAGACGCGACTTGGAGATTGATGAATTGGAGATCCAAAAGGGACTGCTTCAGGTGGCCAAAGGTCTTGAATTTCTCCACGAGTCCGCGGGTCTTGTGCATGGCAATCTGAACCCAGAGGCCATCTATATCAATGCGAAATCCGACTGGAAGATTTCTGGTCTCGGGTTTGCAGGTCCTCCTGATTCTTCAGAATCTCCATCATCATTACCTCCGTTGGCTGTCTCCGAGGTGCTCTACCAGGACCCAAGGCTCCCTGCGTCAGTTCAGCTAAACCTGGACTACACATCTCCAGATTTTGCTCTGGACTCCAATGTGTCGTCTTCTGCCGATCTTTTTTCTCTGGGTCTCATAATCGTTGCTCTCTATAATTCTCCCCATGTCTCCCCAATCCAAGCCCACTCAAACTTGTCGACTTACAAGAAGCTCCTAAGTTCTCCGGCAACCACTCCGTCCCAGGGCAATAATTTTCTTTCCTCAAAGCCTATCCCCAGAGAGGTCGTGTCTCATGCCCTGCCCAGGTTGATAACAAGAAGGCCTGCGCAAAGGATGAACGCTCGAGAGTTTCAGCAGTCCCAGTATTTCGATAATGTACTGGTATCTACAATTCGGTTCTTAGAATCATTGCCAGCCAAGAATCCCAATGAGAAATCTCAGTTTTTGCGTGGCTTACAGCGGATTCTTCCCGAATTTCCTGCATCAGTGTTGGAAAGGAAGCTATTAGGGGCTCTTTTGGACGAAATGAAAGACCGCGAGCTCCTACCGCTTTTACTGCAAAACGTCTTTGGAATTCTCCATCGAATTCCCAATGGGCACCGCGTTTTCCCCGAGAAGATCATCCCTCGGCTCAAGGAAGTGTTTGGAACGGCTTCTGGCAAAGAGGCCCAAGAACGCGATTCGAAGAAGGATGCGGGTCTTATGGTGGTGCTGGACAATATGAAACTTATTGCGGAGAATTGCTCAGGAATGGAGTTCAAGGATGGTAAATTCATCTACATACAAGGATGCTGTCATGCTGCTAACGTCTGGAGCCAGATATCTTGCCATTGATCCGACTTGGATTAGACTCCCCGACACACTCCTTGGTAGATGCCTCTATCAAATGTCTTCCTGTGGTGCTTCCCGTTCTCGACTTCAGCACAGTGAAGAACGAGGTGTTTCCTCCCATTGCTAGCACTTTCAGTCGCACCAGCAGTCTGGCCATCAAGGTTCGCAGTCTGGAAGCTTTCAGTGTGCTGTGCGGTGGCTCCGCTGACGACTCTGGCGGGTTTGAAGATGATCTCACCGGCGCAGTCAAGCCCAGCAAAACAGCCAAGTCTTCCATTCTGGATAAGTACACTATTCAGGAGAAACTCGTCCCGTCCTTGAAAGCTATCAAAACGAAAGAGCCCTCGGTGATGATGGCTGCATTGAAAGTATTCCGCCAGGTTGGCAAGATTGCCGACACCGATTTCCTTGCCATTGAAGTTCTGCCGATTCTCTGGAGCTTCAGTCTCGGCCCACTTCTCAGTCTTAGCCAGTTTAATGATTTCATGGCATTGATCAAAACTCTTTCGACTAAGATTGAAAAGGAGCAATCAAGAAAATTACAGGAGCTCTCCTCTGCGGGAGACTCCAGTGGTTTCCAAAATGGCAGCAATAGTCTCTCCCAATCGACGGCAAGTCTTACTTCCCCCGATACGGACAATGCTAGAAACAATTTCGAGCGCCTCGTCCTCGGGAAGAATGCAGCAGCTACGAATGGCAATGATATGGATCTCTGGGGTAGCGTGGAGCCTGAACACGCCTCCAAACCACCAAACGTCTCGTTTCCATGGTCGAATAATGGTTCATCTCCAGGCCAAGGCGGGGCTTCAAACCAACTTGGCTTCCGCTCCATCACCCCGGACCAGAAGTTGAGTTCTTTCCCATCTCTTCAGCCTGTTTCACAAGCCGCTCCCACAGCCCCGTCATTCCCTACGATGCAACCAGCTTCGCCCACTTGGGGCGTTCACTCTCAAGGAACCAAGCCTAGTCCCTCGTTGGGATCAGTGTCTGGTATAGCAATGAATAACCCCATGCCTCAGCCACCATCACAGCGGACACCCAGTTATTCCGCATTCTCGATCCTCCCTCCGCCAGGTCGGATAGGCTCGAGTAGTGCTATGAGATCTCCTTCCTCGGGCATGAACATGAACTCAGTGCCATCAACCCACTCACAGCCCCAGCCTCAGCCATCAACACAAAAATCAGGATTGGATAAATACGAGAGCTTGTTGTAAAGGGAGTTCGTCTGACCTTCCATTATGAGCCTTATTCTATCCACTCCTGAGCGGTTCTCGTTATACCAATCTGACGCAATTTGCTAGCTGTGCAGAGTACATGGACATTTCTAAATGAAATACAAGATCAGTATATACATAGCGACCTTGACGTTCCTTGGTGTTTAGACCTGCACCGAAGCCCATTGAATGTAATCGGATAATCCTGATTGTATGGGATCAATGATCCACCACAACAAACCCGAGTGGGTACCGGCGCTCAACCCACCATGGATGCCAACGTCAAGCAACTCTATAACACTATATGGCTGATCCGTCTTCCCTCGATGGTGTGGCTGGGAATCAAGTCGCACTTTGATACCCTCGAAGATGAAAATGAAGGTGAAGCAAGGATCTCGAGGATGGAGAAAGTTAAGACAGGAACTGAGGTGGTAAGAAAGAAAACAAGAATTAAAAGCAGAGGATAAGATCTATGGTAGAGTGAGAGAATATTTGGAGTAGAAGAAGAAAGAAGACGAGAATTACCTAGGTAAGTGAAGGCAAGATCGGGGGTAGAGTGAGAGGGAAGTCAGAATACATAGTTTCTTCTAGGTTGACAAACGTATAGAACTCCAGTTATCTCCCAGAAAAAGGAAGTATATATCCTAGAGCTTCTGTAGGTATGAATATGCCTAAGGAGTAAACCTTTTCTAGTTCGACACTATTCAAGATACCCGTGGATGTATACACGAAGTTAAAAGGTGATTCAGAATGACTTGAAAAAGACACCTACAACCTAGGGAGAGCTTCTCTTTGGCGAAATTAAACAAAGTATTCTACTGCACTCCTCTAGGATGTGGTATAAGCAAGATCCAGAAGACAAGTAGGTAACCGAAGACGATGGTCTTATTAATTGTCAGATATCACATAGATTGATCAGCACAGACTAGACCATTCCAAGGTTCTAATCTACAGAAAGGTGCTTGAAAAGCAGCTTATATCGATTTTCACTAGTGCCCCTATTGCTATAGCGTAGGCGTGAATGGATAACAACGGTATCGACCTAGCATCTTAAGCATCTCGCTAGAGTCTCACAGTAACTATTTGAATATGTAAACAGTTTATTAACATATCAAATTTCATCAGAATCAAAAAAGACCCGAAGAATAAGTGTGATAGTGAGGTTGGCGCGCAAGTTGAAATCACACGAGGCGGTGATGGAACTCGCTGTCACCTTGCCAGCGCTGCTCCTTTCCCCTCCCGGCTTCCCAGTCTCTCTCAGCTCCTTCAGACTCCTCACTGCTCCATTACTCACCTGGATTGACGATACTTTTGACCCGATATTCTTAAATGATCCGCGGACTTGAAACCCGTTCACTCGCAATCGAACGGACCACTTAGACCACGTCCGGGGTCCCGTCTGATCAACCACATCGATTACATCTGATCCCTTCGCACTAGCACCGTGTCGGACGATACTCCTCTTTCATTAACAACCACGGCGCGTGCGCCTTCTCCGACGGACTCCCTCGTGGAGGACGACTACTACACTATCCCCCCACCGCACTCACCATCCAAAGTGTCTGCCTCAACCTCCTTCTCTGTCGGACCTCCGCCTTTCTCCTCGCTCTTCTTTGCCTCACCTTCGACTGAGTCCAATCAACCCAAGGTCACCGAGTCCGGACCAGCTTCATTCCCAGCCTTTGCGCCGTCACAGCCTATCGAGGAGCCTCTCGACTCGGCCCCTTCGTCGTCGGTTGTCGCAGACACCAAAGCCTCCTTCTCAGAGCCAAAGGGCGAAGGGCTTGGAAAATCTACCGACGACGGGGAACCGCCGCCGCCGTATACCGAAGGTTATAGCCCACTCGAGTCGTTTACCTACGTAATGGCTGCTGCAGGAGGCGCGTCGAGCATCATCACTCAGGTCCAGCAGACCGGAGGGCCACCAATCAATACACTCGGAGGTATGAGCGTCGTCTCCCGGAAAGCACATCGATCACCTGAATTAACCTCTTTTGACGCGCAGATATTGGTGGAGATGAGCACATCACTCTGGACCTCCGGTAGGAGCCCCCAACCGCCCCCAACTAAATCCCGTACTGATAGGATACAAAGGGGTACCCGGTTTACACTTTCTCGCGATGAACTCTTGACATTGCCCGAGTTCGTCTTGCTCTCCCTGTTCCCGAACGGTCTTCTTCCTGATGGACATATGGGCGGATTTCACGAAGGAGACATCTACCCCGTTGATGTGAGTGAATTATCAACACCACGTTGTAGAGACCGTCCGATCTGACAGCATTTAGTACGATCCCGCATCGCTCCAATACATGCTCGATTTCTTCCGCTCTGTTGCTCAATCCATTCCATCATCGCTCCCTTCGGCATCGACGTCACCGGAGTTGGAAGCTCCGGACGCGATGCAAAACTCCGCGCGTGATATGCTCCAAGATCGGGCCGGCATCATCGTCCTTCGCGAAGACCTTGACTTTTACGTCATTCCGCCACGACCAGACATCGGGCATGATGAAATGCTCGAGGTTAAGCGGGCTGCTGGCCGTGCGCTGTTGAAGCAGGACGGTATCTTTTCTGGGCTGCGCAAAAGCGAGGAGGTTGGCTCAACCGAGCAGCACCTCATCGAAATGCTGACCGCGGGGTAAGCTCGACTTCCTTGGTTCCAGGTACACCATATACTAATGATTAAGCAGTGGATTTGATCGCGAGGACCAGTGGGGACATCGTGCCCCGGAGCCCAACAAGGCAGTCATCTGCAGTCTTGCTCTGGCCAAGCTTCGCACTGACATTCGAGGTGATCTGTCGAACAACAACGCCGTCGGCATGGCCCAGAAACTTCTTCTTTTCTGGAGGAAACCTGCCCGTCGTTGCTGGTGGGAAGGGGTTGATTTAAATGATGTAGAAGGAGTGGAAGACCCAGTCAAGGTCTGGATTCGGAGAGTCTGGACGCTGGAAATGGTAAGTCACATAATGCTCGTCTAAATACTGAATGCTAACTTGTTCTCAGAGCGTGATCGGACTCCGGTGATCAATTCGCAATATGTTTTTGCTCCTGCATTTGTATCTATACCCAGATCTTGGCTTTCTGCAGAAACCTCGACATTGTCGTCTCTTCTTTCTTAAATATTTTTTTCTTGGTTATTGTGCGACAGTTCTAGTTAGGCTAGTTGTTTGTTTCGTGTCTTTCCTGTGCACCTGGGGCTGGCGTACCGCGCAATTTGGTGTCTTTCTCAGCCCCCATATGGTATATAATTTCTATTTATATTAGTTGGATATTCTCAGTAACATATTATCGGGCCATTATGGACGTGGAAATGAATGAAGCAATCTTTTAGGTCCATTTTTCTTTCTGTTCACTGTGTTGGCCTGAGGTATCATTCACGTGATACCGGAATGGGCCTGTCTCGATCGGGCAAAACGCGACGGCGCAAAAGAATCCCATCAGTGACAGCAATTTCCATCCGCGATCTCCTGCCTCCGTACAGTCTTCTCTGGCCCGGGAATTTAGATTTCCAACAGTGCCACGGTTCTGTACCCTGCATACGCTCAATTCCTCCCTTTCTCCAGCGCGAACAACCCATCCCGAACACCGTCGATCAACAGAAGCTCTCGCGATCTCAGCTCCCCGCGAAGGGGCATGCATTTGTCGACCTGAATCGCCAATATGTCCCCTCTTCGAGGATATATCACATCCTACCCGCCGCGTGTGCGCCAATATGGCAACGCATTGCTTACACCCGTCTACCCGGTGCAGACTGGCCCAACGCCGCGCACGACAAAGCGTGGTACCACAGCGATCAATTATGCCGAAGATGGCTACGAAGATGAGGATTTTGATGACAGCGATAACCCGAGGCGACCGACTGGGCTAAGAAGCCTACGACGCGAGGAATCGTCAGGTGTGGTGCCCATGTCCGAGAAGCTGGGCAAAGAAGCGCATGCGCCGGTGGAAGTGCAAGGAGTGTTTCGCGAATGGATGATCAAAAGGATGCTGCGGCCAGCGTACGTTCATCCTCAAGTTATCCCTTTTCCTGCTTCGCAATCTGCGCAGCCTCGAAGATCCTCCCCCTCGTTTGAGGTCACTCAGCTGACATGAATCGTGAACATGTAGGTGTGCGGAGCAACTACAGATTCAAGCACAGCTTCCCTTGACACTCATTCCAATTCGAATCGATGTGGAAGTCCCCGCTCATCAACCTCTCGAGCCCTTCCCTCTGCCCCGTAGTGTCATGGATCCTAGCATCAATCCCACCCTTCCCGCATATCGGAGACCTGAGCCATTACCGCCCTTCAGAATTAAGGATACATTCCTTTGGAATCTCCACGAAGCTCTTGCCACTCCGGAGGAGTTTGCCATTGGCTTTGTCCGCGATCTTGACCTTCCCAATCCGCAGGCGACCGCCATGACCATCAGCAACCAAGTCCGGCAACAACTCGAAGAATTTGCGGGTGTGGCATTGCACCCGTTATTCTCAAGCACGCAACTGGCCCCTGCTCCAAGCGCGCCTCCGCAGACCGAAGCATCTCGAGACCCATCCATGACTCCCGCTGTTACCAATGTTGAGACCCCAGAAAACCGAGCCAATGGAGCTACTGTCACCGCGACGAAGGATGCGCTTGTCAATGACAGTCTACTGAACCCGGATGACGCTTATAGGTGTCTGATCAACCTCAATATCAACCTACAAAATAAGCTCTACACCGACAAGTTTGAATGGTCTCTACTTCATCCTCCCGGCATGGCCGAGGAGTTTGCAAAGATCACTTGCGCCGATCTGCATCTGGGAGGTGAATGGGTCAGCGCCATCTCACACGGCATCTATGAGGCGGCTTTGAAGCTCAAGAAGGAAGTTTGTGAAAGTGGCGGCCTCATGAGTGGGATCAATGGCTACGGCAACGAGATCGACAATCAAGCAGCAAACGGGGTTGAGGCTGGTTGGCGTTATGACCCCGAGACTTTGGGTGATGAATGGGAGCCCAAGGTCGAAACCTTGTCAAAGGAAGAGATCGAAAGACGAGAAGGTGACCGCGAGCGACAGATCAGACGCCTCCGACGAGAAACTGCCCGTTTCTCTTCCACTGCTGGTATTACGCCGGATGCTTCTCGACAAAGCAGCGGTTACTTTGAGGTTGACAGTGAAACACCCTTGGGGCGAGGCGAGCGAAACAAGCGAAAGCGACGGTTCCGCAGTCTCAGTCCGTCGGGTAGAGGAGGCACGCCCGGTGGTCGTGGCACTCCAGACACAGGCTCTGGTGCTGGATACGGCGGCGGTGGTGGCACGCTTTCTGAATGGTACGTGGCTCGTATTTGTCAACAATAAAATCCACCGCTAATTTTCGGTTTACAGGGAACGGCAAAACTGGAGGTGCAACAACTGTATGGTATGGGGCACAGCTGTTTGGGCAGTGCGAGATGGGCCCGACGGTCCACGGGTAAGTTGAACTTCATGAAAACGATTGAAAGCAGGGATTGACTTGATTTCTTTAGACTCTCTGCCACAACTGCGGCTTCCTTTACGAGCGAGACAAGATTACCCCGGAATGGTCAAAAGATCTCCATCGCCATGACGTTCCTGTCGGCCGTTATAACTAGGCGTTGGCAGTCACACAGGTTCAGCATATGAGCGACCATGGTTTTCTACTTCATGCGTTCTAGGTTTTTCACAGGTCATCTCTAGGCCGTCTCCTCTAGCCTACATTCACCCCTCTTACTCACACATTCAAGGCCGGGACTCTTTGTTTTGTTATGAAGTCTGATATAGATCTGGCACCACACATATCAACTCGAATTCTCCGGGCTTCTTTACTGCCATCATTTTCCTTTCTGGGATTTGAAACCTGCGTCTAACACTCGTGCTTTGCCTAATTCTTCCTCTTGGGATCTTATAAAAAGGCAAGGAAACTTAAGTGTCAAAGGTGCAGTGGGTATAAACGGTGATTTAGAGATGGCCTGCCAGGGTAATTGTGTATCAGTCGAGAGCATACCCCTCTATTGGGATTGTGCTTTTTCTCATTCTTGTTGGCGCTTAACAAGATAAAGTGCTTAGACAACCCTACATGTTGACTGGGTTACTTTATGTCCTGTTTCTTCTCTGCTTCTTGTGCTTTTACAGGGTATCATTCATGGGTGGGCGTGGAGATGGTGCTTTTTTTCCTCACTTAATGTATGAATATGACTGGGCTGGTTATAATGCTCGTTGCTTGTTCTATCAATACTATCACACTTTAGAATCACTCGGCCAAGTACTTGACATAGAAAAGTCGGAGCTATCCCATGGGAGGGTATAGAAATCGTGGTTCTTTCAATCAGCTGCTCAGGTGGAGCTAATCACTCGGTCTAGATAGCAAATACGAGCAATTTCCAAGGATTCGTGTACTTTTATATCTCAGATACTGGACTTTGGTACTAACATGATTGATAAATATTCTTATAAAGTAAAAGGACGATGCTGTTGCCACTGTCACATATCCCCCGCCAAAGCATCTTGCGGGCATATTACAACATACAGAAACTAGGATAAACCCCTCTCTCTATGAAACAGGATATTCATACGGCATCGCTCAACAAGCCAAAAGGCTCACAGGATAAAAGAAACAAGTGAGAGAGACAGAAAACGATGAGAGGTCATTAATCATCTGAGCACTAATATCATTCCAATATGATCTTCCAATATGCTCAGCGGCGACGCTTTGCCGGCGGTGCTCTGGCCGGAGGTTCCTGTATCCAGATGGGTCAGTGAGGTTTCTAACTCGGGGATGGAAAGGTACATACCGACGCTGCACGCCGTTTCTCACCGACTGGGACAGGCGGCGAGTAGGCAAAAGCCCGAGGGGGTTGCGTTCTCCCAGTACAGATGGTGTTGTTCTCGCCATCAATTTTAACGCCGGACTTGATGCCAATTTGGATTGGGCGCGTGCGCCCTAGGTCATCGGTCAGCCCGCCCGCTCGCTTCAGGGCGGCGATGATGATGGCGGCTGTATCGCCGATTTTGGTAGTGCGGATTTGCTGAGAGGATGTGGCGGTTGCAGATGACGCCGAGTCATCTGAGACAGTGCCCGGGCATGGTGCAGTGTCTCTCGGAGAACTAGCTGATGGCAGGATCACGGTGTTGTTGTTGCCGAAGACATCGATGGAGGAATCGATGGTGATGGTGATTGGAACAACGGGGTCATCCCAGCCGGGCTCATCCATGATCGTAGGGCTTGCAGCCATGATCAAGCTTCTGCGTGGGAGATCTGATGAGTATGGAGGAGGGGCGGCTGCAGAAGTAGAAGTGCGGTTTGCACGAGACTCTGCGAGCTTTTGTATTTGATGACGTAGTGAATCCATAGGAGGGCGCATCTTGAAAAATACAAAAGGTTTATCTCGGTATCCAAGTAGCAATTAGAGGGGGTGTGGATGTGGATGGTTTAATTCAGGAGTAGAGGCAGGGAGCAATATTTATAGTGGGAAAGCCCAGATTAGTTGCGTGCACAATCAGGCATTGACAACAATCGTAGACCAATCATAAGAGCAGGTTGGGTTGTCAATAGAATGGTCTATTGAATGAGTTCAATCGGAATCGATTGTTCTTTCGGGTCTCAATAGTGTCACGTGACCCTATTGTTCTATTGACCCAATCATTCATTCACTTTGTTCACTGATTCCCTTCTGCACGTTCCCTGGCTCATCTATTTGCCACTGGCCTGTGCCCCAGAAGGAGGTCAGGTGCCATCAGTCCGTCGATCCAGGGTTCGTAGAGCCCATCCTCGCCAGGACTGGGTGGGTTGGTTCCCAAGCGAGGCAAATCTTCTTCTTCAGCGAAATGGTCTTGACTGATATCTGGTGTATCTTCTGACCGGAACAAGTGCGGTCAGGTTTCTGAGGCTGTAGACCTGTCGACGGGGTGAGAAGGATCCTTACTGGGACTGTCGACCGGTTCAGCGGGATTTCCTGGGTAGGGTGGGCCAGGGTAGTATGGTCCGCCAGGATGGAGTGATTGCATTGTCTGCCCAGAGATTAGCACGAACAGGAGTCGGCACGTATTCAACTCAATGATACCGGTGTTTCTGTCGCGCTTGACAGCCAAACCGTTACGGGTTACTGACTTCGCGAAATTCGTCCCCTTCCACTTCCACCTCGCGATCACGGATTCGACGCATCAATGCGAGGAAGTTGCTTTGCTGGAACTTTTCACTTTGCTCATGACGAACACTATCGAGGAGTTGACCGGCCGTCTGGGCGAGAGCATCCGCATCACGTGTGTGGGTGAGTGGACCTTGCTTGTCGGTCTGCTCAATGGTGTCGGATCCAATTCGAAGCTCCCCATGAACAGGTTCGGTCGTCTCAACCTGATTTGTATCATGCAAATGCTGCTCAACCTCAGACGTAGTCTCAGCTCCCTGAAGCTCCATATCTGTGCGGGCCTGCTCAAATGCCGCCTCAAAAGCAGATTCATCAAACTGCTCCTTGGATGCGGAGTGTTCTGCATGTGCTTGCTGTGGGACTTGGTGTGCGTTCATCGGAGAATTATACATCGGGTAGCTGGGAGCAAAAGTAGGTTGAAAGGCACGATTTGTCGCTGGCTGGTTTTGCATATGATGCATAGGTGTCCGCAGCTGGTGTTGGCTCATAAATTCATTCTGCCATCCTGAATGGGCTGGCGCGACATTCGGTCTTTGTAGTTGCGGTGCTGATGGTCCGGAGATATGTAGATTCTGAAAGTCTGATGCCCAGCTACTACTCGTGTTGGGGGAAGCATGAACCGGTGCTGGTGCACCGAAATGAGGTGGATGCTGTAGATCTGGCAGCGCTGGTCCTCCGAGGTTGGCTTCGAATGCGGCGAACTCCGGGTCTAGTATTCCATCTCGTGGGCTTTGTGATCGGAATCCCTGCAGATAAGAATGTTAGTCTGGAAGGGATCACAAGTACGATCTCACGACTGACCTGAGCTGGCGACTGCCTGGAAGTCAATCGATCCTGTTGAAGAGTCCGGTCGACCGACGCATGCTTCTGGAAGTTCTGGAGCGCGTTGGACGGACCACACAGTGCGTCACTCATGGTGCGCAAAAGCCAAAAATGTCAATATGCAATAGGGAATATCAGACGGAAGCAAAGACAAAAGGGGCTTAAATAACTATATGCGAAGGCAGGAGAGTATGCAAAGGACAGGAATCGCGGAGTAGCGTGGGGTTACCGATAGACCGAGGCCAAAGGCACGTGCCCAGAACGTGACCCTGCTGAGTCATGGCGATAAGTAAGATAAGCAAAGCGGCCAGATTGTTTGGTGAGTTGTGCCTTGTCCAAGCTCCCCTCGTCACTTGCTTCTGCTATTGTTCTTAACTTTCCCCACGGGGTATTCCACAAAATGGTACGCATCCCTCAATGCCTTTTTGGTTTTATGCTGACTCCTCATCTCCAGGCGGCCGCTCAAGTTATTTCGAATTCGGGTCACGAAGAGATGATTGTACGTACGCGATGCTACTCGGGGGAGCGTTCAATTGGCGTCTCTTGCGCTTCCCTGCTTCCAATGCAGCTTGACTGACGATTTTGTCTCCGACTGCAGCACGATGCCGGCTTGGATTACTACGGCCGTAGGTTGGCTACCTGCTCATCTGATAAAACAATTAAGATCTTCGAGATTGAGGGGGAATCACACCGCTTGGTGGAGACCCTGAAGGGGTAAGCGTGTCTCGCGCCTCCATGGAGAGGGCCGCTTGTTGAATTAGGTGGAATCGCTAACCCGGAATCTTATCCGTACAGCCATGAGGGCGCTGTGTGGTGTGTCGCATGGGTGAGTTGGGACAACTTCGAACTCGATTATATTGTACGGTGCAATTTGACTGACCGTGGCAATGGCTTCATAGGCGCATCCCAAATTCGGCACAATCCTGGCCTCCTCATCGTACGACGGCAAGGTTCTGATCTGGCGCGAACAGCCCCAGAATGCGACCTCCCCTGCCGGGGCCAGCACATGGACTAAGGTCTTTGATTTCTCTCTCCACACTGCTTCGGTCAACATGGTATCTTGGGCTCCTCACGAGTCTGGGTGTCTACTCGCCTGTGCTTCCTCCGACGGCCATGTCAGTGTTCTTGAGTTCCGCGACAACAACTGGACCCACCAGACCTTCCACGCGCACGGCATGGGTGTGAACTCCATCAGCTGGGCTCCTGCTGCTTTCGCCGGTAGCTTGATTAGCTCCAACCCGGGACCCGGCCAACAGAGACGCTTCGTGACTGGTGGGAGCGACAACCTAGTCAAGATCTGGGACTACAAGTAGGTCCTCCGTGTCGGTGGCTACGGGGAGTTATGCGTGCTAACTTCCATCTCTGCAGTGCCGAGTCTAAGACTTACAATCTCACTCAGACCCTGGAGGGCCACTCGGACTGGGTCCGTGACGTGGCCTGGTCGCCAAGCATTCTATCCAAGTCGTATATTGCCTCAGCTTCGCAAGACAAGACCGTTCGGATCTGGACCTCCGATGCTTCCAACCCGGGCCAGTGGTCCAGCCAAACGCTCGAGTTCGACACCGTTCTCTGGCGTGTCAGCTGGAGTCTCAGCGGCAACATTCTCGCTGTCAGCGGTGGCGACAACAAGGTCAGCTTGTGGAAGGAAAACCTCAAGGGCCAGTGGGAGAAGGTCAAGGACATCGAAGAATAGAGACAAGAATTGGTTTTGGTTTTTCTGTCATTAATTTCCTTTTGCATCGCATAATTGTCGAGATTCACCTATTCGCTATGAAGTTCGCCTAGGTGCGAAACCAACATCTGCCCTAAGATCACCGGTCCCCGATGAGATAGCACTCAGAGCCGTATCAATCGAATGCTCTTATCACACATCCCAGAAGATGAATGGTCCTCGACCACTGGTGTCTTTAAGGTCCAGCCATCTCCCCAGCATGATACCGCCACCGGGGACAAGCACACCTTCGTATCCATGAACCCAGTTGTCGTCCTCGTTGAAGGCCCAGTCCTCGTCCTCGTCCACCTGCTCGCAGATGCAAAAACATACGCGAGTCCAGCCTGTGAGTCCACCGTACGGAAAGGCAATAGACTCGGTAAAGCCAAACAGCGGGTTTGCAGCCTCGCTGCCGCCGTGAGTCTTCTGCGTACCTTTAAAGTACGCGACGCACTCTGCACCTTCATATCGGGGTATGATACGGTTGCATTCATCTGGCCATATTGCCTCTGAGACGGTTTCGATTTCCAAGGACTGATGGGTGTCAGTTTAAATGCCCTAGACGTACTTAGACGTATGTTCCGTACCATGACATCAACTTGATGCATATGATCCTCAAGATCAGCGCAAGACTCACGCCGGGAGAATTCCTCGATCGTTTCTGGCAATGGATGAAAGCATGCTGTACACAAGCAAAGTCAGACAGAGGGATATCAAGGCGTAGGACCGAGCTTACACCAGAGTCCAAGCCAAGAAGTGCTGAGACTCGATCTATTGGCACCATGTATATTCCGTGCTTTGGGCTTGTGGTACTCAGGGAGCTGTGAGAATACCTCGCTGAAGCATGTACTTTCTTGGGAATTTACCAAATGGTTCTGCCAGAAGCTGCGGATATGCAACAAATTGCTGAGGTCAAGCGCCTCGTGGTTGATAAACGGACCAGTGATATCCTCCTGGAAAGAATATACTTTGCTGATATCGTAACCTGATCGACCACAAGCTTGGGTTACCGTCGGGTCCAGGGAAAGGGGCGTCAGGCACTAATAGATATATGATGATTAGTAGATTCATTCTTTCTCCGTGTTTGGGCACCAGAAGACGGACAAGTTGAACTGCGCAGAATATATCCGACGGCGTATTTCTTCTCGGGTGGCTCAGGAACTCCACCTCTGTCATAAGCTCTCGGATCTTCCCATATGTCTTAGAGATGTCGATTTCAACCGGCAGAGTAATTGATTCCTTAACCATTGTTTGAATGACTTCGAGCCAGATCTTCTGCTGTGGGTTCTCTGCGTGTGTGAAATCTAGCTTCCTTGGAAGCACGATAGCGCGAGACTGATATTCTGGCTTCAGTTCACTCGAGGTTCGGTCCCCTGGCAGGTCGTATTTCTCTTTGAACCGAGTCCGCCAGATACTTGAATCCGGGGCCATCACTCGCTCGTTCATCTCCTTGCAAGTTTGGCTCAGAGTGGTCACATCGCGGTCTGTCGCCATGAGGGATGCGATGCGTTGGAGAATCTGGCGTTCAATGATAAGAATAAACATCTCACGGTCACGAGTTCTGAGGGGCATCTCACTTCGTTTGGAAGTTTTAGTAGAGGGCCAGGGTAAACAACTGCATGCTCCGGCTCTGGAGCGCCAGCCTGATCACTTTGCTTTGTCGCCATTCGTCTGGTATACAGGTCCAAGGGAATTAAACCCAGTATGTGCTGGCAGGGCAGGAAGTCGTAAAGGTGTCACTAGAAGTTAGGGCTTGCGGTTTGCGTCTGCTCTTCTGACCTGCTCGTTCCTCCCCAGCAATCCAGTGTCATTGTATAGACAGCCTAATGGGGGTTGTCTTGATTCAATTAAGATTGGCAAAATTGTCACTTTCAAATTACTCGTTATGAGTCATTCCATATGCTCAATACCAAAGCTCATTTTGCGCACCTGGGAATCTTTCTGCACTGCTGTTCTGCATATTTCCAGTATCTACCTTAAGCGATATCCCGGATGATACTGAAGCCCTGAAAGGATATCATTTTGTATAGTAATCTATATGGAATGTCAAGTCGGATTCCGTGGGTCGGGGAAATTCCAGCTTAGGCTCCTGATTCTTATTGACGCGCAGCCAAGCAAGTCTGCGGCAAGGATATATCTTGTCTAGGATTGCTGGGAGATGTGTCGTCGCCGAAGGCTCTCATCCACACCCCATCCATCTGCCAACAAGCCTTTAACTTCCTCCAAGCCAAGGCCACTCATCTCCGGGTAAATTGCTCGCACGGCCACCCATCCAAATGCGCACACCACGGCATAAGCGAAAAAGGTCCACGTTGGGGATAGCCACTCCATCATCGGCAAGAAGGTAAGTCCGACGATGAAGTTTGATCCCCAGTTCGTCGCAGTGGCGAGGCCTGATCCCAAAGAGCGCACGTTCAGAGGGAACAACTCCGACTGCTGCCATGGCACGTTGCCAAGTCCGAAAGCGTAGGCTGCAGTGTACACAGTCAAACAAAATAGAATAAGCAGAGGGTAGAGTGCGCTCCGGCTGTCGGCACTATCTTGATGAGGCTTGGGGGAGTGAAGGTCCAAAGAGATATCCGACAAAGAGAATGCGATGGCACAAAGGCCCAATGCGAGTATCATAACGGGTATCGAATACAGTAGAATCTGCCGTCGTCCAATTCTATCAATTAGCCAAAATGCAAGGAGAGTGAAGAGAAAATTCGTCACTGCGACCGTTAGAGATGTCAACGTCGGCGAAGAGAACGAAAGCGCTGTGAAGATGATCCCTGAGAAGTACATGAGGCTGTTAAATCCACATAGCTGCTGAAAGCCTTGAAGCATCATGGCTATTGTCAAGGCCCTCCTGTTGCCGCCATCATGGAAGAGGTCATGGGCGCGCTGGGTGGCATCATGTAGCCAATGTGCCTTTGTGCCCGGAGCTTTGCTCTGGTCCGTTTCTAAGGCCTCCTGGATGATTTCGCCTCTGATATTGCGCATGACCCGAGCCACGATGCGGTCACGTTCCGAACAACCTGAATAGATCCGAGCCAGGACGTTCACGGCACGGATTTCGAAGCCGGCCTGCACCAGCCATCGAGGGGACTCTGGCAGGATGATAAGAGCAGCAAACTGTAAAAATGCCGGGGCCACCCCGAGGCCCACAATCCAACGCCAGCCGCCGGCAGTCTCGGAAAATAGCCAACCAACGACGTATGCGACAACCTGACCCCCGGTTATCAGCAGGCACATGATCGTAACGAGCCTTCCTCTTGCATGCGATGGAGCGACCTCCGAAATATATCTAAGAGTAATCATCCTGCATTAGTCCCATCTTTAATTCGGTTCGTTGATGGCAAGATGGACTTACAATGGAGTCACGGCACTAGCGCTCCCAACCGCCAGACCGACAATACTGCGTCCTATTATCATACCCCATACCTGACTGGTGGAGGCCTGTATTAATGCACCCAGAGCAAACAAAACATCAGCAGCGAGGATGACAGGTCGTCGACCGCACTTGTCTGCCAGGATTCCGGTGAAGGGACTTGCCACCAGCGCAAACAAGCTAGTAGAGGATGTAATAAGGCTTTCATCGAGGGTTCTCAGCGGTCGATTGGAGAGATCCGAGCCAATGGTCACGAGAGTGGAGGATATAACACCGGTGCTGCGATTTCGAAGTTGTCAGCCTCAACTACTACTGCGTACGTCATAAGTGAAGGAGAGGTTGCGCACTCGTAGCCAAACAGAAGTCCGCTAATACCCGCCGAGAATGTCAAAATCCATATAAACCAGCCGGGGTAGTTCAGCTCGGAAGCTAGAACTTCGTCATCATAGTCCGGTGAGGTGTCGGCCGACGCAAGTAAAGGGGCATGGGGGTCGGAATGCCCCGACTCCTCTCTCGGGGTCATGTCTTGGAGCTCTAGGTCGTGAGTGTCATGAGCTGTACTCCCATCGATTGACATGAGAAGGTTAAAGGTTGAAGGTTGAAAGGAGGATGATCTGGGGCTCGATAAAGTCGATAGGCGGCACGGGACCCACTCGGTGGATACCAAATATACGAAATCTACAAGCACCTCTTGGAAAGTACACTCTTCAATTGCTCTCATTGCTCTAATCCTCCCCTTAATGACGAGCCACAACGCCGGCCTCATCAGCTTGCGCACTAATCATCTTCTTGTAGGCCTTCACGTCACCGTCAAACTTGTGGACGGTTCCCTTGTCACAGACCCAGAGACTGGTGCAGACATTTTGAAGCATCGTAACGTCGTGAGACACCATCACCACACCTCCTTCGAATCTTTGCAAAGCCTCGGAAAGAGCATCCATACCCTCGATATCCAAATGGTTAGAAGGTTCGTCAAGAACCAGGATGTGAGGGTTAGTCAAAGACAGGCATGCGAATGCCACACGAGATTTTTGACCTCCAGACAGGAACTCCATCTTCTGGAGACCAGTCGTACCGGTGATACCAAACCTGAACGAGTTAAAATGTCTTAGTATCTTCTGTTATTTCAATGTCAGGTCTGAGAAGGACTTACGCGCCCAGATGTCTGCGGTACTCCTCGTCGCTCTTGCCAGGATAAGTCTTCGCCATAAAGCTGACGGCACTGGTGGTCATGTCCAAAGCATCCACATGGTGCTGGGCAAAGAATCCAATGCGCAGCCTCGAGTGGGCTGAAATCAGACCCTTTGTTGGCTGCAGTTGATTGGTAAGAAGTTTCAAAACCGTGGTTTTACCAGCACCGTTAGGTCCAACAATGCCAATACGCGAGTCCAGCTGGACATCCAAGTCAACATCCTTCAGAAGAGGCCTGTCCGGTGTGTAGCCGAAGGAGACCTCCGACATTTGAACGATAGGGGGCGAAAGCTTCTCGACTTCAGGGAACTGGAAGTGCACGACGTATTCGCTTTCCGGAGCTTCAAGAGCCGGCATGCGCTCAAGCTTCTTGATTCTCGATTGGGCTTCAGAGGACTTGGCGGCATTGTATCGGAATTTATCAATAAAGGCTGAATGGCGACTGTTAAAGCTCTAGCCAGCAAGCAATGGAGGGCAAATGACAAACCTTTGAGATGGGCTCTCTCTGCCATCTGTTTCTCATACTCGCGCTTGGCCATTTTCCTCCGCTCTTCCTTGGTTGCATAGAACGATTCTACAGTGTGTCAGTGGATAACGGAGGAATATATACCCGAGACGGAACTTACCAAAGTTAGCTCCCTTGTAGTAGTCCAATCTCTCGGAGTGTTGGTGAACGATATCAGTGGCAACTTCATTCAAGAATGCACGGTCGTGGGAGACCACAAGAACGGTACTGGGGTAACCCTGGAGGTAATTGGACAAGAAGGTGATAGAGGGAACGTCCAACATGTTCGACGGTTCTTTGTGAAGTCAGCCAACCGGCCCGCTAGAACAGGCAGTAAATATCGCTTACCGTCAAGAAGAAGGAGATCAGGTTCGCAGAACAGAGCTCGAGCCAAAGCCAGACGCATTCGCCAACCCCCAGAAAAGGTTCTGGTCGCAAATTGCTGTCTCTCTTGGGAGAAACCAAGACCGGCCAGAATGCTGGCTGCGCGAGATTCAGCCTTGTCAGATTCCATCTCAGAGAGCTTGGAGTAGATATCACTCAAGGTAATATCCAGGCCTTCCCTTTCGTGATCCAATCTGGCAGCATCTTTGGATGTGTCCGCCAGTGCTGAACGTTCCTTTTCGATAGCAGCCAGCTGTTTCGAGATTTTCTGCGAGAGTTTTATTAGCTAGGTTTGGGGCACTCTCTCTCCCAAGAAACTCACATCTTGTTCTCCGAGAAGATGCTTTCGCCACACATCGGCATCCAAGACCGCTTGAAGCGCCGGAGTATCATCACCCGTGATCTAATGAACAGACCCCGTCAGTTACATATCGGTATCTACGTTAACAGCTTCAACATACCTCCTGTTCGACGTGTAGAATAGAAATGTGGTGGGGAACGGGAACCTCTCTGCGACTCAGGGCCCGCAAGAGAGTACTCTTACCGATACCGTTCTGACCCACAAGACCGTAACGACGACCATAGGCGAGGGTCAACGCAGCATCTGTCAAGATGCGCTGGCCTCCAATAGTAATGTCGATGTTGTCCAACTTGATGTCCTTGCTCTTGGACTGAGATTCCGATCCAAGCTGCAGGGGGTTGACGGCCATAAAGAACTCCTCGTAGCTCATTGTCTCGTCTGGCTGGTTGAGCAGGCGGGAGGCCTCGTATGTAACCGTCTTCATCTGCTTCTTCTCCTGCTTGGCCCGAATCTTGCGCTCGGCCTTTTCAAGCTTCTTCTTGTCCACGCGCGACTCGACCTTTCTGGCATTTGCTGACTCCAGGTCCACATTGTTTCCTGTCAAGCCCAGGGTAGAAGACATGTTCCGCTGAGCACCGACATTGATAGCCTGGTCAAGCTTCTTGGCCTTGAAAGGCATTTGCATCCTCTCTGCGTCGATTCCATTGGAAGAGCTGAGCCCTGTAATGAATTTTGCGACTAGATTGCCGATTGCGTCGCGATTCTGAGAGCTGAAGTCCCCCGAGGCGGAAACCAAAAGCTCCGTCACATTTTCAGCCGCTTCGGATAGGGGCGAAGGGGCATTGGCGTCTTCGACATAGAGGTTTGAGGCATGGGTCAGGTAGCCCTGTCTACTGTGAGCTTTTAAGAAGACACGGCTGTTTCGCAATGTGGACTTACCACCGAGTATTCTGAGATAACCCGGTCCAGGCCCGGAATCTGTGACTGGAGTTCGGCCTCCATGATGCTCCCTACTCCAGTGGGATGCGCAAGAGCCGCAAGGTAGAGATGTCTGCTTAATGAGATTATTCGTCATCCGAGTACTTTTGACCGCACACCTCGGAGGGGCGCCATTTTCGGTGCCTTATCGATAAGGTCACATGACTAGTCAGTCATGTTGCGTTTCTCTACAACTTCACCATCTAAAATCTACATCTTGTCCTTGGTCCGGTCAACTCAATTTAGCATGATCTGCTTTTTTGGAGTGAACCGTACCTGCCGCTGAAATGGTGAGTGTAGGTGAATTTAAAATCACAATGGAGCGTTTACATTGCTGCAAGAAAACAAGCATAAGATAACCCGCCCGTTACACAGCCAAGAGACAACCGAATAGAGTTACCCCGATGTCCGAGTTGTTGCATGGCATTGATGGTTTTTTATTGGAGCTCGGTATCGATCAACCGATTTTGCTCGTGAGTGTGCTGGGTCATATATAGTATCATCCTGCTAAGGATCACCCGAAACTTCTGACTCAATTGTCTGCAAACCTGGAGACCGCCTTGTGATGCTTTTGGAGACATTTTAGTCGCAGCTTCGGAATACGATGAGCTGTGGTGGCTCTTTATTTCAGCATTCTTTATTAGAACAACTGCTTCCAAACGCAAGATAGCTTGGAGCGATTTGGTTGCCTCTTCTCACTGGCTAAGTAGACTCTTGCTGAGCAGTTTGTAACGTGTCGAGGAACTTCAAGGAACGGTTCTTTTGGGAGCATGTAGGAGCATTTTTATAGAACAAGGCCCTCGACAAATTAATACCGGCTTCCTTCGTTTGAAGGAACGCCTATGGCCTTGTAGCTTCAAATATACTCTGTTGATAGGTATTTGCGGAACCACCGCAATCATGATCCAAGCCTCTCAAAGGCTTGGCTGAATCCCATCAACCACTAACAACCATAGCCTCAGCCCGTGATCATGCCGCTGTTTGTTGGTTTTGAACTTCAAATATTGTTCCTTAAAATAATAATCATAATAGTAAGGCAATCTTGTTATATGGAAGACCAACAATTGCCCAAAGTGATTCGGTACTAGAGGATTTTGAACTATCCTATACGGTGCAGGGAATATTTCAATGCTATCTGCAGTAAACTCTGGACGAGACCGACAGAACGGATATCGACAGCCCCTGGTCGATGCTTTATAGGCTGATAGCTATAGACAAAGATAGACATCTCACAAGGATCAACGATTTAGAAGATGCATTGCTTCAATTTCTCCACAAAAGTTGGAGCCCAAAGCCAAGTACAGTCAAAGGCGGGAAGTTTCGAGTTCAAATTTGGGATTCCCATACAATTGACATGCGGAGGGAGCAGACAACAATAACAAGTTTGTCTACTTAGTTAGTTCTAGTTAGTTGTTAACTAGTTAACTAACTATCCCTGCCAGATCTGATGTATAAAATGGGCGCTTCTAGTGACCTTCCCAAGTGGATGATAGGCTGTGCCGATCACTCAGGCAGTGACAGGGTTGGTGTTTTCGGTGTCCGGCCGTAATGATCGGCCCTGAGTGTCTGGTCCAGGGCAACCACGAGCTCTGGCAACAATTTTTCAAATTACACTTCCAAGCCTTTCCCGTCAATACACGGTAATTGGCTTGAGATAGGGACCCATCTGAGTATGTACAGCCGGACGGGACAAAACTGGCAGCGGAGGCCGAACGTGGTTCGTGTTACCTGTTTCAATTGCAAAGTGGAGTGGGTATGACGATATGGATCGGGTCTCCATCGAACCTGTCCATATTTCTGGTTAGTGCAAAGGGGAAATAATAAATGGCGAACCTCCGAGCTAGGAAAGATCAACATGGGAGGGCTGGAAACGAGTGGATGCGATGGAGTTTGGAGTTGCGGTTGAAAGCCTTCCCCCACGGACCGGGGTCGGTGTGTTTAGCATGTCCGGTTGGATTTGAGGACAGGGACGGATTGGACATGCATTGTTTCAGAAGTTAGCAGCTGCAACGAAGGAAACTAAAAAAGGGCCCTCTGCCTCGGGAACGGCGTTCATCCAACCAGGTGGACACAGATCGGTCGCACTAGGCCCCTGTGATCGCACGACTAGACGTGATTCCAGCCAGCCGAGACGAGATATGTGGGGAATTCTGGAATCGCATGGCTTTTTCCTGCTTTTTCCCCCTTGGTCCCACGTCCACTTTGGACGGACTTCTCCGTAAGCCTGAAGCGACATTAGTTCCGGTCTGGACACGAGCAGTGACGCCAAAAAAGCTGCAATGTGAGCCGCAAGGGGGGCCGCAAAGTGGGCCGCCTGCATTTGCTCTTAAGATGTCCCTATTTCGTTATCGACTGGAGTCAGGAGAGTGGAGGGTTGGGGTGTTGATAGGCGTAAACAACTCAAGATCTCGAGATCGAGATTCATAAACAAAGTCGACCACACAAAACATAACTAGAACATCAAACAACAAACAACAAACAACAAACACAAATAGTTCAAGGAACAAGGAGGTATTGACACCCTGCAGACAAATATTGACAATATTGATCTGCTCCTAGCGTAAACTACCCAATTGCCCTAGGTAGGAGCTGAATCTTAGCGTTAAATCCCCGATTGTTGTTGTTGACCTCCACATCTCCTCGTCATTGTCTTTTTCCCTCCAACGGCCCTCACAGGCCAAACTCCAAACTTCCCCTCTTTCTCTCCGAACGACCAACCTTCCTTTCCTTAATCGCGGTTATCGACCATCTCCCTCCTTTTTACACCTAACCAAATGGGATGTCACTCGCAAAGTCTCGAGACCCTGCGGAGCTGAGCTGGAGGGTGCTTGCCACTCTTCTCAGCGTCCTCTGAGGATGGATCACATATCAACAGTAAGACTCGCTCCAACCCGTCGCTATTGTACCCCACTCAATTAACTCGTTTCAGCTCTGCGCGTTGAGCACTGTTGGCATCGCGACCAGCGGTCTTGCCCTCGGTCGCGTCGAAAGAACCGAGCCGAGCATATTTCGGCGGAAAACGTTACCATACGATTCTCTCCCACCTTCACAACCTGCACCAGTCGATGTGCGGCCAAAGACCTCTCGATCGGTCTGTCCCAGCCAAGCGGGGGTAGAGGACCTCCCCAGGGATACTGCGAACCATGGAACTGGCTCGCGCACCGGCCAATGCCAGGGTTCTGATCTCCGGAGGACATCCCTATCCTTCAGTGCGACCAGGCTTCGTCGTCGCGGCCAAACATTGACCAACCCGCCCTTGCGAATTCCAGAGGATGGACCGGTGAATCCATCGACGGAATCGCACTCGCGACGGCCGTCTACGAGTTGGCTGCGACGGCTATCCACGGTTTCCTTTCAGACCGAAAGCCAGTCCACCAACAGCCCGGTGACCCCTTCCTTCAATGGATCTTCAAGTCCGATACTCCCACGCCCGTCCAGCCAGCGTAGAGCCTCGAACAAACTCGTGAAACGCTCGTCTTCCCAACATTCGAATGCCCATCCCCTCTTTACCAACACCTCTGCGCGCCCCACCTCCGCTTTGCGCAGGCCAGCCACCAGCTATCAAAGGTCGGAGACAATGCGAATGCAATCTCCTTTGACCACCGCTTTCGAGCCCAGTTTCTCAGGGCCTCTTCTTCACCCCCCGACAGCCGAGGAATTTGAAGTAGACTCAAACCATGTTTGGCAGCCGTATTTGCTCCCAAAGTCTGAGACGCTTCCAGAAAGGTTGGCTCGAAAGCTTTCCACTGCAGGAACTCCACGAGTCCAGAGTGTGCGACGGATCACTTCCGATCAAGATGCACTTCCGGCATTGGTTCTAGCAACCACAATAATAAATAAGACCCCGACACCTTCACCCGACTCGTCCATGTCCACCACTCCAGTCCAATTCCGTGACCCGTTCCAGGCGAACACCGCTCTCCCACCCGTACCGCCGGTGCAGAAACCTGTTCACAAGCATTCATATTCCCTCAACGATGTTGAACCGAATAGGATCATTGTAAATACAGTGACAGGCTCCGGCACCCCGCTGCTAGGGCGACCACGAGGTGGTTCTTTGAAGCGGGTCAAGGGAAGGACCTTCTCAATTCCTCGATCAGAGCTCTTGAGGCAGGAGTATGTAATTCCCGGCTCTCCTCCACTGCCACAACGGAGAAATATCACCGATCCCGCTGCATTCCACCGACCAGCCATCTCTTCTGAATTAGCGCCTTCCAATTTTGCTCCTCGGTCGGTGTCTCAAGATTACAACGTTGGCTTGCGTGGACGCCGCCCGTTGACCTCTGATGCTGTTGCCCTGTCTACATGGCAGCACGCATGTCGCGCGGATGGCTATACGTATTCCTCTCTCCGCCGACACCAAAAGAGACACTCGGTTGCAGCGTCCGACCCACCCTCCACTGTCATCGGCTCCGATGTCACACGAGTCTTCACAACGAGTGATGAATATGAAACTGACATGATGACTGACTACTGGGACTCCGTCCGCACTCGTGAGACAAGTGGCAGCGGGCTCAAGGGACTGCGCATCGAGACTATGTTCGACAAGGCAGGGACGCGTCTGTCAAATGAGGAAGTGACGACCTTGGAAGAACTACTCCCGCGCGGCTCCTTTGCGTCATGTTCTGAAAACGACCCTTCCTTGTTCCCGGCGTCTCTCCTCGTCTCTCCTGTGGCACCTTCCCGTATGAACAACCATACATCTGTCCTGTCGGAGGAAGATGAAGAAACTCGCAGCATGATCGGGGCATTACCTGGTGAGGCTGAAGACCCTTCACGCCAAACACCCCTCGCTATTTCTTTATCAAGCCCCTTGGCAGGACAGGACCGGCACACTTCCTCTCCCAACCTTCCTCCTCGCTCTCCGGTCGAAGGGTCCCATCAAAGCCAGAAAATGAACATCTTTGACTGGTCCGAACAGTCCCGAACGGAGCGTGACGTCGCTGATTCCGAGGTGCGGCCAAGGACGGTGCATGGGAAGCAGAATGCTTTCAACAGAGGGAGCCGTGCAGCTTGTCGTAAAGTGCCTTCCGCCATCCATCTTCGGAGTCAAAGCGTGCCTGTGGCGAGAGAACTTCCCATCAGCGACACGCGCCAGAGTTCTGGCAAATTCGGTACGTGGGGCCTTGGCAGTAAAGGTGTGAGCGAGGATTGGGATAGTGATTTCGACTTTGACGCCGAGGAGACAAGTATCAGTCAGAATGCCAAACCTACCTCGGAAGCTGCTGCCTCTCAGAGGATGACGGTTCCCAAGGCCATCCTTGAGCGACAGGCGAGCCTTCGGGGTCAATTCGGTCAGGTACAAGAACTGACGCTGCTGGTCCAAGAGCTGAAGCGCCTTCGCCATCAGGCAAGCATCTTGGATCTCGTGGGCGGACCATCGAGTGAGCTTTGGAAAGAAGCCCAGGGGATTGTCAACCTTGCGACCATCGACGACGACGAAGAGCGCCGCTCACCCCCGGGGTCACCTTCGTCTCTCACGTTCAGCTTTGACGACTCGGATGAAGAGGGATTGGATGCTTCATCCAAGAGAAACAGTGAAGTTTCTTGGCACGATGCTCAGCAACGACAAAATCAGCTGCCCTCCCCGCCATTCACTCAGCCGAAAGGAGAAAGGGAGAGCTCATGGCAAAGTGGCTCACAGCTGGAGAGTCAACTGTACAGTCCGTCGCTCAGGCAGCTTTCCAAACCCTCGACAAACTCAAAATCCGTTATCGATATCCTCCGATCTGATAGACGTCCCGAGACCTCGGCCTTGTCTGAGCTTACACCAGCTCCACGCACTCAGAAGCTGCCTTTTGACACGCAATCTCTCCGAGATCTGGTGGTTCGGGCCGGAGTGGTCACTCGTGCTTTAAAAGAGGTAATCCGGAAGGCAGAAGGCGTGGACCCGAGCTCGCAGGATGTGTTCCCTTCTGATCCGCCATTCCGGCGAATCTTCGATCAACCCTCACATGACGACCTTGCGAGCTTGGAGGCGACCCTCGCCGGAGTACATTAATGGACGACTTGTCTCTTGTGTCTGGTGGCTGCACCTGGCCATATACTATCGTTCCAAGGTTGAAAGGAGAACCTGTATTAATCTTTTCTCCGCAAGGACTCCTCTTGGTCTTGAATCTTCGATGCTACGTTTCCTTTCTCGATGCCTCCATCTTTCTCTGTGCTCTTTGCAGCAAACGACTATTTCTTTCCCGGTCCAGCGTCAGCAAAAGCCTTTTTACCCCTCTGTACAACTTTCTCCTCATGTACATTGCCCTGCCCTACCCTTTCCTTCCCTACTACGTGCGAAAATGCACGCCCTAATCTGTACGAGCGCTCCAGGAGGTTCATGTCTACATTTTTCCCTCCCCTTCTATTTTGACTACAGCGTCACGCTCCCTTTTCTTTCGTCTATGTTGCATATTTGCGCGGCTCATATTTCCCTAATTGCGCTGTAATAATCAAGGGGGGCTCCCGGTCGATGATGATCTGCACCATGATGATGTTTGAGAACGAAGACCGAAAATATGAAGAGCAATGAGGTCCAATGTCATGCATATTTCTTGTTTCCTGGGCTTCGGTTCGGTGACTGGATCAATTCTCCAGAATGACTCTGTTCATTCCGATTCGAAAATATAGAAAATGCATTGTGCTATGATACACACTCAGGCGTTTTGTATAGGTGTAAACACTTCGCTAAAGCAAACCGAGGGGTATCAAAAGGAAAGAACGCTCAGACCATATAAGGGGCGAGGTATTCGTCAACGGCATCATCGAATCTGCCGGAAAGGATATGCTACTCCATTGATTCGTCAACAGTGTGGGCTTGTGCCGTCATCACGTAGTTTGTTGCGAAGTTGCTTCTGGCCCGGAGTCTGGGACCATAGAGGTAGAAGAGGACAGGGAGAGGGGTCAATAGAGCTGCCACACATCCGAGCAGTGTGCTGGCCCAGTTGACACCTAGTGTATCAAACTATAGATGGATATCAGTATTGGATTCACTATGCATATAAAAAAGACTCCACGTACCATGTAGGTGGCGAAAAGAGGGAACCCTGCTCCAGCCAAGGAACGTAGAATACTGTTCGCTGCCAGCGCAGATGCGGCACTAGAGGGAAGCTTTGTTAGTGCCCATTCGTGTAGGAACGTCGACGACTAGGCAGAATCACGACACTCACAAGAGGAGATAGGCATCAACGATGTAGTTGAAAGCTTGCATGAAAATACACAAAAGACCGAATCCGATCAGTACACCAGAGAGCGTCGGCACAATCCAGTGAATGTCGGCTGTGAAGCCGGACCAACCAAACCAGAATAAACCGCCCGAGAAAGCTACACTGCCGACAATTGCTGGCGGTAGGCGCCACTCGGGGATGGGAATACCGTTGTTTGCGTCCAGTTTTCTGTTGTACCAGGGCTGGGTGAGAATGATGAAGATTCCTCCGATGAATTCACCGATGATGAGGCCCAGGTAGGGGAGACCGCCGATGCCTTTCTCAAACCCATGGATCCTCTGGAAAACAATCGGATATGCTGTCAAGAAGAGATACAGCAGACCATAGAGGAATGCCATGTATATACTGAGAGATAGCACAATCGGTTCGGTGAAGAGGATCTTGAACGGCCGACTGAAATTCTTTGAAAGCAACTCTCGGAGGTCCACCTCGATCTCCTCCTGTTTTGCATGGATTCCCCAGTTTTTGGTGCGTCGTCGAAGTTCTGCAGCTTTCTCGACAAGGACCACGGGTGGGTAGGTCTCATGCAGGAAGAAAAAGTTGGCCACCAAGGCTGAGGCACCCATGATCCCAGTGAGATATTCGGTCCAGCGCCAGCCTAGAGAGCTTTGCACAATGAAACCGCCGACTGTGGAGGCGAAGAGCGGACCCGTGAAGACGGTCATGGCAAAAAGTGTTATGGCAAGGCCACGAATACGATTATTGAACATATCGGAGAAGACGGCGGCCACAACGGCAATAGGGCAGGCCCCGAAAAAGCCTCCAAAAAAGCGACATATCATAACGGTCTGAAGATCCTTGGCCGTTGCCACGGCAAACTCGAACACGGTGAAGCCGAACATCGATATAAGAATTGGTAGACGTCGGCCATATAATTCGGAAAAGGGAGCCCAAAGACAAGGCCCTACGGCAAAGCCCGATACGTATAGGGACAGGCCCAGAGTCCCAACCTCATTGGATACGTGGAACTCCGAGGATATGACGGAGATTGCGGAGGAGTATATGCTGCTGGTGAAAGTGGCGTTGAATGTTGTATATGAAAGCATCACTGCTATTGCAATCTTCCTCCTCAAGGCCCAATTCTGGGGATGCAATGGGTCGTCTGGTCCCGCAAACTCCACCACGTATTCTTCTTTTTCGGGTAAAGGAGGAGGGTAGGGCTTCCCGGCGCCAAATTCCGGTAAAGGCTTCTCAGAGAACTGTGGGTTTAGGGCGGCGCCCACAGTTGCATTATGTTGACTGCGCTGGGTTGCGATTCGACTAAGTGCAGTTGGATGGCGTTCGAGTATAGATCCGCGTTGGGAAAGGGAAACCGCTGTCTGGACTCGAGACATGTACTCTATTGCCTCTTGAGATGAGACAAAGGATGTAGAGGTTTCCGACTGGTATTCTGATAGGGTAGCGCTGCTATCGATGCTTTCGCTTGCCCCGCGGTTAGGCTCGCCTTTCTCCAAGTCTCTTGAGGCCATTTCCATAAAGGTCCGATATTTGCAAGGTCTGCAAGTTCCTTGGGGCGAAAAGAAAGATATATAAGGGGAAGGGGAGAAGGATGGGCAGGCGGGTATGGATAGATATCTAATTCATTTTACGGCACCTCACCCTTCTCGCCTTCGCATGGACTCGGCATCTCTTGTTGATTTTAGCACTTGGCCACCAAAAGCGGCAATCAAAAGACACGAAGGTGCGGATTGCATCGGCCAACTGCCTGGGCCCTCGTTTCCCCTGCTCGGCCAGTGGATCTCGGGCTTGGGCTCCGGCAACCTTGAACGGATGGGAATATGTTCAATGCCAGTGTTCTTTTGTCTCATTGCTTTGTTCGATCCGTATAGATCGGGGGGGTCCTTTCGGATCTCATACTCGCAGAGACTCAAATTCAAGGACCAGGAATACGGTCTATTTCTCGGTCAGCCGAAGGCATTGCAATTGCTCGGGGCTCCCCAACGGGCATTGGAGTATCGGGATATAAAATTGATAACGGTCCCACTGATCATGGAAAATTTCCCAGCGAATGGGCCTTATCAGAGCTCTGTCGAGGCTATTGTCGGCTTGCGCGACGCCGAGCTCGGTTATTCAAGGCGTTGACGTCACCTGGCCCTAGGCTCGATAAAATCTTTTAGTAGTCTAGGACTACCTAGTTAGTGATAGACCAGGTGAAATGGCAGATTTGTGTTATCAAAACCATCTGAGGTCTGCAACACTAGGAGATCAGAGCTTAATGAGGTTGGAAGTAGGAAGGTGATCGACATATATATTGTGCGCGGCTAGTTCCAGATTTTAGATTCCCGACTCCGCCCAGTATAAGCGTATGTTGGTTGTGGCCTGCCAAATCGACTTTTGACTGCATTTTGGACTCTAAGTACCTAGATACCTGACCATTCCCCCCTAGTGCTGCTTTTCGAGCAGAGCTACAGCGCAGCAGAGTGCCCTGCGTCTACATACCATCATCTACTTAGGGAAAGCCAGGTCTCACAATAGAACACAGTAAGCGAGGAAGGCCCAGATACAAAATTGCACCGGTTCAAATGTCAAGAGCCACGATGGATTGAAAGAAGTGGCAAGGCAAGTGCTGGATTCTAAATTCTTTCTGCTAAGTTTTATGCGGGAAGCTACTTGCAGAAGGCAAGAACGTGCACATCACCATCGAAAACAGGGACGATGCCCCGAAGATTATCCGGGTGTGACTCTCTATAATTCCCCGTAAAATGTGTAGGTCTGAAGTACATATGAAATTAGACGAAACAAGATAAAATGACGAGGGGTTCCGGCGTCTTAGGTTAAGGGAGAGGGAAGCCGAAGGGTGACAGCAGGCGATCTCAAGTCAAAATAGAAGCACTCTTAAGCCCCCTATGGCCCTTACAGACCGATGATACATGAAATAACACAGTATATACTAGTGTCTGTGTATGTATTAGGTGCTCTCATCTCCGGTTCAGGGGCAGCGGATCTATGATTGGGCCGCTGGTAGCGGGTTCCTGACGCTAATGCTTTGTGCGCCCCATCATAGGTCTCATACGCGCCTTGCAGGCTACATCTCTGCTAACTTCTACGAGAGTTAGGTCGCGACTAAGAGAGGGAGTAGGATCATGATGCAGAAGCAAGACAAAAAAAATAATTAATTTAAACATATACTCATGCAATCATACGAACACGTAAACACATAATACATAACATAAACACGGAGCTTTCAGGGGTGGAAAGTGCGGAGATTCAACCAAAACAATACACGAGATACGGCAGATACGATAGATACGACAGATACGCCATAGCCGTAATCTACGGGGGCCAGAACTCACTCCCTTTCTCCTCTCTTTCCTTCTCATCAACATACCTCCAACCCTCGTTCACTCCCTTTGGCTTCTGGCCGCCACTCTTTTACTTTTCGGTGGACTCTTCGTCCCCGTTCACTCTTTTATCCCTTGGCTTAAATGACTTCCTGCTTCTAATCTCAGAGGCTTTTGCCCAGACTTGGTCGACCGTCGACTAGTTCACATTCCGTTCCTTCAACCTTTAAATCTACCGCACGCGGTGGAACCTCCCCCAAACCATGCCTCACCATCATGCCGACATGGTGATGAGGCATAACCCCGTCCGACGGGACGTCGTCCCTTCACACCGATTACCATTCCTCGTCTCCACCCCTTCTCAGAATCTCGACATGCCTTCTCTGGTAGCAAGAGCCCCTGCCTCATCAGAAACGGGTGAAAAGCCCACCAGCTCGATGACCACCACGGTGTTGCCCGTCGTGCTAGGTGCTGGGTATGTTGGGAGCATTCAACCCTGCACAGTGCCTACAAACAAATTCGGCTAACCCTCAGCTAGTGTGCCCATCTTGTGTGCCATCATTGTCCTGATTTTCCTCCACCGAAGACACGTGAAGAAGCTTCTGCGAGAGGATGCGGATGACAAGCACAAGTCTCTCGACTTTGGCATGGACATTGTGGATCCCCCAGGAGGACGCAAGAAGAAGGGCATGCCAAACGGATTGCCTCAGATGATGGAACCCAGTCATAGCAAGGGCATGTCTCTGGATGTGCATCCCTACCTGCTTCCTCCGGGTCTCCACCGTTCCAGGGACTCGCTGCACTCCCTCTCTCGGTCAATCGATGATGACAAGTATCTCCCAGCTGCTTTTGTAACAAACGATAACGGATCTGTTCGATCTTTCCCGAGGGGCCGGGATGATGCATCGAGCTTCACTGGGTCAACGAGCCGATTCGGAACCGCAGATGAACCAAACTCGGGTCTTTTGCGGAATGCCCAACGGATGTCCCGCTCGTCTCCGATCTATCACAGCCCTTCGAACGATTCTATTCCGCAGCTGCCGCCTCCGACCCACCAGGACTATCTCGGACCACTACCTGGCTTAACCCCGAGTCCCTCGGAACATGATGAGCATGAATTGGCGATTGGCAGCGCGACCACCAATGCCAAGAGCAATGAACGGGCTGCTTCGTCGGAACTGCAGTTCAATCTGAACTCGGAGCATGGTCTTCATTTCGAAGATGAATCCCCCCCTAACGGCACTGGCAATGGCGACACAAACGATGAAGAGCGCCTCAACTTTCCGTTCCCGGAGCCTGAGTCATCCCGTAAGGAGAGTTATCAAGAGCCCGAACAAATCCAAAGCTCCACGATGCAGCTCCCCCGGATTTCACTACCGGCAAGCGATGTGACTAGCAGCGATTACGGGGACGAGCGCAAGTCGGAGCTGATGATACCCGCGGTGAATGTGCACGGTATCGATGATATTGTGCACGATGTCAGTCACGAAAACAAATTGCCTCACCTGCCAGAGGAGCCCTCGGATCAGGATCTCGGTTATGATACCCGCCGTGATACCCGCCGGTTGACCCTCGGGGTGCGCCCGCTGCCTCCAGAGGATCCGGCGGACAACCCGGAGCAGCGTGCCAACCGAATTCGGTCTTTCTACAAGGAGTACTTCGATGAAAGCAAGCGCGAGACAACGTACTATGAAGACTATGGCTCCGATTTCTATGATGGAGGCTACGTCTATGATCCCGCCACCGGTGATTATTACGATGCGGCCCCTCCTGTTCCGTTTGCTGAACCCGTGGGCCGTCGCGCCATGACCCCTCCACCTCGCGCTCCTCCGCGCTTCCAGGGGTCCGCCCGTCATATGGCGTCCAACTCGGCCGGCTTCAACGGCTTCGAGCCGGGTCCGCGCGCATTCTCCTCTGCGTCTGGCCGACTCCCTGGGCCCCGAGGCCCTCGGAAGCCGTTGCCCCCTCCCTCTCCGCTTCAGATCCTTCCTACTCCTCACATGCTGAAAGACGACTCCATCATGATGGCGGCTGATTTCGCACCCAGCAAGAACTTCAGGGCTCAACGTGAAGGTCGTCCAGAGACTCCCACGGGTGGCATGCAGCCCTTCAGCCCGGGTCTCCGAGCTCATACCCCTCTGGCGTCGGCATTTGATGAGCTTGCTGCAATCCCCAGCGCGTAAGTATCCTTCATTCTTTTATTTTTATTTTTATTTTTATTTCTGGGTTTGATCCGTACTGACCTGATTCCCAGCCATGCCTTGCGGAAATCTGGTACGTACACCAGTCTGGACTTCGCCCCGCCGCCCCGCTTCAAGAACAGCGACACGGGCAGTGACGCTGGTAGCATCCGCAGTAATCGGACCGGTATCTCGAACACCCACATGAACAACATTCGTATGGGTAACTACCGCATCAGCCGACTGCCGGCGGATACGGTGGGCACCAAGGATGATTTAGTGTCCAGTCTGCGCCCGAAGTGGGATATGAGCAGATAAAGCATCTGTGCGCACCTTTCACTGTCACGACTCTGTTGTTTTGAGGCTTTTGAACCTTTGATGACCTGCGTTTTTCTCATGGTAGTCTGGTGCTTTTGAATCTAGGGGACCCTGTTTTTCTCTCCCATCCGGATCAGATTCACTTTTTTGTCTACAGATTTTTCCTTTTTCTTTTTCTTTTCTTTTTTTTTTACTTCTATTCTGGAATATCTGCTACGGCGTATATAGATGATGGCTGGATCTTCATTGTCCCCCCATGGTTTTGGAATTTTATTTTCTCCTGCTCCGGGCGCTTGCTCGTGGGGCTGTATATATGCATTGAATGCTCAGGTCGGACCTTAGGGTGGTCGGTTCTACTCAGGCTTGGCTTTCTCCGTTATTGTCTATCTCTACAGTGTAGATGAAGTTGCTCGTTACCATGGGATAAGAAACCGGCTCCTAGGTTCTAGGCCGTGTTTTCGTAGCGATGGCGCTAAAGACTCCACCGGTAGACCTGGAAGGCTAGGTAAAACGGGGAACCTCATGGGGAACATCCCCCATCCGCCCATTTGCCCATCATATAGGCATCTAGAGGCTCATCATGACATATTGTGAAGATGGAATAATAAATAAGAAACCGGACCACAAGGGGATTGTGTGCAACCTACTAAAAACGGTCGGACCCATTTCCTATTGCGTCGAAGGGTACCGGGGAATCTCGCCCGGGGCCCAAACAGCTTCGGTCCGGTACTGGTGGCAAGTGAGTATACTGTGTGCATCATCGGGAAGAAGCGATCATGCAAAAAACTTAGATAGGTGTGAGAGAGGGAGAGAAGGTATGGATTCTACTTCCGGAGTATGACACGAGTTGAAATGGAGACTCCTATTTTTAGTATAGTATTGTTTAGACGATTGTCACGTAAGGGCTCAGGTCGCATGGCCGCATCTAGGGATATGCTCTAGAAGCATAAACAAAGATAGGTATAGTAAATACATAGACCAGTCTGCAAGCATAAAGTGGTAATGTAATGCAAGCGGACACTAGAGAAGTGAGCAAAAAGAGAAAGACGGGATCGTAAATGAACTCCACTTTCCTGCCCGGTTTCCCTCTTCACTTACCTCTCTTTCTCTCTCATCCACACAACGGAGAAGTCACCCATGGCTCCCGACTAGTTTCGGCCTGTGTTTTGTGACATTCTGGATTTCTTCTTTTCTTCTCTTCCATTCTGGTCATTTTTCTGAACCGCTGTTTTCCGCTCTTGCTCCCCCTCCAATCCAACCCCCTGAACTTGCCGGCTCTGACCCCAATCTCCGTATTCTTCTCTCCTTACGTGTTTCGAACCGTCACTCGTTCTTCGGTCTTCCAACTTCTTTTGATCATCGTTGTTCTCATTGTGTGCCTAGCGACCCGTCAACCTATCAATCTATCGACATCGACCCATCCCCCCTCCCCCCCGAACTCGTGGAGTGCGAAAGTGTCTGATCCAATTGTCCCACCGACTTTCGAGTGGCCGGGATCTCTTATCCCCCACGACCACGCGCTGAACGTCTGCGATAGTCACTGCAAGTCTCGCAATCGCCATGTCGGCATCCCAAGCTGCGGCTGCAGCCAAATCGACTCCGCTCGAGCAACCCACTACTAGCATCACCTCCACTTCTAGCTCGGAGGCCCCGACGACCACAACCGACTCGACTTCGACCGCGTCTTCTGAAACTCCCACCAGTGTCGGCAGTACCAGTACTACCAGCAGCACTACCAGCACTACCAGCACTACCAGTGCTACCAGTACTACCAGTACTACCAGTGCTTCCACAGCCGAGACCACGTCGTCCACACCACCCACGACTTCTACCACCTCGACCGAAGCCACCACCACTTCGAGAACTAGCAAGCCAACCGAGATCGTCACGACTTCCGCGAGCACCAACGGTCAGACAACCGTTTATGTGACTGCCACCGAAACCAACACCAATCCCACCGCCACCAGTGCCTCAGCGACGAGCTCGTCTTCTGCAACCGACGCGGCTGCATTGTCGGCCACTGCTGCCTCCTCTAGCCATGGCCTATCCCCTGGTGGCACCATTGCCGTTGCGGTCGTGGTTCCTGTCGTTTCAGTGGCGCTGATTGTTCTGGCTGCCATCTTCTTCTGGCGCAAGCGGAAGGCGAAGAAGGCCGGCGAGGAAGAGCGCCGAAAGGAAGTAGAAGAATATGGCTTCAATCCGAACAACGACCCGACTCTGCCCGGTATGGGAGGCAGCGTGGCCCCGAAGGATGATAGTGTATCCGGCTACCGTGGCTGGGGGACGACCTCTGCTGCTCGCAAGGCTTCGACCAACCTGTCCAGTGGCATGGGAATGGCCATGTCAGATGGCACTGGCGCCTATCACCACCAAACGACCCCCAGTGAAGGCACCGTCCAGTATTCGGACGGTGCTCGTCCGGACTCGGGTGAAGTTGAGCCCATTGGCGTCCTGGGTGCGGCTCCCGTGGCCGCCAACAACCGCAATGGCGATATTCATCGTGGCGCCTCGAATGCGTCGTCGGCCTACTCGGCCGCCAACCGATCCGACGCGTCGGAAGAGAGCCATATGTCTGCTGCGCACCCGTCCGGAGGTTACTACGGGGAGAACCCGTACTACGGTGACATGACTACTCACGGAGCATATGGCGACGATGCCTACCAGCCAGTGATCCGGGATGTCCAGGCGCGCCGCAACACGCGCATTGAAAACCCGGGCGTCTACCCGCGGCAAGGGAATGCGGGCATTGCCCAGAATTTCTAGACGGCCTCACTGTCGATGAACTGACTCCCAAAAAGTTTCGGCCCTCTCCCGATCTCGGACCATCTTTTCCTTCTTTATGACCATCGCCGCTTTCACTCCTTCTATATTGGGCCTCATTTCTGGGTAATCTCTCGGCCCGATTGCCTCCTGTTTCATATTCCCGGCGTGATGGACATTCGCTTCGCCATGTGTTTATTGATATGTACTTCCTACCCCCTCCCCCTTTTTTCCCCGTCTTATTTTACCCCATAATCGGCCTGTCGGGTTATTTTCTTCTTGTTTCTGGTTTCTCGTGTTTATTGATCTGGTTTGATATATCCCGCGCATTTGATTCCACCATACCCGTTGTTGAATTGGCCCACATCTATGTACATTGGGCACGCCGTGCTCGGAATGGATGCTAGGGTGAGGGTGCTCTCTTTTTCTTTACTTTCTGTTTCTATATAGGGAACTTGCAATGAACTGGAGTTTCATACAGCGACAGCAGACTGGTCTCGGAAGGCTTTATGGCTAGGTAAAGTAAGGTAGACACCGTAAGGCTATAACTGGAGACTTAGGGCCAACTGTCGGATCTGAGAGGGCCATGACCAAGTCACGTGGTCAACCGCCCGAAACGTGCGCGCGCTGTTCGCAGTGATTGGCGTAATAGAGCTCCCCACTTCCGGCTTAACTTGAACTTCGACTTCCCACGCCTTGTCCTCGTTGGCCCACGGTCTTCGACTAAAGCGACTAAAAGGTACATGGTACCTTTGGGGCGTTTACCCTGTTTATTCCTCCCCGCCATCTAGAACTGAGCTGAGTGAGAAAGCAGCACTTGGTGAGCTCTAATCTACCTTGCTCTTCTTACTCCTGCCACCACTACTTCTCTATTTCCTCCGCGTTTGACGGGATGCGCAAATCGAACGAGTGAAAACCCGTTGCACATCCTGTCGTACACCTGGTGACACAGTGTCTGTCCCACTATCATCATTCTCCACCCCATTGCGCAGACGAGCCCCTCCCCCTCGTCTCGAGATTCTTGGAGGTGTTCTCGACTTTCTCTTTCCTGCGTCTCGGGTCCTCTGCTTTCTTTCAGAGTTTTGAATCTCACCAATTCGCACCGACAAGAGCCCGTACCCCAACGGGAGACCCCTGGACCTGAGAGTCCGCAAAGATGTGAGCAGCGGCCCCTTGCAGCTTAACCTTTAACGGAATCTCACCTCCTGCAGGAAGTTCGGAAAGCAGATTCAGCGCAGGCAGCTTGATCTCCCCGAATACGCGGCTAGCTTCGTCAATTACAAGGCATTGAAGAAGGTAGGAACCTACTGCTCATACCAGTGACTAGAGCAGACTTAGCTAACGGTATCCTGCAGCTCATCAAGCAGCTCAGTGCCACGCCTAATATCCCTGCTCAGAGAACTGCGGAAGAAATTGCCCAATATGGTGCCTTGGATCCTCAAGCTGCACTGCGCGCGAATAAGGAAGTCTTCTTCTTTCGACTGGTGAGCTTCAGATTGTGCCCCAACCCCCGCAGGCAGGGTTAACCAGAGACTGAACAGGAGCGAGAAATTGAGAAAGTGAACGCGTTCTATCTCCAGAAGGAGTCGGAGGTATATCTTACGCGGAGCATACCATTGAATGATCTCACTGACACATGCACATTTAGTTCTCGCTTCGGCTGAAAACGCTGGTCGACAAGAAGCGTGTAGTTCAGTCTCGAACCATGTCGAACTCCAAGACCCCGTCCAACTTCGTGTCACTATTCGAGGGCTTCCAGCAATTTGACGGTGACCTGAACAAGTTGCAGCAATTCGTCGAAATCAATGAAACGGCCATGTCTAAAATCCTGAAGAAATGGGATAAAACGTCCAAGTCCAGGATGAAGGAGCTCTATCTACATCGAGCAGTCGAAGTTCAGCCCTGCTTCAACCGCGAAGTGCTCCGTGATTTGTCAGACCGAGCAACGACGGCTCGGTTAGAACTGGAGGCATGGGCAGAGGGCGAGAACCTGCAGTTTGATACGTCGCGGCCATTGGAGCGCGCAGCAGCACCTGGCTTTGGCGCGGAGGAGGAAGAGCTGGATCTCCAGATCTTGCAGTCCGCTTCTGCGGGCAACCTACAGACCCTGCGTGAATGGATGGCGAGGCTCGCTTCCTTTGCAGATGCCCGTGATCGAGCAACACGAACATTTCTAACTGCAATCAACGGGTTCTCCGATGACGTTCTAGCCCTTCTGTTGGAAAGTGGTCTGATTGACATTCATGCGGAAGATGATATCAATGAACGAAATTGTCTCCATGAAGCTGCTATCTCTGGCCGTGACTTCGTCTTCAAGGCTGGCCTCGCGGCTGCCGTGGATATCTCTCGGTCTGATGTTTATGGTCGGATACCTCTGCACTACGCCTGTATGCACGGCCGAGAAGCCATGGTAAAGGAGCTACTGGCTGTGGGCCCGCAGACGGTCGATGTGATGGACCACGACAACTTCACTCCCTTAATACACAGCATTGTCAAGGGTCAACTCGCATGTGCCGAACAAGTACTGTGCAGAAATGCGCGCATCGATCCGGCCTCAGAATCAGACCACATTCCGCTGAATCTGGCCTGTCAGCATGGATCTCTCCCCATTGTGAAGATGCTCCTCGAGCGAAAAGCAAAATTACTACCCGACGCCGAGGGCCTTTACCCTCAGCACATGGTGGCGCGAGCATCGCAGTCGCCGGAACTGCTATTGCTGTTGAAACAGCACGGTGCCGATCTCGACCAAAAAGACAAACTGTATCAATGGACACCACTGTTTCATGCGGCAAGTGAAGGCTGTGTACCGTGTCTGCGCACGCTCCTTGAGCTGGGTGTCGATGCGAAGGTTGCAGACGAAAAGGGTCTCTCTGCCATGTACTACGCAGCGTGGGAAGGACATTTGGAATGCATGCTTCTACTTTGGACGCAGCCCTCCAATGATCGACCTCCGCAGCGGCCACTCGATGTCTTGAATGGCATGCAATTCCAACAACCTGACTTGATGGACGAAGAATCCACAAGGCGAGGTAGTTCTACCGAGATGGATATCGGCGATGGCATTCCAGATCTTTCTCTACCCCCGCCAATCATCCCTCTACGACGCTACGGCCACAACTTCCTAGACAAGAAGGTTTTCGTTCAACTGTTGTTCGACCAAGGGAATTTGGGCTCGATCGCCTTCGATCAAGCTGGACGCCACCCTGCTGCCCGGCTCACCATCTCTTCGAAGCTGTCGGACCTGATTCCGCGCACAATTGTTCTACCAATCCAAGACGACTCTCGGACAATATCGTTCCATGTAGATAACCTGGACACGTTTGCCGTGGATTTTGAGATCTTCCCAACCTTCGGCTCTAAAGTGATCGCGAAGAGTGTTGCTTTACCGGTGATCTTCCGTGCCGAAAATTCCAGCACAGGGTCCTGCTGCCTACCTCTCTTTGATCCTCGCCTCCGGGCCATTGGCCAATTGCGCTTCAACATCCAGGTTATCAAGCCGTATCATGGCGACCCGTTAGAAATCACACATTTCGCGACCTACTGGAAAGCAACGAGTGCTCTTGACTCGGAACACAATGGCCTGGTTACCGGGTCCAGCTTGTCGGGTGACTATGTGCAGCTCTTCGTGCAGCTGACACGAGATCGGGTGCCAGTGCTTTACCCTCAATTTATGATCGACCACCACGGTATTGATATTCCGGTCTGCCAATTGTCATATGCCCAATTCCAGACGATTGGCGCAGAACGAGTTGTCAATCGACAAGAGATCCTGGAATTCCTGGAGACACAAGCAGCCAATGACATGCCACAGACCCATCGACTTCTGGCGCAATCGTTCATGTCTTTGCGGGAGGTTCTGCGACGGATCCCCATCGACCTCAATATCAATCTCTCCGTTCTCTACCCATCTAGTGCCGAGGAGAAGGCCCTTGACTTGACTTCCTTGGCCGACGTCAACAGCTTCGCCGACGCGATTTTGACTGATGTCTTCGACCACGCCCGCGTGGCTCGAGAAAAGAACCAGGACTTTATGAGGTCGGTTGTCTTCACATCTTACAACGCCAATATTTGCTCCGCCTTGAACTGGAAGCAACCCAACTGTAAGTTCTCCCGGTACATCGTGACGGGACTCATCCACTGACCGCCCGTTTAGACCCGGTTCTTCTCTGCAACGATTTAGGACAGATTCGGGATCTTGCTCGCAATGTGGACTCTCTCCCTCATGTGCACAGTAGTGGACGAGCATCAATGTCGATCAAGGAGTCTGCACGGATCGCTCAGAGTAACAACTTCATGGGCATGATTTGCCGGTCGAGTCTTCTCGTATGTTCATATACTTTTTCCTTGCGTCTCCTTTGAATTATCCTTTGCTAACCAGCTTTATCTAGAACGTTGTCCCTGCACTCGTGGAGACTATCAAGGAGCTTGGCCTTGTTTTGGTGGCAGACACATCGGACGAACCCGGCCAGCAGCCCGACCACGGCAATGGCCTGTCCGCAGCCACCATGGGCATGGCCGATTGGGCATACCGGATGCCTAACGGCGTTAACGGCGTTATGAAAGCCAACGGCGTGCTGAGATTCAACGATATGATCGATATGTGATCGCAACTTCCCCTCTGCTTTAACACGTCTTATACGTTACATCTCTTTCCTTCTCTTCTTATTTTTCTCCCCTGAGACGAAGACCACGAAATTTAGTAGCTTATGCCGTTGACACTTACGATTTTACTTTGAGGAGCCAACTGCATGGGGCGGATCTGTTTTCCAGCGAGTTGCAATCTCCGAAAACCTGGTCTTTGGCACTTGCAGTTTTCCGGTCTCATGTTGGCGCTGTTGGCGCTAGGATAGGTGATTCCTTCTGGCTCTGGCTCTGGGAAGTGTATCATATCTCTAGATTGAGTGGGGAGGGCACTGATGGTGCCGGATTAGATTCTATATGGCTAATGTACAATTTCCCCAGACAACCGTACGATCTTCGCTATGCTATAGAAACAACGCTACTCTTCATACTCAGGGGTTCTTGGGCTTTCGCTTGCCGATGTCCCAACCCCAGCGTCGCAGAGTCTTCACAACCTTGGGGGTCACAGCCGCCGTCATTGGGACACGAATGAAGATGAAGCTCTTGTGGATAGCGTAGGCAAGCGCCAACTGTGCCCAAATACCTAGAAAAGTAGATTAGAAAGGGTGCACATAGTACACAAGCAAATAGACATACTGGCTTCTTCCTGGCTCCGCTCTTCTGCACGGGCGAGACTGGTCTGCGTATCCTCACCCTGGGGCTTCGACTCTGTCTTGGGTAACACCGAGTGGAAAGCGTCCTTGACCGATTGCACCACCACATGCTCAAAGTGGCCAATCCGGTCGACGCCCAGCAGGCGAACAGCGAGGAAGCAGAACGGGAAGTCCAATGCCGAGAGACCAAAATACACGCCGAGGGCTGCCCAGCCGTATTCGCGGGAGAGTTTGCGAAGTCGCTGTGATAGCGAGTTCCCCTCTTTCTTGGGTTGTGACGAACTGTTCGAGGATCCCGAATTGTAGCGCCGGTTCAGTCGTCGTTTGGGGAGTTGGATCGATCGCAAGCCCGGTCGAGACCGCGCTACCGGTCGGCCAACATAGTTTGCCGTCGTTAAGGATCGTTGGGTGGTTTTGAATGCTGCTTGGCGGCGAAGGAGAGGTAGGCTAGAGTGAATGGACCCTGTTGGCAATGGGATGTGTGTAGCTCTAAGTGTAGATCCTTGCAGGAGCTCAGCCGGCGAGATCCAGCGCGAAAGAAGCGAGGGCCGGAGAGGCATGTTGTTGGGGAATACTGATAGGATCGAGGGCTGATTGAAATTGAAACGCGACGTGTAGACGTGTAGTGGAAGAAACAAGTGTGAAGCCGAAGGATTCTTTATCGGGCAATCTTTCCCGGCATTTTCGGGCGCCGCGGTCCGATCTGACATGCGCCGGACTTAAAATAGGACCAGGGCGACTATTTGTTGAAGTACTAGCTCTTTTTCTTTGCTTTTTGAATTTATTTCTTATACTTCAATATTACTGTTCTTTTTTTTTCTTTCGCACTTGCATAGTATCGGTCTCCCAAAAAGTAAACAACCATAGCTCATACTTAGGGGCTATACGGATGATGAATCCAAAGAGAACTAGTTATAACTAACTAGTTAGACTTAGTTACAAGTATCCAATTGAAGTAGTTAACTAAGACCACACATCACTTTAGCTATGTGCATATAACTAGGTAACTAGACAGACGCAATGTACTTAAGATCATTTCTAGTGCTACATTATAGATTTAGTTCCTCCCCAAGTACAACAGGATTGAACACAAATTGCTTTGCCTAAGCTATTCTCTATTCTAGCTACAATACCTTCTGTATCATCTGGCGTATTACCGTTGTTTGCTGGGATTTTGGGGATGCTGACTCATCCACCGGCCAAAAACTTCGAGTCGCAGATCGCCGGTCTTCAAATCCCCAAACCCCATCATGTCGCCGCATCTCCCAGGGAAACTGTTCCAGCTTTCCTCATCCCTATGGACTGCTCAATCTATCATTCCCCGTGTTCCCTTGCGATCGTTCGGCATCAAATCCCTTAACGAGCCCAAACCTAGCCGCTTCAATGTCGGCCCCGGCCTGCCCGTCCTCGAGTCGACAGCGACTGCGGCCCTTCGCCGCAAGGCCAATTCACTACCCCTCAGAACCGGAGCCATTGCCACCAAGAAGGGAATGACCGCCGTCTTCGACCCGGAGACGGGCAAGCGCATCCCGTGCACAGTGCTGCAGCTGGACCGCGTGGAGGTCATCTCCCACAAGACTCGTCAAAAACACGGCTACTTCGCCGTCCAGGTCGGATCAGGCTGGAAGCACCCCAGCAACGTGACAAAAGCGCTCCTTGGCCATTTCTCCGCCAACGGAGTCTCGCCCAAACGGCAAATATTCGAGTTTCGCGTCAAGGATGAATCCGGTCTCCTCCCCGTGGGTCAGAGCATCCAGGCCAGTTGGTTCCAGGAGGGCCAGTATGTTGATGCTCGCTCCAACACCAAGGGTAAAGGCTTTGCAGGTGTCATGAAACGTCACGGATTCCACGGTCAGGACCGCAGTCACGGTGTTAGTTTGACGCACCGTTCGCTTGGTTCCTCTGGACCCGGCCAGGGCGGTGGTTCACGTGTTTACCCGGGCAAGAAGATGGCGGGAAACATGGGTAACACACAGAATACGGTCCAGAATTTGAAGATTATCAAGGTGGACTCCGAGACCGGAGTTGTGGTTGTGAGCGGTAGGGCTTTTTTCTCCCCAGCCGTTCTTGCCTGCGATCTTTTGCTAACACCATTGTCAAACTCTAGGTGCTGTCAGTGGCCCTAAGGGATGCACTGTGAGAATTCAGGACGCGATCAAGAAGCCGTGGCCAGAGGTTACGCTGGCAGCCGAGTCCGCAACGGCGTGATTGACGAGGGGACGGCTTGAGGAAAGCATGTACTACTACACCACCATTCGCGCAATATTCTTCACTTGAGCGGCGTTTGTATATGATACAACAAATGATATCCTTCTTTCCTTCGGCCCCGGTCTCCATCATCAACCCGGGAATTTCTGCCATGGGTTTGATATTGCACACAGAGAAAAAAAGATACCGTAAACAATTATCCCCGAACGCCAAATCCCATGCACGGGGGTTCCTACTTGTACATATTTCCACCTTATGGTCTTTACAACGCTCAATCTTGCCGGAAAGGATCGGTATCTTTGTCCAGTAGCTGCACCACTGTTCCATCCTCGGTCTGTAAACTCCATTCCTCGGTGCGGAACTGGAAATCGGTGAACTGTTAGCCAATCTGAATATCTGACAGAACTGACCGCGCCTATGTTGCGGGTATGGAAGCACAAAATGATCCAGGGTGACTTACAAAGCTCATACGGTCCGGTCGGACGCTTCGAAACCTCATCTTGCCCTGGCTCTTGGTGCCTTTCACCCAGAAGGTGATGTCAATGCGACCGTGAAGCTGATTCATCTCACCGCTGATCCATGGAATCTGCTGTGCGAAATAGATCTCATCACCGAGAATCTCACGAGCCCGCGACGACGTCCGCAGTGCGTACAGCGTACTGCTGACCACGCTGGAGGTCGACTTCTGATAGTTGAAGATACCCAGCATTGCAGCCCCGACAACCACCACGAAGATCGGAAGGCTTCGCAGCCAGCGCCGGCTGTTGTTGATTGACGGCAGCTCGCGATCTGCCCGTCGCTCCATCAATGGCCCCGTATTCGGACCTGGGGCGGGAATCATGGTACGGCGTGGAGGGTTGGGACGGACACCCGGGAAGCGAGTGAGCCCGCGCCGGGGAATTGTGCGAGAGAAGAGCATCGTTAGAGTTTGAACGTTGGTGGAGGCAGAAATTGGATGAAGCTGGGGTTTGGAGAGAGAGAGAAAAAGAAACAAACACTGCAAATGGTTCCGCACGTCAGAGTATCATCCGAACTTGTGAACTCGACTTCACTCAACCATAACTACACGTATCATGGACGTACGACTTCGCAAGGCATTTCGCTATCCTGATGATGATTTAGGTGATGAACGGGAGGAGCTCGACGAGGAAGAACAGGAGCGAGTGATTCAGCAGTTGCATCGCCAAAATGAGGCGCGCAACGCCCAGTACAGCGTAAAGTCGCACCCTCGCAATATCTTTATTTTTCTTGACTGAATGCTCAAGCGGTTTAGATGATCTTTACTGGAATCCCATTGTTATCGGCCACCGTCTTTCTGCCCTCGATACTGTCTGCCTCGACTATCGAGGCTTTTCTGTCTCTTCTGGGTATGCTCTCGCTGTTAAGCTCGGCCTATACCATGAGACACGCTCCTCTGTATCCTGATCACAAAGGCAAAAAGCCCCTGTTGGCTGAGGATGAGCGTTTGACCTGGTTTCTCTCTGCTCTGGTGCCCATCAACGGCGCCGTGTGCTTGTTGCTAACGGCCTATTTCTTCATCGGGACGGGTTCATCCTATACGATCCGCCCCGTTCTCTACCTGGTCCCTGGAGGTGGGTTTTTTTCCTCCTATTTCATTCATTCTTTACTCGCTGGGCAGATTTTTTGACCTTACTGTGCTCTATACAGCCATGCTCGCGGCCGTCTTGCTCGCACGAGAAACGATGCTATCGGTTGATCTTTCGGCTCTCAAAGATCTTCAATACGAGTATAAAGGCGCCTGAGTCTTGTTCACGCGGCTTTATGCATTGTGTTGTATCATTATTTGAATCTCATGATAGCGTTATTATCTTAGTACAGTCTCATCCCATTTCAGGATGCTTCTTGTAGGGGTATCATAACAGATCTTGCCAGGTTCTCTTCAAACGCTGCTCAATAAAACAAAAGCGAGAATGGCTTCAGGTTGCCATTGTATCCTGCCACAGGTTCATAAAACTGTTACTCTCCTCCAGAGCAGGGTCCACGGGAATGTCATCGAAGTTGTTCTCGGTGCCATTATATGCCTGCACACCGTCGCCATTCGGTGTCGGTTGCATGCATTCCAGGATAATTTGAGCCTCATACAAAGCCTCGGAGCGTTTGAGGTTTTCCTCATGTTGGACTTTCATCAGTCGTTGCTCGATATCGGAACCAAACATGGTGACCCATCGGGCATTGTTCAAGTTCATGTTGATGAGAGAATCGGTGCTCCGGGGGTCGGCGACTTTTCTGGTATCGTGGCCCACAAACGAGCGCACCGGCTCGTACGGTACCATCGTACGGTCTTTTCGGCACACTGAGCAATTGCATATCTTCCGGCACTTGGGACAGACCCAGTGTGGTCTCTCCAACGCCTGATGAGGCATTATGTTAAACGCACGGAACAGGATGCCGTAGCAGTATTGTGTATTGCACTGCGAGCATGTTGCCAGTTTCCAAGTAGGTTCCGTGTCTTTGCAGTGATGGCATAATGCGCGAGTTTGGCTGATCTTGCGCTTGGGGCGCTGAACTTTTCTGCGCTTTCGGCCTTGCACATAGTCATGGTCGTCGGAATCGGGTGGGGTTTCAGCTCTCGCCTCCTCCTCCTCATCGTCCTCTCGCGATCGGCCGGTCTTGCAATCGGTCCGTGGCCGCAAAAGCAATTGTTCCTGGCAGATCTCGGCGACGGGTTTCCGGCCCAATTGGGCCCGAGCCACAGTGAGCATAGGAAAGCGCGCTCTGGGCATTTGATTTCCGTGATTACTGGCGGACGCATCGCAAGAAATGAGTTGGCGACGCCAGGCTTCGTGCCGCTCAGTCAGGTCTTTCCAAGGAAATTGTTCCACCCAGCCAAGTTTCGAGATACAACCACAGCTCCGGCCCATCACGTAGCAGTCCATGCACACATCATAAGCATCCTCTTCACTCGTCTTGCACCACGGACAAGTGAGGAACCGATTGAAGATGTTACAGCGACAATAGGAGCATGTAACATTGCCGTCAAACTCGACGAACTCGATGTGGTTAGGTGATGATCCCCAAAAGCTTTCCGACAGCATGATGTTGGTGTACAGCTTGAAAAGTCGTCTGAAGTCCGACCAGAGACTTAAAACTTCGGGGTGGTCTGTGATGGGAGCATCTTGTAGCAGCTTTGAATACTTTTCGAGAGTAAAGTAGACGATGGCCTTATTCTTGTACTGCTCGTCGCGACAAACAACTCGAGCTTTGGGTAGTGCTTCACCTAAAGCGAGCTCGAGAGTGTCAACAGTTGTCCTGTTCCAAGCCACCTTGATTGTTCTCGTCCCACGATTCCAGACCTGATGCGCCGCCAAAGGGGGAACGAGGATGAGGTCGCCGGGCTTTTGTTCGACGACGTAGGTCTTGAAAGGAGCTCGTTCCCATGCCCTGAGCTGAGAGAAATGATCCTCGAGGTCAATGTCGTGACCTAAAATCGCTGCCCAATATTCGCCTACCGCGTAGCGATCTTTTGTTTCGGTCATAAACCAAACCGAGGAACCTTGCTGTGTTGCGTGTCCATTTTCAAATGAATCCGCCGATGCCTCCACCATGAGATTATGGCCAAGGCTGGCACACATCTCCTGGTGCGCTGGAGTGTAGGTACCTTCGTGTCCAATGTAGCACATAAGGTTCTGTGCGCGCATGTCGGCGGGGAGACTGCTCATCAAATCACCTGCTCTAGCGATGGGAAGGCCGTTTTCCGTGCGAGGGCATTCGGGTTGACTGGTGAATGAGGACCCGGGGCCAAGGTAGGGTTTGGGAGACTCGTTCAGATAGTAGAGTTCCGGTGCAATCATTTGCTCAAGGGAGCTCTGCCATTCAGCGGGGCAGTCAATATCCTTGAGGTAGAGCCTCTGGATATGCGATTTATCAAAGGTAGACGGGTTGATTTTCCCTGCAAGCGTGGGCATCTTGTTCAAATAATGCCCAATGCTAAAGGGCACGTTTACCCCTTTACCCAAGTCTCGGACATTCTCGACTGGAAGATGCCGTCAGAGGGGTCCCAGGCCACCCGTTAGATTCATGTTGAGAGAAACTGCTTACCCTTCCTTCCGTAGTTCTTTTGTAGCCATTCCGTCGAGAACAACTCTTTGTCCAACCGATCCTTGAATCCTTCAATCACGAGAGGCCGTCCAAGTCTGACCACCCAGTGATGAACGAGGGACGCGAACTCCTCTCGTGCCACCGAATCGATACCATCACACGTAATGCGCCTCGCGAACTCGAAGTTTGCGATTGCTTTGACTGTCTCGTCGACAACGATATCGGGAGGGAACGGCTTAAAGGCCCCGCGCGCATTCAGAAGCATTGCACAGGAAGCCAGGGCGATAGATGGGTAGGTTGGTGGTCACTTTGGAATCGAGCAGGGACTGAAACAAGGCAAAATCTTATGAACCGCAAAGGCCACAGGAAAGAGGTTTCATCGGGCCAAACGAGCAAAAGAACGACGCCGGCGCCGGCGCGGTTGAAGATGTCAAAAGCAGAAGCTACACGCGACGAGTTCCAAAGCTCAGAGGAGTTGACAATCAAGGGAAGTTGACAGTGAAAGAGAGAATCATCGGCGTGTTGTCGTCGGTGGGTCCCTGCATTCCCCGACTAGGTTTAGGCCGATCCCTGGCACCTTTTTCTCTTGATCTCTTGGTCTCTCGATCTGTTTCCTGGATAAACATGAATCAATTGCGCATTTCTGTCTAACAACCCGCTCGAGCTCACTCTTTCGCTCTTCTCGCCCACTCCTCGCCATGTTGCTTTTCACCTCCGCCCGTCTCTCCCGTGCACGATTACCCCAATGCTGCAGAAGGACATACATCTGCAATCGAGGCAATGGCAATTGCAACGGCAATGGAAACTTGTCGCTTATTCCCTCTGGCCCGTCTGCAGTAGTGCATCTTACCCGCCCCTCCCTATACCATCCTATGCGCGCGGCACAGACGCTCTCGGGATCCGGCTCACAGGTCTATTCTACGGCGATACCCCCGCTGGATGCGAGCGCAAAGACGGATAACCCGGTTACACATTATACTCCGCCCCAAACGGGCTTGGTAGCTTCTTTACCACGGTCCTGGATACCATATGCCGAGTTAGTTCGACTTGATAAACCCACGGGCACGTACTACCTGTTCTTCCCGACGCTTTTTTCCACACTTCTTGCCGCCCCCATGGCCACCGGCGTTACTCCGATACAAGTGCTTGGAACAGCAGGACTTTTTTTCACGGGGGCGTTGATCATGCGCGGTGCGGGGTGCGCCATCAATGATCTATGGGATAGAAACCTGGACCCTCATGTCGAACGGACTAAGTTCCGTCCGATTGCCAGAGGTGCCCTTTCACCGCCAAAGGCAGTGCTCTTCACCGGCACTCAATTGCTGGCCGGACTTGGTGTCCTCCTTCAATTCCCCACTCAGTGCCTTTGGTATGGGATTCCCAGCCTGCCCATTGTGGTTGCGTATCCGTTGGCCAAGCGCGTTACCAATTACCCCCAGTTTGTCTTGGGCCTAGCGTTCTCGTGGGGTGCAATTATGGGATTCCCAGCATTGGGGGTGGATCTACTGGCCAACCATGATGCCTTGTTGGCCGCAGGGGCACTATATTCCAGCTGTGTAGCATGGACTGTTCTGTATGACATGATATATGCGCATATGGATATCAAGGACGACGTAGCTGCCGGGATCAAGTCGATTGCTCTTCGCCACGAACATAACACCAAGGCCGTTCTAACCGGCCTAGCACTAACCCAGGTGTCTCTGCTCGGAGTCGCCGGGTTTGCCGCGGGTTGTGGGCCCGTCTTCTTCGTCGGCAGCTGCGGCAGTGCCATTATGTCGCTGGGGCTCATGATTTGGAAAGTTCAGCTGCAGAATGTAAAGAACTGCTGGTGGTGGTTCAAGAATGGATGCCTCCTGACGGGTGGAGGTATTACCTTGGGTCTCCTCGGCGAGTATGCGGCACAGTACCTGGGTTTGTACGATAGTACTGGACTTGAGTCCACGTAATAACCATGAATGAACGGAATCTGTGATTAGGGGTCGATCGCCGAGAGACCCAAGTATTCTTGAACGGTGCGAACAATATCTCTCCAGTCCATCATTGCGCCGGTTCCAACGTCTCCGCACGCTAGAGACTTCTCTATTGGTGGTAGGACGGTTACCCAGCCTTCTGGGTTAAGATCACTGCATCCCCACTCTTCTTGTAGAACTCTCAACTGTTTCTTGGTAACCGGGTGCCTCCACATGGCGGTGTTCATTGCCGGGGCCACGAAAATTACGGGCTTCCGGGCCTTGAAGTCCCCGTCGACCAGGCCCGTCGTATCCCAAGCCCTGATAACCGAGAGGAGCAGATTATCTGCAATTCCCATCGTCATCTTCGCCATCGTGTTGGCCGATAATGGCGCTACCAGTAAGATATGCGCCCACTTCCGTAGCTGTGGTCTAGTGAGTTTACCTTGAAGCCATCAGCAGTATACCATCGACTGACCTCAATGTGCAGAATTGAAGATTCTCGTTTCCACGGCGTCACCCATTCATCCTCATTCCGGTAGATACCATCGACGCCGTCGATCTGTTGGAGACAGTCAAGAACCGGTTGCTCTAAGCTTTGACCGGTGAGGAACTTCTCCGCAGACTCGGTGACTATGATCCGGATCGAGATATTACCGTGACGACTCAGGGCCTCTGCTATATTTGGAAGCTTGATGGTTGCAACCGAGCCTGAAGTTATTTAGAAGAGGGTCAATTCAGAATGTTACAAGTGGATAATAGATTTATGATACCGGAAGCAGCCAACAATATGTGAGTCTTGTTGTCCTGCAGATGCTGCTTGGCAGAAAATGTTCCTATCCTTTCAGAGTCCATGTGTGAAGTATCAAGAAAATGCAGATAAAAGATGAAGAGGTAGATAGGGAGACGTTCGGGATAAAGCAAAGTAAGCAAAAAGGTAAGTGGGGTCACCGACGTAACTAACGGCCAACGACTGATTAAATAATACTAACGGCGACTCTTCCATCTTTAACTCTCATCCTTCCTTCAACATCACAACAAGAGCTGAAACCATGTTCTCCCGAACTGCATTCTCGGTGTGCCTTCCATCTCCATTTATCCCGATCTACAAAGCTGATGTTCTCTAGGCGTTCCGCCCGGTCTCGAGGCCGACCTTCCTGCGTCCTGTTCGCTCCCCAGTCTTTGCGCTTCCCTCGGTCCTTCATGCGCGCCTCTTGTCCTCGGAAACCAAGGCGGCAATTGATAAGGCCGTTGCCTCGGCACCCGTGGTTCTTTTCATGAAAGGCACTCCCGAAACACCGCAGTGCGGCTTCTCGCGCGCAAGCATTCAAATTCTGGGTTTGCAGGGCGTTGATCCCAAGAAATTTGTCGCCTTCAATGTGCTCGAAGATGCTGAACTGCGTCAAGGTGAGTTGTTCTACCCGCTTGGTTGGTCCCTTCGTCGGTATACTAAGAAGTCATCATTTGTCAGGTGTCAAGGAATACTCGGATTGGCCGACCATCCCACAGCTGTACCTGGACAAGGAGTTCGTCGGAGGTTGTGATATCTTGATGTCTATGCACCAGAATGGGGAACTTGCCAAATTGCTGGAGGGCAAGGGTGTTCTGGTCGCGGCGGATCAGTAAATTGGTACGCTTGTGCTGAGGATGCCGTTTGCATCCCTGTAACGGGTCTATATCTCTGTACAATTAATCGGATCAATCCTTCACTATAAATGATTTATATTCTCCTTCTTTTCAGACTGCTCCGGATTTTGTCTCTTTCTCTCAGCCACCCTAAGTCCAGAGCTCTGCCGACATCCGGTAGAGAAGAAACACCTTACTCCAGGCTTGTTTTAATGCAACTGGGGCCTACCTTGGACTCGCGTGAATTTGCAGACGTGCTACAGGGCCATCTCAATACAGAATGACCTCCTCCATCACTAGAACGGATGGGCACAAGGTAACAAGAGATGCCCGATATGGATTATGCTACCTATCATAACACCCCAGTTGATGAGGTCCATCGTATGTACACTTGATTTGGCTTCATTACACAGAAACTGGCCTTGCAGCAGGAGCTAAGAGTCGCGTTCTAGACAAGCGGCTGTTCTCTCGACTTGACCAGGTCTTCGGCAACCCCCTTCTGCAGCTTGGCACGTTGCCGGGCTTCGTAGGCTTCGCGGCTCTTCAGAATTCGATCGACGATTTGGCCCGCATTCACGTGCTGGAAGGCATGTCGCTCAACTTCCCGGAAGATTCCCATCTTCTTGGGGGCGGTGTAAGGATCGTAGGTCAGGGGAATAAACGTTGTAGGCCCATGGTAAACGACATCTGGCGTGCCTAAGGGCATAGCCTCCAGGTATGGCTGGGTAGGAGTAAAAGGAGCCGAGAATACAACCGCATGGATATACTGATGCCTGTTAGCAGTCACACCGAAATAATGAAGGTGGGGGGCTGCTTACGCGACACTGGAGAACACAAAGACCACGCTCGAAGATGTTCATAATGGGGTAGTTCAGTCCCTTCCAATGATTGATCACGTCGTCGTCATGAATACCGGCAATGATATAGGCAGGGGCGTAGTCTTCGCTGTATTCCCTGAGTCTCTTCTCCCTTTGATCAGGCTCATACCAACCTCGCTGACGGCCTTGAGACTCTTCCATTTTCATGACTTGCCGGAGAAATTCGATATGGCCAGACGAGAAAAGGTCAAACCCACCGTCAACATAGACAATGCGCTGTCCGGGTCGGGGACCCTTTCCGCTTACCAAGTTGTCAAAAGACCCGGCTTCCTCGACCACATGGTCAATTTTCGCGGCCCCGGAGCCAGCCCATGTCCACACTTGGGGGCCAGGCTGCAGGCCACTTTCGTCCGTAGCATAGTCTCGGATCCGCTGCAACAGGTCCTCGGCTGCTTTTTTGCGCTCGTCAGAGCTTCCCGACATCTCTTCGCCCGCTAGAGTGTTTCTGACGGACTTGACGAAATGATTCTTGGTGCAAAGAAGCATGCGGCCGACCAAATCTGTAGTAGAAATTCCCGGGGTCCGTTTTACCACCTTGAAACGGCCTGCGGCTTTGACGTATCGATAGCAATCATTGCCATCGCTGTCGGATGTGATGTCGTCGCCGTGGACAACGTACTTGCAGCCGTAGTGGGAGACCCAGGGCAAATAGGTCACGTAAGGGGCATGAGGGACGCTCTGAGTGGCCCATCGACAGGCGTTGACGGCTGCGACTCTAGTGCAAAGAACCCCCAGAGATCAGCCGAGGAGAAGCAGGGGCAATTGGGGGGTAGAATAAGTATCTCACCGCTCATCCAAAGACATCACCGTCGGGCCCTTGTTCTCCAAAATTGCTTGGTCGGAATGAATCCCCACGTACAATTCTTTCCCGAGCCGACGGGCCTGGAGCATAGCACCAGCATGGCCTAATTCATACAGGTCGAGTCAGGGCGGCTGCGGACCAAAGAGAGGGGCGTTGATCTCTTACCGTGATGACTGAAGTCGAAGCAGCCGTCAACCCAGATGCGGTCCTCTGAAACGGGTACATCTTCTTGAGGATCTACCGGCCATTGTCCCGGAAGAGGGATTTGCTCATCAAGAGAGGCGTCCATTTGCAGTGGGAGCTCCTTTGGTTTCGAAAAGGAGTAAAGGTGGACAAAGAGGGGCAGCGGAGACGACCACAAATTACATGCGTGTTTGGCCGCAAGGGATCATAGGGTCCAGATCTCCTGAGATTCGCTTTTATGCTCTCCCCTCCTATTCTCGCTAGCTTCAAATCCCTCGTCGATCTGACTTTTTTTAATTTGCTCTCTTTCCTTTCCTTTCCTTTCCTTTCCTTTCCTTTTCTTTTGCGATTTCGCCTGGGTCCTCTTACATCCTCTTTCGTCCCGCCTTGGGTGAATCGCTTGCCCGTGAACCCCTCTCCGTGGCCCAACGTCATATCGCTTTGGATCTCGGCGTGAACGAGATACCCCGCAGACCACAATGATCTCGTCCTCATTTGCCCCAAGCCTGACACGAAGGGATACTGCCAAGTCAAGTGGTGGCTACGATAATTCCCACGGTATTCCCCCGGTGACGAGTGGAGGAGGTACATTTGGGCCCCAGAGTGCCGGTGCCATCTATCAACAGATCCATGAAATGGCTGCGAAAAGGATCTCAACTTTGGACTACCTGAGAAAAGCGTGAGTGGCCTTTCTTCGATGAGAGGGGGGTCCATTAGGCAAAAGCGCGACAACTAACTGGTGCAACTCTTCTTGCAGCCTCGAGGGACGAGTTTACTGGTTCAATACGGTGCATTTTTCTCGAGCTGATATTGGTCGCCTGCCGTATTTCGAGCCTCGAAAGCTCTCTCGTCGAGCGGTCAATTACCTCCTCCTGGGTCTGTCCCTTCCACCAATCCTGGATGTAAATTCGACTCCATTCGAGTATTTGCGAGCCCTTAATGCCCTTTTACTCGAATTTGAAGCCTTCCAACAAGTTCATCCGCCCGACGGTAGCTCGTCATCGAGCCTTGCCAGAGCGCGCATTCCCCAGATGTTCAAACGAGCGGCACAGGCAGGCACAAAAACTCGGCGAGCCAGTTCTGCAACAGAGATTGGCCTACCAATGCAGACCAGTGATCCGTCAGACTTAAAGAGCACCGCAGGCAACATCACGTCGCCCTCTACTGCGGCGGCCTCGGTCATCTCGTTCCCGCTCACCGAGTCATCCGATCTTCTCCCCGGGGAGGAATACACCTACCTCCTCACACCTTCGCTGCCCTTTGAGCCTGACTTTTTCGAGACCTTTGCAACTCTCTGCGATGTGTTGATTGACTGCTATAGTCGGATCACGGCGCTGGTATCGTCGCAATCCGTCTGCTCAGTGGCACTAGGGGAAATGTTTTCAAAAGCAGATGCCAAACTACGGAAAATCATGGTAGCGGGTGCTGTGCGGGAATTTGAAGATGCCAGCCGGAATGGCGTCAAAAATGAAATGTCCGGCGTCAGTCGCGTGGTTCTCGGGGGGCTGCTAGGATAACTTGTCAAGTGCTCGCGCTCCAGGTTTGGCGGTTGGTTGAGGCGGTGATACGCCTTCGCCTCAACATGAGTCTTTCGTTACGATCTACGAGCGGCGTTTGGGAGTTCTTTCAGGTTTGGTCTCGCGACGTATTTTATCAACATGGAAAGGCAAAACCTGCCATATAGAAAGTAGAGTTCGCATGTATGCTGAAATTCTTCTATGCATGTATCTCATGAAAGTCGGACATTCATTCGCTAGAGTGAAAAAGAAGCAGAAAGACAAGATAAAAATAGCCACACGCTGTAAATCATCGGCTCTTCCTAGCCATGCCGCATTGTGAAGCGACCGGCGTAGTATCCATAACACATGAATCTCCTCGCGAGAGCACATGTAAAAAGAAAAATTCAAACCCAAGACACCATAGGCTTTTCGAAATGCTGAAAATGAACTCCCGAATATGCAATCGCTGGATGCAAAGAACGTAGACAGGTTTACGACTGCAGTCGTTGGCTTTCAAGGGCTCGCTGTTCCCCGAATACGCGACGGCTCATTTCGAGGACGGTTTCAAACCCTTCGCGGCCGCGCGAGGCGTTTTCGCGGAATCGCTCCACGCTGGCCTCCTCCACTTTGTTCTTGATCTTCTGCCAGCCACCGCAGAGAGCAGTGATCTTCGCTTCTTGGCTGAATTCAGTCGTTACGTTGGGCTGAATCGATGATGGCTGGTATACAACCGTCTCACGGACGCTGAGTACATTCGACCAGGTAAGATTGGTGGAGCACATTGTGACCTTCTTCACGGCGGGATCGACGTAGGATATTTCGTACACGTGGGAGGTGGCACTACCGCCGAAGAGCGAGAGAACCCACTGGGGTACAGACTGGTTACAAGTAATGAGACGTTCGGTTCGCAACTAAAAAGGTCAGTTGGAAGTCCTTTGTAAACCCGCAAGGTGCCACTCACGATGCCGGTTTGAGGGTCGATGGTCCGGGAGAGCGTGTCTACGCCCACAACGTGGGTGGCCTTGTCATTCCATGGGCAGTATTTCCGCCAGTTTGCCGTCGACACCTCGTCCCAGGAGTAGTCGAAAGTGCAGGTAGACGAAAAGACTTTCATGGTGCGCGCTTAACGGAGACGCTCTGGAGAAGTCGAAAAAGAAAACAGACAAGATGATGCAGAGAGGAGGAATCTCAAGTCTCAAGTGGCAAGTGAAAATAGAGAAAGATGAGTCAGGTTCTCAAGGACGATGGGGAAGGTGGGTTTTTTTCTCGGTGGCGATCGTAAAGGAACGTCAGATCGAGTTTTTCCACCGCGGGTCAGGGCAGGCCATGAGGAGCCGTGGGTCGGGTCTTCCCGGTCTGCTTACGTAATGGTTAAGCTTTTGATAACTAACGAGAGTACGGAGTACGTAGTGGACAGGGCCTTGTAGTTTCGACCTTGTCAATCCTCCTGTACTCGCATGATGGTTGAACTCCGCAAGCGCAAGGCACCAGCAGCGACGCCGGTCGTTATCAAGAAGTCCAAACCGGCCCCGGAGCCCAAAGAGGCTGATATAAAGGACCAGGCCTGGGCGCAAACCGTGCCTCACGTGGACGATATTCTCGATCTGGAGGGCTTCGGTGGCGAGATTGAGACCAACGATGGCACAAAGATCACGCTGAAGAAACTTGTGGATCATAGCACAACTGGTGTGGTTCTGTTCACCTATCCTAGAGCCTCGACCCCTGGCTGTAGGTCTCCAATCTCCCGATAGCCTCCACACGCACACACACACACACAGAGTTTCAATTTGATCTTCTCGGCTCATATTTTTACAGGCACTAAGCAAGCCTGCTTGTTCCGCGACTATCACGAGCATCTCACATCGACGGGCCTGTCTATCTACGGTCTTTCGGCCGATTCCACCAAGGCCAACACCACTTTCAAGACGAAACATGATCTATCTTACCCCCTGCTCTGTGACTCCAATGCCACGCTGATCGCGGCTATTGGACTCAAGAAAAGCCCCAAGGGGACAATCCGAGGCGTCTTTGCAGTGGACAAGAAGGGCAAAGTTTTGCTCCGAGAGCCCGGCGGCCCCGAGGTCACTGTGAATGCTGTACAGAAGCTGGTTGCCCAGGGAGCTGCCAAGGAAGACACCCAGGATTCAGACAGTAGTTAGGCAAAGTAATTGAGCGTATCGGAACGGGGAATGGACTAGCTGTCATGACCGTGCGCTTTAGCATGCAATACCATAGCCTTATGCGATTTGGCGATCTGTCGCAATGCAACACATCTGTTTGCCGGTGAGGGATTATAGGATGATCAAGTTCGTCGGAAACCTGTGAGCTTTGCATTCCAAAATGCCAAAGGTCACTTTCAAGTCTCTTAACTTGGCCATTTGGGGCATTGGGAACACGGTCATTAGTAATGCACCCGCTTCGGGAGGCATCGGCGACTTAATAATCCGCGCCGTCCAGCCGCACCTCCGGGGGTTGCCCTGACGTGCCGCATTACGATGCTCAAGGCCGTTGACAAAACCATTGACCGATTAAAGGGATCTTAGGAGGTGAGCTGACAGCTATATTAGCTGACACCAGTTTCCCACACCATTAGGACTTGCCTCACCTAGAAAGCAAGACTCACCAAGACGCACAGGTCAGAGTCTGCATCATGGCTCGCGATATCCTGAAAGCCGCCCAGTCGGCATCCAATGTCGTCTCGCTCTCTCAGGTATGTGTCTGTCGGCTATGGCTTGACTGAGAGACTGAAGCTAAGACCCATCTGCTACAGAAATACACCCTCCAATCTACCGGTGTTTGGGAGCGTATCCGCCGCATTCTCGCCATCGACCCCAATCGCTCCAACGGTGTTCCTTTGAACTCCCAGTATCGGCTTCCCACCCCTGGATCTCTGCCTCCTCTGTCTTATGATGACCCCGTCACTATCCCGGCCGGTGACATCGCCGACAACCCTTACTGGAAGCGCGACGTACGACGAAACTACCCGCAGCTTAGTACTGTGACCCAGGCTGATGCCGTGGGCCTTCTCACGGTGGGGAGCCAGGCAGCTCCCAAGGATGATGTTCTACAGATCGGGGAGGCTGGGGAGAAGCAATTGGTTGCTGTCAAGGAGCAGGGCGAGGAACGAGGCCTTGCCGCCCTCTTTGAGAAGGACAAGAAGAGCATCCGGGATGTATTTGGGGCAAATGGCCTTCCTCCCACGCCCTGTAACATCAACTCCTCTTCTCGTTCCTCGTCTCGGTATGAGATGGGCCAGGAACAATCCTACCCTGCAGTGTAAGTGATTGCCTTGTGGTGTCTCCGTTCTTTTTGTGTTTCTGGACTGACAACCCCATTTTTAGGTACCCCTGCCGCAGCTTTGTTTGATTATATCGTTTTCTGGAAATTTTTATTCTATCACAAATCAAACGGACATTCCCTTTTCCGTCCCTCCCTCCCTCCCCCTTTTACATTTACTGGCTCAATGTCCAGTCATCATAGTCGATGATCCTAGTTTGCTCTTTTTAACCCCCTTGGAGTTCCCATCGTCATGTACGCACATCCGCGCCGCTATCTTTAGACATGTGGGAAAGATAGATGCTCCTGTGGGGAGCATTCGAAGTTATCTTAGCGCGCGCTCGGTCTACTCGATGAAGAACAATCGGCAGAGGTGATCTCATCGAAAAATAGTATTATCTCAGGACTTGTAAACGAAACCCGGTGTGTTACAACCACAAGAGAGGTAACGAGGCTATATATGCTATAAAGTCAAAGAAACTAAATAAAGAGAAGTAGCGACACTATGATGACCTACGACACATCCCACTCAACTAAATAGGGCGTTCTTTGCCCGGTTACAATGAGCTTGATAATACGAAGGTCACATCGAGAGTCCATGCTGCAACTCTTGATGAAGCAAAAATAACATTTTCCAGGTATTCATTACAAGGTAGGAATAAGACTGATCATAGATATCGAGAGATCACCTTATCTCACGCCTCGAATCTTGTCTGCTCTCGATCAAAGCGAGCCGAGTGCTTCCGGATCAAGAGAGACGTTTCAGCAGTCTGGCAATGGGGGTTCTGTTCCCGGTAGGCGATGTTTGGATTTAGTCAAATGGGTGAGTACGAGTTCCCCACCAGGTCAAGAACAAGCTGAGACCGACGGTCTCGAAGACCCGAGAGACGGCTCCGACGGCGACGGTGTCAAGAGGACGTTTCTCGGTGAAGATCTGGCTGACAAACTTCAACGGTTGTTAGTATGTGGTCCGATTACAGCAACGGGGAGATCGGGAGGGCCGTATCGTACACTGGGGGCGGAACTAGCAAAGAAGATCAAACTACCGAGGTAGGCAGCACCCTTGTAGCTGAGAGTACCAGTGGCGTTGATCAATGCGGCCACACCGTAGGTCTGCACTGCACTTCCCACCAGAGAGCTTCCCCATGCAGCTGCTGCGCCAGCAGCTTCCTTCGACTTGATAAACTCCTCCTTCGAGTTTGCTGCCTGGGCGCGATGGTAGGTGTCGCCAAAAACAGGGGCGAGGATACCCAGAGAAGCCGTGTGGGTGAAGAAAGCACCCATCGCAATCGCGGAGGGCTTCACCGGGGGCAGGTCTACAGAATGGACTGGTTAGACGTGGACTCATTTCTGTCTTTGAGGGGGCGGGAGCAAGTCTCACAGTGAAGGGTCGTCATGATGAGTGGTTGGTAGATAGACTTTTCAGAGTAGGAGTAGTCGGTGAAAAAGTAAATGTGTTAAACAAGGAGGGAAAGAGGAAGCTTTATGAAGTGCTATACAGGATTATGGTGGGAGCCGGTGGAATGTACGGCGATGACGTCGTCATGAATCAGAGCACTCCCTCAGGATCCTTGGTGCGTTCTTCACTTTCAGCAATCCACTGTGGAAATAGCATGACGTCACGTCGCATGGTCGAAGACCAAGGAAGAGCAACAAATGATGAATGCGGCTTCTTTGAAAGCAAGTTAGTTTCAAGTCCTCTTTCCAGGAAAGTTGAGTAAGTTGATCGGGGGCTGGGTCTCCATCCAGCGTGACACCGTGACACCGGTGACACCGTGGATGCACAGGATGCCGATCTCAGATCTAAGCAGTGCGCACGGGCGCAAGCTTCTTTCATCTTCGGCTGATTCGAGGTCCTCTACCGTAGGTGATCTTCCCGCTAATATACACATACTTGTAGATTTATACTTACAGTTTTTTTTTCCGATTGAGTCTAGGGTGGAGTATACACGTATTCGATGTTCTAACTCCCCGAGGTCAGCTACTTGTGTGTTTTTCACAGGTCATATCTATGGTAGTTATGTCCGTTGTCGCATTATGTATACCGGCCATAGCAGGACTAACTATACCAGTTTATACGTGCCCAAACTGCCCAAAAACTACTTCGAGGCCTCAGGCTTTCAATCATCGAGGATATCATGTGACCCCTGATAAGAGCACGCGCAGAATATTATCAGATTTGTCACTCGTCCGCTGTTTCTCGCTTGTCGTGGTCTTCCCAAATTTTCTATTTCAAAAAAGGGCACACACAATTGCACCCCTCGATGCAGGTATCAATGGAAAGACCTGTGAGCCCCTTGAATTCCGATGTATTTGACGTGAGTGAGTCGTTGGTTCCACCAAGAGTCAACAAGGCTGCGGGCACCACAACTCTCACCTTCGATGGTCTTTTGGAAAATCCGCTTCGACTCAAGGAAGACCTGAAGGATGGCTGCGGCGGCCAATTATGGCCTGCTGGGATCTTTCTTGCCAAATATTTGCTGGGTCTACACTCCTCGGACCTGTCCGGTAAAACCATGTCGGTATTCCGCTTGAGCCCTCGCGTCTGGCCTGGAGACCCTGAATATCCCGACACGTTGGATTCCGGTTACTAATGGCTCGTCTAGCGTGGAACTCGGCGCCGGAGGTGGACTTGTCGGCCTTGCAGTCGCTCACGGATGCGAAACCGCATTACCGATCCATATTACCGACCAGCAACCGATGTTCTCGCTGATGAAGGAGAACATCAAACTTAACCAGCTTCAATCAACAGTGACTGCTTCAATATTGAACTGGGGAGAGCCGATTCCGGATCATCTACCATCGAAACCCGATGTCGTCCTCGCCGCTGATTGCGTTTATTTCGAGCCCGCATTTCCCCTCCTCATCACGACGCTTCAAGACCTTCTGGGTCCTGATTCGGTGTGCTATTTCTGCTTCAAGCGGCGGAGAAGAGCAGACCTCCGATTCATGAAGATGGCCAAGAAGGCCTTCGAGGTCGAAGAGATTCGGGATGACCCAAGCGCTACAACGTATAACCGCGATAACATATTCATTTACACCATTCGGCCCAAGTGCACCAAGAGTTAAAGGATCACTCGACGCCCCGGAAAGAGGAGGGAGGGTGTGGAGCGCACTAAATGCAGATATGATATATGATGCAAGCGACGGACTAATAATCTTTACATCAAGGCTAGACATCTCTTGTCTAGCCGCATCTCACAATTTTAGAGCATCAGCGCTGTTTTTTGCATCTGATCCGACTTTCTCTCCACTCATATCAGTAACCTGGCCCTCTTTGTTGATGACCTTGACACCGCCCTTCCTCAAATCCGACACGAGCTGCTGCTTCTCGGCACTCTTGCCGGTTTGCCGACTAGGCTCACCGTCGGTCTTCTTCTGGCTCTTCTTGTGCCGTCTGGCCCGAGCTTTGTCTTCGCGGCTCATCTCGTCCTTGGAAATGGTGACGCCAGTCTTGAGCACCACCTCTCCCGCGACTCTACCGTCATCGCCGGGTGCGTAAATCTCCTGGGGTGCAAGTGTCGATGGACCACCGGCAGCGCTGCCAGCCGTAGGGCGCGCCTCTTCCATCGTGATGGTTGGCGCGTCTGTAACGACGTTGATGCTTGCCTGGGGCACCTTGGGCTTGTAGTGCCAGTTGCAAAGGGTATCCAACTGAGCACTAACGTCTCTCCATAAACTGTCAATTTCGGCATGCTCTCGCATCAATTTGCGGTCTTTCGAATCGACATAGTTTGGGTCCGTTGCGCGAAGGTGGTCGGTTTCGTACATTTCGGCCAGACTCTGCTGAGGCTTGGTGTCTTCCAACTCGAACCGGCTCTTTCGCGGAGCCTGTGCTTCGGAGACACCTGGGCGACGGCGAATCACTTCATCGAATTCCTTGGCAAGGATCCGGCGTTTGACGAGCTCTTCGATATCTTCAGTAGTTTCATTTGTGACAACGGGTACCGGTTTGCCAACTCTCTCGAAGTCGAGATCTTCCTCGATTAGAGAATTCATAGGTCTCTCGACCGCTCGGGCTTCACCCGCGAGCATCCAGTCCTTCTTAGCCACGTTGGCCGCTTCCAGGCGTCGAATCTCATCCGCGATGCGAGCTCTTCGTCTCTCATGGGTAGATCTTTGATTCGGCGCATCGCCCGACTCGTTGATCTCGTCGCCATCCTCTTCTTCTTCGGACTCGTCGAACAAATCACGCCGGACGTCAGCCATTGCACGGTCCACGTCGTCATCCATGATCGCTTGGGTTGGTTGTGTCTTGGGGAGTGCACGCGCTTTCTTGGAGGATGCCTTTTTGGGGGGTGGCGCAAAGAAATCGGCATATTTGATATCGCTGGTGTCGATCCAGCCGGCAGCCTCTGTATCACCGGTGTTGGAGGCGTCGTCGTCGTCAGAGTCAGAGTCAAAGCTACCCTTTAGGTCGGCGTTGCCAAATGTCGGTCCGTCCTCCTCGCTGCTATCTTCCGTGTCATCGTCATTATCCGGTCGGCGGTGTTTGCTCTGAGCGTCCTTTTTGGTGGCAGAGATGGTGTTTCCAGCCAGGAGTGGGTTCGCATGCCAATCCACTTCCTCGTCACTATCATCGTCATCGTCGGCACCCCCGTTCGCATCTAGTCTTTCCAGCTGTTCAGATTGTTTGTTGAAGTCGTCGATTGAAAAAAATCCGTCGTTCAACCCGAACCGATCCTCGAGGTAGGTACCGGGATCCTCCTCGGCTGAATGCGCTGAAGCATCATCATCACTCATTTCCTCGTCGGTCTGGCTCATTGCTTCGGAGTTCTCTTGTTCCAGGCGATTGGAGCTATCGCTCAGCTTCTCGTCGATATCGCCCTCGCTGGCGTCTTCTGACAAATCGTTCGAGATACTGTCGGCGTCACTGTCGGCTTCACTTTCGGGCCCGGTGCCTTCGGGGTCGGAGACATCCAACAAGCCCGACCGGTCCTCATCACCTGACGATAGATACCCGCCGTGTTCTGCGAGTAACGCAACATCGCGCTCCACCTGACTGCCAGCGGACTCGAGGATCCTGATCGCCTGTTCCCATATTTGGTTCGAGGTAAATCCGTCCACGTAGAGGCTTTTCAACTGCAGGGGCTGTTGTGAAATGTCCAGTCCAGCCTCAGATCTCTTGCGCTTCTTGTTAGCTTGTCGATGGGCGGATTGCTCCTCGACGATGGAGGCAGCAAGCGGGTCTAGGATGCGTTTTGCAGAGTCTGCAACGAGATTATGAAGGTTGTGGGTGGGACGAAGAAAAGTCCACGGGGTGGACAGCGCCGACGGAAGCGCTGGTTGATTTGAGGCCTGAGAGACCTTTCCTTTCGCCATTATGGAAGGGACGCAAGAAAGTAGTTAAGAGGAAGAGGAGGAGGGAAAAGAAAAATTATTGCACGGAGCACGGGCCGAGAGCCAATCATAACTAGCGGGTCCCGATAAGATAATCCATCGCTACTTTTCTAGTGTACAGCATTATAACTATGTAGTCGTGTATGTATTAACTTTGAAAGTTCGAGATGATATCTTTTATCTGTGACTTCCGACGTCTCCCTGCAAGTTAGACGGTCGCCTGTCGTTGCCCAGTCATGTCGGTAACGCCCGGGTGTTGCGGTACGTCTTGTGGATATGTGCCTTTTAGGGGCTAGATACGGAGTATATACTAGTTAACTCTCCCTCCAATTATTACTCAACAAAATCATGATAGCATAGGAGAACAACACGACGAAAGACCTCACTCATACCATAGGCATGGAGTAGCGTGCCGTGGCCACTTAGAATGAGTGCTCGTACAACTTGCGTCATTTGGGCAACGACCACTCTAGACCTGTACGGATCCCTTGGAATCAGTATGAGATGAGTAGACATTGGAATTTCGTTGGTGGCCCGTATTTCCCTGATGGATCGATGCCTCTACCATATAGCGAACGAAAGCCCCCCAGATTTAGACCGTCATGGTGACGAAAAGCCTTCAGCGGCAGCTTAAATAGCTCTTTTTCAACACTCTTTAACTCTCTCAGTCGACCCATTTGACGCAATTTCAACTGGCTTGCCGTCTTCCACCCATAGGATACCGTACTCGAGAACAGCCAGGATGCCGCCAGTCGCTCAGCATGCACAGGCCAGCGGGTCGCAGTTTCAGCCAGGTAAGCATCTGCATTGATCTCGAGCATAACCGGGGTAGCGAATGCAATATTAACTTCTGTCCAGGCCATAGGATTCCCGTTCATCATCTAACAAAGCCGGGCCTGCAGTCCGACATGAAGGATCCTAAACCCGTCTCCAATTACATCCCGACTGAGGATGGAGGCTACCAACTCTACAAGGCCGCCGGCAAACTCGAAGGGAAAAAGGCCATCATCACGGGAGGTGACTCCGGTATTGGACGAGCCACCGCGATTCTTTTCGGCATGGAGGACGCATCGAGCTTGATTGTCTACCTGCCCGAGGAGGAGAAGGATGCGCAGGAGACAAAGAAAATGGTTGAGGAAACGGGACGTCACTGCCATTGCTTGGCCATCGACCTTCGAAAGAAAGAAAACTGCAAGAAGGTGATTGATACGGCCCTCCAAACCATGGGCGGTGTCGATATCCTGGTCAACAATGCGGCTTTTCAAAACATGTTGAGCGATATCAGCGAGCTCGACGAGTAAGTGAAAGCCTTTCGACTTCTATCGAACAAAAGGAGTTTTTTGACAATTGGCGCAGGGAGCAGTGGGAGCGGACCTTTGACACTAACATCCACCCGTTCTTCTACCTCTCCAAGTATGTCCTTCCCCACATGAAACGCGGATCGACCATCATCAATTGTGCATCGGTGAATCCTTATATCGGACGGGGTGATCTTTTGGACTATACCTCGACCAAGGGGGCCATTGTAGCCTTCACACGAGGGCTGTCAAACCAGCAAATAAAGAAAGGCATTCGGGTCAACTGTGTCTGCCCGGGTCCCAGTATGTCTCTACTCCTTTCATATGATCAGGATTGTCCGCTAATGCACCTTAAGTCTGGACCCCTCTAATCCCGTCGACGATGCAAACCTCTGCAATGGAACAATTCCATGAGGTACCCATTGGTCGACCCGGACAGCCAAGTGAAGTGGGCACCTGCTTTGTTTTTCTTGCAAGTCAAGACAGCAGCTATATCTCTGGGCAGTGCTTGCATCCGAATGGAGGGGTCATAGTTAATGGCTAGGAAGCAGAAAAAGGAAATGCCAAAAAGGGATGCGTAAAACCTATCGCTATGTACATTTGATACTGCAATCAAAATGATCGAAGAAGAATCAGCCAGATCATATAAACTAGAACTTAAAAAGACTTGGGAGGCTTTCCCGCAGGACACCACAACCCAAACTATATTCATAATCTCAACAGCCCTGTACTAATTCCCCGTTCCACAAGTACCGATGAACCATATCGTCTCACTACAAGCGGAAACTCCGGTACTAAGTTAATTGATGCCCGTACCTACGTTTGCAGGCCATGTCCGAGTAATAATTCTGATGATACCTGTGGCTTCTTTTTACCCGGGACAGATGCCGCATGCATACAGTTCTGAGTGAAATGAGAATGGAGCCTCTCATATAACCAAAAGCAAGGAAATTGGAATCACGGGCATAAGCCCAAAGGTTGATACACAATGTAATAAGACAAAAGGACTCCACGACGGCTGAGTAGGTTGAATTCGAGTCCACCGTGCATAATGGTTAAAGCATAAAACAAAAACGCAGCCCACCGCTGACTCAACGCCGGTACCACATGCGTGTAATCTTAGTATGTCTCATCTTCTTTTGGAGCTGGAACATGCCATACATCAATGCCTCGGACGTAGGCGGGCCTATACATGATTAGCAAATCACGAGGGGAACCGGCGGGGCACACTTACATCCCGGGACATAGACATCCACGGGCACGATGCGGTCACAGCCACGGACAACCGAGTAGCTGTAGTGATAGTAACCTCCACCGTTGGCGCAGCTGCCCATACTAACAACGAATCGAGGTTCGGGCATCTGATCATAAACCTGGCGGAGGGCGGGAGCCATCTTGTTTGTCAATGTACCCGCCACAATCATCAAATCAGACTGTCGGGGCGAGGCACGGAAAATGATTCCGAAGCGATCCTGGTCATATCGGGGAGTGGAAAGGTGCATCATCTCGATGGCGCAGCACGCGAGACCGAAAGTCATGGGCCACATAGAGCTCTGGCGAGCCCAATTTGTGACCTGATCCAGGGTAGTCCTGCAGAAATGTCAGCGGAGAGTGGGGGGGCAAAACATATGGGAAGAGGCACGAACAAAACATATTGCATAGCACCCTCCTTCTTCTCTTGACTGGGCAGAGCCACCTCCCTCCGGACCTTACCCGACGCAGTGAGTGACTGGCCAGATGGTGATTGACGCTCAAGAGCAGTCGCTGATTTCACGGTCGAGGTCGAGAGAGCGGCCAGGGGCTGGATACGAGGAACGAGGGCCAGCCGAGGGCGCGCTGCTGCTCCTGTTAGTGGACCGTAGGCAATAGAGAAGGAGAGCTCGGGATACATACCGCACAAGGCGCCAGACATGGTGGGTCTTACCATAGGCAGCATGGTGAAAGAAGAAAGTGATTCTGAACCCAGCAGCTTCACAGGTGGCGGACTCTTGTGGTTAGGGAGGAACTTTTGTCGGGGTTCAAGAGGGAACGGTAAGAATGACGACTCGTAAATACTCAGTTTTTGCAGAATCAGGTAAGCACTGCATTGGCACATCATTGGTCACAGTTGTGGTATTGTTTGTAATATATGGTAAAGGCGGTGAGATGCTAGTAAAGAGAATTGAATGGGTGATTATTGGCTCCCCCGTCGTTGCTGCCTGGGGACTCCAGGCATCGATCACGGGTCTACGTTACTGGAGCCTTCAGGGAGTGAGGATACTGTGCACCTTGCCACTTCCCACTGCAGAATGAGATGGTAAATCTTACTCTGGTTGCATCGACGTGGGACAATCAAGGCGCCGTGGTCTATCTATTTACTACAAATCACGGACTCGGGGTGCGGGGAAAGGAAAGGGTCAACGAACCCCTCTTCTAGCTTGAAGGACCAGGTCCTTCCGATACAATTGCACTGCAGGATGGCTGGTCCAAGGATTGCCTGTATTGGAGTGATTGGAAAAGCTGTATGTGGGCTTCACCGTGACGGTGGGGTTGCCAGAAGCGCATCTGACGGTTCTATTGCTAACGAGACCCAGGACAACCCTCTCCACATATCTCTGTTTCCCCCATACACGGACGCGACAATCGAATTTTCCTTCCTCTTGAACTCATGCCTTGACATCTTCGAAATTCGACGCAAGCAAACCTCCATCGATCAAGAATTGGGTCTACTCCATGCGATTGACGAGAGATTAGCCGCTTATGGCTGGCTCACGACTACAGGGGTGAAGTTCTTGATTATCGTGAATCTTATCGGGCCGGAGGTGGCCAATACTGGAAAGCCGGCGGAGGCTGCAGTCAGCGGCTTGAGAGACTCCGATTTGAAGCCAGTATGTAAAGTTGCATCCATTCCTAATGCAATCGCTAATCACGGATCTTAGGCCTTTCGAGCCCTGCAAAGCGCGTATATCCAGCTCTTGCAGAATCCATTCTATTCACCAGATGACCATGTCTATACGCCTGGAATGGTAGCAGGTTCGGTGTCCAATTGCCTGTCCATATCCAACCCACGATTTATTGCAGATGTTCAACGCATTGGTGAAACATGGACTCCCGGAAACGCGGGGTAGACAGTATTGAATGGAACCCAAGAATATTATACAAGCCTGAATTCTACAAGCCCACATGATGTCCGATTCCCACCAGTCGCGAAAGCTGCGGTGCGTGGACTTGATCCGCTATGTACGTACCTAGGGAGCCTCGAATGATGAAGAAAATATGAACAATTGCATGTAGAGAAAATGAGATGAGGTTGTTGCAATATACAAAAGGCATCCAATGTTATATCCCAAATGATCAGCCGGCTTTAACTTCGGACTCGGTCTGTTCCAAACCAACCATAGTTTCTTCCATTTCTCTGGGGTTGGAGATAGCCCATACGCCGCCTCCTTTGATGTCCACTCGCCCAACTTCTTTGCCAACCAGATTTCGGCCGACTTTTCCCGGCCCAATGCCAATCCAGCGTCTTACTCCTTGTTCCTGATGAAGATAGCGAATGCTGTCCCACCATCTCACTGTATCGGTGCACTGTCTGGATAGCAGATTCTTAAGATCCTCCTTAGACCGGAAGGGCAGCGCAGTCACGTTGGAAATGCACGGCACAATGGCTGGGAAGGTTATATCAACGTCTTCGACTGCTGTTCTCATGTAGTCGGCTGCCGGGGACATCACGGGACTGTGGAAAGGGCTGTCACTCTTCAGCCTCACAGCACGAGGATCATGACCCCCAAATTGACGAAGTTGCGCCAAAAGAGTTCTGATTCTCTCAATGCTTCCACTGAGCACTATCTGATTGGGAGAGTTGATATTTGCCATCATCACCCTCTGAATCGGCGGTGAGGCGTGACTTGTGTCTTGAAGGCGAGACGTTCCCAGCCCGAGAAATTCATGAACGGTTGTGAGCAGACTCTGGATATGATCAGGCTCACAGATGAGCGCTACCATTCCATACGTTTCGCCCGATTGCGCGACCGCGTGTCGGGTGCACTCAGCCATCACCTCAGCTCGGCGACGGACTAATCTGAGCGCGTCGGCGAATTTGAGGTAGCCAGCCGCGACAAGCGCAGCGAACTCGCCCAGGCTGTGACCCAGGGTCACGTCCACCCTGGACCCAGTGTCAAACCCAAACTCCTCCTCGAGAATTCGAAGGATGAGAACGGAGACGGCCATGACAGCAGGCTGGGCATTCTCCGTCCGGTTCAGATGAGAATTGGGACCGTCGGATATGATACGTGACAAGTTATATCCAAGAATAGAGTCCATTTCGTCCAACAATCTGGCAGAAGTCCGAGGGAAACGGTCAACCCAGGTATCGGCCATGCCAACCCGCTGAACTCCATGTCCTATTAAACGGGGTTCAGCGCACGTTGATAGCTAAGCACGGGGAATATCCAGACCTGGAAAGAAGAGAGCGGTGTGTAGCTCTCGTCGGGGCGTAGAAGCCACGGCTGTTGTTCTTATCCTTTTCAACATCCTAGTCCTCGAGCAGCCGAGAAGTCGCTGCAGGTAACGCCTCGAATCCGCGAGGGAGAGCATGTTCGACTGTATTACACGGCGGACCTGGCCTTCGTCATGACATCAACACGACATATGGGCATTGTGAGAGGTACGGGCTTTTGCTCAGCCATCCCAACCGACGGCAACCCAAGAATGTGAAGCATGTCCACCCCCCAGAGTTCGCTGGGTCTGCACGTGAGCACCGGTTCCGCACGTCGGTAGATTCGGGTCCGATTGGGAAGCTGGCAGATTCGGATTTCAAGGATCTGGGTTATCTAGTCTCGTAGTATGCAATAGCATGTCATAGATTCTTGAAACATTCAGTTTTCTAATTGAAGTCATGGAGGGAAGTTACATTGGGGTATACTTGTGGACGGGCGACGATACTCCTGCTACATCTTACTTCGGCGTTGATGGCTATAAGCTAAGTCGACATAGCACGGAATAAAATCTGCTCAGCTACACTAGACAGTAAATATAGTACTATCCTAGGTTCCCATAACCTAAAGATCGAAGTTCAAGTTCGCTCGCAGTCTCGGGCCTTAACAGTTCTCACCGCCTTCAAGCATATTTTGGTATTTACTGCTGCTGCTCCCTCCCTCTCTCTCCAAGGCCCAAATCGTTCGCTTCTTATTTTCCAGCTTTGTCCCACCCGAGCGCCCCTACGTACCGATCTCGTTCTTTTCCTCCTGGCTTTGGCCAGTGCGTCAAGTGCAAGGTCCGTTTTGACACTACGCAAATGTTCGTTCCCAGAGCAGCATCGCGCAACCCCCGAAGGCGCCCGAGAACAAGCTCCGATGACTCGGTCAAGCCGCCAAAAGCCAAACGCCAACGATCGGTTTTGCGGCAGGTGGGCGACTCTCCTATTGTCAATTCGGACCGGGATGACATAGCAGAGTCCGCGGCTCCTGTTTTGGTCAACGAGCACGACGTGACTACGGATGCCGATGGTGTCGATTACCATCTACCAATCCGCAACACGAAACCAAGTGAAGGAACCGAGAATGATCTTGAGGGAACAGTCGTTTTGGTGAGTGTGACCTCAGTATTGCCTCGTCCGTGGAGGGGATCGCATGCATCCGCAGAGATCATCGCCACTAATACAGTTGATAAAAAGTCAAGCACGGATTACTATACCGTTGACCAACTTCCGTCGTTGCCAGATCAAATTCGAGGTTTTCAGTCAGGTAAACAGCCACTCGAGTGTCACTGGCCCTAGATGAGTTGATTGACTTTGAAAATACAGACCCGCTCAGGTGCTTTTTCGCCCCTGGCCATGACTACGCATTAGCCTTGACGCGCTCGCATGCGATTGTATGGCCCTACTCCGTTCCCACCTCGGCACCATCGCCTTCGGAGACGTTTTCAGTATCGATTCCCGAGTCCTGCAGAGATCCCAGGGGCGCAGTCCCACTGGGTGTGCTGTTGTCCACGGCCACGGGTGAGCACCCTGGCTTGCTGGTGATCATCCCATCTACAGGTAGAATCATCTATTGGGAAACTGTGTCAAGTGCCGCCTCACTAGGACTGTCGAGACAAAAACAGAATGGGATTCAAGGATTCACTCCAGGTCTTTTTTCCGGTGAATATGCTACAGAGATCATAAACTGTGAGCCTTCGGGAATTATTGCAACATTTTCCTCCGGACGAGTAGCACACATCACTCTCCGGGATTCGCAAGGAAAGCCTTCTGTCCTCATGAATTTCCTCCGAACCACGGTAAGCCCGGGGGGAGGAATACTGGGTGGACTCAAGAGTGTCCTGGGGGGCGGTTCGTGGAGAAAAGAAGTTACTGCTGTTCGCGCAGGTTGGTCTCGTCAGCGAGGCCAACGTGATGTGATCATTGCGACATCGACTGGCTCAGTGGAGGTATGGGATACTCATTGGAACCATGGACACGCTATGAAGAGGAAATACGATGTCAAGGATGCCATTGCGACCGCAATCTCCCATGATTCTGTGAAAGGGGCTGGGGAACTGGATCTCAAGATAATGGATTTCGCATTCTCCGTCCAACAATCGACTGATGAACCTGCTTCTCGAGACTCTGAAGAATCCTGGCGGCTTTTCCTTGTTGTCAGCTCCCCTCAACTGTTGGAATCCAAGGTTTTGTTTGTGGTTCAATTGTGCTTTTCGGGAAGCGAGACGCGTGTTATGTCCACTCATGCCGTTGATATTCGCAGCATTCCCGCCTCGCAGGATGAGCCGAAGCCTAAAATATTGGTTTCGAAATCAGAGGACACCGCTTTCATTCTGATCGGACAGTCTCTTATTGTTCTCTCCCTTTCTAGCGTTGAAGAGAGCCCCAGCTCGCAACTGCTTCTGGATTCACAGAAAATTCCCATGCCTTTCCAGGATATCATTCATCTCCGATCTGGCAGAGAATATGAAATACTAGGGTATGGTTTGGAAGATCGATTGGAAGATGAAAACGCCGCTTGTGTGATGATGATTCGAAGCTTTGGTGTCGTTAGAGTCAATGTGGCACCCAAGTACCCAGCAGATAATGACTTGGAAGAAGGCCAAGTCACTGCTAAGCACAAGCTGGAGCAGGCCATTTTCTTTGGTACCATGGCAAAGAACCCTCTGAACCTGGTTGACGAGGGTGATCTGGACTTCCCTGCATCAGAAATTGAGCAAGCCTCCCTGGAAATATGTAGGGAGCTTCTTCGCTCGGAATCTCGCTTTATCCCCAGCACAGCAATCCCCGTCGACCAAAATTTGCGACTGAGGGCAAAGGCACTGAATGACCTCGCGTCCTTGCTGTCGAGAAAAAGCAATCCCTTGACTCGCCCGGCAAGATGGGAATTGCTATGGGGGGCGGAGAAATTGTCCGCGCAGAGGGCTCTGTGGAAGCTGGAGGAGACGCACAAGGCCAGCAACGAGAGTCCTTTCCTTGGCCATGTCATCGAGTCTATGAACGATAAGTTCAAAACTCGCTCTGAACGAGCTCGGGGCGAGACCGATCCAGTACGCCAGTGGTTCTTAAGGGATACTTATCAAATGGAACATATCATTCCATGGATCAAAAGCGCTCTCAAGCATCGCAGGGGCAATACATCTAAACAGGCGCGGAAGTTGTCGGAGCAGATACTTCAGGCCAGTGAAGATTTTCTCGCGATCATGGAAACGGCTTTCCGTTATCGCGAGGAGCATGCCGCTCTGTATGGACTGAGTGCCGATTTTGTTGAGGACGGTGTTCTCGCCGATGGTTACGAGGGTCTTCCCGAGTTCTGGACTTCTCGAGAGATGGGGTACACCGAGGCGGGACATCTGCTTGATTTGGAGCTGGACAGCTGTCGAGCTTGGAGTCAACAAAAGGCATCGACCGCAGATGCCCCCGACGGTCAAGTTTTGAAGAAGATTGCGGACAACAGCGCACGACATCTTCGAGTGCTCGGTCAGATGCACCGTGAGCGTACACGCTGGCTTGTTGCACAGGGTGATCCCAAGTTAGCGGACGCAAGCGTCTCAATCGAGCGAACCCATGTCAAGGAGCGTAAATGGCAGCTATTCAAGTTGGCAGGGATCGGACATCTCCAAGATGCCCTTAGCCTGGCCGAGCGATTCCGAGATATGGGCGCCCTGGTCGAGCTTATCATTGAACTCCAAGATGAAGTAAAGACCCAGCCAACCCAAGACGCCCTCGGGACGGGTGCCGGTGCTGTGGCAGATAGCGAGGCAGATGTGATCCACAGAATCTCCCAGTACTTTGACAAGTTTGGCGAGCCCTGGGCAGATGCGTACTTCGCACGCCAAATCTCAATGGGACACCCGGGGGCTTTGCTTTCCATGCGGAAATATCAATCTTCAGTCACACGATTCCTCCGGAAAGCGCCTGCATATTCAAAACTCAGCTGGATTAATGATGTGATAGGCGAAGATGACTACAAGAGCGCCGCCTTATGCTTGGAAAAACTCGCCCTCGGCAGTGAGAAGGATCTGTGGAACCATCGCGTGGAACTCTCATTGGCAAAATTGGGCACGTTGGCCTCATTCGAGAAACTCTCGTTGGGCTCGAGCTCCCCCTTGCAGGAAGAAATCAGACGCCTCGACGATTACAGCGAAATCGATGACGTCCAAGATACCCTCTATTCCTACATCAAACCCATTCTCGAGGGCGCGATTGATCGCAAGGCCGAGGCAGAGCTCGCGCTGGATTACTTTGGAGGGCACATCGTTGAGGATCGCCCTTCTCTCCATGAACTATTGGGCGATGCTCTTACTACGCTGATCAATAGAAACGTCATCAGCGCTGACGGGTTAATTGATCTGCTGACGCTGCTGGGCCCTCTTCAACCTTCCGACGACTGGGACAGTGAGTTCCGTGGGCGGGAGTTCTTCCAAGCTCTGCGAGTACTTGATCACAGTCGCTATATTCATCAAGATCCTTCATACGTTTCGGCATTGCGAAAATTGATCTGGCGACGATGCCTGATCAAGGATAACTGGGCAGCTCGCGGGAAAGCAGCCGAGGAATCAAATGGAAATTCGGATTTCACGGCTCGTGACACGGCCCTTGGACTTACGCTCACCTTCTGCTTAGCCGGTGAGTCATCTTCTGGATTCCTTCCGAAGTCTTCCCTAACATTATCTCAGCAGGACAATCCACGACCAATATCCAGTCGATTTACAGGCCTCTCTCCCCGAGCGAGGCTATCATGGCTGATTCTGAATCCGATATCCTCCTGTCGCGCTTTCGCCCCGAACAAAAGGCCCGACTAACCACCGATCTCATGCGAGAAAACGAACTTCTGCACGAATACATCGAGATCGGTAAACTTGACTTCTGGTTCCAGGAGCTCGTAGCTTCCATGGGATCCCAGGCATCCGGGCCGATTCCTGACTCTGGTGATACTACCGAGGCCGACAGCTAGGCTTCGGTAGACAGCAAGGCACGATTGACAGCAAGGCACGATTGACGTGGGTCTGATTGGGATTTGCGCTGATTCGCTGGGATTCCGAATAACTTGTATTATGTATGACACTATTTTTGTATCAGTTTATTATCACTTTAGCCTGGTATCAATTTCTTTTATGCCGCGTTAATGCAGCACCCTCCGGTGGAGTCAATACAGCATTGTTTAATCCGACTCCGTCTACGAGGCCGATAATCGTACGAGTCAATCAACAACTCAAAATTCCTTTCTTGTTATTGGGAGGCGTAATTTCGGCAAGTCAGTGGTAGCTGGGGTCTCATATCGGGTCCTAATACTTTATTCCTTCCCGGTCGAATTCACTGTCATTGCTGCTGGTGCTCTCAACTTTGGTCACCGTGCTTTCATTCGCCACGGGCACCTCAGAGGGCCCACGGACTCCCTCCTCGAAGACAGGCTCAGGCTCAACGGTTTCAAACTTCGTTCTGAATTCTGCGAGCGCCTGATTGCTGCTGTTCGAACGACGTCTGGTATTGGCAAAGCTATAGCCATAGTCCTGCTTTTCATCGCCAGATCGGCCCCTATGAGCAGTCAAGATATAATCTTGTATAGAACAATGTAAAACGGACAACGCACCAGTTCCCTTTTCCGCCCCCATCTTTCTTTGCTTTACGAGGGTCAGCATCAGTCGGGCCCGACTTGGCAAAATAGCGAGGCCGATGGTCACGAGTGCCAATTATGCCATCTGCCGGGTGGTCCCGGTCATTGAGCTTATGCGAACGAGTCACTTGACGGTCAGTCTGCGTCAATCTCGGAGCGGGCTTATAACTCACTACTAGGACGTTGGGGGGAAATGGTGGCCAGGGTACAAAAAGGGCAAAGGGGAAGGGATGAGAGGTAATGTAGAACGTGCGACCTGTCACCTCATACCCTAGACGGTGAAATGCGGGGATTACGCTAACCGCGACCCTACCAACCTTATTATGTAGCAACATATGTTTCTATTGTAGTACTATACGGTAGCTAGTGCTGAAATTGAAGTAGTTATGGAATCCCTTTATTAAAAAGTATGTACCTCGAAAATATGGCCCGTCCTTGTCTTTCATATTTATATAAAGTCATAGCCTACCCCTTGACGGTTGTATAAAGAGCTAAATTAAACTAGGTATTTGATCGTAATCTTGATTTAACCTCTAGGCTATATATAAAATGTTGAAGATAAATATAGACTTGAAGGAAGGAACGAAGCAGGATGCTCGAATGAATCGAGATGATACCTTCTGATGACTAGGAGGGGATATTTACGCCCACTCTCTTGGAGTCAGTTCTCTATGTAACATGACACTAAAACAACCTTTACCGCTGGTTGGTCTCGGATCCTCCGACGGTCCCTAGTAGGTAGACGTACGACTGCATTGAGTCAGATACGCCCAACCGCATTGATTCAGACCGGTCCTGAATAAGACCAGGAACACGGCAATGCTCGTACGCGTAAGATGCCGACCCAGTGGTATAGGGTATCAGTATGGCTATGCATGCCATATACCAACATAAAATAGCAATATTTCGACTACCGCCTATATATAGTAAGCTCGTTGGATAGATAATATGCAAAATGATGTGGCGTTTAGAGCGGTTCCAATACCTTTTTACGGTATAGTCTATATACTACGATGATTTATAGTTATATATGTATATTATTTAGCAGTCTCATAGTTTTTGTATATTTATGACGAACACTACGCGTTTGGACAACTTGTTATGTGATTGATGCCTAGGGTACCAATCAGTGCAGTATGACTATAGGCATGTCTCCAGTTCTCGCTCTTCTTCCTTCTTCTTCTTCTTAGCTTGGTTATTTCGTTATTGCTACTACGGTTGTATCTATTGATTATTTATTATGATTGGCTCCGACTTAGACGTCGTGACAATATTAATCATGTATTCAATATGCAGCTTTTCTGCCAATTAACTAATATTTTCTTATTAGTGTATATATATATATGCCATCTAATACTATATAGCAAGAGGGAGACCTATGTAAGGTCGGCGGACCCTTATAAGGGCCTATATAAAATAGTATCTATTAAATAATCACCTACAATAGGTGTCTTTCTTTCTTTTTCGTTTCCCCCTAAAAGTCTATTTTATCTGGACTAAAAATATTATTTAAGAGGGTACTAAATTTAGGGGATTAATTTAATCACCCCCCCTCCTCGATCGAATCACCCCCCCTTACTACAAAGGGCCTTGGTGTATCCGAATTTTTGCTATTTCCTTACCGCCTTCCTTACCGCTTCTAACTCCTTCTACAACTATGTCGTAAATGCGATTTTTGCACACCATTTTGCCTAAATCACCAGTCGCAGTCGCGGGCAATAGGCCAGTTACCGTAATACAGAGGACTGTGGGGATATTAGAGGGCATAGAGGGCGTAGAGCGCGGTCGTAGTCGTAGGAACGGAGATGATAGTACTACGGATCAGTCAGTGGGGTCATAGGGTACTGAATAATCAGAATTAACGTATATCTAATGGGGATGTATATAGAGGGTTAAATTGTACGAAAAATAGGTGATTTAATAGGGTTAAACCTACAGTTTTACTATAGAAACTTGAAATCTCGGTAGGTCAGAAAATAGACACCTTGAAGATCAGGTGGATTTATGCGGCAGAAGAATTGATGGGGAGATATCTCGGATACACTAGGCTATCTTCAGAAGGGGGGGGGGGGGGGTGATTCGATCGAGGGGGGGGGGGGGTGTTTAAATTAATCCCCTATTTATTATTGTCGAGATATAAAGTTATATTTTATTATATTTTATTATATTTACTATATATGCTACGCTATCCTACTCGATAGTAATTAACCTTAGTCTATATTTTTTTTAACGTAAGATAGTTTATTTTTAGCAAGAAACTAATTATACCAAACTATTATTAATCAACTCTACTACTAAGTATTATATTTTATAGTAAGATAAGATATCGTTAGTAATATATTAAATCTACTATAGGTTTAGTATAGAATAACTTAGATGTATATATTATTAGAACTAAGTAAGTAATATTTTTAATTATAGTTACCAGTAGTAAAATAAATGGGCTTTAAGTTATAAATAGATAGACATATTAAAAAGAGAAAAACTTTTGTTAATAGTAATAGTTTTAATTAACGTTAATTACTATGGAGTCGATTATATTACCGAGCTAATTACGGCTAAATAGCGATAAGTATCCCTATAATATATATAAGTTTTAAGGGAATCTAAAAGTCGGATAAAAATTACGAGGGTTTAGCTATATAAACTAGCTATAACTATATGTATTAGTACCTATAAAAGCCCTAATTATCAAAATCTGTATTTTATGACTTCTAGTATATATTTTAAAGTAATTGCCTTAGTATATATATACGACTCGATAGTAATTAACGTTAATGATAAAGATATATTTTCCTTATTTAGAAAATATATGATAAGCTTAAAGAGAAAACTTTTGTACATTATAGAATTAGTATATAAGCTAAAATATATCGATATATAATTTTATTTAGAAATAGCATTTAGAGATAAATAATTTTGCTTAACTAATGAAAGCTTCTAGTAACTTTAATTAAAATTAGAAAATAATAATATTTAAAAGATATATATACTATAATATCGAAGTATAAATATACAGAAACTTCTAGAGTAGTAGCTTACTAGAAAAGGATAAGATAAGAACTAAGAATAGTTTTATAGTAACTGTAAAAAAAGACCTATAAAAGTCCTAAAAAGAAAAATATAGATATTTTTATAGTTACTAGAAAATCAAGTTTTAACGACGAATAAATATTTAGATTGCTAATAAAAGAGTATATATATTTATGATTAATATATTTTTCTGCCTTTTTATAGCCTTCTTATTACTCGAGGGCCGTTTACTACTTACTACTATAGGGCCTACATATATATATCCTATTAAAACTCTTCTCTCTAGTTCCTACTTATATTTTTCCCTTACTCCGATCTGGTTTAGATTTTATACTCTTATTTAACTTATTTATTTATCTACTATTACTACTATGTAGGACTTTACCCTTATAATTTATAAAATCTCTTCTTTAATATGACTATATCTAATATTTCTATTATAGCCTATCTCTATAATTTATACCTACTATATCTATTGTCTCTCCCTATTATAGCTATACTCCTTTTTAATATAATTTCATTTTTATACTTAGTAACTAGCTAATTAGGGCTATTATCTTTCTTATATATAATAGAGCTACGTAAAGAGTAGCCTAAAATGCTTCCAATAAAATAAATAAAAAGTAGTAGTAGTTTATAGCTAGCTTTAATTTAATTTTATACTTATAAGTTTACTACTTTAGTTAGGCCTTTCTTTCTCTAATCTAACTTTCTTTCTTTAGGAACTTTTAGTTTATATTATATATATAGTAGGGCCTATTAACTACCTACACGAATACGTTATCTATATATATTTAGATCTTTCTTAGATCTTTTATCCTTTCTATGATTCGTATAATTATTTACTCTGCTATACCATTTATATTTCTAATCAAAAGGTATATAAATAAAACATAAAATATTATAGATACTTATAGAAAAAATAATACCTACTAAAGAAATATTATACTCAGTTACTATAGTTAGAAAATGTATAACTAGACACTAAGTAGAACCCTTATTTAAATATAGAGGGCTAAATATATATAAAAAGTATATATTTCAAGTTAGATTTAGCCTACTATCTCTAGAGATTATAAGAAAAGCTCTATAGTAAATATAGATAGATATAGAATACTAACAATCATTGTAGAAATAGATACTAAATAGAAGTAATAGTAATAGATAGATACAATAAGCCAAAACCTATATATATTATAATATACTATTTATTTTTATATATATATATATATATTATATTCTCTAACGTATGACGTCGGAGGTCGGAGGATTATAGGTCTAGGGTCACGTAATCTAGGTCCTTATTATCAACAATCCGGGCCCGTATATATAATTATTCCCTCTCTACGTAACTACTTTTATATCTCGCGTATCTTCTCTATTATATTAGCTATCGTAATATAGTAGTTACGTCCTTTTTTACCTTTTTTACCGTTATTAGCTATATATATATCGATAGCCCATTATCGCTATCTCGCTAGCGCGATCCCTATATTCTATACCGAACCGATAAACTAAAGTAATTCTAGACTTAAGCTCTCTTTCCCGCTAAGTACTATATATTATAGCGCTAAAAATGACCTAATCCTAATCTCGCCGATATAATAGCATGATATAGAGCTAGAACCTCAGTATAGCCTAGAATCTAGAGAACCTAGAGCCGAGTATCGAAACTACGGACTTAATCCCTATATAGAAGTCTAGGATAAATCCTACTTAACCGTAGAGTAGGTTAATCTATATCTCTATCTATATAGGGCAATAGAAAATCGACCTATATATAATTTATCTATAATAATCTATATACTACTAAGCTTATATATAATTTCTTAATAAACGCTACTATCTTTATTAACGCTAAATTAGAAGAGATAGAATATTAACTTATAACTATTAATACTAATTACGAGGAGTTTTAGTAGTGGTAAGAAGAGGTAGTTTATAATTAATCTTATTAAGTTATATAAGTATCATGACCGATAGTATAAGTAGCTATCCGCTTTATTATAATTTTGTACTTCTATAATCCCTACGTCGATACCTAAACCTACCTTCGCTCTAGCTACTATCTCTAAATATATATAACGATTCCTAAAGCTATTTAATCTACTAATACTAAATAATAGTAAAGAGCTATATTTTAGTATTTAGAAGTCTGAGATATAAGATAAACTTAAAGATAATACTAACTATTATCTAATTACCTATAACTACATATAGTATACTATAAGCTACTATAAAAAGATATCTATACTATATTTCTAGACTTATTTAGATAATAATACGACCTAACTATACGCTAATATAAAAAATATTATTAAGTATTTATAAGGTATATTTACGAACCTAAACTATATCGCTAAAATTCTATATAGGTATAAGTATCTATTTATAAAGCCTAAAAATGACTTTAATATATTACTTACTAATTTCCTATATCTCGCTAAAGAAATAAGAGTATCTAAGAAAAACTATATACGTAAACCCTACTAAAAGATACTATCGACTTCAACTAATTTATTACTATCTATAGTATATAGTATTAAATCTTAATCTTTACTATAAGTAGAAGAAGACTTACTAAACTATAATCATTACTATATCTAGTATAAGATAGATATCGATCTATAACCCTAAATCTTGATTTTAAGATAATAATCTTTAATAAATATATAGCCTATCTAAAGAAAGATAGATATTTTAGATACTATAAGTAGGGCTATATATCTAAGTGTTATCCTAAGAAGACGATCATAATCTTTAATACTATTTTAGAGCTTACTACTTATAAATCTTATAAGATAGCTAATAAGCTAAGAAAAGTTTAAGCTTAAATAAAGTCTTTTTTCTAAGTAAAAAAATAATAATATTACTTATATTAGACTTAAGAAAGTTATTAGGAAGAAAAAATAGTATATTATTTAGTATATAAATAGTATTAAATAGATATTTTTTCTCTATCTATATATATAATTAAGTAATATAAGAGCCGATAGTTCTATCTATATTAATATATAATTAGTATTATAAGCTATAAAAGCCCTTAGGTAGAATATAATTAAGCTTAATTATAAAGTACTAACTAACCTAGGGATTTAATAATTATCTTAGAAAACTAATTAATGTACTATCGAACTAATCTTAATACTAGATAGCTAGTTATAGTTATATAACGATATTTACTAATACTAATTACTAATCTAGGTAAATATAACGTTAATCACTACCGAGTAGGACAAACCACCGAGTAGGACACGTAACCAATTTTTACCGCGTTTATCTTGCGTTATCTTTTTTCAACTATTTACTATACCTCTAAATCTATCCTAAACCGGCCGAGATTCTATCGAATAAGAGGGCCGCATCGAATTAGCTATCTAGGCTATAAAGAAGTAGGATTACGTATCTATACGTATCGCCGTACGTATGCTTTTAGTCCCTAATAGTACGCTCTAACGTCGCATACGTAGGACCCTAAATCGTATCAATATTCGTATAAATAGTTATAAATTGACCTAAACCGAAGGGGAATTACTTATTTAGTAGACTACCTCTATAGATAATCGCGGAGGGGCCCCCTGACTATCGATAGTACGAGAAATAGCCGATTTATTACTCTCGAAGCGTAGTTCGACCCTTATCGATACGGTCCGCTATAATTAGGCTAGAAAATTCGTCGAATAGTATCCTAAATAGCTAAGATTACGCTTTTCCTATTGCTATAACTATAAACGCGCGAATCGATACCGTAAAAGCGACGATTTAGCGATATAGGATTCTAGATAAAGATATTTATAACTTTAACGAAACTAGGTTTACGATAGGCCTTATAGCTAATACGAAAGTAATTGTATAGGCTAGATATTACGGTTAGAGGGTAGCTTTATAGCCTAGGAATCGCGAATATGTTACTACTATTAATAATATTAATACGGCTAGATAGGCCCTACCGCCTATAATTATTTTAAGAGTAAAATATATAATTCTATCTAGTTCGAGGACCTTCTATATGACTAGTATTTCGAAGTTAGCCTAAATAGATAACTAATAAAATTAGGCTACGATAGCTTAAAAAATAGTTTATTCTAGCGACTAATAGTCGTAAGGTTAGGCGGTATTAGTGTTACGAACTAGTTGATAGGATAGTAAGCCTATCGATTAGGTAAGGCACGACTGTCTAAATACCGTAGGTAACTCTTAGGAGGAGGCGGAGGTAAGGTATTGTAATAAGAATAGAGACTAATTCTTAAAGAGAATTATAGCAAAAGGATAGGATACCTTTTCTTATAGAAGAGGCTAATATAATATTTATACGGTAGGGAAGGAATTATAAGCGAAACGAGGGCGGACTAGGAGCGAATCGCTATTAGTCTAGTACGTATAACGAAGAATCCGGGAATAGCTTTAAGGAAGCCTATCCCGTAACAATTAGCTTCTAATTCTCGATAGATATAGTAGCTATTTAACCCCCTAATTCGACTAGATATATACTAAAAACGAGATTATACTAATCTATATACTAGTATATTTATCGTACCTATTATAGCCCCTCGACATAGGCTATTTTACGCTATTAAAGTATATATATAGTAGGGTAGTCGACGAGAAAATAGGGATATATATTAATTATATCGACAAAATTAATTTCGTTATAATATATCCGGACGTACGAAAAGAGGCCTATAAATCGGGTACGATTAAAAATAGCTTCGTAGCTACCGATTTAGTCCTAATTAATACCGACTAGATAATTTCGAAGCTTAATATTACTATTGAGAGGGACGGCTAAAGCCTACGAACAAGAAAACGAAAGAGGCAAAAAACTCCTGAAGAGGGAGAGAAATCTAGCTATGCATAAACACCCAGCTATATGGAAGCTGCCGAAGGTGGGAAGCGGTAAGATACTGCCAGTCATGGCCTCACCGCTTTCCAACAATTACTATCGAGATACCCCTATCCTCCCTAAGCCAACCGTCTAGTTAGGATAGTTTATTCCTCTAAAAAATGTCCTAAATTAGCTACTACGTAGATCGCTTTAAATTCTTTAGTTAATACCCTACTACGCTATAGGTTAAAGAACCTCATACGATTATAACTTAGGCTAATAGAAAAGGGGTTTATATAGTACTTAATAAGCTTATATTAGTACTAAAGGAAAACTATAATTTGCGGGCGAAGAATAAGAAAAAGAAGCAGAAAAGGATACGTACATATAGACATATCGAATATACATTAGGCCTATTAGTTAGGGAAGCCCTAGAGCTACCTCGACCTACTAAGTAGCCTAATAAGCCGGTTTAGCCCCCTATAGAACAACCGCGACGGCGTTAATTTATATATTCTTTATATAATTAGGTTAGGCATCGGTTAAATATATATAATCAGAGATAGTTTAGTTAATTTATTGGTATTTTAGTAGGTAAAAATAGGTATAAACTAGAATATAGGTAGTTAGGTATCCTACTCGGTAGTTTATCCTACTCGGTAGTAATTAACGTTAATCTAATCTTTAGCTATAAGTAGTTATAGAATATTAAGTTTTTCCTAATTACGTAAAATATTGTCTAATCTAGCCTAAAGAAGTAAGCTTATATAATAAGGCTATTAGCTAGTTACCGATAATATTTCCTTAAATAATCTTATAATAACCTAACCTAAATTCTAACTATTAGAAGGATATAGACTAATATAATTAGAAATTCGAGAAGGCTAACTATCTATAGCGCTATAAACTAGCTAGAACTATAATTAGTAATCGAAAGAAAAAGATAGCGAAGATAGGATATATACTCTATAGAATAGAGGTACCTAAAACCTTAGATATATTAGCACCTAAGTAGCCTATATCGATCTATATACTACTATCTAATATAATTACGATAATAGATATAGCTAAGTTCTATCGATATACTTAGAGAGAAAAAAAAAGATAGAGATATTTATAACTTTATTATAGAAGATTAATAAGATTTTAGAGAATAAAAGAGATACTTAATATATATACGAGAACTATAAAACTTATTATATTATATTATCTCTAAGTAGTACTATAACTATATTAATATTTTTTCTAAGTAAGATTCTAGTATAATATCTCTATATCGTAAGTTTATTAATTATAAGTTTATCTTTAAAAAGGAAGCAATATCCTAATATCCTCTCTATAAGTAGTCTAGAGAGAACATTTAAGTAATAAAGATATATGTTGTAGTAAATCCTACGAAAAGATTTATGCGTAGAGACTATTAGTATATACTATTTATTTTACTAATAATAATAAAGCTAGGGAATATACTTTATTTCTATATAGACTACTAAATCAGATACTATTATAAAGAAAAATCGATATCTAATTTTTTAATCGACGAGATTCTCTAACGACTAAGTAAAATAAACCTCTTTACTAAGCTTAATACTAGATAGAGATTCTATCGGATTTAGCTATATCCTAACTCTAAAAACTTTACTATCTTCTATATATAATATAGATTATTTAAGTTTAAAATAATATGTTTCGGATTAACTAAAGGATCTACTATATTCTAGTAGTTTATTAATATAAGTTTTAGGGGATATCTAGATAATTTCGCGACTAGATTTATCAACAATATTTTAATTTATAGTAAAACTAAAAAAGAGTATATCTAGTATATTAAGAAAGTATACTATAAGCTCTATAAGATAGGACTCTAGGCTAGCCTAGAGAAATATAAGTTCTCTACCTAGGCTACTAAGTTCCTAGGATTTATTACTAAGACCGATAGTATTAAGATAGATTTAGCGAAGATTATAGTTAGTATAGACTAATAATAGCGAATAACTAGCGAAGAGATATATTTATTTCTTAGATTCTATAGGTAGGTTCTATAAACGATTTATAAAAAAACGATAGCTGTATTATAAAATCTTTAAACTAACTTAGCTAAAAAGGTAGAGTTCTATTTATATAGACTTTTAAATATAAATAAGTCTTTTATAAATTAAGGAAAACAATAATATTAACTTTAGTATTAATATATTACGATATATTAGCGCCTATGAAGATTAAGAATAATATATTAGATAGATATATAGAAAGAATATTATTATAACTCTAGCTTAATAGATATTAGTACCCTATCTACTTCTATTCTAAAAAGTTTAGTATAACTTAATAATAATATATAATATATACGATTATAATATATGTAGGATTACCGTAGGCTTTAATACCTAGATAAGAAAGTTAGAAGGATTATAGAGAAAAGACGGTTTTAGTATCTTTTTAGATTATTAATCTTTATAGTATTTTATAACAAATAAGAAGCTAAACTCTTAATAGGCTAAATAGTACCAATTCTTATTGTAGTTTTATTTCTTTATCCGATATTTCGCTAGTAAATAGAATATTATCGCTAATACTCTTTTCTATAAAGACCTTATAGACTATAGATAAAATTAAATATTTCTTTCTTTTTTTTTTTTGGAATATTTCGAATATAGTATATATCCTAATAATATTATCGACGACCCTCTATTTCTAATTACTATATTCTTAGTAGAAATAGCTTTCATAGCTAACACTATAATAACTAAGATCTTTACGACTAATATTATTATATACACCTTAGAAGTAGACTAAAACTATAAATATTTTATGAAATATCGCGATTAAATAAGAATAGATAGGGATAGATATTTTACGTTAAAAAGTAAGCTTCTATTATATAATATAGTAGGCTAGTTATACTAGATAATAATAACTTAAAAGCTGATAATATCCACTTAATAAGATTTATCGCTAATTATTAACAGTATATCTTAGTTAGATAAAGATAAAGTCTCTATTATCTACTTAATATTAGTAGCTAAAATATATATCTAATATATAGTAATATGTTAATAATTATCTAATTTATAGAAGAATAAAGACCTAGAGAGATAAAATCTTAAGGATTTTATAATCTTTATCTATATTTAACTATAGTAGTATATTATTATAGATCTTAGATTATTCCTAAAAAATAAATATAGTTATAATATAGTATCTATAGTATATAATTAACTGAATAAATAATAGACTTCTTTTTATATCATAAGACTCACGATAGTAGAAGAGATAGCTATATTATCTATAATATCTATTTAGATAGATTAGTATATTAGATTCTATTATCTCGGATTATAAAAGATAGTTTATCTCTAAGTTCTAAGGAGAGTTTTATTATATTCTAAATATTAAGTATAAACTACCGACTATATATTATCTATAGATAGATAGGTAGAGTAAAATCGTAAACTAGTAACGTATTCGGTAAGCGAGTAACGTACCTAACCTAAAACGCGTCTATAAAAAACTACTTAACTAATTTAACTACCTACTATACTGCTAATCCGGCCTTAAACCTCTCGAAATTTAATATAGCAAAAGGGTAGGCTCTTATTAGCTACCTAGGCTCTAAAGAACTAAGAAATTACCGCTATTCGTAAAGTAGCGTATCGATTTAAAGTCCCTAAACCTACTTTACGCTACTACCTACGGGGCGTCCCTTATCGCGCGTCTTTACGCGTTAATAGCTATAAATTAACCGAATTTAGAGAGGAAACAATTCGGAGATTATCTTACTTAATAAACGTAGAGTAGCGCCTTAGCCTACTACCGTATAAGAAACTACGAATCTTTTTCTTAAAGCTTATAGAACTATCCTAGTTTAAATAGTTAGGGAAAATTAGGTTTATAACTTTATAAAAAGATATTCCGAACTATTAAGCTAATTCCTAAGACGCTATAATTATAAACGTACGAAATACGAAGACCTAAAAGCTATTAGGGAATACTTCATACTTATTTAAAAAACTACTATCGAGAATAGTATCGATTCGGACGATATTTATAATTTTAACGAGACCGGTTTTACGATAGGATTAACTATAACTATAAAGATTATTATAAAGGCTAAATATTGCGATCGGTAAGTAGTTTTATAACCTAGAAATCGCGAGTAGGTAACTAGTATCGAGTATACAAATACTTTAGGTTAGACGCTTTCTCTATATATTATCTTTAAAGGTAAAGTTTTTATTAAATCTTAGTTCGATAACTTTCTAGCTAATTAGAGATTCGGTGTAAGCCTAAATAGATAGACCTCTAACGAAATTAGGCTTCGATAGCTTAAAAAATATTTTCTTCTATCGATTTCTTTATAGTTAAAAGAATAGTATCGGCTTTTAGTCCTCGATAGTTATAGAAGCTATTTAACTCTAAGGTTCGACTAAATCGACGAATAAAATAATATTATTCTAATCTATATACCTACGTACTCTTTGTATCTTTTATCGGGTTCCAGCTTAGCGGTACCTAAAATTAGCTCACCGATACCCAGAACTTTTCAAGTCCCGGTTAGCTCTAATAGCTAATTGAATAACGTATTGCCTAAGGGTTTAACTATAGTTTAACCCCTACCTTACTAAAATATCCTATATCTTAATATAGTCCTATACTATTTTATTTTTAGTATACGTTTTAGATAGATTCTTAAAGCATTTTAAAGGATTCGATAGAAATAACCTTTTCTATAATAACTTATATATAAGTAAAGCGAGGGTTAAAGCGTAATATAAAATATTAATAAAGAAATTAAGAGATATATTTTGCTTTAACACTACTATAATAACTTCTCTTCTTTACTACCTACTTTTTCTTTCCCTTTAGGTAAGAGTATATATTTATAACCTTTTTTAACGCGTTTTTTTATATTTTAAGTATATATTAACTATCTCTAGATTATAAAAATATCGAATCTTATACTATACTAGAGCCTAGGCCCTACCTAGGATAAATTTAATAACTAGATTGTATTAAATACTCCGAATCCTTACCTAACTATAGGTTATATTTATAGTATATAACCCTAAGATACGTTGTTTATATAATCTAAATATATATAGGCCTAATTCCGGATAATAACTTAGGCTAGAAGCCTACTACGTAGACTATAGCTATTAATACTAGCGCCTAGAAGTATAATATTAAGGTTTCTAATATTCTAGCTACTTCGCCGCTAAACTAGGCGGTTATTCTTAATAAGGAGAATATTAGTATATACGTTGTTTTTCTATATATTTAATATATATTTAGCGAATACTAACTTAATATCTAAAAAATATAATATTATAGTTAACCTACTACGCTAGATATATAATATAGTCCTATAAGATAGACTATCTATACGTCGCTATATCCGCTAAGATTATTCTAATATTAGTAAGTACTTATTAGATAGACGTACTTAATATATATACTAACTATATATTTACTATTTACTTATTATACCGAATTATCGTTAGAAACGTTAGGAAGAGATTATCGCTAGATAGAACGTAATTAAGCGTTAGATCCTTTAGTTAGGTTAGTAGAATACTAGCTATTTATATAAGCTTAGTCGTAGGCTTAATAGTAGCTTAGTTAGATTTTAGTATAATACTTTAGAGTATATTACGTAAATATAAAGTTCCTTTAGCGAAAATTAAGGCTTACGTTTCTACCGATTCTAAGTACTATAGACCCTAATCTTTAGTTACGGTAGCTATTATATAAGTAGATCTTTTCTATATATTTAACTTCTACTAACATTATATAGTATAGACCTAGTATTCCCTCTAACCTAATTTCTTTCCCTAGCTTTAGTCCTACTATAAATACTTATTACGTAGGACGTAGAGATAATAGAGGTAATAATAATAAGAGCAATAATAATAGTATCTTTAAGGAGATTATAGGCTTTAATAACAATATTATTAAAGAGACTATAGATAGCGATAATAGTACTACTAAAGAGACTTCTAGCTTTAGAATTTTTAAGAGTATAGAGTAGATTACTATAGCGCTTTTCTTATAGATATTTTCTAGATCTTTACTTTAAAATAAAATTAAAATAAAACTCTATTAAATATATATAAAACGTATAGAAAAGAATAAGATTAACTCTATTAAGCCTATAAATCATAAAGAAGTTCTACCTTTCTCTTCTAAAAGGCCTAAATCCTCTATTTTCGCTTAAGTTCTACAATTTCTTACTATAATTATACCTCTTTATTAAGAAGACCCTAATTCTAATAAAGCTACTAAGATATACTATCCTATAGCGATATTCTAGATAATCTAGTTAGAACTAAATTATCTCTTATTAATTACGTATTAGATATACTCTAACTATATACTAAACTTATAGGAGTTATATCTAAAGTAGCTACTAAGATAGAATTAGAGATACCTATAGTATTAAGTAGCTATATTATAGGTTTAAATAAATAGTATATATTAGTTAGATTCTAAGGAAGAGATCGTTTCTAAATCCGACATTTTATAGAGTAATAGTTCTATTTATCTAGAATAAAGTAAATATATATTAAACGTATTAAAGAAAGAAATATAAACCCTTTCTCTTATATTACTTTATAATCCGAAAGATAGGATTATTAGACCGCTAAATTAGATAGATACCTTTTTTTACTATAAGTTTATTTTACTATACTACCTCTCAAATATATACTTTATATCTATTTAAAAATATATTAGATATATATTTAAATTAGAATAAGATAAAACTTACTATAGAATAGTAGTTAATAGAGCTTACTTCTGACTAACTACCTTATTATCCTAGAAGTAGCTATTTTTACTAATTCTAGTATAATAGGGAGTATTCGTCTACTATTTAATAGGAATCTTTAAAGCTTTAGAGATAATTCTAGTAAGAATCTAGTTAACTTTCTTATTTATAAACTAATACTAGGTCTTTAGCTATTTTACTACTATATTATCTATAATTTAGAGAACTTCTACCTTAAAATTTATAGCCTAAATTATATTAATAGCTATAGTAGCTTTATAGTTAGGGAATTTCTTCCGAAATATACGGTTAAAATATATTTAGTATAGGATTAATATAGATTATAAATACTCTAACTATATCTAGCGAGGATCTAGTCTAATAAGATAATATCTAAGTCTTATAAGTAAATAATAAAATTAGTATAATTTAAGTATATATTTAGTATATTATTTATATATTAGTATCTTATTTTTTATATATATTTACTATAATAATATAGATACTATTATAAGAATTATCGCTACCTTACTAATACGCTTATCGAATAGGCTTCTATCTAATATCTCTAAGTATCTTAAAGACCTTCTAGAAAAGGATTTAGTATACGTTATAGGTTTTAAAATTTATAAAAGTATAGATATATATATTAAAATCTATTATAGTTAGTATATATTAAATATATATTAAGCTAAGGGTAAAATTATACTTCTTATCTATTCGTTCTATATAGAAATTATAAATATATTTGTCTTTCCCTAAACTATCTTAAAAATAAGATCTATTTTAAGATATTATATAGTTTAAAAAAACTTAGTTTATTTATATATATAATAGATAATAAGAAAATACTAATACTTATTATTAAAGAAATATACTTTACGAATCTATTATTTATTATTAGTTTTAGTTAGATCGAACTAATATTTACGCTATATACTAGTAAAGCTTATATAAACCTTATAGATAATATAGTAATCTTTACTTATAAATTGAAGTAGTTACTTTATCCTTAATATTTAAGTTTTTATAGATATAACGAAGTATAGTATCTCTATACTAAGAAAGAACCTTTATAAATATAGATAAAACTATTAATTTACCTAGGCTTTAGTTAATAAAATATAGTTTTTTATATTAAAAAAAAGCTTATATACGATAAGTCCTAGTATATCTTATATATTAATTATCTTAATAATTTCCTACCTATATCCTACCTAATAATATATAGTAGCTTTATAGGCGAAGGTAGAAAATATCTATAAGATCTACGTATAACTACTATAAAGAATAGAAACCGATTCTATAAATAAAGGATACAGGTATTAATTTTTATATAGTATTTAGTTATAGTAAGTTTACTAATGCTATTATTATAAATTAAATCTAAGATATAGTTAGTCTTATCTAAATATATATTTAGTATATTAAAAACCTACTATATAGAATTTCCGCCTAGCTAAACGATAGGTAATAAAGTAGCAATCTCTAGCGCTATTACCTATTCTCTATAGTCTACCCTTTTTGTAGAGAAGTTTTAATAATATAGTATTAATTCCTATAGAACCTTTAGGGATAGGCAAATATAATACTAGCGCTATTCTAGTAAGTTATTAAGATATCTAATAAATATAAGCTATTTCTAATTAGTATATATTTTATATATATATTAGAAGTATAAGCTTACCTTATTATATCCCTATACCCTTCGAGTTTATCCCTTATAAGTTCGAATACCTAGGCTATATTAATATAGCCTATCTATATCCTAAGTATAGATAAATCTAAAGTAGTGTCTATATAAAATATTAGTTAAATATATATTAAGTATATTAAAAATATACTCTCTTATTTTTTGTTTAGTTATCTAGCTAATAGTATAACGTATAGGTATAGTAGCCTAAGACTATACTATAGTTTACGAAATAGTTATAGTTTAACCCGATTATACCTTAGGGATAAAGTAATAAGATTAGAATAAACTTAATAATAGTGCTAAATACTTATATATTAATATAATTAATGCTATAATCTTAACTAGTTATCCTTAATATCTTTCTATAGAAGCTGGCAACCACCTCCTCTTCTGACTCTGCCGCCGAGCTCTTTACCTTTGCAACCACCTCCTCTTCTGACTCTGCCGCCGAGCTCTTTACCTTTGTAACTACCTCCTCTTCTGACTCTACCGCCGAGCTCTTTACCTTTGCAACTACCTCCTCTTCTAACTCTACCGCCGAGCTCTTTACCTTTGTAACTACCTCCTCTTCTAACTCTACCGCCGAGCTCTTTACCTTTACAACTACCTCCTCTTCTAACTCTACCGCCGAGCTCTTTACCTTCGCTACGTACGACGACTCGACGACCGTTTTTAGACTAATAGGCGATACTTTTATACGCTTATAGTAGGGGAATCGGTTTAACCCTAAAGATACCCCTTTTCTATACGTTAACTACTCCTATAGAACAACGACGTATACCCTAACCCGGCCCTAGCCTACCCGTAGGGCCCTAGCTAACCGGATCGGCCCCGCCGACTATACTAAGGTTTTAGGCTACCTAGCGCTCGAACGCCTAAGAGACCTACTACCTCTAGCTAATCGGGGAGTACGCGAGGGCCTACCGCTAGGAGGAGCTAGACGAGGACCGAGGCGGAAGAACTCGAAGCCGTTGAAGCCCGAGGCTAGCTAAGTAGACGTCCGAGCGGCGGTAAAGTAGATATCTTACCTAACCTACCTACTATAACTATAGAGTAAGGCTAATATAGAGGGTTAACAATTTCGGATATCTTATTTAGTAATATAAATTTCGGATATAGGTATTACTATACCTTACTATAGATACTTACGTTACTAGCCGTTATAACGGACTAGCTAACGATTAATCTAGATATCTCTAATTATACTACTACGCGTATATTATATAATACTCCCTAAACTATATTAACTCCGCTACTCTAGCTAGCTACGTTAGAAAACTAGTAAACGAGGTATAGAGAGTCCTCCTCTAAGGCGTAGAAAGACCCTTAGCAACGAGCTTACTAGATACGTACTATCTATTAGAGCTAAACTAAGAGAATATATTAACCTTATTATTGGCTATACCGAAGATATATTAGCTAGAGAACTAGAACAATAATATAGCCTATAGAGATACCCTAGAACCGCTAGTTAGCTTACCTTAGGACCTACCGTCGTTGTTATCCTTAGTCTCTCTTAAGGAAATAGCCGACGTAGATCTTACGTATATTCGGATTCGGTAGAAACGTATTAAACTACTATTCGAAGGCTAGGCCTAGCTAGCTATTACTAAAAATATTTAGGAAAGTCTATAAAAATATACGTACGACTAGGTAAGGATAGTAACGATCTAGGGGGTCGAGCGGCTCGTATCCTAAGACATCGATATATATATATTAAATAGCTTAGCTAGGGAAGGCTTAGTTTATAACGTAAAGGAGTAGCTACTTTTACTCTACTAGGGAAAGTCGGTCTATATCTTAAACTATTAGTATATATTCCTTACTTACGGCGTTCCTATAGAATAGTAGAAGGATATTGCGAGGGATAAGGCTAAGGAAAAAATCTAGGATAAGTATAGGAAGCTAGCCTATTTAGCTAACGTCTAATTTATAGCGTAGGCTAAAAAGGACTAAGAAGCAAAGACTAAGATAAAGTCGTCGCTAGTAATCTTATTAATAGACCTAAGGGACGCGAATATAATCTTAGATTCTAAATTATATATCCGAACTCGCCTATATAAGACTAAACTATACTACCTTAGTAGCTATATTACGTAGTGCCTAAGATACCTTAGATTTAGATATATCTAACGTAGCTACTATACCCTATTCTATTATAAGTTTTATATAGGAGACTATAACTTACGTTTTTGCTAGGATAAAGGGAAACTAGAATACCGACGATATAAATCCTACTAGAGCTACGACTATAATACTACCGACCGGTCTTACCCTTAATAGGAAAAAGCTAAGAAAGAAGCCGACCGAGATAAAACGCTAAACCTCGCCGCTTCTAGATCCTACCGGAACTCCTATACTAGGCCCTAGAGAAAGAGGATACGTAACTAAGAAAGTAACTAAAAAAGAAAAAGGGAAGGCTACGTAAGGATACGTAAAGTAGTTTATCGTTATAAGCGTCGCTATTATCCTAGTTATAACCTTAAGAAAGCGAGGGAACTATAGCTTAGGAGAGCGAATTAGGATATATCGATATACCCTCTCTATAAGAGAATAAGGCAATATAAACGTATAAAATAAGGGTTAATACCTAAAACGAGGCTATCGAACTATCTCTATAACGTAGACTAACCGACTAAGATCTAGGAAACGACGGATTATAAACTAGGCTATATTGTCTACGTTCCCTAGGCACTTAGCCCTAGGATAACAATTAATAATAGAAGATAGCCCCTAAATCGCTAGGTCTAGATATAGAAAAGGGGTCGAATACGGAAATAAATACGTAAGACGTAGGAATTAGATAGAACGGAATTAGGACGTACTATATAGAGACGGAAAGATATAAGAAACGACTAAAATATAGATATTATTATTACTAACTAACAATTTCCTTACTACTAGCGACTATATAGAGCGACTCTATTAGCGTCGAAATATCTAGACGTAGCTAGGAAAAGCTACTTAAGTCCTCCTAGTTATCTAGCGAATCTAACCTTTCTAATTCTTTATCGTCGTTATCCTTCGCCTCCTCCGCCTATTCTAATAAAGGAATATATAACCTATAACCTACTCGCCTAGATTAGCCGACCGAGCTACTATAAGGTAAGAAAAAAAGGTAGAAACCTAGAACTAGGAACTCCCTAAACTATACTAGAAGTACCTAGGCAAAGAATAAGGCCGCTAGTCTTTTAACCTTAGTATCGTTACGTACTAAACGCTCTTTTAGTACTCTAACGCTAATAGGAAGCGCCTTACCGAGTTTATCTAGCCTAGTTACTACATCGACGACCTTATTAGGTAGCTCTAGGACCTCTATTTCTTTATCTACGTTTTTATTATTATTAGACAAAGACTAAGTCGACTTTATATCTAGTAACTAAACGCGTAGGGGTATTCCTTTTCTAATATCCCCTACTATAAAGGAACGAGAGGAATAAGCTAAGAAAGCGATAGCTAAACGACGACTAAAGAAAGAAGCTAAACGATAAGCCTCTAAATAACCTCCTCTATCTCTAAGATTATCTTTTAAGAGATATAACGTAGCTACTATCTATACTACTATCTATATCCCTCTCTATAACCGCTCGTAAAAAGAGATAGAGGTAGAGGTCCTATCCGAATACCGAAGAAAAAGACTAAATATAGTTTTTAGCGGTACTAGGTAGTAATTAACCTATTAGACACTATTCTCCTTAAACCTATCCGTAGCTAATAGCCGGAGCTAGAACTATAGATAGGATAGGAGATCTCTAGAGCTATTTACTAAGGAGAAAGAGATTATCGAAGACGACCTCCTACGAGCTAGGTCTAAGCGAGGAGTAATTTATATCGACGATATACTTACCCTAAAACCGCCGCCGAGGAAAAAGATACGAACTACCTAGGGCCCTAGAGTTTACCGAGACCTCGAGGATAGCTACGATTATAATAGGAATAAAAGAAGGTAGAAGTAGAAAGGTAAAGAATCGAGCCTACCGAAGGAATACTTAGAATCTAATAGAGACCCTCTCGCTATATAAAATAAGGCTATTAATATAATACCTTTAGTCTTAGCGCTAGGACCGCTAGTTTAGCCTATAGCTCTAGCCCTAGCTAGAACGTAACGTCGTAGTAAAGATAGATATCTATATATTATAATATAATATCTAGAAATTACTCGACTATATTATAGTAGTAACCCTCCGAGATCCTACTATCGATAAATACGATATTATCGCTATCTAGAAGCCTTAGGTCTACCTTTATCCAGAAAATAATACTATCTACTTCCTAAAGAAGCTAAAGACCTAATTTAACCTTATCTAGCTAGGTAAAGCGTTCGGTAAGCTAAGAGTATATTTCTATATTAAGAAAGCTATCTAATAGATCTTTATCTATCTTATAGACCTATTTATCTCGATATATATTTCTAGTATAAATAATTCCCCTAATATCTACGTCTATAATATATATAATCCTCTAATAGACGAGGAAAACAAAGGAATTAAATAGCTTATCTAAAGACTAGAGGCCGCCGACTCTATTAGTACTATATAATATAAGTAATATATTATCCTAGGCGATTTTAATATCTACGATATACTATAATTAGGACTACGTACCTACCTACGCCCTTAATTTAATAGGGAAAAAGCGGAAGAGCTTAAAAGCTTAATTAAATAGCGCCCTTTATTAGTAATAATACTAGCTAGCTTTATTATAAGACTAATAAAGATAAATCTAGTATAAGGTAGCCTCCGAATACTAAACCTAAACTAGGATAAAGACAAATATCTCTTCGGTACGACGATCGACCTCTACCTAGTATCGTAGGACCTATAGAAGTAAGTACGATCTATTCGAGTTACCTACTATCTATCTAGCTTATTAGACTACCTATTAATCGAGACTAGCCTTAATATATACCTAGAACTTAAGATACTAATAGCTAAGCTAAACTAGAAAGAAATAGATATAGATATACTAATCTATACTACCTTTAGCGCTCTACTAAGTTCTCTACCGCGGCCGATATTCTTAGCGGACATCGATGCTTTAGTAGATATAATTATCTAGGTAATCTAAGAGGGTATCTAAATGTCTACTAAGCCCTTCGATATTACTACCTTCTCGAAGCCTAATTATAACTCTAAATATCGTAAGATCTAAAAAGAAGCCTACTAGCTCTACCGCGAATTTACTCGCTACCGCCGTAATCTTATCCGCTAGGCCTCGAGGCCTAACGGACTATAACGCTATCGCTAGAGCTACCTATAGCTATTTAGCGACGCTAAAATTAAAGTAGTAGAAAACGAACTATCTACTCTCGTCTACTACGCTAGGAGGGCTAAGCGAATAAGCCGTAAAGTAATCGCGCGTTTCTGTATATAGACGTACCGCGATAAGGTCGAGGAGGTAGCCAAAGACCTAAGTAAGGTATAAGGATTAGTCCGCTAGACTAAGAACCGTTCGGTATACTAAGCCTATACCCCTCTTATTAGGGTAGACGATAAGACCCTCTTTCTCCCTAAAAATAAGGCCTAGGCCTTATTAGATAGCTTCTTCTTAATCCCTCTATACGCTAATACCGAAGATATCGCTACCTTCTAATACGACCCTCTACTATAGTATAAATAGATTATATACGTAGAAGTAGAAGCCGCGATTAAACGACTAAGGCCGGATAAGGCTTCTAGCCCTAATAGTATCCCTAGCTATATCCTCTAGGCGTTAGTAGAAAATACGGACGGTCCGTAGACTAGAAGGTTTAGCACTATCGCGACCTAGCTCTTTAATTAATACGTAAACGCTCGCTACTACCCTACGTATTTCCGTAAGGCCTTAACGATAGCCCTCTATAAGCTAGGTAAGGAAGACTATAGCGAGCCGAAATTATATTATCTAATCGCCCTACTTAATACGCTCGGTAAGATACTTAAAGGGGTATTTACTATACGCCTTAGCTTCCTCGCCGAATACTATAACCTACTACCGCCTACCTATTTTAGTAGTAGAAAGGGTAGAGGAATAGATACTACGCTCTAAATAGTTACTAAGATTATCTATACGGCCTAGAAATAAGGTAAGGTAGCCTTAATCCTATTCCTCGATATCTTAGGGGCCTTCGACAATATATTATACTCCTAGCTACTATACGACCTTAGGAAAAAGTATATATCTATAGAAATTATTAACTAGATCGAATCTTTCCTATCCGATAGATATATAACATTAGCGCTACCTAAGTATACCCTCCTTCGCGCTAAAATAAATATAGGTATCTTTTAGGGCTCGCCGCTCTCCCTAATACTCTATATCTTTTATAACGTAGATATAATAGTAGGTAAATATATAAGTAATATCGGATATATCGACGATACTACGATAATCGCTACCGAAGATATAGAGGAAGAGAACTATAAGACCCTTAAAAAAGAATTCTACTATATATACAAAGCGTAGTTATCTACCTATACGTTAGTCTTCGCGCTAAATAAGTTCTAGCTCGTCTATTTCTACTACCTAGTAAAAATACCTATATAGAAACGTAAGAAGGATAGCCTTACCTAGTTAAGCCTAGAAAGAGAGGCCTAGCGAACTAATAACCTAGCTAGCGACCTAGACTAGGTATACTAGTAATAGCCCCTATTATTACCCCTATCCTCTTCTCTAGCCGTAATAGCCGCTAGAACGAACTATAAGAATAAATTACTAAGGTTCCCTACTTAGCTACGAGAACCTACTCTATTATAGCTAAATACTATAAGGACTATCTAAGTAAGTAGGTTAGCTCGCCTCTTAGGCGTTATTATAGATAAATACCTTACCTAAGATAAATACCTAGTATACGTAGATATAAAGATATCTAAAGCCCTCTAAGCTATTAGGGCGCTCGGAGGATCTAACTAAGGCCTTAAAATTATAGAGAAACGCTAGATTTATATAGTATACGTTGCCCTAGTATTCTTATATATAGCATCGGTATAGTATATTCCCTACGTCTAGGGCTAGATAAAATAGTATAATAAATAGGTCTAGACCCTTATAGCTATTTAAAGATAAGCTAGTAAAGCTATCTTAGGCGAGTTCTACTTAACGGGTATCGACGCGTTTAACGTAGAGCTCGCGATCCTCCCGACGAGCCTATTACTCTAGAAAACTTAATAAATAGTAGTTATACGCCTTATAAGCTTACCTATCTATAATTAGATAAATTAATATTACTATTAATACTACTAATACTAACTACTTTAGTCTAGATTAGAGTATATAGAAAATACCCTAGCTATAGCCAATATCGATATCCTACGTATAGAGATTCGCCTTCCCTTTACGATCGTACTATAGTAGATACCTCTATCTATTATTATTAGTAGGTCTAAGATAGAAGCTATTATAGACTACGATATTCGCCTAATTAGCCTACCGAACGTCCGCTATATCTATACCGATAGATCTAGCCTACCTATTCTCGAGGACTATAAAAAGATAGGGGCCATAGTAGTATACCTAGAGCCTTATCTTACCTTCTTAGAAGCCTATATAGACACGGAAAAGGAATATACCGTCTTAGTCGCGGAAATCGTAGGCCTCGTTCTCGCCCTACGTATAGCCTAGGAAAACGGATAGCTTATAGCCCTAACTACTACTAAGGTAGAAATCTAGATAGATAACTAGAGCGCCCTAAACGCCCTATACTCTCTAAAGATAGGCCTAAGATAATATATCTTTTAAGAAGCTATTATACTCCTCTAGGAATACCCTTAGAGTAATATCTTACTCTACTAGATCCCTACCTACCTCGATATCCTAGGAAACGAACTAGCGGACGTATATACGAAGTAAGCTATAGGTTAGCGGCCTAATAAGTACTACCTACCCCTACTAGACGAGAGATTCTCCGATTAAGTACTCCGGTCGGCTACGGAAAGAATTATTAAAAAGGATATTAAGGAGAAATAGGCTAACGGCTAGAGAAATAATAGATATAATAGCTTCCTTCGGTAATAGCTACCGAAGATCGAAATAGCTAAATACGTTATAAAGCGATATACTAGGCTTAGCGTAGTAGAAATAGCCGCTCTCTTCTAGGCTAAGGTTAGTAAGATAGGGCTAAATAGCTTCCTTAGTTTAATTAACCGCGCCGACACTACGTAATACCCCTATAGGGAAATACCTAAAATAATATACTATATTATTATATAATACGACCGATACGACGATATCCGAAACGATATCTAGTAAGACGGCAACTACCCCTTAGACCTAGCAAAAACACTATCCGACCTTAAATAGGTAGCTAAGACCGCCCGCTTTCTTCTAGAAACCGGCCGGCTTACCTACCTATACCCTCTAGCGTTATTCGCTCTCGAGAGGGAGGACGCTATAAGTCGTAACCGTATATCCTCGCCCGATATAGACGCTAAGACTAAAACGTTAGACTTACCGTTAGTAGAGGAACCTTAAGACGAGGATAATATCTCCGAGGAACGAGAGATAAGGTTAGATAGCGTAGATACGGATATAGACATCGATATAATAGCTAGCTAGCCTTACTTTTATAATAGTTAAAGTCCTAGAACCTAGCGACTACGGACGAGAGGATATAACGCCTACTACGTTAATTACCGTTTTCTTACCCTTTTTCCCTTTATTTCGGACGCCGTCTAGGGACTAGGCTTACTACCTACCCTAGATATAGGCGACGGATACCTACGCTAACGTACTATAGAGGATAAAGAATATAGGGAGATACGAGATAGAAGGGACAAAAGCGAGGGTAAAGGGAGGAATAGGATAGAACGACGACCGACGGCTACGAGGTAGGAGTCGGCTAACTAGCAAATTGGCGGGCAATATAGGCTCTAGTTAAAGATATATATATCGAGTATCTTACCTATATTTAATTCTCTAGCGGCCGCTAGCAACTCTAATATATCGCCGTACGGGGATAAAACAGAGTATAATGGAATCCTCTCTCTCTCTCTCTCTCTCTCTTTCTATAGAAGCTTTATATAAATTTGCTTTATACCTTTAGGATATTTGCTAGAAAATTAAATCTGAGATTGTTAGTAAACTATTTATATATTTAATATATATAAGACTTATAGACGATATAATTTAAGTAAAAACTTTAGTAATATTATAAGTAGTGTTTAGTATATCCTTAAATAAATAAAATACTACGATTATCTATATTAGGATATTCTAGAATTAGAAGATATTCCTAAACTTCGTAAGTACTAATCTCTACTATTATCGCTAACTTTATGTTACGAACTAGTTGGCAGGATAGTAAGCCTATCGATCAGGTAAGGTACGACTGTCTGAATGCCAGAGGTAACTCTTAAGAGGAGGCGGAGACAATATATTATAATAAGAATAGAGACTAATTCTTGAAGAGAATTAGGGCAAATAGATAGGACACTTTTTCTTATAGAAGAGGCTAACGTAATGTTTATACGGCGGGGAAGGAATTATAAGCGAAACGAGGGCGAACCGGGAGCGGATCGCTAGTGGCCTAACGCGTACAACGAAGAATCCGGGAATAGCTTCAAAGAAGCCTACCCCGTAACAATTATGCTTCCTCTCCCTAACGCCTAACCCTAGGCGTTGTAGGTTATATAATAATTTTGTAAACAAAGAAATCAAAATATATACCCTAAAATCAGTAGGCATAATACGCGTTCTTTTACTTCTCTCCTTTATCCTTCTTCTATCTATTATCACATTACTTATCCCTACGTACTATTATTGTTTCGTATATCTATCTATCTTACGTCGATCCCTAATCGTTATCGTTTCGCCCGCTAGGATAAGTGCTAAGACTAGAGAAGCTATCGTCTCTCTTAACAAGACTAAAGAAGTTAAAGATAGGGAGGAGACTAAGGGTTCTATGTCTATTAACGCCTCCGAGGAGGAGGAGTTTCCTAAGGTAATTAGGGTTATCTCGCTTAAGGGTCGCCGTCCCTACTATACTAATCCGCTAGCCTATATCTTCTTCTAGTATATAGCCTATATCCGGTCTACTACGGCTAGCTTCGACCCCGTAGAGGGTCTACCCCTTAAGGTCTAGTACGTCCTAGATACCGTAAAATCGGTCCTATATTAATAGTGTTCCGAGAGAAGGGATAAGTATTATCTAGTATATTTCGCCGGCCTTTCCTTAGCTTTTTCTTATACTAATATAGTATAGGCTCTTACTAGGGTCCTTAGAGACCTCTATAACGTTAGTAAACTACTACGTTAGACTACTAAAGAGTTCTAGTAGGAGGATATAGAGAATATGTCCCTAGGGTAGGTCGAATCCTACTAGATTTAGGTAGCCTTTGCGTAGGCCGCCCTCGTCGGTATATTCGATGCCTTTATAAAGGCTTACTATAGTACCTATTCCTTTAGTAAATCTAAGTCGGCTAAGAAGGTATCCGTAAGTAATAAGGCTATAATTCGGCTAGGCTTCGTTAATATTTCTTATAGAACGCTACTTAGATATATAAGGAGTTCTACTCCTAGCGCCGCCGCGAGCTATCTAGCGTCGTTGCGCCTCCGGTTTAGGACCGTTCTAAGGCCTAGGATAACTACTATAGTAATTATCTACTATATACGCTACCTAGAGACCCTAGTTAGTAGTCGTAGGCTAGGGCTAAGTACGTCTTTATAGCCTCTATTAAGGCGATTATCTCGGCCTATATAGCTAGGTATACCTAGTTAGGGGAGCTAGTCGTAGGGGATATAGTCGTACTATAGGATAGTCTTATATAGGCTATATTAGAGGAGGTTATAGATAATGCTCCTATCGGTCTTATTAAGCGTATTTAAATACGTAGTTTCGGGGGTAAATCTAGGATATATTAGTAGTTAGTTCTAGTTTATAGACTTAATTTAGGATAATTTTTTGCCTTTTAATACTTTTAGAAACCGCTAAATTATACTTTATATATTCGCTATATCGTAATAGGGTACCTATTAATTATATTCTAAAGGCTACCTCTTCTATTTAATTAGGTAATAACGTTTATTATTAAAAAGTTTTTCGCCCTATACTTCCTTAACTTTATATTTGTTATTGTCGTTAAGCTCTAGCATCGGTATCAAATCGGTACCGTTTCTAGGGCGTTCCTTCTATAGTTCTAAAAGAGAGACGTAGAAGATATTGTAAATTCGATTATATTAACTTAGTAGGTTTAACCGATATACCTATTTTCTAATTATATTAAGTACCCTAAATAGTCTAATAAAACGAGGGCTAAGTTTTCGCGTCGTTTTAAGCTTTAGGTTCTTAGTTAATAATCTAATAAGGTCTCTATATTTAAGGGTAAGCGGTTTATAGTAGAGGTTATAATGTTTCGCCTACGATTCGGTAACGCTACGCTAGTAATTCGTAAGTCTTTTACGAATTTCTTATAACTTTTCGATTCTTGCTATTATAGCTAGGATACTTCTTCCTAAAGGATCGACCTCGATCCTATAGTAAAAGTCTAGCGAATAGCCTAAGAGAGCTTTAAAGGGAGAATAGCCTATTGTTATATTAACGGTATTATTATATATAAATTCTACCGTCCGGAGTAGTTACGGCTAGGTAAGTTGTTTAGTATTAATAAAATAGCGAAGGTAATATTCGAGGACCTAGTTTATCCGTTCCGTTTAGCCGTCGGTTTAGGGGTAAAACGCTATCGAAAGCCTTATTTTAACCCTAGAGATATAGTATAGTTCTAACTAAAATCTACTAGTAAAAAGCGATCTATAGTCGGTAACAATGCCTTCTAGCGGGCCGTATTAGAGGTTAATATTATTATAGAATAATTATATAAGGTCTACGGCCGTTATCGTCGTTAATATAGAGAAGAAAAAGGACTATTTCGTAAACCTATCGATAATAACTAAAATTCTATTAATAGTTTAATCTAAATAGATTAATAGGGGTAGGCCTATAATAAAGTCTATAGATAACTCCGCGAATAGCCGTTTTAGAATTAGAAGTATATCTATCCTTCTATAAGGCTTATATCGCGGCGCTATAACGCCCTAGTAGATAGGGTATATCTAGATATATTTGTTAACGTCTCGGTTAAGATTTACCTAATAGTATTTTCTCTTAAGGAGCTTAGCCGTTCGGTTACGCCTAAAATAGCTAGTAAGAGGGTTATTATAATAGATATTTATTAATTTTATTCTTAAATTGTTTCCTATTAGGATATAAAGACGGTACTTATATCGAATAAGCCCTTTTAAATTAATTAACTAGTCCTTAGTCCTAGGCTTTACTTCTCTAACGGTATACTTTCGCCGCTAAGTCTCTAGGTCTTCGCCCTAGAGTCGCCTAATAAGGTTCTTTAATTCGTCTCCGGATTCTTCCTAGTAGACGTTTTCAACGATATAGGCGTTATATAACTTATTAATAGGGATTAGCCGTACCTAACCTACTTCCTAGTTGCTATTTAATACTAATTCGGCGACGGTCCCTCTTAGAAGCGCGGCTAGGACGTATATATCTATAGTAGGGGCCTTACTATTATCGTAGGTCTTAGCTAACATTAAGTCTTTTATAGTTAATTCTTCGACTCTTACGTACCGCTAATTAGATAGCCGCGATTTATTTATTATTCGGTCCTAAAGTAGGCTTAGTAACTCGATACTAGGAGCGTCCTCGTGGTTCGAGCCCTATCGTCGTAATAGGCCGTCTACGGGGTTCGTCCTTCTAGAGCGATACTTAATTTAGAAGTTAAAAATAGATAGAAGTAGGCACTACCTAGCTTATCTTCTATTAAGTTTCGGTTGTTTTATAAAGGCCTAGAGATTAGAATAATTAGATAAAACCTTAATAGGATATATATCTCCTTCGAGGTAGTAACGCTAGTGTTTAAAGGACTAAACGATAGCGAAAAGCTCCTAATCCGATATACTATAGTTAATCTCTATACTATTAAACTTCTTTAACTAAAATACGATAGGATACTAGATACCTTCGTCGTTAGGCTAAGAGAGGATTCCTACTATAGCCTAATTAGATATATCGGTCTTAACCCTCCTAGGTCTTTCTAGATCAAAATATCGGAGTAATAGTATAGTCTTAAAGGCGTCGAGGATACGGTAAACGCCGCTATTTCTCTAGGTATAAGCTCTAAGGTCCTAGATTTCTTACCGTTCTTACTCCCTTTTATTAGGGATATTAGTAGGAGTATAATCTCGGAGTAATTCCGGATAAAGCGCCGATAGAAGTTATAGAATCCTAGGAATACCTAAACATCTCGGAAGGTATAGGGAATCGGCTACGAAAGGATATTAGATATCTATTATAGATCTATCGAAATACCTCCTAAGGAGATAATAAAGCTAAGGAATTCGACCTAATCTTAATAGAAGGTATATTTACTAGGTTTTACGTATAAATCTATAGACCTTATCCGTTCGAGGACTTAGCGGATATAATCGGTATATATATTACGATCTAGTAAGAAGATAAGGACATTATTTAGATACGCTACCGTAAAGATATCGAGAAGGCCGTAAAGTATTATATAAATATATAATTAGAAAGTAGCTAGTATATTAGTAAGACCGAATAGTATAACTATATATTTAAAGTAGCTATAACGTATATAGAAGACTATCTTCTATTCGTTACCTTCTCGGATATAAATCCGGTAATATATATCCTTAATATCAATTTTGCTAAACTATCTTATACCTAAGAGACGGTTAAAAATCTCCGAAATAAGGGGGAGAGGATAGCGATTCTTAACCGAAATACGGTTAAGTCTATAGTAATCGATATATAATCGGAGTCCGCTATCCTTTTTAGGAGCGAAGAGGATAGGAGTACCTACTAAGCTCTTAGATAGTCGGATATATCTATTCTCGAGGTTTTCGTCGATATATTGGTATAGTTCCGATAGTTCTTTCTATAAAAGAGGGTAGATTAGACCGAAGGATAGAGTTTAGTTTACGACTAGTTTAATTATATAGTCGGTATCCTTAAATAGGGGTAGAGTTATTACGTTTTCGTAAGAGAAAATATTATAAAACCCCTATAATTCGGTAGGGATCCTAGATAGGTCCTAAGGAGATTAATAGTCGTTATCGTCCCTAGGGATCTAGATTTCCTTAGGTAGTTTAATAGCCGCGAAGATATAGACGAGATTATAGGAGTACTTAGCGAAGGTATAGGGTTTTTTAATTGTAATAGATAATATTTTATACTACTAGAGGCGAGACGCTAGCGTAAGATAGATATTTAGGTATTAAAGCGTCGTTATAGAGAGAAGGATAGGGCTACCCTATAGGTTAGGATCGCGGTCGATAGCGATATATAGGCGTTCGAAGGATTTTACTATTCCGTAGGAATTAGTTATAGTAATTAGGACCCTCTATATACCGTAGGTAGGTATTAGGAATATATTAACGGTTTTAATAAGAGGTCTAGAAAGCTTAGCTAGCTAAAGTTTATATATCTTAATAAACTAAAAACTAACAATATTAACCTTAGTATAGCTATCGAGGTCTATATATATTTCGATTATATTTCGTACGTAAATTAGTATATAAAGATAGTAGGCGGTCTCTACTTAAAGGTAAGGAGTTAGAGACGTAGAGTCTACTCCGACTCGTTAGCGTTTCCCTAAAGGATTTCGTCTATATAGGTACGTCCTTAAGGGGAAGCGGGTTATATATAGCTATTACTACTATAGTTAAAGTACGTAAGGCGTCGTCTGTCTCGTCCGAAAGGATTCTTCTCTCGAGGTTAAGACGGGTCGTTACGGTTTCGGACCGGTTCCTTATTCGGATTATTAGGGTAGCGTCGGTCCCTATTTTAGTTACGGTAAGGCTAACGCTAGCCCTAGTTTAGTCCGCGAGAGTATTTAGGGTTACGTAGGTAGTTAGTTTTAGGTTTAGGATAGAAGTAGGAACCGTAGGACGGTTCCTAGAAGCGGCACTTAGAGAATCCTTAGTTCGACGCCCTATCGTCGGCTTTACGCTTCCGTTTCTCCTTCGACTATAAAATCTCCTAATAGTAGTAGGCGATATTAATTATCTCGTCCTATATCTTTAGAAGGTTAAGGATATAGAGATTAATAAGATTCTAGAGCGAATACTAAAGCTTCGCGAAGAATAAGAGGCTTCTTTCCGTTTCTAAAGGGCGAGGAAAATATTATTTAAAGGTATCGAGATAGGTATAAAACTCTCTCGGATCCTCGTTAGGTCGCTAGATAATCTTTTTAAGTTAGACTCGAACTTTAGCTTAGAGGTTAACGGTATTTTTAATAAGGGTAAAAGTAAAATCCTTAAAGTAAGACTACGTTCCTTTAGTATAACGCTTATCCTTCGGTTCTAATTCGCTAATATATTAGTACTATCTTATCTAATAGGTTTTATCTATAAAAGAGACGCTAAGGAGGATTTTTCTACTATCGTAGCGGTATTTCCGTAGTACGCCTATAAAGGTAGTTATAAGGTCTAGTAGCTAGTTTTATCGTTATTAAAGGTTAAACGTAATTTTAAACCGCGAAATATCTTTAAACTTAATTTTAAACTTATCTTTACGGTTAAATTTAGGATCGTTATAGTTTCGGGAGCGATTCGCTTAGCTATCGAGTATAGCTTCTTCGGTACGGAGTTTTACGATACGTCGCTTTAGGGCGACTTATTATTTAAGCTTTTAGATAGTCTCCTAGGTAAGCCTAAGATATTTATCTAACTAGTCGATATCGACTAAGTCCTCGTTAGTAAGGATTAGACTTATATTATAAGGGGTCTCGATAGCTAGCTATAATTCGATAGTACTTCGGCTTTAAGACTAGGCCCTTTCGGCTATAGATCGGGTTTAAGGAGACATCGTAACCTTAGGTAATCGAAAACGAAGAATTAGAATTGTTATAAACTAGTTAGTAGGATAGTAAGCCTATCGATTAGGTAAGGTACGACTATCTAAATGCTAGAGGTAACTCTTAAGAGGAGGCGGAGACAATATATTATAATAAGAATAGAGACTAATTCTTAAAGAGAATTAGGGCAAATAGATAGGACACTTTTTCTTATAGAAGAGGCTAACGTAATGTTTGTACGGCGGGGAAGGAATTATAAGCGAAACGAGGGCGAACCGGGAGCGGATCGCTAGTAGCCTAACGCGCACAACGAAGAATCCGGGAATAGCTTCAAAGAAGCCTACCCCGTAACACTTTAGTTCTATCTATATCTATTAGGCTTAAGCCTAAATTAGATATAGAATATAAGGAATTGTCCTTATTATTAGTACTATATATCGATCAAACTTTGTTAATATAGTCCTAATAATGCGAAGGTTCGGAAACTAATCTTATACGCTATAGAGAATTAGTATAAAGCTATAATACGGTATTAAAGTAGTTGTACGGTTAGATAGTCGAAATAAGGATACGTTTTAGTATTAACTATATCGATAAGCTTAATTTTTCTTAAGACGTATGTATCTACCTAAATTAAGGTATATAAACCGGAGACTATGAAAAATAGTTTTGCCGCCGCCGGTTTAGTCCTTTTCTACCCTAATTAGATACTCTCGAAGCTTAATATTCGTCTTCGAACCCTAATACCCCCTCCCCCTACCCTAACCTAAGGTAGTAAATTAAGCTGGAATTTTATACTAAAAACCCTCTTACTACGAAGGAAGTACGTCGATAGGCTTCGTTAATTAAATCTCTACTTCGTATGGGTTTACGAAGCCTACTAAGCCCGTCGGATCGTGCGTTAAATCAACTTATTAAAGGCTTCTATCTTATTCTATATAATACTATACTTCTAGCGAGAGAAAACGGTAAATTACGTACTGCTAATAAGAAGTAGAAGCAAAAGCGGACTTAGTTAACTAGGTATATAGCCTACGAGGGGGATCTATTGCTTAGAGAGGCTCGTAAACTACGTACGGAGCCTATTAAAGCCTAAAATTAATTTTATAGTATCTATACTTCGGTAATATTCGATAAAATAATCTTTTTTTTATTAAATAGAGATATAAACTGAAGATATTATTTGACTAAGATATAAGCCTTAAGCTATCGATAGCGCTATAAATAACTATTAATACCTAAAGCTTTCCTTAATATATTAGGTAAATATAGAAAAAGATAGCTAAAATAGTGTAATATTCTTAGACGCCTTAGTAGAATTAGGCCGATAAGTATTATAGAAAGATTAATTTTAATATTAGTAATATAATATTCGTAATAACTTATTATTAGAGACTAGACTATCCTAGCTATAAGCTATGAGATTAGGCTAGTAGGCCTTATAAGATTATTATAAAGAAAGGAAATATATTTAGGCTTAATCTCCTATTATCTATTAAGATTTTTCCGATATTTAGCCTTCGTAAATTACGCTATATATCGAGAATAGAGCTACTATAAGGTCTTATTCCGTATCTCTACGATCTCCGCAAAAAACTAACCCTTATCGGCCGTATCCCTACCCTATCGTATAATCTCGTTGTTTTTCTTACGAAAATAGGCCTTATATATAAGAAATAGGTTCCTATTATGTAGTTAAATAATATAGGCTATATAGGGTATAAAATAGAATAGGAGTATCCGATAATTCTTGTAGAAACTCAGAAAATCGATAGTAAGATATAAGCTATAACTATCGCATAAAGGTATACCATATTAGCTATATTTAGCCTAATTAGTAGTTAATATATTAAACTATTCTAGCTGATCTAGTACGATCTAATTATTACTATATCCTTTAGGGGATATATTGATTAGATAATTATCCGGAAGCTTTAGGTCAAACTAACGCTCGAGGAAGTATTCGCTACGCGCGATAACATATAGGCTTATTACCTATCAATCCGTAGCGATATATTCAATACTAGTTAGGTTTTTACTACATTTACTAGCTATAATCCTCGATAATCGATAGCGATAACGTATAACGACCTTCTCCGATTTTACCTAACTAAGTTAGAAGCCCGTTTCATTCATATAACCGTCTACGCGCCCGCTTTTATGGTTGACCGTCTCGTACAACGCGTACAAAAATATAATGCGTCTATCTAAGCTACAGAAATTAGTACTAATCGCGTACCTACTAAGCTAATTACTACTAAGTATTCTATTAAATACTAATTTTATTAATAAAATATCTTAATAACTAATGTATGGATTTACTACAATTTAAGTATCTTATTAGTAATAAGTATTCTCTATAATATATGTTAGTATTACTAAAAATATTAATATATAAATTACGATATAATTTAGCTATATAAGCTAATATTATTATTATTATTATACTAAGAACCACTAGGTTTAAGTAAGGTGTTATTATAGCTATATAGAATATAATCTTATAGTTTACTACCTACATAAGCCCTAATTGCTAAAATATAAATCTATACTATAAGACTTTTACTATATATTTTAGGATAATCTATTTAGTATTAATTAACGTTATATATATATATATAGACCCCTAACTATCGATATTATAAGAAATAGCCGACTTATTACTCCTAAAGTATACTTTACTTATCGATAATAAATAAGTTAGAAAATTTACTAAATACTATCCTAAACGACTTTAATTATATTTTTCTTATCGCTATAAATATAAACGTACTAAATAAAATAATCTAAAAATAATTTAGGAATAGCTTAATAATATATAAACTATAATTTAGCGATATCTATATCGTTACGCCCTATGCATTATTCGGTAAGTTAGTACGCCTATACTTAACGGTGTTTTAAAGCTTAATATAACTTTTATAATATTTCTATTAATTTGTCTACTAAATCTAGATCGATCTATAAAAGAATAGCCTATTTCGTATATCTTTAGTTATCCTACTAGACGTATCCGGTGTAATATTATCTATTTTATCGCGTTAGGGGATAATAATTAGCTATTTTACTACCGATCTTTAGGCGCGTCTTATAGTCGTAGTTCCTTTTTCTTTTTGCCTAACTATTACATAATACTATTTACTATCTATAATTAGTAGTAGACTAGTCCTTAAAACTTTTTATCTACTACTATAATTTTTTTATAGGTGAAGGTATAATAGATAATAATTATAGCTATCTTCTAGTAGAGCAAGCTATAGAATTATTATATATCTATATTTTATTCAGTGAGGCAAATTCTATTATATATCTCCGCGGAATATTACGTTTATACTATACTAGTTATTTTTTAGGGTCGGTAAAATATATATGATATTAAAGCGTATTATTTAGCAAACTAATCTTTCTTCTCACAATTTATCTAGCCGTTTAGGTAAGCTAAATAAAACTAGTAACTATAAAATATGCCTTATAATTAGGAGTAAAACGGCTAATTATTATCCCTCTAAAATGATAAAATATATAATTTAATATTAGATATAATTCGTAGGGTATCTAAGGATACAGGAAATAGGCTATTTTTTATAGATCTAGTTAGTTTTAGTAGTTAAATTAATAGAAATATTAAAGAAGTTACCTTAAGCTTTAAAACTCTATTAAATATAGATATACTAACTTACGGTAGTAAGTAGAGCGTAAAGGTATAGATATAAGATTCCTAATAATAATTCTTATAATTTTGATAAGGCTAAGTTTATAATAAGGTTCATAGCTAATATATTTATAATATAATGATATAGGCTAATATTATAGTTAGAAAAGTAGTTTTATAGCCTAAGAATTGTAAATAATTTAGTCGAAAACTATTAGTATAGCTAGATAAGTACTATCTTTTATAATTATATATAAAAATAAGTATTATAAAATTAGTAGTTTCGAAGCTATTTAGAGCTCTTAGAGATTATACGTTATAGAGCTTAGTATAATGCTAGTTTTAGTATATATCTAGTCGTAATAGAGAATTAAATAAATACTATATCTATCTAGAATTAGAAGCTAATACTATTTGGTCTTACGACTATTAGTTATTACATTAAACTATTTTTCTAGCTATCATATACTAATATTATTATTTATCTATCTATTTAGGCTAACTATAGAATATTAGTTATCTAGGATATTCTTAAACTAAATAGATTTATGTATTATACTATTTAAAAAAACTATTTTAGTAGGATAGTCGTTCTATTAGTTAGACAAGAAATAATACTAAATAAAAGAATAGGACAAATAAAATAAATATTAAGATAAGAATAGAGACTAATTCTTAAAGAGAAAATTATTAGAAAAGATAGGATATCTTTTTCTATTATAGACGGCTAATATAAATAATATATAATGAAGAATAAATAAAAAGTAACTAATTAAATAAAATTATAGTAGAGAATCGTAAACTATTTAATTATATGTAATCTCTAAAAGTTCTTAATAGCTCTAAAACTACTAATTTTATAATATTTATCTTTATATAAAATTGCAATAGGTAGTATTTATTTAATTATATTACTAATTTCGACTAAACTATTTACGACTACTAGGCTATAAAAATACTCTTCTAAGTATAATATTTGGCCTATATAATTATTTCTATATTAGCTATAAAGTTTATTATGAACTAGCCTTACCGAAATTATAAGACCTATTCTTACATAGATTACTAACAAACATAATATATAAAAGGCTAATTTACTATTTGTTTGCTTCAAAATATATACTATTTCCTATAGTTATGAATCTACCACTAACTCTAAGTTGTTCTAAAATTAGGGGTCAAAGTAAAACCTCTTATAATAGGGATCTATATTTTAGATTATATTTTTGGATCTAATAATTCCGCTTAAAAAACCACTATATTAATATCAATAAAATAGGAAAAAAGGAGTTCTTAATAATACCTAAATTAAGAGATAACACCACTCTTACTAAGTATTTGAATCTATTCAAAAGGTTTAATAGATGTAATTAAAAATAAGGATTTTTACTTTACAAAATAAATCTTAAAGTAATTAACTATCATAGAGAAAAGTCCAATTTTAGTGTATCTATTTTTTAGATTTCCTATTTTACTCTAGCTAAAAATTTTTAGTTAATAGATTTACCGTTTTTACTGTTAAATTTAGAAACTAATATTCCGTGGTAAAAGTATTATATACGTAAAAGTATATTTTACTTAGTTTTTTGAACGGTTTAGGACAAACAAGGTATAATACTATATATATAATTACCTAAGTCTAAAATAAGAATCTAAAAGAACAAACTTTTTCAATATTTTTTGAATAAACCATACTATTTACAACATTATGTTTAGGATTTATTGAAAATAATGACTACTAAAATTGGCTTTAAACTAAACTACAAAGGCAATCTATTTATCCAATTTAATTTATATGTTGTTCATAGTATTTATAGCAAATCTAAGAAAACTTTTAGTTCTATAAAGCTATTTACTATGTTAGCACTAATATATAAGATTTCCTCTTGTTAGAACTTTGATGTTTTAGCTAGTTATTAGGTAAATTGATTATTATGATCTAACTACATCTAGTTCAAAATAGTTTATTTGTCCTTATTTTTTATGTAGCGTTGAGCTATTACCAATCCCCTGCCTCAGGAATTGGCTGATCGTCCCCTATTCAGTTTTAGTATAATACTTTTCTTAGCAAATACCACTTCTAACTCCTTCTGCAACTATGTTGCATATATAACTTTTTCACACTATTTTCGCGTAAATTACCGGTCGCGGTTGCGGCGAATAGGCCGGATACTATGATATAGAGGGTCATAGGGATCGTAGGGAAGGGAGGGTCTAGAGGGCTTAGAGCGTAGGCGCGGTCGTAGGGATATAGCTAATAGAGCTATACAGCAGTTAGCGAGGTCATTGGAATAAGGACTAACATATATTCGACGAAGACATATATAGAGGGCTTAATTATGCGAAAAACGAGTGATTTGCTAGGGTTGGAACCCATAGTATAGTTTTACTATGGAAACCAAAATATGCCTTAGATTATGCGGTAGAAAAGGCAGGCACCTAATTTCTAAGGCATGGACAGTGGTACTAGCTAGGAGGGGGTGGTTATAGCTTAACCCTTTATATATATATTCATGCGATCGACTATTGTTCTCTTCTATCCGATGTGGTGTTATTGTATTTATATGTTTCCCTTAGGCTATATTCGGACCGAGGCCTAAAGCCACTAAAGCCACTTTATATTCCTGTTTTCTTATATTGCTCTCTATAAATATAGTTACCGAAACCAGTCACAAAACTTTGGATTATAGAAAGTAACCCTCAAAACTCTAAACTCTATCTAAATGCATCCATCTTTACCTAAATTTATGATTATCTCAGAAGCGGCGCGCCCCGTGACAGACAGTTTCTCACGGCTCCCGCGTTTGCCAGCCCTCATATAGCTAAGGGGTGCGCTAGATAGCTTCTTTCTATGATCATGAGTTTTTCCCTCCTAATATCCCTCCGAGAGTAGGTTAGTTTCTGTCCTTCCCAGCCCTCTTGACGGATTATTCTATCATTTCTTCTTCCTTCTCGATAGCTTTTACTATTCAGTAGTAGTAGATAGTCATCGGACATAGAAATAGGCCGATTATATAGTGTAGGAGCTAAGATTCCTATCTAGCTAGATTAATCACATAGCTATCTTTTGGCCCTATTTTCTGATACTATAAGTCTAAAAAGCACTAGACTTATAGTAGAGTAAAACGAGTCTATAACTACCCTCTAAATTTCTATAAATCTCTATAAGTATCAGGTTATCATGTTTCATAGTAGTAATATTAAAAAAAGTACAAAAGTAGCAACTGTGTTTTTACAGGTCTTTAGCTTACTTAGAGTCGATTTAGTACTTTTAAGGATCGATATAACTGTTGAAAAAATAGACAGTATCTATAGCTATATTATAATAATTAAAAGATCTTTAATATCTTGTTTTTTGTAACTTTAATATGTAGCTATTTCTAAAATTATAAAATATTAACAAGAATTATTTAGGTTTAATAATAGATTTATTTTTCCTAAATAATATATAAATAAGAATAGTAAAAACTAAGAAAATGAAATGTAGAAAAATGATCGTAGTTATAAATATAAAGATAGAGATAGTATCAATACAGTGTATTTATAAAATTGATAGTTACATCAAAAGTACGTCTATATAAAAGGACTTTTTAAACTACTGCCGATAATAGATTTATTTTATTATCAGATAAAGAGAATTGAATTTGTAAAAAAACATCAGCATAAGTTACAGTAGACCAACTCCTGATTATGTAAAGCCATAATATGATTGATAACCGAGTAGCCACCCTATCACTCACTAGTCGATAGCTATACACTAATTTTAGCGACGTACAGGGGGCAAAATAGGCACTTCGGGCTCTGGCAGGAGGGTAGAACAGATGGTATATTCGTTAGTTATATCTTACTACGACTATTACGGGATATCCAATGAGCGAGTACCTCTACGACTATAGGGATATAGCTATTATGAATAGCTTTGATAGCTAAAAGGACCCTACCGTCCTATTCGATACGTCTTTGGGCTTTTTCAATGCGTAGAACTAGAGTTGTCCACTTAGGTAGATGCTTGCTTATAGTTGATTTTGCGATTCAGTGAGCGTTGGCTTCCTTTGTATATCTTTTATGTTTACTACAAGGTAATATACTAAATAAAGTCATGCGGAAAAGAGCCTTATGGCTCATTGACATGCGCCTATTCCATTATAGCTCCACCTCTCGCTCCATAGCCCTACCCCAGATTAACTGTAATTTAAGATTGGTCAAGGGTCAAGGTTGGAGGCCGTAAACCGATCAGCAGCTGGAGAAAATCATATACATCAGGGCGCAGTCGAGGAACCTTAGTAGCTAGGCTTTATGTCTCGCGAACTTAAACCTAGATGCAAAGTATACAAACATTCCGGGATCAGGGCGCCTAGGCGCGCCCGAATATCCCGCCTTATATATAGCCTCGTTCACCAATGCGGGGTATATAGTCATGATTAGAAACATTATGTCGTTCTGGGGACAGAAATTTGGAGTAATAAGCCGCGCATTTATAGATTACTTTATAAGTAGCATCCAAGAACTAATAATATATATTTAATCCTTCTATACATATAAAAACATTTATCAAAAAAAACTATAGCTAACACTTTAATAGGCTAGAGTAAGATTGTAGTAATTGATATTATATTATTATCACATAAGAAAACTACTTATTTAGTCCGTATTATATTAATAAGACTTGACAAAGAGTTTACTCATTTCTTGGCAAATCTTAATATCTAGTTTTTTTTTAATAAAAACATACCCAAAAATACATCAACTAGCTATTTTATTAACTAGTCTATCAATGCTTTACTAATTAGTTGAAGCTTTTAGAGTTACTATATTGTAAATCTTTAGCTTAGCTATAGATATTATCCGGTAGCTAACTTTCTATAAAGTCTAGGAAACAACTATTGTTACTAGATCTTATTCTTATGTATCTAATACAATCTTAGAACAGTACTACTACTAGTTATTTTTACTCTGTTTTATAGACCTTTTGAATATATACTCTCTCTGTCTAGTACAAAAACCTGCTGTCATAGTAGGGTATTTTAAAATCCTACTATATTATTCAATTCAGTATTTAATGATATAAATCTTATATACAGTTAGGATATTAATAGAAAATTTGATTATATAGAGGATACTAGCTTCTTTAGTATTTATTTATTACTATAATTAATAAAAGGCCTTTATAGGATAGCTATATAGCTATAACCTCGACAAAACTAGTTATATAGCCCAAAGCCTACTTCTATAAGTATCGAATAGTAGTTGAAGGCTGGCTACTCTTTCTTAGAAACTAGAGAGACTGTCTAATCAACCTAAATAAGTGTCTTGTATAGTTTTTTAGTATATGAAAGTACGTATATATCAAAGTACTAAAATATATATACTATAAGATTAATAGCTATAGTAGGTAATGAACATAATAGATTAGTATATATAAGGTACGTCTATCAGTAGAATTATTATTATAACTAAACTATTATTTGGGGGTAATTAAGTAAAACATAAATAGATATTAGAACAATAGAAGCTATGTTATATGTGCTTTATATTATATGTATTAGGAGTCAGAAATAGTATGTAATTTTTAAGTAGATATTATTGTCGGACTATTTTATATATAACCAGCCTAATATACAATTTAAATTATCTTTATGCTGGACCCTCACTATACGAGGGCCCGTTAGCCAAATACAAAGCATATATAAATACGCATTTTTTCAAAATTATTACCTATTGTCTTTTAATACCATCTGTCCCTACTATGTCTAGATCGAGTATAAGCATTGAAGTATAGATCTAGGCTACTATATACGCGTCTGAAAACCAAGAGGATGTTAACATAAGCGTATTGGCACGTTTATATCGCATCCTATACTATTAGCTCTGGAAATATATATAGCGGAATAAAGATCTCTCTTTAGTAGCCCCCCTAAGTACTAAATCGTAGGCTTAATACGACCTAAGAGGAAGCTTTGTACGCCTATATTGATTATATCAACTCGATCGGTATGCCCCTATGCCCCTATAGCCTAACATCATCGAAAATATTGTAATAATAGTCAAGCGGTATAGGATACGATTATAGCGGTTTATAAAATAATTTTTTTATTGCAATCGTAGATATTGGGCTAAAGCCTTTGAACTTAATAGTTAAACGCAGCTTTTAGTTGACTATCTAACGAGGCTTTAGCTAGTTAATCCGAGCCTAATCAGTAATAATTTAGTCAATTATAGCGACGTACGACTGGGACTAGAGCGGTTTAAATTATATGCCTAGAACATAACTATTGCTATACTTCATATATATCCGCCTATCCTTCGGTCTAATATTAACGTATCAACATAGGCCTTATCTATACGCGACGAACGCTATAATAAATCGCGTAAATATACAAGAATAACCGGCATACTTACTTCTGATTAGATATTAAGAATAAAGCGTATCCAATAGAAAGGGAGTGATTTAGAAGCATTAAACCGGTTGCGACCGAAGTAGAAGAAAATTATATAGGAACTAAAAATATACATAAGACAAATAGGTTGCTAGGGTATAGGGCGGGCGGAGATAAATTAGGAGTTATTAACTAGATTCTCTATAGTTAGGCTATATTAGATATATAGATAGGACATAGCTCGAAGAGCTATAATAGGTATAGGGGAAATTAGGAATATAAATATAGTAATTATTACGTATAAGGGCGGTTAGGTAGGATAGGTATAGGTTAGGGTTTATACCGTAATATAGGTAGGATTAGTAAATAGCTTTTTTAACGTTGATCACTACCGTTTAGGATATCCTAAAACTATATATAGTAAATACAAAGAATTATATTAACAACTATAACCTCGTTTTGCCCTATTATCAGTCTAGTAGTGCTTCTTAGTGTTATAAATACTACTTAGTGCCGATATCTACCTCGATACCGTTTATGCTAACACGAGAAATTCTATAAATTATTCTATGTAAAGTAGCTAAAAATATATCGGAAGCTACTAATAATTTTAACCTCGATCAATATCTAAAGTTTACTATAAAGAGTACTAACTCATAATAAGACCTAGGAAATAGTTATTGTTGTCGAGATATAAAGTCGTATTTTATTATTTTACTATATATATTAGGGTGTCCTACTCGGTAGTGATTAACGTTAGTATTGATAGAATATTTAGGTATTTTCCTACCTGTCTATATCAAAATATAGCTATATATACTAGGATAGTTAATAGCTATCTATATTTAGAGATAATAGGTAGTAATTTAGAAAAAAAAGAAGTTGTATTTAGCCTATGCTATATATTATTCATAAGTAAGGTCTATATATCGAAGCGCTAGAGTAATAGACTATTGTCAAATATCAATATGTGGAATAGCGTAAAACTTTATTTTCGTACGTGTAGCCTTCTTTTAAGCACTACCTTACTACTATAGAAACTTTACCAAAAATAGCCACCCAGGTTTTTCATCGTTTATTGAGAATCCTTGTTACTTTATATATCTATCTAATCTAATTTTGTAGAGGCTAATCTACTATATCTATCTAATATTTTATAATAGAAAACAAACTACCTAGCGATAGCGCTATCCTTAGGAGCCGTGGCTCTACCTACTAATATCGCGAAAACAATTTAGCTATATAGTAGACTTTTCTTCTGTCCTATTGGTAAGTAGTCTATCTATATACACCGACTAGGTAGGGCTAGACGTGCTACATAATATATGTATTGTACTATCAGTTTTATAACTTTGACATTAGACTATTGTTATCGTAACGATAGAGACGCTTTCTATAATCCAAATATCTTCTTATTTATATTACTTTAAGATTATATAATAAAAGTAAATTTAACATGTCAATTTATATCTATTAGTTTATTTAGGCTTATTTTTTAATATAGTTCGTTTCTTAGATAATATATATTGTAAGTAGATAAAATTTTAAACCTTGATTTACCTAGGGAGATTTACATCGATATAGAGCTAGAACAGAATAAAAATATAAACTAATAGATCTAGTGATAGTCAAATAATATTTGGATTTCTATAGTTTTTACAAATAATATCGTTTTGGTTCAGATTCTTCCGAGCCATAAAAAATAAGCTCCTACTATAAATTTTAATATTCGTATTGATATCTTTCCGGGAAAAAGAGTAGAATATAGTATAAATATTCAATTCTTTGGAATTGTCTAGCTAGGAATTTTAAAGTGTAAAAACAAAAATATTATTTAGTCCATAAAAAAAGATTTAATAGTAAGCTTTTACTTTTTCTAGAACGACTCGAAACACTTTCTACGAGTAAGTCTGATAGCTTACTATCAAATTATTCTTTGTAAATCATATATTACTTACTTTATCCACAATTTCTAGCTTACCTTTCTATACTAGTTAGCAGTGCCTCCTCGCTTGGTCAACTCGCGACTAAGCGAGTAGGGCCGGGAGGGACGGTTATTTTATAATTTTTGCATAATTTATTTTCTATGTATATGCGCCAGAAAAACAGGGTAATATGACCGTAAGGATATAATCTACACTCCTTTCCACAGTCTTACTATGTACTTGTCTTTATACGTAGAGCGTATCATTAATGTAGTGGCAAGTATCAAGTAGTGTCGATGCCTAAATAACCGTCCCGTCGAGACCCTCTTCCCGTTGCGAGGCGTTAGCGGCGTCTGGAAACGTATATCCGTGGCTCAGCAAGGACAAGACTATGCATTCGACAATATAGGGCTTCTTCAATTGGTAGAGAATGGGTTAACAAAAGTCCGACGGCGAATACGAAGCGACAAAACGGATGCGAGCGAGAGGAAAAAGCCATAAGGGTTGATGAATACTTGGGATTGCCCTAAGTGAGCACGGCCCTGACTTGAGTCCGGCTCTGTTATGTGCAGCAAGTACGTGACGAAACTGCTACCGTTCTATCTCAAAACTACTACCTCTAAAAGGGATCGGGTTACCTCGGTATAATAATATTGCCGTCGAATAGTCATGGTTCTATTATCGATTATAATAGTATAGTAGGCCCCAAGAGATTGCGCCTTCGTCTTCGTCCCTACTTATGCTACGTAGGCTGTGCTTCTACTATAAGGGAGAAGAAAGGAAATAGGACAGCTCGCTCAGAATAGGGAGACGTGACTTCGTTATGTTTGGATGATTACCCCCTTCCGGCCTATGGCCTCCTCCATATGGAACCCGAAGACGAGCCGGTAGAGATCCCGCAGCCACAAATATTGCCCGCTCTGGACCATTGCTTGGCATGCGCGTGCCACCTCGATGGCGCTGACACGGGCTTGGAATCCGGCGCTCCTGAACACGGGATCAAACGACACCAGCTTCCGATAATTCTTCAATAACGATGTCTGCCATGGGACGGACCCAAAAGCATCCGAGGGAAGTGACTTGACAAAGGTGGACATATTTTGCGGACCGCCGCGTTGATAGCCACTGTTGATAGCAGCCTTTGTAATTAGTACCTTTAGTCGGGTGAAATTGGGATCCTCCGATATGGTCGTGACAGTGTTGGCAGATGAAGCAGTCTGTCCGGACGATCGAGACTTATCCGAGATACTTGAGGCACCAGAGGGCCACTTGTGCGACGAACGAGAGGCATGTCCATTTCCACGCCCAAGAACGAGGATATTGGGGACTGATGCTTCATCGGGGGAAACGGTGGCCATGTCCTCAAAGATCGTTGTTGGCGTCTCAGGATTTCCGGCTTGGCCCAGCACGTCATCCGCAAAGTCGAGATCGGACTGCTGTGTAGCTTGTTGAAATGCCTGGGCGAACGTCGTTTGACTTGGTCGCGGTGTTCCCCGGTCCGAGTTGCGCATGCTGTGTAGGGTCCAGCCCTCACGGAAGATGTCACAGAGCTCCCAGCAAGCCTGCACCGCAGACCCCAGTATCTCGTCATCCAGACTTTTTTCTTCTCTCTTGCTTTGACGCATACTAAACAGCATCTCAGCCAGTGTCCAGCAGGCGCTGAGCAGAGAATCGGTTTCGGTCAAACGCGTTCGTTGTTTCATAAGGCGATGACATAGAGTTATATAGAAATCCAAAGTTCGCTCACGAAAGGCATCCGGAAGATTGCGGTCGTGCGTATTGAAGAGGTGATTGTTGAGTTCGAAACTCACCCGCAAGACCGAATCCGAGAGATCGTTGTCGCACACGCGGACTTCAAAAAGAGCCTGGCAGAAGTCTCGACAGAGATCGAGAGTCGGGTTGACTTGAGATGCGTAATCATCATCGCGCGTGTCATACAACTTCTGGCAAAGCTTCCAGCAGGATCTCCAGGCGTCCTCCTGGATCTCATCCTCGTGCGATTGCAAAACCCGTTGTCGATTAATATAGCTTAGACTAGCCAGAGTATTACACAATGTCCAGCATTCCGTGAGGGCTGCTCGTAAAGCATTGATTTCAACCTCTTTATTGCTTAAAGCGCCTGCCGTCGAATTAGCTCACTTGCCCGGATGGGTATAATTTTGCCTGTACGGAGCAGTTTGACATCGATGTATGTACCTTCTGGAATATCTGAGAGTATGATTAGCGGATCCACAAAGGTAAAATGTTATCGACATCGAGTTGGCCACCTTCTAAACTGTTTGAATGCGTACATCCTTCGGACTCCTCAAAATCCTGCCGTGTCTGTGCGCGAGGCGTCGCTCTCTCAGACCAGTCTTTTGCAGGCGTGACGCTGGTTGTCAGAGGAGGCGGTGATATGGGACTGTTCCCGACCTTTGCAATATCCAGATATTTAGTGCGCCTCCACTTTCGAGATCGGGAGTTCAAAGCACCTTTCTGCGCCTTCCTGGCAGCTCTATCGATAAGACCTGCTCCGAGCCGGGGAAGGGCCGTTCTTCACGCTCGCATGTCTCATCAACTGGCATATTCGCCTGGGACTCGACAATAAGCTTCATGCGATGTGAAAGTGTCCGTACTGTAGGATGGAGGGATCTCACGAAGTCTCCAAATCCAGGCGGGGCATGGATAACCGATTGAGGGGGTTCGTCCTCGTCCGATCCAGTGCTGGCGCCGACTTGTTGTGTATCTCCGGTTTGAATCTGATGGAGTCAGTTACCGACTCGGACAAATCGAACACATCCATATATGCTCCCGAGGCATGGAGGAGACATTATTCCTATATACATACTGTCAATCCAGGCTGTGACGTTTCAAGTCCTTGAATCGACGTCGCCGCGGCCTTGTTTTCGGTCTCCGCATCGTGCTGCTTGGAAGGACTCGCTGAGAGCGCATCCGTCGCGCCTATGGGATCCGAGTTGGAGGCCGAAGGATTCGAATTCCTCGTATTCGGAAGGGGGGAACTTTCGAGAGACCTGTATGCGCGTGAGCAACTGTCATCCCTGGGGCGCATCTCGTCTTACATGTGGTCCGACCTGGTACATGGACTCGAAGTGTCTCGATACGATAATATAGACGGCGACCTGACGGCCATCATGGCCGTGCTCGTGGGCGGATTCATCTACCCCTCTGACGAGGCAAAGGTTGGAAAGGGAAAATAAAATAAAAGAACGAGATGCCCCCGCGCAGATGGGAAGAGTTTACGCCTACTGAACGGTATCGGTCCCGGTATTCCCACAGCTTGGGCACCGGTCAGTTGGTTCCAATGAAGCTCTCCGATACGAGGTCTCCTCTCAACGTCCCCGAGGCACACAGAGCTAGGCGCCTAGGATGTGACGAACATGCATCTCCGCCCTTCGGTGGCCACTCGCATCTCTCGCAGCGGAACCCGACTATTCCCTTTGAGGTTACTGGGCGCCTGCGCTCCAGACTCCCAATCGGCGACTGGAAAAAAAACCCAGAAAAAGAAAGAAACTGGACTCTCCGGTGCAGAATAGAAGATTCCCCCATGGGGGCTGTATATAGAATTGAAAGGATTGGAGTTACAAGAAGCTGTGTTGGTAAATCGGCCTGAATTTTGGGTTTGTTCTCTACCAAAATGACCGTAAACGCCAGTTCCTGTGGTGTGTGCAACGCCAAACCCCCAAATGCATGTTGTCGAGAATGGCAGATACGTTCCCGCTCAAAGAAAATCTGATCTTTGCCGTTGCCGAATAGGCCACTGAAAACAAAGAAAGTAATCTCCTACGCCCTGCTTTCACTTGGTCGTGAGCCCCGGTCAAGGTAGCCGTTGTGGCCTCGATGGCCCTATAGTTCTCTCATCTCCTCCAGTCGTGTCGGCGGTCTCAAGTGATATGTAGGTCGGGGATACGTGTAGATGGCTTCGGTGTAAACGAGGCAGAGCGAAGTTTGAAATTTCCGTCCACATTGTATCGCATGTGAAGATTCATGAGAAGCGAATGTACGGATTATACTTGGGCTTTGGACCGATCCTTCTCAGCAGAGTTGTACCTGAAAGACTTTGTTAGCCTATTATCGAACAGCTTGCAAGCTCTAGGGTTGTGGTTGCATGGATGCTTACCGGAGGAGCTTCTCGATCAGATCCACGTGGGTCATGATCATTCTGCGGCAGCAGTATCGTCGGCAACCGAGAGTGTCCATGGCGTCACTAGAAGAATTAGTCAAAGATTTGCTGTGTAGAAACCAAGACTCTTCCACATACCCATCAGGAACACCCTCATCCAGCAGCTGCAGATAACGCTCCCACAAGTCACCGACGACCTAGTCTGTTGTTCAGCGAGAGCTCGGAATGTATGAGTTTTAGTTTATGTACCTTTCCACAGGAGAAGCAGCGTACTGGGATAATCATTATGGCCGAGGTCAGGATCAAGGACTAAAAGTGAAGAACTGGTGAGGTGATGGAAGCCATTTCAAACTTTTACCGCGACGGCGGTGAACGGAGTGTCGATTTTCTGCCACAGACCTCCGCCTTATTTTCCCTCCCGCAAAAAAAAAAAGAAAAGAAAAAGTTGATAGGATACACTTGCCTTGGCCTATCTAACCCAATCATCTGCACGAAGCCTCGCAGAGGACAGACTCGCTCTGATCCATACCATATTTTCAGCCTAACGGTCTATCAGTTAACCTGAAAGGCCGCTACAATGGCTGGAAGCCAGTCGACAAAGCACCAAAAACGTTCCCGGGGCAGTGATGCTGCCGAAAAAGTATCGCGTTCCGGTGATGAACGAGCTAAACGGCGCCGAACCTCCGAAGGCAATGATGCCCAGAAGACTCATCTTGCGGAGTCATCTGCTGGTGATTCCCCATCGCAAGATGTGGAAAGGCGGAAAGGCTCTGCACCATGGTCGTTCTCGCGCCCAGTGGGTGGTCGATACAGCAATTTGGATCCCATTTTGACTGCGGATGAAGCGTGGGTGGTGTCCTTAATCTTAGCTTGGAAAATAAGAAGAATCGTCCATCCTAACATATCTACCACAGGTATCTTTTCGTGGGACTCGACACTGCTGTCCAAGTCTTCTCTACTTCCACATCTCGCCTTCTGCGCACCTTGCAGATGGAAACTGGCCAAAAAGTGATTGGGTTTAAAGTTTGCCCCGCAGACCAAGACATCCTCTACATTTTCACCTCCGGTTTCGTGACCAGATGGAATTGGGATTCTGGGAAGCGACTCGCCCGGTGGGCGATAAATTCCACGACCGTGTCGATCGATCTGCCTTCCATCGAGAATGACGAGCACTCCGCGACATACTTCTCTATTGGAATCCAAAAAGATGGAAAACGGGAAATTTCAATCAATGCACTGAGTGAGAAAAAGCCTGCGGGCAGCATTGTCCTTCAAACCAACGAGAACCTCAGTGCCATCAAAGTTGCATATGGGGGACGAGTCATCTTTGCTTGTGATGGCACTCATCTTTTCATGGGCACCACAACCAAATCCGAACTCGAAAACCCGGAGTCTGCTCAGTATATGTGGAGAGAGGTCACACTCCCGGTTACCGCCACCAGTCTTCATCTCCGGGAAAGCTCTTCCACAAAAGGCCCGGAGGCCGTTGACTTAGTAGTAGGAGAGACTGGCGGGTCCATTCTTATCTACCATGATGTCTTGAATACCCTCTTTGGGCGCAATGCAGAGAAGAAGACATCTCCTAGAAAGCTACACTGGCACCGAGGCCCTGTTAGCACGGTGAGATGGTCTATGGATGGTATGTTCAGAGTCACCTGAGCATAGTAAAAACAGATTCTAACCAGAAAATTTCCCAGGCAATTACATCATTTCGGGTGGTCAAGAATCGGTTTTGGTTCTATGGCAGTTGGATACTGGTCGGAAGCAGTTCCTGCCCCATCTTTCGTCTCCGATTTGCAACGTCGTTGTCTCGCCAAGTGGCAATTCCTACGTGGTCAAGTTGGCGGACAATTCGGTTATGATTTTGTCTGCGAGAGAAATGCAGCCCTCCGCCAATGTGACCGGCCTGCAACTAGCTTCAGAGGTGGGTGGCCACAGGGATCTTTCCTCGAGAAAGCCCTTTGGTGCTGTTGCAGTATTGCACCCGCAGTACCCAGAGCGCCTCCTTGTTGCTGTGCCTGCCTCTCATCACTCTAGCCAGCAAGCCTCCCAACGATCAAGCTCTGCTGTGCTGCAGACATTTGATATTCGTGCCAACAGTCACATCTCTCGCCAAGCCCTGGCACGGACTAACACCACGACATTGAATGTCAGTCCGGAAGGGTCTGCGATAGTCGCACCTGATGTTCGGCTCATGGATATCATGTATGACGGAAAGTGGTTAGCTACTGTCGATACTTGGACCCCGTACCCTCAAGACGTGGAAGCTGTTGCTTCCAGTGGCTCAAACAGTGACTCGGCGTCTTTGCGCTCAGAGGTGTTCCTCAAATTCTGGAAGTGGAATGCTTCTTCTGATATGTGGGAATTGGTAACTAGGATTGATGCACCTCATTTCTCTGAAAATCATCCATCAACTGTTCTCGGTTTGGCAGCTCGTCCTTGTTCCCATGAATTTACGACACTTGGAACTGATTCCATCCTCCGCTTTTGGTGCCCAACTACTAGACACCGCAGTGGCCTCAAAACAGACCTCTCCGAGCCGCAACCAGATACTTGGAAGTGTCGAAGCTCCGTCAATTTGGCGGGATGCCTCGATAGTGCAGACCCCCCATTGAGATCGGCTTCCATAAGCTTCTCCGAGGATGGTTCTGTGTTGGCTGTCTGCTTGCCATCGGATACGGGCGCCAATGACGGTCTTGTTCTACTCATTAATTCCCAGAACTGTACCGTTCATTACCGACGGACAGGGGTTTTCTTCGGCAAGCCCTGCTCGGTCAGATTCCTGGGGAGATATTTGATCGTTGCTGCGACAGGGTCCGTGTCTGTTTGGGATACTGTTGACGATATCGTCAAGCCCATTCAACTATCTGATTCCGTCGGTCCAGTTGATACATGGAATTCGTCCTTCCTTGCTGTAAACACTAGGACTCAGTCCTTTGCGATTGCTACCCGGGGCACGGACAGTAGCTTGGGCAACTCGCACAAGCGACGACGCAGACCCCGCTTTCACATCAAGATATACAACGTCCCGTCTTTTGATTTGGTGTTCCGAGAGGCCCTGGGGAGCTGCCCACTTGCTCTTCTTTCCGATGCATACTCCGGCGATTACATTGTCGTGGATGCTACGGCCAGTGTGCAGCGACTTGGCTGCTTGGACAAGGCGGCCCAGAAGAGTCTGCAGCCTCACGAAGTGACCAGCCATCTGAACTCGGGACTGGCGAGTATCTTCAGCCGCAGCCAGGAGAGGGTCTCTACTCAGGCTATCGACGAAGAGACTTCGGCTGGTCAAGGTAAAGGACTGGCCGGCGTGTTCGGCGAAACACCATCCTTCTCATTGCCCTCTATTGGTGTTCTCTTCAGGAATGTTGTGCAAACCCTGGGCTCCAGCTAGACTTAAGGGCTAGGCGAATCGACTTGGATGTCGATTCCCGTACATGTGGATTAAAGCGTTTTTTTGGGACAGTGTATCTATACCTGAATTTCAAGTTCTCATATTGTCTTTGTAACTCGAAATTTGAACCCGATATGACCGGAATGAAGACATTTAGAGCCAATTTGTCATTGACATGAATTTTTTTAGTGGAAAATTACTTTTATCCAGAATGGTATTTTACATAGCTTTTGGTTCAAATACTCAAGTACAGACTTTCTTACATATGCCCCAATGTGAAGACGAGCAATGCTTTTCTTCCGTGAACGTGAGACAGATAAGCATCCAATTCGTGATCTTCATCGATGGGAAAAGAAGAGTCGTTCCCATGCTCATCCTTATCAATACCTTCGATTTTGCTGATGACCATGTAGGGATATCTGGCAGCGACCAAATGTCTTATTTCTTCAACAGACCGCGTTGTGAGCTTATCCGCCCAAGTTTTGGCCGGTATTCCCTGGACCTGGCTGTGTGGGCTGATCTGGAGGTAGACGGGGGTAGGAAGCAGTGTGGTATGCAGCATTGGGTCCATGTATTCAAAGGCGCTGCCCGCCTCGTGCTGTGCGTTAGCCGAAAAGGAGGATGGATCGTTAGCTGCCTGTAGCAAAGAGGGATCGATCTGCATGTCACCGATCTCGCTAGCGCTGATCGGGGCGCTTGCAAGTGCCTGGGATGCAAGGGTGCTGATTCCATTATTGATCCCATTGCCAGTAATGTTGCCTGTCGAAGGGCTATTTGACATCGGATCTTGCGAACCGGCGCGCGGTGTGGATCTCTTGCGACCAGGATCCCGCTTTGTTTGATCGTCACGGAGACGTTTCATCACGTCACGACAGAGAACCTCCAAGGCTTTCAACCGGGTCGTGTGTTCTGGGTCGGCCGTTCCCAGTTCAAGGATTCGCCGAAGCAATGCTGAGTTGCGGATCCATTGTGATTTCAGCTCCTGCCAGTGTTCATCGCCCGCTTCCAGCTTGCTTGTGAAGTGATCTGCCTTAAGAGTGTCATAGAAGGCATTTCGAATTTGGCGACTTTCCTCCGGGTTAACGCCCAGGACATTCTTCGCCTCGGCGATGGTCATTCGCCGCTTCAATGTTCTCATGCGCTTGGTGACATCCATGCAGACAACGTCCAGGGACAGAGCCTTCGCGTCGCGCTGATTGGGTTCGGCATTGAAAACCTGCTGGAGGTGGGGAGATTCCTGGATCAATTTGTCCTTCGCCGCTTGCCATCTTTCCGGGCCAGCGATGGTTTTCTTAGTGAACCCCGCTTCTTCGCATATCCTTTGAAAGTGATCTCTGAGCTGGCGGTACATATTATTGTCGAGGTTTAGATACTGTTTACTCTCGTCGATCGTCGTCTCTGAAGGGAAGCGAGGAGGCCCAGGCGGATCGGCTGGCAACCCAGCCCACTCGCGGGTGCGACGCCGGCGCTTTCGGGAAGCCCATCGTTCGGCACTCTCTGATTTCAGGTGGTCCATACGTTCCTTGCGCTTTGCCATGACCTCCGGAGACAAAGCAGCGGACGCCGGGCATTCGGGGGCGGCGGACGGATCAGATTCGAGAGGATGGGAGTCAACGCCATCAAAGGCCTCATCATGTTTATAAACTTCCTGTTGTAGTGCAAGAAGGCCTTCATCCTCAGGCTGTTCGGCTCTAGCTTCGGTGTGGGATTGGGCCTTCATGCCATTGGGGACGCGAAGCAACCAGCGGTTCTTCGCGCGCACGCGCATCAGCTCGCGTTCCTTAATCTCGAACCCCTCTTCGTTGAGGAGGCGGAGCATATCGCGTTGGTTCGTGTTCCGTTCCCAGAGCTCCTTGACTCGGGCGACGAGCTCGACATTTTTGTGTGCTGGGTTCTGTTTAGATGGAAAACCCCATCGCTTGAACTGGGTCTGATACGCGCGCTTGCTATGCATGGATCATGATCAGCCTCGTATGGCGCGGAATCGGAGAGTAGGCATCAGATCAGAGTCAACTGAGAGCTCACCTTGGTGCAAACTGATAAGCATTTCGCATATACTCCATAATCTCCTCCAGAGGTTTTTTCTCCTGAATGTACAGCTGGTAGCAGATGTCCCGCTTGCCAGCCCAGTCGTAGACCATGCCGGCGGACGCGCTCCTCCAAATGGAGGCGCGTCTGGGATGAAGAGGATTCCAAGTGTCTAGAAATAGAGCTGCCTTATCGGACGTTTGTTGTCGCTGCTGTGCGCCGTAGTGTTTACAATGGCAAAAACGACGGCAGCGCAGAGCGACATGTCGCGCATTTCACAGGTCACGTGATAATATGGGAGCACCTCAAAAGTCTATAATTTCGTGGCTTCCAAAACACGGTATACGGTTAATTTCAAATCATATAGATGATATTCCATTGAAGTCACTAAGATCACCCAAGGATATTCAAAACGCCGAAGCCACACGCCAAGTTGTGTTGTAGAAAAGCACACCCAAGACCTGCAAAGATGCCCAACATACAAAATACCGCTCAAAGATTGGACTATGAACGGGAATGATCCGATTAAAAGAAAAAGCAAATGCAATAAGCTCAGCTCAGCTTCCGAAGCTTGCGGCGAATCTTAAACACGCGTGTGCGAAGCCATGTCATGAAGAGCACCCAGGTGCTTTTCGATTGTGATTTCCACGAGGTCGCCGGTTGCTGATCATGCGCTTCCGAGCGCTTCGGTTCTCCTGACTGCGTCTGTTTCTCCGAGAGCCTCTCGCGGGACTGTAGAGCTGGCGATTCCGGGCCATCTGACTGCTTGCGCTTCATGCGGCGCCACGTTTGCTTTTCTTCAGCCTTGGTCTGTTGTTTCTCAAGCCGACGAGCCTTGGCGGCTTCCTTCTCCTCAAATGCCTGTCGCGCAGCTTGGATGGTAGCTGCTCGGGATACTGGGTCTGTACTGGTCCGGGTGCGAGAGCGGAAAACGAAGTCGAGAGAGGACCGAGAAGTCGGGGACGCGGTATCCAAGGTACTCCCATTGTCGCGGGAATAACCAAAGGACGGACGACTGGCGACATTGGTCTGTGATAGGTTCGGGATCACCTGGGCAAAGGATTCATCTTCAATCTGCAAAGAAAGCCGCGGGGCTGGTCCCGAGGCAGCACGAGTGGACCGATGTCTCTCCGAGCCCGTCAAGATGTGTGATTCGACTTCCGGGCTACCATTCTCCTGCTCGCTCTCGTTGCCCGATGTCTGATATGATTGACTCAACGGCGGGGTATATACACGGGGCGTTGGGCGCATAGGGTGCACGTATTGTGATCCTCGTCTACTACCACTGGAGCCCGTTGCTGCCGAGAATTGGGATGTCCCGCTGGTGGACCGATTGTGAAGACCGGAGGGTGTCCTGAGGTACACTACCCCGGTCGGCGAATCGCTACGGCGCCGACTCCGATCGAGATTCATGTAGATGCCCAGTCCCTCCTGCTCAGTCGATGACCGAGACAGATCGATGGATGTTGACGGCGCCTCGTCGCGCGACATCTTCCGGAGTATGGGTTTGATATGTACTTTTGGCTTCACGGGCTTGCTCTTCTGCGAGCGATAGTCGTGGCCGTCGGGAGATTCCTTCAGCCCTGTGGGAGATACCAAATGGGTGGATTCGAAGGCCCATGGTGGTTCGCTCGGGGTAATATTCGGCGTGGTCTTAGAGCGGACCGGGCCGCGTTCGTTGTACTCCGGGGGGTGTGGCTGCTCGGAAAATCCTGGAAACGGAGACGGCTCGTGTGAGGCATCCATATCTAGATGTGAAGGGGCCAGCCCGGGATCATTGGGAGCCCATCGGCCATCCATGTCCGCTTGCGAAGCGGAACGAGTGTCTTTTCTGGAGCGCAACAAAGATGTGGAGCCACTAAACGTGCGACCCTTTGAGACTTGAAAGACCGGTTCCCGGGCAGGGTGAATGTCGTTACGCGCCATAGCAATGGCCTCCAAACTCTAGCGAAGGACTCAGGACCGACTCGCGGCGGGCATGGTTGTCGGCGGCGGCCGTCTCGGATGATGGAAAGACAGACAGGATCACACGAAGAAGGAATCGGCGAGCAGGTTCGAGAGGCTGTATTCAAGATAGCGCAGGCCGAGGGAATGAGAGCATCAGGTAACGGAGTGGGGAGAGAGTAAGCGGGGGGTTGGGAAAGAATCATGCAGCTGAGGACCGTTGGTTACGGCGCATGTCTGATTAGAAGCATAAGCACTACGGGCCCCTAAATATCGATAGGACCTTTAGGGTGAGGGAAGGGGAGAATGGAGAAGGTATAGGTAGAGTAAGAGAGAACGAGAGAACGCGAAATGAAAAGGGAGCGGTGAAGCCGAAGCCGAAGCCGAAGACGGGGAAAGCGGCCGCAGCCGCATGCGGATGGAAAGTTGATGGACTCTTTTGACTCTCTTTTCACTTTCACTCTTTCTCTCCTTTCATCGTGTCGCGCTTCTCTTCTACTTTGAGACACTATTTCCCTCGATATCCCCCCCCCCCCCCCCCCCCCGGATCTCGTTCGATCTCACTTAGGTTACACATTGCCATTGCCCTCCCCTGGCTCCTTGGGGCATAGGAAAACTTTGACTGAACCGGAAGGCTTCCGGCACGGGGAAGATTCATCTGCGCCCTTCACGAAGTGCTTGCTACCCCAGCTTCCCCGGGTCATCATGAAACAGTTTGGGTAAAAGGATCTTTGTGCCCGAAAAGCCAGTTCGATAGTTTCCTCAAGGCATTTGATGATATCAATCTTAACTCGGGCTGAACATGCCAACTCAGGTGCCAAGAGCCAAGCCACGGGCACAGCGGAGCTAATGAGACGCTACAAGCATAATAGTTGTCAATCTCCCCCACCCAGAGCGAATAATGAAACTTTTGAAACTCTTGAAACTCTCTTTTTCCTCTTCTAAAGTTTCCAGCTTGTAACCATGGGCATGTCTTTTCAGCTGTGTTTTTGTCTTCTCATTCTTCTCACGATCTCTGGCCAGGCCTACGGCTTCGGCGCGGGGAATATCGCGTCCCTCTCTCGTATTGAAGGCCAGAATTGGCGCCATGGAGATATCGAGGATACCCTTCTTTCTCTTTTTCTGGCTCGAGTGGCCGGTGGCCGCAAGTTTGGCAAGCTCGACGTCAAGCGAGTGTACTTTGGAAACTGGCTTCGTGACTACAGTCAGGCAGTCGATGTGGGTACCGTCAAATACGTTAGTGCCGAGGCCATTCGCATTCTGATCTGGGTCTTGGGCTTCATGACCTTTGGGTATGTATATGTTTTCTTTGGTGATGTCTCCCGCCATTGCTAATCTAATCTCGGGTTGACATAGATACGGAACCCGTGAGTTCGAGGTCACCACCGAGCGCCTTGGGTGCTACCAGCCTACCGAGCATATCGATAATCCTCAAGGTTATGCCGAGGGTGAAGATGCACGCTGCTATGATCGTCGTCTCCGTGGCCCTGTGGATGAAGAGCGGGAGCTGTCGATTGATCTGCGAACTGGTCTCAAAGCTTACATTGCTTCCGAAGATATAGATATCGACACTTCCGCCGCTTTGATCCGCCGAGTCCTCGGCCGTTCCATCCAGCTTGGTCGTCGCTATGCCCGATCACGTAACTCTGAGGATCTCTACGAGGCGCTTCGCTTGCTGGGCACTGGTCTGCACTGTCTCGAGGATTACGCTGCTCATTCGAACTATACCGAGCTCGCTCTCATCGAGATGGGCGAAGAAGGTGTTTTCCCTCACGTTGGACGCGACACTCTGATTGACCTTCCGGGAGCTCGGGGCTCCGTCTATCCAGTTGTTACTGGCACCTTTGGTGGCGTTGATTTCTTCCATTCGGTGCTCGGTGAGCTTTCCGATAAGACCAAGCAGTCTGAACTCCAGTCGCTGGAAGGTGTCATCACCGAGTCGGAGGGTGACAACCCTTCGAAAAGCCTCATCCAGGACCTGCTCAACAAAATCCCCAGTGGTCTGATCGGTGATAGTGATGCTCAGGCTGGTCAGATGGATGACTTCCAGGCCAAGGCCGATGATGCGCGCCATAACAACCAGAACATAACCCCACGTGAGCCCGAGGAGTGGACTCGCTATCTGGAAGATGTCCAGAAGCAAATCTACCCTGTTCTTGAATGGCATGATCAGCTCTTGAAGGCGATCAATGAAGCCATCGAGAAAATCCCGGTGCTACCGGAACTGATCGAGCAAATTCAAGATCAGATCACTGTCTTTGTCTTCTCCATCCTCGCCCCCTACGTGCTCCCCATCATCAAGCAGGTCAAGGCTGAACTGGAAACCGGCTCTTCTGAAGTGATTCAGAGCAGCCGGGAGCAGCAGCACATCGTATTCAACGACGACTCTTCGTCTAACCCCACCCACTCCATGCTTTCCAAGGACCACTTCTCCAACGTCCTTAATGAGCCCGCTGGTCTGATCGCTTCCCAGTGTGTCAAGTGGGCCGTCCCCCAACTAATGCAGTGCTGGGATGACGAAGATGTCGACATCGACCGTACATTGAACCGAATCACCGCCGGTGTGTTCCATCATCCGGCTCAGCGAGGTTATGGAGACGACGGTGCGGTCGACATGCGGTATACCATGTTCTCCACGGTAGAGCAGTGGTGGAGGGAGAAGAGTGACGAGGAACGTGACTCTCTTCGTGAACAACTGAGCCGCGATGGTGTTCTCGAAGGCAAGAACCACAAAGAGGGCGTGCAGGATTGTGGACACGGCTGTGGCAAGCCGCTCGCTTTGCCCAAGGGTCACAAGGCCAGTGGCGGGGATTTCCAGTCTGGTAACAACGGTCTCCAAAAGATCGCGTCTGAGGCTGTGGGAGGAGGTGCCCTAGGCGGCCTTATCGGTGGTCTTGTCGGCGGCGTGGGCTCGATGGTCCTCAACGATGGTGGCTCGGAAGACCGGAAGAGTCCTCGATTCAATAAGCACGACATTGACGATGGAGACGAGGGCCGTAAGCGCCAGCATCATCACCACCGGGAACGTCGCGAAAATGACGAGACGGAATCTTACGGTGCCGTTCCCCCTCCACAGCAGGGAGGCTACCAGTATCAACGCGAAACGACATACTATGGTCACCGACCCGCGCCTGGAAATGACTACCCTGGCAGTGACTACACTCGCGCTGAGTATGCTCCCGACCCTCCCACGCAGGGTTATCATCGCGAGGAGTATCGGCGATACCAGCAGGAGGACAGCGGAGGTTACTATCAGCAAGAGAGACGAGAGACTTATGAGACTGGTGGGACTGAGTATCAGCGCACTGAAACGCGCTACAACTACGGGCCTCCCCAGCCAGCCTTCGAATACTCGCAGCAGAGTTCCTACGGTCGTGGAGGATTTGAACCGTAAGTTACCACCGGGTTTACATCGGTTCATCCATATTGATCACAGCTATGCCGTAGGGGATACCAGACAGGCTACGGCGGCCCACCACGTGGGGGCTATGGGGAGTTTGAGCAGCCTAGCTACCCAACTCAGGGGGAAGTTTACCAGGAGCAGAGCTATGGCCAGCGAACTGAAGGCGATGGTGATGAGTTTACGGAGCGCCCGCACCATCGTCACCATCACCATCACCAGCGACGCTCCAGTGATGGCTCTGGTTCGGGGAGTGACAGCGATAAAGAGCGACGACACCGTCACCATGGGCACCACCATCGGTCAGGACCGGAAGATTCGGACTAAGTGGTTCGTTCCCTATTGTTCCAATTCAATGTACGGGAATGCAAGCAGCTCCGCCATGGACTTTTGGCAGTAGGCCAAGACCATCTATACCATCTAGATTGTGCAGATGATGGTAGGAAGCAAGTGTCGTCGTCTTACAGGACCGAAACTCTTCAGTGCTTATGAACGTAGATAGTCGGTCATGTTACGATGCTATTGTATAATCAGATTTTGATTATCAAGGACTACCATTCCTTGACCTCACCCGGCGCCGGCTGCTCAGTTCGAATAACCTTGTCAGGGTTCAGCAAACGGAGCGGATCAAAAGCCAATTTCAGCTAGAATTGGAACAAGTCGTTAGTTTAAACCGTAATTGAATGGGTACGGACATCAAGACTTACCCGGCGCATAGCATCCACCGTAGATTCGCCCAGCTCGTGTGCGAGATAGTCCCGCTTGACGAGCCCGACGCCGTGTTCGCCCGTTACGGTGCCCTCCATTTCCACGGCTCGTTTGACCATACGATGGATGACACCTTCGGCCACCTTCTTCTCACCATCATTGAACAGGATGATAGCTATTTTAAAGAAAAAAAAAATTAAAAAAGTTGTTAAGAAAGATACTTTGCATCGGGGAGAATATCTTACCGTGGAAATTACCATCGCCGACATGACCGGCAATTCCAGCCAGCAGTCCACTCTTAGTGATGTCCTCCTTGGTGGCTTCGATGATGTCGGGAAGTCTGCTCATTGGCACCGCTACGTCGGTGGTCCAGACGTGATCCGCGGGGCTCCTCCGCATCGCCATCACACTCCACAAGGCCTCCTTCCTCGCGCTCCACAGTTCCTGCATTTCTTCCTCGCCCCGAGCAAATTCGAATGACTTGCCCGATGTGTTTTTAACGAGCGTTTGTACCATACCGATCTGTTCCTTGACACTCGCAGGCGTTCCCGTGAATTTGAAGAAGATGGTGGGTGCCTCCTTCCATTGGCGGCTCGTGCTCTGGCTGGCGTTGATGCATTTCATCTGAACATCGTCCAGGATTTCGACTCCGGCCACGGGGATTCCAGCCTTCACCACTTGGGTGACACACTGAGCGGCGTTGTGGATGCTAGGGAAGCTGGCCACGGCCACGTTTTGGCTCTGAGGTCGCACCGTGAGCTTCAGCGTGGCTTCTGTCACCAAACCGAGCGTTCCCTCGCTGCCAATGAAGAGCTTATTGAGGTCATAGCCTGCACTGGACTTGCGCGCCCGCTGTCGGGTTTGAATGATAGTTCCATCAGCAAGAACCACAGTCAAGGACAAAACCCACTCGCGCATTGTCCCGTAGCGGTAAGCATTGGTTCCCGAGCAGGCAGTGCCAACCATACCGCCAATCATGGCTCCAGGGCCTGGGTCTGGGGGGAAGAAAAGCCCATCCTCGGCCAGCTCCTCGTTCAGCTCCTCCCATCCTACAGCCGGCTGCACTACCACGTCCATATCGTCCTTGTGAAGCTTCAAGATCCGATTCATTCGGCCGAAGTCAATACACACGCCGCCGCGTGTGGAGGCAAAGTGGCCCTCCAAGCTCGTGCCACCGGAGTAGGGGGTAACTGGGATCACTCGCTGGTGGCAGACCTTCATGATGCGGGAAACCTCCTCGGTAGTTGAGGGATAGAGGATCAGGAATGGCTTCTCGTCATCCTTGCGGGTATAGGACGACCAGTCGGATCCGGCGTGCATTTCCACATCGCCCGGCAAGGTAGAGACATTCTCTTTACCAAGGATCTCGACAAAGTCGGTCCATGCCGCCTGCAGGTTGGACGGGGACACATTGTGCTTCGGCGGATCGAGATCTGCGAGAGTGGTGGTCGATGACTGGGGAAGGGAGGCAGGCTTGAGGGAGCCTAGGTAATACGCGCCAGTCGAGAAGAAGACCAAAGCTAGGCACAAGTTAGCAATGACCCAAGGATTGGACGAGGGCTATGCGACATACTGAACATCAAGGCAGCATAGCGGCCACCTGCGGACTGGGGCTGATACTGGGCGAACCGCTCCTGCTCGGCCCGCTCTCGTTTAAGCCGCTGTTGGGTGCTCTCGTAGAGCTGGCTCTTGAAGGACGCCTGCTTCTCATTTGCTAGGCACCGAGCAGATGCCGCGAACAGTCTCTGCTGTGACGGAGCAAAAACTGATCGAGATCGAAGATGGCGTAGTGCCACACGAAGGGCCAGTGTGGTTGCGTGAGCCATGGTGAGGTGTGAGGATGGCGGCGCGAAGTAGAAGGAGTTTGGCAAGCATGTCGACTCCGCACGGGCCTTGGCGGTCTGGACCCGGCCGAGTGATAGTTGAATGTCTCTATGACAGTTATTAACTAGCTAACTGTACGTACATCAAGTTGGCTGTAAGCTAATAGAAGCTAATATGGAAATATGTTTATTCTATAATACACCTGGGCAATTATTGGGACCTAACTTAGGTGAAAATCGGGTCTGGTGGTATATATGTACGTATTTAACTATATAGCTACTACATGTAACCAATATACTTACACTAGCATATGATCTATAAACTCCATAGCATAAAATGCCCCAAATAACATATAGATTTATCGTCATGATCCACGTCGACACCAAAGGGTCAGCTGGAGAGAAGTGGCGTCGCAATGACATAGGCAAAAGTCGGGTAAAGTCCCCGCGGTTAAAATCCAAATTAGGATCCACTGAGAGTCCAATGTACACCGCAGCTTAGCTCGGTTCATTTCACGCATTTTGCCGGCATTTACTAACCTCTTCCTTTTCCCTTCTCTTCTCTTTTCTATCCCTCTCTTTTTCAAAGCTCTTTCACATATCCGACATGGCTACCGAAACGGCCCAGGTAGGTCGAGGTCCATTGTACTGATGTCAGGAAACTGTCTGCTAAGGTGGCGGGATATAGAACCTTTCATTTGTCCTGGAGGGTATCCACCAGGTCAAGTTTGAAGACCGCCCGATTCCCGAGCTGAAGAACCCTCACGATGTGCTCATTAATGTCAAGTACACCGGGATCTGCGGTAGTGATGTAGGTTTACCCAGCTCAATGCAAGGAAACGAAAATATGCTGACCGGAACTCTTTGTGACAGGTACACTACTGGGAGCACTGTGCAATTGGTTCATTCGTCGTCAAGGACCCCATGGTGTTGGGACACGAGTCGGCGGGCATTATCAGCAAAGTCGGATCGGCCGTCACCTCGTTGAAGGTGGGTGACCGGGTCGCCATGGAGCCCGGCATTGCATGCCGTCGATGCGAGCCCTGCAAGAGTGGCAAGTACAACCTCTGCGAGAACATGGCCTTTGCCGCAACCCCGCCCCATGACGGTACTCTGGCCAAGTACTATGTCCTCCCGGAGGACTTTTGCTACAAGCTCCCGGAGCATGTCTCGCTGCAGGAGGGTGCCTTGATGGAGCCCCTCAGCGTGGCTGTTCATATCGTGCGACAGGCAGGGGTCAGTCCCGGTCAGACAGTCGTCGTATTTGGTGCCGGACCCGTGGGCCTCCTGTGTTGTGCGGTAGCAACCGCCTTTGGCGCCTCCAAGGTGATCGCGGTGGATATCCAGCCGACTCGCCTGGCCTTCGCCAAGGACTATGCAGTGACATCCACTTTCGTACCTAGTAACGTGCCGGCGACCGAGAATGCCGAGCGACTCAAGCAGGAGAATGACTTGGGCTCTGGTGCCGACGTTGCGATTGACGCTTCCGGTGCCGAGCCCTCCGTCCACACGGGTATTCACCTCCTCCGCAACGGTGGTACGTATGTACAGGGTGGCATGGGCCGCAGCGAGATCCTCTTCCCCATTATGGCTGCCTGCTCCAAGGAGTTGACCATCAAGGGCAGCTTCCGCTACGGCAGCGGAGACTACAAGTTGGCGGTCGAGCTGGTGTCGACCGGAAAGCTGGATGTCAAGCGGCTCATCACCGGCACCGTCAAATTCGAGGAGGCGGAGCGGGCATTCCTGGATGTCAAGGCTGGAAAGGGCATCAAGACACTCATTGCGGGCATGGACGTGTAAAGCCCAGGTTAATGTCTGATGAAAACGACGGATGGTGTTCACGAGGTGTTATTTTTGGGTTGTGTTTTTTGGAATGAAAATAAGAGATCAAAAGAGAATTTGTCCGATGCATTGTGGCCATTTGATCTACCCAAAAATTCAAATGTCAATAGTTCATTTCCCTCATAGGGAAATCCTGTCCGCGAGGGACGCAAAGAAGGACTATCTGTAGAACAATCATGGGTAATAAAAACGAACGTCGGAAAGGGGTATCGTGCAAAGCGAAAAAAGAAAGAAAAAATATAAATCGCAGCGAATGGGTCAACCGTCACTGAGGCATCTAGCAACAACCCCGATTTCTCCGAGACTGAGAACCATCCAGGCGAAACACGTCTTCCCATTCCCTCATGCCACCTTTCCAGCCCTGTCCAGCCCCCTTTCCGCCTCGTCGCGAGGTCCGGTGAAGGGGCAGAGCATTGTCATCCAGCGTGGCTCTGCTTCTAATGCTCGAGGCCTCACTGGTCCCGTGGCCGTAGAGACCGCCATCGCCGTACTGAATACCGCTCTGCGGGTCATCGGGGTCGATCTCTCCGAGCTCGATTTTGGTCAGGATGATGCGGGCCAACCGTTGGAAGACCTCCTCCACGCCTTCACCAGTGAGAGCCGAGACTTCGACAGCCACTGGAATATTCGACTGAGCTGCCCAGCGGGATGTATCCTCCCGGCTGACCTCTCGACCTTCGGCAAATGTAGCGGTCATCCTGGTCCCGGAGCCCAAATAGCTGGCTGAGCGCACGGAGCCGATGGCATCGAAGGGGAGGGAGGACTGTCTGCTCGAAGTACTCGATGGAGTCGGTGGAGGTCGCCCCGCATCGTCAGGATCGGCAGCTGTCGCATCGGCCAAGTCGGTTTTGTTTCCAGCCAGGAGAACTGTCAGGTTGGGTGAGGCCAGTGCTCGTGCATCCAGGAGGAAGGTAGGAAGGGCGGCGAAGGAAGGGTAGGAAGAGACATCGTACACGAGGATGGCACCGGCAGCTCCACGATAGTAAGAACGTGAAACAGATCGGAATCGCTCGGTCCCCGCAGTGTCCCAGAGTTGCAACTTGATGCGTCTTCGTCTTGAGCCGGTGCCTAGTTTGACGATGCGCGAGGCGAACTCGACCCCGATGGTCTGCGAGGACAGCACTCTCCCTAATAAAGGTTAATGACAGTCGATGATCAAGGGAGGTAGAGGGGGGGGGGGGGGAAGGTGTGGTCGTACACTCGTTCTTCACGAATCGATGTAGCACACAGGACCTGTTTTCCACGAGGACTGTCAGTCGGAAGACTTTCCAAGCTATTAGATGCTTTGTATGACATACTTGCCGGCGCCACTGGGGCCTAGAAGAATGATCTTGGCCAGGTAATCATACATGCTCCCCAGCTCCTAAGGACGAGTCAACAAGGGGGCCGGGAATGGGGAATGGAAATAGGAAAGCAACAGACCTGATCCTGATCAAGAACAGAGGAAGCCTCGGACGTGCTGGAGAGACCCCGCGAGCGCACCATGGCGCGCAGAGGTGAAACGACGAAAATGTGGGAGAAAGAGGTAGGAGATCGAGTAGCGCCGTCTCTTCGTTCTATCTCAGACCGCCGAGGATCAATCAACCTAAGCTCTTTCTGTTATGCTTTTTACACTATGTACGATGCTTACTTCCCGGAGATTGTACGGGTATAGAGTGTACATATTGAGTTATCTTACATAGGATGCTACATGGGGTGCCTCATAGCATTACTGCTATACTGACTTAGCTACTTGTCTTCTATGAAGTCATTCCTTGGACCCTGCATATTGCATATGGTATATTGCATAATGCATAATACGTATAATGTTAGTTAGTTAGTTAGCTACCAACTACTAACTTAGTACCATAACCTCACTAGTCAGTTAACATCATAAATGCATCACGAGGCTCCTGAAATCAGCCCTTGGGCTGTGCCATCCGCTCTGAACTTGGGACGATCTAAGCCTCTCCGGGAGGCGCGGTAAACTCTTTTTATTTGATCTTCCCTTTTCTTTTCCATTTCCATTTCCTATTCCTATTCCTATTCCTATTCCTATTCCTATTCCTATTCCTATTCCTATTCCTATTCCTATTCCTATTTCCTTTTTCCCATTTTTCATTTCCCATCTTCTTCTATCGTTCACATCATGAAGTTGACCTGGGCGACGGCGCTCCTCCTACTTAGTTCCACGGGAGTATCGTCCCTCACCATCCCCTCCGAATCATCCGCACTCGTCGAGGGAAATGTCTATGGCGAATTCCTGGACCTCGAGAAGCGACGCGGAGGAGGCGGCGGTCGTTCCGGCAGCAGCGGGGGATCAAGTGGTGGTCGTTCCGGTTCGTCGAGCAATCGGGGCGGCTCAAGTAGCAGAGGATCCGGCACACAGGCATCCTACGGCGGTGGAAGGTATGATTCCACAACCCACAACGTCTTCCATTCCTACAATTCCTACGATTCATACGGTAACCGCTATCATTCATCCGATTGGCCTTGGATGGTCCCACAGACTTACATGTCGGGGTCGTCCAGAACCATCGAGACATTGCAATATCCAAAGACAAAAACTAAGACGAAGACGCATGACAGATACTATGCCGGTGGCGCGCATACACCCTACACTGCTGGCTCGAGGTCTCCTTTAGGGATCACTCCGTCCATCTTGCCAGTCGCGGCGCTCGCCTTCTTCCCAGGCATCTGGCTCTACGGTGCCTATGCCTATCCTTACCACAATCCGTATTACTACGAAGATGAGCACAGCCACCGCAATGAATCGATGCCGGTGGTTTGCGTGTGCCAGGAGTACCAAGAGTGTGGTTGTGATGACAACAACAACAGCACCTACTACGAATCCCTGTTCAATGGTACCCAGCCCAGAAACACCAGTAACACCCGTGTGGTCAACGTCAACGGCACCGAAAAGATCTATATCAACGGTACGCTGGCCAACGGCACTACGGCTGCAGACGGTTCCTCATCGGGGGCCCTGACCTCTGTGCAGACTCTCTTGCATGTTAGCGGATACTGGGTCACAGCGGCCCTGGTTGCTACCGCCGTGTGGGTATTTTAAATGACCTTTTGCCCTGCTCTTACGATAACAGATTTACTCCCGTCACTCGAGGCGATATTGATATTGATACGAGCTGTATGGGAGTATACGATTTGCACTTGCACTTGCTTATTTGACAAGCTCGGGAATGACTTTGATGGCTTCTTTATTTTTTTTTATTTTTTTGATGTTCAGATACCCTTCAAGACGGTAGTAAAATTGCATTGCTTCATGTATTATATTGTTAAATCGGGGCCCTTCAATGGAGCATCGCATTCCGCCCGTCGCGCGGTTACGTCCTTTTGGACCCCACTAGTCCCCAAATGGATAGATAAGCCGTCTGTCTCCCTTAATCCCTTTGATTCAGGATCTTCATCTTCTCTCCTTCATTGACTTCACTGCCATTCGTTTTTAGATCCCTGACACGGGCTGTCGCGCTCTTTTATATCAGCTCCATTCATTCTTTACCTTTGCGGATCTCACCGATTCTCATCATCAATCCCAGTATAAACAACCCCGCCTACAAACACAAAAGCACTGTCAACATGCATTTCACCAAGGCTCTTGTGCTCCTCACTTCAGCCCTGGCCCCCGTCGCGTTCGCTGCTAAGGCTGCGCCCGTCACCAAGACTTTGACTCTGGTGCCGACCGGCTATACTCCCCCGGTGTCGACTTCGTCCTCGTCGACTTCCACTCCCATGCTCACCAGCACTCCCTTGTCGACCTCGACTCCCATGCTCGCAAGCACTCCCTACTCGAGCTCGACCTTCAGCGTCACTCCTAGCTCTTCCACTCCGCTGGTGAAGGCCATTAGCACTCCCTTCGTGGTCGACTCCTCCACCCAGAGCAGCGCCCCTGCGCCGGCTTCGTCCACTCCGACTAGTGGTGGCGCCTCGCTTCAGCTCCCCGGCGTCGTGGCGGCTGGTGTCATGGTTGTTGCTGGTTATATCCTGGTTTAAATCATCCCAACTGAACCCATTGACTAGTTTGCGCGCACAGTATGCGCATGGGTCCTGAGGATCCCCCGTCAGTCCCGGTACTGGCAGACCATACCATCTTGACCGATGGTTAACACACTCGATTTCTCTCATGTTAATTCTGGGTCTTTTTCCATGACGCCGCTTTCTTCTCTTCTTATATATTCCTTTCCCATACCCTTTTTACTCTTTTTTTCCGACGATCATGGTTGTTGTGACGCGTTCTCCGACTTTCTTGATGCCTATACCCATTTTTCTTCCCTTCTTTCCCAACCCATTTTATGACATCTGAGATTTTTGTCTTTATAATTTTGTTTTTATATCTTTGGTTGATCCTGGAATTTACTAAACTAATACCGGCTCGGATGCGTGCATCTTGTGCTCGGGCTTGGATGTCATCCTTATTTTGATGAGTGCTTGTAGGACGTGCTGTAGTTGTTGATTTGGCACTCCGGGCTTCGTGTGCCTATTGAGGACGTGAATCGGATATTCGAAGATCACCTTCACTTTTCGTGAAAGACAAGCCTTTGAATCCTTCGGGTAGGTTGGAGAATCTTTTACCGGTGGAGCTTGGTGCACAAGAATTTCAGGGGAGAGGACTATAGATGACCTATCTACTACATGGATCCCAACAAAGACCGGAGCCTAGCCGAAAAAAGAAAACACCCAAAAAGTATATGTTACAGAAAGTGGTGGCCGCACCTACTCCGGCTTAAACGTGGCCTCGTATCTGTAAACGAGGTCAGCAATTAGGTCAAACCTGCATTTGAGAACAGTAAGCAAAAGACATACCTCTTGCCGCGGAACGCCCACAAACCCCAGTTTCCACATGAAACATCATGCGGATCCAGGTCATTTAGGTCCCAGCGCAGACTGCGGAAGATATTCTCCCCAGGCTCGAGAAGAATATCGAATTCTCCTGCACACTTTTCATGAACCCAGTTGATATCACGCTCCATATCCCACTGGGTATAACCAGTGCAGAGAATAGGAACCTTGGTCTCCAGAAGCTGGGGAAGAGTCTCAGCCCACTCATGCGAGCTGGCAGGGTGACCCAGACCGGGGTGGAAGAGCATGAAACAGTCCAGATAAGGGTCAAATGGCTGGAAGTACTGGGCCTTGTACATGGTGTGGAAGTAGTCGACGTAGGTGGTAATCTTCATCTGGCCGCCCAGGCGGTCCTCGACAATGCCGCCGAATGGGTTCTCGGGAGTGCGTTCGGGCAGCGGGAACTCGGAGTCCCTGTTGGCCATGCTTTCGGGGCCGATGAAGATGATGTGAATAAGAGATAGTGGGAACATGTAGGAGAGTTGCATCCAGACCTCACGGGGCAGGGAGGATTCGGCGCGCGCGCCCAGAATGAAGATTCGGACTGGAGGAGCCTTCAGACGCAGGCCTTTGATATCGATATCTTCGCCAGTCCTGGGAGGGTGTAGGGAGTATCGAAGGGCTATATAGAACGAGAGTGTATCAGTTATTTGATCGCGTCACACCCACCTCACTGCGAGGACATCGATCATCCTAGATATGAATTCAACATACCGCTCATGCTCTTCAATCCCTCAGGTGTCAATCGGTTCTTGCCACGGACACTATACGGGCTCAGTTCATGCAAGACACTCGCAATGGTCTGCGGGTAGGTGAGCATGCGGGTGACCTGACGCATCGAACGGTCGGAGTTGATAGCGTCAAATTCGCGAGTGTACATGTAGGTATCCCAATTGGTCATGTTGATGACGAAGTTGTCATCCTGCACGCCCGGGTAGGAGAACTCAGGGAAGAAGCGGCCGGAGTGCAGGTCGTGGTCATCCTCGTTGATCTGGCGCATGGTCTCGCAGACCTCAAGGTGGGCCTCGAAGTCGTCCATCCAATGGCCCTCCGAGCAGTAGACAGGGATACCACAGTCGGGGCATTCGAAGTGCGAATGGGCCGGCGGTTGGCTGGTCTCGTCGGACGTCTTTCGCGCTTCCGGATCGTGCGGCGAGACCGGGGCGCGGGTCTGCTGGTGGCTCGGGTGAGGACAAAAAGCATTTTGCTTGATGAATGCGGCCCGTTGGCGGATCGCAGGCGAGGGAGAGTTCGAGAAGGAGTGGAACAGGTTGTTGGGTTTCAAGAGCGCTCGCGTATCGACGGAGGGAGCGGCTGACGAGGAAGCTGCTCTCTGCGCAAACGGTGCAGGTGATGATGATCTAGCAGAAATCTTGCCAGAGGTATTCTTTCTCTGCTCGGTTGTAGTTCCTTCCAGAGCGCGATTGTTGCGCTCCGAGCCAAAGCTGCGGATCCACGACGGAGACACGGCGCACCTCCGTTGCGAATGGGCCAGGCTCTGCAGACGACCTGGAGTACCGGAAACCCGGACCCCCTGTCGGAGCACGTGCAAGCAATGAGCACAAGTGTATCCTCCTGTCATTACGTGAGTTTGTGGTGATGTGAAATGAAGAGTGACCAAGTTGGTCTGGACGATTTTCCTTCCAAAATATCCGTGCACGTGACTGTGGAGCTACATGGATTGGACTTCGGATGTTGCAAAGAACATTGGAAAGAAACACACGTTGAATATCAACGAGTACTCATGCTTTACCGTGTATTATGAAGCACTGCAGTGTCTTGTACATAGAGAGTTACAATGCAAAAAAAAAAAAAAAGAGAAAAAAAAAGGAGAAGTCCCATGCTTGGGCTCCGAACGTCTCAAAAATCAGGGCACTTCCTACCCTTAAAAGATATCTTCCGAAAGACTCCAATCCTGAGCATCTCTGCTGGCCCAATATTTACCATTGTGAGCCCAGTAATCCTCGCCAGTGATGGGACAGGTGGCACGGGTGAACCACTGGGGTTTGTAGATATCGCCGTTGGTCTCGCGCTCCCGGCGCTTAGCACGCTGCTTCTCTTCGACCCGGTGCTTCTCATTAGCAGCAAGGTCGTACTCGCCATCCTCCATGGCCCGCTGGTCAGGACGCAGTCTCGTGTCAGTCGGAGGCAGCCAGTCCTTAAGACTTTCGGGAAGGGCGTTCAAAGTAATGACGAAGGGTGTCAGGTTGAAAGGCACGCCGGCGGGACGAGGATGGGCTTGCCACACCAGGAGTGTCTTGGCCGACTCGGGGTCCTGGCCAGACACCGGCGCCTCGAAGCCAGGGGTGTGACGGGCATAGATCTTGTCATTCCAACGGCCACCGATACTCCATTTGGGGGAGCCGTCTCGGTCAACCACCTTACCGCTGACCTGGTAGGCCGACGACGCTTTCCACCCGCGAGGTTTGAAGTCGAGGTAGCAGACCTCTCCGGTGGTCCAGTTCTTGATCTCCATCAGACCGTAGTTGTCCACGGTAGGATTTCCAGTGATGATGCCTATCACAGAGGATGTGACCTTCTTCCAGGTGTACAGCTCCTCCCCGCCGATGATGGGACGCAGCTTGAGGAACCACGTGCCGAGAAGGTTGATGTCAAAGGACTTGCCATAGAACTTGGATTTGAGAGATGATTCACCCCAGTAATCCCACTTAGGCGACTCAGCCCACGCAGCGCCAATCGGCGGGTGATGGCTGACCTGTTCCACGAAAAATCGGTAGCCCTTGTCCGGCCGCACATACTCGAAAGTTTCACCGAGTAGAGGATTGAATGGCTTTGCCACACGACCGATCGTCGAAGCATATTCACTTGCCGCGTAAGAGGCGACATAAACCAGACGTTCCATTGAATCGGATTTATCAGCAGCGATATCAAGAAGGTCAGTGTATTCCAAGTCTTCCGCGACTCGCTGAAGCAACGAAGTCGGCTCGTTGAATGAGACCGGAAGGGTCATCTTGGTCATGTCCTTGCCAATCATGGATTTCAGAATACCCTAAAAAGAAGGTTAGTGGGTTTCGGACTAGGCCAGATCAAGGGAAAAAGAAGAATACTCACCCACAGAGATATCTTGGGCCTGTTATCATTGTCCATCTTCAACCTCGTTCGTACGGGCTCTTCGTAACCCTTAAAAGAGGGCTTGATCACAGCCATCTTATCATTACGAGCCTGAGTACTTTCATCGGCGGGTTCCTCGAGTTCTTTAGGCTCAGCCTTGGTGACATCCTCCACCTCGATTTCTCCGGCATCAATGGCATCAAAAAATTCATCACCGTCCGACTCCGTGTCGTAAAGGCTGCTTATCCGAGTGGACTTGGCTGACCTGCCGCGAGTGAGGATAGGCCGAGCCGACTCGCTTGGTTGGTCTCCTTTCCCGTCAGTCTCCAAAACCTCGGCCTCGGCCTCGGCCTGATCCTTCGCAATGTCCTGACCCTCAGCCGGCATGCGAGAGGATGGGCCGCTGATCTCGCGGCTACTACCCATAGTGTTCTCCAGAGCCTCCTTTAGAGCTCGCTTAGTGCGCTTCCGCTTTTCCTCGGACTCGCCCATCTTGGACTGCAAGTCTTCGTGCTCTTGAGCGACACGCGCCATGCTTTCTTCCCACATCCGACGAAGATGTTCCTCTCGATTCAATCGGTACTGCCAATAGGAGTCGCGATCCCGTGAAATCTTGAGAAGATTTTGTACCAAGCCCTTGAGACTACTAACGGCTCCCTCATAGGCACCAAGGGCTTGGTCAACTGCTGGATCCGCAATGGTCATATCTGGGTTCTTAGACCTTTCTGCCCGCAGAGAAGTAGACACGTTTGCCAGAAGATCCAGTTGGAGTTTCGCAGACTGGGCGGTGATGTTGAGAGCATCCTTATCCTCGACAGGCATCTCATGGCTGGAGGCATAGTCGCCATAGTCATCGTCATCGTCATCGCCATCCATATCAAGCACGGTCGTGACATGGCTGATCGTTCTGTTCACCTCGTTTGGAGCATCGAGCGAGCCATAAGCCGAGCCTGCTTCATCCTCGGCTGTGGCCTCAAGCGTGGTTCGGGAAGTATGTGAGCTAAGCTTAGTGCTGCTGCTGCTGCCAGGCACTCCGAGAGAAGGAGGCGCAAGACCCCGCGTACTGCGCTTGTGACTGAGGCCAGACTCAGAAGGAGTTCCGCTCACACTTGCCTCCGCCTTGGCCTGGCGAAGAACTTCTGCATTCTGCGAACGTTGGCGCTCTTCCTCCTTGGCCTCGTCCTTGGCCCACTGAATCGCGTTGTTCAGAGACCAGAACCAACGCTTAGCCTCCACAACATGGTTCGCCTTCAGGTGGTACTTCACCGACGATTTGCCGAGGATCTCGAACCGAGTTTTATCTTGAGCATCCATACTTAGCCTGGCAATCTTCATGTTGATTGCTCCACGGCAAGCGGAGCCAGCATCATCTGTATGAAAGAATTAGAACGAGTAGACATGAGGAGATTGGCTCGCAAAAGGCGGTTTGCAGAACACAACTTACCCTGGTGCTTGTAGTAACTCAGGACACCGTCCTCGAGAACAAACCACCGCAACTTGTAGCCGGTTGTGTAGTTGGTCCATTTCTTGAGATAGCCACGCATCTCACGGGCATCTTTGCCAGCCAGAGGTTCCTCGCCAATGGACCCTCGACCCGACAGGCCCTGAGCACTACTGTTTCCGAGAATGGCCCTCTCTTGAATACCTCGCTGAGCAACCACGGCGGCCGGGGACTTCTTCAACATCGCCCGCGTCTTATCATCCTTGGTAACATCTTGGGGCAGCCTCCCTTTCTTATCGCGTCGGAAAGGGTCCGCTCCATGAGTCAGAAGGATCTCAATAAGTTGCACATCTCTGTTCCGAGCACCTTCATGCAACAAAGTGCCGCCAGACTGCAAGGTAATTCTGTCGGTGACCAAGTCCAGACTGTTGACGTCCAAGATGCCTTCCGCACGAGGTTCCTCCAGCAGCTTCTCTAGCTCATCATATTGCCTTTTCGAGATCAGGCCCTGGATCTCCTGGATTTTGCTGTCAATGAAGAGCGACCGGGCCAGCTGAAGTTGCTGGAAGATCTCTGGCGTACGGGCGAGATCGAGAGCCGTTTGGCCCCGATAGTTGACGATGGCATCATTAACGGAGGGCCGGTTCAGGAGGTCCCGAACCAAAGAGGTACGTCCGAGCTGGGCGGCGAGATGAAGTGGGGTGTTCCCATCGCGGTCCCGTGCGTTGATATCCAACTCCTCGCTCGACGACATCACGAACTCCACCACCTGGGGCTCTGCACACTGGAGAGCCAGATGGAGGATGGTGGTCCCATACAAGTTGCTCGCCTCTTGAGTATTCCCAGATTCCTTGATAGCCTTGGAAATGGCGGTGGTATCACCACTGCGCAGGATCTCAAACAACCGGAACGTTCGCACTGACTGATTGAGGGACATGCTGCCGCTCTCCGTCTGCGGCACCGAGGACTGCTCCATCGCGTTCGCGCCCTGGTAGCTCTGGTAGACGGCGATCTGCTCGACGGAGGCCTCGGGGACCGGGGGAGTATTCAAGTCTTGGTATTGCTTGCGATGGTTACGGCTAAAAGTGCGAGTGTGTGTCAAAGGGGAGCTATGTGTCGAGGCGGAAGTGACTGAGGCGTTGTCGTCCTCCTTGTCCTCGCCTTTGGACTTATCGCGATGCAGAAGGGAAAGCGCTAGCGCACTCCGAGAGCGCTTGTGTCTGCGAGAGAAGGGCATGTTAGTCACATGTGGATATCCTCGAAGACATTCTTCAGTTGGTTGGCCATGTAAATCGGGACAGGGCCACCATCCAGTCAACTCGTCCCAACGGAGGACGTGCCGTCATCGCCGACCGCCGGGGCTCATGAACCATGGATCCACTCTTGGTGGGCATAACGTACCCTTCAGGTCTGTCGGACATTGGTGATGTGCTATTGCAAAGGCATGGAATGTGCAAAGTCGAAGGGAAAGCGCAATGGCCGCCGTTGGTTTGAGGAGGGGGCAAAAGCGACGCTGATCGCTCCGCCTTGGCACTCGCTGACTGTTTACTCGGCTCAACTCATTTAACTATACAGGTCTCTAATATTGATGATGATATACAGTTTCTATAGTACAATGATCTATCTCCAAGCTCTATCGAGTCTCTCCACTGACGAGAATGACGACACTACCCAGCTGCCGCTTCAAGTCCTCCTTGTCAACATCGTGAGTATCCTCTACCTCGCCCCACATGTCCGTTTGCCACTTCACTTCCAAACTCGAGGCCTCGGCGGCATCTTCAAGACCAAACTTTTTGTTATCGTGTCTCTGAAGATGACGGAAGTTTTCACTCCACTCCACCAGCAGACGCACCGCGATAAGGAGACTTTTGGAAGCCAAAATGCCTCGCTCCAGACCAGCCAGGTCATGAGGAGCCAGTTCCGACACCCAGGTGCGGATGCTGTCCTTGGTCGCCTGGGGCTGGGACAATGGTAGGATGCCATCAGTGTCAAGGATCGGTACGATCTCAAGACCGGGCCAGACTTTCGTAGACAGAAAGCTCATGATATCCTTGGCAACCCTCGTCTGGATTTCTCGAAGGCTCTCGGGCTTCTCCTCGTCACCTCTGCGGTCCAACGCATGGTTTGTCCGTTCTGGCTCCCAGCACAGCAAAGTATCAGTGTCCAAATAGCGCATCGCAGTGGTGATGATCTGTTCGCGTATAGTGTTATCGCCTTGCGCATCCTCCCGAGCAATATCTGCCGCGCGTGCCGAGAGAGACGTGAGGGGAATCAGATGGCTCTTCAAGGCCTGTTGCGCAGACTTCATCACATCCCATTCGAGGGCGATGGCGTGCGCCAGTTGCGGCTTCGTCGGGGGGATGGTAAGAACTTCCTTGGTGGGCGTTCTCACTGGTCGCTTGTCAAGCAGAACTTGGTACTCCCCTGTAAATCGGATTGATGGTCAGTCCACGGTGTTACACGGCCAATTTGTGATCGGAGATGCAAAATGGTAGCTCAACACCTACCGGGCTTCCTATTAACGTGCACATCCTTCCAGAACCGCTTTTTCAGTGACACGGAGGGCCTCGTAGGCTGTGTCTGTGTTTCGCTTGCCGGCACAGAATCAATCTCTTCCACCTGTTCCGCCACATGCTCTGCATTTCCTTTGAATTCTGGCGATGGCGCCGGGGCTTTGGGCGGGGGTCCGTGGGCAGTGACAGGGTGTGCGATGGCGGCCCTCAAGGGCGAGGAGTGAATGCGGCGACACAAGAGTACATTGTGTCGTGCGAGGGCGAAAAGCTGCGAGGGGAACGTGGTCCGAGGAAGGCCAGCCATATCTCAAACACAGGATTTCGAGGAATGATCGAGGTTGGGTGTTGCGGAGGAGGAACTTTCCGAGTCTCGGCCCGTCGCCACTCACGCGCCACAGGATCCGTTCGCTACCTTTCGATTTCTGTAGCACCTTCAGCTGCACTGCTGATCACCAATTGACGCAATATTTTTCTATACTTTATATTTTATATTTTATATTTTATATTTTATGCTTTATACTTTATATCTCTTTTTTCTTTTTTGAATTTGGCCAGCATTTAGCCAATCGCCGGGATTTCGGAGGGATAAGACTACTGCACTATTGCATCAAAGTTGCACGCTATGTGTCCGGTATATGTATGATGACACCAAGTCGTTCTGGAGCCGAGATCTGCTTCCATCATACGAGTGTTATTAGAAATTACCAACAGCATTCGAGTGAACAATGAAACCGCCCAAAAATTACCTCCATCTTGCATCTAGAACAGAGACAAACAAACATCGAAATGCTAGCACCAGAAGGGGGAATCAGCCAGCTGAGGAGCACATCGAGATGCAAAGCTCGAAAAAATGAAAACAATAAATCAAGAGCAAAACGACGAAATCCGCCCATGCTTTTGTAATTTACACAAGAAAGGAAAAAAGGAAAAGGAAAAACCTTCGAAGGTCGAGGTTGGCCACCCATTTTTGAATTACCAATCATGTGCAGGAAAGAGAAATTGAAGACGGGAGATATAGGAGATATCGGCGCTGCCGATGTGGTACCGTCAGTTCTGTCGAATCTCACAGCCTGGTACAAGGGGAGATAGGGTCTTCATCTTTGCAGCTGTTGAGATGCTGCGAAGCCGACCACCACATCACTCCCCTCAATCCCATGCTAGAATAGCGGCAAGAATTGCAACTTCAAGCCACGGGCGGAGGGGAAAAAGAAAAGGGAATCAAATCAAGCGCTGGACGCATCTAGCAGCGGGACCGAAACACATAGCAACACTTCAAGTCGGACATTGGTCGAAATTATGGTCGTCACGGCATTTCATCGTAAATAGGAGGAGGCTGGAGTTATCACCAGTACCGCTCGCCCAGTCTCAAACTCTCCAGGTCCCCGACTCGCCGGAGACCCGCGGTCTGTGATCCCCGCCATCGCAGAGCACACGTTAGTATATGCGAGGGAACGGGTATGCTTTCTGGCAAATTGTCCCCCAAGTAGCTTTCTACCTGGTGATGTAGCTGGGGTAGTAGGGCTGCTTTATGCGATCGGCATCGGTGCGTTTCTTCATACGCTCCGCATCGTAATCATCAGCGCCATCACGGCTACCCCAAGTCGTCTAGGAGCGAAAGGTGTCAGCCGAGTGGAAAATCCAGGAAGAGGAGACGCATATCAGAATGCAAAGCGGAATCGGAAATAAGATCCGGCAAACCAGAGCGACGCGTCAAGGTAAAAAAAAAAAAATGGCTGGGGCGGGAAGCACAGTGGATAAGATGCAGGAAGGAGGAGTCGTGATCAAAGCGTCGGGGCGAGGCCGACACTTAGGCAGCCCACACCTGGCCAGACCAGTGAAAATGCGCGAAAATGCGCGAAAGTAGAGAAACAGTGAAAAGGTGGGAAAAAAATACAACTTACCACATTCAGTGTCATCACGGCGTATATCTTGATTACGCCGTGGAAATAGCCGAACAGAATAGACACGGGTATCAGGAAGACGTCAACCGGATAGCGGATATAGTGACCCAGTAGCTTGAGCACCTTGCTGCTGAATATCCATAGATATAGCGCAGTCATGGCGCGGTCGTGAAGGGCGTCACCCCACGAAACGGTCGCCTTGTAGCACAGCCAGACCAACAGCAGGTCTCCTAAGAGGGCGGGAGGCGACAAAGTGGTCAAATGTACGGCATAAGCGCTCCAGGGCTGACGACTGGCACAAGTGAAAAAAAAATACAAGTGTTAGCTGCGGCTGAAATACGAGGCAACTTTCGTGCATAAGGCAGCGCTCCTCCCTTCCCGTCTCGGAAATCGGCCGCAGAGTCTCATCCTCTCAGGCTCTGCTTTCTTCATGCGAGTAAACAAAACAAAGACCCCGGCTTTTCGATTCTCGCCATGCTTGGCGAGTACGGCTTAGTCGGATTTGGGAGACTCCGGGGCAGGTGGACCGATCGGGGGAACGAGGAGGCCTAACAGAGGAAAAGGGGAGGGTTTCACTTACTACCAGATGTGTTTCTCGTGGAACATGCTGGTGAGATTACTCCGCCAGTTGCTCCGAGACCAGCGGGCGCATTGCTTCAGGAATCGGGGATTATCCTCTAAAGTGGTGAGCACCTCCGCCTCGGGGTGGTACTGCATATAAGTCTCCCAACCATGCGAGACCATCCAGCGGGTGATGAAGTTATCGTCATCCGCGTTGAGTTGATACTTCCCCCACCACCATTCCTCGTTAGTGAAGGCGTAGGTAAAGCCCTCGTCCTGGAGAATCTTGGTCCGATAGGCCACAGTGCGGCCGGACATGCATGGCAGGCCGCCATCTACATTTGTCGTAGCCCCGCAGTCAAAGTTGCGTCGCTCAAGGTAGAGAGCGCCCAGATACCCCCAGATGCGCTGTGAGAGGTTCGGCGCGACGGCGCGACGCAGTCGCTGACAGGTCACCACCCCTCCGTACCGGTCGTCCTTCTCGAAGGGGGCCAGAATCCACGGCAGAACAGTAGAGGGCCAGCTCACATCGTCGTCGGCAAGGAGCGTAATGGCAGTTCGTACTTCGGGAATGGCTCTGGTCATCTGGCGCCGCTTATTGGGATGCGTGACCGTGAACAGACGGATTCTTGATTTGGATGCCGGCATCGCACTCAACATTCTCTCGGCCCTCTTCCGATTGGCCTCGATAGTCACCAGAAGGATCTCGTAGGGTCGGTTCTCCAGAATGGATCGAATCGTCTCCACCAACTCCTCACCACATCCCTCCAGCGTGGGAATGATTACCGAGACATCTTGAGAGGTCAGCTTCGGGTTTTCCGGGGGCGGGATCGGCCGGAATGACCAGAAGGAGACCAGATTGACGACGAGGCGGAAGTAGCGATAGAAGCTGCTAAAGGAATTAGTGGTTCGCGTATGGTTAGGAGGGGGGGGGGGGAGGGATGGCATCACCGAGCCTCGGGTAAACTGACAATAGCGCGGCAAAAGCTCGCAGGAAAGGAAATGCCATCTTCTGGGTTGATTTTCTCGGTAATTCCCAACCCCGGGAGGGTTCCGATTCAATCTATACTTTGACAAAGAACGTTAGCAGGGGTCTCCCGTGTTCCGTATTAGGACCGAGTGTGTATACCTCCGAGAGCCTAAAGGGGGTAGGCCAACGTCAATCAGTGATGCCGATGATGGGATGGGCTGGTAGTAAAAGAGCGAGGAAGCAAAACGAATGTCAGGGAAGACACAGCTTCCTCAACCAGCCCGAAGTAGAAAAAAGGAAAAGGGGAGGGAAAAGGAAAAATATGAAGAATAGCTACTTGGAGCGAGTGAAAGGATATTAATTTGTAGGGGAGCACATGCCTACGATGACAATCCTGATACTAATCCGTGCGAACAATTGAACTAGAAATAAAAATTAAGAAGTAAAAAAAGTACCAAACTAGAAAATAAAATTTTATCAAAAAAAAACACAAAAATTTGGAAATAGGTACTCTAGTCCCATTGTCGTTTTGAGTGCGCTGCAGGTGTAGTTTTGCCTCGTGCGTCAGAGACCCTGGATCTAGATGGAGGCATTCGGGAGTGGAGAGGGATTGGCGGCGGCCCATGCAGGCGTAGTGTAGTGACATGGAGTGGAGAAGCCGGGTAAGGTACATTTCGGTAATATACAAAGATTACTAGGGGGTTCATGCTCATTTGCCTTTTTCATCTCGCTCAAGGTCAAGGTTTTTACGCATCATGCGCCATTCCAGACAAAACCTTACCCTACTACGAGAAAACAATAATGTCTATATATATACCTAGGTACATAATATAGCCTGGCCCCGGCGCGATGCGATCCATGGATCCGTGGATGCAAAAGCGCTTCAGATACAGCTGGGGCCTCGTAGCATGTCCGTCGTCGGTTCAAGCCGTATATACGACATTCTGCTACCTCAATAGGCTCATACCACACGCAGCATGACGGAATCCATTCTCATGCAATCATCCTAAAGTTATTGCCTCTGATGGGTCGTTCTTTGAAGTCCTAGGTAGACTAACTACGATAAGAGTGGAAACGAAGGAGTAAACAAATCGGTGACAAATCGGGGCCAAGGAGGACATCTCCGATGATGCACCCTCACCTGTTTACCACCCTTGTTTAAGTGGTTGCACTCGGCCAGAGCCACTGCTCCTTCATTGGTGCCCAGCCCATGGCCGGGAAGTCTTTTATTTTTATTTTTTTTCTGCAGCTGCAAGCTCGGTTAGCCGTGATCGACACTGTTGATTTTGATTAGTTAACTGTCCTAGCTTTGTATTCAGCCGCGAGTCTTACCAGCTATCGCTTCACTTTACTCGTGATAGAGTGACAATACCAAGGTACTGTAGAGTTGGTGAAAAAGGAAAAGAAAAGACGCAACCCGCTATCAGACCGAAGTGATTTGTGGAAGACTCCATATCATTGGCAAACCCAGACCGTTGTGGACAAATGGCTAGCGCCGTAGTGGGCTCATCGCTGGCTAGTGCAATAGATATTCCCCCCTCCCCGTTCAGCCCCAGATTGCCAATCACTGAATATCGATTGACCGTGGTTCGCACGCCCTGTGGTACAAGGATCAATTTTAATGTGCGAACGACAGAACTCTCCGTGGTCGAAAGCCACTCGGAGAATTGGAGAGATTTAGAGCACCCGTGGCGCGACGCTTAAACAGACCGTCATGAATGGAATAGGAACCCTAGCGGCGATCCCCAAACGCCGTGTAACTACGACCGTGAACTAAGGGTTGTTTTTGGTGATTTAGTGCGTTTCGAAGCTTGGGTGGGGCCACCCGGATAAAAGCGAAGAGGAGAAAAATAATAATCACAAAATTACATACAATAGTAGTGGTCCGTACATACCTAACTCGGTATCTCAAGAAGGAAAATATAGCCTTGAACACTTAAAGAATCAGAGGCATGCGGTCGGGTCCAAAAAAGTGACTCCCAAAAGGTTCGAGGTGACCCAGGTTGCCGGCGCGAAAAGCATTTCGGCATAGATTATATTACGTATGGAGCATAGAAAACGGTTTCTCGGTCACTAGGAGCGTGTTTTCTCTATGTGAGGCTCTAGCTTTACATGTTTGACTACCCACTAGAAAAGGTAAATAAAGAGTGTGTCAAGTACGGTTGAACCAATTGTATACGCTCTATAGTCACACCCTACACACCCCGACCACATCGAACCGTAGGAAACACACCCGAGGCTCCTAGGCACTAGACTGGTAGACTCCTTCCTTTCTGGCTCACAACCGCTGCGCGCCTGTCTTTGGCGTCTAATTCCAGCAGGGGAGCTCGTGCTGACATCGGAATCCGCCAGCCTTAGCGGGGTCCAGCCAGTCTGCAGCAGACCCAATGCGGAAGATAATTTTTAAGGATCCCATGCTGCCAGGTCGATCGGCTGAAAGTATGTTGCAGAGACCAGACATCCTTAGCTTCCAACGTAGTCCACGCAATCTAGTACCTTTGTCATTACGTGCCCTTATGTTAAGACCGTGCAGCACAGGCCGTTGCATTCCCCAAGTGGCAAAGGATCCCGTCTCCTGCACTTGGTATAGTTAACTAGTTGACTAGTTATACCTCGTGTACATCGCTGCTCCGGTGTATAGCCGTCTATCCTGAATTAGAATCATTGCCCGTTCCCTCCTTGGCTCCTTGACGGGCTCTGCAGTTCAATCCTCCACGGAATCGAACCACGAATGGCTGATTCGTGGACAATCATGTCCTAAATGATACAGACGCGTATCTCGGCTGCACGGACTCCCCGGCCCAGTCTTTGCCTCGAACTCCACACTAATAGCTCTGAATCCACTCAAATCCCGGGAGCGACCGGATCCATCCTGGCTTAACTGTATTATCCAGTCTTCTGTCTTGAACGGGATAGAAAACGGAGATGGAAGGGGACTGGATGGAGACAACGGTTCGGAAAATCGACAGCTGGAAGAGGGCCGACATGTACTCCGTATGTAGAATTGCGCACATTATATGACTTCAAAATTTCACAATTGACAGGATGTGGGCACACGGGAAACTACAATGACATGCAGCTTGGGGGGGAGGAGAGGGTCGATCAGACTGGCTTTCTCCTCTCGTCTTAGCTTTGCCCTTTTGGCGCCGGGCCGATTAGTCACGCTCAAGTGTCTTTTGGCAATTGGCTGCCTCGTAGCCTCGTAGTCCTCGTAGCACATACCATCTACGCCCCCTCTCCGAACTCAGTTCGCCTGTTTCCCTTTCTGGACGAGAAGCGGCTGGGGAATCAAGAACAGGAACCCCCATTCAGATCGTCCGGTGGGGGCAATGTAGTAGTACGTTACAAGCGCGAGCGTAACAGTGGATCGTACGTAGAGAAAAGAGGAACTTGAACCGTGCTCGTTCTGTTTTTCCCCTCCAAAAAGGCCTCGATGGACTCTTTTCCGGCTGCAACTCCACCACTCCCGATCCACCGAGTCCACAATACCATGGTCGATATGGTCGACGTGGTCGAATAATTGCAAATTGATGCGCAGGATTACTCCGTACTTTGGCGCAAGATCTGGTGGCAACGGCCAACCTCTCCACCTGCAACAGCTGCAGGGGCCCTATCCGCGCACTGTCCCGTGTGCGATCCCATCCGATTCTCCGGGGCTCAGGAGTTACTCCGTGTACAGACTACGTACTTCTTGGCCTCGGAGCTTTTGTTTGGTTATTACACTGTGGTCTCAAATCTCCCTTCCTCTAGCTGCAGCGAGGCTGCATTCTGCTGTAACCATCTCAGGATAGTCTCGGGTTAATCACCAACTTCGGTCCCCCACTGGCGTTCTCCATAAGACTAACTAAGTTGTTACTTCTCCCGGTATTCCAAATACAGCGAGATCCACTACGACTTGAAGGTGTACTTTTCCACCTTCACATCCAAACAACTTGTAATGTGGACACGAATCCTCAAACTCACGAGAAGAGAACGCTGGCTGATGTTATTGCGCAATCCCATTATCTCCTGTCGTAAAAGGACACAAGACCGGAATTTCCAATGCGTTATCGTACTTTTTACTCAACGTCCTCTCCACATTGGCGCATGGACATCATAGGCATGATATGCTTTATGTGCAGAACGAGAACGAGAATATCTGAATTGTGAAATCCATAATACCATTTCCGCACTTCTAATTCTATTTTAAGAGTTGCATTTGTACTAACGATCAACGAAACGCCCGTCCTCGGCAAGACCATCTGAGATGCCTTTGTTGTCAGTGCGCATCTCATGCATTCGACATGCGTCAAACTCGGCTCTAGGCTCAGGCCGCTTTCCGATAGAATGGGACGCCGAAGCATGAGGCTGTTTTGAGAATGTGCATCCAGTATCACCGAGGGTAGACCATCAATCTGTCCCTACTGCCTTAGCTACCGGAATTTGTAGTCGTAGTATTCACGTCAATGATGCTTCGTATTGACAGGCAGACATGACTTTCAAAGTATGTAGTCGACTAGTCGTCCTTAGACCGATTATCCCGGATCTTTACCATGGACTTCCCGCATGAGACAGGATGATCTGATCAGCGTTCGTGACGTCAAGCTACTTTCGACCGTTCATGCATCTGGATTAACGGGGCCATCTGGCCTGGGGGGCGCCAAAGCAATGCCCCTGTTCATCAATCATGCCACCAACTGTACTGCATGACGGAACTGCAGCCGGTTCTTCCCCCCGAGACGCTAATGCGCGCATCTACCAGGCCGAGACTGGGAGTGTGGCCGATGCCTTTCTAGAACCATGCACGAGGGAGTAAGCCTGTTGTAGGCGCCTGCATGTGTGTATGTTGCTGGCGGTCAGAATAGGCGATTCCGCTGACGACTCCGATATAGCAGCGGCGTCTATCTCGGGTACTGAATACATACTGGATACTATTTTCAATCTCTCAGCACCGATATTGAATCAAAATAGCCGACCCGTGGTAGGTATATCATATCATATTCATCGTAGCAACATCAAAAGGAGCAATTTGAAGCAATGCTCGTCACCAAATGCCATTTTCAGCCCCACGGCCTCTCGTGGTCCCCTGGACTCTGGCATCGATCATCGACCCACATCGATACGCGTCTATTCATCGGCTCTCCATAGCCAAGCTGCAGGGTTAAAGTTGGCCTCAAAGTCAACGCCACCAAAGAGCCCGAGGGCCCCATACAGGTCAAAGTCACCCTCCAAGCCCTCGATGCCACCGGATTCCTCATCCGTCTCCTCATGCAGGTTCCACCCTCCTGCCCGCTGCCCGTTGCGGGTAAAAAAGACCTCCACTTGGCACTTCCTCCGGCCCTCGAACAGAGCATCCGCCAAGGCGAGCGGATTCTCCGGGTGCGTGAAGACCATACCTAACCCGATCGTCTCACCCACATTGATTGGGGCCGTGAAATCACGGCCACCCCATGAGTCATTCACGAAACGGCATCCGTCATCGGAAAAGACCCCCAAGCTGCCCCTCTCCCAGCCTGGTGATCGCCAGGATGGATACGGCCCTGCTACAAAGCCGATCGAGAGCCCACTGGAGTCTGAGCCGGGGCCGGCACGCAGACCCAGCAGTTTCACTTCGAAATAGATCATCTTGCGTTTCTCACTGATAAATGGGGAGTCCTCTGCTGCAAAATACAGAGGGAGATGTGTCAAGACCAAGCAGTCTCCATTCTGGTCAACTGTCCGTCCCTGCCACTGGCCACGGGCTGATGGAGCAAGCTCTCCGACAAACTCTCTCTGTTGAACGGGTCGTACGTCATGCTCTCTGACAGAGCTATACACTGCCGGCGACGGCCTCTTGGGGAGCCAGAGTGGTGTGTTGTCGCAAAAGTCGTGAGCCCGCTGTGCGTCATCACTGGATGCATTCCCTGCTCCTGAGCAGTAGTAGCCCGCGATGGGCGGTGGAGGAAAGATCGATGTATCTGGCACAGCTTCCTGCCAGTTGTGATACGGTGGGAGACCCTCCAGCCGTTGCTGCTGTTGCTGTTGCTGCTGTGCGTCGACAGAGAAGCGCGCAGACGACTGCGATGCCTCGTAGCTCGGTGGCGGGGCGTCGCTATGCGCCATCATGTCTAGAAGAAGGTCTGGGAGTAGTCTCGGTTCCAGCCAAGTGCAGGAGACGTGAATCGAAGGCTGGATTAAGGTTGTCGCGTCCGCGTTCACATCTAGCCAAGCGGGGCTGTGCCGAGAGTGAGATCCGTGGGTTTGCACCGTCGTCCCGTGGGGTACATCTTCGCCATTTTCGACACGGTTGGTTTCGTCCTTGACTCTTTGACTCTCTCGAGCGTTGCAAAGTCTTGCGCGGTGGCCATGTAGTATTTTCAACCCGACCAGAAGCCCGGGAAATCCTGGTCTAATTTCACTTGTGAATTGTGGTAGAATTAGAGGAAAAGAATAGAAATCGGTCACTACTTTTACTTCTATTTCATGCAAGATAAATAATTGTAAGAGTCAACAAAAGGGGGAAATTGGGCGAAGGCTAAGAATAGTCGCGCTGCAGGTCTCAGTTGAGTCCAAGTGCAAAGTGCAGCAAATTGTAAAAGCAAAACGCAAATGCACCGAGGTGACAAGTTCCGAATTTTGTTTCTTCGATTTCTCACTTCCCAACTCTCGTGCAGAGAGTGGGAGGCGCTCTTTAACTACCCTATTTATTCTTTCTGTTCTCTTCAAACTTCTGACAATCATCCATGGCCGATCTGCCCCGCCGACGTCGATCCTCCATCTCGGAGCAAATCCAGCGAGTCTTCAACGTCGATCGTTCAGACAAGGTATGTTTTCTCCACACTGTCAGAGCCCACACTGACTGGTCCCAGAAACATCAGAAGACTCAGACTGAGGTTGGCTTATCTGATGCGATTGCTCAGCTGAAAAATGGACACGACGAGTCAGAGGCGACCATCAGCCACGGGAGGCAGAATGAGACTAGACCCAGCTCATTCTTCTACACTCGGAGCTCTGGATTGCCATCCACAATCACTCCTCGCTCGACTCCCCCGTTCCAACCTGTGATGTCTTTGGATCCCATGCCACTGCAGAGAGCTTCCGAAGCAAAGCCTAGCCATGAAGTTATCTGCACCTCTCCTACATGGGACAATTCTCGTAAAGAGAGACGCGCCACCAAACGACTCGAGGCAGAGAGAAAAGAGCTCGAACAGCGTCTTCTCAGGCTGGAAGAGGATCAGTCCAGACTGGACCATGGCGCTTTTGACCGAAAGTCCCGCCGCTTGACCAAAAAGCAGCCACTGGATAGCGCAAGCCGGTCATCCAGTGCAGATAGAGAAGGAAGATCCTCAAGTGCCTTTTCAGGCTTCTTCTCGAGATCAAGGCAATCATCCCAGTCGCGCGCAAATTCCAAAGACTCAGAGTCCCGGCGTCAGTCGAGTGATATCCCGCCGACATTGCCCTTGGTACTTCCGGAACGCTTCGGTGCTGCTGTATCCAGGGAGCTGGCCACCAAACATGGAACTACCCTGGTACCATCTCACCAGACAGTTCATACCCTTCACACCCTTCATACTACATTCAAGTCGGACGACCTCCGAGAGAACTGGAGGATGGCTGAAGCCTGGCAGAGGAATAATGAAACCCGCGAATTGGAACCCACCAGGAGTGCCGTCTACAGACCAGGGGTCGGCGAAGGTGGTCAGCTTATACCTCAATATGCTTCCTCTAAGGATACATCTCAATCATACACCCAAGCAACTGCGCTTTCAGCCGATCTTGATCGTGAGACATTTACTGCAACACTCAGGCATGCCAGGAAGCCTGTGGATAACTGGTTTATTCCGACTGCACAGGGCAATATAATGACGCGTCCAGCGATGCCCTCAGCGGACCGGGCGCAAATTGAAAGCAGCCTGCAAGCCCCTGATGCTACCTCTACCAGAGTCACGACTGCACGCCAGCTACATGATCTTGTACCACCAAAGACCATGCAAGGCCCACATAAGCCCTTCCAGACCTCCATCTCGATGCCGGGAATCCCGCAAATCAAACATCGCAAGAAGAGTAGGGCCACTTCTCATTCACAAACCAATCCAACGAGTTTCAAGTCCTCTCCCCTCTCATTGAGCCCATTTACAAACGATGATTCTGGGCGAAAAGAGGACAATAGGATGCCGAGGGCCACGGACATGCAGAATAAGGGCCAGTCGATCATTCGGGCAGCGTTACGAATCCAAGTACCCCAGCATGATAAATCAAAGGAACGAAGCCGACAGCCAATGTCTGCCGCTCCCGCCGGGATTGTTCAGAGCCGACCAAAGGATACCACTCGTAGTGGGCATCGACAATCGTTTCAGGGACAGCCACCCTTATATGGGAACGGTGACTGTCAACAACATTGGTGCCCACAACCAGCGACAACTTCGATGGAGACCACACCGACACAGGCCACTGAGGAAGCCAAGCCATTTCATAATGACGGGCCTCCCCTGCCAATCAAGCACGCAGGCCGAACTGCTTCTCTTACTAACAATCCTTCAGATCAGTTAGACAACGAAGGCCAAAGGGAGACCAGCATTACAACAGATGCACCGGCCCATTCCTCGTCCGAGCCCAGTGGATCAAATCTGTACACTGCGGAAGAAGCTCCCGAGAACGGATCCGTTCTGGGATACTTGAATCCACCAGTACGCAGCCGGGCATCGTCACAAAGCTCTTCACAAGCAAGTTACGACACAGCCGATGAAGAAGTCCTCGGCATCTCCAAGGCCCAGAATCACGCGAATGCGAAAACTCAGCCAAGCGAGACAAGCTCTTTGACGCCTACACGAGAGGGCTCTGCAGCAAATGGACGGCTTTCCAATGATACCACCTCGCTTGCTCGGGATGGCTCGCTCTCCAACTTACGAAAGAGACCGAAGCAAGAGACGAAGGCACCGCTGCCAGAACAGCTCATCGCCAAGTTGTTTGTCATTTGCTGTCGTTGCAAGTATTGGCATGACATGCCGTCAGAGGTGTACGCAAAGCTCGCATGCCCTGAACGACTCCCCTCCGAGTCTCTCATGTCACGAACCTTCTCTCGCCGGAACTCAAATGGTCGAAAAATTTCCCTGAGAAACTCGTTGCTGTCTTCAGGTCCATCTGATACCCGACGGGTGCTGACTACAGAGCAAAAAGAACCTAATAAAGAAGTGCAGTCGAGTCGCAAGAGTCAAGCAGCGGCCGGGATGCCCTTAACGCCGCCTTCCTGCTGTTGGTGTGGACATAACATGCGCAAGACTTGCTGTCAGGGGTGGACAACGCTCGTTCAGATGAGTGAGCGACACCATTGAGCGAGATACGAGCCCCACGACATACTCTACCGAAATGGAATGATGAGGGCAAGCATGCCCTTTTTCTCTTGTTTTGCCTCTGCGTTCTTCAGAAGATTGTGGCATTTCGCATTTCTTCAAAGTGATATCTGCAATTTTCCCTTTCAGCTTCAGTACCGAGTTTATCATGGTTGCAATATGAATATTCTTAAGAGTAATCGAGCATTGAAGTCTCGGAGTTCCCCGTTACCCCCTAGCAGCTTTGAACAGAGAGTCAATCAGACTGCTCTTTGCCTTTTACAAGCTCCAGAACATGTTGTATCTCTTCATCGATGTGTTCAGGAACTGCTCCTTATCCCCACAAGCTAGAAGAACATATACCATATAGCCATATCCAGTAGCCTTGGAACTCGATTTTATCATCGTTAGACAGATGGTTCTCCCTGGAAGTGAGGCCACAACTAATACTCATTTGCATGGTCACGGTATAGTTGAGTTGTCGCCCTGGGAGAAATTGATGAATTCGGTCATAGTCTCTACTAGAAACGGAATCGGTGAAAATAAGACATTAGTGTCTCGAAGCAACGCAACGAGAAAAGACCTAACATTATAATGTTGGTACAGAGTATAACTACGGATACATAGCCGGTGGGTTATGTACATAACTAGTTAACTAGGTGTGCATGACTAATCCCTAAGCGAACCCTTCCCGCGTCGACTGGATTTTCAATCTTCTTCGTCATTTCGTCTTCACTTCCATCAAGTGCTTCAACTACGTATTGGCCAGAATCTGATGTTGCATTCCGAGCCATACACTAACTGAATGCCATTCAACTAGCTTTTATCCACATTGACCACTTTTAGGATCGATTCCCCCAGACCGACTGCGTTTTTCACCTGATTAACCCATCGCCAACAACACACATTCACGCCGCAACTCCTCAATCCAGCTGTCCCAGTCCTCATCGGATCATCTACGGACCCTTCCTTGAAGGACAGTCACCACAGCGCCACGTCTTGTGGCCGTGACCGACTGGAGCTGGATTGCGAGTCGGGAGACCCTCTTGAGGGGATCTCGGCTCTTCTTGTCTCGAGTTGCTAGAGCAAGAAAAGGGCCTTCATAGTTCATGTTACACTTGCTCGGACTTTTTCTTCGGAAGAATTCGTATCTTTCTACGAGAGCATGACTCCTTGCGCACCTACATTCATTTCTATATCTAACAAAACATTTCTCAGTCAATAATAATGCATTTTATACCTTTCTTACGTATACACTGTTATATCTCTTGTAGAATGTTCCTTCAGAGCTTGCTCTTCGCCCTTTCACTCCGAACCACGTTCACCACAACCTTGCCCCAGGTCTCGCGGCCGCCCAGCGCATGCAAGGCTTTAGGCACACTCTCCAGCCCATTGAAGGTCTCGTCCTTGAATGCAGTACCGCGGAACTTACCCTCGGCGACGAGATCAAAGATCCCCTGCCAGACAGTACCAACAGTCGGGGTCTCAAACTTCGCATACTGACCCCAGTGCAGACCGACGATACTCACATTCTTCAGCAGGACGCGATTAAGCGCGACCTTCTCGATCTTGCCAGCCGCAAAACCAATAACCAGCAAGCGGGCATTCCATGCCACACACTTCAAACTAGCCTCAATCATACCGACAGGGTCGTAGACGATATCAACGCCGGCCTTGCCGTTGCCAGTCCGATTCGCCGCACACAGCTCCTTGACCTGCTCGGGCCAGCTCTTATCAGTGTAGTCAATGATATAGTCCGCACCAAACTCCTTTGCGATCTCGCGCTTCCGCGCAGTGCCCGCCGTCGCGATGACCGTGGCCCCCTTGGCCTTGGCCACCTGCACGGCGGCCAATCCGACACCGCCGGCCGCAGCGTGGATCAGCACCCAGTCACCCGCCTTGACGCCGGCGCGATGGACCAGACCACCGTAGGACGTAGGAGCCGTCACGAACAAGCCGGCGGCATCTTCAAAGCTCCAACCGTTGGGGACGGGGAGGAGGGTTTGCTCGGTGGCGAGCACGTGGGTAGCATAGGCGCCTTGGGTTGCACCAAAGACACGATCGCCGACTTTGAAGCGAGGGGATTCGAAGGAGCTTGGTACGGCTGTGATGGTTCCAGCGAACTCAGCGCCGCCGACCCATGGAAGGGGAGGCTGGTGCTGGTATTTGCCTTGGATCTGAAGGATGTCGAAGAAGTTGGTACCGGCCGAGTGGATCTCGATCAAGTATTTGTCTGCTGCGGCAGTTGGTGTCGGAACCTCAGTCACCTTGAGATCTAGGGGTCCCTGGATCTGCTGTGAGCTCTTGTGTCGTGGATGGTTCGGGGATAACACGGAGTTGCACACCTTGACGTATTCGCTGACCTGGACAGCGCGCATTTTGGTAAAATAACCGTACCGGGGGAGCTTTAATTACCTTGCAAAGTATGTAACAAAAGAACAGTGGTTCGATGCTAAGGAAGAGTGGCAAAATCGAAAAGGAAGTTGGGGGGGAGCTTTTGGGGGAGCTTTTTTCCCCGCGTCGCATGCCGAGGTCCAACGTCGGATACTTGGCAATGGGGAAGATGGACTATGACAGGTGGATTTGGACCATTGATTATGTGAGAAGCATAGTATAAAGCACAGATAAGATTCACAGATGGTATCAAGTATCAAGAAGACAAAAAGCCGTGCCAACGCCGCAAATCCCAAACCCTTTGAAAGACAGATCGACCGCTCCACGCAAAACGCCGAGTATATCATGTACAAAAATCAAGAATCTATTAATACAGACCGCCACCCATTTTTCATAGCAGTTGATAAAACAAAGAAAAGAGGGTATAAAGGTATCATATGCCACATATTCACTTAGTATCCCACACCCGGAGGCTTCTGCACCATCGGATCCTGGCCCATGTACGGGACCAGAGGCACACACTGGGAAGAGGACAGCGACATCATGTCCGCAGGTGGGTAGCCGTGTGACAGCATGGGTTTCTTCTCGGGTTGCTCAGGCTTTCCGTGGTAATCATACTGAAGAGACATAGCACGTTTCCATGGCTTGGAATCGTAGCCGTGGTATTCGGGGGTCTCTCCATAGCGAGCGTACTCAGGAGGATAGACACCGTGGTGAGCAATCATGGGCATCTGGTCCCGGTAGATAGGTGCAGAAGGTGCCAGAGGCGCAGACTGAGGCATGCTCGATGGGGGAGTGATGGGTTCAAACGGCATCTGGTACCATTGACTCGGATGCAGAGAAGGATTGAAGCTCATGTCAACCGAGACGGAGCGAGAAGGCCACTGGGCCGCTGCGGGTGCGGTTGATGACCCGGGACTGGGGATGCATGATACAGGAGACAGAGGGTATGTCGCGTAGGTGGGCGTCATGGCAGAGGTCGTGTTGATCATGAGGCCCTCGGCCACGGGAGAATTCTGAGTAGGCTGATCGAAAGAGGCAGTGGTCGGACTATGGTCTGGGAAAGGATGGGCATGTCTGTCCGAGACAAGAACATGCTCGCCAGACAGAGTGGGCGTCAACTGCTGAGCTAAGGGAGCGTTCCACTTCTGATCGTCCACGGAGTACACGTCGGACGAAGTGTAGGCTGGATGCGCAGACCAGTCCGAAGGCTTTCTGGATGTCTTCCTCGCGGGAGGAGACTTGTGGTTGTGGGATGAAACAGAGGAAGAACTCTTCATATCCTTCTCAGACTCGTCGTCCCCTGAGATCGAACCCTGGGGTTTCTTGCGAGTCTGGCGGGATGGCTTGGTGACTCGCCATTTCTTTAAACGGCTTCGTAGTTGAGTCTCACTGTGAGGGAGTCAAAAACCAGAGCCCCGAAGATTCGGATTCGAACTAAGGGGGGTGCGTTCAAACTCACCTGGGATCGAAATCATTGGAACGAATCTGCTTGATGACCTGCTTGAGAGGCCATTCCTCCTCCATGTACAGCTTGGCAATCAGGGCTTTCTTCTGTTCCCAAACATCGGAAGATATGGAAGTCTTCATTCTGACGGGGTGATGAAGAGGTTCAAGGAGTGGATGTATACCTCGAAGGGGAGGAGACGGGGGAAGGGAAAGGAGACGGAGAAGGGGAGAAGGATTATAAGTAGAAGGAGTGAAAAAGTGGAGATGAAAAGAAGCAAAAGGTCCGGGGAGTGAGTGATATAGACTTAGCCTATGGAGAGGAGAGAACTGAGTTGACTTGAGTCTGGAACTGGACCCTAATAATCTCACTGATCTAAGGTACTCGGTAAACGCTCAGTCACGCATGGTCGATCAGGATAATGACGATGCTTGGATGTGATCCGTGGATCATCGAGGATCCTTAAGTGGAGCATTGACATCTCGCGCCATCAACTCCAACTATCCCAAGTCGGGCCCTTGGCGCAGGCGTGTTCGTGGGAAACAAAGCCTAACTACTTTTACTAGGATTCTGATCGGGTTGATCATCCTAACTTTGACACCTGACATTTCTCTACCCAAGGTGTGAAAAAGAAAAAGAAATGCTGAACCCTGAGAGTCGAGTCGATCTATCCATCCTCTCCTCTCCTCTCTCCTGTAGCTTCAACTTCTTTCACTTGCTCCATCTCACCACCCCCGAAGCTACCTACAGATCGGACCAACCCAAACAAACCGTGGCCTTTCCGATCATGCGGTGACAATGGATCCCCCGGTAACATGTTGGCCTTGTGGATGGAGCTCCGAGATAAGCCCAGCTCTCTCCCCCGGTCCGAATGGCTCCACTCGTGCGTTTGACTTTGAAGGCAAAGTTGCCGATCATGGCCAGTCCGGGATTCTCACGCGGTGTCTCTGAGTGGAATTCTTTTGACCGGACGAACTTCCCGAAAGAGTACCGTCAGAGCCGTTGGGCGTTTCAAACCTTCATCAAGATAGAACGGCACCGGTTTTTGGCAATGAGAATATATCCCATTACGAATGGGCCCGACACCCCCTACACTATTGAAAAGAACGGGGTTCTAACGGGAAAGAGTGTGCTGCATCGGACCCTGTCCCTCCCCTCTCCTTGGACATCGGCTCGTTCACGCATGTAACACTGCGCTTGCTGCCGGTGCTTTCTTCCCCTTTGTAGGCAAAGAAGAGAGTCGCCGAACCGACGACACTAGAAAGCTCTCGGTATGGTGTATCGGCTAGTGCTGCCGGATGAAACCAATAATGACGGTCTCTGTGGAGTAACAGTTGGTGGTTGCGCCAATCGACCACGACATGGATCGACCTGATCTTCCCGGGTCCTCAATAGTGGATATCATAGATCCCCACAGTTGACCCCGAATATCCAGTCAGCACAGAGCCTCCCTCATAACCCTACTAGTACCTTATACGCCTCGTTCTGGAGCAGGTAAATCCTAACAAAAAAAAAAAAAAAGCAAAAGGCATAGGCTTGGTGGGGGTCTTTTCACCCATCACCAATCAATTTGCGTGAGGTGTTTGAGCTGCATCTGTCACACAACCTACTATACGATGCAGAACTGTCAACCTTCAGCCGGGGGATTTTCCTCTTTCCATTCAAAGTATCCGAAATACGAAGTATATACAATGCCATGCAGAGATAAGGCTGCCATCTCCCCAAGGCTCTGGGAATGTGCTACCCTGGGTCGGCGTTGGAGACTTTGATCTTTAGCATTCCACTTTAGCTCCCCTGGGCCGAGAGCCCCAAAGCCCTAGCCATTTCTTTGTTGAAAGTTCATAAAGTTCCGAAAGTCGCAGCTCCTTTTACCGTCCAAGCTGATTGGGAGGAGGGAGGCGGGGGGCGGGGGTTACAGGGTAGGATACAGGATACAAGATACAGATGCAGGGCACAGGGGCAAGGTCGGCGAGGTCGGGGAACTGGGAATGAACCCCACGAACCTTGAGCCTCTGGGCCTTGGCCTTGGCGTTTGCGCTTACGATAAACGATCAACGATCAATGATCTCAGACACACATGGTTTCTGCCGCGGAAATAGGACAGAGGCTTTTAGATCTGGGCTTCCTCTAGCCGCAGTTTAATTTGCCCCTAGTCGCCATCGTCCCTGATTGCTCGGGTTTCAGAAGATTGTAGCATCCCGATCACCTCATTGGATCGGGGAAATGGCGCGAAAGAGGGTGAAATTAAGACTAGAGGCGACTAGGGATCTTCGGATCTCCATGGATCGACTATAGCATGCCTCTTGGGGAATCTCGCCTGCACAGTGGAATTCCTCCCATATCACACGGAATCTGCATCTTCTCCGGCTCTGCAGGTCTAGGCATTTCATTTCATTTTCCAACGCGGGGAATCATCCTTGGAACTAAGTTGACATCTGCATGCAGAACGTGAACCGTGGAAACTGGATTTGCAAACAAGGTTTTATGGGTCTTACTCCAACTGTCTCCATCTCCTCCATCTCCTCCATCTCCTCCATCTCCTCCATCTCCCCCATCGTATTCTCACCGTATTCTTTAACCTCATACAGTACATTATGTACCTTGGCCCCACTCATGCCGACTACGGAGTTACAGAAACATTCTGACTAACATCGTCCAATGGGCTCAGGTCTAGACATAACTCGGTAGTGGTCCTCGGCAGGTCCGTCCGAGAGGCTGGGACGAGGAAGATCGACCCAGTCCCGAGAGGATCGACCGGTATACTGGATCCGTCCCATGTGGTGGTGGACTACGGAGTAATCTCGCTCGATGAATATATTCATCACATCTACTCCGTCTCCGTCCTTTTCTGCAGCTTCGCTCTCTGGAAATATGCCATTCACCTATGCAACTATCCAACAGGGGTCCGGCAAGGGTCCGGCAAAAACAGGGGGACTACACTGCAGATCATAGGGTGCCTTGAAACGACGGGAACATACGGAACCTTCTTTGCCTCCGTGATGCTCCAACACCGAGGTGAGCAAATTGCTGAAGCTTGATCACGAAGAACAGGCTTTCACTTCAGAAAAGCTTCGGCCGAACCACGTGCCGGAAGAGAATAGCGATCCACGAACACCAAAGGAGTATATTCTCCGTGATTCTTAACTTATTTCAACGAGCAAATTATGAAATCAATAGCTGGACCCCAAATACTAAGATTGGAGCACATCCGATCAGCAGGAGAGTTTCGGAACTACTCCCACCAAGGACTTAGCGTTGCAAAAGCACGGGAGCGCAGTGACCAAGGAGGACTGACTTAATGAGGATCACTGCGCTAGAACTTAGCTCCAGTGGAGTGGATTGACGGAGAAAATAGGATCAAACGTACATTAACAATTATACAACAGAAAAAAAAGTAAAAAATCAACACGCTAATAATTCTCACGGCATAGTGTACAGAATGACTCTCAGACAGTCTTGGTCTTCACTTTGTCTTTCCGCGCTATCTATTCCTCTTTCCATCCACCTCTTCCCCACTTCGACACTATTGGAAGTACCAGAAGATGGAAGGACTCCACATACCACATGGCAGAGGGTCAAAGAGGCCACGAGGCGGACAAGTAAAGAAAAGAGCTGAGAGTGATCAAAGCCCGGGGAAATTGGTCGATTGGGCTACTCAGACTCGCTCAAAATAATTAGATTGTGAAACAATGGAGTGGAGCTCATATGAAAGAAGGGGGATCCTTCAGGGAGGCAGGCAGATGATCTCAGCGGCGCCGTTTGAGGTGATGCTCCTTGCCCTTTTTGGACTTCTTCTTGCTCTTGTCCGGGGGTAACACCAGGGGCTCGTCTCTCATGTTCCACTCCATGAAACGCAGCAGATAGTCATCGATGTGACCAGGCTGGGGCTCACTATCCTCACCAGAAGGGTGTGCCCCATCGTCCGTACCGACCAGTGGCGTGCCAACGTGGGGCGTGCCATGTGAAGCACTGCGGTCCTCGAAGTCGCCATCGTCGGCGTGCTCGAGCTCCTTCTGTGCATTTTTCGCCGCATCGATATCCTCCTTGTCCTCAGCCTGCTCAAACGCCCGGACCCCGGTCGTGACACGATTACCGAGGACCCGATCCATGGCTGCGCTGGCCTCGTCGTGACCATCACGCTCGTCACTCTCGATCAAGCCCTGCGTGTCCAACTTGGTGAAGTAATCCGTCGTGAACTCACCCTCCTGGATAATCACATCATCCAGCATGCGTTTCTGGTTGGCCTTCCGAAGGATGTTGGACTCGATGGTATACTCGGACACGAAGCGGTAGATGTGGACGTCGCGGGTTTGTCCGATACGATGGCAACGGTCTTGACACTGCTTGTCCATGGCGGGATTCCAGTCCAGATCGTAGAAGATGACGGTGTCCGCGCCCGTGAGGTTGATACCGAGACCACCCGATCGACTGGACAGGATGAAGGCCAGGATGCGGGGATCACTGTTGAACCGCTCCGTCAACATCTGCCGCGACTCGACTTTCGTAGTTCCGTCGAGACGTAGGTAGCGGTGTCCGTGGATATTGAGGAATTGCTCCAGGATATCCAGCATCTTCGTCATCTGGGTGAAGATCAGAGCACGATGGCCGCCCGCTTTGAGGTCCCGTAGCAACTTGTCCAGGCGTTGCAGCTTGCCGCAGTCGTATTGTAGCAATCTCTTGTCCGGGAATGCGATGGACAGGCGCATTCGCGCTTCATGGAAGGGATCGTAGGGTTGCTCCGGGGAGGTGTTCGTCAAGAGTCGTGTCTCCACCGGTGTCAAGGCAGCCTCCGTCATGCCAGCAGCGACAGCAGCAGGAGTGACGCAGGCAAAGCGCTGCACGTAGCCATCCATTTCGCGGGATCGTTCCTCGATAGTCAAAATCATCGACGCAAGGACCGAGGACCGACTCGATAACCAATCGGCCATGTTGCGTTTCCTCAAAGGGGCATTGGCGAGGGCATGCTCCTGGGTCCCGGCCCTTAAGAATTCGATCAAGCTGCTGCCGTACACAGGCCGACGACCGTGGCGCTTGGACTCAAAGTAAAGACAACGCTCCAGTTCGGCCATTCTTCTCTTCCGGGAGGCGTTCTCCAGAGACTCCAGAATGTTGTGCATGTTGGACCCGTCGAATTCCATCTTCCAATTGGTTCGCTGGTATTGCCGTTCACGAAGGGCTTTGAACGGTCCAAAAGCCATGAGGCGGATACTATCATCGGCTAGTCGTCGTGAGATATCCTCCCTTGACACGGGAGCCAAGTTGAGGAAATCCAGGTCGACCTTGGTAAGAGGGTGATCAAACAGCAACCGACGCCTGACAAGGCTCTCCTTCACGCCGTATTCGAGAGCCACAGACCGAGGCATTGCAAAGGAGGTGGAGATGGGTCTGGTTTCGAAGAGGTCGGGGTGGTTGCAGACCTTGCGGAGCTGCATAAGACAGTGGATGATAGAGAGGAAGTTGCCAGAGGCAAGAGTCTCCTTCGTCTGGGCCATCGACATGAAACCATCGTATAGGAAGCGCTGGCGCTTGGAAAGTCGACAGTAAACGACATGCTCATACTTCCCGGGCATCTGTTTCTCCACATCGGCCTTCAACCGACGTAGGAGATAGGGACGAAGAACGGTGTGAAGCTTGGTGACCACCTGCTTGGCCTCATCGTCCATTGTCTCCCTTCCATGCTCGAGGATCTGTTCCACGGGTCGCCGGAACCACTCAGAAAAGTCTCTCAAATCAGCGAATCCTTCGACACCGGTGCCAGGGCCATCGGAGGGCATTAGGAAGAACAGCAGAGACCACAATTCAGTCAGGTTGTTTTGAAGCGGTGTACCCGTCAGAAGCAGCCTGGCTCGAGACTTGAACGTGAGAAGAGCCTGCCATCTCTGCGACCGGAAGTTCTTGATGTTATGCGCTTCGTCCAGAATCATGTAATGCCAGTCCTTTCGCTTCAGAGACTGCTGGTCTTGCAGAACAAGTTGGTACGAAGTGATCAGCACGTTCCATGCATTGTCGTCGGTCCAGCCCTTCCGCTTCAGCTTGCGCTCCTCTTGATTGCCGTAATAAGTCATGATCTTGAAACCTGGGCACCATTTCTTGAACTCCATTTCCCAGTTGAGCATCACACTGGTGGGGACAACAACCAGATGGGGACCCCATACACCATGGTCCACAGCAAGATGTGCGAGCAGGGCGATGGTTTGAATGGTTTTACCAAGTCCCATCTCATCTGCCAGGATGCCGTTGATGTGGTTATTGTAGAGGCCAGCCAACCAATCCAATCCGTAATGCTGGTACTCACGCAGAGTGCCGCGCAGGAGATGCGGTACCGGGGTCTGTAACCCGAGGGCAGGAGAATGACTGATCTGCAGCGCTTTTTCGACTGGAGGCTCATACGAGGAGACAGATTCAGGCTCGGATGGTTTTGTGGCAAAGGTCCCGGGCGAGGCCTCGCTGGATACCTCTCGACTGGGTCGGTTGTCATGCATGAGCTCAACATCAACAGATTTCGACCGGTCAACTTCCTCACTCAGCTCTAGTGTTTGAGGATCAGCATTAGGCTCGGCAGGCGAGTCCTCCATTGGGGCGTCGATCATGGATGCATCATCAGTGGCAGCAGGGGTATCTTCTTCAGAGGCTCCGACTACTCTCAGAGGTGTGCCCTCGGTTGAGTTTTCATCTTTGGGTGTCAGCCCAAAAGGAACGAGGGAGACCTCATCGGGATCCTCGACTTCGTTCTCCTCGGCTTCAGGAACAACTTCTTGGTCCTTTCCGATATCGAAGATTTCCTCGTCCTCCTCTTCCTCTTCGCCTTCAGGAGCAGCATCCTTGGACGAGAAGAAGCCGAGCAAGCCAGGCCCGTCTCCTTCTTCCTCCGATACCTCCTCGCTCAATCCTTCTTCATCGTCACTATCACCCATGTCATCGTCCATGTCGGTAGATTCATCGCTATCATCCATCAACACGGAGTCAACCTCGTCTAATTGAGCATCCCCAGAAACCGCATGGGAATCAGCTTCATCTGGTACGGTTTCACTTGCATTGGGATCTGTGGCTCCCGAGGTCACGGATATCTGATCTATGTCCTCGGCAGGTAGATTGGCGTACTTCAATCGAAGCTCCTCGGCGGTTAGGGAAGCATCGGCATCGACATTGGCTGCATCGTCAGACTCAGCTTCCGAGTCGGACATGTTACTCTCGTCATCTTCTTCCGAAGAACCTGACTCGGAGTCCACGTCACCTTCATCGTCGCTTGTAGCTGGAGCATCGCTGGGCACCTCGCCAAGGATCTCAGATCGGCGTTTCTCGAAGAGCATAGTGGACTTCCTGATGGCCCGATCAAGAGCCTGCTGATCCTGCACCTTTCGCTCTTCTTCCCAACGGGCCAGACGGACTCGGTCAATCTCAGCGCGTGCCAGATCAAACATCTTCTGAAGATCTTTGGCCAAATGCTTGCGCTTCCCACGAACTTCCTCTTGCTGCTCGCGAAGAATGTCCTCCGGGTTCTTATGCCGTCTGCGATAAGCGTCGGCACACCATTGCGCAAATAGCTTAGCCGTTTGCCGGTGACGCTTGTGTTCCTTCTCCAGAAGCTTTTGAAAGTATAACGCGTGGTTCACCAGATGATCCTGATGCGAATACTGAGGCGGCGGTTCCTCCTGTTGGTCTGTGATATACGCTGAGCAAACCTCCTTGCTCAACGGGCCACCTGGCTCAACCGCGTTCAATACTTCGCGGCGCCGCTGAGCCTCCTCCAGGGCCTCTTCCAATGACAGCAGGTTCGGAGCATCCTCGCGATCCACCCATTCTCTGAACGACTCATATTTCTTGCCAGACACATGTCCCGGATGTCGGATTGGTAGAATCGGCTTCTTCACTTTGATTCGGAGCCGCGGGACAACCTGCGCACTTTCCACGTCCTCGACATTCCCATCGGTGTCATTCAAGTCGCCGGCTGCCGTAGGAGAGGTATTCGAAAGGGATAGACGATTGCGAGAATGGCGTGTACTACCGTTCAGGCTAGGACGAGGGCGATGCGAGGTACCGGGGTTCCGGGATTCCGCTCGGCAGTGTGTTGTTTTGGGCGCTGGTGATTGCGAGACCTTTTGTTGTCTACTAGTAACGCTCTTGGTGGAACCGGTTCGGGTTGACCCATTAACAACTGCTTTGCCACCAAGCTTACCGTTGACCTCAGCACGCGACTGCGTCACAGCCAGCGGCGAAGATGTGGTAGGTTTCGCGCCGCGGGGACTCTTGCTTGTATATTGTTGTCGGCCCACGCGTGTATCCCGCTTGTCGGATTGACTCTGCGTATCCTGATGAAGCGCGTTCTGCCGGCCAGATCGGCGCCGGCCCTCCACAAGGAATGAGGTTGGCCCATCTACTCCGGGCTTCTTCCATGGCGGCGAAGGCTGCCGAGGAGTCGAGCGACGCGACGGAACGGTGTCTGTGAGCCTTCGTTTCTTTGATGGAGGTCCGTCTAGATCGTTTGTAGCTTCATCCTTCAGGTCATCTTGTGGCTCGTCTCTCGGCTCGGAAGGGATCGCCTCGTAAGGGCCAGAATCGGGCGGGTTTTGTAAGACCGAATCTTCGGGGAGTGAAGGATCATGGATCGGCGTTACGCGTTCATCTTGGGGTGATGGGCCGTTGGAGCTGCCGTTTTGCATGACTTAAGCCGCAGACGACAGGGGCCTTCTGCGCAGCTGACCCCAGTTATCGCAACGATAGCGCGGTTGGAGTAGGCGATTTGGGCATCAGTAGGTAGATATAATCGATTTAAGTTGCCACCAAAAGTTTGGCATGCTTATCGGCACGGTGGCGTGGATGGGGACGAAAAAACGGGCAGGATGGGGTAATGCGTGATGATGGTTTTTTTCTCGTCGGGGCAACACTTTGCACTTGTAAGCGCGCCGCGCCTGGATGCCTGTTTATGCCTCAGGCCACAGTGCCGCAAACCTCCGTTTCCATCATCGAAACCCTGTCACTTCACCTCAATCCCTCCTGCCAGCCCCCACCCTCCCTTGATTTCTCAGGTCTTTTGGCAGAGCAGTTAGTATTCCACCTGGTCTCTATTAAACTATATCTGCTATTTTCAGTGTCAACTGACTCCCAATTGCAGATGCTTTCCCAACGGATCTTGGCCCGGCGCCTGCCCCAGGTTGCTGCCCGCCACGTCATTGCCCCCCGCGCATCCTTCTCCCAAATCGCGGCCCTCCGTGCTGCCGAATTCGATGACCCTTTTCAGGTGCGGCGTCTATATGGCCACTATTCATCGCTTTGATGAGGCAAGGACGGTATTCTAACTCGTGTGTGTGTGTGACAGAATGGCGGCTACCAGAACCCTCCTCGCGTGAAGCGTAGCTTCAGAGATCCCTACGGCGGCTGGTGGGATCTGCAAGAGAGGCGAAACTTCGGCGAGCCAGTCCACGATGAGAACGAGATTCTCGGTGTCTTCAGTCCCGAGCAATATACCCACGTCTCCGCCCGTAAGGGCCTCTTCCAACTGGGAGCATTTGTCGTTACCTTCCTGGGCCTTTGCGGCATTGTCAGCCTCTACTACCCTGACAAGCCCAGCGTTCCTAAGACCTATGCTGATGGTCTGGAGAAGGAGCTCGGAGGACCCCACGCCGTGCCGGTACGCTTATCATACATCCCAGCTGGTGACCTCCAGATATTGAATTCAAGCACTAACGCATTCCGACTAGGCTCGTAAGTCCGGTGAGGACAAGTGGTGATTCACATCTGCGTTTTCTTTTGTTGTGTGTAAATACCAGTATGAATTGTTTCTTATATGCGGGGTGCCCTTGAAGGTCTGATTGTCGATTGGCCGAGAAAGTGTTTCTGGCTCTTCGGCGCATACTAAACCAGTTCGAGAAGAAAACCGACCACAATCTAACCCATTTTATTCCGTCTGATAACATCTCTATCATTGAAGAAAGGCTCCCCTGGTGCAGCAGCAGGAGGCGCCGTTGCAACATCCGTAGAAGAAGAGCTAGAGCGATTCAAAGAGACCATAAACCTCAATTCATCAACCCAGAAATGAACGTGCTGCTCTTTGACTTCTGTAGGAATACATACCGGGGGACTAACGACACATTCTAAGCGGGCCTAGATATCTTCCAAGCTCGTTCTCTTATTCTAAATGTCTACCTAGCCTTTTTTTGGACATATTTCTATTTCTCTTCAGGGGTTTTTTATTTATTTTAGACATCTCTTTGAATACGTTCCAGCCATATTAGTAACCCGTTTAGAGTTAACTGGTTAACTAACTAACTAGTTATGTACTTAACTATCTCCTCAAGCTCGGTCACCCTGTAGTATGATGCTCCCTTGCATAGCAGCCTCGGTACCGCGTCGTTCAAGGGAGAGAAGAGAGAACGGGTCGCCCCAGGAGCGCGAATAGTCTCGTCTTTCAAAACGAATCAAGTACTGTTCTACTATTGGTTCGAAGTGCATTGTATTGTTTACGGTGCGGGCGTCTACGTCAGTTGACGGGACCGTTTTTCTGTTTCATCTCTTTCCCCCTCCTTTCTTCCTCTTAAAAACATTCGAGACCTTTTCCTCCTCTCCTGCTCCGAAGCTCTGCCAAGGGTGTTCCTACACCTTTTGAGACATCAGCGAACAAAGGAAAGGTCCACGTTTCTCCCACCACGGTGCTCTGCCTCCAGCTCCATCCATGGTCCCGCATTCCTGCTGTCCCATCCGAATCGTCCACCTCGAGCCTCATGTCGACAGCATCAAGTCAGTCCCGAGGAGTCAACCGACGGATCAACAGCCTTCAGAATGAAGGGCGCCACTCGCGTAATTCTTCTGTCTCCCGGCGCCGCCCCCTGAATGCCAACGTCGCCTGCAGCCATGCCCTCCGCGTAGCCTATCTCTCCTACCTCCTGCATCCTCGTTCGCGTCGCGTCCAAAATGTGCCGGCCGCGCCGGCACGATCAAAACGGGCTTCTACGTCGATCCACGATTTGATGAGTGACTTTTCGCTAGTCAGGGACTCCAAGAGCACGAGGATTCCGCATGGGTTCTTGTCCGAGGTGGAAAAACGCTTGACGGGGGTGTTAATGGGCAAAGAGAAAAGAAAGGAATACCAGGATCCCTTAGTGGTGCGCACGTTCGCCGTCTTTCTCAATGTCCTGAAGGAAGACTCGTTCCGCAAGCGCATGGAGAAAGACCGGCGCGCCGAAGACCTGGTCCTTATCTTCTACTCGAACGCCATCAAGGAGCTTAGCAAGGGCAAGGAACAAGACGATGACAGCTGGAAGCTGATGGTGGACCGGCACGTTGCTCTCTTTGTGCGACTTCTTGCACTGATATTGAAGAGCAATGACTGGGCCAAGGACCGTCCCGAGCTGGCAAACCGACTGTCCGTACTGGAGAACAAACTTCTGTCGCAGGACCAAGACTTGATGGAAGTTAATGGTGCGGCATCAACAACAGAGGTCGTGGCACCGTTGAGCTACGATGTCAAAGACATGCCTCTTGTGCAGCATGTGGCCAAGGTGTTTGGGATGACACTGTCCCAGGCTCAATCCGATATTGATAAGCACAAGTCAGTCTGGACCCCCAAGGCAGCGCTGCAGGATCTGAAGACCTATCAGGCCCATCTCAACCTTCAGACGCGCAAGACTCTGTCAAGAGAAGACTTTGAGACGGATGATGCGTATGAAGCCTGGAAGAAAAGTGAAGGGCCCGATCTTTCGCAAATGATGCTTGCAATTGTGCAATCTAATCCAGAACTTGCAAAGAGCACGCCAGGATCTCTCCCTCAATTTAACCCAGCTTCTCAAGACGAGGAATTGTCAAGGACGTCTTCTGGTCGCACAGACAGAACATCCTATGTCATTGACTCGCCTGTCGATCTCAGCTCACTTTCTTTGATCGGTGGACCTGATGGCGACTCTGAGGAGTCAGACACGTACACCTTTATTCCATCTGATCCTCGGTCTATTTACAGATTTATCCTGTCCCAGACCTTGGCCCATGACATGCGTGATCGGGAAATCGAAGCCACCCAGGCCACATCTGAGTCACCATCGATCAAGCTGCTTTCGAAACAGTCCACTGAAATGCTTAATGAGATTTGTCTCCGCTGGCGGATTCCCCATTTCTCCCGCATGGTCCTTTTCCTCGACGTCGTTCAGTCTAAGTTTGTGGATAATGAGATCGATCTCGATACCCTGGATTCGGCCTTTACCTTTGTGAAGCAATCATCGCCCAGCGAAAACCGTTCAAAGCGAAGCAGTTTCATAGCATCCTCCGTCTCTGACAGGCGAAAATGGACCGTGCATGATCTTCAAATGATGCAGCAGCTTCTTTCCAAGATCCATGAAGCGATGTTACGAGAACTTTATGATGTGATGATGGACTGCTTTGAGGCCAAACCACGGCCCATTGGGCCTGTCATGTACGTCCTGGAGAATCACATCCAGATGGACCCAAACTATACAGAAGATCCGGAGGACATTGATCGATTTCGCTCGTATGTGCAAGATGGCCTGGCTCAGAAGGCAGTTGAAAAGTACCAGAGCCTTCTTGGTCAGTTAATCCCCGTCGATCAGGAATCTTGGCAGGCGGACAATGTCATACAGCTGGGTGATGCAATCTCAAAGCTTGCGCAAAAGATTCAGAAGCGGTACAGAAACAATCCTGAGATCATGGGGTAAGTCGTCGCAGTATTTTCGTGGCTTTATTGGAGACTGACAATGGATAGCGTCAATCCCTATACTACACTTTGTTCCAATGTTCTTCCCATGTTTGCTGAAGACGCGAATGAAATGGTCATCCGGATTATCGATCAGGCTAAATCCAGAGGCGAAGAAATTGACATCGATGACGGCTTCGATCTGTACCGAAAGCTCGCTGCAATCAGGACTCTGTTTGTGAAAACGATACCGGAGTATGAAACATTAGAACCTCCCCATCACCTTCTAATCATTCGACTGACTGATCCCAGAACTCCCTTCCCATTCCATGTGGAGAGCCTTTTAGAAGAATTCGTCTGGCGATGGCTCCGTCTGACAGACCAGAGCGTCATGGAATGGATCAACCAAGCCATTAGACAGGATAACTTCAGCGTCCGAGCAGATGAATCGACCGACATTGCTCCGGAAGAAAACCGACACAGTGTGTCAGTGATTGATATTTTCCGATCGTTCAATCAGGTAGTAGAAAACCTTGTGCAGCTCGAGTGGGACGACGATCTTCAATATGCGAAATTCATGACGGCTCTGTCCAACTCAATCGGGAAAGGCGTCGGGAAGTACTGTGAAACCTTGGAGCAGATGTTTGCTCGGGAATTGGACCGCCTTACACCGGAGCAAGAGGCAGCACTAAACCAAACAACTCAGGAGAAGCTTATGCAGTTTGCCAAAGATACATGGACGAACAAGGACAAAATTGAGCCTTTCCAGTTCTCCTCGGAGGTATGTGTTGAATCTCGATTCGGAAATTTGCGTTACTGATTGAGGGACAGTCTTTGGTCAAGTTGAACAATATCGAGTATGCTCTTGCGCAACTAGACAAACTTGAAAGTGACATCAATGTGGATGGGTGCGCGGATGTCATTGCGAGGAACACTCCTCCGCAATTGAAGAAGGTTCGGAAATCCACTACCTACGTCTTCACAATCAAGGTCGTGGAGGCAGAAGATCTGAAGGCATGCGACATGAATGGTGGCAGTGATCCGTACGTCGTCTTGACCGACGAGTATCAGAAACGGATTGCAAAAACCCGTATCATCTACAACAATCTCAACCCCCGCTGGGAAGATGCAGTGGACATTACGACACAGGGTCCATTAAACATCATCGCTACGATCTGGGACTGGGACGCAGTGGGCGATCACGACTACGTCGGTCGAACCTCGATTAAACTCGACCCAGTTCATTTCAGCGACTTCTTGCCAAGGGAGTACTGGCTCGATCTGGACACTCAAGGACGGCTTCTTCTGCGTGTCAGCATGGAAGGCGAGCGCGACGACATTCAGTTCTATTTCGGCAAGGCTTTCCGCACCCTGAAGCGAACAGAGAGAGACATGACTCGGAAAATCACCGAGAAGGTTTGTAACCTCTATTCCCCCTTCGCCAGTTATTCTTTACTGACCTTCTACCTTTAGCTTTCTGCGTATATCAGCCATTGTCTGTCGCGTCGAACTCTTAAAACTCTGCTCTCTCGCGGACTCAGCATCTCGTCCGTTTCCAACTTTTTGAACAGAAATCGGGGGCAACAGGCCCCCACTGGACCCAGACCAGAAGATATTGAGAACGCGCTGGATCCACTGTTCAACTACTTCAATGACAACTTTGCCATTATGAACAAGACACTCACCGGTGAAGCCATGAAAATGGTGATGGCGCGTCTGTGGAAGGAGGTTCTCGCCACTATTGAGGGCCTGCTGGTTCCCCCTCTCTCAGACAAACCGTCACACCAAAAGCCTCTGACGATGCAAGAAGTGGATATTGTCTCACGCTGGCTCGTGTTACTTCTCAACTTTTTCCACGCAATTGATGAGGAAACTGGTGAAGCAGGAGGTGTCTCCATCGATATTCTGAAATCTACCAAGTACCACGAGATTCAGACCTTGAATTTCTTCTACTTTGAACCCACGGACACCCTGATCCGCACCTCTGAGCGAATGGCCTCGGCTACCGTCAGCCACCAACAAGCCAATCGCAACCGCATCTCTGCACCCGCACACCTCGGCGCTACCGGACCCGGTCACGGCGGGCTAGGCGTTCCCGCAGCCCGACGCGCCAAGAGCATCATGCTCTCCCGCAACCTGGGAACCATGAAGAAGGTAAAGGAGGAGAAGCGCAGGGAACAACAAGCCCAGCCCAACGACGACATGATCCTGCGCATTCTGCGTATGCGGCCCGAGGCAGCCGGTTATCTGCGGGATCGCAGTCGCCAAAAGGAACGATTGGCAGCAGCTGCCGCGGCAGATGCTATTGTAAAGCAGAGTCTAATGGCCGGTGCAGGAAGCCGGATGAGCGGGATGATTCCCCGGCGCTGAATTGAACTTTTTCTGGTGGATAATGTTTCCTTTTTTTCGGTTTCTTCGTTCAGCGATATTTGTTTCTGATACCGCACATGTGCACTTTTTGTACGACTGAATTAGCAATTCATGATTTATAACTTGCATGTTTTCATATGTAGTCAGTCAATGAATGTAGCATATTGACACCAATCGAATTACATTGGCTTCTGGCAGCGGAAGGAGCTGAGTCACAACGTGGGGACCGATGTCGACATCGATGTATGAGGACCTCCCACTTCGGGCTATCAAAGGTTGGAGTCGATCCTCGATCCTTTAGTCACTCAAGCAGAGTCAAAGCCTCTTCATTCCTCCCTGGGTACCTAAGAAAGCTTATCTCAATATTACTTCCCCACCTGGACAGCCACTTCCCCGCACAATCTCAACCCTCAATCCCAAAATGCATATCACCATTGACCTCACCAATCCACCATCCGAGACCCTCCTCCCAGTCTCAGGAGTAGTCTGCCATGACCCAAGCACAGGGCAAGCTCTCCCACCGGCACCAGAACGTCACCCCAGACGTCACCTGTACTTCGCCTACGGATCCAACCTATCCCCAACACAGATGAAACAGCGCTGCCTGATCAATCCCGCCCTCTCGGGAAAACCGCTCGCCATCGCCTTGTTGCCCAAATGGCGCTGGTTTATCTGCGAAGCAGGCTACGCGAATGTCCTTCCACCACCTGGGATGCGCGTGGGGTCTCAAGATAGCGAGATTGCCCGCCGGGTGCCCGTCTCAGGGAAAGAAGATGCAGTGTACGGGGTGCTTTATGAGATGGATGCAGGAGACGAGATTATTTTGGACGGGTATGAAGGTGTTGACTACGAAGCGGAAAAAGCGGATGGGGATAAGGTTGGTGTCGATATACGGCCGAGGGAGCAAGGGGAGGGGGATTACAATAAGTGGTATCTTCCAGCGGAGATTGTTGAGTGGATTGGTGAAGATGATCATCCGTTGAAGATGGGAAGGGGGAAATCAGTGCTTACACTCGTATATGTGGATGAGGAGAGAGTGGTTCTCGGCCCGCCTAGTGCGGAGTATATTCCTCGGATGAACCGGGCGATTCGGGAGTCCGAGGCGCTTGGAGTTCCTGGGAATTGGCTGGAGGAGGTTCTTAGAAGGTTTATCCCTAAGCAATAGTGGGTTTTGCATTATATAGATTTCAGACTAGAAGCTAGAGCTGAGCTTGATAGAAGCAATATATACCGACGAATCCATGAATTAGCCCCGACCAAGGCATAGTCTAGGGTTCATAAACAAAAAGTTAAGATGAGCCAAGCTATCCAACATGAGACAACAAACAAATCGAGGTATCCATCTATAAGCAGAAAGAACAAGTTTCATTAAGTGGTAAGAGCCCAGCTCTACCCCAGCGCACAGCGGGGTAGCGATCTGCAGAACACAAAGACAGACTGCACATCGTCAAGTCGGCTTGACTCGGTCTTGGTTCGGGAGCGGCTGTATCCGGGTGCAGGGTGGGCTTTTCAACCCCACTGCGCGGGCAAACTTTGTTTTAGGATGTCATCGGAAATGCAGCGATCTCGATGATCGTAGGCCGAATGTATATTTCATTGTCGGGCCAGTTGCATAAGGTGATTAGGCCTGGCCGGAGAGGAGAGTATAAACGGGAGCGGGGAGCTTGTCGCGGCCGTGAAGGAACCCGAGCTCGAGGATGAAAATGAAGCCCAGGAGATCACCGCCCATCTTCTGGATCATCTGGCCTCCAGCGAGAGCGGAGCCACCTGTCATAGTTAAGTACATCATCTTTGTCTAGAACCTCGGATCTCACGTACCAGTGGCAATGATATCGTCCACGACAATAACCTTCTGACCGGGCTTGATGGAATCGGACTGCATCTGGAAGAAGTCCTGACCATACTCCTTCTGGTAGGCCTGAGTTACACAGGGACCAGGGAGCTTGCCCTGCTTACGCACGGGGACGAAGCTGGCGCCGAGGCGTAGGGCCAGGCTAGGGCCGATCAGGAAGCCGCGGGCCTCGAGGCCGACGATAACATCGGGCTTCTGGCCGTAGTTCTCGAGGATATGTAGCTCGAGGGAACGGATGAGAGCCTCGTGCAGGGAAGGATCGGCGAAGATAGGCAGGATATCCTCGAAGAGGATGCCCGGGGAGGGGAAGTCCGGGTACTGGCGAAGGGCGCCGCGCAGCTTTACCTTAAGACTGGCGAGTTCGGCGGCGCTGGAGGAATGGGAGGAGGGGTGTCCGGCGACTTGGGCGGAGGCATCTGGGGCGGTAGATTGGGACATGATGAGAGAAAGGAGGGAGAGAGCGAGGAGGAGGGGAAATAAAAACAGAGAAGGTTTAAAAAAAGATAAAATAAAAATTAAAAATTTAGGTGGTAAAATTAGTTACGGGCGGGACGAGGGTTGATAAGCGGATAAGTTTGCCCCTCCAACCTCAACATGTAACTACATTACTATACCTATTCACTCAACTCGGGGGTCGAGGAGTCTAGATCCATTGTATATTACAATGTATCTACTGTATCTATTGTTGTTTGCCCCTCTACGGACCACTAATGGCCATTAGTGTCTATTACGGACCAGGTATGGTTGGACAAACTATATACTACATACTGTAGGAGCGGTCAAACAGACCCAAGTAAGTATACCTTCAATCCGGTTAGTAAATTTCTTGTCCGTCACGCAATTCGACTTCAAGTTTCTAGAATCCGCATATGCAGCTAATAACGATAGGTCGCCGTGTGTCTGGCTGGGATAATGTCCCACTGCGGGCCCTGGCGCTTGGTGCAGCGCACCGATGTTTCTACATGTAACTGATCTGCGAATCACCCGTAAACCGGGACTTTCCTATGTACCCTGCGAATCAGATACCGCAGTTTTTCTGTTGCGAAAGATTCCTAGTGACTCATATCCAGACCCCGTGATTGTGTCCAGACCGGTCGGATAAGCCAGGGATGGTAGGATGGCGAAAGTGAAAGACGGGCTTGCAGGGTTTGGCCCTATAAGCAAAGACTATGGCGACCATGGATTGAATAGTGCAGTGTATTGGCTCCGCAACTTGTCACTGTGGCCTTGCTAGTGATCCGATATAGACATGCATAGCGAGGGGATGTACTGGAAGGGCTGTTGACGTCGTCGACTCGGGGAGTTTGTTTTGCGGGAAGTGGAGAGAGGGGTAATTGGGTGCCTCTTTACCCTATCTCTATTTGAGTCTATTATCGGCCCGGGTGGGGGAGGAAATTAAAAAAATAAAAAAAATAAAAACTAAGACAGAGAGAGATATATGACAGAGGAGTCCGTCCGATCCAGAGCAAAAAAGATATTTCAGGTTATTTTTAGGAATAGCCGAACGCGGGGGTCGAACCCGCAACCTTGAGATTAAGAGTCTCACGCTCTACCGATTGAGCTAGCCCGGCAGGGCTTGATGGAGGAAGGAGTCAGAAAACGCTTGATAAACCAGGGTTGTAAAAACTGAGTTTCGGATTGAGCATATTGTGATGCAAAGAACAAAATTCTCCGATCGGTCCGAAATAAAGTTGTCGGCGATCCCGATTTAGGTGTCTAGTTAGACCATAATCATACAAGCGGTATGATTTCAACTACAGGTCTACTAGATAACCACGCACGTGCTTGGGATTTGGAGATACTATTTGACCGGCTCAATGTATGTATACGTCGATGAGTGTAGGGCAGAAATATATTTTGTCGGAATAACAGGTCCGAAATCCAAATCCCACCAATGCTGTGTCACCATCACGGAATTTGCATGCCGTACATCACTAGAAACCCGGAGTAAACCAGGGCTGTGACACTATGTACCGGATATATAGAACACCCGTGGACATTTCTGGAATGTAGATCATGCGTGGCAGCCATATGAAGCCTTATACGGAGTAGAAACGGACCGAGACACCACCGGACCACGTGACTCAGCACGGACCACCTCGCTTATTGTTTTTCCGAAACCGCATCAGCTTTAAAATGTCTGCCTCCTCTTCCTTTCTCTCTCCTCATCTTCCGTTCGGTCTTCGCGCCATCCCATGGAGTCAAGCCACCGTGATGCCAAATGAGGCTCTCCGTTCTTTTGTAATCCTTTTTGATATACAGCGACATGTCGCCAGCTCCGCTCACCGATGAGGCGCAGCTGGATCCGCATCTGGACCAGCTACAGGCTGTGGGCAAAGCTTTCGATGCCCTCCTACTAACCCTCTATCGGCTTACTCACAGACACAATGACCTTAAGCAACACACCGAGGAGGTCTTCAGACAGGTAAATTCTCCCTTTTCTCCCCTTGTTTCCTGCACATTCTCCCCCATCTCAAATGACGAGAAATTTTTGATTAGCTCTAGATCAGTAGTCGCATCTTGTGGCGGTGACGGATTAACATGTATTATCTGATGAGAACTTTTTCTTTTAACATTTTGCTTGACACCTGGATCATACGTGGATGCTAACTCGCACTCTCTTCCAGTACACCAATGTCACCAGACAGGTGCCTCCCCAAGATAGGCCGCATGCGATGGGGATGCAACAAAGGTTACTGGATCAACAGAAAGAATTGTGTCTAGGCCTTGTGCACAAGCCGCGTGTCGAAGAACAGTCGCTGAATTCAATGGAAGTAATCAAGACGCTCGTTTCGCACCAAAATGTAGACGAAAATGCCACTCGGGCCATCGTGGACGGAGTCAAGGGCTACAAGGCATTGCTACGCTCCCAAGATGGCCTATCCCAAGTATCCTCCGTCAACTCCTGCATGTTTGCGCGCGGGCCAGACCCTACCCTGGAGCAGGACTTCACTACAAATGGTACCAAGGGCAGCCTCCACTGTCCCTTTACCAAACCGAAGTCACCGCGCCCAGGAAGCGAACAGAACGGTGAGATGGATGGACCGAAGATCCGAGTCGATACCTGTGGACACGGTGATCTGGATCCCATCAAGGCTGAACAGGATGAGCGACGGTCGAGCACCACGCCGTCTGCCCAACTATCTGCCAACTCATCGGGTCGCTGCCCCGTTTCTCGCTGCCCGATTCGATACTTGGACCAACACTCCCCGGAGGAGATTGCGGAATACGTGGAAAGACACAAACATGAAATCCCTCGGAGCCATGCTATATGTGTCAAGCGATACCAGAGGGATCCTCAGAACATGCGTCAGCTGGATGCCAAGTACGGCGGGTTGATCAACATGATCAGTGGACTCTCAGCCAAACACCAGGCCTTCCTGCCGCAGCGCCAGACTAACGGGGTCGGCGAGGGCGAGCGCGGGGGCCAATCTGCACCTTCCGCCTCTACAGAGCGTGTCGAGAAATGGGCCGAGAACGTGGACCCGACAACTCCTGGACCGAACGAGGACGACGGCCGAGAGAGTCGCTTCGACCGTCCGCTTCGTGAAGTTCGAGTGGGCGAATCCCCGAGCAGGCCTTGGGGTATCCCCGTGCCTCTCACTCAACAACCGTCTGCCACAGTGCCCTTATCCGGGTCGGCATCTATTCCCTTACCTCCGGATGGTCAATCAGTAAAGTCACCGGCGGAGACCCCAGCCAAACCGGCCGGCCGGTGTCCGTTTGGGCACGATGCCCCCAAGCCAGAACCCGCACTTGAACCTAAACCCGAGTCCACACCGAACCTCGAGTCTCCCTGGTCCAATTGGGGCAATGGCAACAAATCTCAATCACCGTATGACTGGACCAAGGATGGAAAGGTCAATCAGGGCGAAACGGGCGATGCCGGTGCACAGAAGGCTGAGACGAAACCCGACCTCAATTCACTCCCAAGCCATGTCACTTTTAACGGCCCCGTCTTCTTTGGATACTCAGCCGAGCAGACAGCTAGCCTGATGCAACAACTGGGACAATTGGGCAAATCATGACATTGTACACCATAATCACCTATCTTTTCTTGGAAGCGAAACACGACGAGACGACCAGCTTTTCCTGTACAGTAGCGAATGAATTATTATTAGCATTATTATTACCACTTGACTTTACGTCTAATGTCCATCTCGTTACTTATCGTGTTTCCGGACTACAATACGTAAAATGTCCGAAAGCCAAGTGCAAAACCCCAAAACCCCACCAAAGGGCGGGGTCCGACGGCAGTTCGTTATAAACCATTTCCACCATGTTGCGCACCACTTCTCGTCTTAACGCTCTCGCTCGTACTTTCTCTCGTGCCCCTGCTCCCCGTCCTCAATTAACTCCTAACATCATGTCTGCCAACATGTCTATCATCTCCGCCTCGGCTGCCTGCCCTCGTAAGTGGTGACTCGACTGTTTCCCGCAATTACAGTGGATTGCTAACAAGGATGCTTTAATAGCTGCTGGCCCCTACGTACGTTTCACCAGATACTCTTTCCTCTAGTTCTTATATATGAATTTTCCCCGATGGAAACCCGATCTTACCCCGACTCATGAAACAATACCGAATCGTGACGATCCCCGAGTCATCACTCAATCACACCACCACCCACGAATAACGCAGAATACAAAAATAACATCTCCACAGTCCCAGGCCATCCGCGCCAACGGCCAGATCTTCGTCTCCGGCCAGATTCCCGCCGACTCCTCTGCCAACCTGGTCCAGGGCAACATCGGCGAGCAGACCCAGGCCTGCTGCGACAACATCAAAGCCATCCTGGACGCCGCCGGATCCAGCGTTTCCAAGATCGTCAAGGTCAACGTAGGTTGCCACCTGAATCCCCCCAAGCCCAGGGTGAATGACGTGGTGCTGATCATCGCAGGTCTTCCTGACTGACATGGCCAACTTCGCCGAGATGAACGCCACCTACGAGAAGTTCTTTGTGCACAAGCCTGCTCGTAGCTGCGTTGCTGTTCACCAGCTGCCCAAGGACGTTCCCGTTGAGATTGAGTGTATTGCTCTCGAGTAAACGTGAAATAGCACATAGAAATTGGATTATGCAGTTGTCAATTGTGAGAGCGTAGCTACATTATCATCAGAATAAAATTCACAGCTGAGCATCAGTGAAGCTACGTACGATTATACAAGAGGCTAGGTCTACCCTTTTTTGCCTTGAGGCGTCTTTTATGATTGTCCAAGTCCCAAAAGGATATAAATTGAATAACATTAACACATGCATGTCTTTATTTTACTATCACTTGGGTATATAACGTATCTAGATGATGTACAAGTTTGCGATGGGAACCCCCCGAGACCGCATCGAGTACCGCCTCTTGATGCCAATGCCAGTCGCAACTTGCAAGAGTGCATAAGTTTCGTCACCACCACCGACCATAAGCAGACTGACCGGATTACTGCGCGGAATACCACTAGCGGTCATCTGAGTCTCGTCGAGATGGGGGCGAATCAGATAGGGTTCAGCACGGAGAGCGGCAAATGGAGCAGTCGGTCGTGGGCCGTCCGTACTTGATTGAGCCTCGGAATCTTCTGCAGGCTCTGCTGATTCGTGGATGGGTATCTCGTCATCGTACGAGACGACGATTACCATTTTAAGCGACGAGCGTGAGGACCGGTAGGCGGCGATGTTGCGCAGCTTTTGGGAAAAGGTGCAGCCGCCACGTTTGATGACGAGGACCTCGTGGTTCTGGGCCACGTCGCGGAGAATGCGGTCGTTACAAAGCTCTCCAGCAAAGTAGATTGATGACCATGAGAGACGGCTCGAGATTGGATTGCCGAACATTGACAGGGTGAGTGCGTCTTCCACGTCAGGAAGCGGGGCTGCCCCAATACCCGTAGGAAGAGCAGCAGGGAGGCTGAGACGAAGTGGAGCATTGTCGTTGGGGCCGTCGCGGAGCAGAGATGAAAATGAGTGAACCAGGTTTGATAACATGCTCCTTACGGTGGAGTCGGGCGGGTCGACGACGGAGCTCTCGTCGACGGATGGAGCAGGTCGGCGGCCGCCGAGGTGAAGCTCTGAATCTTTTTGACGGTCTGGACTCCCTGCTGCAGACTGTCCAGCTTCAGGAGCAGCTGAGCCATTACGTTGGCGATTGGGCTCTGCGAGAACGTCAACGACGAGGTCAATCATGGCGGTGTCGCGGACTCGGGTGAAGTTGGGGTCATAGGGATCGACAACGTCAAAAGTGATCTGGCGCGAGAGATATACCTTCTCATCCTTTCCCAGAGGTACATTGTTGATCACTTGTACCCGGTATCCGTCATCCTCGGCTCCAACAGAGCCTGTAAGTGGGGCATCTTGAATCATACTCAACCGCAAACCTCCAATTGTTTTGACAAAGATACCGTCTCGGACTCGTTCCAAGGCTCCGGGTCCCAGGTTGACTCCACCGGGGAGAGATGGGAATGAGATGTCAAGGGTGGGCCGAATAGCCATCGGCGCGCTGGTGGCGTTGAACGGGACGAGCTGTGGTGGTAACGTCCATGGGTAGAATGTGTAGTTGGTCGGTGACGACAAATCAGACACTGAGACACTGGGGTGATCGGGTGAGTTCTCCATGATGGGACCTTCACCATATCCACGACCGGGTCGAAGATGCAAACGTGCCAAGCTGGCGGCGTGGAAGATATCCGAGCGAGACGCAGTTGATGACACGCCGAAGTTTGTACGCGGAACTGCCTGACAGATGCCTTCGATGACGCTTGGAGGTGACGATGGTTGCTGTTGACGATGAGACTGGCGTGAGACGAACTTTTTCGGAATAATCAAAGGATGGCCTTCGGTGGAAAAGACCCACGGAGCATCGATCTTATTCAATGGATGCTCTGGTGTAAACAGGAGAAACATGTACTTTGCGGTTTCTCCAAGGAAGAAGCTCTCCATCCGATCGATCATCTCACCGGTCTGGACATCTCTCAAACCTGCCCACCCGCATTTCGTCCAGCAACGTCGCTTGAGGTCGCGAAGAACCATCTCGCCAACGTGCAGATACCAAGGGTCCTGAGTGGCCCGGTAGATATAGTACGTCGACTCGATGAATTCAGGTCGGCCTCCATACCAAGAAAGGCCACCATCGATATCGCCAGTAGCGACATTCCACCGTTCAGGAAGAGCAGAGAAGCGTGCCCAAATTGCAGTGGTCAAAAGATGGATTTGTATAGCTTCATCCACCTTGCCGTCGAGCGCGAGCAGACCGGGATAGTACGCACTCAGACTGTCAATCCAGAATGCGCGCGTAGCACCGGTTATCACGTCACCGACAACGAGATGGGGATGCTGATATCCCTCACCTCGGTACAGATGGCGGTTGATAGACGTGTGTGAGTCTTCCCAGACCTGGAGAAAAGAGTCCGGGGAATGCTGATCATCTGTCAACGGCGGATAGTATCCATCCAGCTTGCCCCAGGGATTCTCAGAATCGAAGGGTGGTCGCTCTCCCTCGGATAAGAGGACGTGCGACTTGAAAGCATATTCATAGAAGCTGTCAATGCCGGCGCCAATCTACAACTCGGTTAGCCTGCCCTCCGTGCTCTTTCTGATCCCTCGACCTACCCCGGAGTATGATCCCACCCATTTTCCAGTCTCCACATCAATGCCGAATCCAATCAGCCCAATTTCACTCCGATGGGACCAAACCGCCCAGAATGCTCTCTTGGCTAATTCTTCGTAGCGACCATCGCCAGTAAGCCTGCTGAGAACGGTGAACTCGAGGACTAAGCTACCCGCGCCGGCACTGCAGGTCTCTGTGACTTCGGCAGAGGAAGCCAAGTACGGGTACCTTGGTTTTTGCTTGTCATTCTCTGCTCTTTCGGTCTTCTCATTCAGAGGGGAGTTTTCGTAGAATGGAATGCCGTGCCGCAAATTGACACGGGGGTAGGGAAGACCGGTTCGTGTGTAGAAAGAAGGCATAAGACGGTTTGCCAAATCGACAGCCAATCGAAGGAGTTGACCATCGTAGACAAATCCATCGCCCCATTGGATACCGTGGTCCTTTTCTGAATATGTGCCTTTATCCCATGCGCCTGCAAAGGCGGCATCTCGCTCTGAGGGCTCGTATCCGGTGATGGGCAGCTCGCCAATGGCGAAAAGGTGTGCACTCAACAGTCCACCTGGTGAAACATTAATCACTGATTCTCCAAGAAGGGTTCCTCACATACCGAGTCCTCTAATAACAGTCTCAAACACCTGTACTTTGCTATCAATATCAAACCCTCTCGCCCTCTCTCCCTGACCAGCAGGACCGGGCGAGCCATCTCCGTACAAGCGAACAAAATCTTTGACACCATTTTGAAATTGTGCAAAAGAATGATCGCCACTCTCGGGACTGGAAGACAAGATGGCCAGTGTGGACAAGCTATCAATCAAGGTCAAGGAATAGTTACCCAAGACATCGTTATGCTCCGGGTTCTTCTCGTCACGGGTCAAGGGGCCGCAAGTAAGTGGACGCAATTCATCTTCGGGAAAGGCGTGATTAAGGTAATTCTCAAAGCCATGGTAGAACATGCGCTCAGTTTCTTGCCTAGAACGAGCCAAGGGAGGTCAGCGTTAGGTCAAAGGTATAACAGAAAGCCGTACCGGAGCCCCTTGATCTGATAATCCCGCATCCCATGCGCCAGGTTAAGCCATAGCGACAGTAGGATGGCCCAGACCACCATCGTGCACGCGTGTTGAGGGTTGAACATGTGTAAGCTCCAACATCGCGTGCGCATCACCGGAGCGAGCCGTAGGGCATGGAAGAAGGGCAGACTGGGTGTCTGTCAGAAGGCAACAGTGAAAAAGTGGTTCCCTTAGGGATGAATGGAAAACTAGACCCAGGACTTCCAGGATTGTTGAATGAGAGGTGGTCGGGAAGCGGGTGCGGCCAGATAAGCCAAGCTTCGGGAATCATTTTTCGTTGCATCAACTTGCCGAGACCCTGGCCCACTTGAAGTATACAACTACGGAATGAAAAATAAAATAAAGAAATGGATATATTTGATCATGGGTTAGATGTTCATTTTAACCAAATCAACGCCCGCTTATCCGTTATTACATGTTTTTAGGTATCTCCTTATGCTCATTTGCCAAGTTCTCCGAGCATCAAATGCCGATCAGATGAGCAAGAAACAACTATAACTTGTTAGATATATTTCCCCAATGTCTGCAGAGATCGAATACTCACTGATTGGCTCATCGTTAGGCGAGAATCGGACATCGTTGACTGTTCCCTTGTGACCAGGGAGCTTATACAGAAGCTTCCCAGTCTTGGAGTCCCACACCACCACACTCTGGTCACCGCTCCCGGCGGCGATCTTCTCACCCTTGGGATCCCAGCTGGCACGGATGAGGTTCTTTTCCAGACCGACCGGGGCGCCATCGAAAGTTCTGACCTGCCGATTGGCTGGGGCGAAGGGCCGAATATCCCATGTCCGAACAGTCGAATCGTGAGAGTTGGATAGGAGAGTCTGCGAGTCGGGTGAGATTTGTAGCGAGGTAATGGTGTCCGTGTGCCCGGCCATGGAGTAGACAACGGCCTTCTTGCGCAGATCCCAGACATGAATTGTGTTGTCGATGCCGCCGCTGTAGATCTCGTTCCCTTGATCGGACAGAGCCACCGCGGTGATGGGGAGTTCGGTCTCGAGGTAATCCAGAGCATCCTTCTGCCGCGGGTCCCAGATACCAATGCATCCATCATCGCTACCACTGACTAGCAATTCTTGCCCTCGCTTGCTAATGTCGAGGCAGTTGATGATCTCTTCATGCCCGACATGGCGGCGCACACGCTCGCCAGTTTCCACATCCCAGCTTCCGAGTGTCATGTCCGCTGATGCCGAAAACAATGCCCGAGAATCGCGTGCCCATTGTAGGTCCAGAACCGCTCCTTTGTGGCCGGTCAGTTGACCGTAATTATCGCATTGGCCATATGTATTCCAAAGCACTATCAGAAAAAGGGGAGTCAGCGAAAGGTCTCGAGGGTTGGCTATAATGGGTGGAACGTACAGATGGATCGATCCATCGAGCCTGATGCGATATGCTGCGCAGTCGGGTCAAATCGCACTGTAAAAACTTCCCCGGAATGGCCTAATTCTCCTGTCAGACCGTATGTTCGAGATAATTGGGAGCGCATCTTACCTGTGAGCTCCATGATGGGCGCATTGAGGCCACTAGTGCGAGGAACCTATATATGAGGTTAACCGGCGTTCCATATGTCAACCGCCTTCGATTGGGAAGCAAGAGTGACATACAGATTGAATGAGAGCGCCATTCTGTGCTGATGAGCCCTTGACCACAGCAGTACCAGGATTAAGATCGGCATCGGCTTTATTTCGCTTGACCACGAGCTGGTTTGTAGACCCGAAGGCCGCCTGGGCAGGGCGTTTCTCCCCCGACATCATTGAAATTTAAACCCACCAAATATCTCGGCAAAAAGCTGACCGAGACCGAGTAAATGGGTTTCCGAGAATGGTTCTGGCGGAGTGCAGAGAAACCCAGAACGAGGCCTTGCGCGCGGGAAGAACGATGATCCCACCAGCGGGCGGTGAGCGCCAGTTGTGTACGGTGACAGCTTCAGCAGTTCACACTCCCCCGCAATCGAACCTACATCCACGATCGACTGTCGCATCTGCCTGTGCATGAACCGGTGACTATCATTTATTGCCTTGACCGTAATCTCCGTGGGCCAAATCTCATCCAGGAAGCCATGTCAACCACGAAGGCCTCCAGAATAGGAGAAGAGTAAGTCTACATCAGTCGCATGAATGAGCTCTGCTGATGGATGCTTGACAGGATATGGAAGTTAGTATCCCGCGACCCTCTTCTGATAGCAATTGAATGTGCAGACTAAGTATTCGACATGGCTGCAACGAATCTCCGCATCACGCTTGGACTGACCGGCTTTCTCCCCCAGAACGAGAATCGATAAAGTCAATGCGGAGCTGGTCACATTAACCTACGGTACCATTGTGGCACAATTATGCCAGGACTACGACAGTGACTACCAGCAAGTAAACCAGCAATTGGACAAGATGGGCTACAATATCGGAATGCGATTGATCGAGGACTTTCTGGCCAAGTCGGGAGTGGGGCGATGTGCCAATTTCCGAGACACCGCAGATATGATTGCGAAGGTGTGTACGCCCAAAAACGTCGGGGTTGCAAGCATATATCTTACATTCCAATCAGGTGGGCTTTAAGATCTTCCTGAACGTCGCGCCGACGGTCACCAATTGGGCGAGTGACAACAACCAGTTCTCACTTATCTTTGACGAGAACCCCCTTGCGGACTTTGTGGAGCTTCCCGATGACGGACGCGCGCAGGACGAGCTCTGGTTTTCGAATATTCTATGCGGTGTGCTCCGTGGCGCACTAGAGATGGTAGGTTCCCCTGGCGGACGAGTGGTTCCTTTGCGCTGGGTACGATCGCTGACCCGGATACCAGGTACAAATGCAGATCGAAGCGCACTTTGTTAGTGATGTGCTCCGAGGCGATGATACCACGGAAATGCGGGTCTCCCTTGTACGATACATCGAGGACGAGATGCCACCGGAGGAGGACTAAGATCGAGTGCATCAAACCGGCGTTTTTTAAGGCTTTCTACAATATAACCAGGGGAATTGAATGGCGAATTCGAATTTATAAAATTTATTCAAACAGCGTAGGCTTTTCAAAGTTCTGTACCTGTCATTGCAATTCCGCGACAGGGTTTGTGATCTATCGTCGCTATGTAACTAGGAAAGCTCCCCGCCACGCGATTTATCACCGGCATAGTCAGGAGGAAAGTTAGACTTTGACAGGATGAGACAGTGATAGCCAGCCTACGAATATCCCTAGAGATTATGTACCGAGTATAAACGGAGTAGTAAAGTAATTGTATGGGGTGAAGCTACATACATAGAAGTAAGTGAAGAGGAAGGTGTCAGCGTGGTGTAACATTACCGTATTGATACTACGATCTCCGCCCCTCCGTCTTCCTTTTCCCTTTTTCCTTTTCCCTACAGATCGAATTTCTCTCTTCTTCTCTTCCCGCCGTCCATTCTTCCCAGAACAATTATCTTTGGTTAACTTGGATACCTCATTGGTTCCATTGTCGATCTCTGGCGCAAAGTTGCGTGGAATCACCGAATTACCCTACTTTTTTAGACTCCCGCTGGGATCCATCGAAGGGCTCCATCGCGGCATATCATCATATCGCCCTCTCTCGCGTCTTTCTTCTTTTTTTTACTCCTCGCCATCACATTGAAACATTTTATTCTTTATACATTCTGCTAGAGATCCTTCTCATCCAGTCTATTCACGACTTGAAACCATAGCAAAACTGCCAGCACATTCAATGCGCCCACTGGTGCATGCCCAGAAATACGCCTGACAGCGACGTCCCCAGCCCCGGGCTCCGAAGTTGATCCGCTCCGAGCAAGCGATTCTCCCGCAGAGCGCGCAGTGTCCGCCCGTACCCCCCGGCTCCCTCCCCTTCCACTGTAAGATCCACTCTCTTCGCTACTCGGCCCCCCTGTTGCTTCTCTTTTGCCCTTTCTTTACACTTTGCTTTTCGTTTGTTGCATGTCAACTTCTTTTCTGTCTGCGAACCTGCCCGATCGGGCTTGTCTGCCAGCGCCGCCCTTCCAACCTTGTCGGCTGTGCGCTTTTTCCGCCTCCCTGTACCTCCGTCATCGTCCAAACCCTATCGACCGCGCACCTACCTTTTTCCGGTCTTCCTTTGAGCCTGGCCCTTCTCTGACCTTGTCATAATATAGACGTCGGAATACACGTCTTGACCTCTGCGCCGTCCGCCTTATTGGAGTCTTTCGATTCTTTATCTCGTCGCGTGGCTCGTTCACCTCCCGGCACAGACCTCTCCGGCTTTTACACATTTTGATCGCAACACGGTAGCATCGTCGAATATCGGGAGTATAGCACTCGCGCGGATATCTACCGCGCCTGTTTGTATAGTTCGGCTTCGATCGCAGCCCCGGACCGCTCACCGCTTCGACACCCCCTGCGTTCCCACGCGTTGCACCCTCCACCCCCGCGTTAGGCTTGATCGCCTGAGTCGGTGGATGCGCGCTCGGAGCTGACTGAACTTTCGACTTGAATCGCCCTGCAGAATTTAGGCAAAGGTGGCTGCAGTTCCACCATTCGCCACAATGAACCAGATGAACATTGGGATGAACCCGGGGGTTGGAGGCCCTGTCGGCGGTGTCCCGATGATGAACAACGGCTCCACAGCTCCTCGTAATGACGGAAACGTGAACATGAACACGCCAGAGCTCATGATCACCAACCTCAACACTTATATCTACGACTACTTTTTGAAGCGTGGCTACCACGAATGCGCTCGCGCTCTCGTTCAAGACGAATCGATCAAGATCAACACTGACAGCGGCCTCAAAACCAGCCCAGGTAGTGGAGTGAACGGCATTGATGGTGATTCTATGATGACCGACGGCAAGGACGGCGACAAGATTAAGATCCCTGATGATCTCCCTCGGCCTAACCTACCCAACGAAAGTAACTCTTCCTTCCTTCTGGACTGGTTCAGTCTTTTCTGGGAGTGCTTCTGGGCCCAGCGCCGGAAGGGATCACAGAACGAGGTCAGACAATACCTACAGCATAATCAGGTACGTGTAGATGGAAACGGCCCTCGGTGCCAATGTACCGAAGATCGGTATCTGACTGTTTGACAGAACATGATGCGTCTCCGGGAACAGCAGCACAACCAGCTCATGCGGCAGCAACCGATGATGTCTGGCCAAGTGCCGCTGAACATGCGACGCAACGGCGGCATGGTCCCTCCCAACCTGCAGAAGACTGTGCTGCAGAACAACACCGCCGGCCTGTATGATACACCTCAGCAATCTTAGTAGGTGGTGTAATGCTGACAGTATTTCTCTTCTTTTAGCTCGCAACAACAACTCCAACAACAAATGCAGAAGAACCAGCAAATGCAGATGATGCAGGCAATGCAACGCGAGCAGTCCGATATGGATATGAACGGGAACCGGCCGCAGTCGCCTGCATCTGCTGACAATGCCCCTTCGCCATCGAAGCGCCCGCGTATCGAGAACGGACAGCAGTTGGCACCCAACGGCCGTGGACAGGGACAAGGAATGCAAGGGCAGCCCACCCCGCAAGCCCTGATGATGCAGAATGGAATGCGGGGCATGAACCCAGCGCAGTTCCAACAGTTCCAGGGACAGGCTGCGCAGCAGAAAACTATGCAGGTATATACTCAAAACCTTGCCTTTCATCACTCTCGCCTAACTTCAAATTTCCAGGCTATGCCAAATGGTGGTATGATGAACCCCGGCATGATGCAAAATCAGACGGATCTGGTGCCGATGCCAGATGGCGGAGGAATGTATTCTATGGGCCCGGAATACTACAACTCGAACGGCCAAATTGGTCAGGTCCGACCTGGTGGCATGCAGACACCTGGCGGTCAAGGCGGCAATCACGCTCTCCAGGACTATCAGATGCAGCTTATGCTACTTGAACAGCAGAACAAGCGGCGTCTGATGATGGCTCGTCAGGAGCACGACAACATGGTCGGCCGAGACGGCCAGCCGATGCCTGGACAGGGAGGTTTGCCGCCAGGTACTTCCCCGCAAGGCAGCAGGAACGGCGCATCTCCCAACCCCAGTGACCAAATGAAGCGGGGCACTCCTAAGATGCCCCAGAGCGGTCTTCCCGGATCGCCCAGCGCCGGTGACATGCAGAATCGCGGCTCACCGGGCTCTATGAACCTTAATGGTGGACAGATGCCGCCCGACATGGCTGCGAACTTCTTCCCCGGTGGACCAGGAATGCGTCCGCCGAGCTCAAACCCGGCCTTCAGCGGGCCTCAGATGGGTCAGCCGATCCCCGCCAATGTCGCCAATCGGGTCCCTAGCGGACAATGGCAGCCCGGCCAGCCGATGCCGCAGCATTCGCCTGCGATGCAACCACAGGCTGGTACGCCCCAGGAACGAGGCGCGATGCCTCCGCCCCAGGCGCCACCCGGTGCAGGTCCCGCTGGCCGTACTCAGCCGCCATCACCTCAGATTGCTGGCAATGCGCCCCCAACACCCCAGCAGTCTACCAAGGCAGCACCTAAGGGCAATAAAAAGAAGGCCAAACAGCCTGCCAAGGGCAACAAGGGTGCCAACGCAGGCAACGCGGCCAGTGCCACTCCCACCAATGACTCAAATGAGCACGCGCAAACGCCAACTCCGTCTACTCCCGCCACGCCTCACCCTCCTCAATCCTTCAACAAGGGCGGAACCAATGCCAATGCAAATGCGCCGCCTCAGCCGACCTCGGCTCCTGCTCAGCCGCCAATGGCCCAGCCAACTCCGGATCAGGGCCAGGCCCCCTTCCAAGATATCAATAGCATTGACGTATGTTCTTACGAGACCCAAGACTTATCAATCAATTTACTAACGCTGCTTCACAAACAGGCCAATGCTTTTAGCCTTGACTTCAGTGCTCTGGACAACCCCGACATTTTGGAGAGCTTCGACTTTGACACCTTTCTCAACACCGATGCAGACGGGACTGGCTTCGGTTTCGACCCCAACATGCCATACTCGACAGAGGGTGTTGAAACTGGGGCCGGTGACGGCCTTTGAATGATGGAAAAGTCGTGACGGTTCTCTTCAGGTGTTCTACCTCCCGATATACCCTTGTTTTGTTGTATATTTTTGATTTGATTCTGCTATGCGTTCTGATGTTTCGCGGATACTCGATTCTCGCCTCTGTTTATCCGGTTCCCACTCTTGGGTATGCGCGCGCGTATGTGAGATTGGCGTTGGTGTACTTTGGTTCGCATTACCATATCCCATATCCCCTTGAAAGCCTGCCACTTGCGATGCTGGGGAGAAACCATCCCTGTATTCGAGATTAGTTGCACTGTGACCTACGAGTTTTTCGCTTCTCTTCTTTCTTTCTATTACTACTACCTTCTTCCTCGTGTGGTTACTTTAATTCTTGCTCGTGGTTCTCCCCATGTTAGTATCTCAGCTCTACGCAGCTATTTCCTTTTTCTTGTCCTAGTGGACGTGATCCTTTGTTTTTCCGTGCCCCGTGACCTTCATATTTCTTTTTTTTTTTTTGCCTCAACACTTACCATAACCAGCACCATGCTGCTTTCTTTGCCTTTCAATCATTTTCCTTTCCACTTTGCTCATCTCGTCGAAAATCTCGCTACCAAAACCGATCTGAGGGATTCTATAAGGGGTACACCAGGAGGGCCTGGAATCAAGGACTTTACGAGGGATGATGGGATGGGGGACTAGTGAATATACACTTGTCCGGTGCGTTGTTGAATACCTAGCGGAACTGGATTCTCGCAATGCCATGTTTTTCCATATCCTATCAACTGTGTGTAGCGAGTAGACTGGAGGTCTGGTTGTCCAAAGTATTTGAATATTCGTGACTTTCAAGGTTTGAAGTAGAATATCGGACAACCCCCTGTGGACGTGCCTCTTGTGATCTGCAAGTCCCAAGACGGTGATGCCCAGACCCATAGCTTCAAGTCGACTTCCAGTGCCAGTGAATAGAATAGGGTAGTAAAAATAAATTGATAAATTCAGAACTACCTAGGTAATGATATCTGATAGAATATCAGGCACACTGCAAATCCTAATCAACTCCTGTGCTCGCGACATGAGAGCACCTTGATAACAAATAGAATGCCTCGAGCAACGACAAGCAAAAAAAACCCACGAACCCAGAGCAATCCCCATCAAGTAATCTCAGCCTCTGAGTGAGCAACATCCAGCGGACGATTCACAGCCTCTGAGTGAACAACCTCCAGCAGACGGTTCTCGATCTCATACTCCAACTTCCACAGAACTGGCAGCTGTTCGGAGTACTCGTCACTTGCGAGATCGATCTCAGCATCCTCCCTGAGGATCTTCAGCAGGTACACGAGGACCTTTTGAACACCCCTGGCATGCGCATCATTCTTCACATTCTTCACATTCTTCGACACTTCCTCATCCTCGGGAAGATTCACCTCGGCAAGGTGCACAGGACTGGCTCTGGCCAGGTATGGATTGCTTCCATCGAACCAGACACGAAGCAAGTGGGTGCTGGTTCGATTGTCACGGAAATCGCGGTGCAGACGGATCCTGGGGACCTCGATCTTCAGGACATGGCAGAATTCTAGATCATGCCGTTGTTAGCCAAAGAAAATGAGAGCTGTGAAGGCCATGGAAAGAAGGATGTAGGGGCTTCCAAATTCAATACGTACTATTCAGCAAGCGCCAGTATGAGGCTGTGGCGTGCAGCTCGCTCACACCTGCTTGGAGATCCTTGAGCAAGCCCAGCTTGTCTTCAGCGACTTCGGGCTGCTCAACCAGAGGCAGTCGGTTAAACCTCAGGGGAACCCTGTTGGCATTGCTGCCCGACTGGGTGGCCTGCTTATCGGGCTGCTCCACGGCATGCTTTCTTCTGTTCTTCTTGGACTTCTTCTTGACCTTCTGAGGCTGGAAAGGAGCCTCAATGTTCTTGAAAAGCTCAGCTCGTGCACGAAGCTCAGCTCGTCGTGCACGCCGGGCCGCACCCTTCGAACACTTGGCACTCTTGTCTATAATCAGCCCTTGCAGCTGATTCTCCAGTGCAGCAGTAAACCCCTCGGCCTGAACGTGATACCCAGTCTCGTTCACGCCAAGCAAAGAGTCCATGCCGTTGAACGAAGAGCTGGGCTGCAGCGGAAGAGCAGCAGAAAGAACAGGAGAAATATCCATAGGAGCACCAACAGGAAGACCAGCAGGAAGAATAGATTCTGGACCGGAGGCATCCTTAGCATTAAGAAGCCGATGCAGTGCAACATGCGCAGCCGTATTCCGAGCTTGCGCTGCAGTGGTAAAATGGCCAGTCGTGTTAAAGACCTGGCCATTCACGAAGACATTGCAAAAGCACTGAGTACCCTGAACACTCCCCTCGTATCTGGGAGCTGGCCAGCCCCGATTACTGCCGTAGTCTAATTCATAGTTAGCACCGTTGCAAATAGTCTCCAAATAGACCTCTCAATCCCCCAAGAGATGTCTGCAAGTGAAGCTCTAGACATGGGGAATCTCACCAACAAGCAACTGCACCCAGTCCCACTCAGGTCCCGAAGGACCATCTATAGGCAGAGGAGGCAAGACCCAGCTCGGATTGAACTTGCGCAACTTGGCCAGACCACGACGACAAGCGCGAATACACACATCATGGGCCTCCAAGGCAACAGGTTCAATCACCACAGTATGGCCATAGAAAGAAAGTCGGACGCCAATCTTCCCATCCGGACCATACTTGTACGTGAACAGAGGCTTCAGGTTAGCCATGAAGCTCAGAATGCCAAAGACAAATAGAACATGATCTGCCGGCATGAACTCAACATCGATAGATCCAAGGGTAGTCTTGATGTATCAGCAAACGTTGTTTTGAGCGTTGGAAGGTGCTTCTTACCGGTTCCTCAGCGACCCTCGACTCGAAGATCTGCCCCTCTTCCAGCCTGGTAAACGGATCATTATGAGAGGCTACGATCAAGGCAGTTGAAGAAGGGTCTTCCCGGGGGAAGGAGACAAGGTGGGGGAAGACATGGTCGAGATTGGTACCAGAGTCCACCAGCATAGGCTGAGGAGCCTCATCACGTGCGTGAACAGACACATCACGTGCGGAAGGAGCCTCGTCACGTGCCTCGTCACGATCACGTGCTAGAAGAGGAGAGAACATGATTCAAAGAAAAAAAAGAAATAGAGAGAACTGGGGATGTGGGCGAAGAAAAAGAAAGATTGGAGGCGGAAAAGGATAAACAAGGAACAGAAAGCGAAGATGTGAAATATCAAAAAAAGCAGGATGCGTCCGAAGTGAGAAAGTAGAAAGTGCTCATCCGTCCCAAGTAAGAAAATGCTCTTGCCAGAACAATTTCACAGAGAGCTAAAAGAAAGCATTCGACAGGTCATTCATTGCATTGCATGCTCAATCTTGCATGAACTCACGCGTTAAGAATATTATACACTCCAGAAAGCATAGTAACCATAAACCCCATCAGAACGCAAAAGGCAGCCCTACTGTCTACATCGTGGAACTAGAAGAATCTTCCTTCTCCCCCGAGACCTCTCGACTGTTCTCCTTGACAGTTTCCTTGATAACCTGCCTGACTAACTTCTTGGGTGTCTCCTGCGTATCATCCTGGAACACATCCTTCTTGCTCTTCACGTTCCCGCTGGGGCTCAATCCAAGCATTGCTGCATTGACGGTGGCCGATGGGGTATTGGAGGGTGCACGCACACCGCCAGCTTTGGTAGGCGTGAGGGCCTGGATCAACAGGTTGTACTGATCATCATCCATGTGCACTTGATCATAGCTGCCACCAGTGCCGTTGGAGATGGAGCGACTGCTGGCGGAACTGCTGGAGTAGTCGGGCATGGGAACGTCTTCTCGCGATGATCGAGCACCACGGTGAGACCACCCGGCATCGTTGAGGAAAGTCGGGGCTGGCTCAGCGAATGTCTCAGGGAAACGGTGATGAATTACGTATCGAGGGTCTCGGCAGTCTTGGTAGTTTTGTTGCCATGGAGGCAAAGGAAAAGCACGGTTCGGAGCCCAGGCACTGTAGACCTGCTGCTGGGCATTAGACTGGGTACTCAGGGCTGCTGCAAGACTTGGGCCACTTGAGCCAGCCTTAGTGGGAGAGTGACTGTGAGCATCATCGTGCATACTTGCGTCGCTGGAGGAGCCGGTGGTATACTTGAAGCCAGCTCGGGCATGAGCCCACATGCCCGGGTTAGGCCAGGCAATGTTGGAATACTCGAGTATATCTTGTCATGTTAGCAACCAGTTCCAGCACTGAAGCACGTAGACTCACGAAGAGGAGCATGCTGGAATGAGAACACGATAATATCCTTGACTCTTTCAAAGGGAGGCGAGCGATGCGGACGAGAGAAACCCTCTGCGAGAACGAGTCTGATCCGGCCATTGACATCACCCGCATCCCAATGACGCTGATCCAGGATCTCGCGGTGGAAAGCAGGGAAGCGAAGCATGTCCTGATTACCATCGCGGTCGATGTGAGAACTGAGGTCTTTTGCATGTCAGCACAGTTGAAGCAATACAGCGCACAATACTCACCTATAACGTATGGCCACTTAGTCCTTTGGCTAAAGATCCCACCACTGGTATCATCAGCCCAAGTCCCAGCAGGATTGCGAGTCCACTCACGCAACACAGTCACCATCGACAAAGATGCGCGCCTCGTACATGAGCACATCGTCCGGCTGCGTCATTCTCTCAATCAAACGACTCGGACGAGGCTTCTCCCAACTGTGGATGGAAATCCGGAATGGACTATCCTTGGCCATACTGGGCACGAAAGTTGTCAGAACGGGCAGCTGACCGAAATTTCCCTGAACGGGATAATAGGAAGACGGGCTGGCGATGGTTGGGTTCTGCAGGTATGGAGATCCGACGTCTCGGGTAACGAAGCATTGGGTTTTGAACTCCTGGACGGGGACTCTGGAGCCCTCTGGGAAGAGGAGAATGTCCCAGTTCTCGTAACGCATAGTGACGGTGTGAACAATGTTGTGAGATGTGGAGACGCGAATGCTCGAGGCGCGGATCTCAGAAGTAGATGTTCCTGTAATCTAGTTAGGAAGGTGTCGTTGAGGGAAGGAGCGATCCACATAGATAGATACCTTCAGTTGTATGAAAGTATACACAAAGAATACTTGGACACTAAACAAGCACTACACGGACTACTCGAACACAGTATAAGGCAAGTAAATTCTCGAACCCTCAAAAGACAAAACTCAGCGAAAAAGGGGGGAATCATCCGGCAAAAACGCCGACAAGACGCACTGCTCCAAGGCCAAAGTTTACAATACGGGCCAAGCTCAGGTCAAATGCAGAAAGCTAAAGGCAAAACTCCACCGTAGCTACAGTAAGTCGTACCGACATCAGAGGCCATCAAAACGCAGAATTGACAAAGGCAAAGCAGAGCGTGTTGTACAAGCCGTCTAACAACCAAAAGAAAGACAACAACGCAAGTCTCAGCGAACATATTTCAATTTGGCTGCTCGATGTGGAACCGACAAAGGAAAAGGGGAAATGGAACTTTTCGCAGAATGCCTGCCCAAGGAGTATAGAGTAAAGAAACGCATGAACAATACGGACTTTCGTTACACGCGAACAGGACCCCCTAGGGCGGGGAGGAATCGTGGGGGAAGAAAAAGAGAATAACAGCATAGCATAAGGTTTGGAGAGGGACATCGAGAGATAAAGAAAAGCAGAAAAAGAGCAGATACGAGGGGAGGGGGGTAGGTGGAATACAGAAGGTTAAAAAAGGGAAAAGAAGGGGAGAGATCCGGGTGAACAAAAGAAGAGGGGGAAAAAGAAGAAGGGGAAAAGGGAGCTCAGATCTTGCTAAGATAAAAGCGCTCAGGGAAATGCGTAGCACTGGGAAGTAGGAGAAAGATGCCCATCTAGAGCTATAGAGGAGCGTGAAGACTCGGCAAAGGGTAACTCGAGGAATAGCAAAATTTGTCATGACACAAGGGACCCATCATTGGAATGACGCAAACAACTCCTGCTGGTGCTTTCAATCAAAAGAACGCTTACTGGAGAGAGAAGAAATGAGTCAGCCGACCGAGCCTATAACTCAAGAGTGTTCTGGTGCCGGGCTGCCGGGGTGGCTGCTGACCTTCATTGGGGCAAACCCGCCATACTGGTGGGCCGGGGGCATGCCCATGGAGGGATACATGGGAGGCGGCGGGGGAGCGGGACGGTAGGGACTGCCGGCAGGACCGGAGTTGTTCTGGGAACGACCCCAGCTCAGACGCACACGCGAGTTACCGATGGGGTAGCCCTGCATCTGGTTGATAGCCATCTCGGCGGCGTGGCGCTGGACGAACTGGACGAAACCGCAGCCCTTGCCCGGGGGAATCTTGACATAGGTAATCTCGCCGAAGCCCTGGAAGAACGAGCGGAGCTCATCTTCGGTCACGTAGCCCGACAGACCACCAACGAAGACGGTGGTGTTGTTGGGGTCGGTGAACTGGTTCATAGGCTGGGGAGCACCGTAGAAGCCCATGGGAGGACCGCCCATCGGGGGGTACATGCCGGCCGGGCCGGGCATGCCCATGTTGGCAGCGCCGACACCGGGGCCCTTGTTCTTGGGGGTGGCGGTGGAGATGCGCATGGGGCGGTTGCCGCAGTAGACACCCTGCATCTCGCTGAGAGCACGCTGCTGGTCGTTCTCGTCGGAGAAGCGAACGAAACCGTAGCCACGAGACATGCCGCTGATGGGGTCGGTCATGATCTTGGCGGACTTGCACGAGGGGAAACGGCTCTGGAAGAGAGAGACGAGGACGTATTCATTCACCTCGGGGCCGAGGTCACCAACGAAGATGGAGTACTCGGGACCACGGTCGTCACGGCTGGAAAGAAGTGAGTATAAAAATGATCCTGATCGTCAGAAGACGGTTGATTCTTACCTGCGGTCAGCGAGGCCGCCGCCGGTAGCCCAGTTCAGCTTGAAGACCCGGTTGGTGTTGGGCATGGGAGTGCCGTTCAGAGAAAGAGCCTTAGCAGCGGCGGCCGGGGAGGAGAAGTCGACAAAGCAGTAGCCAGCATTGCTCCTACTACCAACATTAGGACCTAGATATCTTATCCGGGGTTTGAAAGGCTCAGTCTTACCCAGAGAACTTGTCACGGATCATCTTGACGTTGACCTGCTCGCCCATCTGGAACCACAGGTTGCGGATGAAGTTCTCATCAATCCAGGGCTCAAGCTCACCCATCCTACGGGTGAGGTTAGCCAATTGTGCACGGAGACTGCCGGAGCGACACGAGAGAACGAAGCGTACCAGAGGGTGGTTTTGCCATCGGCGCCCTGCTGGGGAACGGGGCCACCTTCGGCGGAACCAGGGGCAGGGCCTTGGAAGGGAGCACCCTCAGCGGTACCAGCCATAGTAGTGTCGGCGGGAGCCGGGGCACCGGCAGCGGCGGCAGGGTCCTGGTTAGGGAAAGAATCGAAGTTCTGGAAAGACATCTTGAAAAGCGAAATCCGAAAAAGTCGACGTAAGAATATAGAACGGTCTGCGACTGGAACTTCGTGGAGTCGTTAAGGAAAGACCGTAAGATCAAGCACACTTCGTGATGAACCCAGGAACAAAGGACGTGAATGTTATCTATATGCCGAAGAGAGCGTTAGAGTTTCTTTGTCTTGGGAATAATGCCCGAGGCTTGTGAGAGAATTGACAGCCCTAAAAAGACGCCTGAAAATGCAGAGTGGAGTGGGAAAGAAGTTGAGGGGAATGAAGAGCTGAAAAAAGGTTTGGGGGCAGAAAGACGGCAGAAATGAGGCGATTTCAAGCCAAGATCGGCCCGTCGCAGATGAATCTCGGACGCGAGGAAGTGCCGGGAACCGCCAAGACCAGCTTCTTCGGGGAATGCAGAGTAGCCGATTGTAGAGAATCGTCGCCGGGACAGGCAGAGCAGATCGGGCAGGATGGTAATTGAAAGCGAGTCGGACGCATGTTGAAGAGACGGATCCCATTGCGCTGGCCATATCCGTTTCCGTTTTCGTCTTCGTCCCAGCGTCCCAGCGTCCCAGCGCCCCATCGATTGCGACCGTTCACCACGCAAAGCTCCACCCATCGCCCACTCGACCGATGCGACCTGCGACAGCATTTCCGACCAAGGCGAAGGGCGTAGATGATGGAAGCCGAGGGAGCGACAGCGAGGACCGAAGGCGGCGCGACAAACCCGCGGCGAACCCGAAGAAGCTGATCTCAACTGGAACCAAACGGGAATCTTCCGATGAGCGCACACAGCGGCGCCCATCAGCTCAAAGCAAAAATGATGACAGAGAACACCGATGACGATGCGCCATGAAGCTGGGCAGGGCGGGGGGATAAAAGAGGACGACTCACCAAGAGGAAACAGAAGCTCGAGAAACTAAAACAGAGCGTCTGAAAAGCACAACTCCCGAAAAGGCGCAAGAACGAAATCCGCAAACCGTGGGAACAATAGGAAAGGGGAAGAGTGTAGGAGGGGAAAAGCGATGAAGAATGAAATCTCAGATTCTGATGAGGGAGGGGAAACGAGAGTGGGCTCTGCTGTTACTGAATACACGCTGTTACGCCGTAATGTATTTGTGTCATTTTACGTGATCACTATGTATGCGGGGAACAACTCCCGTTCAGTCTGGGACTACGCAGTATACAGTATGAAGCTGGGGGTGTAGATCTAGGGTTTATATTCTACAGAAAGTACAAGGTAGTCCGAATGCATCCGCTATATAAGACTTAGAGTAACTATCAGGCAAGGTAAGGACTAGGAAAGGGGAGAAGTATGCAAGGACCGAGCTGTCGCCTTCCTTGAAATGTGACTCGTCCAAAAAGCGAATGCGATCGCGATGATCGAATCAGACTTTACAAAGTAGAGTCTGTAAATAGATAGGCTAGTGCCTTTGTGTATCTATATACATTAGGAGAATCAAAGACGAACCTACCAAGGTTGTATTCGGCACTACAGTATATACGCAATGACGATGCCGGATGATCGGCTGGAAAACCTGCAAGCAAACGGCACAAGCTCCACAGCTAAACAGCCTAACATGTACCATGCCGTATGAAGTACATACATACTGTACATGCCTATAACTACATAAAGTACATACTGAGATACAGTCTATGACCTGCAGGTCTTCTCGAAGCAAGGTTCTCTCTTCTTAGATCCATGCGCAAACCCCAAGGCAAGGGGTCGATACGTCATCTGCGTCACGTAAAACCGCAGAACCAGAACCATGGAACCGCCCATGTGTTTGTGTTCCTGATTGGCCCGACTCGTTGGGCTCGTATCACGATTACGCAGAGATTTCAGATTTGATTAACTCCGGGAGACTTCAGCTGGAAACTCGCTTGGGACGCGTATTTCCAGGTTTTTGGTGCCCTGAGCAAGGGTTTCATGATGCCCGAGGGTATCCGTCTTACCCCTGCTTTTTGGAGTTTGTCTCGATGGATCCTACCTGAATTAGCCCGTCGATTCAACCTATGACCCTGAGGCACTGCAGTACAAAGTACTGTAGACACGAAGCTCATGGTAAGGTACTCGGAAACGCGCTCGCCCAACTCGGACATACTAATAAATGCGCGAACCATGGAACACAGCTTCAGAGCCCACTGTGCCCTACTCGCACGTACCGACATATCTAGCTATGTTAATTGATAATGCTAGGCAGCACCGAGAAAAGGAAAAGGGAAAAGCCAACAGGAACACAAAGGAACCTAGACTAAAATAGACCGGAATAGACAGGATAACAGGACTCATTCATACGTGGCTCAGGCCCGAGGCTGAGCCCCGGAGCTCCACATTCAGGGCTCGCATCCACACTAGTTCGCGACGTTCTATCCAAAGAGCGCGCTGGGACTCGCTTCCTTCAGTACACAGTATTTGGCATACACCAGTCCTGGTGCATACTGCTCATTACACTGAGTTACTGGGTCCTGTGTACCTAACTTGCTCACCCCACTGCGTTCTTTTTGAGTCAACTTTGCTTTCTAACTGGTTTTCTAGAAGGTTCGTGGTGGGACTGTGATTGTACATCTAGATCAAGACTTCTTCCTAATCAATGATTACCGTCATCCCATCCCGTGTGGCATGTTTTGACTCTCATCTTCTATGGGAGGCCTACCGAGGTGGTGTGGAATCATACATATCGACTCCCCAGGTACACCACCTCACACCCCATACCGATCGAAATCCCAGGACAAGAAACAAGAAAATCTAAATAACCCAAATCAAATTCTCAATGCAAATTAAACCCAATCCTAAGGCGCCAAACACCGAACGCATCTAATCTCCCTCACCCCAAAAAGTCATCTCCAATTCCACTCTGCAACCTCCCCGTGATCCGCCAACAACATAAGAGTCTTATCATAAACCTTCGTAGCCTCCAACAACCACGGCTCAAGATCATCATCATCCGAACCCGACAAGAGCGAAAAGACCTTATTCCTAGTCATCTCTGCCAGACTCCGAATACGCACTTTCTGAGTCTGCGTCACGAGCTGGCGAGCTTCGCTACTACCAGGAAGCGGCGCATGAGTGAGTGGATGAAAACCCGTACAAAGGGCCTCGAAGACCGAGTCGAATTTATGCAAGAGACCCAATGTGCACTCTGGGTCGAAGGGGTATGTTTTGAGTGCCATTTCGAGGATTCCAGCTAGTGTGATGAGACCTTCGACTTGGATTGATGCTGTTTTTTTTTTTAAGTTTGTCATACGTTGGGGACGGGACGGACGACTTACGCGTTGCGGATGCCCAGAGCATGTCGACCATGCCTTCGAGGTCGGCGGCTAGTTCTTTGAAACTGTCGTAGCGGCGGTGGGTGGATGGGGTGTTGGGGGCTTCCATGCCCATGTCGGCTTTCATTTGGCGGTAGGTGATCCGGTCGATGCCGGAGGTGAGGCGGCCGCGAAGCTGGATTTCATCTTCGGAGCCTGGGTCGACGGGGCGGGGTCGCTGGTTGGGTAGGATGAGGGTTGGTGTCCATGTTGAGTGGGATGAGCCTTTTTGGTTGGATTGGGGGAGGACGTCTTCGAACTCGACATCAGAGTCGGAGTCGGAGTCGTCTTTGGTTTGGGTAGGCATTTTGGGATGGTGTAGATATGTGGATTGTAGATGTGTAGATGTGTGGAGATTGGTAGAGATGGAGTAGATTAGAATGTCGATGGTATGAATAGAGGAGGATGGGTAATGATATCAAGAAGAATCCTTGAACAAGATCAAGTCGCTCAAAGAGATATATCGTGATGTCCTTGGTGATGGAGCTTAGAGCCGCCAAGTGGGGGTATCACGGTATCACTGATTCAACGCCGTTGAGGTGGGGCAGTTACAAGTACCTCGATATGCTGCTAGAAAATCAAACCTTGGAACATTTATGTCCATTGGAAGAAGCTCAAACTGTACAAAAGAGGCTCGGGACGTCATGCCAAGTCTTGGCCTGTGCGGCAATTCTATTGTACTGGACATCAACATTAAGTAGAAGAGGACATATCTATGTATGTCTATAAAAACTAGACTTGGATTGATATATACGATGTCCACCCATAATCACATTTTGTATTCACTGAATCCGTAGAAGATACAATATCTCACTGCCAAATCATCAGCATCTGCTACTCAAGCCATAGTCTATACAAGACTCCAACAGAACCACTCCATTTCAGAAAGGTGAGAAGATTGGAAACAATGCTGGTTTTTGATGGCATGGCAGACAGCGAGCTAAGCGCGTCTCGCTACACTGGCCCCAGCGAACTCATCACGGAGACAACCCGACAAAGGAAAAAGCAGAAATACTTACTGCATAAATGAAGGACTTCCGAACAGTCCAGCAGAACTCCCAAAACGCCATGCTGATGCCATACTTCACTCCGGCTGTACACGGATTAGCTCAAGCCCACTCCTCCAAACACTCAACAAAAGGAAACACTCACGCGAATATTGCCCCGCCGATTCTTCATATCCTGCAACTTCCTCTTATCCTCATCAAAGCGCTTAAGCAACTGATTCTGCCTCTCCTTCCTCTTCTCTCTCGACTGGAAGCGATAGAAGTCCTCCAACCCCTCAGCCTTCTTCTTCTGCCTATCAACCAACTCCTTCATCTCGTCCTCGCGCGCAACAGAGTTAAGCTTCGGTCCATGCACAACAGTAACGAAACCATCATCATCGGGCTCCGCCAAGCGTTTCGATTCCTCACGTTTCCGAGCCTCCGCCACCTGCGTAAAGACAGTCATAAAGTCATTGACAGTACGCAGCAGGGTCGCGCGGTCCGGGTACCGCATGCGCTCGTGCGCCATGTACCGGTGCAACCCGAGAGGCGGGACACGGTCGGAAGGGAGACCTTCACCCCAGACGATGGTGGTGCCCTTTCGGGCAGCCTTGGAAGCGGCTTTTAGACTTGATTCCATGGAGGGTTTGTCGGCGAAAACGACGATAGCGTGGGCGCCGCTCTTCTGAAGTTGTCTGTCCCAGGTAGGAGGGAACCAGATATCGTCGAGCTGGGACTGGAGGTCGTCGGCGGTGACGCGCTTGCGCTTTTTATTGCGGTGGACGAGGTTACCTTCCATAGCGGCAGGGACGCCGCGCTTCTTCACGGGGATATCTTCATAGGAGATGCGCTCGACACGGCCGGCGGAGAGCTGGGTGCCAAAGAGATGGCGGATGTGAGCATCTGTTGTGTCGATTGGGACGTTGACGATGAAAAGGCAGCGAGACGAGTCTGGGTCTGGGACTCTGGGTTCGTGCGGGCGGATGTAGAGGTAGTGTGTCGCTGGCTTTTTGTTGGCTTGTGTGGGTGGGAGCTGCAGTGGGAGGGTGGTGTACCCAGCCACTTCCACAGTGTCTTTCTTCATTCTGGGACGTGGTTGTTGGATTGCGGAGTGAGTTAGAACTTTTTTGAAGTTTTGCGCTTAGCGTGGTATTTTGCCGCATGGCGCGGGCGGCTCTGCGGGCGGTGAGTGCTCTATATGGATTAAGGCAAGGTTGAGGAGGAATCGTATGAATGATGGGTATCTCTGATAAAATCTAACTATATAGCTGTTGTAATATATATTGGCTAATGCCTATAAAAGTGTGGTGCTCCCGTTTCAAATATTCCCTCAATAGTGGATCATTTCATCATTCAGACTTTATCAGGATCACTGATGCCTCCGTTGGTAATGACATAAATGGCCTCTCGTTCGGGACAATCTGTAATGCAATCAGTAAAAGAAATACAAAGCTAGAGAGTTAATTACCGGGCGAGTCTTGAATCTTTGCCACGCGCTCCTCGCCCCGACCTTTGCGAAGCAGCACCCGGGTCGTCGACGCATGAGCAAGAACATGTCCGCCGACAGGCTTGCGGCCATCAGCCCCAGCAAAGAGCGCACTAGCACCGGGGTCACTTTGGACCTGGTTTGTCTAAGACAGATTAGCAATCCGGCGAAGCAGAAGTGTCACGTATGCTTACCATCAAGACACAGACATTGAATTCTAGAATAAGACATGCAAGTCAGCTCGTATCCACCAAAGGAAGGCACCTCCTGCACACAAAAAGCAACACCTGGATCAAATCCCGAGATAGGAAAAATGTCTCACCTTCAGCCATATGCGCCAGCTTCATCAAAAACTGATTCAGCTTCTGCTGCCGCTCCGCCAACTCACCACGCCCACAGTAATCAACCCGGAAGCAGTTCATAATACTGTCAATCACAAGCAGACGGTAATCACCACCCACAAACTCGCGACTGAGAGAATTGAGCAATTCAAGCTGATGCTCGCTGTTCAGAGCACGGGCATAGGCGATATTCTCCTGCGTGGTATCCGGGTCGACGCCGAAGCGTTCAGAGATCTGCGCAATACGCTCAGGACGAAAGGTCCCTTCGGTGTCGATGTAGGCAACTTTGCCATCGGCACCACCGAGGGCTTTAGGGAGTTGAGCGAGAACTGCCATTGTGTGAGAAAGTTGGGTTTTGCCGCAGCGGAATTCGCCGAAGACTTCGCTGATGCTCATGCTTTGGAAGCCTCTGTTTTTGTTAATTGAATAGGACAAGATGGAAAGGAGTCTGGACCTACCCGCCAAGGATGGAGTCGAATTGCTTGCTGCCAGTTGAGATGCGGACGACTTTCTTGCGCTGGTGCCAAAGTTCCATGGCGGTCATGAACCCTGATGCCGAGGGCTGATAGGGGACATTGGTTAGATCATGCTCGTGTTAATCAGGTCAAGAGAAATTACCAGGCACTTTGTAATTGCTTCTTTGATCTTCTCGACCTTGACTTCGCTGAAGCCCTTGATCTTCAACAGCGTCTTTCGGGTTGCTCCATGGACGGACTGTGGTTGTCAGGTGAATGATACGAAACAATTGAATCAAACTTACAGCCACAGTGTAGAACCCATTGGCTTTGAGCTTGGTGATGTCGGCTGCACCGATGCCATGGGATTGGATGGTGTCAATGTCGACGATGAAGTCCTGTTTCGTTGCAGATTAGCTACCCGAGAGGGACAACTGAATCAGAATGAACTGTACATCGACAGTAAAGTCGTCACCAGGATCTGAGCCAGGCATTGTGACAGTGGTGATTCGGATTCCGTTGTTGGGGGAGATGTGAAGAAGGAAGATGGGGGGATGAAGTCACGAGCTCAACGGCTTGGAGCATAAAGGGACTGCACTACACACCAACACCACTACAGCCTTGGGAAATACACTGAAGGTAAGATTTGCGTTTTCATGTTCTCAGCACCGAGGACTCTCCCCATCGAAAGGCCCCGTTCCAACACACTTCGATCCCATTTCTCTCTGCTACAACACTCAACCTCTCCACCACATCACCTCTCGTCTCCTCTCTTTCTCCTCGGCCTGAAAAACCGCAATCAAGAGTAGAAATCACAAATCGAGAAAGATCATCCGTGGGAGAATCAATAGACAAGACGCCAATCATGAGACTTGCTCATCAAGTCAGGGTAGGGCTTCGTGAATCAAACGGAAACTTTTTCTGTTCCGCCGTATACATAGAAATAAGGAGAAAAATAAAACAAAAGGGAAAAGGCCGGTAGACCCAGGGAGCTGGTCAAATATATGCAAAGGAAGAAAGGGTGCAGGTGTAGAGACTCCGGAGAGAAGAAAGAATCACTAGGGGGTTCGGAAAGTGACCGTAATACAGAATGGAAGAAATGGACTCCGGCAATTTCAGAGGGGAAATGGCACGGTGGTGAGACACAAGGTAGATAGATGTTCTCCAAGAAAGTCGCTTATGCGACGGCGGTGGTGGGAGCAGCAGCCGCAGCGGTGGCAGACTCAGCAGCGACCTCAGCAGCGGCAGGAACAGGGGCAGCCGCAGCCGCAGGAACAGCCGCAGCCGCAGCCGCAGCCGGGGCAGCACCGGGGATAGCAGCCTCGGCGACGACATCAGCGGTGGGAGTAACGACAGCCTCCGCGGTGTTGGTGGGGCAGTCGCGAGAGATGTGGCCAGCCTGGGCACACTTGTAGCAGACCTTGCCGGCGGAGCTGAGAGGGCCACCGTTGGGGGCGGTGCAGTCGCGGGAGATGTGACCCAGCTTGCCACAGGCGTAGCACTTCATGGCCTGAGCCTGGCAATCACGGGCGAAGTGGTTGGGGCCGCCACACTTGTAGCAAGTGGCAGCACGGGGGTAGCCCTGGAAGCCGCCGCGGAAACCCTGGAAGCCACCGCGGGGGCCAGTAGGACGGCCAGCGCCCGGGGTAGCGCCGGCGGCAGCAGGGTTAGTGCAGTTGCGCTGAGAAATGGTCAGTTTGATCATCTATATTTCGTGAGAAGACTCGACATACAGCAAGGTGGCCGGGCTGGCTGCAGTTGTAGCAGCGGCCGTTGGCACCACCGTTTAGGCGCAAGGTGGGGCAGTCAGCCTGAACGTGACCGAGACCCTGGCAGTTGTAGCACTGCTTAGCTGTGTAATGGGTTAGATATATGTCCTGAACACGGGGCGAAGGTGCCTTACTCTCAGTGGTACGAGGAAGAGGGCAGGCGCTGGACTCATGTCCTGTTTCAAAGTAATTAGACTCGCTGTTCATGGACGGTGACGCGACGGACGTAGATATGCAAATTGGACATACCAGGCTGCTTGCCTATAATATCCCAGTCAGTAATATTCTTCACAAGACAAGGTGAAATGTGTCACGTACAGTTGTAGCAGAGACGCTCGGAGGACGAGCAGACCTCTACATCAGTTAGCGGGACTGATTCGAGGTTCGAGATTCAGGAAACTAACCAGCATAGTGGCCAATGTTGCCACACTTGTAGCACGCACGACGGGACAACATCATCTCGAATATCTACCGCATTGTCAGTTCCAAGGTCCAATGTCCAATGTCCGCTGTCTGCCCAGGCCCGGCGCCGAGCGAGGTGCCCCTCCATTGCTCCCAAACAGGATCCAGTCCCAAGACGAGCAACATTTCCCATGGTATAAGTGTCGAGCACCGAGAGACAGAACCCCAGGACCCAAAATTGTGGTGTTGTCGCAGACTCATAATCGGCAAAGCGGGATGGAGGGGAAACGTCGACGATCCGTGGGGGAAGAAAACGTGCGGGCGTCAAGGTTCTCACTCACACTTCGTACACTTCAGACAGTCAATCAAATCTGAAGGTCAGATTTTTGTCAGCAATTTTGAGAACCTTGGAGAAATCGGGGAAGTCAAGAAAAACAAGCACGTTCATGACAGCCCACCAGAGAAGAAAAAAAAAGACCCTCAGAAAAGTGGGACGCAATGAAAATCAAAACGAAGCGCACAATGATAAACTTACCAACTCGACAACCTTAAGACACACCTCGAAACACTCGATGAAGAATCAGTGGAAAAAAGAGAGAAACCTAAGAAGCCCTGGAGGAAAAGTGGGTGCAAACTCGTCAAAAGTTCAAAAGTTTAGCTCCCGGGCTTTTCCGTATTGCGTAAGGTTGCTGATTCACCGAGTTATGTACTTGATGCTTCGTTGTTAAATATGTCTAGTCAGTCAGTTAACTGTCATATATTAATTAAACTATAGCTAGGCAGCAAATGACTCAGGTACAGTTCTAGATATCTAGTTTTAGCCCCTACATTCCACGCCAAAAATTACCACAACTATGTCGATGCAACCCTCTTAGCAGATCAAAATACACTTTCATTTCGTCGTTTCCAATATCTGTCTGGTACACCCAAAGAAAAATAGCAAAAATAGTCTAGTCAGGGGTAGTTTTGTTTTCACTCCTCCTTCTCCAACAACGCCGGCGCCTTGATCTCCCGGCCCTTGAGGAATTCGAGGTTCTCTCCGCCCTAGATGTTGCGTTAGCGGACTGGAAATGAATAGGTAGAGTTCTGTCGCATACATAGCTGATCAGAGGAGACACTTCCACACCAAATGCATCCGACTCGGTAATGACTACTCCACCAGCAGACTCGATCCACCGCTGGCCAAGCTTCATAATGTCGTCCCGGCTGGTGTCCGGGTCGTCCTCGCCCGTGCCGCGGGCATTCTTCAGCGGTGAAAACTCCTCCTCGCGGCGGACTTCAATGCAGGCAAACTTGTCCAGTGGTGTCATGGGGAAGACGTCAAACACGAACTGCTCAAGCTTGACACCGTTGGGCTTCTCGGGCTTGACAGCTTCGCCGTTCTCGGGGTTAACACAGCCGATCTTCTTGCGGGCAACGTGATGGGGAAGCTTGTAGACAAAGTTCTCAATGGTCTCAAAGAAGCGGAAGGAGTAGTAGTGGTTGACGATGTTGGCGGCGCGGAACTTGAGTACGTCGGGCTGCTTGGGATCCTTGGCCTCGGCGGTCTCCTTGTCGATCTCGGAGTACTCGACCACGTCGGGCTTGCCGTTCTTCTGCACAATCAGGCCGACGGACTCTGTAGCATTGCGCTTACGCACCACCTTGGTAGCAATGTCGACGTCCTTTTCTGCTGAGAATCCCATGAACACGGGGTCGGCCACCTTGACCAAGCAGTTGTCCACGCCGTGCAGGTGAATGTGCTGAATACCGCGGCGGCGCATGTCCTCACGCGCACCCGAGGTGACAAGGGCCTGATAGATACCGCCGTTGCCATCAGGAGCGACTGCCACCTATGATTATATTAGCTTGAGTTACAAGTGCAACAGAACACATTGCACCCACCTTGCCCTTGCTCTCCAGCATAATCTTGCCCTCGTTTGAAATGCAGGGCAGGACACCCTGCTCAAAGATGAAGACATTGCTCTTATCCAGACCGAAGTACTTCTGCTGCGCGAAGTATTCCTCCGTCGGCTTGCGGGTAGGCCCACTGGTCATGACGTACCAGGGGATGGTAGCTGACTGAACACCATAGGTCCTAATAGCCAGCTCCTGGAGCTTAAGGATACGCTCCGCCTGGAGCTGGAAGAGAGACTTCTGACTCAGCAGACCGATATCGTAGCAGCCCTTGGGGGCCGAGCTACCAAGACGGGTACCTTGGCCACCGGCCATCAAGATCACCGCCACCTTGTTCTCGGAGACCTGCTTGAGGCCAAGGTCGTACCATCGCTTTATATCGGCGGGGTTGGAGTCGAGGATGGAAGCGGTTGCCGACTCGGGCAAGGGCTCGACGGTCACGGCGCTCGTCTCGATTTGGGGCGGGTTGAGGGCGGTGTTGGCCAGCTCGTTGACGCGGATGGGGTCGAAGTTGGCGAGCTGGTGGAAGAGTCGGGACTTGTCGGCAGTGGAGAGCTCGTTGACGAAGGCGAAGACGTGGCCCTGGCCGGCGTCGCTGTACTTTTGCTGGAGCTGCTGGAACTCCTCGGCCGAGGGCTCGCGGGGAGCTTCCTCGGCGGAGCCCGAGAGCTTGCCGATGAGATTGGAGACGGTTTCTTTAATTGCGGCCATTTTGAATTGAAATTGTGGAGGAAAAGATGAGAGGGGTAAAAGGAAAAGGAAAAGGAGGGAAGGAGTGGGAGGAAAAGTAAATAAAGCGTGGGATGAAGCTGAAGCTTTTCCTCCACACCGTAACTCAGCAAAGAATGTACTAGTCTCAGCAAGCCGCACACTAAAAGGGACCACAGATTATTTTTAGTTCAACCACAAATCATAAATAAAATAGTCGCAAGTGAGACCTGGCCATTCATTTATTCGTTCTCATTCGTTGCGTGCCCCGCCAGCGGGGCTTGTTCCGCATTTGCTAGCGGTTGAAGCAGAACTATGGTACGGAGTACAAACTATGCTACTTTAGGTAGCCAAGTCATTGATGATATACAATATTTTTGATCATTTGGAAACATTCATCGTCTGTGTCGACCATCACGTCGGTCCCGGTCATGCCGCGAGTCTCTTCGTGGACTCCGACTGTTCGATCGGCGACGGTATCTGTCCCTAGAATCGCGTCCGGGGGGACTGCGACTATCTCGTCGACCGCGATATGAGTCTCGTCGAGGACTGCGCTGACGGGGAGGGGGACCTGATGGCCTGTCTTTGCTTTTCTCTTTGCGTTTGTCGAAGACCATCCCGTACGAGCCATCGTCCTCTACTCGATCATATTCGGCATCTCGGTACTGGCGTTTCTGTTCGAGGTCTGCGACACCACCGAAGCCGCCGCGCTTTTTACGTTTGGTGACGGTGGCATTACGCCAGCTCTCGGACAACTTGGAAACCTGTATTGTTGTTAGCATATCATATAGGAAAAGATTCGAGAGGAACCGGTAGGACGTACACTCTGTGAGAAGTCGACATGAATCCGGTGATCGTCAATCAGCACGCCCTGCATCTTGAAGTAGGCTTGTTCGCAGTCCTTCTGGTTCTCGAACTCGATAAAGGCATACTGCAGGCTGTCACCCGTACGCTTGTCTCGGATAACTTCGCAGGACAAGATGGTGCCGAAGCGACTGAAAATCAAATTGAGGTCCTCGTCTATAGATGATTAGCGTATAGCTTATTGAGAAGCCGTCTTCGAGCATACCTTGCGTGACCGGATTCAATTTGCAGACAAACAGAACATTCTCCGGAGGCTTGACATCGGCGAACGGAAGATCACCCACCATCTCCAGGGTCAATGCCTGGGCGCGAGCTTCGCGCTCTCGGCGCAGTCTGTCCATAGCCTCTTCATCCATATCGTCATCCAGATCCTCATCATCCGCGATCCGCACCGTATCCAATTGCGCCTTGGACGGCACAGGACTCTCGGGCGGTTCCACCAAACCTGCAGGGTCATCGAAGGGATCGTCCAGAACGACAGTATGACGGATGCGAATATCCTTCAAGGGCCGGCCACGGTCATCGATGAAGGCGCTATTGATCTTCTCCAGGACATCAAAGCCCTCGACCACCTTACCAAAAATGGCCGCCTTGCCATCCAGATAGTCCAAGTTATCTCCGAGCGTAATCAAAAACTGGCTAGCGGCGAGGCGCTGGTCCGGATCGTTGGACGCGGGTACAGTTGCCATGCTCACAGTGCCGCGATCGGTGTGCTTGAGTTTTGGAGATATATCCACAGGGAATGTTCTCTTCGCAGGGCCGTTCAGGACTCCCCAGACAGATGAGCCGCCATCGCTCCCGGGGGCATCGGGGCCCAGGGGGTCACCGGTCTGGAAGGAGAAGTTTTTCTGGACGCTATGCACGGGGGAGAAATTGTAGTACTTGAGTTTGCATAGCTTCAGGAAGCTAGACAAGGAAGGATAGCTTAGTGGGACGATCGGGTCAAGGACTCGGGGACACCTACTTTTCGCAAGCGCGGGGGGAATCGTCAATCAGTAGGTCAATGACGATATCACCCAGGGAAGTTTCCAGCAGTGCGCTCATCTTGGCAGTTCAAAAAGCTCGAGAGCTTGACAGCTCAACGTAATTAGCTCAACGCGACAACGCGACAACTTCGGTTGAATGTGCAGGTCGCAACGAGATCCGCAGAGCTCGGACCAATCAGTGATCTACGCAACTGAAATCGACTGAACGTCTTTTTTTTTTTTTTTTCTTTGCTTTTTCCAGTCGCACAGCAACCAACTTCAAACTTCAGCCATCAGGAAGATTTTCGGATGATCGTCCCGGGTGCCTTGTGTAACTACACCTTGTCAATCTGGCGGCATATCTTCCGAGTGTCCCTGTGAATCGAGATCTCTGTTTGTTGGAGGATCTGCAACAAGCAGTCCTGGATATGATTCTCGAGACTTGGGAACTTGGAACTTGCCCCTTTTCCTTGCTCTTCCTGTCTCCCCCGACACGAGCTCTCACCGTGACTTCTGCTTCAAGTGACTCGTCCTCGTTGCACGAAAACGGCGGCCGGTGTCCTGCAGCGGGATTTCAGCAGAGATTGCTCTCTCCCTCTCTCTCTTTATACACGTGGGTCGCTGATGAAGGCTTTCCCCGGTCTCTCGTCTCTCCTCAGCAGGGATGGCGAACCCGGTCTTAATTGCGACTTGGTCTTGCGAGTCATCCAGAGTCAAAGTCAACTCTTTGCATGTCGTGCATGGAGGCTGGAACGGTGTATTTGAGAAACCCCGTGTCTTTCTCCAGTCAACTCCGAGGAAACCTGTGTAGCTATCCTATCTAGTCACTTCCCACAAACCCATTCGGAATGTCATGCAGCGGCTATTCTTCTCCCCCTTTTCAGACATGATGCCCCGATTCATGGTTCGCTGGTTTTCCTTCTTCCTTTTTTGATTTCCATTCCCTTTTTATCTGTCTGCAGCGCGCTAAAAAGGCGCCCAAACGGAACTCATCCTTGTTGTCGATCAGGGCGCAACCTTACCAACTATCCCTGCTAGAGCTGCTTTTCTAGAGCGCGCTTTGGACCTGCCAAGATCCTGGGAGGCGCTTGCTGATCAAAGTTGACAGGTTGACACCTGTCATTCCTTTCTTTTTCCTGTCTTATTTTTGGGAATCGGGAATTGGGCATTTACAGTAGGGCCTTGAGACATGGTGGTCTGAGACAGCCTGGAAGATTGGCGTTTGTCGTCGTTGTCACCTACTTCGTCAGAGTACGAATACGGGTACAGACACAGACACAGACACAGGCACAGACAAGAGGCCCAGTCCTCTGGTAATCTGGGCAATCTCGTCTCCGCGTCCAGTAGGCGCCTGTTTGATGCACCTGAAAAGGGCACGATGGAGCATGCAGCAGCCACACCAATCAGCGTTTCGACCGGGCCCCGTCGATAAGAATGAAGCAAACATTCCATTTTCATTTCCATTTCCAATTTCACCTTTCGATCGATCCACCGGATTGCAGTGCCGGATCGACATCAGGGATTTTGCTGCAAACGTACGCGGCAGTCCTCCATTCTATACCCCTCCGGTTTTCGGTCTAGCAGATGCTAGTAAAAGCCTCGCATTGAGCAGATCAGAAATGGGAGCGAAAAAAAGAGAGAAAAGGAGAGATAGATTGACTGAAACATCAACGGATCAGAGGGCACTGATCTCCCCGTCTGGACTTGTTCTCGTCATGGCTCAGGTCATGTTCTGTGTGACGTTACTTTGTGAAACAACACCTCTAAAGCGCCAGGTCCTGCTGGTCTTTCATCAGGGAAGAATCTGGATAGGATGTGCATACGGCTTCGTGCATATCATTTCCCCTGTGTACAGCAGAAAAGGGAAAAGTTCGAAACGGTGGCCCATTTCAACCGTACTTTCTTCCCCCCCACGCGTTTTACGGTGTAGATGCCTTGTCTGCATAATTTGTAGAGAAGAGGGAAACAAGTACGAAATAGAAAAAAATAAAAATAAAATTATAGAATAAAAATAAAATATAAATAAGATTCTAGAGGGGGAAAAGATGAAGGTAAATTACACCGATTGCTATCAAAACATGGGCATAAATCGAACCCTATTTCTAGAGAGACATCTTTTCTCCTATACTTCTTTTGCGTTTCCCTTTTCCCTTTCTCTGACATGACCTTGGACATCCAGGGACATCTGTTCTACTTTTGAGTCTTCTAAGGTTACGAGTGAGTTGAGCTATACAGCTGTGCAGCTGTGAACTGAGACCCGTATAAGCTTGCTGACTTTATGGTAGCAATGGACTCCTTTTACTCTGAAAATCAGTCCGGGTTTGAGCCCCGACTTGACTCCTCCCTCTTCATGTCCCGGTCGATGCGCAGCATGGCCCGACACGAGTTGAATAACCGGTCTGCCGGTTGTATCAGCCCTGCTACCGATGCGGATAGCAAGTTGCGCAATCCTCAGCGACGTCGAGTTCCCGTCGCGGTATGTAACCCTTTATGCTTCATGAAGTCCTCCCTCTGACAGATCTACAGTGTCGCCGGTGTCGAAAGAGAAAGATCAAGTGTAGTGGTGACACTGGTGATGGCCAGGGCTGTTCCAACTGCCGCAGTGCCGGCAACACGGACTGTCAGTTCCTACGAGTAAGTCTATCTCCGAATGAGGCAGTGATGCAAACTGACTCTTCAAAAGGTCCAGTCAGAGAGCCTGGGTACTCTCAGCCAGTTCCCTTATCCTCCTCCAGGGCCAGCGATTGCACCACCTCAGGTTGGGGGAATGTATACGCGTCATACTGCTAGAGGCTCACCTCAAGGCCGCATGGCTGGCTTTCGGACCCAAGAATTTGACCTGGCCGACCCTCACGTCTTTTCACGGCCTGCGGGTGTGGACGCCATCTCCTACGAGAACGAACCGTCGGTCAACTACAGCCAGTCTCCAGCATACATGCTCCCCAACGCACCCTCTGGATCCAGCCTTGACTATGGTGCATCACCATGGAGCCCTAAGGCCTGGGACTCCTTGTTCAATGTCAATAGACAAAACAATGGAGTCATCTACCCTGACCCAGAGACGAACAATTCTCTAAACCAATCTCCCTACTCTTACATGCTTCCCAGCCAGGGGATATCATCCAACGACATCTCACACTCCACCACTGCTGCAATGACTGCGGTGTCTTCGGCATGTGGTCCAGAGACGGACCGGACACTTCCAACTCCTACCTGCCGTAGCCATCAGTTGCCCAGCAATACAGCAAGTCTAAATATGCTATCACCAGAGCCAAGTTTAGCCCAACTGTCAGGGTTCAAGGGCAACTTCTGGGACCAGCGATGCAATACCTCGCCGAATCAACGGACAGTACCAGCACACACAGTCCCGAGCAACGCACCCAAGAATAGCAATGCCAGCACTGCCCCTGATCTCCTTTTCACATACGTTCCTATGCCCACCACGACCGACGTTAGCACACCGCCACTGTCCTCCACAGCTACATTGCCATCTCCAGCAAGCAGAGCCAACACATCATTCTCAGCCCTGGAATCACTGGACCATGAATATCGAAGTATACCCAACAACAACCCCCGCCGCAGTTTTTCTCGCGAGCATAATGCCGGACAGCGCCTCGCCATGATCAACGACTGCACACCGGACATCTACGGATACAACAGCAGCGAGAAGAAGAGCCGCGGCGACAGCGACGACCACTGCTCAGCCACACTAATGAACGGACTCCCATACCAGCGCGTGCGGCATCCTGACACACCCGGAGCTTTCTCCTTCAATCTCCTCCCAGACACACTGCCCGAGTACCACCGGTCCGTGGTCGAGAATGTCTACAGACCACCAGTCTCGCCGTTGGGTAACCATGGCTACTAGAGTCCAGTCTTCATGTGGACAAAGCGGAGGTTATCCCACAACCACACCCCACTTTCTTCGTTCTGGGATACAACATGTAGATCCTCTGCTACGCTCTCGGGGGGAAACCGGACCGGCAAAGGACGACAGACCCATCAGCAGCAGCTTAACTGGGATCTTCATGCGGGTTGATTTTTACCTTACCTTTACCTTTACCTTTGCCCTTTTACCCTTTTACCATTTTCCCTTTATTCCTTGTGATTTGTGCATGTGCTTGACCTTGATGCGAGGATTCCTGTTTATTCATCTTTGATTCCCCTTTCTTTCCACTTTCTGCTGTACTGTTCCTCTAACTTACACTTCAACCTCCGAAGTACAAACCTTGACTCGTACCGATCACTCAATATGTCCCTATTAGAGAGGTCCGCTTGTCACTTGGCTTCAAGTTCTCATTCCATTCCCACTCCCAATCCACCTAATACCTCCACACCCAAATCCATACCCATACCCTTTCATTTTCGCATGTGTACGGCGGTCTCCACAATATTCATCTTGATATGTCATATCTCAATTGATTGAGAAAGTTTCCACCGGTCGGTTATTTTTCGAGTTGCGGTTATTTGATATAAACTCTGTTCCAGGTTCTGCAGTACTAGCACGAGAAAACAAGAAAACAAGCGTTGGACAAGGTGAAAGCTAGGGTATTTCTCAACGGGATTTTCAAGTGGCGATTGCAACGGAGGGTTCTTTGATTCAGTTGGGTTGGTTTTCATCAATGGAGGGAGTGTCTTTATCTTTTCATGTCGGCTTTTCTATCACTTTTTGCTACATACCAGAATCTATTATCTAATGACTTGGTCCCTTGATCAGTCCCGTTTTTTGTCACTCAATATCCTAAGTAATACCTAACTTAATCTTAACCCCGTTTAGTATATCCGACTGGGCATCATAGCTCATACGTACATTCTAGATCCCCCATATACAGAGGAATGTAAATAGAGTTCAACGTCCCAAGACCGAATCTAACCTAAACCACGCACTATAGAACCAGTAGCTCATAGGTTAAGGACAAGACAGGTAAGATCCTACGTGTAATTACTGCACAACACGGTACTCCAGCCCTGCATCTTGTACGCCACGCGCAACATTATTGCCTAGTTGAACTCTATCGCGGTATAGATGAATATCTTCCGGTGAATATCCTGGTAGAGTAAAATAGTTCTATTCCATCAGTCACTGTTCCAAAGGTGGGTAGATAGTAGTGTTTATATGCTAGGTGTTTAGAAGTAGAGGTCAACTAGAAGTAAAGCCCAGGATACTAGGTTCTTGGAAGGGAACAAGGCATTCAAGTATTCAGGAAGTGCAAGTGTAAACTCTAATGGGTGAATTGAGTTAGGGAAGAGCGTGCCGGGTGAGTTGTACGACGTGGCTATCTGGAGTATGGGTATAGTATTGTCTCGATTCGGTCTTGGTCTTGGTCTTGGTCTTGGTCTTGGTCTTGGTCTTGGCTTGTACCTAGGCAATCCACATGTCACTGGGTGTAGGTTCTACAAGTGTCAAAGAGTCAAAGTATACAAAGATACTCGTGCATCTAGACTAACCAACCTCGGATTCTCAGTGGGACTACCTCCAGGGTTTCATGTTCATGTTCATGTTCATGTTCATGGATAGTATAGTCCAACCTCAACACTACAGACTCAAACTACACACTACAACCTTCACCTGAACTGAACAGAAACAAAAATATGTAATTCATCCCGGGCAACAGCCGAAGCCCAGATTCTCATATCCCTCGCTGTCAATTCGAAACCGATGATCCAAACCACGAGGAAAGAAACAACACGACGCCTTTTGGGGATCATCGAGCTTCACGGATCCAAAGACTCGATCCTAACAACATAAGGGGGTTTCGCACCACGCTCTCCAGGAAAGATGGCCGAGTCCGAACATTTTTGTGTTTTTGTCTTTAAAAGTAAGAGCAGGCCACCCTTCCCACACACACCACAACCCATTCCAGAAGCAACCGAAACTGAAACAGGCGGGCCACCAGACCAGCGTCATCCTCGCCATGCCATGTATTATCGCGCGGGGTGAGACGTTTAGTCCTTGTTCTTCTTGGGGCCCTTGGTCTTGGCGGTACCACGGAACTTCTTGGAGCGGTTCTTCCGTTGCTTGCCTGCGAGGGGGTTAGACTTTCATTCGCGACAGTGTAGCTAGGTAGTAGGGACGCACGCTGCTGGCGGGAAGCCTTCTCGATCTTGGCGGCGGCACCGATGCGGACCAGACGGTAGTGAGGCTCGAACTTCTTCAGGGCCTCCTGGGAGTCGTAGACCAGAGCGAAGCCGGTGCTCTTGCCACCACCGTACTGTGTGCGGAACCCGAAGACGGAGACCTGGTCCTTGTTGGACTTGTACAGGTCGGCCAACTTCTCACGGAGCTCATCCTTGGAGACGTTGGGGCGGTTGGGGTGGAGGACGTCCCTGGAAAAACAGAGATGTCAGTCGCGCGATCATAAATTCGAGTTCTGCAATCCCCATTTCTCGTCCAGTCGTTTTCGTGAGCGGTCGTGTGAGTCGCGTGGTCGTTGAATTTGTTGTGTGTGCTCGGGCTTCCAATCATCGATTCTTCCTCGAATTGTCGTCCACCGGGGTAAAAAGAAGGGGAGAGCTTACACGACCATCTGCTTGCGGGCAAGCAGAGGGTTGCGGATGAACTTGCGAGTCCGCAGAGTAACGGGAGTGTCGGCCATTTTGGTGGTGAGTGGTGATGCAGGAATGGGAATGAGTGGATGTCGACTTTCAATTTTCGTGCGGTGCGCTCGGCTACGCGGTGGCGCTAGTCCGGTTAGGGTAAGCTGACCTAAGTGTGCTTATGTCAGGGGTGATACCTGTTTCCTCAGGCGGAAAGTGGTGCTCTATCTCTTATCGATAAGACTTTTATCGGACACATTGAATTACAATTCTCTCGGATTATCTCTGTACTTCGATTTAAAGAATTCAGGTCTCGCCATGGCTGACTCAATTCGCACGCTTGCTGTACAATACTTCCAGCTGGTAGACCCGCCACAGTTAGCCCTACCGCCGGGCAATGTACTCGTCGAGCCAGCCGTGCAGCAAGCTCTATACGAGCACATGTTCGACGAGACACTCACCCCACTTCCACCAGCCACATACCGGACACGAGTACTGAAGCAGATCCTCGCGCGAATCGAGGAGTCAATCACAGACCCAGAGGAAGATGTATGCAACCCTTGCGCTATACTGTTTTCAACATCAATTCCACCTCTCATCTAACATACACCTCCCAGGAAATCCTAGACACTCTAATGGACAGCTGGGGCAGCCTAATAATCCAACCCAAACCTTCCGCCCTCCAACAAGCGCAACAACTATCACACATCAAATACACAGCACCTCTCCAATCACCCCCAATCCCCGAGCGCACCGTCGCAATCCTCGAATCCCGAGGCCTGATTCTCTCCGGCGGCACAACGGGCAACAGAACATGGGAAGCAGCGCTCCATCTAGGCTCATTCCTAGCCTCACCCGCCGGCGAAGCACTCGTACATGGGAAACGAGTTATCGAGCTCGGCGCAGGGACGGGATTCCTCTCACTTTTCTGCGCGCGCCATCTCGGCGTGAAGGGTATTGTCGCGACAGATCGGGAGCCCTTTCTAATTGAGAATATGCGAGAATGTGCGCGATTGAATAAGACGGACGGGGATTTACCGTTCTATCCCGCTGTTTGGAATTGGGGGACAGCATTGGAACAGACGCCAGAGATGGGTTCGATGACTGAGGGGGAAAAGTTGGAATTTGATGTTGCTCTTGGTGCTGATCTGGTATGATTCCCTTAATCTACGGAGATAATTATTGTATTGACGAGTGTAGATCTACGATACGGATCTTGTTCCACTGCTTATTTCAACGGTGCATGACCTCTTTTCGAACTACGGGGTCCGGCTGTTTATTATTGCTGCGACGTTGCGGAACGAGGATACGTTCCGGACGTTTTTGAGTGCGTGCGAGGATAATGATTTCACGGTTGAGGTCTTGCCGTTTGCGTCTACGCCTGCGGAGGAGCAGACGGGGTTCTTTCATTCAACGAGTATTCCCATTCGGACTTATAAGATTTCGAGAGCGTGATTAGATGGAAAGCGATTGTTAGGTTATGGGCTATAGATGAATACCCGGTTGAATTGAGTCTAAGGTTGGAGTTTGCTTTAAGTTAATGTATTACTCTCTGTCGTTTGGTCTTGGCTGTGAGTTACGGGTTCTAGATGCTCAAAGACAACAATTATGTATGTATAGCTATGTCAGACCATGAAATTACGAGACCAAATGAAGATAGGAAAGTATAGATCTGATTGTATGAAATAAAAACAAAACCTCATCCAAGCGCTGCGAATGCACCAACAAAACTAGCTGAAAAGGAAAAAAATCCAACGAATGTCTCGGGTATCATAAATTATTGAAACGCCGTATAGTGCAGCTATGCCAAAAGATCATTGTAAAGATCGAGATTAAACGCAGGGTATAGGGCAGAAGAATATCCAAGAATGATGAGAACTGGGATAGTAGCCAGTCCCTGCGCAGGTATAATCACTCGGCGAGACTTTCTCTCAGCAGGTCCTCGTCTAACCCTTCTGGGTGAATGTGGATAGGGGCCTGGGGTGGAGGACGGAGACCCATTATGGGGCCTTTCTGGTTCACGCCTGGGAACCTGAAGCGGAGGGATGGGGCACTCGTATTTTGCATTGGAGCTGTAGTTGGTGTTGAAGCTATAGTTGGCGTTGCTTCCGAGGTAGCTGTTGACTTGATGGCTGGCGCATGGTTACCATCGGACAAGACGGGAGCCACGCCCCAACGCCCGAGAACCCAGCCTCCGACGCGGCGGGTCAAGGGGGCAGATTTGCGTGGGACTGGGGTTGCGGTTGAGCTGGAGCTGGTAGTATCTGCAGATGCGATGGAAGCAGATTCAGAGGCGAGACTGGTTCCTGCCATGGAAGCTAGTAGCGAGCGGGAGGATTGATCGGGTGCCTTTGCGCGGTCTGCTGTGATTACGGGCGCTGAGAGGACGGGTGGGGTCGAGACCAGCTCGACGCTGGGAGAGACGATGCGTCGAGGAATGCGCATACCGGGGTGCCAGTCGCCCATGCGTGAGTGGCGGTTTGTTGGTGTGTGGATGTCCATACCTGCTACAGAGAGTAGACTATCGTGCGATGCGGACTTCCGTAGTGGTGTGTATTGCATTTGCATGTCGTAGGCATCTTCATTGTGGGGATCTCCTGCGATAGACTGGGAGTATTCTCCAGATGGCGACGACTCTGATTCTTCGGGGATGGCAGGGTGTACAGCAATTCCGTCACAGAGATCGAGGAAAGCTGGTCGGTCGTACTGGTCTTCATTGAAGAGACCGGAATACTTGTCGGGTGGATCATTGTCGAGCCCTGCCATGGGCCGAATGGGCACGTCGAAGCCTTTGTAATTGCGTGCTGCCATCAGAGGAGAAGAGAAGACAGTGCTGTCAGGGCTGGTAGGTTGAGAGTATTCGGATCCACGTTCCACGCGGTCAAAGATCGATGATAGTCGACACGCAGATTGCGGAGAGCTTGCCAATGAGTCTGCTGTGGGTGATTGCAGCGACCAGCGACGTGAGGATGGCGGTGGGATCGAGACGGATGTTTGGGACAAAATCGTGTTCATAGACGAGCCGGAGGATTGAGAGCGATGAATAGAGCGTCGAGGAGAATGGGTCCCCATGGCAGAGTGCAAAGGCATAGGGCTTCCCAGAATAGGTCGTTTCTTCTTCACGCGACGGTTGAGCGTGCCCTTGTCCTTTTTCGATGTCGGAGTATGATAGTGGTGGTGGATGTGGAACTCCTGTGACACACGACGTTCTTTCGACTGAAGTTCCTCACTGAGAGTAGTAGATGCAGACGGCTCGGCTTTTTCATCTTCACCTTCACCAACGGCCAGCGGCTGATGAGAGACGACTTGATCACGTAGGTTTTGCACCTCGTTATTCGAGCTCTCGAGCATTTCTCGCAACTCCATGATCCCCACCTGCAGGTTCGCATTGTCCTTCAATATGTCCTTGACGAAGCGCGAAACCACGTTTGTACCTGAATTTCGGCCGAGTTCTGATGTAGCTGCAGCGCCCTTAAGACGCCCAGCCGCATTATCCAATTCCCGCTCCACGTTCCTTTTGCGCTCCATGCGCTGAACAAGTTCTTGATGCCGTTGACGTTCTTCACGAGCTTCAGCTTCAATACGCTCAACCTGATCATGGAGATCCCGCAGAGTACTCTCAGCATTCCTCCACCTCTGCATAGCCGATCTCTCATCTTCCTGTGCAGAAGACAAACTCTCCTGCAGCCTCAATTGCTCAGTCTCCATGAGAGCCAACTGCGCCTCAAGATCCGCAGCCCTAGACGCAGCAACAGTCAACCGGCGCAGCTCAGCCTGACTACTCTCCAGCGTAAGCGTCAAGGACTGAACATGGTCATCAGAGTCCGCAACAGCCTTATTCAAATCATCTAGCTGTTCCAGCAGCGAGCGATTCTCCTCAACAATACGCGCATTCTCAGCCTGAACCCGGCGCTTCTCGTACTCTAGCGCATCAAGACTATCCACAAGACGCTGGCGGTCCTCTTCCGCCTCGACCATGTAACTTTCATGGCGATGGAGCAGAGCCTGTAAAGAAAAGGTCAGGGACGAAGACCCAAGACAGTCTCCCTTAGGAGCATAATCGAAAAAGTTCAAGGCCATAACGAACGCCAACACAGCGGATGAGGACGGGAGAGCCCATAGAACGAGAGCAAGTCATAGACGTTGCCAGTAGGATAGAGAGTAAAGCCAACTAGGAGGGAATCCCAAAGCCAAACCCTGGTCAAGAACTCAGGAATGACAGAAATGAGGAATCAAACATGCAGCCTCAGCCCGTTCATCACACCCGCTCCGCCGATCACTTCCACCACATAAGAGTAGACTTGATGCATAAGAGAACGGATATTTACGTACCTGACCTAGTCTCGCAGCCGTAGCAAGATCCTTTTCCAGTCCCTCAAGCGCAACATTATTATGCTCGAGTAGGACACAGTCTTGACGGCCACAGCAGCAGCGCAGGGACGCGGGCGTGCTGGAGTGAGTGGGAATGCTGGGGAACAGCTCCCGGTCCTCGGTATCCGGGCGGGAATCCATCGCTGGAATGTAGCCCCTGCAGGGAGCGATGGAGAGGACTGATCATCCGAGAGCTGTATAGCACAGGAACCTCTCTCACTCGACGCAGATGCAGTGTACAGGTCGCACGGCAGAGAGCGGGAAATATAGGACCTTCGGAAGCTGGGCAGCCCTGCAGCTGATGATCATTGATGAGTAAGATCGAGCTCGGTGCCTGATTATGTAAGGGTACACAGACTGATGAGGTTATATTGAAGGAAATGTGAAGAGGTAGAGTTAAATTGCTAAAATAGAGAGTGTAGAACTGGATCGCGGACTCTGTGGTTACAGCCATGATAGTGGCCTACGTTAAGGTACTCCGTAGAATACATAGGCGCATTCCATACCAACATCCAGCATCCCTTCGGGTACCTGAATCTACCCTGATTCATTCGACCAGCTCGGGGACTGCGATATTATCCTCTCCTGAAAAAGACCAGAACCCCCGATAATCCATCTCTACCACATTATCCGAGCGTCCTCCATATCCCTACCGTCGGGACAGAAGCTAACTCCACAGAACCATACGCAAGAGCATGAGCGGTCTCAAGGACCGAATCAGACATTCTGGCTATCGCGCAAGAGAGGGGAAAAGGAAGAAGAACAGAAAGTGCTCAGATGGATCCAGACCCATAAAACAACCCAGCGCCGGATTAAATGTCAAAGAAAAACGTCATTCCGAACATTAATGAACGCCCCTGCGCCGCCGTCTTCACTGATCTCGTTCACTAGAACCTCTGTTTGCTGGTATAGCCGTTCCAGGGCTGCAGAGGATGATTTTCCGAGTGACACTATACAGATCAGTAAGAGTCATGTGGAGAGAGGGGAATGTAGGAACACACCTAAAATGGCCGAGTTCAACTCCTCGGCTACAGCTACTCGTCCCGCGGGCTCTAGATAATGTCCGTGCACAGAGCGTTTAGGGTCATTGTAGGCCACCAGTGAGAAGATTTCGTCGAGCATCTTCTGGTCGCCGCCGTTTTCATCGTTTGGGTAGTCCATGCGGAGTTGCTGGCCGTACTGCACTGCTTCGGTCAGGAGCTCGTTATGCTGCCCTGTAACTGTAACCTCAGGTTCTTCGGTTTCCATTTCCGCACCCCAGCTGCCGTCGAGTTCCATTTCCTGGTCAAAGACGGCGTGCTCGTCAGAGATACTGGGAGATGTAGACCGGCTTTTGGAGGCGACGGCGGCAGCATGGAGCTCGTTGTACCGGCGCATAACCTCGAGAAATTGCCGACAGCGGAGTTTGAAGTGGATGTGGGGGTAGTCCTCGAGGACGTTGGCGTAGTATGCTTTTGTGTACTTGAGGGCCTTGTCGATGTCGCCGTCAAGAATAGCGGCGCGGATTTCTGAGTATGTTAGCGCTATAGATGCCACTAGCGGATGGCAGGCTTACTGTTACGGTTGATGGCTTCGCGGTCTTCCTCCACCTCGTATTTCTTCAACGGCTCCTGGTGTCCATTTTGCAGGGCTGCTGCCTCGGTGGCTACTTCTTCAGCGAATGCACGCGCGGTTTCCACATAGCCATCATGGGCGAGAAACTGGGCAACCAGCTCCTGGAGGAGAGTGGACTCATCCAGTGGGGGTTGTAAACGATCGGTATTCGTGTTGTTGATCTCGGACTGGATCGATGCCCTCTCTTGCTATAGAACTATCAGTCGTCGCATCGGAACGTGAAATGAACTTGCACACATACCCTGACCATACTGTCAATGTCAAATACGAATGGCTCCTGTCCAAAGTTCGCTCTCAAGTGTACGGGCGGTTGCTTCTTCATCCCGACGGATGGATATAGCTTCACGTGACGCAAATCATGAAAAGCATTCCCTAGTTCTGTCAGTTTTGCATCTCTTTTGCAATTGATGGGGCTCTTACCCAAGAACACCCCATTCTTAGTAAAGAAAGCTGTCCCGGTGGAGAAGTTTACTCCACATCCGACGGTATCTCCAACGCCAAACGTCGGCCCATATGAGCGACCTTGTCCTTGACTCTCACCGAAAAATGACTTTCCATCGTCGCCATGATAGGCCCAGGATTCTTGCTCCCAGCCAGGGAGTCTCTCGACCGAAGCTTTAGTACTGGAGAATCCAATGCCGATCATTCTATGGACCATCAGTCAGTAAAAGGCATATAGAATATCAAAAAGCATATCTAACATACCCCTCCTTTGGCTTGGACTCAATCTTGATTTCGAAGTAGTATATACCGCACTGTGGCGGCATAGGGTGATCAGACCTTAGCGCCGCAGCTTCATGGTCATGCTTGTGCACGGGGCCCGTATATCGCACATCGAGAGCATCGTTCGACAACTCGAGACCGGCGTACTTGTCCGATGAACTCCACTGGCTTGGCAGCGGAGAGAGGGGGTCGGCGGCAGTCGGGGGTTCCTTCTCGATGATCTCATAGGTCATGCCACGATGGGATGGGGCCATGCGGGGAAGATGGACATTGCTTGAAGAAGTTGAAAGAGGAGGATGCGAGGTGGAAGTCACAGAGGGAGCCTCGCGCTGCTGGGCCGCGAGCTTAGCTCGATGGGCAGCATCGAGGCGAGAGATGTAGCGGGAGTTGCGGAGGTAGGAGGGGGTGAAGAAGGCCGGCCCATCGGTCAAAGCGAGACCTGGGCTAAATTCGGTAGGGCGCAAATAGCTGGCATACTTGCGGGAGTATGGAGGCAGGGAATCAGGCGTTGAGTTGGATCTCCAGGCGGGGTTGAGCTGCATATCGGCATCGAGGCCGAACGGGGCTCGGTGGAGTCGGCCGTCGGGCAGGGAGGGTGGTGGATAGGAAATGACGGGGTTTGCGTTAATCAGATGGGCGAAGGAGCTGGAAATTGGGGGAGAGAATGCGGTGCCTGAGACGACGGAGGCGTAGGAGGAGCGGCGCTGGCCGGAGGAGATACCGTATGTTGGAGCTCGAGGAGCTCCACCGGGGAAAGGAACGTTCGCCATGGCTGCGGGTCACGCCCACCCCGAATCAGTAACAGTGGACGATTGCACAACTCACTGATCAGCGAAAAAGGACGAAATATTTCAGCTGAGCGGCCTTTTGCTGACGTTGCGTGACAAGCGGGTCATCTGGTGACCGGAAGCAGCGAAGGCCGCAATAGCCACGAACACCCGTGGACAAAGACGAGAGCTGGATGTTAGGACCGAAGGCAACCTTTATTGCATGAAGAAGGAAGAAAGAAACAAAGATAGCAACAACTTGTTGACGATTGCGGGGAAACGTCCGGGTAAAATAAGTGAAGGAGGGGAGAGTTGTCACGAGGACACTCTCTGTGTTCGGCCTTTTCTCAATAACTCGTAGTTTGCAGTTATTAGTGTTATTTGAGTCTACTACAAGGTATTCATGCAGTGCAAATCTATTTACGATCAACTGCTCATGCGCGTAGGTTATGCAAAACTGCATAGAAGCCAGAACCATCTTTGGTATGCAGCGCTATGGTCAATCCACAGCAACAGTCTCCTAGAAAATAAAACGCACCCAAGCAATCCCGCATTATAATACAAAAGAAGGCTCAAAATCCCATCGCAGAAACAGAAATCGTGCTCGACAGTCTCCAGCTGTCGACAACATGCGAGCCCATGCCATATTCACTCTCCAAAAGACGCCATTCCATAAGAACCCAGAACCGAAGACAACATATGATCGTAGAACAAAGTGGGAAACTGAAAAAGTCAAAGAAAGAGAAGCGAAGAAAACAACCTAATGTACAGCCTTCACACACTTAAGCAACCATGGCCATGGCAGGTGATGACGCCTCGACAATGTTTGATGGAGCAGGAGTGCTGTCCCCATCCCCCGAATTGCTCTTCTCGCTGGGAACAGCACTACTGCCATTGCCGGTGTCGGTACCAGGAGCAGTGAGTCCAGCCTTGGTATCGCTGTCGCCGCTCTCCAGAACAGCAACCTTGGACTCGCCAGACTCGGACTTGGTCATACTGTGGCCGCGCCAGGAAGGCAGCTGCCAGAGAATGCCAGTAAAGCTTCTCAGCTTCAGAGGTTGACGCTCCCACCTGCGGCAGGGAGCACCGGTGCGGTCGAGGGCGCGCAGTCCAGCATTGATAGCGCCAGTATTAGCCCTGGGTCCCAGGCGAGTTGCGGCTGGCAACTTGGAAGCATCGCCACCTTCTTCCCTGTAATTGAATGTTAATATTTGTTCGACTGATAAATCGAGTTGGGTGCAACTTACAGTCGAGGCTTTTTCTTCGGCCCGGGTCTTCCTCTAGCTCGCGCGCTGGGCTCGGTCTGCCCGTTTGCGCGCTTGTTGCCAGGCTTGGGGCCCGGAACTCCCTTCCGGCGGGGTGTGTCGGCTGGTGTCGCCCCAGTGGCCGGAGTCGAGTTTCCATCGGCGTTAGAGTCATTCTCAGCAGAGGAAGGACGAACGGCCGGGGTTTCGGTAGACGAGGCTGGCGAGGAGTGTTCGACGCCCTTGCCGGGGGAAGACGGATTCGCGGTCTTGCGGTCGGGGGTATTACCCATGAAGGACTGTAGCACGTCCGAGGACAGCTTGAGGGTCACTATTAAGGAGCTAGATGTAGTTTTGGAGCCCTTCGAGCGACCGTTGGGGGTAGAGCCGCCAGCAGCCATGATGTCGGAGCGACGAGGCGCGAGGTAGGCCTTTGGAGGCGTAAAGGCGATGGGAAGTAGAGTCTCGAAGGGAATTGAGGATGGTGAGGCGTAGGGGCGGCGAGCGTGACGTTATCTTCCACCGCCCGTGCTATTTTCAGTTGTAGATAGTTTCAAATATCCACGAGGTTGAAGTGTCGGGTAGAGGGATCATGGAGGGGGGAGGGGGAAGGGGAGGAACCGAAGATGGAAAGGAAATGGGGAAGCGGGAAGGGGGCGGAAAGGGATGGGAGGCAGTGGATTTCATCTCGTTTAATTTTCTGGATAGCGAAAGGTTCTTCTGTGAGAGACACAGGAGGTGCAAATCGTGGTGAAGGCCTCGTGTTGTTACCGTATCGGTATTTACACGTAGTCCATGGCTATGAACGGCTGGTGTTTACCGTACCGTTACACCTGCAACAAAGGAACCCGACTTTTGCTTCACCGTTTCTATACTTGGGATGATTTATATTCTTTCTTGATTTCTTTGTAACTTTGTTTACCTTTAAATCTCTTCGTTGATCTCTTTATCATTTATAGATATCCACTACTCTATCTCTTGACTCGGGGTGTACAGTGTACAAACACATTCCCTGGTCGCCCCGTTGATGGATCTCATTCCTTGCTCCGCCGAGTCCCGAAATTGGCTCACTAGTGGTCCCGGACAGTTTCGCAATGGCCTGATCACAGATTGTACGGAGTATCACATTACAGCTTCACACTTGTCGAGAACCTTCGACCTGACTTGATCTCGCGCCACCGGGACTGGAGGCGAAGATGAGATTAGTCTGACGCCTGACCTTTTACATGTAACCCGCCACGCATTTGATCGTCCGCAGGGATGAGGGGTGTGCTCCGCTGATCGAATCGAATCATTGGTACTGTATTTGTCCTGTACAAGGTCTATACAACACGCTCATATAAGCGACTCCCTAATCACTAATCGGCCTTGCTCTCTTTTTCCATCTTGCGCCGTTCCACGACCTGCGCGACGGCACGCTGCACCTCGGGACTCGAGCGCACTCCGCCCAGGATCAACCCCTCTTTCATGCCTCGCCGCAGCGCAGATACGCTCTCGCGATCACCTCGGAACGGCGCTAGGCCGACCTGCAGCATCCGCGTCGCCTCGAAATCGGCCTGGCGCGTCGCTGCTACCAGCTGGCCCATTCGCTGCATTGTCTGAGGCGAGATCTTGTCTCCACCGCCGGCTGCCCGGGCGCTCGGCGGGGCGACTTGCGAGATGAAGATGTGTAGCAGAATGGAGGCACGACGGGCCAGGGTCAGTGTTTGGAAAGGGAGAAGGTGGAAGGCTGGCTCTGGCATCCAGTCCCATAGGTATGTGGGGAGATAGGCTGCCGGCATAAAGACAGCCTGACGGTGGGTGATAAGAGCGAGTTCGAGAGTAAACATGGCGGCAAAGGTATAGAAGCGCCACTATAGAGCCATTAGTGTCTATCCAGAGAGCAGAGAGCCGGATACTCATCACTCACGTAGCGGCCCCAGTTGGCCCACCACAGCCAGTTCAGCACTAACATGGTCGCAAGTCCACCAATGTATTGCGGGAGGAGAGACCGGGTGAACGAAACTGTAACAAAGTCGCGCATGGTCTTCTGCTCACCCCATTTAAGCATGTCAGGCCCAAAGCGGTCATATGCAAATCGCTTGACAGGATCCGCCAGCGTTTCCTGAGCTTGGCGTAGGTACATAAAGTATACATCCGCACCGCCGTCCAGGCCGATCTTATCCGGGTGATGTTGAGCAGCTAATCGGCGGAACTTCGACTTGATCGTGCGTTCATCGGCAAACGGGGACACCCCCAGCGCTTGGTAGAAGTCTCCCGCAACCTGCACTTGATGGAATGTTTCGTACAATGTGTAAAGGAGGTAGGTCGTGACCACAAAGATAAAGATGCGACGACGATGAAGCTCATGACGTGGGGTTCCTGGCATAGGGCGAGGCTCGCCGGCGCGAACGGTAATGCCATAGTAAACAGTCTGGAGAAGCGCCGTTGCGTACTATATCGGGGTTGTCAGTATCCAGAGGTATTGGCCCACATCGAGCGGTTCCACATACATTGGGCAGAACAGCCCACCCGATGTAAGGAAGCACCGAGGCCATGGCCGTGAAAATGCAATCAATCACTATTCCCAGAATTCTTTGAAGGGCCAAGTTGGCTGATGCTCGCCGACCCCCAAACACCGGCGCGGTAACTGCGCCACCGCCTTGCCCACCGCCCTTTTTTCTCCGCGCAAAATGAAGAAGAAAAAAAGTTCTCGGAGTCTTCGAACCATAAAAAAGATCAGCCATCCACCATAATTACAGCTCTGCGGAGCCCCAATTGCGCCATGGCCGTCGACGCAATGGACATTGACACCTCGCCCCGGGCGACCGACGAGCGCAAGCGCAAATCCAAGAACAAGGATGCATCACCGTCCAAGAAGCGGAAGCAGACCGACGAAACGAAGAGCAAGAAAGACAAATCCAGCAAGACAACCTCGACCACGACCGAATACTCCGAGTCCCCATTTTCTCTCGCAACAGCTACGATGTATCTGCCACTGGCGCCCATATCCCTCACACCCAGCCATGGGCTGCCTTCGCTAATGGCAGAGCACCTCTCGCCGCTGCTCTTGACCTACTACCCCCCGCTGAAGGGTATCATCATGGCTTACTCCGACGCCTCCATCTCCAGCCATCCGCCATCATCTAAACCCCGCAACTCATCTGATTCGAAGTCGCAGCCTCTGACTCTCGCCAAATCAGCCGACGAGTACGGCGTGCTGTACGTCTATCTAACAGCAACCTTCCTGGTCTTCCGTCCTAGGCGGGGCCAGACCCTCGAGGGCTGGGTGAACGTCCAGTCCGAGGGCTTCCTCGGCGCAGTCGTCTTCAACCTGTTCTCCGTCGGCATTGAACGCAAGCGTCTTCCCACAAACTGGCGGTGGGTACCACCCGGCGATGAAGCCGAAGAAACCGAGACCACAGGAAACGAAGTCGCAGAGGAAGAGTCTGCTACCGAGAGTGCACCACCAGGCTTCGATCCCACTAAGGAATTATTCCAGCCCCGCCAATTGGCTGAGGGCGAGATAGACTTTGACGATGATGAAGAGGCCGCGGCAGCCGCGGGCCACTTCAAGTCTGTATCTGGGCACCGGGTGCGCGGCAATGTGCGGTTCCGCGTCGTCGACGTGGATGTCATCCAGGGCATGGAACGGGATCGTGGGTTCCTGAGTATCGAGGGGACGATGCTTACCCCCGAGGAAGAGGAGAAGCTTGTGCAGGCTGAGAAGCAGGGCCAGTCATTGCCTCCGTCATTCCTTTCTTCTCCAGCCAAGAAGACCACTCGGGTGATTCCCGTTTCGGCGGCACCACCCGCACAAGACTTCTCGGTTGTGGAGATTCAGCCGGAGCAGGAGAAGAAAGAGAAGAAAGAGAAGAAGGAGAAGAAGGAGAAGAAGGAGAAGAAGGAGAAGAAGGAGAAGAAAGAAAAGAAAGAAAAGAAAGAAAAGAAGTCCAAGTCAAAGAAGGAGAAGGAGAAGGAGAAATAGAGCTGTATACAACGACCTTCCTATATTATTCCATTTTCCACAGCAGGAGTTCCGGAAAAAGAGTCTCATTTTCAATGCCACACGTGTACATGTTGCAATAAATGCCAGTGACTTATCTCCTTTACTTTGAACCGCAATGTCTAAAGATCCAGCTTCAAAACATCCACACCATCCTTCACCTCCTTCTTCCCAACCATCCTCCCAGCCTTCATCAACTCCGCACACTTGGCCATAACCGGATCCATCCCCATAGTAGCAACCGCAAGAACAGTCTCCCCCTTAGTGTAAAATGCCACGAACTTCGCATTCTCCGGCTCCCCATGAATAACCACATCATCAAACCCGTTAACCGTATTCCCACAATAGCGCAACTGGCTGCCCAGCGCCGACCAGAAGACCGGAATAAACTCCTTCACTGACCCAGATCTAACAGGCGCACGCAGCGCATGCACAATAGCCCGCGCAACATTCCGACCTGAATTTTGCGCTACAACCCAGTGCTCGATCCGAACCGGGGTGCCATTCCCTCCAGGGCCGTGGTAGGGGTATGTTGCGATATCACCGATGGCAAAGACAGAGTCGTCGAATCCCGGAACGAGGAAATGTTCATCTGTAGCGATAGAGCCGTCCTTTTCAAGAGAGATAGAGCCCTTCAGGAAATCAGTAGCAGGACGTACGCCGACACCGAGAACGACGATGTCGGCCGGTAATACGGTATCATCTTTGAGATGCACAGCACCAACAGACTTCCCGTCTTCGGAGGGCGTAGCTTTCTCGACAGAAGCAGACATTTTGAAAGCTACACCGTTCTTCTCAAGATTGTGCTGGAAGACCCGACCAACCTCGGCGCCCATGATCCGTTCCATGGGTGCATTTTCCATGCCGACAATGGTAACATCGTGTTCCTGGGATTTGAGCGCATTGCCAACTTCCATTCCGATGAATGAACTTCCGATAACGACGATCTTGCGCTTGCTGTCGCCGCATGCACCCAGGATATTCTGGACATCAGATACGGTGCGCAGAGTGAAGATATTACCCAGTTCATTGAATCCCGGTAGAGGGAGTCGGCGGGGGATACCACCCGTTGCGAGGACGAGTTTCGTGTATGGGACACTCTTACCCGAAGCAGTTGAGACTGTCTTCTTCTCGAAATCGACAGACGTCACTTCGTCACTGACTGTCTCGATGCCGGCTTCAGCGTACCACTCCTTTGGACGCCAGAGGATCTTGGAGGGGTCGGGAATTAGGGCTTTGGAGAGTTTGGTGCGGTCAATCACGAATGCAGGCTCCTTTGAGATTACGGTGATTGAGCCTGGGTATTTGAGTTCGCGGAGGGTTTGGACGGTTCCGATTGTACCGCTTCCTCTGTGTAATGTTAGATAATCTTTCTCTGAATGAATAGATAGATGGTGGACGAACCCTCCAATAACGACGACTTTGTCCTCGGCTTTCGAAGGAGTGCACTTTAGAACCGGATTCCGCTTCCCAGCTTTGATATCAACTTCGCTGCCGCGCATGTACACGGCGCCGTTGCTTTCAAACACGTCGAATTTGTTAAGTGCGTCTAGGGCTGGTGCGTCTTCAACGTCGCCGGTTGAGATCTTGAAGCATGCTGTATGTATACTATTAGCATCTCCGTTGGATCTGAGATCTTGATATGGAATAAAACCTACCACCATGCCATGGGCACCTGATCCGGCCATCTGGCGCGACAACGCCGTTCACCAAGGGAGCACCGTAGTGAGTGCAGCGTGGGCTGAGGACGTGGACTTGTCCGTCGTGGTTTACGAGGAGGACTTTTCCATTCTCGATACCTTCAACTTCGACCTCGCGTTTCTCATTTGGGGAGATAGAGGCGAGGGAGGTGAGGTCTTTCAGTCTGTATTCTTGAGACATTGTGGAAATGGTTCTTTGAGTCGAAAATGAAGGTTGCAGCTTTGATAAGCTTGGGTTTGTTGGGCGAGGTGTGAAGCTGTGGAAGTGTAGAAGAGGCTTAACAGTCGCTGGAGAGGTACTTGACGTATTGAACCGTCGTTTGGAACTGGAGTTAAAATCAGGGAAATGGGCACAGCAGGGACACGAGCATGTATTCGCTGAGCGACAACCGCATCGACAGGTCCGGACTCGTGAGACTGCAGTGGATGGACGTGGATGTGGCAGGGAGCGGGGGAGTGTGAGGGGCATGGAGGTCAATTGCATAGCAGAATGAAACAGTATTTAAGTACGACTACCAAAGTGCAAATACTTAGGCTAATTAACATGTTGGGAGTGTATTACTTACTGCTCTATAGTTCGGTGACATCACGGTGAGAGCTACGTGGCCAATCAGGATGCAGCTTTTGTCACCAAATCCTGTCTTCTGCCATTTTGTTTACTTGCGTACTGAGCTATACACCTATTTGATCAAGGATTACATATAAGTGATGATGTAGTACGACCATGCAGATTGTGTCAGATAATGAATGTCCATATTTGATGTTGATGATATCCTGGCCCAACACCCCTAAATAGGTACAAAAGAATGACTAGTAGATAACATGATGGCTTTTAAGTCCATAGAATAATTAAAACTTCCGCAACAATCGCTTCTTGCTCTTCTTGCTCCTCTTGCTCGTCTGGCTCGCCGTCGGACTAACAGTAACCTCCACGCGCTGCATCGTGTCTGTCGATGCGCGAGTGGGCCGACTCGATGACTGTGGGAGGAGATCATCATCCCCATTCGGCTTGGATACCCAGCCAGATATGTCGCTCTTTGACTTTTGAGCTGGCTGGGTCACCCCCGGCGGTGGACTGGAAGTCAAGTCGATGATTTCTGACATCTGTGAGGCAATGGGTGAGGGAGAAATGTCAGGCTTCTTGGAGCGGGTGGAAGCCACGGGTGCTTCGGATGTCTCTGTGTTGGATTTCTGCGACTGCCGGCGCTGGGCACTGGTAGGCGACCCGCGCGAGTAGTGCGAGGAGTGCGAGCTGGATGAAGAAGATGGACGTGATAGACGGAGACTGTGCTCGCTATGGACCAGACTGTCGTGGTCTTCGTGGTCTTCGTCGTCCTCGCGGTCTTCCTGGTCCTCGTTCAATTCGTCTTCCTTCTCTTGACTTGTATTGTCAAACTCCGGGTTCCCCGTTCTCAGCATGCCCAGAAGATCTTCCCAGGTGGCTGAGCCTTTTGGCGAGCTTGCCTTTTGTCCGTTCGGGCTCTCTGTAATAGCGCTGCGAGCGGGCGTCGACTTTCCGGAGCGACTGTTTGCTCGCGGTGGCACTAGAGATAATAGCGAGTCATTGCCACCAGATCCACTGGCTGCGAGCTGCGACTCATCAACGACTTGGCGATCTTGCTGTTGGCTTTCGGACGGTTGATCTGAGATGGATCGACTGGCAGATAAGAATGATAGGGCCGAGTAGTCCTGGTTGGAATGATCCACGGCAGGAGGTTCCTCGACCAGAGTGAAAGCGGACGGCTCCTCGACCAGAGTGTGCCCATCGAGATTCGATTCTTCAACTACGCGGTTAAACCGGCCGCCTAGTCTGGTTCCGGGGGACGAGAACGCCGAATGGAATCCGGAGAATGAAGGCGAGGGCACGACAGGGGTTTCACTGTTCTCATCGTCTGCATCCCGGCCTTGTATTTGTGGAAGCCGCACACCAGCGGGTGTTTGAACAGACGGCACATCCGATCTGGCCGGTGATCCAACCTGACTAGCTGCGGTCACGAGGCTGACGAACGTGGTCTCATCAGCGTCCATATCCATATCCGCCATATCGGTGGCGCGGCCCGCGTGGGCATTCGGCACGGAGTCCTCGACTACGGAGACACTTGGGACAGGTAAGCGCATGAAATACAGACCAAGTTCAGTTCACTGACATGCTACCTTCTTGCGCAACGTTCTTGTCCTCCGTATCATCTTCGATGACCTGTGGCGCCGGCCGCAGAAGCTTCGGATCGCTAAGTTCTGCGAATGCAAGCTCGCGATAGCCATCATCCTCTTCATCGTCGTCCTCGAATCCCGGCATTTCGAATTTGCTGTACTCACGGGGCCCGTTATCTTCCGAGTCAACAGGGCCTGCCTTTGACCGTCGGTCGCGCACCGCTAGTCGCACATTGATCGTTCCATTACCCAAGACCTCGTGAATTTCAGCGACTCGGTATTCGGACATTCGGGGCTGCCAGTTTGTCGCTTTGGACATGTCCAGCTGTCGAAAAGCGATGATTGCTCCGACCTTTGCCTCGCATTCGAGCAAATCTGCAACAGAGCTCGGATCTGCAGGAAGAGCGGGAAGGTCGTCAGAAGGATCAGTGGCTTTGTTCTCCGTGGACGCGGGCTCTTCATTGTCGGAGTGGAGTTCCATTTCCTCCTCGTGGGCGGGCTCTTCATCGTCATAGTTGAGTTCCATACCCTCCTCATGGGCAGGCCATTCATAGTTTGGTTCTTCGTATTCTTCCTGGTCTTCGTCTTCCTGGTAGACCTGGATTCTCTGCTTTCGCTTCCGCTTCTTTCCCCAGCCCTTCCGCTGTCTGATGATTGCATCTGCCTCTGCATCCCAGCGATTCTCAAAAGGGAATGGTGGTGCGCTTAGCTCGATATCATCATAGATGCATTCGGTAGCTTTAATGATCAGCTTATTCTCCCAGTCCATATCCGAGTCACTCTTTTCGTCTTCAACGGGTTGTGTCTTTGCAGGTTGTCGTCGGGAATGAACGGTACTAGCTTGAGCAGCCAGCTTTCGTCGCATTGCCTCTTCCTCTTCCTTGGTTTTAGGTGTGCGAACACCCAAAGACCCGAAGAGCAATCGCTTGGAACTGGCAATGTCCAGTTTGCGTCGAGTTGAAGACTCCACTTCAGGAGCTTCATCGGCCTCTTCAGGTACAGCATCTTCAGCAGCTGCAGCTTTATGAGGCGGGACATTCTCCTTCTCAGAGGTCTCATCCACATCCACACCACCCGAAGCAAGATCCCGAAGCAGTTTCTGCCGCTTGGCTTCGAAATCCAGCTGCTCTTGGTTCTTCTCCGCATTGGTCATGGTTGTCGACATGATACTGGACTCGTCGGGAAAGTGCCAACCTCCATTTGCCTCCTCCCATTCACGTAAGGCGGCAAAATCTGCCTCGGCTGGCAGCACCCCAAGCTCCTTAAGCTTAGAAAGGCGGCGGCGAAGTTTGTAGCGCTGGTTGCTCTTTTTAGTACGCACAGAGCCGCGGCCAGGAGGGTTCACAATGGGAACATGGTCTGCTTTATGCGGCGGAGAAGCTTCTTCGTCTTCGTCTTCAGACTCGGACGAAGACTCTTCGGAGCTGGAATCGTCCACGTCAGATGATGAATCCGCCACCCCTTCCTCGTCGGATGAGTCTTCTTCCTCAGATGAAGAGTCGCTCGAGGAGAGCGAGTCTGATTCGGAGTCGGAGGTTCCAGTGACATCCTCTTGAGAATGTAGTGATTTAGATTCTAAAGCTTCGGATGTGTCTTGACCTTGACCTCCATTGAATCGCACAGCCTTCGAGATCCTTGAAGAGTCATCTCCGCGGGACTGCTTGCTGGAAAGAGACGAGGCTCCCACTAGTGATCCCGAGGAGGTCGGTCTTTTGTCCGCGGACGATGGCCTCTTAGCCATCAAACTAGAACGCAATGCAGGGGCAGGAGGCACTTGTGCCTGGTTCCTGATATCAACGAGTTGGGGCTCGGGCTCCTCAAAGTCCGCCTTCAAGGCCTTGAGCTCAGTATCCAAATCGTCCACTTCGGGGTCGGGGTCAGAGTCAGATGCGTCCATTTCGCTGTCCGAACCACTTGAAGGATCAATATGATGCCTGATGACAGTCCCCATGTCTGAGACTTCATGGTCCGCCGGTAGGACGGAGAGCTCTTTTCCAAAGCCAGTCTCGCCCGGTGGCAGCCACTCCCCATCGCCCTCCTCATCGTCATTGGCATTAACATTAGGGTCTGCAAGGTGCAGCGTAGAATCGGGGCCAAAGTCCCAGCCAGAGGAGAAAACAGTCCGGCGTTTCTTTCTGGGAGGAATGGTAATCGCAGGTCGAGAAGAGGTGCCACGCTTCAGGAACGGGGACCCAAAAGCGACGCCATCAATGAGATGCTTGCCCTCGGCCGTGATCTGATGCCGACCGCACAGTCTGCGTGCTCGGAGATCTGCTAATTGAAGAGCTCGAATACTGCAATGCACGTGTTAGCAACGTGCCCCACCGGGTGTCAAACAAAGAAAGGCGCGAGACGCGTTGAATCAGGGACACATACACAACCTCGTCCCCATCGCGAAGTAATCCGTCAACCTCCATGAAATGAAGACACTCGGATCCGCCCACCTCAACCACGTAATCCTCCAATCCCCACTGGCCACTGAACTCCGGATCGAACATGCTGGGTTCCGTCTCCAGCGGCACGACCTCGTTAACATCTTCAAGTAATTGTGCGATTGTGTATCCACCGTTCGCAAAGGCAATGTTTGGAGTACGTGTTGAGGCAATCGCGGCCGCCGATGCAGCGCCGTGGGCTCCATATTCCACGGAAGAGGCGGTGGTCCAAAGAATGCGCGTAGCCGGCAGCCCGTGGCGTGAAATAACGAGGTGAAGGCGCATGATGCCGGGGGAATGTGCGCTAGATCATCGAGCTAGAAAGGTGAAGGTGTTACCCAGTTAAGAAATTGTTGTTGGTTTGCGCGTAACGTTTTGCAGCTTCTTTGAAGGAGCGGAGGAGCGAGGTCGGGACGTTGGAAAGGACCACCCTCAACAGCAGCGCGCAAAAAATGTCTGGTGTGCCGGTAGATCAGAAAAGACTGCGGTGAGTGCCATACGAGGTGGGACACGATCAGGGATCGAGTAACTGCCTCGTGCAGCTGGAGAACTGAGCTCGTGGAGCGGGGCGCTAGCCTCTTTGGGATTGATGCCTCAGGCATCACTGATCGACGATAGACACGATCTATAAGATCTTTTTGATCATGCATTCTATTGAATTACAAGACCATATCCTACACTTTGTCCAATATAATTCTGTTTCTTGATAGCTCTCTCAGCATATCATTTAGATATTTCTCAGCGTATCGACGGAGAGCCCAGGACGCGCAGCTAGAGGGGGATAAATCGGATACTCTACTTTAATCGCGGCCACATAATGAGTCGCAGTGGGATACAAAAAAACAACAACACAACTGTGTATACCTTGTCTGCAAAAGGCACCTGGCAGATAGGTGTGCAGTGTTGGCGTTGGAAGAGCCTCCCTCAGATACCCCGGAATTGCAGGCCTCAGGCACACAACACATGTTATCTTTGCGTCATTCCGTTCAAGCTACCACCGCGTTGCGCATACAAGACCATGGGATATGCGGGTGCTATCCCAAGGATAAGCAATAAAGCACATCGCCACATAACCCTGAATCTCACGACACGTCGACCTTTTCATGCTACATCGTGCAACCGCAACCCCATCTTCGAGCCGCGTTTGGAGGATCATGGCCGAGTCATCCGCGACGAATACTCGAAGATTCGAGACTCCTACGGTCCGTATTGAAATCTGATCGCCTTCTTTCCTTGATTTTGCTGACACACTCTCTAGATGCGCCTAAACACCCCATAGTCCTTGCCCATGGCCTCCTCGGATTTGATGAATTGCACCTAGCCGGTCGGTATCTCCCCGGCGTGCAATATTGGCGTGGAGTTCGTGAAGCTCTCTCAGCACAAGGTGTCGAGGTGATTACAGCTTCGGTTCCACCGTCGTCGACAATAGAGGAGCGCGCGGAGGAATTAGCGCGTGATATTGAAATTGGGGCACGGGGGAGGGATGTCAATATTATTGCACATAGCATGGTAAGATATCCTGACGATTCGCACTCGTTTCCGCACTGCTAATAAAAAATTAGGGGTGAGATATCGCGACTAGGTTTTCTCCATTCAAGATCTGACGGAAGCTCCAGTGGTCTTGATTCCCGATACATGATAAGCAAAATTCGGCCACATAAGTTCAAAGTGTTATCGTTGACCACCATCGCTACCCCACATCGAGGTCTGTCAGTCCTAGCTGATGAGGCATGATGCATTTGCTGACGACGGGATAGGATCCTCTGTGGCGGACTACGTCTTAGACCAGATTGGAGGTATATTGATATCCATAGACATACTATCAGAACCAATGCTTACGAATATGCAGCGGACCGTCTACCTCAAATCTACTACACGCTTAACCGGATGAATGTTCAAACAGGCGCATTTTCCCAATTGACTAGGAAATACATGTCCGACACGTTCAATCCCAACACACCTGATGCGGACAACGTTCGGTGCGTACCGGTACCTTCATCGCTATATCTCACACTAACAGCCTTGACCGGAAAGATATTTCTCTTACGGTGCAGCAGTGCAGCCAAGTATTTGGTCTGTCTTCCGGATTTCCCATAAGATCTTAGCCCAGTTGGAGGGCCCTAACGACGGATTGGTCAGTGTGGCTAGTAGTCGGTGGGGAGGCGATGCGGGTTACAAAGGGACACTGATGGGTGTCAATCACTTGGACTTGATTAATTGGACGAATCGGTTGAAGTTTCTCGCTGGGGACATACTGGGGAATCCGCGCAAGTTCAATGCTATTGCATTATACTTGGATATTGCAGGTAAGAGATATGGTACTGGATGGTTTGAGGCGTGCGGACTGACATTCTTTGATATCATAGACATGTTAGCCAAAGAGGGTCTTTGATAGTTGTTTAGATACCCAGCTTGATGACTTGTATACTTCAAATGTTTGAATTCGTTTGTATAAGTACCTTATGCAAATTGTCTCCACTCGTCACGAAGATAGCTCGAGTTTCAGCGATCACAATGGAGCAAAGATCGCCCTACATAGACAAAAATTGCCCACTTTACCTGGGCAGGGAAAAAGTTGACTGATTTATATAACGTCTTAGTTAAGCAGGGATGTTTTATTTTAGGATAGGGTGCAATTGCAGTTGTCATTAGTCGCAGGCGAACAAACAATGGGACGGGAATTCTGCTGCCTGAAGAGACAGGTGTATTTTCAGTCTAGTTTTATTGGACTTACATTTTCCAGACAGAGCTGAAAGCAGGGCTCTTTCCAATTAAAATTTGGCTTTTAAGTTAGTTAGGTGGTTCACTTTACCATGAACATTTGAAGCTATATCCATCCATTTATATGGCGAGTGGGACCGGGATCGGAGATCTACTTGGACCCGAGATCCGAGACAATCGCAAGTTTTCAAGTTTTAGTTTCGGAGCTACCGGGACCAGCTTTTGTATCCAAGGAAGTTAGTGTGGCTTAGTGCATTGAGGCGCAGCTTTGACTCTGGCTTGTAAGTTATAGCCACGCCGTTCACATACAAAGTGAACTGTTGGCGATCAGTTGATCTGCGGCCCGCAAAACGTCATTCCGGCTCCCCTCGCATTTAATCCGCATTCTTGTCCCCAGTCGACATCCCCGCCGGTTCCTGCCCCCTTCCACCGCCAAATACGCCTCAAGAGGGCTTGAGCGTCGCGGCGACTGACCCGAAAACTCAGATTGACCGACCTGGACCAGTACTGACCACACCAGACGGGGTGCGCAATCCGGGGCTCCGCGCGCTCGCCGCCATGTCCGCGACAGTCGTGCTGGACAGCCGGCACACCCACTACACAAATCTCGACTTCCTCTCGGGCAAAGTCATCTTACAGCTTCCCACCGAAGCCGCCATTGCAGGCATTCAGGTTAAGCTGGAGGGCGAGAGCCGTACCAGGCTGTCTGGCCCTCGCAACCCTCACAATGTGCAGTCGGACAAGAAGCGGACGGAGCTGGAGGTGCACAAGGTAAGAAATTAAGGGCTGGATACACTACCTAGACGAGTGCTGATCCGTACAGATCCTTTACAAAGTTGCAACCGTCTTCCCCACGGCGGCGGTCATGCAGTCTGGATCGCCTGCATCCTCCTACACTTTCGCCGCGGGCTCATATGAATACCCGTTTCAGTTCAAGGTCAATCCGTCCATATACGATACTCCAAGACACGTTTTAACACCCGCCTAGTTCCCCTTCAACAATGCGTGCAACCCAAGCAACAGCATGCTCACCAATCTTAACTTCAGTGGACTGAAGGTGGAAATGGCTCGCGACACCAATCGTCACGTTAAAAAGACACTTCCTCCCTCCTTCGGTGGTTTCCCTGGAATGGCCGACATCAAGTACTTTGTGAAGGCCACGGTTATAAGACCACAATTCTACAAAGAGAATATCCGATCAGTGGGTATCTCTTCAATTCGCATTTCATGTCTCCTGGCTGACGAATCCTAGATTGTGCCATTAAATTTCCTCCCCATTGAGCCGCCTCGTACAGGGAACCCTAATGAGGAAACATATGCTCGGCGGCAACACCAGTTCGCCAAGATACGGGAAAGCCGGAAGAAGAGTATCTTCTCAAGAGGGAATAATCCCTTTCGAGATCTCTCGGAACATCCGCGGGTGTCTGTGGATGCTCGACTCCCTAATCCCTCTATTCTTACGTGCAACGAACCAGTTCCCCTTCGTCTCATGGCCAAGAAACTGACAGAATCGTCGGACATTATCTTCCTCCAAATGCTGCAGATCGAGCTGATTTCTTACACCAAGATTCTGGCGCAAGATCTCACTCGGAATGAGATTAGTTCTTGGGTCATTATGAGTCGGAGCAATATGGCGATGCCACTGGGCAAGTCAGAAGATGCCGCGGGTACTGAGTGGACTATTGACCCAAAGCTCTGGGGTAATCTGCCTCTACCTAACTCCGTGGCTCCATCATTTGAAACTTGCAACATCGAAAGGGCCTATGAGTTGGAGGTGCGAGTTGGCCTCACCCACGGCACAGCTGGAAATATGAAGGTGCGCTTTGCCCGGCCGCCCCTCACTTACAATGGACTGACTTGTTTGTAGCCCCAACTCATCGTTCTTCCCTTGCGGATGCCGGTCAAGGTCTACTCTGGAATAGCTCCCCCTCAGGCACTCCTGGACGCCATGGCCGCAGCAACTTTACGACCATCTTCCTCCAAGCCAAACGAACAAAACTTGCCTACGGATGCGAACAGCAGACCTCCTATGCCACCACGGCCCTCTGGAGCCCCCGTACCAGCTAACTCTGGAGTCGTGTATGATGAGGCACCTCCCAGCTACGAGGACGCAATGGCAGATAACCTAGGCCCGGTGGATGGACCACGCCGCGAGTATCACCCACCAGACGCCAGCACAGTGGAATCTGGAACTGATGCCAAATCCCCAGTCCAAATGGGAAAGGTCCGTGAGGACGGCCCCGCGGCAGAGGGCTCCACGGTCCCGAGCCGTGGAGACCGCCGCTCGTCCTCCGAATCCTTTGACATGCTGCCTACCACCCCACCCGAGTCTAATTCCGGATCCCCTCCTACCTCGCCCGTGACACGCTCTCAAAGTACCATGAAAGTATCCCGGAACCCCGTGGAAGAAGAAAGTCCACCGCAGTACCAACAGGTAGCGGATAGCCAGCTCCAGGCTCCGAATGTGAACCACCGGCCTTCAAATACCAATATGCGCGCTATGAATTTGGGCGTGCCTAGTCGAAAACCCGTCCCTCAAAACGCAGACAAACGAACCTGATCATCTGTTTCAAGTTTGAAACTGTTTTTTTTGGGAACTGAGAGCATTGGCAAAGCGGCAATCATTTGACTGGTTGGGCTTAAAACTCCCAACCGTACATACATTGTGGCCAAAGTACCCAGTACCGCTACCTCATTGCCATCAATTGCATCCTTGATACCCCTCCTTCATGATATCTTCAAGTATGGCTGGTCATTGGGCTTTTGCGTTCAAGATACATCACTTGCCTAGCAGGAACTACATAATACATTGTGAAGGTAGTCTTACACTCCAATACTCTACTTTCCAGTCTTGTCAATTCGTATAATTGAAATATCAGTCGCCAGAACTTTCAGACTATCCCACAGCCAGCTGTAATGATAATTTCCCGTCGGATCATACGCCGCTTCCCCAGAGGTGATCGTATCTTGCAATACAGTCGTGAAATATCAAGTATTAGATCTTACACGAAATTACTATACACACGATGCCGCCGTCCACCTTGCTCCTTTTCAGCCAGCAACCGGACTGTTATCTAGCCTTCATTCTGCTGATGCCCGTCCTTTCGAGCTTCCTAGATCTCAACCTATCACAATCATTCGGATCACACGTCATTGCACAGTACAGAAAGATCAGCCTAGAATTTAAGCAAAGTCAATTTAGTTTGTATAGGTACTTTTGTTTCCAACTCACAAGCGGAATCGAGCAACATTTAGCGGTTCGACCCTCAGAGGCACAAGCAGCCTTGAAATCGTCTCGACCGAAGTAGAATCGAGCTGAGGGAAACTAGTTTAGAACTTCGAAGGGAAAGCAGCAGTTGAACTCATTTGTTCACTTACGCGGAGGTTTGCAGTCCAAGTCCGCTACTCCAAGCACATCGGTTCTGCAACACTGAGCTTGGGTATAGAGCAGACCTCCACCGCAAATGGGAGCGAGTTGGCGCGGATCGTTGGCGCCACGCTCACTGAAAGGCATAGCTAGAACCGGAGTCAGAGCTAAGAACAAGGTATATTTAACAAGCTTCATGTTGACGATGTCAGAGTATCGTTTTGATTTTGGAAAATAAGTTGGCTTGACAAAATGTAGGATACTAGTCTTATCAAATACTTGTTGTTAATTTGCTGCTACGTCCCCTGTCTTACTTGTTAGTCCTATTGTGGTTTGCCACTGGTCACAAGCAGTGGAAATCTTGGTCTGACGTGACACTATCGAGCTCTATCCAGTGCGGCCAACTCGCGTCAAGGTTGAGCAGATTTCTTGGCTTGAACTGCAGCTTGATTAGCACGTGTGGAAGCTGCTGTGCGAGATCGATGGTTGGGATATTTTTTGGAAGGCGTAGCGTTGGATCTGACGAGGAAAGCACCAATATTTACCTGCTAACCTAGCACGGTTACCCCCCGAATATTCCTAGTGTGTTACACTCGAATAGCAGGGCAAAATTTGCTTCTCAGTTTGGTACCTAGTTGATAACTGGTTAGTTAGTTAGTCAGTTAATGTCTAGTTAGTAGTCAGACACTACACTACGTAGCTTACTCAACGACGGGCCCCATTTTGTTCACTCATCGAAGATCCATGGCCTTCACGATGTCAAATGCTCGACTATAGAATGCCTTTTCGATGTTGATATTGCTCTTCGCGGAAACTTTCATGGAATACCACATCAGCAAGCTGCTGACCCTGTTCGGACGAGACAGCCCGCTTCTTTTCCCAGTCACACTTGTTTTCAACCAGGATTTTGTGTACACCCTCGCTAGCATGTTCTCGACGTTGAAAAACCAAGTTCGAATGTCTGGCGGTAAAGATTATATTACGTCATGCAGGGTTGTACAGGCAAAATGGAAGGAGACTTCATTTACTATAGAGGAATTCGCTACGACGTTGCTATGGACGGTCACAATACCCTGCATAACTAGTGGGCAGAAAGAACAGAGAGATTCTATCTTTCTCGGAATGAGCTCAAGGTCGAGGGTGAACTACCTACGTACCGTTCCAGGTCCTGATCCCTACATATGCATCTCAATCATGCGAACCTTGGCCGAACCTTGGAATATGTCATGTAGACTCTGATTCTATGCAAAATTTGAACAGCCTCCCAGAATGAAAGTCATATTTCCGAAACAATGGATATCGATGAACAGCCACGAAAGTGCATGTTTCTAGTGACAACCGAAGAAAACGCAGAAACCCAAATAGTCAGCTCTATGCCGCGATCTTCTCGGGCACATAGGGCTTCACGTCAGTCGTAGCCTTGATCAAGTCCGACACCACCTTGTCGCCATGCTTCTTGCCGGCGGTCTTAATCTCATTCAGCTTCTCCTCGGCTTCCACATTCGCATCATCTTCAGCCTTTGTGAATCCGCTCGAGTGCTAGGAGTGAAGTTAGCAACACAATTGTAATAGAGGACCAGCATTCCACAGCGGTATCGTTCTTGATCCCCTAGAGAGCGGCATCTCACCTCGGCTTCGAACTTCTTGTATTCCTCTTCCTTCTGGTTGCGGTATTCCTCAATCTCCTTCTGAGCTTCGGCCTTGGCTTCCCTTATCCGCTTGGTACGGTCTGTCACAATGGAGTTAGGTCAAGCATTCGAGTGGTCGGGGAGTCTTAATCTCGTACATTCGCGCGCTGTAGATGAGCGAGTATCAGTAACAGCTCAGGCCCGACAACAGGGGGAGCGCATGATACATACCTTGCTGAACAATCTTCTGCGCCTCTCTCTCGGCCTACATTCCTCATTAGTATCAACTGGGCAAAGCCATCACCCGTTGAGACGTACATCGAGGAGGGTCTGAATACCCGCGGAGTTCTGAGCCGACTGGACAACCTTGTATATTAGCGACCAAAGTACATTCTGCGCATCTGAGCAACAGCAATCTCACCATATTTGCTCGAGAACCCTCTTAAAGTCTGATGAGATGTGGGGAGATAGCGGGATGTGAGGAGAGGAGCTCGAGCTCGATCAGCCACGCATGAGCCCCCAAGGCGGTGGGGCTATTCTGCCACGACCGACCGCATCGATAACCCGATAGTCCACGCGCATTTTCGACCTGTGATCTCTCATTGGAATCGCCTCTTATTCAATTGCATTGGCCTGTGTCACTTGCCATGTCTCGCGCATCAAAGCTGACCCTGGCAGCCACTGGGCTGGGCACTGCGGGCATTATCTATTTCGTGCACTGGGCACAAGAAAACGACAGGGCGGTATGCGCCGGCTTTTCTAGTCTTTGGTATTGATTTTCTGGTTTGCTAATGGTTCAATTCGTGACAGGCTATGCACAGAGGTGTCGAGCGTGATATGGAAAAACAACGCATACGGCAAGAACGCCAGGCCGAATTCGAGATGCAGAAACGACTCGAAGAAGAATACCTCAAGCTCCAGACCGTCACGGCTGGCACAGACAATCAGAATCTAGCGGGGAACAATTCAGGGAAAGGCTCATGATATGGTCTAAGCTCGTGGGAGCTGTCCGGCAATCCATATGGTCAACTGGTTGCCTGAGAATGCATACTTGGTGGGTTAATCCAATTTCAGAAATGATAACCCATGTCAAGGCGGCCCATCATTTACTGACTGCTTGATTAGGAGTTTGAAATCTTCCCTGATGCACGTGTATAAAGATGGTGTCATGTACGATATACATACCCGATGTATTATAATCAACCGACAACTCGCCTCTATTCTGGATCGAATGGATTATATCTAAGGAAAGATGTGGCAGTTCATTGGAAACTTGTACTAAGCTTATTTCGAAAATAATGGCTTAGGCATAGGATATGATCGGAATCGCGCATTTGATTGCTTGCCGACAAATACACAAGGATATAAGCGATACTTCCTCAGTATAGACGACTACCCGCAAAGCTGGGTACCGTATTGGAGAGAAAACCTCGAAGATTGGCCGAATTAAGGGTACGCCACAGAATCCATATGTAGCTCTAGGTGGCCCTGATGCATGTCACCAACTCTACTCAGAACAATCGAATCGATAAACATACATGAGAGACTCAGCATCACAAGGAAAGGAAAAGAAAGACTTTAATGGCATCACTAGACCTCAAAAAGCAATGGCTGGAAAATGCCGGACTTAAAAGTTATACGTCAGAAAACGGTAAAATCACTATGTTGTACAATGCATGGACTATAGCGAATCCGCCCGATGCACCCATTTAAGCCGGTTACAGTCGGAGGCCGGCTGAATTCCGGCCTCTGGACGCTAAGAAAGCCTATCTTAGCTCTTGTACCCAATAGGATTTCAGGACCCGAGCGCCAAGTCTTGGCACTGGGTAAAGTATAGAGAATACAAAAGGACGTCCGGGAAGGAAAGCACGTCTAGTTGACCTTATTCTCCGACAAAAGTGGCCAAAAGCCGTTATTTCGCAGATCTAGGGATCTACTCCGGGGTAGTTTTTACTATCCCGGAGCCCCGATCCACGGGAAGCATCACTTTGCTGCTTCTTCATACATTGCTGAAAAAGGCTTAGTACGACCCCGTGACCAATGGCTGCCCTCCTCCGCTGGGCGTCTGTATAGAGCATCTCGAGATGTTAGTGATGCTGGAATATCCCTTTTTTACCCCAGCGCGTCCATACAAAACCCTTAGCACTTTGCAGAACTTTGTAGGGCCTTCAAACAAAGCCAAATGCCCGGTGTCACCGGATCCACGCCAAGTTGCGTTCTCTTTCGTAATGGTGGGAATGAGGCCGGAATTGATACCGGCCTCTGAGTATTATAAGAATCGGCTCCTCGCCCGCCCAAACCTTGAGTAACCTGTTCTCCTTCTTATCCCCAAGGAAGCCTGAAATCCTCCCTCTTCCTTTTTAGCCCATTTCCTTTGCCTCCTTGGTTCCTGACTTGGTCTCTTGACTTAGTTTAAGCCTTGATAACCCTAAACACCAAGCCTTTCCCGGCCTGTGACGCATATTATTGTCCATTTACTTAAACCTTTTGGTCTCTATTTGTCTTAAACACTTGGTCACTGCCGTCTATCACCATGACTCGAACCCAAGTGCCCTACCCGTCTCCCACTACCCTGAAGAAGTTCCCTCATGTGCATGATGACCCTTCATCCATGTCCCATGGCTTGGACCCCTTCACTATCACTACGTCCACTGGCTTCCTACCCTATGCCACTGCCCCTGCAGACCTTCCAGATGCCTTCAAGCCCCTTCAGTCCCTAGTGGAACGCCTTCCTGTCGTCAAGCTCGACGGGAAACCCGGTCTGCTGGCAACATATGAGCTCGGCCCTGTCGTCGAGACTGAGCTTCCTGACCTGACTGATGAAGTCGGGAAGCTTGTTCTGTTTGATGGCTCCCCGGACAAGTTCAATATCACTGCCGTCTTCCGGGACTACACCTTCGTGGCCTCGTCGTACCTGCTTGAGCCTTGCTGGGAGAGCTGGCACAAGAGCCAGGATAAAGGATACGGCCTTGGTCGGGATTTCCTGCCCAAGGCTGTTGCTCGTCCTATGTACCTGTGTGCTCAGATGTAAGTTATTTGTCTTTTCATCGTTTATACTTGCACGTCCTTCTACTCTCGGATGCGTATATATGCTGTGACCCTGCTAACCCTAAGTTAGTCTGGACCTCCCTCCATTCATGTCTTATGCTGCCTCATATGCCCTCTTTAACTATACCCTCGCAGACCCCTCCAAGGGCCTGGGAGAGTACTCCAACCTGCGTTTGATTCGTGGATTCGAGCGTGGTCTCGACCCCAAGAGTTCCGAGGCAGGCTTCATTCTGACCCACGTTGACATGGTTAAAGAGACTGGTGCACTCATCAGTGGTGCTCTGCAAGTAATTGATAACATTGAGCAGCATGGCAGTCGTGAGGATATCAACGACGGCTTCCGCGAGATCCTCCACGCCATGGAGAAGATTGAGGCATCCATGGAGAGTATGTCATCCCTGTGATATCACCTAGAGACTAACTATGTACCATGTAAATTCAGCCGAGCTAACATAAAATATAGCCATGTGGGGTAACTCCAAGCCATCCGAGTACCTCTCCTTCCGCGTCTTCATCTTCGGTATCACCAACCAATCCATGTTCCCGAACGGCGTAGTCTATGATGGCGTCGAGGACAACAAGCCCCTCCACTTTCGCGGTGAAAGCGGTGCCAACGATAGTATCGTACGTATTTCACCCCTCCCCATCTCCAGAATACACTAACCTCGAAAAGATCCCCCTTCTCGACCACCTCTGCGAGATCCCCATGCCCTCTACTCCCCTCACCAAAATCCTCCACGAGTTCCGCGCCTATCGCCCCCTCCCGCATCGCGAGTTCCTAACCTACATCCGTGAAAAGTCCGCGGAGATTGGCGTACAGAGATACGCAGTCCAAGACTCGGAGACAGCTGTTCTATTCCTGAAAACTCTCAACCACATCCGTAGCTTCCGCTGGCGACACTGGCTCTTTGCTCGCGAGTATATTATTCGTCGGACGCCTCATCCTACTGCTACCGGTGGAAGTCCCATTGTCACTGTGAGTAGATATCCTACGATATGTATATTTTCTATGTTCGAATACTAACAAACTGCTTTTAGTGGCTCCCGAACCAACTGTCTGCTGTCATGGACCTCATGGTTACTATATATGACAACTACCTTGCGCCCAAGGAGGGTGTAACTATTGTGGATGGCCGTGCAGATTTGATCGCCTCGCACCGGAAACAGGTAGAGCCTATGATGGAGCTTGTGCGTGACCAGAGGGAAAAGTTGGCTCAGGAGGTGGAGCGGTGGTGTAAGGAGCGTGGTGTTTAGATTGTTTTTTGATAATTGGGTAGACCGAGGTTAAACCGTCGGGTAGTTTGGTATATAACGATTTCAACTCATACATTTCTTAACCATTATATGCTCCCGGAATCAATCATCTCAGTTTAACACAAAACGTGACGGCGGCCCTTGAGCGGCGAAGCCCTCCACATCATAAGCCGGCTTTGTCCCTCGAAGGGTATCAATATGATCCTTAAGACCCTTGTTAAAGTTAAGGATACAAAGAACCGAGTTGGCAAGCGTACAAGCAAGCAACAAGATTGCTATTGACGCAAACAGTCCCAAAGAGACCTGGTAAGAGCTCGACCCATCGCTACTTGCACCATACAACATCCTCAAAGTATTCGCCAGACTAGCAATAACACCGCACATGCAGATCTACCCTTATTAGCATTTGAACCGAAATTCCCGGAGCCAAAACCTACAATCGGAATAGCCATTGACTTCATCTTCTCATTCCGACAGAATCTCGCCGCCAAAAACAACCCCACAATAGCAATTGGAACCATAGCAGCATTGACAATGAAATCCTCATCGAACTCACCCACAGCGAGAAGGACCTGAAGTTGACTTCCAAAAATGAAAAAGAAGTCAAATTTCAGCAGAGCGATATACACCTAGATATTAAACCCATCAGAAACTTCCAGTAACCAGAAAGATTGGAACATACCTGATAGATATAATACCTGCGATTCATCTTCAAATCCGCACTGATATTCTTATAAATCGACCATGAGAACTCCGCGCGCAACTTCCACGTCACGCCTATCATAACGATAGCAGACAAGCCCAGAATAACCGGAACAAGCATGAGCTCGATATGATAATTGTCTATGATATCATTGCTAAATGCGCCGTTCTTCGCAAGCTGGGTAACTGTATCTTTGACTTCGGAGATTTGGATAATCCCGTATGTAAAGAGACCCAGGTTACACACGCATAGACCGATGAGCTGGAATGTATTCTTGCGACGCAATGCATCATAAGAGAGACCGAGCTCGTAGAGAAGAGCGAAGATGTAGAGACCGAGGAAGGAGCGGAGACGTAGTGTGCCGTTACTTTTGCCTAGTTTGGCGAGGTTTTCGGATATAATGATGAAGATCCAGCTTTAGCACCGAGTCAGCGTTGAATGGTTGGAGGTGTGCGGGATTGGTACGTTTCGATCGCCACAGTGGCGATCGTCTCGATGATCACCGTTATGAAAAAGGTGCGTGACCACGGTGTATCTGGGAAATATATTCTGGATTGAGGTTTTCCAGAAGGGGAGCGTAGATTGGAATGCAAAACGGGTGATGAGGGCCGTGAAAAGTCGTCGAGTTCGATGTATCGGCCATTTTGTGGCAGTGGAGGTTTTGCGTAGGGATCGTTGTCGAAGGTGTGCACCGAGGACGGGTCTCGCATTGTGGCAGGGTTACCCCAGACTTAGGACATTAGAATGATATTAAAGGGGATAAAGGCAGAGAATGAGATTGAGATTGAGCTACTGTAAACAGTAGCTAATCGGTTATGTCGTCAACAAACCTTTTGGGCGTAAAGAGGAGCCTAAAGCAGGCAAACTAAGGGGAATAAGCCACAGCCAGATATTAAAAGCCAAAAGATCTAGACTGTATTATCTTAAAACTAGGCTTGGCGATCCAGGGGCACCACATTATTGTATTTTATCATTACAAAGTATGTGTTTATCGGCGAATACCGAAAATAGCGAATCCACGTGTCCACCATTTGCTATTTGTGGATTTGTGGATCTATGCCCTCCACCCCCTTATTCTCATCGGACTGGAGATAAAAATGGAATTTGTTCTCTATATGGGTAGATTAAGCTATGTGTTGATATTGCGATATAAGAAGAAATAGATCATTGACATCATGGATTATCCACTGGCGACTCAGGTCACGACCTCCAATCCCCTCTCGCGTCCATAGGCTACTGCATCGGAGGAGACTCTTTCGCAGCCCCGTACGAACAAACGATCAAGCTTGACACCATCAGGACTACCCCTTGCATCAGCACACATACGGATCGTGACACCGGTGATGTCTGTGTGAGACAGATTGAGTACTTGGAGAAGAGGCAGCCGCTTGAAAAGGAGCCGTACAAAAGTATCATCCACATGTTGCATGTAAGAGACACTTAGTTCAGACAGCTTGAGGTCGGGGTTCATGTCCAGGTACGCAAAGATGGATTCAAAAGCATAGGCTGATATATGGAAGCAGCGATCAAGGTGCAATGTCTGGATCGGTGCATGCGAGGCGAGGATGAATGTCTCGAGGATCTCCATCGTGACGAAGCCGACATCGTGGAAGATTATAGTGTTCAAGTTTGGTAAACGGCCTTTCGGTACATCTACGACCATAGGCCGGGAGGGCCCTCCCTGGACGCGGAGGTACTCGAGGCTGGTTGGGAGTTTGACAAAGGCGTCCGGTTCGAGACATAGTCCGCGAAGATCGAGGCGGCGGAGGGGTGGATAAGAACCCTCGTAAGGCTGTGTGTTCAGTTCCTGGTATCTAGGTGGGTCCCAGTAAATACAAAACTCTTCCAGATTTGGGTAGACGCGAGGCTCAATGTCCTGGGTACGTGTTAGCACATCAAATGGAACGGAATGACAAAAGCCGTACGAGTAGAAGGTTTGGCAGAAGCACGCCGGGTACGGTCAGAGGCGGCGTCGGAATATGCCGACTGACCAATGTGACACTCTTCAGGTTGGGAAGGGACTTTGGCCAATGGCCGCCCTCAATAAACGCCGAAGACGACGGCCGAACATTCCATAGGGCAATGCGCTCGAGCCGTGGGAGTTCAATCAGCAATTTGCCAAAGCTCTCGTGTGACACTGGGATGTCAGGCGAAAGAGTGAGACTCTTCAGCTGTTTGTGACCTTTAAATTTTTGGAAGAATTCCTTGAAGTCGTAGTCCACCAACAGCTCGAGATGTTCGATACGCGGACATCTGCTCAGGAACTCCATAATTTTGGGCGTAGATGACGTAGCAAGGTTTGCGATGATGGCACGGGTGAGCATGGCCTTTGAGCGTCGAATATACGACCGGATCGCTGTCCATGGCACCTTTCCTCGGGCCCCAGACAAATCGATCTCCATCCACAGGTGGTTCATGGAGCTGAAAAATCGTTCCCAGTCCTTGCAGACACGCAGAATTGCCCTGACGATTATGAGCTTGTGGAAAGTTTGATGGTCAAGAACACTCACACAATGTTCTTGAAAGAGAAATGCTCGATCACCATGGCCGCAATCTCAAGGGGCAGCATGGTGAAGGGATCTTTCCGGTTGAGCATCATGCGGTCCTGGAGCTTCTTATGCAGGAGTTCCAGCATCTACACGGTCAGTATGAGCGATCACATATCTAATAACAACAGAAACGAACCTCGCGACGTGGATTTTTGCTCGGAAGGACCTTCAGGCCGTAGGCGTAAATTTCCAAGGCCTTTTCAGGCTTTCCCTCGAGGATAAGTACCTTGGCACAGCGTAGATAACCCTGGAGATGGTCAGACTGGTAGTGGAAATGGGAGATGCATAACTTACTCGCTCATCTTCCTTGGCTTTTTTAATCATGTGTTTTGCATCCCGGCGTGCCTGATCATACTGTTCTACTTTGCAGTACGCCGCAGCACGGTTATCCAAGATGCCGACTGCATCGGCATCTTTCTGATTTAATGCCTAGAGTCGGTGATTAGCTACCATTTCGGGTTAGAATGGTTGATGGAGCTACCTCGCCAAAGGCTTCGATGGCAGCTTTGAAGTCACCCTTTTGGTAGAGCTTCTGACCTCGTTGATGTAGGCCAGAGACAGTAGACGGCATGGTTTCCGTATGACATCGACTCGATTTTGTAGGTTGCTAACATGTCAAAGTAAATCTGGAGCGCGTTGAAGGCGCGGCACGTGTTATTACGCGAGTGGTCTCAACGCGCAACCGGAGCAGCCCATGTTTACTTTCTTCCGCTTTGGTTTTGGATCTTCGGATCCTGTGACAGCTCCACAACACGACATGGAGGCGCAGAACTTGCAGGCCGCTTCGACCTATGTCAATAATATTTTGCTGGCGCGAGGTTTACTGAAATCTGGTCATCCGATTGACTTTGCGGAGCCTGAAAATGAAGATGGGGGGACCGAAGCTACCATGGCGCGGGTTATTAACCTGGTCAATGACCTCGTTTTGAGGAGAGATGTCAGTCGCTGCTATTCCTGCTTGTCGCATCAGGTCTAACAATCTTCTAGCGCGAAGCTGAGCACCGTGAGAATCTGGCGACGACCATTCGCACCTTGCGCGCGGGCGAGTCGGAGCAGACCATGGAAATAGTACGTGGACGTCGATAGTGGTGTTGTGTAGCTTACCAACTCATGTATTTTCTTACAGGAGAAACTAAAAACAAAAGCGGCCGAGCTCAGCCGTTCCCTCGCGCTTGCAGAGGCCCAGGAGCGCACGCTCAAGTCCAACATGTCCAAAGCCGAATCGACCATCCGAGGATTGAAGGAACAAGTGCAGCGCATGAAGACCACCGTCCAAACAGTGCGTGCGCAATGTGCCAACGACATCCGAAAGCGCGATCTCGAGATGCAAAAGCTGAAGTCGCACCTGGCCGAGCGACAACGGGGAAAGCGGGAAGGATTGGGTGTCACGACCATCAACATCAACCCCGGCGCAGACCGCTCGCGCTTCGGAGCCAGTGGTGGAGATCATATCAACGATCCCGGATACAGTCTGAAGCAGGAGACGACCGATTTTTTGACGGAGCTGTGCCAGAACCTTAGCGACGAAAACGACACGCTGATCGATCTTGCGCGAAACACTATTAGGACATTGAAGGAGCTACAAGGGTTGCCGCCGGCTGAGCAGGAGAATGACGAGGATGAAATGTCCGGAATGTCCCTGAGTCTGGGGCCGAACAAGTCATCGGGGCCCGTAACTACACTTCCTACGTCTTGCGAAGAGCTGTCCGGGAGCATGGAGACTGTGTTGGATCACCTGCGCACATTGCTCACCAACCCCTCTTTCGTGCCATTGGAAGAGGTTGAAATCCGAGACGAGGAGATCAAATCCCTGCGTGAGAGCTGGGAGAAAATGGAAAACCGGTGGAAGCAAGCTGTCTCCATGATGGATGGATGGCAAAGACGTCTTACGGATGGGGGAGACTCCGTGCGGGTGGAGGAGCTGAAACGAGGCATGAATCTTGATCTGAGCTTCCACGCCGAGAATGCGAGCATGCTCAACAGGGCAGAGAACAATATCTCTCCCATCCTGGAAGACCAACAGGAGGAAATGAGCGAGGCTGAAGACCGAGTGCCTGACCCGGAGGAAGTTACGACAAAATCTAAGCTTCGAAAAGCGCCGGAACGGTCTGAGCGGGCTCTGCAAGAGCGCAGTGACAACGCTCGGCCCAAGCGACTCCGCAAAGTGTCTTTCACACCTGGCCTGCAGGGATCACCATGTGAACCCGCCCCCGATAATGAAGAGACGCTGCAGATTAAGGCCTACAAAGCCGACACTGTGGCCCGCAGACCTTCGCGACGAAAGACTGATACCAAGGCCACTCGCCAGGTAAGAGGAGTTAGAAAAAGTAATACGCCGTGATCGAGTACTTACACACCCCAGGCCAATGGCACCGAACCACGAATGAGCGTCCGACAGAAACTAGCCACCGCTGAAGATGAGGCTCGCGATGCCGAACAAATACGCAAAGAGCAGGAAACGCGCAAGCGCAGCAGACCCGAGAAATCATCGAGCCGATCGGGAGACCGACGGCGAAGCACACTCACCAGTGATGAACTGGACGATCTTATGGGGATGTCTCGATAAGGAATTTTGCTCATGTTAGACTGTACATATCCAAGCGAGCATTGTAAATACGGAGTTGGCTCTATGTTCGACTTACTTCAATCATATAATTTTGGGGGTGCCACGAACCTCGGCTTATCGGTCCTCCGCATAATTCAGACTGTTAGCAAGATCCGATCTTCTAGCACACGATATACTTACTTTACGCCCTTCGCCTCGCCACGCTGTAGCTTTTGAGACCGAGTTCGACGCCAGCGAGGCCTCTAGGTATAAGTTCCTATTAATGTCCCTCGATTTCCCTTTTGCAAGCAGTCGAGAGATGTAGTATTTGCCTCTGTCTACAAGGGGAGCATGTCTAGTACTTGGATCTTTGCCTTGTTTCTTTCATCTTCACTGTGAGGACTGGGTGTCCAGGATAACACAATAAGTTAGCAGGCATAGATGATATTTGCATCAACTACAAAGCAGTTTATTCTATTCAGAATGCTCAATTCCCAAAAATCGGCTTTTCATAAATGAGATGTTAACAGAGTATCAAACGGACCCGGAACCCTAGACATACCATTTCGCTATCTAAAATAGTAGTAGCTTTGAACGCATAACTGCTAGGACATAATGCTATAGGTGCCTGTCTCTGGGAATCAAGATTGCTACCGCGCTAGTATGAAGCTATTCAAAACTCAACCGGCCTGAATGCGAATATGCATCAGCCCGTCTTTCCTGTCGAGTCTTGTTTGCACCCCTGTTTGAATTGTCTCACTATGACTACAGAAAATGTTTTGCATGCGTTCCAGGGGGAATAAGATAAATATCCCCTTGAAAATATAGAAAAGAATACCTAGGAAACACAAGTTTTCGAGGAAGCAGTTTCCTCATGCTCTATACTCAATCATCCTCTTCCCTCGTTTCTTAGCAAAACCTACGATATAGGCCGTAATTAAAAGACTAGTAGAAGCACATACATACTCATATGGCAGAGCAAATCAGAAAATGTCATACTTCGCAAGTGACGGGTATATTGGTGGGGCCCGCGCGAAGGCTTGGCCGAGCCGCCTGCACTGCCTTGAGTGTTGCTGCATTGGGATCTATCGTGCCCTCGATCGAACTTTTTCTGACAAGTACACCCAGTGCATAGACTCGGCCTTGCGGTGATTTATCGATTTTTGCACCGTCTGACAAGTCACCAACATATAAGAACCAAGACTAACTCCAAGATACTAACCATCTTTAAATCCAATACAGTCACTACAAACCAATACAACCTTCATATTGCAATCCCACACACAAAGTCTCTCGGCCCAGTACCACATCGCCCACGGCGTCTGGCACCATGACTACGAAATCTCCCGATCTCATGCCCTCCACGTGGACAACTCATCACTTCGACCGGGAAAGCCAGACCTGACATTCCACGCCGGCCCGAACACGAATGCACCCATCGCGGGAGTTTGCAAATTCCGACACTTTTCATCCGACACGGAGAAAGGAATTGGCGACCCGAAGATGCCTGGAATCAGCTGGGAGCGCATGAGTCGCGAAAGCCTCCGCAAAGTGCAGCACGCCTTCTGCATAGACTTTAGACCACCGAATGCACCGGTTTACCTGGAAGACTAGCTCGCTAGGGGGCATCCACTCTGGAAATCTAAAGCTAGTCGAAGACTCGACCGGGAGCGTGGTGGCTGTTTCCTCGTCTGGCGGCTCCTTTTCCACAAAAACCGACCAGTTGGACGTTTATGCGAACTATGGCGAGCGATTCTCAATCATGGTTTTGATCACGGGTATTGCGCTGCGTGAGAAACTGAGACGGCCCAACAAGTCTTCCACTGCTGGGAGTAATTTGCGCGGCGCGACGGTAGGGTGGGTCTAACACGAGTCAAGAGCCAAGAACCAAGAGTAGATGTGGGCGGATGGACCTGTACTTTATATGCGGATTAGCGTTTCTACATTCTTGCGTGATACCACGAGACAATTAGCCAATTTGCAGTTTTAACCAATCACGGATCGAACTAATATACGGAGTAGCCGGTTAAAAGCTTAGAAACGGTTAGTTCTGGTTCGGACCCTAAACTAGACCCCAAATAGACCCTGATACGGAGTACTAAGAAAGGCGCAAGCGAGACAAGACGATGTTTCAGTGGACAAGCTTTGCTGTCTGATCGACAGGGTTCATTAGGTAATTTGATGTCGGCGAGTATAAGTTAGTTATCCGTGTACTCGTACTCTGTAATCTTGTTGCCTACGCTTTCCCTCTTTCCATTCGAAGAAATTTTCTTAGTGCCATACTTTAATACTTTTAGTCTCGGATTCCTGATACTGCTTGTCTCTGACCCTCTTACCACTCAGGCCATGAATATGAGGCCCATTTCATGACCATGGCGCTCCGACGACCGCACCGGAAATCCCGACACGGGTGCAGGGAATGCAAGCGGCGACGAGTAAAGGTATGATTCCATATCGGACGAGCATCTTGGCCCGGGCTGATATTCGCAGTGCGACGAGGCCCGGCCTACGTGCTCCAATTGCCAAAAGCGCCATGCAGAATGCGAGTATGGCTCATCCAGCTCGCTGCTTTGGGCAAATGAAGAGCCCTCGAGACTGTCGTCGCGCGCCTCTGGTTCCGACAGTGGCATTCAGGGTGATCTTTCACTGGGAAGTCAAGGGACCGACTCATTGGGATTATTGGGGCGACTCGGCGATAGTTCGACACCTGCGGCTCCCGCTGCGTTGAATCTTCATGACCTGGAGCTGATGATGCAATGGTGTAATGCGACGTTCCACACGCTCTCACGCAACGATCACACAGATACTGTTTGGCGCAATGCTGTCCCCGAGGAAGGCCTTTCCCATCCGTTCTTGATGCATGGCATCCTGGCTCTGTCCTCTCTCCACTTGGCTCGGACAGTGCCCGATCCTTTGCGGAGGGCTGCGTACCTGAATCGTGCCGTAGGGCACCAGAATCAAGCCCTAGCACTGTTCCGCGAGCTTCTGGGCGATGTCAACGAAGGAAACGCTAAAGCCATGTTCGCCTTTGCTAACATCGTCGTCGTCTACACATTCGGCTTCCCCCACACACCTGATGTACAAGATCCATGGACCTGTGTGGACGACCTATACCAAGTCCTAATCCTTACACGAGGCATTCAACAAGTAATCCGATCACCAGCCGAATTTCTCAGCGACGGGACATTCGCGCCAATTCTGCAAGTTGACGATACTCCCGCGCCGTTACCAGAAGACGCGACCGAGGCCCTAAGGGAGCTCCACGAAGCCAACGAAACGTGTCGGGCCCGTGACCCGCACCACGAAACGGACGCATATACCATCACAATCGACAACATTGCCGAGATGCTGAGCTGGGTTTACGGCGGGATGACCTCGACGGTTATTGCGGGCAGGTGGGCGATCAAGTTGCCGCCTCGGTTCTTGGACCTGCTGCGCGAGCGTGAGCCTTTGGCAGTTGTCATGTTAGCATATTATGGCGTGCTATTGCAGCGTCTGGAGCATCGCTGGTGCTTTGACGAGTGGTGTGTGCGGGTTGCAAAAGCCGTGTGGGCGATTTTGGACGATCAGTGGAGACCACTGGTTCATTGGGCAATGGAAGGGATCCTCGGTGAAGATTATGTCGAGCAGATCGAAACTTTGTGAAGAATGAATTGGATGGAATGGATGAGATTATATGGAGCACTTCGGAGCGTCTTCAGGGACATCTTGCCCGGAATTTCAATATCGACCGGAGAATTATGGACCACGAATATCGATATTCGCCCAAATTCAATCTGCCACGACTTTGCATTACACCAGCATTGATTCCTCGGAGACGCTCAACCTGCCCTTGGTCGTCATGACTTTCCCCGGCCGAGAAGGCAGTTGACCTCGCTCGAATGAATCAAACAAAAACCATCACGTGAACAAACATCAACAACCCATCAAAAAAATGAATGAACACCTGGTTGCTCATGTGAAATCCATCGGTACCCGAGACATACTTCACAGTGCGAACAATGGACCGAACAATGGACCAAACAATGGACCGAACAAGCGCCAAAACACTAGAGGCCGCAAAGAATATATATGTTTCCGCCAAGATGTGTGAGCTCCCTCGGCGATAGAATGCGAGACGAGATTCCGCTGGAAAAGCAGCGTGTGATCAGGAAGAAGCCAAAGAAGAGAATCTGCACGATTAGGCCGCTAACAACAACATTCTACACGGTGCTAGCAGTTACTTTCTCCAGAGCCACTCGTGCCGTTGACCATAATACCAGCTCCTATCAACCAATCAGCACAAGTTTTGAAATGGAGTACAAGGAGAAACGTATCTGAAGCCTGCACCAAGAAACTCCACCATCACCAGCAACAAAAATTCTCGTTGTGCAAGTCACGCACAAGCGCAAACCTCTTCCCTTCAGCAAGAAGGTCAGGTGGCCCAGCTCCATATAAATGCCCCTACGAACAGCGCCGCAACCAGTAGCAGCGTGCTCTGGATGATATGCGGACCCGTCGTCCTGAGGGACTGTCGAGCCGACATGGCACGCCCGATATAACCGACCGCCTTAACTGAACATTGTAAGGTTCTGAAATTGTCACTTCGGAAAGGAGCCTTCCACGACCAGCGGAATCATGAACCACGTGCGTGTGCGGAAGAGGTGGTACATATGCAGCAGAGTGACAACGTGACAACCACGAAGATGATAGCGAAGAGGACCGCCGCGCCATGAAGGGATAGTACTCGTAGGCTGTCTAGCCATGTGGGAAGACATTGTGGTTATGTCCGAGATGACTTGGATTTGTACTATGGTGTAAAGTAAATACACAAAAAAGTCAACAGCGGCCAGGCTTAAATACCCTAGCCTATTCAATCCTTTCCCTATTCCAACCCTTCTTGATAGACAAAGAGCAACGCCATTCCCCGAGTATCAGTATTCTCTGCATCTTCGTTCTACCGCCCATCCGCTATTGGGTAGCGTGATCGGTAGTCTGCATACTCCTCTGCCGTGATACGAGCACAAACAACGGCAATGGCCGACTCGTCAGAGAACTACTGCTCTCGTGGATGAAGATTGTCTTTGTTGCGCGCGTATATGATATCTTCAGTGGGGTCTCCATCGTATCGTTGTGTGATGGAGCTGTCATTGTGATTCATGTATCGACGTGTTTTCTCTGTGACGTATCCACTACCTTCATTGCCTGAAAGGTAAATGAGCAGCGTCACGCGTAGCTCCCAACCTTAGGGCATATAGGTGTACGCGACCCAAGATATTCCCAATTAGACCCATTTCCCGGATCGTGTGGTGTAATTGAGATACTCCCGTAGACTGACTTAAGGTGCTCTAGACGTATACCGGTGGTGGTGCTCAGTATATAGAAGCTAGATTATTGATGATGATATTGTGCCTAGCTAGATTAGGGCTTAATAGTGTGGGACTTGTGACTGATATTATGACAATAGTAAAAATTCTGTATATAGGTGCTATAGATTATCGTGGACATATCTATAACACCTCTTACTTTCTTCTTTCCTATTGCTTTCCTCTCATTCCTCTTCACTTTCCCTTACTTTTCTCTTCCTTACCCTTAATACTATTTCAAGATAAAAGCCACTTTTCTTCCGGTAGATGCCAATAGTCATTGCACTATTATAAAAGCATACAATTTCTGCCTTCCTTACCTTCTCATCTCCTGCCGTATAGCGGATGTTGATGCCTACCACACTAAGGTGGCTAGACTTACTACCAGGTATATGGCTCTGCGGGCTAACCATATTGACGGCCCCGCCTACGACGGGACGATAGGACCCGCAGTTACTATTGTCGTCAACGACAAAGTCGTAGGTAACCCAGACGGCAATCTCCCTAACTACGATATCCTGAATTTCAAAAACAACGGCAAACTTGTCACTCCGCCCCCAGGAGTTCGGCTCTTAGACCGAGTTGCCTACTACGTTGTCGCTACGGTGGGTCGTAAGACTCGGGGAAAGGGTTGACTGGTTCTGATGGTTGATAGTGAATGTATCCAACAGAAAGTACTAAGTAGGGTCAGTTCGATTCTAGACTGCTTGATTTCCAATTTCAGATTCTATATTCAAGGTCTACACAATTCGGTAAACAAACACCACATGCTCACTATCGCTTGGCCTTGATAGATTTGAGATAGTCTCACCATCAGCTAGATTACAATCATTAGGCCCCAATAAGACCATCCAAGAAGTCAAGTCTACGCATTAAGCCACATCTTCAAAATCTCAAAATATCAAATAATATATCATATAATACCGATACTCGCACTCGCTCGCATGCAATAGCGCAGAACCAGCCTGTAGAAGCAGTACAAAAGCAAAACCCACGCTCATCAAAACGTCCATGTACTATACATTGCACTTCATCACTCATCAACCAGTTCTGCCAGAGAACTGTAATCATTCCATTGTCGATACCCTCTGCGCCCGCACAGAAACCCAACACGTGCGATCGTATCCAGTCGTTATTCCATCATAGGTCTTCATCTGACTTCATCAAGAGTAATCCATAGCCAAAAGTGCAATCCAAGACCAATTCATAACAGATTCAATCCATAACCCAAGTCCAATGCCGGGCCAGTCTTCAAACCCGCATTCCCGGCCGGCAAACGAGCGCCACGCCTAGCAGACAAGCTCGGAGCGGAATGATTGGGGCACGCATACCCCACCAACACGGTCTTTTCCGTTACCTCGTGGCCGTATTGACCGTAGGAGCCACAGGGGTCAACGGCGTGAGTGAAGTAGATGCATTTGCAGACGGAGTAGCGTTCGATGACTTTGTAACACATTTGCAAGATTGTAGTTCGATTGAGTTGGTAGATACTGGGTGAAATGTGGGAGTAATAAATATAATGCAAAAGAGGGAGATCTAGATCAGATCGAGATCCAGCCAGGAATCTAAGTAAAGGAGAGTGCTGAAGAATGAGTGTAGAGAAAATAAAAAGAAAAAGGAAAAGAGAAGATAAGTGGAAATATATAAAGAGGACAGAAAAGCAAAAGAACGAAACAACCCCTCAGTTAGGACAGAAGACAATTCGTAACGTCCAGCCCTATGGGATCCCCAGGATAGAAAGGAAGCGGAAAAGTCCGAAACAACGGATCAACGGATTATCGACAAATACGAACTCGTTATTTTGATCCACTTGGTCTGATTCGTGTGGTTCCACTTAGACATCCTCACGGCTCGGGGGAGCCGGGACTGGGATTATAGTGTCAGGGGTTAGCGGAGTCGGGTAGATGCACGTCAGAGGCTCTGTTGTGGCTAATTAGACGGTGAGAACTGCGTTAAAACAGGAGATCAGAAGCTCGGAATCGCTGTGGAAGTCGGTGAGGAGATGATCTGAGGCTGGTGTGAGGCTGAGGGTCCACACCAAGTTAGTTCTACAATTAACTATAGATGTACTAAAGTCGGGATCATTCATCGGGCGTTTGTCTCCGCAACTGCGCCTCGTTCTGCTCTTGGTCGGTATATTGATCATAGTAATTATTACTTTTGGTCATCGTAGTTGCTATTGGTATCATTGATCTGTTGCTACGTTAGGAGTGGATTGGGCTCCCACAGCTGAAACTGACACCTGACGATTCTATGCTTATGCTATATAACTCTACTCTTATATAGTAGACTAGTCGATCTGATGACCCGGATTATCTACAGCCAAACTCAAATTCAGGATCACCTGAACAGACATTAAATGCTGATGCTAAGTCTCACAAACTCCACTAATCATACAAGTCCCTGTCTAGCCCATTCAGCTCACTAAACAGCGCCCAGCGACCCAAAGCTCAACCCCCTTGCCAGACCCAATCGCAACATCCGGAGCACATCCTGACCCTTAGTACTTTCCGGCAGACCGGCACGCCAGTCCCATCCACGGGCCCGGCCCGCGTCCTTGTCACCAGGTCGAGGAACGAGGACTCCTGAGCTACCAGCCGAACCAGGCCCAGAGAGCATTTCATTTCCGATGAGTGAGAAGGTGGAGGTTGAGAGGGTGTTCATGGATTTCCTGAGGATGGCGTCGGGAGAGGGTGGTGTGCCTTCAGCGGCGTGGTAGCTCAACAGGGTGGAACGGAAACATTCTTCGCACTGGGCGAATACACGCGGGGTTACGGTTTCCAGGTCCTCGATTGCGGAGAGGATGGTGAATTGTTGGGACACGGTGAGAATCGGGCTCGGTTCTGGGTGCCCGTCAATATTTGGGTTCCGTGCGCATATCGGATCGTACTTACGGTTCACGAAGACTAGGGATTCACCGAGTAGTGCTAGGAGCCCGTCGACTTGCACGGCGGAGTCGCGACTGGGATCGAATAGACCTCCGTAGATGTTGTCTGCCGCACTGCTGATCACGGCAGTGAGTGCCTTGGCCGCGGCGCGGCGCCGGGCAAGAGGCTTGAAGCGTGGTCGCTGGCCTTCCTCCAAGTCCAAGGCCTCGTCGCGGATCTCGTAGTACCGGCGCAGAGTCGCGTAGCCACTGAGGTGGAACTGAAGGATTGCGGCGGCTTCTTCATCAACGGATGCAATGGATGTCAGGCAAATCTTGGGCTCTTTGATCAGAGAACGAAGATTGTCGTCCAGCTCGGCCGTCGCGGGATATGCACGAGATTGGACCAAACTGTATGAGATCAACAAGTCCACAACGGACTTGACCTTACGTTTGTTATGGGCACGGGCGTAGCAGATGAGAGCGAGACCAAAGCTATCGGATTTGGATGCATTGGAGTCACCGAATCGCTGAAATCATTAGCAATTACCTTGTCAATCAACATCAAGAGTAGCGTACCTCGGAGATCCTCCGTCCCGTCTCTTCAAGTCCCAAATCCGAGCACAGCATAACCAGCTTATCCATCTGAGCCACATTATCCAGAGGCAGCTTATCCACAACCTCCGACACGGCCTTTCTCGTTGCGCTAGGATTGTCGAGTCGGCTCAACACTTCCAAAGCCATTTCCCAGCCTTCCCGAACACCAGACTCATTCTCGATCGCGCCTCGATCGTTCAAGCCAAAGGCATAGCTGCGCATAATGTCAACTCTACTGAGCTCACGAGCAGCCGGCGCTGCATCCTGCCCATAGGAAAGAACCATCAAATCATTGTCGCTCAGTCCCGGCATTTTCTTCGAGCGCTCAGCCGAGGTGAACCAGCCACCGAGACATGCAACTTCTGTGACAGCAGAAGCAACACACTGTGACCAGGACTGCATCAACTCGACAACACCCTGCACATTACCCTCAAACACATTGGCTAGACCGACCTCCACGCTGTTCATCGTGTTCACGCGGAATCCCGTATTGACAGATGGTTCGTTAGTGGCGCTGCCGAAAGCCAAATCCAGACGCCGGAGATAGGCATCGCGCGTGTTGCGATCCACCGAACGGATTTGACTTCTGGACCCGCGCGAGCGCTGGAAATCATTGCTGGCGGTGCTGGCCCGGAAGTCGATCCCAGGAGCGCTCTCATCATCCTCGCCATCCCACCATGCCGTCAGGCCAATGGTCGCCTCCACCCAGTCTTGGGAGCTGGCCTTGATGGTGGATGGGTCACCGAGAATGATGCGGTAGAGGGATCGCAAGCTTTGGTAGATGCTCCACGGAACACGACTCTCCGCCATACGCGCAGATTGGGTAAAGGAGATAGGCTTCTGGCCGAAATTCGGCAGGCCAAAGTTGACGGCCTGGAAGCCCCGGTTCTCTTGTAGGGGAGCATCCAGCCGGTCCTTCTCCTCGCCCTCGGCAAAGTACTCCAGGTCCCTGACCGCAGAAAGAACGCGCTTCCGGTATTGGCTCCAGTCAGGACCGGTGATATCCCAGTCGTCATCTTGGAAGCCAGGGCAAGAGTCGAGGATCGAAAGAGCTTTGTTCACGCAGCGCTGGATGTTCTGCAGTTGAACACCGCGGTAGCCTGGCTGTGGCAGGCCGTCCTCAAGGGCTGAACGAGCGTAGTTGAAATCGGCAGAACGAAGAATATCCGCAGCCTCAGCAAAGCGGCCGCGAAGGACCGCAGAGTTGATGATATCCCAGAAGTTGGAGGAAGCGGTCGGGTTAGGCTCAACATAGCGAAGTGCTTGCAGGTCTTTCGCTTGAGATGCGTGGTTACCGTTCAGCCAGTCGAGCAGAATCTGAGGTAATGGCGTGGCCACAACAGATCTTTGCATAGCCTTGACCATACCGTTATGTCCAATCCGAGCAGCAGGGTTAGAGGCAGTGGCGATCGGATTAGAAGCACGGCCGGGGTGGTGGATCTGCAATAGCAACGACGCCAGGAAGCTTGCCTTGACCAGGTTTGGGGCCTCTTTCTCGGGGCCAACGCTGGATCCAGAGCCATAGGGCCGAACAATCCCACTGCGATCCGCGCAAATATCCCAGGTTGCCGCAAGTTTGTTCGCAGTGTAAGACAGGACGAGATCGAGATCGAGATGTCCGTACTCGATCTCTCTCAGCTCGTCGTGCATTCGGCCGAGGGTATCCTCCGTGTTGATGATCATATCAGCCGGCTCGTCAACTGCAGCCGGGCGAGATCGGGAAGCGAGATTATGTAGGATGGAAGGCATCGCCGAGGACTTTTTCGGGGAGAGTTTGGTCTTGCGAACAGGTGATTGCTGTGCCCAACGCTCGTCGAGCTTTGGCCTTTTCGCATCGGTAGGATTCGTGTAGATCGGCTTGCGCTGACCGAGCGCCGATGATTGGGCTGGTAGCGGGTTTCCGAAGCTGGAGTCCAGAAAGCTGAGACGGTTCGAGGGTTTACCAGCGGTCATATCCATGTCTCCCTCTGCGTCCTCCTTGGGCTCTTCCTCCGGTTCCATCTCCTCCTCGCCTTCTTCGTATTCCTCGTCGTACTGGCTCATCTCCGACTGTCCGAACCCGTTAGATTGCCCAAATTTCATTGATTGAGCAAAGGCACTCCCATTAGTCGAGTTGAAGCGGGACTGTGAAGCGGCAAACGGTCTAGAGGAGGGCACCTTTGTTTTGGCGGCTCCAAACTCGGACCCGAAAGATGAGCCGAAGATGCTATCATTGGTGTTGAACCCTCCTGATTTGGTGAAAAGAGAGTTCCCGAAGCCTTGTTGGTTTGAATGCGACTCGACCTGGGAGGAGTTGAAGAGGTTGGAGGTTGGGTGCCCTTGAGGTGTGAAAGAGTTCCCTTCGGACGGCGGAGGACCTGCGGGAGTTGTAGAAATGTTGCTCCATTGAGATTTTCCCTTGTCTGGTGTGGAGGGCGCACTGGAGTCGTAAGGAACTTTGAACGTCATTATGGCGGTGGTTGTTACCAGAGTGGAAGATCAATCGTGTCGAGGAAAGAATAACAACTTTTGGCCGCAACTGCAGAACGGGGCAGCAATGGCCCAATGAGATTAAGAGAAGAGCGCAAGATGCCAGGAGAAGGAGCGAAAATGCAGTGAGTTCAGGGGATGTTCATCACCGAAGCGCTCGGTGCTTTTTTTGAAGCTGCTTTGCTTGTCGACGCGTGAGAAGCCCGCGAAATGATGAATCACGTGATGATATTGTGGCCTGTGACATAAGGTGTCGAGTTGAGGCTTAGCAATGTTAGAGATGATATACTCTTATTTCACGAATAACAGTTGAGCGACGCAAATTAAATAACAAGTGTTAATAGGTTACTGGTGCAAATGTCTGTCTAGATGAACATTCTGTTTCCCTGCACTGGACAGCTCCACCTAAGGCATCAATAGATGCCTGCATCCTTAGGCACTAATGCATCAATAATGCATCAATGAGTGCATATATCCTTCTCTTTCTCTCACACTCTCTTTCTCTCCTTTCCCTTTGTTTAGTTATCCCGTTCTGCTACTACAAAATAATCCATCATTCCTTTCTATATCTCCGTGGGGTTCACTCTTCTCTTCATCCTACTTCATCCCCCTCAACCAACAGGACGAGCTCATCATCCTTTCTACATTCAGAATGTGGCCGCTAGAGGATGATGCGCTCATTGCGTCGGTCGACTGAGATGAAGTAGGATGAGGATGAGAGTGGTGTTTCTCCCTTTCATACCTTCCGCCTTCGTCATCCGCCCTTATCATACAACTTTATCCTCGTACCTTCTGTCCTTACACCTTCTACCGAGCGACTAAAGCATGAAGATAGAAGGTATGATGATGGGTTTGTATGGTAAGAGTAGATGGTGAAGGTGGGAAAGTATGAAAGGGAGAAGATTCACCCTTAAGATTCACACTCTTACCATCGTCTCACTCAACTGACAGAATGAGCGCATTGAAAACATGGCCGGCGCCGCCCGGCGGGGCTCCAGCATCTCAGAGCTGGGCCCCTCTCTTCTGGTCTGTGGTCCCTGGCCTGCTCCTGGCTCCTAGGATAACCCTGTTTTACTCGACACCCAAAGCAGCAATGACAGTGAGAGCGGTGACAGTAGCTACAACAGGGACACCAAGGACAAGGACGAGGGGCGGGACCAGGACTACGGCCACGACAATCACGAGTTTCCACAAATCGACAAGCTCGTTACACAGGGTCAGCGTATGAGAAGAGGAAGTGACGATACAGGTCATTGCTGATATCAATACCGCTCTGGGGTCGGCAACCACAAGTCCGGACAGAATCGAGAGAGAATCTACGTGGTTCAATCCTCCATGGGTCGGTATGCTTGCCTGAGATAATCAAGTACGCTGCCCAGGCCTGGAATGGATTCAGAGTGCATTGAGCACCTAAGGATCGGAACCGAGGTGCGGTGGTTTCGGTGGCCGCTGTCGGTCCCTTGGAGCTCAAAGGAATAACAGTGGTATACTTGCCAATATCAGTACCACTCTCGTGGGCGAGTGCTGATACTGTGTTTCTTCGAACCCCAAGGGCCAACAGCGGCGACCCAAGCCATCACACCTCGGTTTTGATCCGAAGGTTCTCGATGTACTCCAGAGCTATTCTAGCCTAGGTAGCGTGCCTGGTTATCTTGGGCGAGCATATCTATCATGGAGGATTAAACCTATAGGTAAAGACGACACAAGTTGCAAGTTTCTCACGTCCTACACTAAAATTATCATCTTTATGTCTCAGTTGACATGATCTCTGCGTTTGATGCACAATTGGCAAGAGAAAACTAGGGCGAAGAATAACGGTAACGTTGCAAAGCACATGTTCGACACCACGGCGGATTGGTAAACATGTAAGGTGAAGATGATGGCTACAATTATCGAAGCTTTTGAAGGCGTGACAGAGGCGCTCTTAAGGATCAACTGGCTCCACGCATTCCATCTTACGTGCTTACCCAAGCCACCATTGTCGGACATGTGCTTTCCTTTCTCTCATGGCTATCCAAAAAGCAATCCGTGCGCACATGTACCGATGAAAGACATTTAAGGCGTCCAGTCGGTACATTTGCAGGGGCCCGGGCGTCACTCACACCGCCAATACATTTAGTGCTGACATCCTGGACAGATACATTGTCGGCCTCCTTTACCTCCTTCCTTTCTTCTCTTTAATCTGCAAATTGAAGATAGCTTGCCAGGGTTGGTTTCCGCTTTGGTATCCGACTATGCCTGAACCTAGGGATTTCATGACTATATGATAGCAAAAGGGGCCTTTCGTATCTTGGTTTAGCAGCATAATTGCTGACACGTCAAACTGTACCGCAGTGATCGCCAACACAGCTAATCCGTTTCCAGAAGAGTGGGACGCGGGGCTGCAACTTATAAGATAGGGCCGCCCCTATGTGGTCGTGGTGAGAGACGTTCCAGCTACTCTCTCTTCATACAAATAATGACTGCATCCCAAGGCGCAAATACACTGGAGGCCGATGTGGTCATTGTCGGAGCTGGGTTCTCTGGCATTTACCTCTTGCACCGACTACGCGACCAACTGGGTCTGAATACCAAGATTTTCGAAGCTGGTTCTGAACTCGGAGGAGTGTGGAATAGTAATATATACCCCGGCGCCCGCTTGGACTCTGGCACTCCTTTCTATGGTTTTGGAATTGAAGAGGTCTACAAGTCATGGACGTGGTCGCAGGCATATCCAGCCCAGCCGGAGCTCCGAGAGTACTTTGACCACGTTGATCGAGTTCTCTCCATCCGTAAAGACTGCATCTTCAACTCGCGCGTTATCGCGGCGTCATTTGACCCCGATCAGGCAAAATGGACTATCAAGACCGAGGACGGAAAGACGGCTGTGGCCAAGTATTTCATCCCCGCGATCGGTTTCGCCGAACAAGAATATATCCCACCATGGAAGGGGCTCGACTCTTTCGAAGGAGCCATCCATCATTCGTCCAAGTGGCCCCAGAAAGGAGTTGAAGTCAAAAACAAGCGGGTGGCAGTGATCGGTACCGGAGCAACAGGGATCCAAATTATCCAGGAGTGGGCTAAAGAAGCAGCCGAATTAGTTGTCTTCCAGCGCACACCAAACTTCGCTCTACCAATGCCTCAGAAGGAACTAGACCCCGAAGCCCAGCGACAAATGGCCGAGGATACTACGAACATATTCGAAAAATGCCGTAAAACACCCAACGGGATGCCACAGCCACCTCCGACCAAAGCGTTTGCCGACTTCACACCGGAAGAAGCAGACAGGATCGTCAATCACCTCTACGACATCAAAGGATTTGGACTTTGGGCCGGTGCATACATCGACCTCTTGATAAACCCCGAAGCAAATCGATTCACCTACGACGTATGGGCCAAACGGACTCGTGCGCGAATCGAGGATCCAGTAAAGCGCGACTTGCTAGCGCCCCTAGAACCACCACATCCATTCGGCACAAAACGCCCCTCTCTAGAGAACGGCTATTACGAGGAATTCAACCGGCCTAATGTCCACCTCGTTGACGTCAATTCCCACGCAATTCAAGAGCTCACTGCCAAAGGCATCGTCACTGACGATGGACATCTATACGAAGTCGATGCGATCGCCATTGCAACAGGCTTCAACTCGACCACTGGTGGCTTGTTCAAGATGGGAATCCGGGATACAAACGGCGTGGACCTTGAACAACGCTGGAAAGATGGCGTCTTGACATATCTGGGTATGACGGTGCCCGGGTTCCCGAACATGTTCCTACCATACTGCGTGCAGGCTCCGACTCCATTAACCAGCGGGCCTGTGTTTATTGAGTTACAGGCGGATATTATACGTGATTTGGTGAAGAAGATGGAGTCGGAGGGAATCCGATCCCTTGAACCTTACGAGACGGCGGCTCAGGCTTGGAGAGCTGAGGTCCTCGCCATTGGGGATATGACGCTTTTTCCAAAGGCGAAGTCGTGGTATAGGGGTGCCAATATTCCTGGTAAACCGGTGGAAATTCTTTACTACTTTGCTGGGATCCCGCGTTACCTTGATTCGTGCAGGGAAGCTCTGGGCCATAAGTTCAGCGAGTCCTTCACTTGCCACTGATGTTGTATGTGTTCAATGTCAACTGCGCTATGATTTACGACAAATATACGGTAATAGTATCAAGTAGTGTCTTGAGATTGCTCTCCCCGATGTGGAAGATGTAACAGCTAAGCTTAAAGATGAAAAAGGGTAGACAGAAATAGGTTGTCAACAGCTAATAATACATCTGCTTATTTGAGACGCAGTTGGGCAGATCATGCTGAATGTTTGAGACGACATAAGAAATAGAACTCCGGACGCTAAACAAGGGTCAAAGGTGCGAGTGGCTCATTCCCAGTCAGCCCCTTTTTCTTCAAAAGAGCAGCCCGATCTTCCAAAAACGCTTTATATGGCGCTTTCGGAACAGTCCTATCTTCATCCTCCCATACTTGATATCCAACCTCCTCCCAAACTTCAAGTTGACGAGTAAGATTCGCACTAGGCTTGATTCTTTGTTTGGTTTGGACGAAATCCAATACATCCTGTCGATGGAGGCGAAGTTTGCGCATAAGATAGGCGATGATGATCGTTGGTGAGCGTGATATGCCAAGATCACAGTGGATTAATATCGCTGGAGGTGCACCCGACTCATCATCCGTTGTATGTTTATCATCGACTGGCAGAGAAGATAGCGAGGAAAGAGTAGGGGATGCCATTTGGTCGATAAAATCGCAGATATCGCTCATATGAACAAGGAGGTCTTGCGTCGATGAGTCTGCACACTGTATCCATTTGTGACGATGCTCTGGAATGCCTGCATTTCTTGTAGTCGTGCGCCACCATACCCACCCAGCATCGGTGAGAGAGACGATTGCGTTGATGTGGTTTTCTTCAAGCATGGCGCGTTTTTGTGTTGCCATGACGTTTCCAAGAAAGAGACCAGGGACAACCTGCCTCATCCGAGCTTTGAATGCCATGTCCCACTTCTTCTTCCTGTCATTTTCGGTACCCGTTTCTGTCACATTGTTCTTATCATTCTCTGTACTCTTTCCAGTTGCGTTGTCACCCATGATGCTGTCACCCATGATGCTGTGTTCTATTCCTTACTTCGACGCTGAAAAGACGGATGGTGATAGCGGAGGGATGAGATTGCGGGGTTGAAGTGGCTGACTAGGAGCAGATTACGGCAGGCGATAGAGAGCAAAGCTCGAAATTCTGAAAATACACAGCCGAATAGGTCTTGTGTGACGGTTCCCATAAGCAGAGGATGGAATCTGAGAAACCTTCAAGGCTATCGTGGTCATGTTCTGTTCTCCAGAGTAGTGAGATGCTTTGCGCCACGAGCCGCTTATCCCAAAGGTACTCCGCCCCTTCGGCGATAGCTAGTTGACAGGCTTGCAGGATGTCGATATCGTGAGTGGTTTGTTGGTTGGGCCACTACAATGATTTTGTGATTTGGTGGTAGACAGACATTGGTGGCTCTTCTTCCTTCTCGGCAATAAGCAGTCGCCGGCATAGAACGACTTGTAGCCTGTTGGTAAGTCCTGACATTAGCCACGATCACTAACATGATATGTAGCATAGCCTTATCTCGTGCCTGCTGAGATCGGGTGATCTCCTATAGCCTCGTTTCCCGGCCACTCCAGTATTGACCTTAGTTGGGTTCACGTTCGATCCCACGGTCATAGTCGACCTGTTCGCGGTCATCGGTAGCGACTGTTGATGATAACTCAACGACTCACGTAAAATCGCCTTAGGTTTCGGCCATATTCCACTAGAGAACTTTTCCCTATCCTGCTTTCATAAATCTGATCTGTGCTTGCCATTAAGCCTTCGATAATAGTCATGATATTGACGCCTTAGGCTTTAACTGCCTCGCTTTTCCGATTTCTTCCTCCTTACCCTTTACCACTTTTCTCTTTTTGCTTCTCTATCTCTTACTTTGCCCTTACTTTGGCTTTACGTTGGCTTTACTTTACTTTGCTCTTTGTCTAATATATTCCCCTATAATTTTTACCATAACCCTAGAGGCCTTTTATCACCAAGCATTCCGCAATTTCAGCTATAGAGCCAACTATGCAGTGTCGACATTCGTAGGCTAAATAAAATCACCGTCCCCGATATTAACCTAGTCCCCGCACTAGATGACATTGAACATACACAACCTATATCCTACGATCAAATGATGCTAATCCTGCTTATGGCTCAAAGCGCCTAGGGACATCGCCAACAGCTAACCGATCCGACCTAAACTATGTAGGTTTCCAATCATGTCTTCGGAGCAGTCATAAAAATCATCGACTTATACAACTCCGTCCAGGTCAACGATCTAGCATCAGAGGTCGCTGAAGAAGGTTTATCCCATAATGAACGGAAATATCTTCGCGAACGTCTTCAGGCCAAGAGTCCTACAGCCGCGTCGACGCTATCAAGCCTCGCGACAACGACACCTATAAGATTACGCCCATCTCGCGGGGTCCTTGATTCTTGCCGAAGCAGGGATAGCCGCATTGGAAGAAGGGGACATAGGTGACACCTTTACGGAGTTGGTTCGAAAGTGCAGCCGACGCGATGCTTCTACTACGTTAGACTCGGAGGGGAGCCCCCACCACAGCTCCTACCATTGCTACTACCACTGTCCTTACCACTCAAATTCATTTTGTTCATCCACCATTACGAATGCATCAAGATAGTAGATAGTAGGGATCGGAGTATAAAGCCGTATATAGAAGAATCCTTTCCAAGAGCTACTGAAGTATACAAGACCTGCAGCTAACTCGGACTCAACAGACAACAAGGTTCTACTGACGTAGGGTTTACAGGCATTATAATAAAACCTACAACGATTACAGTTCACAAGTTAGAATCGAACATTGCACCATGGATTCAGGTCATATCTCATTTCTCATGCTAACCAAATCCTAGCTGGTACAGAAGTGAAATGCTCGCAAGGCTGTATGTCAAACCCGGCGGGGTCTGCAGAGCGGCATTGTCGTCTTATGGCTTGCAGATGCAAGATAAGCTTGTCTCCTACCTGGACTGTATCCTTGTCCTGCGTCCTGCAGACTTAGGATTCAGGGTGGACGTTGTCGGCGCATCGAGGGTTCATCGATGGCTAATTCTTTCTGCTCTCTTCTCCACTTCTCTATCGTCCCCGCCCATTGGCATGAAGCCTTTTCGGCTCACCCGGAGGGCTATTTTTTGTTGTTTTTTGGGGTATTTGAAAGCAAAAGCAAGGATACATGGCCGGAGTTCCCACCAATATTAAGACCGTATTTGAACCAGATCTGGATGAATCTGGGATGGCAGGTCGTCTACCGACGGACGATGATCCCCTGGCGACGGACACCGCTTCGGGCACGACGGTACTCCTCATCACTATCCTCGGACTCAGAGCAGGATGCATCAGAGGACTCGGTGACGTAGCCGCAGCGACTACCACCACAGTCGAGCTTGACGCGGTCGCCCTTGCGGGTAATACCGTAGCGTTCGCAACGGCACTGCAACGGGTGATCGCTCATGGAGGACAGCGATGAGGGCGACGTTGAGCCTGTGGAGCGCGAGGATAGCGAGGAACCTGCGGAGCTGGGCGGGGAGTTGCTGTAGGAGTACTCATCCGATAGACGGGAGCCGGCGAAGCGGCGGGTCAGGTCGTCGATGGTGGGAGCGTACTCTGCTTCACGGAGTTGGCGTGAAGCGTAGGGCTTTGATGGCTTGGGGTGCTGGATCTTGGAGGGGGACAGGGAGCGGCCGGTTGGGATGTTAGTCGAGCCACGACGGGGCTTGTAGGAGCTACGCTCGGATCTGCCGTTTGGCACGTCCAGGATGTTCAGCTTGCGGCCGGTGGTTGGCTCGATGGTGTATTCGACAGCGGGGTCGTGGCTGACGTGGTACCCATCCATGATGTAGTAGTACCAGTAGCGGCCGCCGAGCTGTAGCATTGAGGTTTGGAAGCGGAACTTGCCGACCCAGGCACCGGGCTTGTCTTCGGCGGAGAGGGGGAGCTGGCGAGAGTAGTTGTCCCAGGATCCAACGAGGTGGACGGTCTTGACGTTGGACGAGGTCCGCAGGGAGAACTTGAGTTGGACTGCGGCCATTGTGAATCACGAAAATAAGTTGTCGTAGATGTATAGCGTAAAGTAAAGCGTAAAGCGTAAAGAGTAAACGATGACAACAGAAACTACCAGAGTTCAGTTGTTGTAGATTGTAGAATTCACTCTTGATGGAAACCAGTTCCACGACAACGAGAATATAAAGAATATATCCGAGCGAGATTAATTAAAAGGATTTGTTGATAGAGCTGAAACAGCAAGGCAAACGTCGACCGGCGACGAAAGAATGCTGTGGTTGAATAAAGTCGAGTAGAAATCCGAGCAAGGCAGAACAGTGTGCAACACAGAGAGCGCAGCTCGTTCTGTGATGTTCAGAAAGGGTTTTTGGTGGGTTTTGAGTGTGGCTGTAAAAGGGTGAATTAAGAATAGAATAGTATAGAAAGAAAATAAAAAAGAATCTAGCAACCAGTGCTTAGAATTCAAACTCGAGAGGCAGCTCTAACAACAAATGCTCGCTGAAGAAAAGAAAGAGAAATAAGCCTGGGCGGTTATGGCCTTTAAGGGAAAATGGATGGATCAACGAGTCATGAACCTGGGCGCATATTCATGGATAATTATTGGCTGCTGAATGTGTTGCGCAGTGATGGGCGACTTTGATGCTGCTGTCCAATGATCATCTCGGATTTGACGCTTTGGCTGAGAACCGAGCGAGGGGAGACGATCGAATCAGCTTGGAGAATGACCCTCTTGCAGGGTGATCAGGTGCAACCTGCATTCAACTTGCAGAATCCGGGATCTGAACAATGATGGCCCTTAGTTTAAACCTCTGCTATAACGATAGTTGATAAGTTCTCATCATAGCCTAGAGACTTTTTCTGATCTTGATTCTCACGTCATGTCATAGATCGCAGATGGAAATGTTGACGGGCTCGTTAGAAACACGATTGGTCAACAGTCCATACTGAACACGAGCACACGGGCATAACTAGGTTTCAATGCACATGGCTGTTTTTGTCAATGGAGAACCCCCGCACAGTCCACTCGGGAATTCGCCGTCAGCGGGATTCTAGTAATGTATTCCGAGGTGGCGCAAGACTGGGGCCAACCGGGATTCTAGTGTACCAGAAAGCAATACCTAGATCCTAAAATAATTGCACTATGTATGAATATAACTGTGTAACCAGATAAAAGAGATGCTCTCGAATCAGATCCCCGACGCCGCAAAAGTCCAACGACGCATTTTTGAGCAAATCGTTAAAATACAAAAGATCACCGCACCGACACGCCAGACCGGTCGGTAAACATCCTCGCGGCAATGTTCATCGAGGCCAGCTCTTGGAACAGAAGCTTGGCGGCGTAGGGGATGTGCACCTGTGAGATTCGGTGCTTGTTGTTGCACAGGCGGCACTCGAACAGACCCTTCTTCAGTTTGCTGGAAGCCATTAGCATTTAGATTCACTTCGTTTGGGATATACGGGGGAAGGACGTACGCAATAGGGGTCATCAGGCCGCAGTCGTCGCAGATGTGCACGCGGAAGGGGTCGGACACGTCGAACAGACGCTCCTTTAGGAAAGCGCTGGCGCCGTGGGCAATCATACAATCGCGCTCCATCTCTCCGAAACGCAGACCACCATCACGGGCACGACCCTCGACGGGCTGGCGGGTCAGAATCTGGGTTGGACCACGGGCACGCGCGTGGATCTTGTCATCGACCATGTGGCGCAGACGCTGGTAGTAGGTCGGGCCCAGGAACACCTGTGCCACCATTTTGCGGCCGGTGTAGCCGTTGTACATGACCTCGAATCCGCGCGACTGGTAGCCGTGCTCGCGAAGCAGACGCGAAACGGAGTCGACCGTCACGTCGGTGAATGGAGTGGCGTCACCTTCAAATCCACGCAGAGCAGACACCTTACTCAGCTGACACTCAATCAAGTGAGCAATGGTCATACGAGACGGAATGGCGTGCGGGTTGATGATCAGATCGGGAACCACACCCTCCCGAGTGAAGGGCATGTCCTCCTGCCGATAGGTGATACCGATGGTACCCTTCTGACCGTGACGAGAAGCGAACTTGTCACCGATCTGAGGGATCTTGGTGGTACGCATGCGGACCTTGACAAACTTGAGGTCGTCGCCGCCAGTGGAAACCAACACCTGATCCACGATACCACTCTCCGTGCTTCGAAGAGGGGTGGAGACATCAATCTTGGTGTGGGCCTTGGTACGCTGTCCAAGTTCCTCAGCCTCGGGGGCCAAAGGTGCCGTCTTTCCGATAATGATATCTTCACCAGACACACGAACACCCGGTGCAATGATACCATCATCATCGAGCTTGTCGTACGTGCCCTTGCGCATACCGATGGTGTCGGACCGCATGGGCTTCTCGAAGCGCTCCACAACCGTCAATCCGACCATCTTCTCCGAGTCGGTGTATGTGCGGTAGAACAGACTGCGGAACAGACCACGGTCGATACTGCTCTGGTTCATAATGACGGAATCTTCCTGGTTGTAGCCAGAGTAACAGGCGATGGCCACAATGGCGTTCTGGCCGGCGGGCAGCTCGCGGAAACGCAGAAACTCCATTGACCGAGTCGTGGCGAGAGGCTTCTGGGGGTAGTATAGGATGTTCATCATGGTCTCCATGCGCTGTGCAAAGTTGGTCAGGAACACACCCATGGCTTGTTTACCCATGGCAGATTGGTAGGTGTTACGAGGAGACTGGTTGTGATCGGGGAATGGAATGATACTAGCACAGACACCCAGGATCATACTGGGGTGAATCTCGCAGTGTGTCCAGGTGTGTGCTCGCTGGCTCAGGACGGAACGAACTCGCTTGTTAGGGTCGTCCGAGTCGGTTTCTGGCAGCGCGTAGCCGGCCTGGAGCTGCTTGGAGATCTCCAGATCTTCGGGTGTCATGACAATCATAATGGTTTCCTCTTCCTCCGCATCCACCAACTCCACGGCTCCTGATCTCACCAAGCCATCCCATCCGAAGTAGCGCTCCCGGCGGTCTTCCGCATCCAGATCTGGCGGCAATTCCCTGTCCTGCTCAAGCTTTCGAATGTGCTCCTTGTTGAGGACCAACGATCCGGCGTTCTCGCTCTTGGGGTCGTTGTCAATAGTGAACAGAGGTCGACACACACGACCAGTATCCGTGAAAATCTTGAACTCTCGGTCGCGAATATCGCGAACCAAGCTGACCTCGTGAGAAATCATGTTGCGCCGACGCAAAGACATCATGGTGTTGACGAGATGTGACGGGTCGCGATGAATACCCACCCAAACACCGTTGACAAACACCTTGGTGGCGTTGGGTGTAACTTGAGGCTCAAACTCTTCGAGTACCTCCATGTTACGCTGGATCATGAAATCGATGATGGGCTCACTGGGCGTACCCACGGTGATGTAGCACATAAGCGCCAAATTCTTGACAAGACCACAAGCCTGACCTTCTGGCGTTTCGGCAGGGCACACAAGACCCCAGTGGGTGTTGTGAAGCTGTCGCGGCTTGGCGATCTTTCCATCTCGGCCAATCGGTGTATTGGTGCGGCGCAAATGAGATAGTGTGGAGGCATAAGTGTAGCGACTCAGCACTTGAGACACACCGGCCTTGGCGCTAGCCGCCTTCTTCTGTTCACCCCAGTTGCCCGTTGCGAGGGCGTACTTCAAACCACTGGTCAGCGTGGCGGCCTTGATACCCATGTTTAAGTAGATCTCCCGGTTCGTCTCAACGCATCGCTGCACGTAGCGCTGTAGGTCACGAGTGACTCGGGTGAAGAGAACACGGAACAGACCCGCCAGAAGGGGTCCAGCCAGGTCCAGACGCTTCTTTCCGAAGTGATCACGGTCGTCAACATCACGGCGACCGAGGGCGCACTGAAGAAGACGGTGCACCATGTACCCAAGGAAGAAGGCCTTGCGGGTTTCACTGCCCTCGCTCTGTGAGATATGCGGCAACAGCTCCTTCTGCATGATCTCTCGAGCGTACCGCACACGTCGCTCATGGTTCAGGTTTGACTGAGAGGATCCACGCTTAGCGATGAAATCCAGAGCCACCTCTCGGTCTTGAATGACAAAGCCCTCCTCAATACACGGTTTCAACATCTCCAGCATCGGGGTATCATTGCGGTCGTAGCAAATGTGGTTGAGGATATCCTCGTCGGACACAACGCCCAGAGCTCGGAAGACAACCACGATTGGGATATCGGTCTTGACGTAGGGCAGAGTCGAGCGGATAGTAGGGCCAAATCCGCCCTTGGCGCTATCGCCCTTGGAGAAGAGCTTGAGCGCAAGCTGAGACAGAAGTCGCGATCCCTTTTCGACCGCGCTTCGGATTTCAGCAACGTAAGGTGTCGGGCTCGGGGGCGCCTTCTTGAACACCTGCACGATGTTTCCAGCACTTCGCTCCTGTGCGATGAGGACCTTCTCACTTCCGTTGATGACGAAGTAACCACCAGAGTCATAGGGGCACTCATTCCAAGCGTAGAGATCCTGCTCGGGCAAGTCCTTCAAGATACAGTATTTCGACTTGAGCATGATCGGCATCTTGCCAATGAACACAGGCTCCTCCTTCTGCTGCTCCGACGGGAGCTCCTTCTGCTCCCACTGGAGGTATGTGCCACGGGTCTTGCGGTCCTCCTCAAGATCGCCTTCTCCATCTTCGGGATCGGCAACCAGACGCTCTCGTCCTTCCATGATCTTTTTGGTGACGCCAAGGTACAGCGGACTCGCGTAGGTGAGGTTTCGAAGACGTGCTTCCTGCGGAAGCATGATGGTAGTCGCTCCGTCACCTTCTGTCACAGATGGTCGCGAAAGCATGACGGTTCCAAATTTCAGCTCGTAGCGGCGGACGACGATCGGCTCGACTTCGTCTTCGGCGGGTGGGAGGGTTTGATCGAGAACCACCTGTCCTTGTTCCTCCACCAGTTCCTGCATTGTCGAGGAGATAAATTCATCGAAGGAGTCGAGTTGCTGAGAAACGAGACCCTTGGAGTCGAAGAAAGAAGAAATCACGGTCCAGCAGTCCTCCGAGGTGATTCCCTCATCAGCATCGTCGTAGAACTCATCCTCATAGGCCTCGTCGTAGTCTGCCATGTTGAAAGGTGAGAAGGGTCCAAAGGGGCCCAAGAGCGAAAAGAAAAAGAGGGCTCTTCAGGCAGCGCAGGGAGGCGCTAAATCGCGTCGGCCGCGGAAGGCGATGCGTGAGAAACACCCAACGCGCTGCAACACCGCCTTTCAGAGACTGGAGAATCGGTATCTGCAGTCTGAACAGGCAAGTGAGGGGACAACCTGAAACCTGAAGGGCTCGGTGGGATGAAAAAGAAGGCCCAGCGGTAGCAGAGTGAAGGGACTGATCTCCAAGGATCTTGATGCTTCAGCGCCATGAGGTGCTAACCCGATGTGGAGATCACGTGATATGTGATAAATCAAGTCACATGTCATATTATGAATCACATCACGTGCTGGAAGTGTAGTGGATCAGAAACGAAGGAACCATTTCAAACAGCATCCTTGGAGATGAGAAAGTTCTCTGGAATGCCTTTTGATCATACCGTGTGGTTGCTCCATTGTATCATTGGCCATCAAATACGTGGTCAAGAGTTCACCTTGAGGTGTATATGCCACCAAGCCTCTAGACCAGGCGCAATGTGGAACGAAGGAAATTTAGTGAGCATTCTTACGAACATTGGGAATTATAGCTGAATAGTCTATCGTAATGCAATTCGAAAGAGTCACCACCCAGGTATTTTGCTGATCAATATATTACACTGCTGGCTACATTCAGACCCTCATCACAAGAACTGCAGCAAGGTACTTAGCATGTCCTTGAAATCTTTCTGGCCCTCTTCTTCCTCTCCAAGCCCATCGAGTTGTTCTATACCAGTTAGCATTTAGCACCACAAAATGAGGTTTAAACCTACCCTGCAAGGTACCCCGGACTAGCGACAGATCCTCATCACGGTCTGCTAGCAGGGACACAACTTTCTTCTTAGCTCCATCATCCTCGGCAATCAGCCATGCCAGGATAATATCAATTGTCTACTCCATTGATTAGTCTCAACATCCGCAACAAAGCCAAGAGGTACAAACCTGCAATGAGAAAAGCCCAGCATCGAACCGCCGTGACAGCCATTCACCAGCCATGAGTTCCTGGTCCTCAGGCGAAAAGCCTTTGCGCTCATTTGCAATAGTTTGCTCGACAGGCGACACACGAGCAGCATATTCCCGTCGGAGCTTGACGAGCTTCTCGATCTTCTCATAGTCCTTCTCCATGAACTTGGCTAGTGTTCGGATCCGCGCAGCAGAGCCACCGGGCAGAAGCCGAAGAAGCGAGGCAAAGATGCCCAGAAGGTGCTCGATGTTCTGAGATTCTTGCTGCAAGCTGTTAACGATGTACTACACAGGGTAAAATCAATAGTACCTTTTTCATGAACATTCCAAATACCGTCCTCAAACCCGCGGCTTCAACCAATCGCTCACAAGCTGGTGCACCTCCGGCTCCACCGAATGCATGATCGAGAACACGAAGGGCACGCGGCTTGCTAAATTTACCCTCCTTCAGCATGATCAAACATAGTTCGATACCTTCTGCTTCGATGAACTTTTGTTTTCCCAAGTCTTCATCAACAAGGCAGACCAGAGAGTCGAACAGGTTCTCCACGTATTCCTCCTCATCTGAGTCCTTCTCGGGATCGCGTTTCCGGTATGCACTGAGAAGTTGGAGAATGATGTCGACACCTTCGAGACTAATAAACCTCTCCCGATTTTTGGACGAGGATTGCAGAAGAATAGCCAGGATCTCCGCAGCATACTGCTTATTTTGGCTCACGGGGTGCTCTTTCTTTTGAATCCGAGATAAGATCCAAGGAAAGACCGTAGCGTCTTGTCCAATTTTTTCCGCAAGCGGAGTCTGGGAGGAAAGGTTCTCCAGGACACCTGCATCGGATTAGCCATTGAAAGACGGGATATTTGTCAATTACTTACTTAGGACGTAATAAACTCCAGCACGATCGTTCTCTGAATCCTCATCTAGACGACCGAGATTCTGTGTCAAGAGTTCGATAAGATCGGCATCCATCTAGAATGGTTAGTATTATGATCGAAATATCCCTCGGGTACACTCACCATGGCATTGACCAAGCTATCCCACTGTTCCTGCTCAGCCTCCACATCTTCATCGGTCAGCTCACTGATGATCTGGATGGTGTCGATCGCAATATCCGCGTTCTCATGCGAAAGCAACGATATCAACGAGCCCACACATCCCATCTTGGAGAACTCCTCGTAAAGCTCAGGGTGCTCCGACAAAATCGATAGCCCCTTGATCTCGGTGTCCAAGTCGGCCTCGGATGCCATGAACCTAGCGCAGTCAGTTAGCCTGAAATGGTCATATCTCAGCGGGCCAACATACTTTTGCGGATCGCCTTCAAACTTCCCACGGAGCTCCGCATTCTTAGATATCTTTTTCTCGAAATTTAGCGCAAATCGGCGAACCCATGCGGCGTCGAACTTCTCGACCTGTAGTGAACTTCCATCAGCATCTGATACTGCTCAGAGCGGGTGAAACGGTCATACCGCAGTCTCTTCCTCTTCATTCTGGTCGATGTATTGCATGGCATCGGCAGTCTTCTGTTCCATCCCTCCGCCGAAGAAACGTCCTTCCTCGTCGTCTGGTATATCCTCTTCGTCAAAGTCCTGCGGTAGCTCGGGACCAGCTTCCCCGTCATCCTCCATTGTATCCTCCACCGTGGCTTCCTTCCCTTTGGATCTGACGTCGCCATTAGAGTCTAGCTTGGCCGATTTGTATAGCTCATCTTGTCTCGTTAGCACGTTGCGGCGGGCGCGTTCGCGGGATGGGAGGGGCGTACTTGGATCCTGGACTGGCTCGAATTTGCGCTTGGAGCCTCCGGCAATAGATGGTTTCTAGCTAGTCAGAATATGAAGGACTTGGATATCCGGGGACTTACCTTGAAGAGCTCGTCGATACTCGTCATGGCTGCGGCGCGAGAGTTTCTCTGGAAATACTCGCGTAACCAGCGCCGTTTTTCAGAGAAATCTTCAAAGTAGGACTAAACTTATAGCGACAAGAAGTAAAGACAATTCCTAACGAAGCAGTTGAAGTCGCATTGCCATGCGCGCGCGCCGCAAAAGATGTACGGGTGACGTTGCACGCCAAGCACGCAGTGACGCCAAGCGGCGGCCGCAGATTTCTCGATTCTCCTCCGATCACTTCATCGACCACCTCCATACCATCTATCTGTCCACATTTTCACATCAACCGCAAAAATGGCCCCCAACCGTGTCGTCGTCTCCAACAATGGTCGCCCCCAGAAGAGCTTCATGAGCACCATTTACGATGAGGCCACCTCCCCCGAGAACACCACCATTGTCCGCAGCCTCCTGGTCTTCAGTGTACGTCCAGCTCCTCCAAATGCACGATTGTGAAACTAACATCCCTCAGGCCGGTGTCGCATTCCTCCACAGCAGCCTCGGCGAGATCCTTCTTCCTCCGTAAGTCGCGTCAACCCATCGATACACTGTTCCCGTTGAATGGAAACTGACCCGTCGCAGTATGTAAAACAACTCCGTCTACGTCGGCCTGAACTCGACTCGAATCATTTCTTTGGACCTTGTGAAGTATACTGGCGTCGGTCAAGGGAACTTATTGGGTAGACACTCCTCGCTCGATGCTTTCGATATCTCTGTATAATAGTTTGTTGGGCGTGCATGCTCAGGGCATGCAGCTCGGGTGATTTGTTATGAATACCAGGATTTTTGAACTGTCTTTCAACTGCCTAGGCGGATTGTCTTTGGATTCGTAAGGCGATTAGGTTCCAGCCCAGGGAGGGTCGAGACCCTGCCAAGGTGGCCATGTAGGCCGCGATTATCTCAGCTCGCAAACATTGGCTTTCGTGCCCCTGATATAAGATCGCTTGAGATGATAATGTCTCGTCTTTAGTTGGTGGTCTGACTTCTCTTTGAGACAGTGACTAGGCATCAGGTACAAAATCCAACGATGCAGCCCTTCCAGATTGGAATGCAACAAAATCCGCTTACCATCACGGTTAGGGGCTCGAGGCTCGATGGTTAACGGGAAATGGAGAAAAGAAATTGCCGCCTCCAAGGATGGCTCCTGGCGATATGGCTGATTACAGACTGGCTATGAGGGGTATTTTCTGGAGGCCTCGGTTTGTCTCCCGCTTCGCGTGTACTCCGTTCCGCAAGTGATTCACTCAGAGACAATAGATTAACATTCAAGACGAAGAGCAACTTCTAGCAATCATACAGCATCCTCAACTTCCCTCATGTCCACGACGGTGCGGCATCAACGCCAGAACCGATACCAAAGAAGTAAGCCCGAAGTAGTCGACGGTGATAGGTATCATTAGACTGATCATTCAGGGCCGACCCTATAATCGTCACAGCTTTCAAGACATCCTTTTGGCTGCGAATATCAAACCCTCGACTTCTGGCGCAACACCCGCATTCCATAGTACAGTGGCCTCCAGCCCGAGCCCGACGTGTATCTGCAGCTGCAGCCTTTAGGCGCTTTTCACAACATCCACAGTCATGGCCGCAACACCCTCCATTCCCCGCGCAATCGTTGACAAGGTCAGGATGAAGATACCAGTTGGTGTTTGATCTCCACAAATTGTATGCTCTAAGGAAAGCACCTCTGGGAAGCAAGGCTTCGTTCTTGTAAAGTTCCCGTTCAAGAAACCAATATTCCTTGCGTATAGTCTCCAATTCTTGGACCAACGTCGACAGTTGCTTCTTCTCTTTTAAACTCGCCGTCAGGGCCAGAGATTGATGCCACTCCGTCAGATATTCTTCTCGCTGCGCCAGTTGTCGAAGAACAGTTTCTATGTGCATGATCTCCATGCAAAGCTCTTCGACCACGCTAGGTTCGATGTCATCATTTCGAACATAAAACTGGAAGGCGTGTAGGCGAAACTTCTGCACAGCATCAAAGCTTCCATGCCGTGCTAGTAGAGTGTCTATTCGGTCACAAACTGGAATAAGTAGCCAGCCAAACATTTTGAACAGAGCGTTGAAGACCGTGTGGCTCGGGCTTGACCTTCGGTATTTGAAGGTTGAACGATCTCAGAAAATAGCCTAGGAACGTGTACGTAATTTTGATCCCGTTGACTTGGCCGCTTCCACAGAAAGCAACCGCTCCTAAAGAGGCAAACCCGCGAACTATGCTCACTGACTTCGTGGAAGCAGACAAGGGAACCAATAGAATTGAATATGGTGGGGACCGTAGGGAAGCGGGAAGATATTCCTCTATATCTCAGTAAATTGTCATATTTAGCACCGCTCCTCCACTGTGGCCTAGTGGGAATTAGCCTGGCACCCGACCCAAGAAATTCCCACTGTCGCGGGTTCGAACCCTGTTGGCAACTCTACCATCTGGCTGAAAAAGCTGATGCTAGAACCAACGAGAGGTTGGACTCCGACGGTCCTCTTCTTCTCTTCTTTTTCTTTTTTGGCTTTCTGTTTTGACCCTCTCTGACTTGAATTACTTCAGGCTTTTTGATGTGCCATGTTACTTTCCTATACGCGTACTCTTGGACCTGTTTTTCTTTGCGGGGTTCGTACATATAATCAGCCTCATCTGTCATTTTGATCTTTGTAGATCATCCGTGGCTTTCGTGCGTTCCGATTGGCTGCCATGCGGGAGTGCGGGTTCCCAGCTAATTTGGCCCACGTTCACAAGGACCTCGAAAACGATTAAGCGATTTCTCCAAGGATTCTAGTTCCAGCCCATGGATTTGTTGCTGCCTGCACCTCATTGCAAGCCGCCACCGGTGATAATGTTTTCTAACTTTATCCACACTCCCAGCGCACCTTTCGTGTATATCTCAAAATCCACCTCGTTTAGTTGGAGCTGCTTCCGCAGCTTCATCATCATTTCCCAGATTCGTGCCTGCATAGCCCTCTGTTGGTTGAGGAATTCCGTCAGGGGCCCCGGTTCGAGGCTCTGATCCACCGGACAGGCCGCCTGCGCCTTGAGGGTGGTCATGACGCAGCCGTTGAAAGGCAGCATAAAGGCAATAGTCGTGCCCCAACCCTCGAAGTTGCGCTCGCAAGCGACGCGCAGGGCGATATCAAACGTCCACTTGTCAAAATCTATGAAAGGCGCCGTGGCCACTTTGCGCAGTGCAATCTCGGCTTCGACCGAGGCCGGCTTCGGGGGCTGGGGCGGGAATAACAGATTGTCTGGAGGCGCCATCCAGTAGGGCGAGTGTATGCAGTCAGCTTCAAAGGTAACGGGATCGGTACTAAATTTGCGCTTGATCGGGCGGCCGTGTATCCAAGCAGTGAGATGGTGTCGCGGCATGTCGTACTGCACATTGAGACGTCTGAACAGCTGCGTCGCCAGCAGCTCGTGTCGATCTTCGCCAACCAGGAAGCGGATCCCAATAGATAGTGTTGGAATCCCCATGAGCGTGAAGAGGTCCAGGCCGCCGCGCCACGACCATGTGGTACCCCCCTTGCTCGTATGCCCACTTGAGGAAATAAGCCTCGATATCTCTCTTGGTAACGCCAGGAACAATCCCGAGATGTGTCCAGTACTGACCGATATTCGGCGTGGAAACAACTTGGCCCGATACAACGGGGAAGAGCGTCATCGTCCCCTTTGAGCTTTTCTGGCCGGCAATCACTCTGACGATTTGGGCTAGCGCTTCACCCGTGTCATACTCAGGGTACGGGCCGTCCTTCCCCTGGCCCGAGTCACGATGCAGCACTAGGATGGTCTTCTGTTCCGAGTTCGGCTTAGGCCATTGTTCAAAGAGGTGCGTATTGGCCTTTTCAAACATCTGATACAGCACATCCTCATTACCCTGGACGATGGTCATATCCGCCTTGACTTCATTCCATATCGCTCTAGACTCATCCGTGCTCACAATATCAGCCATCCGGAACGTGGCATATCCCTCAGTGATGAAAGAGATATTCTGAAAGACGAGTGATCCATCATTATTCAAATCCAGTATCGTCTCCTTATATCGGGCCCCTTCTTGTGGAACTCCAAGAATACACCTGCCGTCCCTCGGTGGTCGAGCGGGCGCTTGAAGAGTCTCACGGCTATACGAGACGAAGAAGTAAAACATTCTCAATATCTGGGCAATGGCCTTGAGATATTCCATCAAATCGTTCGATACGTTTGGGCAGTCATGGATATATAAGTAGCGGGCCACCTTCTTGTCAGCCCTGATCTGTGCAATCATGGCCGCTCGGACTTGGTACATGTCGCCGCGGTGAGTTGCCGATAGCATGAAAATTGAGTTCTTGGTGGCAGGTAGTGCTGCTGCTGTCCACATCCTGGTGGTCTTCAGAATAGGCCGTGCGAAGTGCTAGAGCCGTGCTTTGCTACTTGCGTTCGAGGGGTAGAGACCTCGGAGTAAGAAGGGTTACCACGATCTGGCCTTGATAGAGGCTGGTAGATGGGAGAAGGGGAGAAAGTCAGCTTTCCGAAGAGCACCAGATGTGCTTGAAATTTGCAAAAAAAGCCCGGGTAATGGTTCCGAGAGAAGTACAAGTGACGGGTGAGTGATGCGCTTTGCAACTAGTCAGATATCTGCTCCGTGCTAGCAGAACAGTTATGCCCCAACGATACTATTCATACAGTATGGAGTAAGCTGCGTGCAAAACATCCAAATGGACTCCCCTTCCTCCTCTCGACTCTTATGCCGCTAGCTGTCCGAGCCGAGCACCTTCGCATATATCCCTTCCTCTAGAGCTGGTACGGCGAAAGCCGAAGTAGATGACTGTTGCTTGCATATTTGCTAGGCAGGGTGTAGAGACGGGATGCGTTGTTGCTCCCACATCGGGATATGGCAATGTAGGCGAGGCCAACTATCACCAGAGACTGCACTCTCTCAATAGCTTTTCTTTCGCGAGATGACTGAAAACATCGGGTGCAATGAGAACGACGATACTCAGTGCCTACATCAAGCCATGTTGGCCTAGAGGTAACGGGTCTGCTGAGGTGGATGCTACACCGTGCGAAGGAGACAAAGGGTTGGTTCTCTGGTTCTTCGGTAGGCGCGCCGGCCCGCGACCCAAGATGATTATCCAATGCAGTAGCTACTAATAATGTTGCAACTAATGGTGGGAAAGAGAAACTTGGCGACCTGAAAGAAACCAGCGAGTCCTCGTATGGGAAAACTTCTCACTTAAAAGTTTAGAGTATTGTTACGACTAACCACTCTTCTGCGTGGTTGTTGGGATGAAGGGACCCGGGGCCAACTAAATGTATCATCACATGAACCCCAGGGTCTCAGTCGACGAAATTGACAATAAATGTTTATTTGTCATTATTAGGCTTACACATAGACACCAGTATTTCATCATGCTCATTGCTCGTCCGCTCGATGTATGTCATCTACAACGAGAAGGTAACAGTTTCAGGGTGAAAAAGTCCCGCAGTGGGAAGATAATCAATCATTGAGATATTTACAGACACGCATCCATAATCAAATTTATGCGCTGTACTTCTTCACGAAGTCAATCAAGGCCGCATCCACTTCCTTGGGCTTAGAGCCACTCAAGAAGTGAGCACCACCGGGAATAGTCACAAGGCGCGCATCAGGAGAGTTCACAAACAGCTTGATCTCCTGCTCAGCGTTGGCGACGGAGTAGACCACATCCTTGGTGCCCTATAAAAATGATAAGTTAGTGTTCCTGTACTCGATACGAAAGCGAGACTTCTGCAAACGGGCAACAACTTACGTGCAACCACATAACGGGGCATCGGACGTCAAAGAGGCGGGCGTGCAGGCCATCGCGATCCCTCAAGTTGATAGAGCACATTCGAATGCGACGGCGGCCCTCGTCACCCCGGTAGTTTGATTTGATGGTCTTGCGCCAGAACTCGCGAACATCGGCAGGGCAGTCATCCTTGCCGAAGCCGATGTCGACGAGGAAATCGCAGAAGCCCGTGTGGGGCTCGAAGTCGGGGGTGGCCTCGTTGGTAGTCCACTTCTCAATATCGGGGGTCAACAGGTTAGGCGCATCCCAGCAGTTAAGGCTGCGGGTTCGGTCGCTCTCATTGTCCAATGATGTGCCGAGGGGAATGATACCGGCGATCTTAATACCCATGTGTTAGCCATAATCGGTTTCTAGAATGATTCAAGGTTGGGAGGGTTTTATTCACCTTCTCGGGCCGCAGCAAGGCCATGCGCACGGTGATCCAGCCACCCTGGCTTGTGCCGAGAACAAAGGCCTTGTCGATGTTCAGGGCATCGAGGACTTGCAGGTTCATCTCAGCGGTATCCCAATACGTCCAGTTCTCGCGCTTAGTGCGGGTCTGGCCGTGACCGAGAAGCTCAATGGCAAGCAGGTTCATTGTGCTGGTCAGCTCCTTGTTGGCATATTGCAGGTTGTAGAGCTCCACCGAGGTGGTAAACGAGTTGACGAGAACCAAAGTGGGCTTCTTCGGGTCGAAGGGTTCAGAGATCTTGATACCAGCGTCGATACCACCGAGGTGGGGGACATGCACGGTCTTGGTGACAGACATGATGGAGGGAGGTGTAGAGAGCAGAGGGTATGATGAATGGAGATGGAAGAGGTTGTTCGTCCATCGAAGGGACTCAACTACAACTATATAAACTACGGTCCATGATCGGTGATCTCATGGTTAGGCACGACTACAGCCACAGCCCCGCATAAATAACCGTGGTTCACCATAGACTGTCGGCTTTTGCTCTCCGAATACCGGAGGATCCGACAGTCTGGAGTTACTTGTGACTAACAATATGACATGTGGTCTGCCTTTAATCTCAATTATGTAGATCTCACAGTCTCCTGGGATAGTTTAACCATTGTCATGGTTCGTTGGCGAACGGAGCAAAACGGCATAGAATGTTAATTGGGCATTTGTAAGCAAAATGATCAACCCGCTCGCACTCCGCGTTGTCTTGGGTCAAACTTAAAGCTTTCTGCTTATGATCGACCCACTGCGGGGTTGTCTCGGGGTGCTTCACGAGTACGGAGTACGGAGCAAATCGGTCATCCCCCGCTTCCTTTGCCTATATCCGCGGTCCAGTCGCCTATATCCCCGCACAAGCTTCTCGTATTCTCGTTGACCCCAGTCACGCTAGTAACCCCGGCTCTGGTGCCAATATGGCCCGTGCCAGCCTCGAACATGCGTAGGCAGTCCCGCGCGTTAACAGTATGAGTATGTTACGGAATAGGAAAACATGAAGGGATTCAGAATTGGGGGCATCTAACCGAGGACCGAGACTCACCCGGATCTCTGCCGAAACCCTGCGGACGAAAGGGTACAGCGCACCCTCCAGTCAACGTAAGCAAGTTGCGCTTATTAAAGTCTCCGTTTACTCTAGACCGCTTTTTTGACCGACCTCACCGCTTACGATGCCAAGCACGCTAGGGAAGGTATCAGTGGATAATAATTGAAGTATGGAGTTTCTGGCGGCAGAAAAAGCGGCAGAACATAATTGTAATCAGGAGGTGGACGGCGACTTTCGCGGGCGCCACTGTCCTGAAGCACATCTACCCCAACCCCCACCCCCACACCGATCCGGTGGGTAGATGTGCTATACCGACCCGGTGGGTAGACATGCTATGGAAGGCCTGACGCATTTTCATGAACATGGACATAATGGCTTCTTGCCCCTCCAGATCAGCCGATCCCTGTTCACTGGTACATCTGGAGTATCCGCCGATTGCGGCGTCTCGTTACGTCCCCCTAGATAAAGGTGAAACCAGCACACTGGGGATTGAAGTATACCAATTACCAATCCATGTTTTGACTAGGTAGTCAGGAGATTAGATATGTTGCCAATATATCCTGCGCCGTAAATATACTATAGAAACATTCGCAAGCAGCTATTCTTTCCTACGTGGCTCGTATTCAGCTCCAGAAAGGGGCCAAAAATTGTTGCGTTATCTGCGACCTCGGGACAATCGAGCGCAAGCTTTGCGGAATCTTCTCGCAGGCCAAAAATGGCGCCAAAAAATCGGGGATTGGGTTCCAAGGTTGGTCAACTGTCCACTGTTCGCTAGCGCTCCGTCGATCAATTACCCCGCGTATAGTTAAGGTTGGTAGCGAATTAGGGAGTGTGGTTCCCTATGTTGGATATGAAGGAGGAAAATGGGATGGTCCCACATGTTCTGCCCGACGCTGGGTCCGATTAGCTATAATATCAATATTGTACTCTTCCAAGTTTCGGATAGTCCAGCACTAGAGACCACTAGAAGCTTCGGTGATTGAAAACACCGGCAGATATAATAACCTATTCCGATGCAGAAATGGTGACAGTGTCTCCAAGCGCCCCTGCACTTGCACTCCGATTGCTATTTTATTGACATTGAAGATGGCCTTTCCACGTGCGTGTTAGTATAGGTCGTCGGCTTAGAAGGCGATATAATTGTGAGAAAGGAAGACTGAGAGCTGATCGAAATTCGGTGGAAGGATCAATCGTCGATGGGTGATGCTGCGCTCCTATTAAGGAGCCGAGGTTGAGATACCGTGTCTCATTGATACCAATGGCCTCCACCCCCAGATTCATCCAGGACGAGGAAGACTAAGCATAGTTCGTGTATGATCCTGCAACGGAGCGCCATCGGCTTCAAATGCGCCAGAGTTGTACTCAGCTGTAGCATTGACGGCTTCCTTGCATGCCTGATGGCGTAAAATCGATGCTCCGCTTGTAGAATGGCAGCACTTCATCGAATGTGTAGCCACTGTTGTTGACGGTGTCGCTCATTGTTGCATAGATCCGCGGGTATGCATATTACTTTCATAGTACTGTAGATTGACAGATGGTAAAGAAGAGAAGGAAAAAAAACACTTAAAATCGACTTCACTCAAAATACGAAAAGGCACCTTTGGCTGCACGGCTGAAATTCAGGTGAAGAATATCCAGGTTGTTGAAGAGTGATCGCAGATCTAAGGCCGTATTTGACAGTAGTTAAGGTAGGGCTACCTGGCCACTAGCGATATGGTATATATTAAGTTAGACTACTAGTTACATAGTTAGTTGACAAACTAGTTAATTAACTACCTCATGGCTTATCTGTAAATAGATTAGGTACGTTTCACCCCTACGCCCGACAATTGGCAATAGACAGAAGTAGACACCAAACAGCAAGACTATTTCTCAGAGCAGAAAGGGAAATATTATAACACCAAGCTTCTAGTGTGTATAACCTTCCAACCAAGTCCGGTGAGGAACGTTGTAGTTAAGAAGAGCCCAAAGGTTGTTAGTTGTTGGTAAGCCTCCGCAACCCCACCCAGACCGAACACCGCCTTTGGTTCTTTGGTTCAATGCTTGGACTTGGATTCCCATATCATCTACCTTGATTTCTATTCTGCTTGCCCGATCGTTGTTCTAGTGGGATTCGGCATTTGGCATTTTGGACTTCTTGTCAGCAACTACCAGCCACCCAAATGCAGAACCCAGCGTGAATGGCCATGGCTTCCTCTCCCGGCAATGCGGCCCTGAAGCGCAAGTTGCAGCAGGACTCTCGCGAGCCTGCGATCAAGCGGCATCATCTCCAAGGCTACGATCCACAGGCACCATGGCTATCCGAGACAAAACCGCTGAACGGCTGGCGCACTCTCGGTGATCCGGTCGTTCATAACTCGTTGCCCCTGGCCAATATGGTCTCTGCTGTTCAAGACCTGATTGACCCGGATTTTGATCCGCTGACTGCCATTTTGGATGAAGAGCCACGGTTTCTGAAGCCGCTACCGGATCGCATCTGTCCCGAAGATTTGGAGTTTTTGCGCTTTCGCGGTGCTCTTTCGATCCCAGAGACTGGTCTGCGCAATGAGTTGCTTCGCTCGTATATTCAGTGGGTGCACAGTTTCATGCCCGTGTTAAATCTACAGGAGCTTCTGCGATGCGTGGCAGAGAATGATCCAAATGGGAATGTCAGCGTTCTTTTATTTCAGGCGATTATGTTTGTTGGGACGGCTTTCATCGACTTGAAGCACTTGCAAGCCGTGGGATACTCGACTAGGAAAAGCGCGCGTAATGCCTTTTACACTCGATTAAGAGTATGCCTCGTGTCCATTTTCTGCGTGCCCTGCTAATCGTCTTGCTTTCTTTAGCTATTGTATTCTCTCGACTGCGAAAACGACCGCATCGTCATTCTCCAAACACTATTACTGATGACTTACTGGTCTGACCCCGAAAATAGCCCACAGCGAGATATCTGGGACTGGATTGGAGTTTGCAACACGCAAGCCCACTCAATCGGACTTAATACAGATCCCGCGTCCAGTGATATGGATATCCAAAGTCGACGGCTACGCACTCGCATCTGGTGGTGCATGTATTCTCGAGACCGGCTTATCGCCATGGGAATGCGACGTCCACTACAGGTGAACGAGGGAACGAGTAACGTCCCAATGCTCAGAATGGAGGATTTTGACTTTGAGCCATTCTCACCGTCTGCAGTGGGTCTCTTTCGCTGTCGCCAGCTGGAGGACGTGTCGCATCAGAAGCGTCTGGCAACCATGTTCATTGAGAAGGCCAAGCTTTGCCAGTGCATTGGCCGAGTGCTCTTTGCACAGTATGCGCCGTCACAGCGCCAATTTGGAGCTACTGACCGGACCACCGTCACTTTAATTCCTCGACAAGCCTCTGAGTCCGAGTTTACACGATGCACTCAGAAACTTGACTCATGGCTGAATAGTCTTCCGAGAGACGCTCAGTTTATCCCTCAATCAAAGACCGACTTTCGTGATGGCGAGGATGTGCTCCTCCTGCATGGCGCCATGCTTCGCATGCTCTTCCATGCAACTACCAGCGCGCTTCACCGACCTTGGGCAGCCCTCTCAAAAGACCAGTCCAAATCTCGTATCGAGATGCGCAATATTGCTCGATCCAAGATGCATGATGCCGCTGCTGGCATCACACACATCATCCAAGGCCTCAACCAGCTCAACCTCACCCGCTTCATGCCCCAATCCGGCGTGACGGTTATCCTTCCAGCCGCAGTCGCCCACCTATCGAACGCAATGTCCGACAACCCCGCCGTACGCGAAAGCAGCATCTCCAACTTCCACCGCTGTATCCAGGTCCTACACTGCCTGAAAGACATCTACCCAGCCGCCAACATCGAGTTCGCCAACCTCGAAGCCGCAACCAAGATGCAGTCCGGCAACTGTAATTCCAATACATTCTTCCAAATCATGCAATACAACTTCGCACCATCAACATCACCCATCTCAACCAAACCCCAACGACCAAGCAACGCAGACTCCCTCGCCGAAACCCCTCGCTCACAAGCACCATCCACACACGAACAGCAACGCAAACCAAGCACATCCCATGAAACGAACCCATCCCGCCGCCCATTTCCAAACGACTTTGACGACCATTTCCTCGAAATGACAGACCCCGATATCCCCCTCAACTTCTTCTCCGTTGACTTCGACGCCTTCCTCAACAACTCAAATACCCCGGAATCGGAGATCTCACCATCAAACGACATAAACAACACCGACTGGACACAGGCTTTGTTTCGAGGGACTCTGCCCGAATCCAACAAATATTCTCCTCTAGATGAGACTAGGAAACACAACCATACGCCACAGGAGCAGGAGCAGGGCCTCTTTGCTTTTGCGATGAAGGATGATGAAGATACTAGCTTGAAGCCTGCTACAGCGCATCATGATATCACCGGTGATTTAGATCGCGACTTGGGGTTTCATACCGGGGATGAGGGGTTCTAATATACCATTTTCGATATATTTTCTTGATCTGTACATTTGAAACCGAGGTTTAGCATGGACTAAATTGTACGTGAATACGTCCTACTGAAATTATAAGAATTAAAATGAAACATTCCTAGCAATCCCGTCTACTTTAGTTATGGATATCATGGCTACCTCCGGGTCTATCGATAGTCTGCAAAGAAAGCAAGGTCGTCAGGGCGTCTATCGACTCATCACTCGTTTTCGACAGGGACATATACTATGCCCGCGACCAGCGGTTGCTCTCATCGCCCTGTTCCCACTCGTGCTCGGTGTATCCCAGGCTCTTCTTAACCCAAGCCACCTTTTTAGAGTCGCCAGTGTTCTTGCCCAGGTTATCACTGAGCTTGACAGCGGGACTGCCATTCGCAGTGGCGATTTTGATGACGATGTTGAGAGGCTTGGACTTTTCGCCGTTGGACTTGTTGGTGAAGTCATCTAAGAGATGTTAGATACCATCCATGGAAATAAAATAAGGCGGTCCTTACTCGTGAAGAAGGTGCCCACGCCAAAGGTAGGAGCGAGATGCGCCTCCTCGGCAATCGTCTTGTATTCCAGACAGTGCTCGATATTCAGCGAGTCTGAGAAGACGACTACCTTCTTCTCCGTGATGCCTTCCTTATCGTAGAAATCACGCACCATCTTCACAAAGTACGCCGGATCGCCCGAGTCCTGGCGCACGCCGGTGTATACCTGGGCATAGGTCTTGGTAGGGTGACTGCCGCCGTTGTTGACAGGCGCCGAGATAGGAGTTTGCGTGGAAGCCTGGCTCTGGGTGGAAGATTCCACATTTGTGTTCGCGCCAGAGGGCACAACGGTGACCGAACCCAGGCCGGCGCTTGTGTACTCTGGGATGGGCTTGCGGAAGGCATCCAGGAAAGCCGGAGTGCCGAAGGTGTCGGTGAGGGCGATACCGAGGACCTGTTCTGATTAGCCTGAGAGTCTTTGTATGGTAGTGCGAAACATACTCCTTCTCCGAAACAGCCAAGCCAGTATCGCAAGGCCAGCTCATTCGCATTCTTGTAGTCATCCGTGATGGCCGCAATGGCCATGTACCACTCATGCGCGACCGTACCAACGGGATTGGTGTCGTATTTCATGGCAAAGTGCACATTACTCGTGCCCATGAAAACGCCCTTCCAGCCATTCTTCTTGCCTTCCCCAGCGGCACGCATCAACCCCTTCATGACCAGGTCCTGGGTGTGGTAATCGCGGCGGCGGCGCGAGCCAAACTCCGAGAAGATGCAGCCATGCTCCAGAAGCTCGCATCCCTTGCGGTATGCCTTTGCCTCTTGGCAATCGTAGTCCCAGTCCTTGTCCGTGAACATGAAGTAGGCCTGGCTGGTCAGTGCCAGCAGCGGGATCTCGTAAAGTATTGTGTCGACCCAGAGGCCCTCGATAATGTAGTCCACATCACCCTGATCATCATCGCTGCCTGTGTCTTGCGTCGGGGTAAACTTGATCTTGATTTGCTCCGAAGGCTTGAGCCGGAAGGTTTCAAGGAAGATGAGGTAGGCCTCGTTCAGGTAGGGGCATTTCTTTCGAAGCCATTGACGTTCTTCGGCGGTGACAGTGATATTGGCGAGCTCTGTATATATTAGCATAGATCAAGATACAAGAGCATCGCAAAGACATACTGTCCATCTGCTGGAGAAGCCATTTGTATGCCCCGCGCCGCAGCTTCATGTGCGGGGTACGATTTGTGAAGCCGTAAGTCACATCTGTCATGAATTAGATCTGTATTTGTCGGGTAGAAGACCTGGGACCACTTACGGACATCAGGGAAGTACTTCAGGACCGCGCATTGCATCGTCAGCTTATAGAGATCGGTATCCAAAAGGGAGGTGATGCCCTCCGGCAGTGGAGGGGTAGCTTCCTGGCCCATTCTGTTGGTTGGCTGGAAGCACCGGTCTATCGAAGACACGCCAATCAAAGTAACCGGAGGCCAAAGAGTGTGACTGTGGCTTCTGGAAACAAGCAGGTGAAGATGAGTCCGTTTCCAAGGTTTCTTCCGCAAGCAATAGTTAGTTAGAGCGGGGACAAGATAGTGTGACTGTTTGCATTGTTTGCATGGTATCGACCAACTGTGATGCGTACTATAATATATGACGCATCCGTAGCTTTTTGACTGTTTTATCCCTTATCTTAATAATCCTAGCTCACTATGACGTGGTATTAATGTAGCAGCCGTAATCTATACTTGCCCCTCGACATATTTATGTCCGATCGTAAATGTCCACTAGTTAGGTTTAGACTGATATAATTTCATTGCTGGAATGCTTTCGGGCAGCTTGCTGATTATTATAATTTAACATATCACATAGACATAACTACCAAGACTAAACTGCATATCCGAGAAATTGTCGGCTGGTATAATTCTCTGTGTATAGCAATCTGTTAACAGATTCCCCGTGGAGTCACACATCCACAAGCTATATTCAAGTATTGGACAATTAATCTCCTACTATGTGACTTGGACATTCACTATTCAGTTCATTGTCTCGGGGCAAAATGTAGCTAGACTGCTTCTCTCAGCTATAGGGTGCAAGTACATACTGTAAATGGTCTGTCCGCCTACCTACTTTGACCATCTCACTATCGCTATACCTAGGTGCGCTACGTAAAAAGGAATAAAATGATATTTAGAGAGACATTCAACCTTGGAAAAAAAAGTAGATATCTAAGAAGATACTTATCTAGGCCACCTATAATATCTTGGTCCACTAGAGAAAGAGAAGAAGCTAAATGAGAGCCAACTAAGATTTGGGAAGTATCTAATGCCTGGTGCATATTAAGGAACCTGGTTCATACTTTACTGTGGTTCCCCAATGAGCCAACTAAAAGAACTTCTAGCAAGCTGCATTATTGCGGCTCAACTGTGGTGTGTTTGCAAATAAAGGTACTCCACGGAGTAGTACATCTCTCACTTTCGTTTACTTCAAACATCCCCCCCTCCTCCAACTTCAGCCAACACACGTCACGCCTCTTTCAACTTAATTCAATCTCTGTCACGCCCAGATCCGTCTTCAGAAATATTTGATAACTAAGTGTATCTCGGAACCTGCAAGTTGCAACCAACCCCGGGCCCTGACACCCTGACTCAGCAGCCATGGCTGACTCAGCGGGTGTTCGACCTCGTCTGATCCTACGATTGACCCTGCGTCCCGAGTTCAAGTCCGAGCAGACCCCACAGAGCCCAGTAGCGGACGAGACCGGACCAGAAGGAGAACCGAGTCCTCTGGTGAAAAAAGTCCGACGCAAATCCAAGCGCGTTCGAAGTCCGCGACCCGGCCGTAAGAAAGCCACTCGTCCGAAGAAAGCCGTATCCAGTCCAGTAATGGCGCACGGAGCAGAGGACTGCGCGACTGTGCTAGAGCAGTTCGTGCATGATGTGGCCAACTTGCCTCTCGAGATCAACCACTTGATGGAAGAGATCCAGGCAAAGGATAAGATCATGCAGGAGTGCCGCGCCACAATCAACTCGCGCGACGGAAGCATCCAAAAGTTCATCAAACTCAATGGCAGTTTGACACCAAACCCGAAAGAAGAGCAGTATAGCAAGACGGTGTTGCAGAATCTCGACCGCTGCGAGGCCCTTCAGAATGAGAAGATCCAGCTCAGCGAGAAAGCATGTGTCCTCCTCGACCGACAAGTCAAGCGACTTGACGTGCGCATTCGCGATCTGCAGAATGAAGGCCTGCTTTCGAATGACCCGCCTCTCCCTTCGCTCTTCGACAAAAACACCACCAGCTACCGAGACCCGCCCAAGGTCTTCTTCCCGGACTCCAGCTCGACCGATACCACCACCACCTCCTCCTACTCCACCCCTCTCAATCCGACTTCCGGCAACGCAAATCCCATCCTAGCCGCTGCTCAACGCCTCGCTCAGCAGCCAACTCCCCGCGCCGCGGGTATCACCGCGCTGACCGCGCAACAAGCCGTCCGCAACTCCGCCCCAGCCACACCAACCGGCTCCGCCGCGGTACACCTCCAACAAAGGCAGCGCGAGTCCTCAGCCGGCGCTGTAGACAGCAAACGCCGCCGCCTAAATGCCTCCCTGGGAACCCTCCCAGCCGCATCATCAAACCTACGGCAACCCTCCCTAGGACCGGGAACTCCTAAAGCCGGAACGCCAGCAATCAGCCGAGCAGGAAGCGCCGGGCCTCGCTCCAGCGGTGTAATCAAGAAAGCACTGACGAAGAAAGTCGCACCGCACCAGCAAATGAAGAAAATCAAAGTCTCGAACAAATCCAGCAAGCGCTCTTCAAGCGGAAGCCGGCTCAAGAAGAAAGCGCACACTGGCGACGGCGACGAAGACGATGATTCCATGCTCAGTAGTGCTGACATGTCGGATTCGGACAAGAGCGGCGCTGAGGATGACGAGGATATGGATGACGATGATGACGAGGAGGAAGGCGCCGAGGATACTAAGGTTTACTGTACTTGTCGTACGGTAAGCCATGGGGATATGGTGGCGTGTGATAATGATAGTTGCCCATATGAGTGGTTCCATTGGAAATGCGTGGGTTTGACGCGTGAGCCTGTTGGGACATGGTATTGTGATGAGTGTCGGAAGACCTTGGGGAAGTAGGTCTCCGTTTGTTTCATTGTTCATTTTAATTTCTTATTGGGCTGCGATTACGGATTCTGTTTGATGGTTGATATACCCAGGCGTATATATGGCATGGCTAGGGATTTATGTTTACACAATGTCCGCATTAACTGTCTACTCTAAGAGATCAAGAATACCACTGGGTTGAGATACCCATTGAGGGCATCCTTCAGAATAGGTAAGCGGTGTCCAGGTCTCCCAGGCCATTTCTGAATTTCTGAAGCCGTCCTTAACGTCAAGTCTCTTTGTTCCTCATTCTCCCTTTTTCACACCCACAACAAATGATCTAATAGCGTGATCTGGCTGGCCGTGGTGTTTAATATTATTCTTGGTTGCCCTCTTTTTTTGGTCTAAAGGAACACGCCATCATCACTCTTACCATGGTTCAAAAAAGAAGCCTAGATGGCTCGGATTCCGCCGAACTTAAGGCCGCGAGATTAGAAACTCAAGATCCAAACAGTTGCAGTACACAACCATCCTCAAAAGACCTAGAGAAAGGGCATGATGCGTCCATCGCCTTGGCAACACCGAAATCAAGGGCTGCGAAATTTAACACTCGTACGCTGAAGAAATTACAAGCTGCTGTCGATAAGAACCCGGAAGTCGATTTGACGACCCAAATGCCTCTCAACTACTCTGCGCGTCTAGTCATATTCCGAGAAGAGTCTCCGACAATCGGTAGGCCCAATGGAAGAGCAAGTGACCTTCACGGAGCTGATAGATTTCCTGAGCAGAGAAGCCCAAACCAGTCAAAGTTGAAATCCGTGACCGCCTTCGAGCTTCGGATCCCGTTGACATAGTATATCCTCTATCTCGAACGGTATTAGGACTACTAGAAGAGTCATCGAAAAGTGCAGACCCTCTGCCAGACGGTCTATCACAACGGATGCTTTGCCTTCTTCAAACAAGCGAAGTTCTTTGGGAGTCTCCGTTTCCGGAAAGATTGATGGTTTTCCAGTGTTCAGCCGATGTCGTTGTGAAGGCGGCACGGCGTCTGGATGATGACACTGAATATACGACGCTGCAATATCTCGAGCGCCATAAACCTGACATTCCTGCTCCACGCCCTCTAGGCTACGTGCGAATGAGTGGTATAACACTTTTATTTCAGACATACAAGCCCTCAATGACTCTTACAACCGTATGGCCTCAAATGGACAGCGGCCTAAAAGCTTCCATCCGAGACCAGCTAGAAGCGATAATGTCAGATCTAAGATCCATGCCTTTCACTGATGGTTCCGCGTTTGGAGGTGTGGGCGGCGAAGGTTGCAAAGACATCAGAAGACATCTCCGGAAGAGTAAAGAGCCGATACGGAACTTTGCCGAATTTGAAAATTTATGTTCTCGAGTCCTCATCCCAACGGTCAAATATTTCCTCAGCTTATTCGTCAACTTTATCCTCAATCCCAGGAGATGAAGATTGTTTTCACGCATGGTGATGTTCGACCGGACAATATTACGGTAGACATGGACGGCGATCAATGGGTTATCACTGGCCTTATTGGGAATATAGTGGCTTCTATCCAGAATATTGCGAAGCTTTCAAGTGCACTAACTGCCTAAGTCCATACGATAACGATGACTGGTACCTGTTTCTGCCGGATTGCATTTCGCCGAAACGATATGCTTATTGGTGGCTCTTGGATAGAGTTCGAGAGGCTAGGATTGTATGAGATTCATTTGTTAGCTAGCATCTAGTCAATTTCTTGGGTGTATGTGCATGCGTCAATCTATTGCTCCCCTCTTTCCCTTCCTTCTTCCTAGCAGTAATATAATTCTCATCATCGGAACCCAAAACATATTCCTCCTGTGACTTGTCGAGTATCTCCAGCATATACTCCTGACAATCTCATGCGTTAGTCTCGTTGTCCACATAGACACTCTTTGCAGCATGTTTCACTTCCTTAGTACCATCCTCCCGGTAGGTAGGCGACGAACACTTCTTGCCGGAAAGATCTTGAGTTCTTTGATGGTACAATAAATGATTCGATGGTCTAGAGGTGATTGGTTAGGAGAGCTAGCTATGTAGAGTAAGTGGAGCTAAGCACGTGCCTACCTCCGACACTTAGGTCTATTGCCAGCATTTGGTGAGAAAGTCGGATGCTCGCTAGTCACTTCGAAAACGAGGTGCTCATCCCTATTCTGGACATATAGTACCTAGTGTTTGTAGTTTTCGTAGTGTGGTCGGTAGAGGGCAACATATAGCTTTGAGGCCACCTAGTTTAAGTAGCTCAAATATCAGCTGTCTCTTCGCCAGTATTTCCAAGATCGGCTTACCGTGACTAGGAGAAATTTGAAAATAATATAGGAATATATAAGACAAAGAGTAAAGTAAGAGCAAACTAAAAGTAAAGCAAGGGCAAAGTAAAGGTAAAAGATCTACTAAACTTGACATAAATATCAGGAATAATTATTAGCATAGTAATATTCCTATAATATTCCCTATAAAGTAGCACAACGAAAAGAAATTAAATGCAAAATATTCAAACATAGAGAGTGGCTAAAGGGCTTAGCATTCGGTAAGCTGACACCTATCACTAGTCCAACATACTAACTATAGAGGGATCTGTGATTCTATCACTCCTCCACTCCTCTGCTCCATGGATCTCCTCCGCAGCACGACGAATCTCCAAGGCCCCAACCCGAGCCGAATGGTCGGCCGAATACAAGGCTCGTATCCTACAACCGGACACTTTCCCGCTTTACTCTCCCCTCGACCTCTACCAAGCGGCATACAACCCTCCACCTAAATACACCAAGCTGACCGACGAGGCTGTATACCTTGTCTCTAAGTTTGTCTCGCAGAAGGTGAGGGCCGACCACTATTCAGCGGATTTTGGTGGCGCAGGCGACATCCTCGTCGAGCGAACCCCGCTCGACCCGAAGTCTGCGGCTTGTATTTCTACGCCGTCTATAAGGATTATTATATCCTTGGAGGTCAGCAAGGCGCGGCGGGCTACGGCACCAAGCTCAATGGAAAGCGCGGCTCCGTCCTTAGATAGGTGACAGGGACTTTTGGCCAGGATATCATTCTTCTCCTTTTTCAGGACTTTCACAAATAATCCTTTGTATCTACCGCTTACCCTTCTTCCCTAGTGTGTTATAGCCCTATTTTCTTTTCAAGATATCTTAACTACGAGTTCTGTCACCGCTACTTTCTTTGACTGATTTAGGGACTACCAGCTTCGCTACCTCCGTCTCGCATTTATCTTCTCAATCAGCTTATACAGACAATCGAAGAATGTAGGTATTGACACGAGTTTCGGAAGTACTATATTCGTCTACTTTGGACACGCATGTTTTCCCAAGTTCTCATGCTTTTCATGCCCGTACCCAGGTCACTTTCTGCTTTACTCCCATAAAGATGTAGACAACAGTAACCGGGCAGATGCCAAAGGAATAAAAAGTTACAACGCCATCGCTATGCACAAACCCTTTTTGTGGACCTTCCATCATCCATGCAAACATGGGCATATTACATGCCGGTAGGTGAGATCGGGAGACGAGAGTATGCAGAGCTCCCGTGCACCCTGGTTCGAAGAAGTCCAATTTTAAATCGATCCGATGCAGCTGCTCTGCATGATGCAACCGGAAACATTGAAGACTCGAAAACCAATGTACAATCAGAAGGCGAGGTTCTTCTCCATCCATGGGTCGAAGTACTCGCACGTCTCGGGGCTGATCGCGCCACCGGGAGAACACAGCCTGAAACTCGGACAGGGCCCGCACGGTGACTCGGTCATGCCGTTGTTCTTGCCGGGTTCATTGATGGGGCCGGGATCTTCGCCCTCGGCGAGGGGCTTGCGAGACTGTTTTTCTTTGACAGCCTCGGGGTTTTTGACGGATTTGTAGGCGGTGCCGTTCTTCAGGTTCAGTTCAACGAGCTTCTTGTCGAAGCAGAGCATCTGAATAAGCTGGATGATGCTCTCTTCACCCAAGCGCACTGGGGTAATACCGCTCTCGTTGACGGCGGTGGTGATCGTCTGCACGGTGGGATAGCCCTCGTAGTTGAACGGGTAGGGCAGGTAGGTCTTTTGGGCGGTCTCGGACTTGACCTCGGCCTTGCCGGTGGCGGTCTTGATGCGCTTGGCTGAGCGACCGCGGTCAGTGGGCACTTCGAACCAGCTCTTCCGGCTGACCGTGTACTCAATGTAGCCCGCGACGCTGTTGATGAAGTTGGCGTCTAGGACGCCGTCGGTGAACCAGGCGCCACCCGTGATGTCCTCGCTCGGGGCCAGACCGGCCAGCATGTACATCTTGCGTGTTGGATACTTGACATTGTGAACGCTTTTAATGTAGTTCTTGCCCTCGAGTGACTTCAGGCAGCGGTCGAGGATCGATTTGTGCAAGTTTGTGCGGGTCTGGATGGCGCGCACCCAGATGCCCGACCGAGCGGTGGAGTGGATGACATTGTACACGAGACCCTCATCGGCGCTGAGATTCTGGAGTTTGTCTGCATCTTCCCGGGAGATGAGTTTCCACGCGAGTCGCTCATTCTTGTCCTGGTGCAATCGCAGTAATTTCTGATCGACCAGTTGCTGGGTGACCTTGAGGAGTAGCTGCGGGTCAGCCTTGGGGATGATGTCGAGACTCAGGAAGTCCTGTTGATAGAAGAGGTGACTGGTGTCATAGGATGAGAGGCACGCATCGTAGAGCTGGGTGGCGAGCTCGCCGATGCGAGGCTCGGAGGCCATGGTGAAGGGTTGGAGATCGTATCAGTTCCAGAGGAAGAACAGGATCATTGAAGGGTGGGAGAGGTCATGACCGACGCGGACATCTGCAAGAGCAGGGATGGTCAAGTTACAGCAGCATGGTCGTGCTCGCGTTGAGTCAGAAAATGGAGGTCCAGTGTGTTTTTTGGCGACTTTTTCGCAGCGGGGAGGCCGAAAGAGGTTTAGTGCGAAGAGCTTACGGACATAATGTAAGTCACTTTGATCATCACCTTATTAACGACAATTCTAGCGGAATCAACATAAGACAGACATTGGAAAATCATAGATAAATAAGGTGCTGTCTAGAATGACTTTTTAATAAAATAACCGGGAATATGTTGACAGAATAAGAGAATGAGATGTCTTGATGTCTTTAGAACTCTTTGGTCCCCATTTGTCACGGTGTTGCAGCCTCAGGCATTAATATGGGCTGCCGCGGAAATTTCGAGAAACTGCGGACAACGGAGCTCATAACGGAGCTTATAACCACAGCTCCTGGCTCTTTGACTTGCAATCATCCTTTTGTTATTGCATCATATTCACCATGGCTGACACTTTAAAGGCTGAAGGCAACAAGGCCTTCTCGGCCAAGGACTATCCTACTGCCATGTATGTTGCTACCCCGCCTTCTCGTGATGCTGGTATGGTTGCTGATGAGTCTCCAGTGACAAATTTACTCAAGCTATCGCTATCGAACCCGAGAACCAAATCCTTTACTCCAACCGTTCCGCCGTCTACAGCGCCCAGGGCGAGTACCAAAAAGCCCTCGAGGATGCCGAGAAGTCCGTCAGCATCAAGCCGGACTGGTCTAAGGCTCACCTCCGTAAGGGAGCTGCCTACCGGGGCATGCAAGATTGGTGTAAGTGAAGGAACCAGTGCTGATTGGAGAATGTCGCTAACGAGCTGGTAGTGGCCGCCCACGACGCGTATGAGGAGGCACTGAAGCTGGAGCCCGGCAACGCCCAGGCCAAGTCTGGTCTGGATGCTGTTCAGCGGGCCATCCAGGCCGAGGCTACGGCCGATGGCATCCAGGGTGACCCGACCGGCGGTCTCGGTGGCATGTTCAACGATCCCGCGCTATACCAGAAGCTGGCGAACAATCCCAAGACCGCACCATTGCTGGCCGATGCCGAATTTATGGCGAAACTGAAGAAGATCCAATCAAACCCCAACAGCGTGGGCGAGGAGATCCGGGACCCTCGCTTCCTGCAGGTTATGAGTGTACTTCTGGGTATCGACATGAACTTCGGTCCGGATGGCCCTTCCGGACAGGACACGCCCATGCCGGATGCTAAGCCTGCGCAGCCGAAGCAGCCCAAGAAGGAGCCTACCCCTGAGCCCGAGCCCGGGGATGAAGAGGCCATTGCCAAACGCAAGGCTCAGGAGGCTGGTGATGCGGAGAAGAAAATTGGTAACGACTTTTACAAGAAGAAGCAGTTCGACCAGGCCATTGAGCACTACGAGAAGGCCTGGGAGCTGAATAAGGATGTTACCTACCTGAATAACGTTGGTGCCGCCAAGTTCGAGAAGGGTGACTACAATGGTGCCATTGAGACCTGTCAGAAGGCGGTGGAAGAGGGCCGCGATCTGCGGGCCGACTTTAAGACCATTGCGAAGTCATATGCTCGTATTGGCAGTGCCTACGAGAAGCTGGGCGACCTCGCCCAGGCCATTGAGTTCTACCACAAGTCGCTCACCGAGCACCGCACACCGGATGCCCTGACCAAGCTGCGCAACGCCGAGAAGGCCAAGGCCAAGGCTGAGAAGGATGCTTATGTGGACCCCGAGGCCGCCGAGAAGGCTCGCGAGCTCGGCCAGGAGAAGTTCAAGGAGGCCGACTGGCCCGGTGCCGTGGACGCTTTCACCGAGATGATCAAGCGCGCGCCGAACGACCCGCGCGGCTACTCTAACCGCGCCGCAGCGCTCATCAAGTTGATGGCCTTCCCCGGTGCCGTGCAGGACTGCGATGAGGCGATCAAGCGCGATCCCAAGTTCTTCCGCGCCTACATGCGCAAGGGCCAGGCTCTGATCGCGATGAAGGAGTACAACCGTGCTCTGGACACTTTCACCGAGGCCGCGGAACATGATGACGGCACCAACGCCCGTGAGATCGAGCAGCAGCAGCAGAAGTGCCTGGAGGCGCAGTTCAGCGCTCGCGCTGGTGAGACAGAGCAGCAGACCATGGAACGCATCCAGAATGACCCTGAAGTGAGTACACCCGACGACACGTTCGTATCAATTGTCAATACTAATTCCTTCCAGATCATGTCCATTCTCCAGGACCCGGTTATGCAAAGCATCCTGCAGCAGGCTAAGACTGACCCGGCGGCGCTGCAGGAGCATATGAAGAATGCGCAGGTGCGGATCAAGATTCAGAAGCTGATGGCGGCTGGTGTTATCCGTCTGGGCAGGTAATGGTATCGCTTTATGAAATTGAAGATGTGACGAGCTATCCTATGGACATTATTCCGTTCCACTAAAATCCTGAGTTTAGCATGTATCTCGATTGATAATATGATCTTACTGCAGTGTAGTAAAATGAGTGAGTTTGTGTACCTTGTAGATCCAGGCCATGTGGAATATGTGAATAAAACCAAAAGTAAGGCTAACTAGTTTAAAATTACTCCCTATAAGAAGCCATCGCGCCCCCACTTTTCTTTCTCACTCCCTCTCCATTCTCCAAATCAAAATATTCTCAATTTCTTCTGGTCTCAGGCCTGATGGCATACAGAGATTTTCACCAGTGTGATCCTGATTTTGAAGCTGAACCGCCCATCTTCACGACACAGATTGGCTCGCCGGTGTACGAAGAGCCCTATCGCATTCTGCTGCAATCAATAATCGAGCGCAATGACATACCGGCTCTCCACTCTTACAATAATAGCCCGCACTCCCGGATATTCTTGCAAGCGTATGCCACGACTCGCGAGGACCCTTTCAGCCTTGCTTTCGGCTTCCGCAGTTTCGATGCATTGCATGCACTAATCGAGATGTATCTTTCAAATACATCGCTGACCGAGCCTTTGGAAGAATATACCCGCCGCTTGGATGTCCCTCTTATGCACGAGGCCTGCGCTGCAGCAGATTAGGAGCTTGTTCTATGGTTAATGAACCATGACCCCCCACTGTGATCTTTAACGTAACGGAGTAGCGGTGGTAGGACGCCTTTATATTGCGCGGCTGCGGCACTGGGAGATGTGAATAAACTAATGGCACACCCCAAGGCTGGAGAGACGCCGGTTACTGCTAGGCAGAGGGTGCACGAGCATCATGCGCGCATGGAGGAATTCATCTACTGGCTTCTGGATAATGGATGCTCTTTGTCTGAGTATCGGGAAGTCTTTCAAACTATTCAAGTCCCCGCAACGATCGCCGCAATAATCGAGGCATGACTGCTCTTGATGATTCGATCAGTTTACTCAAATCTCATGGCGGCACGCTCGAAGAAGTAACAAGCTTGATCATGATTTTGCTAGTGAATGGGGCCAATCCACGCTTGTGCGACAGCAAAGGACGTAATATCCTCCGCATACTTTGCATGCAATCCATAACTGAGCTCATCACCCCTGTTATACTAGATCAACTTCTCAAGTTTGTTGATGTCAATGAGACTGATGACGACGGCCGCACTCCGCTACATTACCTAGTGAAGACGGTGGAACAGATTGATGCTATTCGGCATCTGATTAGTCGGGGTGCCGATGTCGTCAAGAGTGATCACCGGGGAAGTACTCTTCTTCGTGAGCTGATTGAAGGGCAAATTATCAAAAAGACATATGAAACTAGGTCTCAACTAGGGCGAATGGTCGGAAGAGGATTTGGGAATAAGGAGAAAGGAGCGCGAGATGAGTTGATCCAAGTCTTGCTCAATGCTGCAGCATCTATGGACAAGCCTAACGGTGTCGGCCAGACACCTAGACAGATGTTGGATAAATTTTGAGAAATACAAAGCTATAATTAAAAAAGGGGGTAGCCATATTCAAGTGCTTTTTTGGCTCTATGTCGCTGAAAGAGTGATTAGAGTGATTTAACGGTGTTTTTTATTGGAAAAACTATTAAACGAAGTTAAAGACTAGACAACTACAAGCACGGGCTGGTAAGGCATTATACAAGCTACATCACAATGGCCCAACAAAATCACTTCCTTGTCTGTTTAATAGCCTGCATAAAGGTATGGCTACTCTTTATTATAGACCTCCCCAGAGAGGTTTGAGTTCCATCATCATACAAGCTATCTTTATACGTGAAAAAATAAATATCATATTGGAGAACTACCGCAGCCATCACTTACTACCTTGACGAGAGATAAAAGTCTCAATGAAAAAGAGATCTCTCTCTTGAATGAACCTCCCCACCTCAGAGCTCGGCTGAATGTCTCTCGTAGTGCTAATGGCACAATCGATTGGGATCCAACAGTGCGAGAGCCCTTCGGATAACTCAAGATCGCTCAACTCTGGTCGACCTGTATCCTCGACCAGAGTAGCGACATAGCAAAAGGAGATTTGTTGCAAGTCATTCCGCCACTCCTCACTGCGAGCAAAAAGAGTAGTATGCTCTATCGAAACCTCGCAGCCCGTTTCTTCCAAAATTTCCCGCTTGGCGGCCATTGTATGGTCCTGTCAGTCTCAATTCCACCACCGGGAAGCTTGTAATAGTTCCCTTTGGCTATGTGGACGAGTGCGACGTGTTTGGCGGTAGAGTTGTACAATATAGCACGGACGGCATGGCAATCGGTGCAAGATATATTGAGATCTTGCTTGCCAATGACCTTGACTGGAACGGAATCTCGGCGAGACATGATGAATCTGGACATGCTCCAGCGACCTCAAAGCTCAAGTAATAACTTAGGATTGTTGTCAAAGATACCTGGATAGATCTAATGTGTTATTCCTAAGAACTAGGGGTCCTTGTGGTTAGAAGTTCGACTCGGACAATTGACAAGAGATCTCGTTTGCGAGCTGTCGGCGAGCCAGGAAAGAATTAAGATTTTTGCGTATGAATTTCTCTTTAGAGTACTCCGAACAGTGACGGGCACTTATTCATGCGTAAATAGCGTTTCTCGTACTTATTATGCTGGCCGCTGTGACAACGTTTCTTTTTCACAGAATACCCAGATCACCAAGCATAAGCGTGATTGGTTATCAGAAGTGCTACAGCTTTTGATTCGGGTAGTCTAGGCCTAATGTCAACGGAAAGCAGGGGTTATGATGCAGTGCAGAATAATGGTATTACACAGGTGATGGGCGAGCGTCGGCTCGCCGCTAGAGGTATGGGTGGAAAGGCGGCCGTTTCTGGCGTCGGAACGGGCCACTTTCGGCGGCCTCGTTGTCAGGTCCTTAAATTATAGGCGTAATATGGATTATGCCTTTTGCTTGGCTCCCTCGTACGCCGTCACGTAGGCCTCTTCCTGTGCGAAAGACAAGGACTGCAACATCACCCATTGAGTCCTCAAAAAGTCACAGAAACCAGCGGCTTTTCCCTTGTTCAAGGAATCTTTCCACAAACTTTGCGTTCCTTTCCCAGTGCCGCTCCTTCGCAGCCAAATCGACGTTTCGTCCAGGAAGAACGCCCGCCTCCAGGTAAAATCCGAAAGAATAAATGTCCAGGACAGTCTCGGAACCCTTGGATGCCGCAGCCTGCTTCCACTGCGGGATTTCTTCCCAAAAGGCCTGCCGGAGCTCACCACTCTCCAACTTGGCCAATTCGAAAGTAGGCTCGATAAGAGTCGGGATGGCGATTAGGCGGGGAAGCATGGTCCACGAATTCCCAATCAATCAACCCCCCTTAAGGTTGGTGTTGGTGATTCCGAGAAGATCATGTTATGCGTACCAAGTCCGTATGCACCAGTGCGAGCTTGACATTCTCGACCTTTGACGGGAATGTGGTCGAGCGACGATTCAACGAATCGGAGAATTCGGGTGAGGTACTCTTTTCCTTATACTCGTCTATACATTGTTGGTTTTGAAGCTTATCGACACGACTCTTGATCCACGCCTGGGGGTAAGACGTTACCGAAGGGAATGGACCGCCCAATCCATATCATCTCTCCGGGCCAACCGAAACGGTGCCTTGGGGAGATACGATTGCGTCTCCGATGAGCTTTCCAGCCCTGGGAACAGGCAAATCCCACAGAGCAGCGAATGCTCGCGCCATCTGTTTGACGACGCTCAGCTTTTCCTCCAGTAAAAGGCCGGTGATTACGGTGGATCCCATGTTGCCAGGTACAAACTGAGAGATCTGGACCTTAAGATCCGACTTTGGGGATATTGGGGGTGGAAGCATACGAGGGACTGGGAGTCCTTCAGGGGTTTTGTCGCAAATGTATCGATAAGATGGTACATGCTGCCGATGTTGGCATAATATCTTAGCTAAACGACAGTATTCATCCGGCTGTTTCTCATTATTTGCGTATGCTTCTGCTTTGTACGTGTTCCGAATGATCCATCACAAAATCTATTGTATTGAACCAGTTCGCCACATCCGGCCTCTTGAAGGACCTTGGCCATTTCCTCTTTATTCAAGGAAACGACTGTTGTGGATAACAAGGCCTCGTCCTGCTTGGCGAGAGAGATCAGGTATCGGTCCCACCCGGCCTCAATCTCAGTGACTGAGATGAGTGCGGCGATGAAAATGATCGACACGGTATCCTCACGAACTGTGTCAAAAATTATAGTCTTCCTCTGCGAGGGACCGATGTGACCAGCCCAGATAAGATCTCTTATGCGCTGGGAGAGTTCTTCCTTGCTAAGAACCGGAGCCATGTTGATTCAATGTGCTGTGAAGTGTGTAGATGAGCTTGTTTCTAGAGGTGTGGGACAGACGTCTTCAGAAACTCCAGACTCCGTGAATGTGATGGGGACGGGAACAGGTCCAAGCTCAGGTGTTTGGCTTAGTGCCAGTGTAGATTAGAATAACCTTACCTACTAGCGCCTTCTAGCCGACCTTTGAGATTGCGAAACTCGATAATATCACACAGAATATTACGTTATTACGTTTGCTCTCGAATTATTCTAAATAGAAGAGCTCGATATCGCGGTAGCAGACTGAGCCCGGAAGATCGTTCAAAGAAACATATTCAGGAAGATCGCTAGAAGGCGTAAGCCTGTCTGCGTTTCCTAGGTGCCCAAGAACGAATTATAAGGTAGTTGTCGACGCTCAGTTACGCAGCCCTAACAAGTGATGTATGGGGTGCATTTTTAGATAGCAAGACGAAGTAGACAAGATGGCGGAAAGAGATAAAGAGAAAGAGAGAACCAGAACTAGACAGATTTAAGTATGCAGTCCTATATGCATTGGTGCCCTACTATGCAGGCATAGATTTAATGCCTTAGGTTGCATAATCCATGTGTCTAGTGGTTCGTCACAGTGCATTGTGAAGTTTTCAGTGGCAGCCTAGTCGAGTCCCAGTAATGGTGCACCAGAGCTAAACAGTGGAACCAGTGGAAATTTGAACAATTATACTTCTATGGCGGAAAAACTCGGATGAACCTAGTGACAGCGGTAGATAACACAACGACATCTATGTCCGGGGTATTCCTTTCCTTCGTTCGCGGGGCCATCTTGCGCTCGGCTAGGGATACGCGCTCAGGATACTATTATCCTCAATAACTTTCAACTATAACGGAAGCGATCTACTCGTCGCATCTGTTTATGGACTTTGTCATTAATATGGTGGCCGGTCAAGCGGTGACTTGCCCCAAGTGCCACGGGGAAAAGGCGGCCATTTTCGGCGTCAATTTCGCAGGTCCTCGTATTCTATATGTAAAATGTAGCTCTAGATCTTGTCTCCATTCTACGACACTATTATACATTTTAAATTTGTACCACAGAGCAGGGCCAATCTCGGCCAAGGCAAGCAAACACCGATGTGGAGAAACGGAGTCAAAGACCCTTTAAACAATTGACAGAAATTTCATCATTCCCACCAGGACTCCACCTCCAGCTCACAGAATGACGCCAAACCCAGAAGCCAACTGGCAGATCTCTTCATGCACATAGACGGGAAAGGCGGGGTACCCTAAACGAGTACATTTCGACAGTAGATTATGATAGATCGAATCAACCTGCAGACGGCCAACGCAATCCATTGCAGTGGTGTACAGCAACTATAGGTCTATTATGGCGCTAGAAAACCTTGGTGGAGAATTGACCTCGGATTAGCACCGAATTCCGTCAATTTAGGCCGATCGGAGCTTCCAATCGGCCGGGACGAAAGCTGACACGCGTATTTCCCATCTATTCCGGAGTATAAGTCTAGCGAGTCGTTGGAGGCAGATTCTCCTAACTAGGTACTATTTTTGAATGATATAAAATTTCAGATACGGAAATAGTATTACGATAGGGGATACGGGGAATATATTATAAGGTATTCTTTGCTGGTACGTGGTAGGGCAGGGCTGGTTCCTTTTCCCTCGTTCCAGCCACAGATCCACCGCGAAAGATGAACCAACGCAATGACCCATTTCGGAGCTGGAACTGTGGCGGTGCTGCGAAGTACGCTATTGCCTGCAGTGGGGTTCTCCCTGTGCTAGGTCTCCTTTTCTGCCTGTTCTGTCTTTTCTGTCATTTCTATCCCCAGAAATAAGGACAATTGTACGAATTGAATACATACTATACATACTATACATAGTACATAAATAGGTGGTTTCAGTAGTATATGCCGAGTGACTACGTGCCTGACGGTATGACTAACCGAGGTAAACACCGATATCACATTTCACTTCCGTGTACGTCACTGATCTTCGATCTGAGACGATCGCTCTTTCTTTTTACTAAAATCTGTCTCTTAGCCGACAATCACCTCCATTAGGGTACATCATCAACCCGCACTGGATCTAACTAGTTACACGCCGTGTATTACCAAGGCCAGCCACAGCTGCCTCGCTATTGCCGCAAGCGGCTGGAACTACGAGTCCTTGCCCAATTGGTCTCCGCTCTCTTTCACTTCTCCTCCTCTTTCCTCCCCCCTTCCTGTACGAACTCAGTCCATTGGTGGCTTCAGTCTATCTTCGAGCCCCAAGCCCTGAGCCCCAAGCTCCGAAGCCCTCACGCCCATAAGCCGCCCCAACGTTCCTTCGCTCCCCCTCCCATCCCCCTTCACCGGATCGGTCCTTGTACCAGGTCCTTATCACTGGTTCCCACGGCTCAGCAGCTCCAACGTTTTACCTAGTCCCTCTATCACTGCCTACATACGGACCACCCACCCGGAGGCCCAGCGCGACACTCGCCGACGGCCAACATGGCGTCCGCCGCCGCGGAGAAGACCGAGTTGAAGGAGGAAGGCATCATTGAGGCCGCTACCGAGCTGGCCCAAGACCCCCAATCCAAGGTCAACCCCGATACCGTTGAGGAGAAATTGGTGAAGGAATCTCGAGAGGCCGGCGCTCCCAGCTACCAATTCAACCCCGATGCCTCACCCGAGGCCAAGGCCGCCGCCGCGCAGTCGGTATGAACTCTACGGAAACGGATTGTCATGCTCGCTCGCTAACCATGCCCGAACTAGCGACTGCCCCCAGGTTTACACCATGACAAGAAGCCCCAGGGCATGTCTGTGATCACTGACCGAGTAAGAGTTCCCGGCGCCCATTGCGACGGTCCAAATTGGCTTATCTCTACGTAGGACGATGGTAAAGCCGACTATGACCTTCCGCCCCCGCAATCCGCTACCGCCATTATAGCCGAGCAGGCCAACGCGGGCTCCCCTCGTGTGGAGGAGGACCTGAGGTGGGCGCGCAACCGTACTGGTTGGGCACCCAAGTTTGTCACCGACACGACCGAGGCAGATGATGAGGAGGCCACATTGCTTGACCACCAGACTCTTCTGGAAGGTCGTCTGCCCGACAAGTTCTTTGGCGATTGGTACCACAATGCCGCGGTCATTGTCTTTGCCTGTTTGGCCTCGTGGCTTATCGCTGCTCTGGGTGGTGGTGTAGGCTGGGTGCTTCTGATTATGGCAGCTTGCAGTACCTACTACCGCACGTCCATTCGCCGAGTGCGACGCAACTTCCGTGATGACATTCACCGGGAAATGGCCAAGGCGCGTCTGGAGACCGACACCGAGAGTCTCGAGTGGATCAACAGCTTTCTCGTCAAGTTCTGGCCTATCTACGCTCCCGTTCTGTGCGACACCATTATCAGCTCTGTGGACCAGGTCTTGAGTACTTCGACCCCCGCCTTCCTGGATAGCCTGCGTCTCAAGACCTTCATCCTCGGTACCAAGCCGCCCCGTCTGGAGCACGTCAAGACCTACCCCAAGACAGATCCGGACACTGTAATTATGGATTGGAAGTTCAGCTTCACTCCCAACGATACCGTGGATCTTACTGCACGCCAGTTGAGGGACAAGATCAACCCCAAGGTCGTGCTCGAGGTCCGAGTTGGCGTGGGTATGGTGAGCAAGGGCCTGGATGTGATCGTTGAGGACATGGCTTGCACTGGCTTGATGCGCGTCAAGGTCAAACTGCAGCTTCCCTTCCCTCACATCGAGCGTGTGGACGTCTGCTTCCTGGAAAAGCCCGATATTGACTATGTTTGCAAGCCGCTCGGTGGTGACACCCTGGGCTTCGACATCAACTTCATTCCTGGTCTGGAGACCTTCATTAAAGAGCAGATTCACAACACCCTGCAGCCCATGATGTACGACCCCAACGTGTTCCCAATCGAAATTGCTAAGATGCTTGCTGGGAACCCTGTCGACCAGGCCATTGGTGTTGTGGCGGTCACTCTGCACGGTGCTCATGAGCTTAAGAACCCTGACAAGTTCGCTGGTACTCCCGATCCATATGCTGTGGTCTCTCTAAACAACCGCACTGAGCTCGGACGCACCAAAACGGTCCACGACAATGCCAGCCCCCGCTGGAATGAGACTATCTATGTCATTATCACCTCGTTCACTGACGCCCTGACCATTACGCCGTACGATTGGAACGAGTATCGCAAGGACAAGGAGTTGGGAACTGCCTCATTTGGATTGGACAAGCTGGAGGAGGAGCCCTCGCATGAGGGTATTTACCTCGAGGTGAAGGCCAGTGGCCGTCACCGTGGTGCTATTCACGCGGATATTCGCTTTTTCCCCGTTCTCGAGGGGCGCGAGACTGATTCCGGCGAGATTGAGCCTCCGCCGGAGGTGAACACTGGTATTGCCCAGTTCACCGTCGAGCAGGCGAAGGATCTGGATGGAAGCAAGAGCTTGGTTGGCAAGTTGAACCCGTACGGTGTCCTGCTTCTCAACGGCAAGGAAATCCACGTTACCGGCAAGTTGAAGAGGACCAACGATCCCATCTTCCCAAACCCTTCCAAGGAATTCTTGGTTACCGATCGCAAGAACGCTCGTCTGGGCCTCATTATCAAGGATGACCGTGACTTGATGGCCGACCCTATCGTCGGCCGGTACCAGATCAAAATGAATGATTTGATGAAGATGATGGACCAGGGCAAGCAATGGTTCCACCTCCACGGAGCCAATTCGGGTCGCGCTAAGCTGGTATTGAACTGGAAGCCTGTCGAGCTGGGAGCACTGGCTGGTGGCGCTGGCTATATTGATCCCATTGGCGTGATGCGCTTCCACTTCAAGAATGCCACGGACCTGCGCAACCTCGAAGCCATGGGCAAGTCGGACCCATACGCTCGTGTTCTGCTGTCTGGTGTCACTCGCGGCCGCACCGTGACTTTCCGTAGCAACCTCAACCCTGAGTGGGACGAGGTCGTCTACGTGCCTATCCGCAGTGTCCGCGAGAAACTGGCTGTCGAGGTCATGGATGAGGAGACAATCAACAAGGACCGTTCACTCGGCTGGGCGGAACTGAACGCCTCTGACTTTGTGCGCGAGACCGAGACTGGCGAGTACGAGATCGATGATGAGAAGCAGCTTATCAGCAGTGAGCTGAGTATGGGCCGCGCTGGCGCTCATAAGGGTACCATCAACTTCACCGTTTCCTTCTTCCCTTCCATCCCCGTTGTCAACCCCGATGATGAGGTTGAGGAGGAAGAGAAGACTGAAGATGCCGAAATTGATGGTAAGCCGCGCAGGAGTATGCACTCCAAGTCTGCCAGTGTGGACTCCAAGACCTCCAAGGCCTCGAAGACTTCCAAGGCCCTGTCGAGTCCCACCATCCCCAGTGGTATGAATGGCGATTCCGCCAATGGCCGTGCCAGTATTGAGACCAACCGCTCCCGCCCTGTTACTCGCGACTCGGACGTTACTTCGGTTCGTTCTGTCAAGTCTATTCCTAAGACTTATCTTAGTGTAGAGGATCTTTCCAAGCACGGTATGTCTCATTTACCCGCATTTTACCCGGTAATTCAACCAAAGCTGATGTCTGTGCAGAGTCTGGATTTATCGTGTTCAAGTTCCACGAAGGCCAACTGGCTCACTCCGACGTGCAGCTTCAGGTCTTGATGGACGACTACATGTTCCCTGCCTACACTTCTGCCAAGATCCACTCAAACACTCTCAAGCACACAGACAGTAAGTTTAATTGAAAATCTGCCTGGTTGGCAACCACTGACTCTATACAGTTGGCGAGGCCTTTGTCCGTGAGCTTGAATTCTCTAAGATTACCTTGCGCCTGGTCAGCAAGGAGAACAACAAGGACTCCAAAGAGGACAACATCGTTGCCAAGTTGACCGGTGATACTCTATCTACCCTCCAGCGCATTTTGGTATGTTTGTCTGAATGTTATTCTAGTCTATCATGCTGACATCCTCCAGTATACTCCCACGGAGCTCGTCCTGCGCTCTAACTCCGGCCAGGTGAGCAAGATCACCGTCAGCGCTCGCTACATCCCCGTGCAGATGAAGTTGGACCCCAGGGAAAGCATTAACAACATGGGTAATCTGCGCGTGGACGTTCTCGATGCCGCCGACCTTCCTTCTGCCGATCGCAACGGCTACAGTGATCCGTACTGCAAGTTCCGCTTCGGCGACGAGGACACAGTCTTCAAGACCAAGGTGCAGAAGAAGACGTTGCATCCTGCGTGGAATGAATTCTTCGAGACACCCATCAAGAGCCGTATCGGCGCCAACTTCCATGTCGATGTATACGACTGGGACTTTGGCGACAAGGCTGATTGGCTTGGTTCTACTCGCATCGACTTGGAGGCCCTGGAGCCGTTCGTGGCTACTGAGGTTACTCTGCCTCTGGACGGCAAGTCGGGTGCCATCCGCTTGAAGCTGCTCTTCAAACCTGGTTATGTCGTCCGCTCCCGCCAGGGCTCGTCCACCTTCTCCGGCACGTTCGCCGTCCCCGGCAAGATCGTCGGCGCACCCGTCAAAGGCGTCGGCTTTGTCGGCGGCAACGTCGTCCGCGGCGCTTCCTTCCTCAAGCACGGCGTCATGCGCATGGGCAAGAAGGACAAGCTCGGCGACGACGCCGCGTCGATTGCCCCCAGCATAGTCGAGGAGAGAGCTGAGCGTAACGGCAGCCTCGCCCCCGCCGCACCTCTAGTCGACGGCGACTCCTCGCCCTCCACCCCCAAGGAACACAGCCGTAATCGCAGCACGGCCTCCACCTACGGCGACCGCCTCGGCACGCCCCGCGGCGACAGCGGCACCGCACACATCACCATCGTCTCTGCCTCTGGCTTCCCCGCCTCCGCCAACCTGCGCATCATCGTCCGCATGCAAGGCCCCAAGGGCGCCAAAGAAGTCCACAAGACCAAACCACACAAGGGCGGCGACGTCCAATTTGACGAATCCTTCAAGGTCTCCCACGCCACCGCCGACGCCCAATTCCAGATCCGCGTCTTCGACCACTCAACCTTCGGCTCCGACGGCAAACTGGGCCAAGCACCCTTCTTCGTCGCTGACCAGGGCGACGCCGCCGACCAGGACAAGACTGTCTACGTTGGCGAGGGTACCGTCGTTATCCGCTCCAGCTTCGCTTCTTCTGACTCTTCGATCCGCCCTACTACCTCGCACTCTAGTGCTGGCGATGTCGGTGGCGCTGATAGCCCTGCTAGCAAGCGCCGCAGTATCCTGACCAAGCGCAGTTAAGTAAGGTGATGACGGATAACTAGATGAAAAGGGCAATGACTGTTTTTCCTATTGGCTTGCAATGTGATATCCTGTTCCTGCGTTTAGTTTAAGTTTTTCCGGTTTAGGATTATATTCCCCTTTTTTGGCGGTCTACGTTAGATGCAATCTTTGAGAGACCTTCCAAGGTTGGCGGTTATCCCGACTCTGTATACCGAGACCAAGGTCTAGTTAAATTCCCCCTAGGCCTAACCAGTAGGCACAAGACGCCTTCGAGGATTGAGTCTAGATGCAATACGGAGTACATATGTAGTAAGACTTTTATTTCTAACTTTAGAATGCAATCTTGCTCGATCTATACCCCTGAGAGCCGCCTTGAGTAGATAGATGACTTGAGACAGTAGACAAGACCTTGACCTCCCTGCCCCCAGAATGGGTACTCGGATTCGAGTCAAAGAAATAGGAGTCCGACCCTCCTGCTATGTAATCCTACCCGGAACTGCGTTGCCTGCACAGCCCCCTTATCACAATGATCTGCGACCCGAAGCTTAGTTCTGGTCCAGTACGGAGTACAGAGTACCGTGCTGAGTTGGCGGGCCTGGTTGGCAATGACAATGCCGTTGTACGTAGCTGAAGACGGAGATGCATGTTGTACCGATTAGGTTCCTTTATACAATTCGCAATTACTTCGTTGATTTAACGACATTGCTGGAAAGGAAGTTTGAGATGAGATTGTTTATCCCAGACGGGATAACGGGATAGGAGGCTATTTTCGGCTTTGGTTCGGTGGAGGCTAATTTAAGCTGTGGGCCTTTTGGGCTGGGCTTCCAAGGTTGTAGTGGTTCGAGTGGGATGTTGAGGTGTGCTGGAGTAGGGAGTCCTGCAGGTAGTACTAGAGTGAAGGTGGTGGGACGTTGTTGCTATTGACAAAAAGGTACCTCTATGTGTAGCTTATTCATATACCAGATACATGTACCTTGAAGGTACACCTATACTCGTAGCATGTCTACCCCGGGCGGTGTGCGGTTTGCGAGTATAGGTGTGCGGATAAGTACTCCGCTTGTATTCCGTACACCTTAACCGTACACCCATCAAGTCAGGTGAACTTATCTGCAGCCTCTTCTCCAACTGGAACTGACGATGGCCGCACGATGTGATATTATTAGCTCACTACAATAGCGTCCTGGCAATGCGTCCCGAGTACGACTCGATATGTAATGTGGACTCAATGTCCATTGCGAGGACTGTGGGGCAGACCAAGAAAAAGGGGCCGAGTCCAGATTCTCGATTTCTTCTGTTTTGGCCAGTCATTCTGGAACTTACGTGGAATCCGTGCTATTCCCCCACAGGTGAGTGTTTGCCCCCCTTTTCTGTAGACCCCTATGACATAGGGCTATAATGGGTATTCTCTAGTTTTCTCTGGGGTGGAGCGACATGTTTCTCAGGTATAGAGTACTCCGTACTGAGAATACCTAGGTAGCTCACTACGAATAGACTATTGAGTCGGTCAAGTTGAGCTCCTAGATGAGTTGCACGGGCCGTTGTAGAGCTCGTGTTGACACTGCGGGACAAACTAGGACCGGGACCGGGACCGGGACTGAGAGCCAGGACTAGGACTAGGACTAGGAATAACTCTAGGAGCCGAGAGCTAAGAGCGGAGAGCTAGGAGCTAGGAGCTACTATGATAACGGTCGAGCAATAATAATATAATAATATAACAAAGTGAGACATGTACTCCGTATTCTGCCAAGTACTCTACCGAACGCAGAAGAATGGAATGATAAATATCACGTTACTCCCCCACCTTCTCCCTTTCTTTCTGCTCTCTCCTTCTTTCTTCCCTTTGGATCTATGATCATATCTCTATTTGATCATCATATCCTGGTAAGTACATACAGTTGTCCCTCATGTCAAAACACCCTCTAGTCCGCACCCGACTGCCAATGACGACAGTGTGTCGACATATGTACTCCGTAGAGTGGGTGCTTTCCACCCGAATTGATCGACAAGCTGTGGCGACCCCTCTTTCTCCTGTTTTTCGATCAAGCTACGTTTCCTTTTAAAAATCCAACTTTCCCCAGCTAACTTGCCCCCAGTGAAAAAAAGAACCACCACCCTTAACCATCCACATATCACAATGGCCTCCAAGGCTCTTCCTACGCACCTCCGTGCCCCTGCGAACGATGCCTCCTCTGGCTTCGGGGGCAAGCATCATGGCAAGTCCCAGTCGCACATGGTAAGTTTGCAAGATACGTGAAACTGTGATTGAAGACGAGATACGGGATGCGACCGTATTGTCGCGAGCGTTTTGCGGCTTTGTTGTGTTGGATGAGTCGCTCCTTCTCGAGCTGTACTGCCCTTTGCTCCCCCTTCACTTCACCTTTGCCTTTGTCTTCCCAACCTTCGTTTCCCCTATCGCCAGCTACTCTGCTACCATTCATTTCTACACTATCCTTTTGATCTCGTCATACTGTCTTCTGCCGTATCTTATCCATGGATTTTCCCAGTCACCCACTGACCGATCGCATCTTCAAACAGGCCTTTGAGAATGCCTCCACCAGCGTGGCTGCTTCCCAGATGCGCAATGCTCTGAATGCCCTCGCCGACACCGTCACAGATCCTAACGACAAGAAGCGCTTTGAGGCTGAAATGGACAACTTCTTTGCTCTTTTCCGCCGCTTCCTCAACGACAAGGCCAAGGGCAATGTCGTCAACTGGGAGCGCATCGCTCCTCCCCAGCCCTCGCAGGTCATCGACTATAACGATCTCGGTTCTGACGCTTCCGTCGAGTTCCTGAACAAGCTCGCCGTCATCAAGCTCAACGGTGGTCTCGGTACCTCCATGGGCTGCGTCGGCCCCAAGTCCGTCATCGAGGTCCGTGACGGCATGTCCTTCCTGGATCTGTCGGTCCGCCAGATCGAGCATCTTAACCGCACCTACAACGTCAATGTGCCCTTCGTCCTCATGAACTCCTTCAACACCGACCAGGACACCCAGTCCATCATCAAGAAGTACGAGGGCCACAACGTCGACATCATCACTTTCAACCAGTCCCGTTACCCCCGTATCATCAAGGACTCGCTTCTGCCCGCCCCCAAGAGCTTCGACTCTCCCCTGCAGGACTGGTACCCTCCCGGTCACGGTGACGTGTTTGAGTCACTGTACAACTCCGGCACTCTCGACAAGCTGCTCGAGCGTGGCATCGAGTACGTTTTTCTGTCCAACGCCGACAACCTGGGTGCCGTCGTGGATATGCGCATCCTTCAGCACATGGCTGACTCTGGTGCCGAGTACATCATGGAGTTGACCGACAAGACCAAGGCCGACGTCAAGGGTGGTACCATCATCGACCTGGACGGCAAGGTCCGCCTGCTCGAAATTGCCCAGGTCCCCAAGGAGCACGTCAACGAGTTCAAGTCGATCAAGAAGTTCAAGTACTTCAACACCAACAACATTTGGATGAACCTCCGCGCCGTCAAGCGTGTTGTGGAGGATAACGAGCTCGAGATGGAGATCATCGCCAACGAGAAGTCCATCCCCGCTGACAAGAAGGGTGAGGCCGACCAGGCCATCTACCAGCTGGAGACCGCCGTCGGTGCGGCCATCCGTCACTTCAAGAACGCCCACGGTGTCAACGTGCCCCGTCGCCGCTTCTTGCCCGTCAAGACCTGTTCCGATCTGATGGTCGTCAAGTCCGATCTCTACCGACTTGAGCACGGCCAGCTGGTCATGGACCCCAACCGCTTCGGTGGTGTCCCCGTCATCAAGCTCGGCTCCGACTTCAAGAAGGTCTCCGACTTCCAGAAACGCATTGCCAGCATTCCCCGCATTGTCGAGTTGGACCACCTGACTGTGACTGGACCTGTTAACCTCGGCCGCAACGTCACCCTCAAGGGCACCGTCATCATCGTGGCCACCGAGGGTAGCACCATTGACATTCCCCCGGGTTCCGTCCTGGAGAACTGCGTGGTGCAGGGTAGCCTGAGAATTCTGGAGCACTAAGCTATGGAGTCGTTTGACACATTGAATGGGGAGTGTTTTTATCGTTCTGGGAGGTGCATTCGTGGCTACGGAACCCATGGAGTAAGCAAAAGATGTGCTTGTATTACATTACAATAATCCAGCGTCCTTTCTTTCTTTTTTTTCTTTCTTCGGCTACATTTAGGCGTCGCGGTCTTTCCAAGTGCTATTGTTGTCCAGGTTATCCGAGTCAATGCAAACCCAATTCGCATTTTACCTTGAATTCGATAGTAGATGCCTCCAAGTATAAAAGAACGAACTAAACATCTCGAAAAGGTAACTGACAGGTCACGTGCTCGGCAGTGTCATCCGTCAATACAGTTCAACTTTCACTTCAACAAAAACCTGTTCTCTTCCAACGCGCGAAGCAATGTCCCGCAACTGTAACTCTCAGACACTATCAAATCCCACTCACACCTACAGACCCACCAGGGGCACCCTCGCCCTGGCACTGGCACCAACCATGTCAAGCAGCCCCAGAAGGCTAATGGGATAGGCGGACTTGCGTTCCTGATGACTCCAGGGGGACGTCATACGCCTTCCCGGATTACAGTACACGTTGATGCAGCGGCAGGCATTGTGTAGGACTGTACAAAGTACCATAAGCTCGCTCTGCCCTGAGACCGATTAGGCTACTCCTGTTTACTGCTCCTGCTTTGGCTTTTTCTCTACTTTACAGCGCTTTCCCCTTCATCTCAACGTCATTTTACTACTCTGCCACAGGTAGACCTTGCATTTATCATGAGTTGAGCAACAACCTTGGAATACCGCGCTCCACACCTCCCTCGCCGCCGCCATCTGGAGGCGTCCCTTTCACAGTCTGTCCACCTGCATCGGTTATCATTGCCGCCGTCGTCATTGCAATTTGCATATAGCCACCATAGCAATATATTACCTACCCACATCTGAAAACCACTCTATCTGCACCTACACATCTTCCAGTACAAAACCAGACCTTGGAAAAGAACCCTCCAGCTGGAAAGGTAACAAAAACACCTGCAAACTCACCGGGGCAATGACTGAACAACGCACCCGACTCTCTCAATCTTCCTACTCCCCAGTATCGGAAGATAGCCCGCCCGACTCCTATTCCCACGCCAAACCCTCTTCCTCCTCTTCCTCCTCCCACTTGCCGAAACGTGTATCCACAGCCTGTCTGGCATGCAAAAAATCAAAACGGAAATGCTCCGGCACGGCACCCTGCGCAAACTGCACCACCTTCCACCGAATTTGCATCTTTGACGAATCTCTCGATCAACGCCGCCGCGTCGCCGCAAAACGCACAGCTGACGAACTCTCCTACCACCGCGACCTCCTAAACGATATCTTCCAACTCGTCCGTTCAGCCGACGAACCCAAGTCACAGGTATTACTTGACCTTATACGACGCAATGCTTCACCCCACGAATTGCGCGCGTATATCACTTCCACCCTGGCGAGTCTCGGGTCTGAATATCATGATCCGGAAACGATTGCTCGGCTCGAAGACGTGAAGAGTGCTATGAACGTTGAAGACCCTGCCCCTGCTTTTCGGAGTAAGGTTATGGATATCCATTACCTTTGTGATGAGACTACTGTTAAAGTTCCTGCGGAGCCTTGGACGAATGTTACGACTGATAAAGATCTAGTGAGCCATCTTGTTTCGCTTTATTTTATGTGGGACTATCCCTTCCATCCGTTTTTGGACGGGGAGGTGTTTCTCAGGCATATGGTTGGTGGTGATGTCGGATCGAGGTTTTGTAGTCCATTTTTGGTTAATGCATTGTTGAGTAATGCTTGTGTGAGTCTACGGGTACTTTGGTTTTTTTGGCTTTGGTGGTGGAGGGAGGATGCTGATATGTCATAGTATTTCTCCGAGTTCTCCGAGGCGTACGTCGTTCCTGGGGATATTTCGTCGAAAGGGAGCGCTTTTCTTGCTGAGGCGGAACGATTGAAGGGGGAGTTGCCGGCGCAGCCGACTTTGGCTTCGTTGCAGGGGACTCTGCTTATGTATGAAAGGTGTGTTTTGTCTTTTTGTCTTTGTGAGTCTATGGCAATTGCTGAGTTGTATAGATATGCCATGTCCCGCAATGATGATCTCGGCTATATCACGCTCCACGAGGCAATTCACATGGGCGAGACATTGGGTTTGGTCGGTGACAAGGGCCCGCGCATTGCTCCGGAGCCGTTGTCGAAAGATATGGATTCTTCGTGCAGGCGGACGGCGTGGGGGTTGTTTAACATCGATACGTGAGTCGGATTACCGTACATGCCTTTGGATGCTGACTGGGACAGGACGGTGCATACTGGCTTCCTCCGACCTTGTCTCATCTCCAATGTCAACATGCCTCGCCCTGAACGCAACCAGATGGAAGATCAGTGTGTCTGGAAACCCTATCCCACACATCGTGAAGCACGTCCATCTTATTTGAGTCTGTACTTTGACGAGGCGTGCAACTTGTCTATAATTTCTCGTGATATCTCGCACCGGATGTTTGCGAATGGGCGTCTCGGTATTGATAGGTTCGAAGGGCATTGGCAGAGTCGGGAGGAGCTTTATGAGCGCTTGAATCAATGGCATGAACTGTTACCAAAGGCGTTTGACGACAAGTCCAAGCCACCGCCGCATGTGATATTGTTGAAGTGAGTGAAACCATCTACTGGACTCGATTTTATTCAGTATGCTAATGCCAATGCTGTAGGATGAGATATCATGCTTTGACCATCAACCTGTTCAGCTGCATTTCCAACCACGAGTCGACCGCCGAAGGCCCAAAGACACCCGAAAGCCCTCCCCGCCAAACTCCAGAGTTCAAGTACAACGCATGGGAAGTTACGCAGTCTGCCGCCCGCGGCATTGCCGCACTCACACGACTACTGCGGCGCGAATACGGGGTCAGTCGCGCCCACCATTTCGCAATGTACGCGATCAATCTCGCGCTCTTCACGATGCTGGAGCAGGAATCCTTCGACGTTCTTGACTCAGACTTCCTCTCTCTCGCAAGTGCATTCTCCATTGTGGCCAGTCGCTCGGCGCTGGGACGTAACCTCTTCCATATTTTCCGACAGTCCGTACGAGCCAAGGCTCAAGGGGACCGGATCCGCCACTCGGACTCCGTCACCGACGACCTCAAGGACCTATTCGATGAGGAGTCCTCGAATGAAGGTCGTAACCGGTTTGACGAGTATGCGAATGGTCTTGAAAAGCTCAATCAGGATGAAAAGTACCATGGTATTGGGGAAGATGGGCAGAGTCTTCAGGATTATCCCGGCCTGGGCCTATCGGACATGCTCGATCGCTATGAAAGCTTGAGCCTGGGTAAAGACGACATGCTCTCTGAACGATCTCGCCCGTTTGGTTGCTGAGTTGAGTGTTCTATGCGATATCCCTGCAAACTGTCGAACTGCGATCTGAATCGACTATCGCATATTCATCTCGATGGAATGCGAAAAAGAACCAACGAACCCGCCGCTATGGAACGATCTTCCCCTCCAGTCAATAATGATCTCCACATAGGCGTTGACTGGCTCTCGTTGGTTGATATTTAAGCCAGTGACGTCAAAAGTATCCTCGACCCACAATCATCTCGCAGATGACAAGTCGGATTCCACCACGACTTCTCCCGTCGTATTTTCTATGGATCATTGCTTAACGGAGAAAGGATCATTTCTCGACCAGAAGAACACGCACTATATCCGGTTCTATGCCACTTTGCCGCTATGAGCTCATTGGACTACCGAGTGGCCAGATCCAGCCTTTGATGCTCCCCCGTTACTTCCAACTTCAACTCGAACTCCATCAAGTCTTATGATCCTGTGCAGTTTTCACGGTCAACTTGATTGATCCTTCTAATATGGTTCCCGCTGAACCCCCCGACGCCGCCAGCTCGGTGCCTTCCAACAACTCCGGCGTATGGATGTCTTCCGTGGGCTCAATGTCGCCGCCTCTGCAAGAGAATATCTATCAAGGACAACCCTCGCTTTTCCCTCCGATACTAGTTAATAGGCCATGGGAGAACACCCCGATATCTCCCAAAACGAATGCCGCCTCCGGTCTATCGGCTCCGAAAGTCGCCATCCCCCGCCTTTCTGCTCCAACCGCTACTCGCGGACGACGTCGCTCGGCCCGGGCGTGCGAGGCTTGTCGAACTCGGAAAACTAAATGCGACGGCGTTCGACCAACTTGTGGCCAATGTACTTACCACAGTAATCGTTGTACCTACGAAGATGTGAAACGGGTCCGCGACCAGAAGATGCTCGATGTTCTAGCCCGACGTGTTGATCGGTATGAAACGTTACTGCGCAGTTTGGGGGAGGAAAGCGATCCAGCAACAATGCGGAGGATCCGGAAAACGCTGAAGGTATGTTTTATCAAGTTGATACGAGCTTGGTGATCGTTTCTATGCTCGTCGGTCTTTTATATCGACATTGGCAGTTTTGTTAACATGCAATTTCCGACATAGAATGATGGCAAAAGCTCACAAAACGACGAAGACTCCGATTCCGACTCTTCTGTCGGCTCCCTCGATGCCGTGGATGTGGTCGAAGAGGATATCAACCGGGACGAAAGTACCCGTGCAGCAGGATACTTTGGCAAGAACTCCGAGATCGCGTGGATGCAAAGCCTTGAAGATGGCGTGGAGAGAGACGGTCGACAGCAATCAACCGCTTCACAGTGCGAGAGTGCCAATGAGACACTGTTCCCTCCGCAAGACACCATGGACCGCGATATCCCAATGGTCATGATGAATTACCATCTCGATGATCTGGATATACCCATTGCAGAGGATGTCGATCCCTTTGCTGTACCGCCGCGCGAGCTCGCTGATGAATACCTCAATACGTATATGACTTACGTCCATCCGCTCTTCAACGCTGTGAGGAAACCAGCTTTTATTTCCCAGTACCGTCAGTTCTTTGATTTGTCGGCCAAGCCGCCAAGGAAATGGTTGGGGGTTCTTAATATGATCTTCGCTATCGGTTGTCGTTATTCGAGACTCGTGGGCTCAACTAATATCCCCCATGAGGATGATCTGGTGTTTCTCTCTCGAACCTGGAAGTTGAGTATGCAGAGCAACAAGATTCTCCTCAAGCATACGGATCTTCAGCAGATCCAGCTGGAGTTCCTGGTCGCGGTCTACCTACTCTGCCTAGCACAAGTCAACAGGGCATCCAAGTTCTCCGGCATGGCCCTACGATCCGCCATATCCCTAGGCATCAATCTCCGTCTCACAGACAACCGCACCCACAACGCATCAAAAGAAGCCCGCTGTCGCCTATGGTGGTCCATCTACTCCCTCGAAAACCTCCTAACCTCCATGCACGGCCGAGCCTCCGGCGTCGGCGAGAACCTCTGTTCCGTCCCCGCCCCCGTCCCAATCGACGAAGAACACTTTGGACAACCCGAAGTCCAACGCATCTTCCTAGACCGCCGAACGCGCGAATCTCAACTCCGCCCAACTATCTTCGAAAACTCCAACCTCCCCCCAACCAGCTCAACCTGGATATCAAACTGCAACCCAAGCCCCTCCCTCCTATTCTACTACCTAGTCGACCTAGCCCTAATCTCCCAAGAAGTCCTGAACAAAGTCTACAGCATCGAAGGCATCCGCGAAGGAACAAGCCAAACAGAATACCGGCTCCAAAAATACGCCACCCTACTAGACCGCTGGCTCGCCAAACTCCCCCAACCCTACCAATTCACCATCCCCTCCTCCACCCCCTGGCACCTCGACCACGCCAAACTAGACAACACATCCTCAGCATACATCCACGAATGCATCTGTCTAGCAATGTCCTACTTCTCCGCCCGAATCACCCTCTGCCGCCCCTGTCTCTCCCACACCCCCTCCTCCCTCAATGACGCCCGGTCCCAAATCCGGTCTGAAATGGCCACCCAATGCCTCCAAGCCGCATGTACCATGATCTCCCTTTTACCAGACACACCAGACATTCCATGGCTGGCTAGCGTCACGCCCTGGTGGAGTATTCTCCATTTCCTCATGCAAGCAACCACCGCCCTATTACTAGGTCTTGCCTCGTCGCATACGCCCGTTGAGGCCTATTCCGCGTTGAATGAAGGTGATTTGGAGGCTGCTATTGGCGTGACGAGGAAAGCGTTCTTGTGGATTCATACCATGGCGACTGTGGATGCGTCGGCGAGGAGGGCGTTTGTGCTGATTGAGGGGGTTATGATGAAGATTGCGCCGGGTTTGAGTGTGGATTTGAAGGAGTGGCCGAGTAGTGAGTTGAAGCCGTCGGTGGGGAATGGTGTGAGGTTGGCGGGGTTGGATGAGTTGGTTGATTTTGAGATGGGGACTTTTGTTTGATGGGCTTGTTTCTGGGAGGATGCAAATGACTAGGTTGATGGTGATGGTGGTGGTGATGGTGTGGTTTTGCTTTGGTTCTGATGATTGTTACGTGTTATGTATTTGATGTCACTGATGTGTTACGATGGAATGAATCTTGTCTATATTGTATCCTACCCAGTTGGTTGATGGAAATATCATGGTTCGTGTACATTGCCTCCTAAGTATTTATACCTGACCAGATGGATAGATATCCACCTAGATAGGTGATCAGCTGGTAAGCTTGGGACCTTGTCGCGGCAAAACATTACCCAAGGTTTCTAAAGTGACTCGGTCTTCTAAGGGTAAGGGAAAGTCCTCAAGACGGGTGTCCTGGGCAGCTGGTTTACTTAGGTAGAGGAAGTTTCCAACATTATACTTAGGTAACCAGTATATGATATCCGACTCGAGTTATTGAATACCTAGGTCCACGGGTATACGCTCAGTGGAAGTTAAACAAGCGAGGCATGTCTTTCAAACATAAATTAGGAATATGTACTATAGTATATATATAAACTCGAACCAAACGCAGGCTAAACAAACATCTGAAACGTCCATGCCAACAAGCGCCAGGATACAAGTTTCCAGCAAAAACAATCCATACCGGATATCCCATCAAACAATTAACTAGTGCCGGGGAATCAATGCGAGACCACAGATACTCGCAAAAGGAGATAACGCCGAAATACTCAGATGAATAATGCGATATTGACATTGGGGTTTGCTTCAGGTTGGTTGGGGCTGTAGCTGGACCTGAAAGGTGTGTTGATGTTGATGCTGTGGTGCTGGGGGAGGTGCTGCTCGACCCTGTTGCTGCGGGGTTCGTTGGCCGGGTTGGGCTTGGGTCTGGGGGTGGGGTTGAGCTTGGGGGTGGCCGTGGACAGGCTGCGGATGTTGCATTTGTTGCATTGGTGGCATTTGCATGAACGGATGAGGATGTTGTTGGGCGTGTTGAGGCCGGGGTGGGTGGGGAGGTAGTTGTTGATGCATCGGCATATGCGGCATTGACATGGGTTGGTTTGCCTGTTGGGGTAGCTGTACCGGTGGCCGGTGGCCCTGCTGTGCCAGGTGCTGACCAGGCTGAGGCGACATGTGTTGCCCTGGTTGAGGCGTCATCTGCCCAGCATGGGGAGGCATATGGTGCCCCTGTGGCTGCTGCATCAATTGACCCGGCTGTGGACGAGCTTGATTCTGCGGTGGTAGAGGCTGGCTCTGTGGTGGCAGATGCTGTCCTTGGGAAAACGGTGGTGTCGGACAAGGCCGCTTGCGTGGGTCATTATCAGTTGGCGCCGACCGCTTCTGGGCCGTGTTCGTGTCCCCCTGTTCAACTAAAGCTTTGTTTTCCACCTGTGCCTGGTCACCACCTGAAGCAGCTGCCGCAGCCGCAGCGGCGGCAGCAGCAACATCCGCTTTGCGAGGTCTACCACGTGGTCGACCGGTGCCGGTTGGCTTCTTGGCCGTCGACGGCTTCTTTGGTTTTGGCGGGGGCAAAGGTTGACCTGTTGCAGCGGCCCATGCGATCTGGTCCGCCTTGCGGGGACGACCACGCTTCCGCTTCATGGGAGTGCCATCTGGGCCGATGATGGGAGTTCGGACGCCTGCAGAGCCTGGAGCGGTTGGCGTCATGTTTGGCGTGAAAGATGCTTGTCCTGGCTGAGAAGATGGAATCGGTTGGCCATTTGCCGCCGCCTGCGCAGCTGCGGCAGCCGCTCTGGCCGCGACTTCCTCTTTCCGTGGCCGTCCACGTTTCCGCTTCGGTGTTGGTGTCGCTGGTTGTTCACCACCGGCCATCGGCGCAGCGGGCGCCTGGACCTGTCCATTTGACTGAACAGGAGTGGCAAGTGGTGCGGTAAGAGAAATGCCCTGCATTGAAGGTTGCCCCATTGAATGTTGTCCTTGAGTGGACTGGGGAGTTGTTTGAGACTGAGCAGACCCAGAAGGTCGGCCTTTGGGCTTGGACTTCTTTTTCGGAGCAGGGCTTTGCTCTTCGCTTTTGACGGCGTTTCCAGCAGATGCCTGAGATGGCGCAACAGCCGGTCTTTGTGGCTCAGCCGAGGGTTGCGATGGTGGCTGATAGTGCTGGAACTGCGCTTGTGGATGAGGAAACTGAGGCTGCTGAGCGGGCTGAGAGAACTGAGGCAATTGGGGGGTATAATGGCCCTGTGGCGGGGCCTGAGGCTGAGGATGGTATTGGCGGAACTGGGGTTGAGCGTGTTGCGGGAAAGGAGAAGATTGCTGCTGATAAGGATTATGTGCTTGGGCTGCCTGTAGCTTTTGCATCCTTTGTTGTTCCAGCTGTTGCTCGAGCTGTTCACGGCGCTGTTGGTCGATTCGTTGTTGATGTTGCCTCTGTTGCTCCAAACGTTGGTGTTCCAGGCGCTGTTGTTCCAAGCGCTCCTGCTCAGCCCTTTGCTGCTCCTCCATGCGCTTCTGCTCCAATTTCTGCTGTTCAGCCTGTTTTTGTTGCTCAAGACGCTGCTGTTCCAGCCGTTGTTGCTCCATACGCTGTTGCTGTTGCTGTTGAAGTTTCTGGTGCTCCAATCTCTGCTGATGCATACGCTCCTGTTGTTGCTGGAATTGCTGATGTTGCCTCTGTTGCAACTGCTGCTGTGTCTGTTGAGGAGACTGCGGTTGCGACTGAGGCTGCCGCTGCTGGTAAATGGCGTTCATAGATGGACTGGCCATAGAAGGACTGGCAGAGGGATGGTTCTCCCGCTGATGCACCCCCACACGGGGAAGCCCGTTCAGCGCCTGCTGCGGGGATGGCATGTTCATGCCATGCTGATGAGGAATGCCTGTTGGTGGACTCATCCCTGGCTGCCGCTGTAAATGAGCCATGGGATTAAAGCTTCGTTGTAAATTCTGCAGGGCCATAGGGTCTTGATTTCGAGCCATCAAGTCTGAGGAGCCTTGCGGCGCAAAATGACCGGGAAACTGCGCGAAGCTAGTGGTCGTCGGATACCCTGCTAAGGGACCAGAGCTTGGAGCCATCTTGCGCAAGTCGGGCGCTTGCGACGTAAAATTTTGTTGCGGTTGCGCCCTAAACAGTGGCGTATTCCCAGGAAATGGACTGCCATGTTGCGGCAAATTCGGCGTCGCGGCTAGCGACGGCGACGGAATATGCTGGCGCGGACCGCCCAAAGGATGTTGCGCTTGAGTTGGTTGGTGTTGTTGCTGTTGCTGTTGCTGTTGCTGCTGTGGATGTTGCTGCTGCTGTTGGGCGGGAAATGGTTGTCCCCCGTATGGCATCATTTTCAATGATGTGATGTAGCTTTCGCCGTAAGCGGCAACAAATTAGAAGAAACCTATCTTTCACGGGCGGCACATGCGACCACTGCTATATAGGAGCAGAGAAAAAGAAATACAATCCAATATAAGATCTAGACTCGAGTGGTCGCGTGGCCAACGATATCACAGTCCAAAAGCCCACAACTGCCAGCTGGAGCGCGCGCCGCGTGTTTTGTTTGTTCCGCCCGAGTCAGGCGGTAAGGCAGCAAGGCAACGAGGCAGTCCCAAAGCGGCTTAGCGGCGGAGGCCAAGTACCGCCGGTTCCGAGGTCAGCGCAGGAGAAAAATCACCAGGCGCACACGAAGGGGGATTCAGGGGGGAGGACAGGCGGGGGCGATCTAGCAACGCGCTCTAGCAGAGTCCAACGTCCCGGACGAAATACCTCTAGGGGATGGAAGGGCACAGAGACGGTCGATCAGGGTCCCAAAGTGGATGTCGCTGGGCTGGATCTCTCGATGGGAGGGAAATAATAAAATAAAATAAAAAATAAAAAATAAAATAAAATAAATTCGTGTTCTCCACATCACGTGAATCTGGGGTTTTGCCACATACACTCGACATACTTTGGTCTATAATATCCTCACTACGTATCGCTCTATGCTATTGGTTGAATACTCTGTTTGAATCGAGCTGACTTGCCAGTATCCTTGTCCTCTTCCATCACCCGAAGATCCCCTAAGCGTGGCGCGTGGAACAGCTTGCCCGACACCGCTCCTTTCAAGGTACCGACACTGACAATCACCCAGAGCACAACAACGAATACAGAGAGTATCTATGAAGTTAGTTAGCAAGCTATTATGCACTAGCAGGTAGGTATATTCACCGTTCCCAGTACATTAAACACCCTCGAAGGCAGCTCCGTTCCCATCTGAACAGTGCTCGCCGCAAATCCTCCCAGCGGAAAGGTAAATCCCCACCATCCGATATTAAAAGGGAAAGTCCTGCTGTAAGCAATCGAGGCAGATGCAAAAAAGAGCCAAACCAGTCCGAAAGACCACAAGATGAGCGCGACCTGAAAACCCAGCGTATAGAATGTCGCTCCAGAGGACTGTTCCAGGGTCCGGGTATTGGGAAGGATATCCCGGGCGCATTGGCCGAGTTCCATCGCCCTACGTGACATTAGCAGAATAATGACGTTCTCTTTGTGGTATAAACGTACCCATATCCACCCTGTCCCAGAGGCCCTAGCGGCAAGAACACGCTGACTATCACAGCCTTGGGGGGTAGCTTGTGAAGCGTCAGGTGTTGAAGATAAATCACCATGACCATCATTGCCAGAGGTAAACCAATCCCCCAGAGCACATAGGTAGTAAATACGGTCCATAATGCATACTGCGCGTTAGGGAGCACCTCGGCGACTATGGCACCCGACGAGGCGGCCACAATGCAGCTGACGATAGGAAGAAGCCAGACCGCCGTCATCGAGGAAAGGTGTCTTTCACTTCCATGCGCCATCCTAGTTCATTAGCCAATGCCATGCAGTCAGCGAAGGGCTACTTACAATAAAAATGGCGAAGATAAAGCAGTCATAACCGAAACAACGGCATCGGAAATCCACAATCCCCAAGCAAAATACCTCGCCCACTCGCCCCATACCGGTACACAGACCAGACATATCATGTTGATGATAATAGCCAATCCCATGGGAAACGTTCCGATGAACATGGACTGCACCGAGTGCTTTATCATCACCTTGAAGATCTCTGGGTAAAGTGTATATCGTAGGATGCTGATTATGCAGCCCATGCTAAAGAGGAGTACGTTTAATGCGAAGACTAGGACTGAAAGCCAGTAGAGCCATATTCCATTGTATGGAGTTATGGAGTAGGACTGATACGATGCCTGTGCCCATCGTTACGGAGAACCATCTGTTTTTGGTTAGCAGGTGTTTGGGACCTGGGAAGGGGGACGGACGATGGGGTGAAGTTGCGAACTACTCTTCTCCATCCAAGGTCATGTTTTGTGAGTGTGTTTTGACTGTGTCCTGTCCATTTGAGGTCTGGCAAGCTTTTTCCGTTGGGTCGGACTGGGGAGCGCTGTTCGTCGCCATCTTGATCACCAGAGTACAGAGCCGGCCACAGTCTCAATTTGAATATAACCCAATCTTCAAACCTTCCAAAGTAAGTATTTGGAGTTAAATTTTCAGATTCAGGTGAAGAAGCGCAAGTATGACTCGATCATTTCTGCCGAGATCGGTTCTGTGGGCACGCAATTTTTGTTGGCAAAACCTTTCTCGGGAGCCGCCTCAAGCTCCACATTCCAGCGAAAGAGTCGCCGTGAGCTCCATATGAGGCTTGCTATTGGGTAAATCGGTTTGTTGACATTTCTATTATAGAATTGGCGTGCTCAGGGTTGGATTTCTGGTTACCGAGCTGCCTGACAGTCAATGGCTCATTGGCATCTCCAAATGATCAAGCCCCAGTACAATCAGCTTCAACATTGTTCAGCAAGATGCAATACAACATGATGAAAATCAGCGGTGATGACCGAAACTTCCATATGCACCTAGAGATCCCGATCGATGGTTCCGTTTTGAGCCTCAGGATATACTCCCTTGCTTATGCAGAGTCTAAGACAGTAGCGCGATCGGATCCACTTCCTTGGAGCAAATGACATTTGAAGTAGATCGTCCCTACATTGGTAAGGCACATAGAGTTGTTTTGAATTCTATAGTGGCATAACATACTACGACACGGAAGAAGACACAAATGCACAGGCTGTCAAATATAAGCCCATCATGGCATGGTTTCATTCAACTATATACGAAAATCAGACATTATAACCCCTCCCTCACAAACCTAGCGGGTTCTGCGCAGTCTGCTCCTTTCCACCAATACTCGGCGTATCTTTCTTCGTACCACTCTCCGCGCTACTCGACACAGTTTGACCGGCGCCCTTGGTCGTGTTGCCCAGTCCTTCGGTGGCTCCCGACACGGTGCTTCCGACTCCAGATGTCGCGCCGCCCACGGTATTGCCCAGTCCACCGACCGTGTCGCCCACGGTGTTGGTTAAACCACCGACTGTCTTGCCCAGGGTGTCGCCCAAGCCGCCGAGGAGTCCGCTGCCTACAGGGCTGATTAGAGAGTGTATGGGAGGGATGGGTTGGAGGTACTTACTGCCTTGCTGAGACATGTCGAGTTAAAGATAGATGTATGTTCGGTCAAGTGACTCGACTCGTTTTCAAGATTGAAGACTGAAAATCAATCAATGATGAGATAGATATTGGACTAGAAATGCCGATACAAGTAGCAAACCAACCAGTTAAATATCCATTCTTCCAACGTACATTCTAGAGGTAGGAAACCGGTTCCAGCCATTATCTAATGAGTGTAACCTAGTCACTATGTACAATCCGCATTGTCAAATGAAGTACGCACCCACGTTCCCGCAACGCCGAATAAGATCGCGCAACCACATGTCACTTCTGTCACCGGCCACCACCCGGACCCAGTCGTCCTCGTGACGTGGTGACATCCCAGTATCCATAAATGTTATTTTCATGTATCCGATATATTGGGACTGGTGGGGACAGCGTGAATTATAGGTACAGGTGTGTGTGGATATACTGTCAGACATTGTGAGAGGGGCCATGATAAGGCTTCTCAGAACGGTTGTAGATTACCAGCAAACCAAATCAAAGAAGGATTTCGGTTGAAATAGTTAACAGTGTCGGAGGGGGTTGAATAAGCGCTCTTCGGACTACTCCTTCCTCTATAATTTCGTGCGGTTAATGAATTGCTAGGCTCCTAACCACCACAGTGTAGTCAACGCAGCTAGACCCATGATAGCATGTGGTAACGGAAATCTTTGGAGCCTTCTTCTTTCTCTTCTCTTCTCTTCTTGGATTGGCATCAACGTGGCAAGGCATGTTATTGGATGATATTCTCCGCTGATCTCTGGTGGAGGTGGCGCTCTGTCGAGATATGGCGTTTTTGGTTTAACTGACGTGGAACTTCCTTGTTGAATGACGGGTGTATGCGATGCATATTCTTGTTGTGAATTGTCAAAGTCCGGTAGGAGATGATGTCATTGGATGCTGTGTCGTCCGGTCAGGGATTTTAAAGGGTTGTTAAAGTGTTTTATATTAAGTGGGTGGAGCTGTCCATTGGCTCGGATTTAATGGGTCATCTAGCAGTTACTGCACGTTAGAGTTGATTATTGAATGCGGTATGTATCAAGAAATAGTGATGATCTTTTTATGTTCAATCGTCTGGGCAAATTCAAGGCTAAAGCAGGGGATTCATCCTCGGTTACAAACTCGCTTTGCCCCTGGTCTCATAAGGCATTAAGACAACCAGGATACCCGCCGTGATGAATAGCGCTCCGCTGACGTAGACAGGGATAGAAGTTTGCAGGTTCGCAAACATGGCAATGATGGGCGCCATAATGCCAAAGACGCGATTTGCAGATGCGGTCAACGCATTACCCGTTCCTCGGTCTTTGGTGAGGAAGATTTCAGGTGTGTAAGCGTACAGCACGGCGTACATGAGACTGCTCATGAAATTATAGGCGCAGTTCCATCCCAGCAGGGCATTTGATGTGGTTGCTGTCGTGGACAGTAGCAGAAAAATGCCGGTCAACGCGGTGGAACTGGAGAGAGCTCCCTTTCTCCCGAACCTGGGTATCCCGACGAGAAGGCCGCCGGCCAGGCAACCGGGGATTCCCATCACAGCAATGATAACTGAGTTGCGATAGGTGATGTATGTTGATCCGTCGCCGAATTTTGCACCTCGCGATTGCTGAATGTATGGCAGGAATGCGTTATACAACGGGAACCCGAGACCGATAAAGGCCCAGACGAGAATGATCAGAGTCGTGGAGTATGCTCGTCGGGGCGTGTCGAATAGTGCGCGGATGTGTTGCAGGCGCAGCTTCTCGAGTCTCTGACGGACGATGTCGGTGGTAGTTAATCCCTCACTGCCCTGGTCGAGATCATCTAGTTTGTCTAGCGACAACGACGAGACCTTTCCATTTCTGCGAGCAACTTCATGCACAACTCGCACGGCCTCCTCATTCTTCCCCTTGCCCATCAGATACTTTGGCGACTCATAGATGGTGAAGAACACGAATCGCACCACAAACATGATCATAGCCAGTCCACCCATAGCGATCAAAAAATATCTCCACCCCATATTCTTCTCCTTCTCACAACCCTTCTTCTGCGCACAAGTCATATTCCCCAACAAAGGCCACGCCACAAGATTAGCTAGCAACTGCGCAAAAACCCAATCAATCGACAAAAGAGTCAACAAATACTGATGCGACCCAGGTAAGAACTCAAGGAAAATAGCAGAATCCACGGGCAGGTTGCCGCCAACACCAACAGACCACAACGCCGCGAACGCACACGCTGCTCCAAAATTAGGCGACCCTGCAGCGATCAGCCCAAAAACGGCCGTGATTCCAATCGTCAAGTTAAACGCCCATCTCCGCCCGAATATGTCACATCCGAATCCCCAGAACAGCGCGCCGGCCAGTAATCCGATATTCTGCGCCAATGTGAATAGTGGAGGTCGCGATACTCCGAATTCGTATGATAATGGCGGGAGGATTAGCGAGGTCACGACTGGCCAGAGATTATCACTCGCCCATCCGAATCCGATCACCACGAATAGCTGCCATTGGTACCGTCCCATGCCGATTTCTTGAATGGCTCGATTGAGGATTTTCGCCTTGGCCCGGTATCGAGCTTCGGGGTCATCTGTGCCTGGTGCTGGTGCCTCGGTTGCTACTTGTTTTGGCGATTTGGGAGCAGACATGGTGGAACTTCGGGGATGGAGAGAAGAGGATTGAATGGGATGGCTTGTTCTCATATTAGATGATCTGTGGACAGTATCGTGGTATCATTCCTGGCTTCTTGATCGTAAATGTTGGATCATTTGATGGCGTGATCAACGCGCGTGTTTTCGTCAGGATCGAGTGAGGGGGTTCCCACAATTCAACACACTGTGCCCGATCAGGTATATGATCTTTTCATAGGAAGTTCTGGTTATTATAGGATGCTTGTGTACATTTTTATTTATAGTGGATATCGAATAGTCCATCCCAGACACGATTTGTTTCTCCGTCCGTGGAACCACGCTAATCCGGCTACTTCAAAACAAATCCCTGTTTAGCTGTAAGACACGATCTATTTGTTTGCATTTATCCATTATTCTTCAGGGTTGCCCAGCAAATCAAGTGCCTCTTCTGCAGAAATGCGAGAGGAAGGTAAGAATCGCATCAATCCTTGAGTGACCTGAAGTAGAGGTTCAAGTATCGGATCCGGCATCAACCCCGCAAACTTCTCTTCAAGCTTCGGTTTTCCGCAATCTTTCAGCAAAATTAGCAGCGGATCTGTTCGTCCACCATTTTTTGCTTACATTCTTCTAGCTTCGGAGCATGGCTAGAGTTTATCTTCATTGATTTCCACTTAGGCTCCCATTCGGCCGGCAATCTTTCTACAAAACCGATCATTTGGAATACCAAAACTTCATCCTCGCCAAGATACCAGAATGGCCACGACGTGAATAAGAAGGAATAAATCTACCGTCATATCGTAAGCACTTTCGCTCCAAGGGGAGATATGTTGACATACCATGCAACCTGTGCGCCACAAGTCGACGCGATAGTCAAAGCGGTCCGTGAATATCGTCTCTGGTACCCTCAATGAACCCGGCTGAGCCAGCTTTTCAGGCTCATGACCTTGCAGGAAGCTTTCTCCAAAATCTAGGACCCGGATTTCTTCGTCGTCCTCGTCTATCCAGTCAACCCATTCTGCTGCCTTGACCAGTTGCGTCGGAAATTCTTTTCCTAAAGGCGTGCCATCAATCCGGGCTAGCGGCTCAATTTCCGGCAATCCAAGAACAGCAAAAAGCTCCTCCTCGGAACTGTTTGATAAATGAGTGCAACTAAATGCGATATTCCGGCCACTGATGTCTATTCAAAGTAAGTAATGACACGAGCCGTGGAGAAACTATAGAGAAAGTGCCCTTACCTCCATGGCACATGGCGGCACTGTGAATGAACTTGACGGCTTTCAAAAATTGCGTGGACATTCGGAGTATGGTTTCCGGGTCCAGCTTGTCCCTGTCACTATGGTAGTCTGAGAGGACTTGGTTAACGGAAGGGCCAAGTAATTCAAATACAAGGCATTGATGGACTCCGTTGGGGCCTTCGTGAGTGAATGAATCAAGTAGCTGAACAATGTAATTTGAAGAAAGTCCTTCTTGGGAATGCCTTTCTAGGGGTTTTAAGTTTTGCAGCTCTTGCGATACCGACGAATTTGCGGTCATAATCTTTAACGAGACCCATCGATTTCGGCTGCCGTGGATTAGTTATAATAGAGCAAAGTTGATCTAGGGAAGACTGACTCTCTGTCCTTTGCGAGCCATACTGTGGAAAAGCCGCCCCATCCTAACTTATGATGTATCTTGTACCGATCACTTTGAAAAGTGTCTCCGAGATTGACGGGGTGATATCCCCCAGGCTGGTATTTTGATAATGATTCCTGTGTATAAAGAAGATTGCTTTGGTAGAATAGAGATAGGTCCATCTTAGAGTGCAAGGCGGATAGGTAGAGGGAGGCGCTTGGGAGAGGGGCACATCAAAAGTCGTGATGCGTCGGGATACTAATTGCATGCCAAGTCTCGGGACTAACCCGATTCGATTTACCGCATCTAGTCTCTGAGAGATAAATATCTTCAAAATCTACTGTACTTTTACAACGGGATAAGCAAATGTACCCAGAACCTACTCCTGTGTCCGCAACAAATTATGTTAACAAATTACACAAGGTTCAGTCACGCAAGTGCATCAAAATCTAGAAGCAAGACCCAAATCTATCAGCCTACCTATATGGAGTCACACCGGGGTAGAAAGAAGTCGCGATCGTAGGAATATTCGTTCCAAGTGCAGTCGATTGCATCGTGGCAACCGCGTACCATAGTCATTGCCGTCTTTTAAGCAAGCGCCTGAGCCGTACGCGTTGTCGCATGAGTACCAGTAGTATTGTCTTGTCAATGCACAGGGCTCTAGCACACTGCTGTAGTAGTTGGGTCATTTCTGGTAGAGACATGCATTGCTCCAAGCGGAACTATAGTTCTCCGCAGGAGCTGCGCAAAGTGCACCTCTACTCCCAGTTTCTGGAGGCTACTTACTCGACTTGTGCAGCTCTGTGAGGTTGCGCGGGAAGTTCATTTATGCGCCGGACAACACAGCGGCGTTAATTAAGCTATGTAAACCCCGATCCGAGACTCGGGCCAATACAAGGAAGCAATTTCTCAAAAGTTCTGATATTGCATCACATAAACTGAGAAAATCTAGCTAAAGACTTCACCAGCAAATTGTGGAGATAGAAGCCAGCCACGAAGCCCCGTAAAGAGACTTTGTTGCGAGCAAACGCCCCACATGATACAAAAATTCCACGAATCTCACGCCTCGAGCATCTTAGATCATCAGACGCTCAACCTGGTTCTTCAGGTTGCGGATGGTGGCAGTCAGGTCCGAAGCCTCGTTGGTGGTGATGCTGCAGGCGATCACGGCACGCGAGACACCAGTGGCACGACCGAGAGCGATCTTGCTGGGAACGTAGACGTAGGGAACGTTCTTGTCCTCGCACAGCAGGGGCAGGTGCAGGATGATAGGCAGAGGAGTGGTGTCGGCGGCCAGGATGACGATCTCGGAGGTTCCGCGGTTGAGGGTCTTGGTGGTCTCGTTGGCACCCTTCTTCAGCTGGCGGTAGTGGCTGGCCTGCTGGACGAGGTCGAGCAGGGACTGAGTGAGGCTCTCATCGGCGATGGGCCAGGCTGGAGTGTGTTAGCGTGGTTCATTGGTGCATGAATGCGAGGGTGCGAGGTGCTTACCAGCGGAAGCGTCTTCGGCCATTTTTGGAGATTGTCAGAAACCAGATCTTTGAGATATGGCTCACGCAAAGGATCACAGCCGTGTGGACAGCGGAATAGATGGGTTGGGTATGGGTTGGTTGGTTTCTTCAGAGGAAATTTTCTCTGACGGGAATAGGCGCGGCTGACCGCTTTAGGTTTTGCCGGCATTGAAGGTTCTTTAACAGGGTCACGTGCGTTATTGACCGCCTTTTCTTGTTCCCGTCGACACCTGAGGCGCTCAACGGTAATACGTTCGCATTTGCAAGTCGGGCAACTTAACTAATTTGCGCTGAAACTGCATACTGCATTTGGTTCATTTTATTCATTGCTATATATGCATGGGATGTATGCCGCCGAGGCCAACTCGATATATGTACTGAACCCATCGTCACTTGTACCCCCAATCAGTGTCAATCATTCCAATCATGCGAAACCTTACGCCTCCTGAGAACTAAGTACAGTGCTTGCAAGTCGGGACCGAGCTCGCAGAGCAGGTCCATATTTGAACAGAACGAAGGGGATAAGGGTGAGGAGGGCGGCAATAAGAGCCAGGAGCAGGCCCGCATACTGGCTGCCCATGTTGTGGAAGAACTGGGATGCGAACAGCGGCGACACGGCACCGAGGGTGTTACGCATGAAGCCCTGACCAGCAATAGCAGAGGAAGCATTCTCGCCGTAGCAGTCAGCGGTGTAGCTGTAGCACGACTCGAAGATGAAGAAGATGCCGATACCGATGAGAGCAAGGCCGACGATAGGGCCGAACCAGAACAGCTCCTTGTACTGGGTGAAGCTGTAGATGAAGAGGCCGATGGGGAGCCAGACGGCACCACACATGGCACCGTACAGACGAGCCTCGGGGCGCGATTCCTGGTTCGGGTCGTTGATGACAGACTTGTACTTCTTGATCTGGAAGAAGTTCAGACCGAAGCCCATAGTCGTACCAATGCACAGGGCGATGTAAGGCAGGCCGGAGACGCCCTCGCTCCAGCCCTTCTTCTCCTGGTAGGTGATTGGGATGACGGAGAGGAAAAGGAAGGTCAGGAACCAGGCGAAGCTGATCCAAAGACCGAAGGCAAACACGACAGGCTCAGTGAAGAGCATCTTGATGGCCTTGACGGACGAGTTGTGAAGCATCTTCTTGATGCCCGGGGCCTCGAGGTCATTGTTGGTAACAAAGCGCTCGTCGCCGGTGGACTGGCGGATTATCTTGGCACGTTTCTTCAAGGTGACACCTCCACGGGTTTCAGGAAGGAAAATGGCAATTACAATAACAAGAGGGATGTTGGCTAGACCCTGAATGCCCTCAACCCAACGCCAGCCCAGAGCCTGGTCGATAAAGCCGGCATAGATGGGGGCAGCGACGGTACCGAAGATGGCAATGAAGGAAAAGGAAGCCATGGGGATGGCACGGTGTGCCGGAGTACACATGTCACCGAAAGTACCACCGACGAGAATAGTACCGACGCAACCAAAAAGACCGAGCAGAGCACGGCAGACGAGGATGGTGGCGATATTCTTGCCGAGAGATAGGCCGATAAACATGAGAGCAAAGCAGACATAAGCACCGACATAAACAACTCGTCGACCAGCCAGCTCACAGAAGGGTGCCAAGAACAAAGGTGCAAGGGCACAGGTGAAGTTGAACGTGAAAAGACCCAATTGTCCCAACTCAGAAGAGACACCAAAATCCTCCGTCATCCGTGTGATACCAGAGCTGTAGGCTGTTGTGGCGAGGCCAATGAAAAGTGTCATCAGGCAGAGCAGGAGACTGATGAAGGCTTTGTACTTTGGATTCCAGTTGAAGGGATTTTCCTTGTCACCCTCGGCGAATTCCAAGACAATGAGGTTCTCTCCATCATGTTGAGTGGGCTTGGTCACGGTAAGAGGAAGATCAACGTCCACCTCCTGGAGGAATTGGCTGTCGAGCTCTTGGCTGTGTTCGTCATCGTATAGTTGTTTACGGTACTTGCCGCCAATGATCCAACCCTTCTGGTAGCTCTCCTGATGATCAATAAAGGCTTTCGCAGTATTCTCAGTATGAGATGCCAAGATAGGCTGTTGTTGTTGTTGTTTTAACTTCATAGTATCCATAATGTGGTGGGTATAGAGAAAGGGGCGAAACAAATAAATAACAAGGACCTTAGACAAGAAGAAATTTTACAATCCGAGAGAACGCTTTTCCATATAAATCATGCACGACGGAGGGCCACTGCCTGTCGTCATCCGCAAAACTCCGGGTTTGCGAGTATGGGGACTACGGAACTACGGGCTTCCGGTCTCAAAGCGTGGGGTTAAGTCTGATTTAACTCCATAGTCCTCTCAACGGGTTCCCGGGAATGCCATTTGCTAATTAAAATTTTCAAGTGGAGATTGAGGAGACATCCCACACCGCGTATGCCACGCTGCTTTGGCTTTATGCATCTCGACGGACTGTAAGCCCCAAGCTCAGTCTCCTGTACTTTCAAGGGACCTCATACACCAGCATCCTCGAGGTCATCCAATTCCAGAGGCTGAATATCGTCTGTTCATCATCGTAATCCTGGGCTGTAATGCCTACCCGAATTGGGACATCGCCCCATACGAAATCAGCTTCAGTCGCATGAGTTTTGTGGACCGTGAGGACACTGGCGAATTGTAGCCTCGGACAGGGCGTCATCTAGCAAAGCAATGGCCAGTCTCGGTCAAAGGCCGAAGGAAGTGAGGTTGTTGATAACACCGAAAAGCTCCCGAGTACGTCCCGACTCTGCTCCCTCAGACGCTAAGTCGGCATGCCTTGGCTCGGCCCCACCGAGTGAACCGATCGGCAAGCCGTGCGCAAGCGGGGGGCTCGGTTGAGCTGGGATGTCGTCGTTTTTGTTTACCACTGCATAATCATAGATATGAAGGTGATGTTCTATATTCTCAAAGTCAGAAAGGGTCACCTTGGTCTTTGGGTCAGGCGATGGTTCGCGAACAATGCAGATGAAACACCCCTATTTCCCCATTGGGTTACCGAGCGATCGCCCGGTCGGTAGATCTTCGGGGTATCCACCAAGTTCCTGTCGGATAATATTAGATAATGATCGATGCGACGTTTACTGTACTCGACGGAGACGGAGTACAGTGAAACTTGGAAACTGGATTTGCAGTGTCCACTGGTGCCCTAATGAGGACGCTCGTGCGCTCCTGCAGTTCGTCTCTGTGACGAGGGAGAGCAGAGCGTAAAAGCCCTCCCAAGGAGCAACTCACAGCATCAACAGAGATGACAGATTCCTTTTGCCACCTGATTGTTGTTTTGCTACTAGGCTAGTTAGGTACTTGTTGGAGAGGCATTCCTCTTAATTTCGAAGATCCTTCCAAAGTTGTTAGCCTTTCTTGAATCCGTCTTTTGCCAGGAGTTATCTCATCCCCCGATGGATATTGGACCATTATACGACCAAGAAGTGAACTTAGGCCGCTCCGGGGCTGGCCAAGGAGCTAACCTCAACGGAGAGATGTATGCGCTAACGTGCTCGGGCGATGCCGATGACTATAGGAAACCTCGGTGGATCTCTACCCGCCAACCTTCCTATATGAGCATCTTTCTGACTGTAGGGCCGAGACGAGAAGTACTAGGGTAAAAGAGTATTCTTTAGGGATGTAGGACTTTCTAGACTCTATTTCTAGCAAAATTCCTTCCTTATCGTAAATACTCTTTTACCCTAGTACTTCTCGTCTCGGCCCTACAGTCAGAAAGATGCTCATATAGGAAAGTTGGCGAGTAGAGATCCACCGAGGTTTCCTATAGTCATCGGCATCGCCCGAGCACGTTAGCGCATTTTTCGATTTTATTTTCGGCGTCCTTCATGTTCGTCTCAGTTTGGTCTGGCTTGCAGCATTTATGGGTATATCTGGTCGATAACGTTTATCCGATTTGCAAGATACCCAGAATAGGTAGAGGTCCGTTCAAGTTTCCTCATCAGTGAGGGCGAATCTACTGGCCGTTGTTCTCACTTCAATCTCTTCACTCCCTCACATCTGAGTAGGATATATCGTAGCTTATGAGAGATATTACTCTGTTCCAGCGGCGCCGAGCTAGATGCTTTAGGCAAGAAAGTAGCTAAAACTCGCAACCGAGATGTTATCGGGAAGGTAAGTCTGTACTCGAGAGTAACAATAGGAAATCCTAACAAAGAAACCAGTGTCGCGAAAGAGATAACTACGAATATGTTCTGTCAGATTACGGCAAGTACAACATTTGCCATGACTTACCAATGGTGCCTTAATGGCCAAGAAGAGGGACCAGAGCCTAGTGTATTTTCTGGAAAACAATGATAATGTTCTGGCCTAAGGAAAAGGTCGACACCTGGAGGGCGGTGACTAGCGAAGATGGCACCAAGCTCTTGCAAAACCTCTAGGTAACAATCTATTCATGATATATGTTGAAATATCCCAGTAATAAGATAGTGTGTTCTCCAGTCACGGGAATTCCATTGGTACCAGGCAGTTCATGGATATACTAGCCTCGGCTACATCAGCGAAGCTCATGGGGTGGTGATGTGTAAAGCGAGGAAAGTGTCATTAAACAAAGTCTAGGCCAAAATATCAGTTTGCATTCACTTTTAAGCGGATAACTCACGGCCTAAGTGATAAGAAAGTGAGGGTAGGCATAGCCACGTACTGACTTTATAAAACGGATGCTTTCCCACAATCAGAGCTGGATCGAGACGTGCTGGTTGCCTCACGACACTCGGAGACACACAGAAGCTTCAACCCGGTCTTCATGATTCGCTGCTATGATGCGAACATCATTTTCAGCCCCCGAGCACTTGGGATGACGCCATGGCGAACATAACATCTAGCGTATCACGCACCTATCAGGGCATAGGGGACAATTATTTCATCGGCTATGGAGCAGTCGCCTGCGGCAAGGTTGTACGCCTCTGCCAATTCGAGCCGCGTACCTTCTAAATGACCGCCTGTCACTAATGGCATGGAAATTTCTTCGTAAGCATCAGCCGACATCAAATCGAACCTTATCTCCACAATGTCAAAGCGCAAGTGTTGTCAAGACTGCTACAAGTGGGATGACAGCCCAGAGAGCGTCGACATAGGGATTCAGAAAAGCAGTTATATTGAGTCAGAGAGGGAAGATGGAGGCGGCATCAGAAAGGATGGTGGAGCTGAAATCGATCTGGAAAGCAGCGATGGCATCGCAGAGTGAAGAATGGAGCGTCTATGATAGTGAAGACTCTGATAGCCAGCTGGAGGCGTAGATCATCAACCTTGCCATAATGTCTGTCATGCCACCTAGTTGCCATAGAGAGCTGTGATGTACTGGCGAGGTCGACAGCAGTGTTGTTAGAGTCAAGCATCATTATTTGATGATCGAGCCATGCACCTCGGCGAAGTCTGTATCAGAGGAGTGATTATGTGAAGAGCTGCAAAATTGTGAGATGCATTCCGGCCAAACTGACTTTGCATCTAAATTTGTTTACGGAACCATAAGCGAATTATCTCCCAGATCCCAGAAATATCATGTGACCGGTCGAAGTTGCACATAGTTTGCTATGGCATCATTCCCGGGTGTTGGTAACACCCCAGATTTTATTTTTATTTTTAGTTGGAGCAGCCGATTAAATATTTGATAGTAATAACTAGATCAGTATGTAGTCTGTCTGCATCTCACAGCTCGGCACCTAAACTTCTAAACCAGATTGCCAACCCTTAATTTAGTTGAATTAGATGGATATGGTTGTACCTAAAGACGTAGGTAATCAATTCTATGTGCAATAAAGTAGATACGAGACATACGAGGCGTAGAAAGTGCTTTTGTTTACTGCGTTCAACTTTGTACGTCACAATGACGCAACGCAACAATCACCAATCACATAACTAGATCTACCGCCAAGATTAGCCAAGCTCATTGTCAGTTTCTTTTTTTGTTGCATATGATCAAACCATCATCAACATCTCCCTACATTTGAACCTCTGCCAATTCAACTTTGTCAAATTCATCAAAAATGTCACACAAAGGAGCCGACGAGCACCACCTCCACAAGTAGGTTCTCTTTCCCTTCCAAGCCTAGGCATCTATCTCTAACTACTTATCAGAGTCGGTGCCTGGATGCCACCAGACCACGCCGCCCACCGGGAATGGCTGGGCAAGATCATTGAATACGTCGACAACAATGGACGTGAACTGCACCCAGTTCTGCTAGAGTTCAAGCAGCTGATCGAAACAAGCACCCGAGTCTACATGCTCATGGAAGGCATGTTCAAGGAAGTCCCCCACAAAAAGCCATACCGACATGACCCGACCGGTCAGCCAGAGATCCGCGACTACCACCATTTCCTCGCCGTCCTCAACCACCTGATCACAACCGCCCCGTCTTGGACTGACAAAGCTCACCGCGTAGGCCTGGTCGGCCTGCCCATCAACGCCCTCTTGGATTGGCCCATGGGCACACCCAGTGGCTATGCCGCATTCCTCGATCCAGAAATCAACGCAATGCTGAAGAAGATCCTCAATGCATGGGGTGAATACTTGCGTTCCCCTGCCTCTGCTCATGTACTGAACAGCTCTCCTCATGGCTGGTTCGGTGAGACTGGTCGTCGTGACCTCGTGGCCGTCGCAAAGATTGGCCCAACCGCCGCCGAGAACCTCGAATTCCACCACATGTTCCAGTGTGACCCGTCCGCACCAAACTACGGTTTCAAGTCATGGGATGACTTCTTTACACGACTCTGGCATGAGGGGATGCGTCCGGTCGCCGACCCGGAAGACGGCCGTGTTATCGCCAACGCATGCGAGTCGGAACCATACAGAGTCGCACATGGTGTCAAAGCGCGTGATAAGTTCTGGATTAAGACCCAGCCCTATTCTGTCCTTGATATGCTGGGACATGACTCGCTAGCCGAGCAGTTCGTTGGTGGGACAATCTACCAGGCTTTCCTCAGTGCATTGAGCTATCACCGCTGGCACGCGCCTGTTTCTGGGAAAGTGGTAAAAGCCTACGTCGTCGACGGGACATATTACTCTGAGCCGCTGTTCGAAGGCATTGGGAACCCGCATGCTCGCACTCGGGAGATTCATCTTGAAGGTGAGGTGATCTCGCAGGCGTATATTACGGCAACTGCTACGCGTGCGCTGATCTTCATCGAGGCCGATGAGCCTGCCCTCGGGCTTATGGCATTCATTGGTATTGGCATGGCTGAGGTCTCGACCTGTGACATCACTGTCAAGGAAGGTGATCATCTTGAGAAGGGCGATGAGATTGGCATGTTCCACTATGGTGGATCTACGCATTGTCTTCTTTTCCGGAAGGGTGTCAATGTGACTGGATTCCCCGAGCCCGGAATGAAGCAGAATGTGCCGGTTCGTAGCCGATTGGCCACTGTTGCATAGGAAATGGATGTATCTGAGATTTGTGTGTAGTTAAAAATTGACTAATCTTGATGAAAATCCAGATCCATGTGGTGTAACTTGAAAGCTTTCAATACAAATGCCAGATATTCTTATATTTTAGCCTTGACCCATGCCAGGACAGGATTTCCTGCAGCCATCGCAGCACCCCACAGCCGTGCAAACCCGTTGATGATGGCTAGACCACTGCCTCCTGCACCAGCACTCTGGAATATGGCAAAACCGCTGCCGGCCACATATTCCCGAAAAAGCTATGAACGGCTGGCGGCTATAGAACCTAGATGTATTTTTAATAAAAGAAGCCAGCTAGGATTCGAATTGGGAGAAAGGACGCGTTTTTTAAACTGTCGCACATACCTGCTTTAACGCCGCCTGCTGTAAATCCCAAAAAAAAAAAAAAAAAAAAAAAAAGCAATAATGGGGCTGATATGATGCCGGGAAAGCAAAAACAACGGCAGCGACCATGCCGACAGTCGCCCAGAGCAATGCAACTAGGTTTTTGAGCAACCCGACTGGCTGACTGCGGAAGGTTAGAGAGAGGAATTCAAGTGACTTTGATGAAAAGAAGGTGTATACCAACCTAAGCCGTCCAATTTGCGAAACTTTTAAAGGCAGGCTTGCCGTAAGCTGCCGCACCCGTTTTGACAAGTCTGATGCCTTCAAAGATGACCTCCGTGGGAGAAAAGTTTCGGAAAGCGTGGATGAAGTGATTAGTGAGTATCCAGAGATTAGCTGTTGTGTTAGCGAAGACTCAATCGGGAGAGTGATGAAGTGAAAAGAGGTGTGATGCTCAGATATAAAGAGCCTATCCTACGTGCCTACGGAAGATCTGGAATGAACGAAATCTCGCCACTCCTTAAGAATATTGGCGTCCACCAACATCACTAACTAGGTAGGCCAGAGGCGAAATTAAGGCCATAGAATGATCGTCCTTTGCAATTTATTCCAAAATGGTCTCAATATTTCGACAAGCGTATAGAACGGAACGGCACTCTAGGCCACTAAATACCTCATCTCTGACACCACCAGAGAATGACTATGATGGCTTCATTCCTAGTGCGTAGATAATTCCCTACTATGGATAATGTCTAGATAAGCTCATGCTTTAGACGGACTAGCGTCTTTCAGGACGTACATGGATGGAATCTTTTCTTACCTCCAATGCTGGGTATTCTCAAGACCTGTAAAGGCTATGTAAAACCGTGTACCCCCAGCGAAAGTCAATCAGCACGACTGATGTCTAGAGGAATGTTGAAAATCCGAAGCCGAGGGACATTGAATCTGAAAATCCACCAATCACAGCCCGTATTTAGTAGCTTAGAAAAAGAGAGTCAGCAATGCATCAGCACGCTATACCTATTCGGGGCTAGCTTCGCATTGAAGATCCATCGATAATGCTCTCATAATCCCAACACCTTTCTACAACCGTCCAGATTTCTGGCAGGCTATTTAAACCCTTGATCTCCCCTTTACGGGAGAAATATGAAATAGTGAATATTTTCAAGAAAATTCATCTTTCAAACTTTTCCACAATTCTGAACAAGAGAACAACAACATAACAATGACAAACCCACTTGCCCACGCCAAGATTGTTCTCCGCCGCTCCAGCGAGCGCGGATACGCCGAGCACGGCGGCTGGCTCAAAACATTCCACACATTCAGCTTCGCCAACTACTATGACCACCGGTTCCAAAATTTCGGAAGTCTCCGAGTCCTCAACGAAGACCGCGTCTCTCCACGAAATGGCTTCCCAACACACCCCCACCGCGATTTCGAGATCTTCAGCTACATCCTAAGCGGCGAGCTCACGCACCGCGATAGCACGATCAAGAAGGGTTCCGAGGGTGCGCAAGGGAATGACTTCTATCGTATGAAGCGAGGAGACGTGCAATTCACTACTGGTGGAACTGGTAAGTCTTTCCCCATTGAATTATCGGGACAATGCTGACAGGACTAGGAATCGCCCATTCGGAGCAGAATGAATCTAATAAACCGGTTCATTTTCTTCAAATCTGGGCTTTGCCTTGGAAACACGGTCTCAAGCCTCAGTATCACACTATGTCGTTTAGTGAGGAGGCTAAGCGCACGGCGTTCGTGCCTATCTTGTCACCTCTGGCTGCGGGGCCTGAAGCTACTCCGGCACAGGAAGATGCTGCTGTTCCCAAGATCCCAGATACGATTCCCATTCATGCGGACTTTGTCATGGGTGCTGGAATTATCGAGCCTAACGCGACTTTCAAGTGGAATGTTGGTGCTGGTGAGGTCGTCAGCTCGAGGAAGAAGCGTAATGTTTATATCCACCTGCCTATGACCAAGCAGGGGAAGATGAAAATTAGGCTTAATGGTAGCCATGATGCTATCTTGGAAGAGGGTGATGGTGCTTTTGTTACGGGTGTCAATGCTGGTGATGCGCTCCGTGTGGAAAGTATTGGTGATGTAGAGGCGGAAGTGATTGTGTTGGACAGTGATTAAGTGCGGGTTTGTATATAATTCAGAATGTGGTATACGAGATGAAAATAATGACATGGCGTTGGGGGATGGCCCGTTTACATAGGATCATATTCTGCACCGTTGGATCCATCGCGCGGAGTTGTCTATAATCTCGACAGTATTTTCTGCAATTCCGCTGCATCACTTTCCTCGCAAAGATGATCCTGCTTGACAGACAAATAAGTCCTTCAAGCTCCGGACTGCGCACTTTGATAGCACACTGGAACGGCCAAGGGCGGCTAATAATGCCGGGGTCGAGTTGCGGCGTTGTAACCTCCACCTCATTGTTTAGCATTTTGATCAAAGTTACAATGTAGATTGGCCAGTTTCAATTTCAGGCCCCTGCAATCTCGATATCGGGTCATGTGACAGAGAAAAGTATAGAAAGGGCGCTAAAAATCCTATTTCAACTTTTGCCGCAGCCAAGAGAGGCGGTGCTGTCCGCCGAGCGGACCAAGACTTCTCGAGCTCTCGGCGCCACCGAGAAACTCGGGTTCTCATTCAATGGCGGTCCATCCATAAGGAACGTGCCCAGTCATACAATTTGATTGGCTGTGAAGTCTAATTCGAATTTCTGTCATCGCCGGATCTCGAGCTCAGTCCGCTCTTGGCATCTAGTCTCGGCGACAACTCTTGTCCACTTTCACAGGAAATCGGTATTTCCGTAGAATCGAGCTCAACCAGTGACTGCGAGTAGCCAAGTGCACGCTGGCTATAATAGCTTTATCATAGGTTGATCTCTCGCATGACGCCCGTCGGGTGCCTAGACGTTGGATCGGGTTTGAACCGGCTTCACAGACATTATGCCCTTGGCGATACTATAGGATTTGTATGACCTGATCTTATAAAAGGTATATTACCGGGTTGTGAAATGGCTTTGAAAGTGATTTTCTCATCCAAGTCTTATTCCCTACCTTCCCTCCCCCTCTACTCGAGGGTAGTCGTCGCCATGGTGCCAGCAACTACCGCCAAATACGACTGGATCCTCGCCCTTACTTCGATTGCCTTTATCGTTAGTGCATTCGGAAACGGTGCCAACGATGTCGCCAACTCTTACGCTACTTCCATCGCGGCTCGGACACTGAACATGGCCACGGCTGGTGTGCTGGCTGCAATCACCGAGTTCATCGGCGCCGTAGCCATGGGCGCCCGAGTCACCGATACAATCAAAAACGGCATCATCGGCATTGACAGATTTGACGGCAAACCCGGCGCTCTCATGCTAGCCATGGGCTGTGCTGAGATCGGTAGCGCAACGTGGTTGATACTCGCTACTAAGGCGGGCTTCCCTGTGTCGACAACTCAGACTGTTGTCGGTGCTCTTATCGGTGTTGGCTTCGCATCCCAAGCTTCGGTTACCTGGGGTTGGGAGGATGGTAGTGTCTCCCAGGTGGCTGCGTCTTGGGGTATTGCTCCTCTTATAGCTGGTGCATTCTCTGCTATCATCTTCGGTACACTCAAGTATAGCGTCCTTGAACGGCGCGATTCGCTTAAATGGGCTATGCGCTTGATTCCTTTCTATCTGGCTATGACTGGTGCTATATTGGCTCTCTTCATTGTCATCGAGGCCCCTACCGCGCCGTCGCTGGAGGAGTTTGGTGCTGGTAAGGCAGTTGGGATTATCCTGGGAGTCTTCTTCGGCTGCCTTCTTATCGCCTATGTCTTCTTTGTGCCATATTTCAACTGTCGCCTTATCAAGGACGATAGCCGCGTCAAGTTCTACCACCTACCTCTGGGCCCTCTCCTCCTGAAGGAGAACCCGCCTCTCTATTACCCGGGCAAGGGCGACTCAGCCGTGATCAACTATTACGAGGATTCGTATGGCGAGGTACTGGCAGGCCAAAAGGACGCATCCAAACAGGAGCCAACCACAAATGCCGATTCGGTACTTTCATCGCCCGAGATCATCGCAAAGTCTCAGTACCAACGACCGGATGACGACGAAGAAAAGAAACTGGACTCCACAACTTCCACCCCGGAAATCAAGCCGCGCAAGAAGCACATCGAACCTGAGGAGCGTTTCATTGATCCTGTCCGTGACCTGTCCTGGGGAAACCCCAGAAAATACTGGGGATATACCAAGTGGCTGCTCCTGCAGGGGGTGACAAGAGACGTAGTCACGCACGACTCGCCCGCTCTGCGCGCAATCCACGCCCGCGCCCACCGATATGACGACCGCGTGGAGCACCTGTGGACCTACTGCCAGGTAGTCTCCGCCATGATGATGTCCATCGCGCACGGCTCCAATGACGTCGCCAATGCCGTTGGACCCTGGGCAGCGGTATACAGCACATTCCACGCCGGTGTTGTCGAGACCGAAGCACCAACCCCAGTCTGGTTCCTTGTTGTTGCAGGCTTGCTCCTTGGACTTGGGTTCTGGTTCTATGGATATAATATTGTGCGTGCACTTGGGAACAAGATTACGCAGATGTCGCCGACTCGTGGGTTCAGTGTTGAGCTTGGGGCGGCCATTACCGTCCTTTTGGCTTCGCGGCTTGGGTTGCCGGTCTCCACGACCCAGTGTCTGACTGGTGCGTCCATGGGTGTGGCGCTCATGAATTATGATCTTGGGGCTGTGAATTGGAAGCAGCTGGGTTGGATTTTTGGTGGTTGGGTTTTGACTTTGCCTTGTGCCGGTCTTGTTGCTGGGTTGATTTGTTTGATGGCGTTGAATGCGCCTCATTTGTAGATATAATGTCCATTCTCTGGGGACTTTGATTGCGGTTTGGTGTTATTATAGAATTTCTAAGCATTTAAAACTTATCCTATGTCTATGCGAACAATAGGTCCAGTTCAAGCCAACGCTCGTGTCATCCCCAGTTGATGAATGAGTAAACGATATAGCTAGCTTTGGTGCCATTCCCCTTTGGGTATCTGTTAAGTCTCCCTGCATAAAATTTAACTAGGTATCACATGAGGCACCGGCGTGTTTAGTCACGTTCCTCTGCGGTGATCCTAACTGCATTCCCCATTTTTGCCCCGGTGTATAAAACTGGAGAGCTTCTGACACGCCGGAGTCCGGACTGAAGCGCCCATGCTTGTTCTGCCTGCTGATCAGGATGCCGGAGATGATGCAGGACTAAAATAAGGGTTTAATATGCACCATGAAGAGGGTTACATTTCAAGCAAAGCAAACATTGAACGAAGTGAAAGCCACATCGAGCTGGGAAAGGCTAGTGTGGCCGCGGAGAGACTTAATGTGAAAAGGCGTGTTCATTCGCCATTTCTTGCCACATGGCTCCTGTAGTAACCTGAAAATGACAGGCCCTGGCTTGCTGATGACTTGTAATTTGAAACTGGTGACTCTGCAATTGGAGTGAGTGCTAGAGCTCATAGCTACGTCGGACGGCCCCGCTTCTCTACTAGGAGGTGGTTGAGGACAACCCCGCTCCGCAATTCCGTAAGTAGCTACGGAATAACTATGCGATGTAACATATAGAGGACTATTATTGGGATTAGATTCTATATCAACTATCCCCGACAAGCTAAGATCCACTCCTCATGTAAGACACCGGGCCTAGTGGGCATTCAATTCGGTAGGTCCGCTCTTCAGCCCGGGATTTGACTTAATAATGCTACCTTCTCACTGTATGAACTTCACTGCGACATTAAGTTTTGCACGTTAAAATGCTAAGGCTAACATATTGTTCCAAGGGTATCCTAGCAGAAATATAAATAACGGAGTTTGGCACGTTATTGGCGAGGGAGGAAAAACAGTCTCCAAAACAAGCAAAACCTCTTCCCGTAAAAGATTTAAAAAGATTGCCGATTATATTCCAAACCAGTCAAAATAATGCTAGCCAAATCACTTGCCACGGCCCTGTTCGCCCTGGTTCTCTCAACCCAGGCAACCCAGACTTTCAGCAACACCGGAACAACCTCAGGATGGGACTCCACTAATAAAGAGCACGAGGGCACCGTCCAACAAGTCACCAATGTGGTCTACCAGGGATCAACAGCCTTGAAAATGACCCAAATCTACGACTCCAGTTACACCGAACGATACCATTCCGAAGTCGTCATGAACAACGTATACGAACGCGGTGACACTGGCTTCTACGGATTTGCCTTCCGCCTACAAGATGACTGGCAGTTTTCCCCAGCCCAGTCCTACAACATCGCTCAATTCATTGCCGACTTCTCTGACACCAACTGTGATGATTATATGCCTTCTAGCATGGTCTGGTTGGTTGGCGATCAACTTTACTCGCGGGTCAAACAGGGGACTATCTGTGCTCAGAAGATCCAGACATTCTCAAACCTTGCTACTGTCTCGGCGGGTGCGTGGCATAAGGTTGAAATTCAGGCTAGCTGGAAGACTGATGGTACTGGATACTACAAATTGTGGTTTGATGGGACTAAGGTGTTGGAGCAGTATAATATTGACACAACTATTGAGGATGATCGCGCTTTCCAGTTCCGGGTTGGTCTCTATGCGAATGGATGGCATGATGATGGAGGTATGAAGGGAACTCAAGATACTCGTCAGGTCTGGTATGATCAGATTTCTGCTGGGTCTACCTTTGCTGATGCTGACCCAGATCAGTGGTGATCTGGGCAAGGACGAGGCTCGAGCGACTTATGTGCTATAAGTGTTATATGAGAAAGACCGACTGCCTACAAGAGACTCAATTCTTTGATATTGAGTGATTATTTTTTTGGCCTGGGTTGGCCATCTATTTCAATAAAATCCGTCAGGGAAGTGCACCCCGAGCTAAGGTTTCACCTAGGTTCCACATATGCGAAATATAGACCCACTTGCATCACGTTTAGTTGGTGCTGGGAATATATGTAGATGCTGGTATCGTGAGCGATCTAGGGGATTTGGCCTTGAGGAAAAACGATGATCCGTCTCGGCTCATTATGGCTCTCCTTGCATTTAGAGGTCCACCTCTCGACCATCGACCTCCTTGAATCTGGCGACAATTACTTGCTTGATCAAGTTCCCCTCCATCGGCATCGGGGTGGTCTGTGTCCAAAGACACCTGTCGGAAGCGGTGAACCCCTCGGGCCTGGCAGAACCCGAGGCTCCGATTGCTCCGCTTCCGTTTGGCCTAGTCAGCTCCATTATAGCTGCAGTTTCGTAGCTAGTTTCTCCTTTCTTCAAGACTTTTCTTTCGATTTCGCTTCCCTCCGTGGCCTAGTTTCAGACTTTCTAGGCCTCTCAATATGAAGTTTGTCCTCATCATGGACAATACATCGTTCGCCACTCTAAGCCGATTGCGCAGAAGTGTGCCGGCACGGGAGTGGAATTGATTTATCCGCCTCAGTACCCACCGGGCCTGAGTCAAATGGAAGAACGCTTTGTTTCAGGAGATGTACTTGAAGCTAGTGGAAGATCCCAGTCGGAATTTGGGTTCCTTTCCTGATGATGCATCGACAAAGTTGGGCAAAAGAAGACGAAAAACTACTCGGGTCAAGGGACATCTTTGTTGACCGGAATGTTCCAAACGGATCGAAAGCAATTTTACAAAGAGAATTATTGATTTATACTATTTGGATCACATTACTCGTGAGTCAGACATCGGAGTGACGACACAGCATGAGATGAGGTCGTTCGGAGACCCGCCATGGACACGGACATTCTGCATCGCACGGATACCAACCCCCTGCCAACCTACATGTTCAAATGGTACGCATGATCCGCGCAATACCGAACTTCCATTCATCATCAGCGACGTTTCTCTTTTTCCGGGCATCACGAAAAAAGAGGGAAAAAGAGCTGGGAGCATCAGCGACTGCTCACAGCAGATCCATGGTGAAGACTTACAAGGAGTTGGCCGAAGCCAAGCCACCATCCAAGCCCATGTTCTCTCACTTACATGCCCTCGGACTCGGCACTCAGCGAGAGTCCAGTCGATGTTCGCGAACGGATCTGTCACAGCTGTCATTCATCATCAGCGACGTTCCCTTTAAGAGGGGGAAGGAAACTGGAAACGTCAGCAACTGCTCACAGCGGAATTGGTGGATACTTACAATGGGTTGGCCGAGGCCAAGCCACCATCCAAGCCCATGTTCTCTCACTTACATTGCCCTCGGACTCGGCACTGAGCGAGAGTCCAGTCGATCGATGTGCGCAAACGGGTCTGTTACAGCTGTCAGTCATGGTCCGGGCTGGGATCCTTGCCTCGATTCGCCTCGACGAATCTGCTGGTCAAACAATCAACAAATCAGCGCGCAAACAGACAGGGGTTGTGAAGCCCCTGTCTCAAGTCAACATATAAAACAGCAAAACGCAATGGTCAGGGGGGAAAGGGGAGCCTCTCATATGGAGGGATATTTTTCGAAGTTTTCGGGATTATCCTCAAGCGACTGATCACCGGGTCAGCAGAACGCAATGGTCAAGTGGGAAGGGCGAGCCTCTCATATGGAGGGATTTTTTTCGGAGTTTTCGGGATTATCCTCAAGGGACTGGTCACCAGGTCAAAGCAGCAAGACTAAATGGTCGAGGGAAAGGGGGAGCCTCTCAAGGAGGGATCTTTTCTGGTCACCAAGTCAAAGCAATCAACGAAACGGATAAAAGAGACGGTCCGGCCTCAACTCAAAACACAAAAGGGAAGCGGAGAGCCACGGCGTTCAGCAGAGGCACGATCACGAACAGCAAGAGGATAAGACCAATGACAACATCCGGGTGAAGTCGACTGGTGTACACAACGAGATACTTACCACTCCTCAAGCGCTGGTTCTCGAGCATGCCGAAGTCGGACAGGGAAGAAAAGAGACACCTCAGAACATAAAACCAAAGCGGAGAGCCACGGCGTTCAACAGAGACACAATCGCGAACAGCAAGAGGATAAGACCAATGACAAAACCGGGGTTAGGTCGACTGGTGGACACTTCGAGGTACTTACCACTCCTCAAGCGCTGGCTCTTGTGCATGTCGAAGTCGGACAAAGAAGGAAAAGAGGGAGGAGGACGAGGAGAGAGGGAAACACGCCGCCCCAAGTGCCGGGCACCAGTTGGGAAGCAAGCATGTGGCGGAGGAGGGAATGGACACCGCAGACGGGGCATCAGCCACCGATCGACAACTTTCACAGACACGTCACCGAAGCGAACATGACGATCAGAAGTCTTCTGCAGGTTCAACCCGGGGACCTTCAAGCAACCGCGAAGCGGAAGGGAGGTAGAAGAAGGAGGAGGAGGAGAGGACCGGACCGGAGAAGACTTACCCACAATACCTTCTTTGCCAGCACGCTGGGACAGGCTCGGCTTTCCGTCAAGTTGGCGCCGACGAACTATCGATGCACGAATGCGGGAGTAGTCGAAAGTCGGACGACGTCGCTTCAAGTCCTTGCCTGTGTGTTTCTTAAAGGGCTGGAGGATGAGGGGAGTGGGCAAACCTGGGGGGGAGAGCGGTTCTGGCTCCGGACGGCTGTGAGGCAGGTCGATACTACCGTACAGGAGCAGCCGGGCAGACCGCGGAGAGGGGAGGCGGGGCCAAGACACTGTGAACAATGATCTGGAAGACATCTGGAAGACGGGGAAGAAGAAAGCAGGACGCCAAGTGGAAGTATGAAAGTCGCAGTGAACAGAGCTCAAAGCTTGCATGCAAAACCAGATGGTGTGGAGGAGAAAGGAAGAAGAGAAGAAAACAAAACAAGAGGGGAGGGGCTTTTGTACCAGCGCGAGGAAATTACATGTCCATGGCAACGCTTCAGCGAAGTTGGGAAGTAGCGGACAAATCTCGCGCTTGCCGGGGACAGAGAGCTCAGCTAAAACGTCAATGGGGGTAGATCAGCCATTTTGAAGGAAATGCAAGACTCACCACTTGTTGCGGAAGGCGCGCCTTCGCGCCTTGCCCTAACAACAGCCTTGCTTCTCAGGCGACTCTACCTTACAGCATGGGCCACGCTATGGAACCTTTCCTTATACTGCTTCCCACGGAGATGGTAGATCCATGGCTTCAATTTAGTATTGAGCCCATCGATTCTATCAAATTGCTGGTTTGGCTCTATGGAAGTGGGTTCCGGGATTGTGTTGGGTTGAAGTTTTGTCGTGTATACATACTGATAATGCATTGATGCTAATTGAACATCAAAGGCCAGAACAGCTCAGTCCAACTTTACTTTTGACAAGAAACAGCTTTACATACTGTATACTCCGGGCCCAACACATATTTCCGATTATACAGCCCAATTGCACGGAGTTTATACATTGAACCTGGCCTACAGGCTCAAACTCCTCGCGCAAGTCCTCAACCATACCAGGGCACTCGGTGTCTGTGGTCGAGGCTGTTATTAGGGACGTCCTGAACCAGTACTCGGCTTTTCTGTGGTTCGGCACCACCCCAAGCACATCCAGCACTAACCATCTCAAAAGCCACACCACACGCACTTCAACTGCCTCAGATAGAACAAGTTTCAGTGACCGTCACCGACAGACATAGCAACATAGTCACTTCAACCAAGCTAGCTCCTGCCTCCCTTCCAACTTTATCACCCTCATCAACACCAACCGAATAGACCATCGGCCCGGGTATCTTATGTATGATAAAAAATGACCTCTCATCATTCTAATGGAAACAAAAGCGTTGGAAAGATCCAAACTTCCAACTTCATATGTACATAAACAGGCCAATACGTCAACAAATCATCTTACATCTTAAATCTCCTCCTTTTGCTCAATCCCCGCTTTACCCTCGGTCTTCATCCACACTTCAACCTCAGCAGCCTCGCCCTGGGGCAAATGGCGAGCCATCGAAACAATAGACCACGGTGTCTTCGCATCCCGAAAGACATGATTAAGCGCCTCCAGATTGCGATTCATAGTCTCAGGATAGAAGAAGTAGACCGTGAAGGGAATGCAAGCTGAAATCACAGCATACACAATGTAATACCGATAACCAATCGTATCCAGCGCAACAGGGGTGATCATGACAACCACAAAGTTCCATAACCAGTGATTCGCCGTCGACACAGCTGACATGGCTACGCGAAGACGCATAGGCGCGACCTCGGTACAGTAGAGAAAGTTACCACCCAGGAACCCGACGGGGTAGAATGAGTTGAAGAGGAAGATGAAGACAGCAGAGACTATTGAGGCGGAGTGGTTCTGGCCGAAGCTGTTGGTGATGGCTAGCACCATCATGCAGATTGCCATGCCTGTACCGCTGATCATGAAGATCTTGCGACGGCCGAGTCGGTCGATGGCGAAGAAGGCGATAAAACTGCACATGAACTTCCAGGTCATGGCGCAGGATGCTAGGATACGGGACAGGTCGCTGGTCATGTGCAGGTTTTCTTCGAAGATGGTCGAGACGTATGTTGAGATGAGGTTGCCACCGCACATTTGCTGGAAGAATTGGAGCGAAACGCAAACGCAGAATCGGTATAATAGGCGTTCGTCGTCTGGCTTGCTCGGGTTGAGGATATCGAGGAGCGAGGCAGTGTCGGTGGACGCTTCAAGGGAAGTTTCGATACCGGAGATTTCCACGCGAACGGCTTCATCATCGTCGGATAGGCCCTTGTAAGCGGCGAGACTGTGGGTGGCCTCTTCTATGCGACCAACACTGACGAGCCAGCGAGGAGATTCCGGCAGTAGAAATACCGACATGGCCAGGACGAGAGAGAAGAAGAATGAGACAACGAGAGGGATGCGCCATTGTAAGCTTCCATCAACCTTACTCAGACCGAAGTCAATCCAGTTACACAGTGCATAACCCAAACAGATACAGATACCATCGACGATGACATGTTGTCCGCGGTGTTTCGCCGATGTGCACTCCGACTGCCAGACAGGAACGGCGACACTCAGCTGTCCGACACCGAGACCGAGAATGACACGACCGACGACGAATTGCGGAAGACCATATGCAGTGACTTGAAGTACCTGGCCGATGATAGTCAGGATGGCACCCAAGAAGATAGTCCAACGACGACCTAGCCGGTCACCGAGTCCTGTACAGGACAGAGCTCCAATCAAAGCACCCAACTGAAAGGACGCAATCACGGCACCCTTTGCGGTAGAGTTCTTGGCCCTCGCAGCACCCTCGGTGTTGACGGTATCAATTTCGGGAAACACCTCAACCCAGCTCTGAAGTGTGGCCAGGGGCCCCAAGCCCGACTGGTTATATCCAAAAACGATGAAAGCAGGCGCGACAATGAGAAGCCCTTGTGCCACGCCAAGAGTCTTGCCTCGAAACATCATGACTGGATGGGATGATGACCGAAGGTCACTTTTATATGAGAAATAATGAAGAGCTTCCAAGGTTGGCAGGTCAGGGCTGTAGGTTTATATTCACCGTGCTACTCTCCGGTTGGAGGGTACCAGTTATGGCCGTGGAGACCCCGCGTGAGAATTCTCATCCCTAGCTGCTGGTGGGGGCATCAATTACACTTGGTGGATGCGTAGAATTTTCTAAAGGCGTCGACTTCTTCTGAATTGGCTTTTAGCCGGGGGTAAAGTTAGGGTTGGGCCCGCTGGGTGACACTTTCCTGTCTCGCCTGCCCATTACAGCTGAAATGGATCCACGAGGGCGAGAATCATAGGGGAATCATGGGTTGATTGGGGTATTCTTTCTCAAGAAGGCCGAAGATCGGGCGATTCTCGCAATTATACCCATATCCGCGTAACTTTATTCCCCGTCACGAAGTATGTACCTCTCTCAGTACTTGGATTGAAGCATTGGCGAAGCATTTATTCTCCGGCTTGCCGAGACCGGACAACCTTATCTGGGTTTAGGTAGAAACATGCATCGTTGATCTTTCCTTGGTCATCATTTCCTACTCGGGCCGAGTTTGCTTTTCGGGATTAAAGTGGTTGGGGAACGGAGGAACATGGCCTATCTGCAGGGGTATGCCCCATCCCACGGCTCGGGTACAAGATGCCAACCCAGGTTGAACCTGCAGACAAGAAACCGGATCTCGCAGGACTGAATATTGACGGGGTATGTATTCGGGTTTCGCGTGAGAGACACCTTGGCAGGAACTCGGCTCAGATCGATCGGGCCAGCCTGAGCCTATAAGCGGCCATCCGAGTCCAGGTCCGAGACTATCGGCGAGGCTTTTCGTTCGCATATCCCGGCCGCCAAGATGCTGGCCAAGAAATCCACTCGCAGCCCGGAGACCAATCCGCCCCTGCGCCAAGCTGTGGGTGGAGGGATGCGGGATGGAAACCTTTCTCCGCGCTCCAGATTGCGGCTTCCATCGGCCATCCTCCGAATTGCATTTCATGTTTGGGAGGATCTTGTACGTAGTTGATTCGTCGATGCCCCGGAAAGCAGAGGGGGTGAATCAATTAACCTGACAGGCTCGGGGACTCCGGGGTGTTTCTTACCATTGTCCAGAAATGCGAACTATGTTGCGCATTGACGATGTTCTCTTGCAGCTTTATCATGACCCTGAGATTCGTTGTGTGTCATCGAGCCAGTCAAGTAATACTTCAATCTCACGATAGAGGACTCGACTGCGGAGATTCTTCGGTCAGGTTTCGGACAGGGCTGAAGTTCTTCACCGACTCACCGGTACGGAGTAGATTGTTCGCAAAAATGGTCGACAGAGCCCATTTATAACGCATAGGATCCGGATCCATAGTCAATTACGTGGTTGTTGTGTAGCTTGGCATTCATACGCTTTTGTCCTTCGGTATGAGCTTCACTGTTATGTCCCAATTTGCTCTTCACTGCGGCAAATAGCGACTACCAGACCAATACCTTAGGCATGGATGCATTGCTCAACTCGATAATTTAACTGAAGGATTGCTAGATCGCGGATAAACCCTTATGCGTGCAAAATGTTGGTCATCATTACTATATTTATTATTGGACAACCCTATTGAGTCCTCGCAAGACCCGCCGACGCAGAAATGCCAATCTCAATATCCCCCTTCCTCTCCATAGCAAATAAAAGGTTCTATTCTTCTCTTCAAATCTCTCTGCAGCAAGGAATTCCAAAAGATAAGGCTGCTTGACAACTTCATGGCCCCCTCCTTCAAGATCCAAACATTCCCATGAACCCAAGCACTCCCAGGGAAAGTAGTAAATAGCACGGAGAGTCACATCACCGTTTCGTATGTGGCAGGTCTGCTCCTGGAGGTGTAAATTGACTCTGGCACCACAGATGATGATTCGCTTGAGAAAATTCTCAGCGAGTTGGGGGACTGACAGCACTGGCTTTACCCTTCAATTTGATGTTCTAAAATCGGCTAGGGGTTTGTTGCAACTGCTGGTAACGAGATCGGCGAATATTCTTGTCGATATGCATATGAATTCAAGAGATTCTGCCAGTAGTCTGAGATCAGTATCACTAGTGGCAGTCATGAAATTAGACCGTAACTAGTGAATCGGGGGCTCTCTAACATTGCTCTTGGATACTTTTTGCTCTGAGCTTTGGAGTTCCAAAATCGCAAGCTTGAAAGTAAAGCAAACTGTGTACTATGCTTGTAAAACCTATAGATAGAGTCCATGATGGATACGGCTCCGCGGAGACAAAAAGAGAAAAGGCTTGGCCGACTTCCAAAACGAGCTGCGGCTCTTACGTCTCTATTATGTAGCCTCTTCCCTGACTCGTGGCTCTTTTTCCTTTCATTCGCGCATTTTATTTCCCTGATCACCAGGATATTAGATACCATGGGTCCCTTCCCCAATGATTTCCCGGCGTCATCGTCAATTTCGCTCCACACGATCAAAAACGTCGACCTACCACCGCCCTACACCGAGCCCGAATCTACAGCGGCACCTGCTCCACAGCCCACATTTGAACCCCTCCCAACAACTCAGCCTATCATGTCGCCGGTGCGAAAGACTCCACAGTATACAATGCTCGCATCAAAACCTACGCACCGCAGCTCTCGAACAACAGTGACGAGTTATTCCGTTTCATCTGCAGGCAGATGAAGCTGCCCGTGCGGCCGCTCCTTAGTGTCCTAGGCACGCATACCGAGTCGTGTAATGACGGCAAGGAGGAGACTAGCCATTATAAGATCGACTTTAGCTTCTATCTTGATCTGGCTGAGACTATGTTGCGCGGGTGGGATGAGCCGCTGGACACAAACTGGATGGAAATCAAAGTTGTCAAGGACGGTGATGAACTACTTACATTCCGCGGTGGAAATCGTCGCTCACGCCAGTATAAGTCTCGCAAGTTTCGTGCTAAGGGTGTCTTGCCGGATGATAGGTATGCCGCGCTGGAAGCGCAAGCCGAGAATGAGGGCGCTACTCTTTTGGAGCAGGAGGTGGATCTCAAGATGTGGTGCGAGCGGTTCCGCAGTGACCCAGCACCTTTGAAATCGTACGCGTCCATGTAAGCTAATTTGATGGTCTTTTGCTAACTTTGGACGCTAGATTCACTCTGCACCGAGAACTTTGCGGCTTTGACTCCAGCGCCATGTGTAACATACTCTACTGGCATATCCGCTCGCTGGACTATCGCGGCACAACAAGAATCTGCCTCAAAAATGCACCTAGTTCGATCACGATTCTCTCATCACATTGGATTAACACGCTGCGCGCCAATAAGTTCGTCTGGTGGATCTGTGTTCTCCTCCAGCTTTGGATCATCGCTTGGCCAACCATATGGCTGATGGAGAAGCGTTATGAGGTCGTCCGCTCTCATTGGAATGCATCTCTGAGGATGCGATCGACCGGCTTGGTTGAGTACGCTCAAGGCCATGATGAGAGACACCTGGGGGAGTTCTGGGCTTCGGCCGTCAAGCAGGCTGCGTGGGGCCGAAGGCAAGGAGGTGCCGTGCTGACGAAGGAAGATGCTCAACGACTGCAAGACATGACTACTGAGCAGATTCTCCATGGCGGGTCTCGTGAGTCTGCAGCTGAGCGGCAGCGCATCCATGGTGGCCTAGGTGGCTGGGGTGCCAACACCACTTAGGCTTTTGGGTTTTGCTTAACACTTTTCATTGGTGCTCATTGCTTTAACAATCCATTTGGAACTTTCGATGTCAATCCATGATGCCCATCCTTCTTCCTCACCACGAGTCACTGGACGTAATGCTTTCATCAAGCAAGGAAAGTTCCTCTTCATAATTTGCGCAGTTCCTCCTCTATAACAGTCCAAGCCCGAGGTAATAGCGTCCCCATGAGCCAGTAGTTCCCCGAATAGTCCTTTCCAAGCATCACAAAAATATTCAGCCCATTGAAAGTATTGTCCATAACCTCGTTGTAATAGTAGACCATAGTCCCCAGAGGGTTTTTCCTGGTTTCATTCTTCTCTCCCTGATCAATGACAGCCGGGGCAAAGATGGCGGACTTTATCAATTCCGCTTTGATAACATTATTGAAAACCACAGGAACGCCATCCGACCTCCCGAACAAGACCCTCGGCTGTCTGCCTGCCTCGATATCTTCAATCACAGCCTTTAGGAATTTCCGAGCTTGTCGTTCCGTCCCTTGTTCGATGACGCGTTGCCTATGCTCAAGCGCAATCGGACCCAGAGAACCCTTAGCGACCCGAGAAGAAAGGGATGTATACGTCCCAAGCACCATATTTTGGATAAAAACTCCACTCGACTGGAGCAGTAGTGGGATCCGAAAACGGAGGTTGAGGAGACTCATGACCATCATCGAGCGGGAATTGGGCTCGGATAATGCGATAGCTCCTGTCGCCCAAGCTGTGAGTATATCGCTCTCACTCACAAACGGAACATGATCAACCTGTGGAACGCTGGCGGTAACTTCCTGTCGGGTTTGGGTTTTTATCTTTTCAACAGAAGATTTCGGAAGAAAAATAACTCGTCGTTCTCGAGCACCGTTCCAGACAATATCCCACAATGATCGCAGTTGGAAGATGAGCAGACTTAGACCTGTCAGGCGACTCTTTCCAAGTATAAAGTCTTCCTCGTCCTCGGCTGTGATTGCTGGATCCTGGAGAATGTCTTTTCGAGCGCCCAAGACATTGGGGACGTCTTCTTCCCGACCAGCTAACACTGATGACCATGCGGCGAGTAAGGCTTGTCCACCCATGACATCCATCAGTACATGGGGCCAAACTAGGGCGGCGATCGTGGCATCGTGGAAGGTTGTGACGTGTAGGAAGACGGGAGGGATGTCCTTCTGGGTTAGTTCCTCGAACTTTGGGAAATTGGCACGTGCAATGAAGGGTCGAAAATCGGTCGAAATAAGATGCGTCGATGGGCCTTTGGTTTCTGTTGGGAAGTTTCTTGCCACAGGATGGTCCTGAATTGGCAGGTCGTGAAAGTCTTGCGAGAATGACACCTTTTCGCTGTCCGTCGAAGACAGTGGGACCTGAATTTCCAAGACTTTTCTGTCCTGTTGAACGTCAGTCTACGGGTCACGATTGATAAGAGTTGAGTAAATGCCTCATTTCATACCTTGTATCGTAGTCGCCCACCAAGCTTCTTCCAGTCGCCAATCTCCAGTAGCCTGGATAAGGAATCTTTCAACTTCTTGCCGTCGAGAACGTCATTAAATCGCATAACCCAGTTCACCCAATTGGGGTTATTATCCAAAGCATGTAATGGATAGGTATCTTGTGCGCTTGGGGGCTGTTTTTCGGTTTCCATCTTGACAGCCGCGACAGAGAAACTTCAGATTAGGGCAAAGTCGGGCTTAGGGCGTCGCCACTCTTGTAGTAATCAACCGAGAGGCTGCAATCTCAATGGGGAGCCATTTTTAGGCAGCCTAGGGATCTAATGTGTAAGATTGAGAGCCATTATTGAGCTGTTTCAATCAAGGTCTGATGACTCTCCGTTCAGGACCAATATTGCGTTGGAGCCTGGCTTGGTCCATGGTTCATGCCAAGGTGGACCTTCGGCGAGCTTCCAAGCGTCAATTTGGGTTGGGATCTGCAATATGCACGCGAAGTTTATCCAGGGTGCGAACTCTGTCCAGACTGATGGTCGAGTAGGGAAGGAAACAGCAGGAACTGATCTATGTATGCTCTGGGAGGTACTCTCTCTAACAGCATCTGGTATAGGGCATCTCAAGGTCCGATGTATGAGGTTTTCGATATCTACACTTGGAAATGTTCATCGGCGAACTACTTTGTCTTCGTACAATTTCTGAAAAACTGAAACGCCTCAATTTTGGTCTTTCATTCTCCACTTAAAGTTGTCAGATACATAACGTGAGACCGCCAAGCGCCAATCACAAATCTCCCTCGGAACCGGACGATATCCAGGTTGGTATGTGTCGAGATGGTGAAGCAAGCTAAGTTAAGGTATCCCACCGGTCTTACATCTTACATTTGTTGGCACTCTATCAATTCTAGTCTCGCTGAATCAAGCAAATACGATGGAGTGTGGAGAACAGGATTTGCGGAGACAGTACGAGTAACTACATCCATGAGAGATGCCGCAGTAAACCAAAGGTGCAGCATTTCTACAATATGACCTCCGCTCGCCAATATGGAATTCTACCAGCCAGAGTTTAAGCTGGCTATACATAAGACAAAACGGCAGGAATAAGGTTGAATATCAATATGGGGAACGTATAATACAAGCAGCCAATCAGCGATCATATTGACAGCAATCACGAGCATCATTGGTCTAGTGGTAGAATTCGTCGTTGCCATCGACGAGGCCCGTGTTCGATTCACGGATGATGCATCTCTTTTTGTATTTGTTTTTCTTTCACTTTTTTATTTCCCTTAAATCAATTACACCCAAATAGTACGACCTTTGCTATTATGCCGCCCAACATGGCTCCCAGCATGACTCCCCCCAAAGAAAATAGGTAGATTTGGACTGATACCTCGGCAGTAGCGCCCCTCCAAGATCTCCGACCTATCGTCATCTCTGGGCCCTCGGGCGTCGGTAAAGGCACCCTTATACAGATGCTTGCCGACGCCCACCGTGATACCTTTGGATCCACGGTCTCGCACACTACGCGGAAACCACGAGCCGGGGAGGTCGAGGGCGTCAATTACTATTTTGTCTCGCCTGCGGAATTCTCCTCTCTCGTGTCCAACAAAGCCTTTGCCGAACATACATTCTTCAGCGGTCACTCTTATGGCACGAGCAAGCAGACTATTGCCGACCAGAGAGCCAAGGGATTGGTGGTCATACTAGACATCGAGATGGAAGGCGTCAAGCAGATGAAGGCTAGCACTGACCTCGACGCGCGCTTCGTCTTCATCAAGCCGCCGAGCTTAGAGGAGCTCGAGGCCCGGCTCCGACGTCGCGGCACTGAGACCGAGGAGGACATCCAGAAGAGGCTAGCCCAGGCCCGAGCTGAGCTTGAGTTCGCCGACACAGGCGTCCATGACATTGTCATTGTCAATAACGACCTCGATCAGGCGTACCAGGAGCTCGACACGTTTATATGTAGTGCGACCATATAGTACGTGTTAGGAATTAAGCTACTATGTACAGGGACCGGAAAAGGGTCACCAAGTGTGTATTGGTTAAGCCCATTGGAGAATGACTGTAACTACTAGGCCCGACCAGAGACATTTGACCTTCAAAGTCTTCCTCGCGACAGAAACTTTAAATTATCTCACTAGAAAGCGTAGTGATAGTTCCCTTCTTAATTTGGTTTGCTCGCAAAACAAATTGCTGCCTTATAATATACCCGATATTTACGATTCCCTAGTTTCAACTCGAACTCTCTCCGGGTCTACATATTCAATATAAAGAATATGAACACGCTTTAAGTAGACAGGACATCTTTGATCGGGCTGGAATCTACATGTGTAATATTATGTCGCATGCTAGTTGGTACCGTACGAGGTAGATCTTACATTGTCCCTGCATCGCGGCACGTGATCACGTTCACCAGCTGTGCTCAGGCTCCTTGATCTTCTTCGACAACCGTCGATGTCACATTCTCCCGTTGGCTTACGGGGAGTAACTCCTGTAATGAACACTATAAGGCCATCTGTGTTTCTTTTATCTGCCTTGCTTCGCAAGAAACCATTTCCCATGCCTCCTTCCGGGCCACGTTTACCGCCCAGCATACTCGTCGATGAAGAGATCTCGCCAGTATACGACCCCAAGTACTTCTATCCTGCGAAGCCTGGAGAGGTACTCGCCGATCGTTACCAAATTCTGATCAAGGTTGGCTGGGGAGTGTCTTCAACAGTTTGGCTCGCGCGTGATTTGCAAGGGTAGCCTTCAATAATTTCTAGTCAATTCGAAGCCTTCTCTGTCTCTAACAAACATACAGGCATATTGAAGAGCCAGAGAGAGTCGTGGCACTGAAAATTGCCAACGCCAATGCGAGTTCCGCTCGTCATGAGCGTGAGGTTGAAGAGCGTATTTCCATGGCAGACCCATCACATCGCGGTCGTTCACTTCTCCGAACACTATTGGACTCTTTTGAAGTCAATGGTCCAGAATGCTCTTATTCGTGTCTTGTGTATCCGCCTATGAGGGAACCATTATCGATGTATCAGCGGCACTTTGACGGTAGGAAGATGCCACTGCCCCTCATTAAAACATACATTCGTGCTGTTCTTACGGGGCTTGATTACCTTCACACGAATTGCAAGACAGTTCATACAGGTAAGTTCATCTAGGGCCTCTTTTCCAGTGGTGATACTAAGCCCAGGCGGCTGCCTAGATCTAAAGCTTGAAAACGTCATGGTCTCATTCGAGGACCCAACCGTGCTTACTGATTTCATGGATTCTCAGCTTGAAAAACCCATGGCTTTCAAGATTGATTCGACGGGACGACCAGTGTATCAGTCCCGCAGTGACTTCGGGCCACTCAAAAGCCTGAGAAGTATACCACAGCTTGTCGACTTTGGCTTGGCAACCACACTCGAGGAAGAGGATGACTGGGGCGTCTGGCCTATTCAGCCAGACCACTATCGGGCGCCAGAGGTGATACTGGGTAACGGATGGCGAATGCCCGCGGATATTTGGAACCTGGGTGTTCTAGTGCGTCCCGTTGTTCTCCAAAGTTGTTGCATCCACTAATGCGAGTTTAGTTGTGGGATATGATCGAAGAGAAAGAGCTATTTCGGCATATCCATGATCAACAAGGGCGCTATGATGCTAAACTACACATCGCCGAAATGACAGCCTTACTCGGTCCACCCCCTCCAGAGGTCATACAAAGGTATCAATACATGCGAGAGTACTTATGGCCGGAACCTGTCAGACGAGAAGATGGCAGAGTATGCGGGACCGCGGAAGAGTACTTTTGTGGGCCATTCTTTGATAATAATGGTATATTATGGGTCTCCTATCTTGAACGACTTATCCTCGAACTCACGAACATCTTAGGTCGCTCTCTCTACGAAGACCTGATCCCTGACCGGAAACTAGACGACGCAGTTTCCTTCCTTGAGGAAGACGAGAGGGAAGCATTTCTAGATCTCGCCAAGGGAATGCTTGCCTGGCATCCAGATGCGAGGAAATCGGCAGGCGAATTGATAGGGCATCCTTTTCTTCAACCAATGCATTTTCTTCAACCAACGCAAATAGGTACCTAATTTCTGCGAGCGCTTGCTGGCGGAGTGACTCGAAATCTGACTCGGAATCTTGGTTTATCCCAGTTCGGTGGTGGTATCAGATGACAGGTTGAAGCGTTAACGTAGTTGTTCCTCCATCAGGCGTATACATGTCTCTCACAGGGTAAAGGCGAGAGCCCAGGAAGCCTGCTTGGGCTGCACAGAATGCCCACTGGATTAGACCTTGGCTTGCTCCTAACTGCCATTTAGAGTGTGATGTCCGAGATGGGGCATATTTCAGGCTAGTTCTACGGAGTAGATTTTTCATATGGTGGAGACGGGTGATCCAGCTCAAGATTAAGGGCATGCCAAAATAGAAGTCAATGGAGTAGCAGTCCTTTTGGACACAGTCGTATGCCCAGGCGGGCGTCAAATACCTAGGTAACATAAGGGCCTCAACGATATCCATGATCTGTACTTGGTGCTTCCGCATGTCTCGTCCTAAAATGTACACGGGTGTTCTATTATTTTTGCGGGAGTTTTTGCCATGGTTACAAACCGAGATAGTGCCAAAGCAAAGGACCCCTTCTCGCAAAAATAGAATAGTTGGATCCTCAGTCATCACGTTCGCGAGCGATGGTGCCTTCCTCTAGCTGCCGCTCAAGAATCGAGCCGGCTTTCTTCTTCTCGCCGGTTGCTCGTCCGGAGCGGCTCTCCTCTAGCTGCCGCTCAAGAATCGAGCGGGCGGTCTTGATGAAGCGAAGATTCTTCTCGCTGTTTGCTCCTTCAGAGCTGGTGTCCCCAAGCCCCTGCATAGAGGCAGGTGCCTCGGGGACTGAGGGAGCTTGGTTGGTGTTCAAGTCACGTTTAGCTGCTCCAGCATTTGCCGTAACGGAGGTGGTAAGGAGCAAGGCCCCAATTGCAGTCTTGATGGTAAAAAACTTCATTTTCACAGTTGATTTCCGCGTAGGTACTCTTTGTTTGAAAAATGAAGATGTCGAATAATGAGTCCTCGTCAGCCATATTGGCAAGCAGTCTCTTAAATAAATTTCCTAAACCAGTGACGTAAGGGACGATGCCTGAAACACATATGATGCTTTTACGCATTCTACTCAACAGCTACATAATATGATTTGGGCACCGGTACCTGCGAAGCCCCTTGCGGATTGATGATACATAAGTCATTAGACATTCTCCGCTCTTGCCTAAATATTTGTCCTCCTGCTTCTCTCTATGGGTCATATGTAGTAATTCAAGGGTAATCAAGGGTTAAGAATGCAAAAAACGTCAATTGTAATGTTTTACAAGAGGAAACTAATTGAGTCTTAAGAGTGCTGGAACATACTTTCAAGAGGCTCGTCACTCCTCGCCAAACCAGGGCTCTACGTACGTAGTTAACTTGCTTTCAATCCTATCTCCTCATCAGCATGAAGTAGACGAAGGGATTATTCAGTCTCTAGGGCTCTTCCAGGTGCTGCAAACCGAGTGTAACGTGCTATATTTACACACAAAATTCGCCATGGGAACTTTACTGATTCACTAAGGGTTTGTGATTGCACCGGGATTAAAGCAGAAAGCATAATAGGATGCTGTGATTAGAGGGTAGAGTTTTGAAAGATCTGGCTAGGGTTCCAGTTTTGCGAAAAGATCACCAAAGGAAGCAGAGGGAAAAACGCATATAGCGTGGTCTGGAAAACAAGAAGCACCGGTGGCAGAAAAGAAAGATAGGGCGAGTCGGTGAGGTGAACTATCTACCACCCCAAACGGGAAAGTCGAGGCATCCCACATCAACACGATCTCGTGAACCATTGACAAGCAATGCATATGCCATTTATCCCCAGGTGCCACCGCCGCCGCCGCCCCTGCCACCCTTGCGCTGCGCCGACAGCCGCCAGTCGTTCTCGGCAACAAATTTGTTATGCAAGGGCTGTATCCGCTCTTGCTTCCGTCGTTTCGACAAAGTACCGTCCATTCCGGCCACTTTGAAGAAGGTTGGCGCTGCCTCGACAAGCCACTTTGGCTCGATGCTTGTGGTCCAGCGCATGTACTCGCGTGTTGTGAGCACAAGTTCGTGATAAACCACCCACTCGGCGTGTTTCCCAAACAGCGCCGACGACGGATGTAGGTAGACTGGAGTGCCCTCGATGAGGGTTTTGTAGCCACCAGCACCAGCCTCAGTCTCCTTCCTTGCTGTGTGGCGAAAGTAGCCGGCGCACAAGGCTCGGCGCACATTTTCCGTCTTAGGCCCACAGGAAACGACTGGGTGATGGCCCCGTTCCATAATCTTGACGAGCTGCTCCCGCACGTCCTTGGCCCGTTTCATCGACCGTGCCTGAATGAAATTCTCGAAGCACCAAGCGCTCGAATAGGCACTCTGCTTCCACGAGTTGTATATGTTAAGCAGTGTCAGATGGTCGCCGTGTACGTCGTGAAACTTGGCCTTTTTCTGATCTGCTTGTGCTTGCTTTTCCTTGGGCCGGTAGAAGACATTGGCCAAATTTAGCATAGCCACAATGGAAAGCATCTCGTCTGAGCAATTCAGTTCTATTGCTGCGAGTAGTACCTTGGCAAGTGACGGCTCCATAGGAAAGCTGGTCATTTTGCGACCTAGACGTGTCAGCAGCCCCTCGTCGTCGAGCGCACCTAGCGCATAGAGCTCTTCGAGAGCGGTCAGCGTCGTGTTGATAGGCGGGGGATCCATAAAGTCAAAGTGTAATAGATCGTTGATGCCCATTGCCTTAATCATAAGGATTGTCATGGATAGGTTCTGGCGTTGGATATCGGGTATCGTTGTCGGTAACATCTCCGACTGGTACGCTGCTTCTGTGTATAACCTATAGCATTTACCTGGCCCGGTTCGGCCGGCTCGGCCGGCTCGTTGCTTAGCTTGTGCTTGCGAGATAGGCGTGACTATAAGCGAGTCCATGCCAAGCTTCGGGTCGTACGCATTTTGCTTAACAAATCCTGGATCGATGACATAATAGATATCATCAATGGTAATAGATGTTTCAGCAATATTGGTAGCGATGATAACCTTTCGACTGCCAGGAGGTGCTGGGTCGAAGATACGGCTCTGCATCTCGGTAGGCAATGCCGAGTACACGGGAAGGAGAATAAGCTCTGGGACGCTCGGCCCTAAAGCCTTCATCCGTTCGTATAAGATCTCACAGGAAGTATCGATTTCCTCTTGTCCCGTTAAGAACAAAAGAATATCGCCAGCCGGCTCCGTTAGGTGTATTTGCATAACCGTAACTAGAGCAGCATCAAGATAGTCCGACTCGGGTTCCCGCGAGTACATTATCTCGACAGGAAATGTGCGCCCTGGGATGCTGAAGATTGGAGCGCCGCCAAAGTAGGTTGAGAACTTCTCAGCGTCAAGGGTAGCAGACGTGACAATCACTTTTAGGTCCGAACGATTTTTTAACGTATTCTTCAGCAGCGCAAAGAGAACGTCTGTAGCAATAGTCCGCTCGTGTGCTTCATCAAGCATAATAACAGAGTACCTTTTCAGATCCGGGTCCTGTAAAATCTCGCGCTGGAGCATGCCATCTGTCATATATTTGATCTTAGTGGCCGGGCTGGTGCATTCTTCGAATCGCATGGAATATCCTACTTCCTGGCCTAGAACGCAACCGACTTCCTCGGCTACTCGTTTGGCTACCGACATAGCAGCGACGCGGCGAGGTTGAGTGCATCCAATCATCCCAGTGTTAGTGAAACCTGCTTCGGCTAGGTACTGTGTTGTCTGTGTCGTTTGCCAGAGCCCGTCTCGCCAACCACGATAAGAATTTGATGCTGCCGTACGGCCTCAATCAAGGCATCCCGGAAGGTGAAGATTGGAAGGGATTCCCGCTGCTGCTTCATTGTCATATTCTTGTTGCGCCCCTTTCCATATGACTGGTCTTTCGGTTGGACCGCGCATTTCCACTCCGGAATGTCATCGGATTTTGCGTTGTCGACTTTCGCGCTCCTCAAATCGCTGGCAAATTTGCGATGATTTGGGTCCACCATTGGATCGTGCCACTGAGCTGAGAGATCGATATTCGTGTCATTGTCGGCGGCCGCTTCGGCCTCTTGTTGTCGCAGCTCCTTTCTCTCTTTCCCTAGAGAGGAACCAGAGACAGCGGCCCGATTCAGTGATCCGTCGGGAGCCTTGACTACGCGGATTGGTGACAGCTCGAGAGACTGTTTCGTTTGGCCAACAAGGAAGGGCGGCTCTTCCTCTCTGACCTCGATGTCGAAGTCTTGTTCTAGACTCATCTCGCCATCGCCTCTGAGCATCGCGTTGTAGTCATCTTCCAGGTCAGGGTAGTCTGACGCCTTTGCAACTCCAGCTGCGATGAGTTGGCGGAACTCCCACCTCTCAGGAGACGTCATTCTCTTCTTTTGTCGTTTGGCAAGATCGGGGTTTTGGAAGCCGTCACCAGTGTGTCCGTTCTTGCTTCCACCCAGAGCATGCATGTTGGCACCAGAACCGAAGCTCGCTTGGGGAGCAAAGTCCTGGCCCGTCTCCTGATTAACATCGTCCATTGAAAGACCAATTCTCATCCCGTCTATGCTGATGACCTTGACCTTCACAGACTGACTTGGTTTAACCAAGTCCGACGGATGATTGACCCGCCCGTCTGTCAGCCGTGAAACATGAACCAGCCCGTCCACTTTCCCCTTAACGCCGTGCAGGTTCACAAAGACGCCGAAGTCCTTAACGCCCGTCACGTGACCGTCGTAGATTTTGTGTAAGATGGGGGTATCATCCAATGGCTGGGGAGATCTGCGTTTGTGGTCATCGGGCTGATCATTGTTCCCATAGGTATCACGTCGATCGTGTTGATGCCTTTTTATCCTCCTCTGGGAGTGCTCTTCCTCGTGTCGCCTGCTTGTATGCCTCCCCGGGGCATCACTCCCAGAGCGTTGTTCATTCCGCAATTCGGGACTCAGACTCCGACTGCAAACGCGGTCCCTTTTCCATGCCTGGGGTTTATTCTGGTGATTATTCTGCTCGAGGGCTTCTAGCACATCTAGCACGTCGTCGACAGAATCCTCAACGGGCGCCTTATCCGGCAGGGCCAGGCCAGAGAAGACTTGGGCTTTCTCCTCAACAGATCGCTGATTGCTGGGTTCATCATGTCGGTCAGTCGTCTTCGCCTTCATGGCCGGGTGCATCATTCGAACCAGGCGGTCAATACTTTCAATCAGGCTAAGGGGGAAATCTTCATCCATGTCAGTTATCTTCCGTTTGAAGCTTTCAAAGGTGTCGGAATCGAGCCGTTGGTCGATAATGAACTCCGCGAGCGTCTTGTTGTTGATTCCGAGGTGGTTTTGGAGCTCGGAAACCACCTTGTTCACAAGCCCAAGGAGCTCGAGATCGAAAAGATCATCCATGTTAGGCGGTGACGGAGGAGAAAGCGAAGCAGTAGGTGCTAGCGGCTTAACTCGAGCGACGAGGCTGCTAGAAACAAACAACACTAGATTATACGGGCCTTGGCGGCCACCTGGCTGGTGACATAATCAAGATTTCGAAGCGGCGGAGTCCTTTCAGTACTAACCAAATTCCCCCTTGGAGGCTCCGCCTCGTACACATTGTTCCTTTCTGGACACTTGTCTGATGGGCACGCGGGTGAAGATTAGAACGGCTTGTATCAATTCTCGCGTTATTGTCACATGTCATGAAGTATATATCTTTCACCACGTCCTAATGGCTTTCAGGGGCATTCTTTCCTCTTACCAAACTGGGTTCCAGAATTGATCCCTCCTCTGAACACCCGATCATTTTATCTCGGCTTGACGGTGAACCTTTGGGGCTGTTTCCCGCCGCCACAGACATGGAGCACAGTGCCGAACACTTTCGTCCCCAAGTCCTGCAAACTACTCTTCAACAGATCTCATCGCTAGCTGCCGGGGAGGCTAGTGAATGCTGTGTAGTCTGTCTTGGTGATTTGGCCGAACAGTGCGAAGCACAACCATGCCAGCATAATAATTTTGATTATATATGTCTCCTTACTTGGGTGCAAGAGCATCCAACTTGTCCGCTGTGCAAGAGTGATATCCGCGAAATCCGATATGAGCTGAGCGAGGACGGAAAGCAGGGAAAAATCTACAAAGTTCCGGAGCGGTCCAGAGGAGCTGACAAGTCCCGCCGCCAGGCTGAAGAACGCTTGGGCAGATCGGACTCGCTTTCCGAACGAAGGAGCAGCAATGCCGGACTATCGGAACTGGCACTGCGCCAATACGAAGATGAGGCGATTCGGAGACGACGTTTCATCTACCGCCATAACCTCTACTCTCTCCATGTGGGTTCGAATTCGCGACAACCTGCAAGTTCAAGATATAGAGAGCTATCTCCACAGCTCTTCATGACAGACCCCGAGCTGGTATCTCGAGCCAGAACGTGGCTATGCCGCGAGCTGCGTGTCTTTGGATTTCTCCATACGAACAACGACCCGTCACAAAACCACGATCCCATCCGCAGGCCTAGACGCAGTAAAGCGGAGTTTTTGCATGAGTACATCATCGCCATCATGAAGACAATAGATATTCAAGATAGTGCCGGCCATGCTGAGGACATGATCCAGGAGTTCCTTGGTCGGAGGTACACCCGGCTGTTTCTACACGAGCTGAAGGCTTGGCTCAGGAGCCCTTATCGGTGGTTGAGTGCATGGGACCGTGTTGTTCAATACAGTGATGGGAATACCTTGCCCAGAGCATCACATGATGTAGCGAGGGAATCTGGGTTCAAGACAACAATGTATCCGGACCGCTACGCTCCGGGCCGCAGGACTGAGCAGCCAACAGCTTTCCGGTATGAACCACTTAATCGACGGCCTCTGCGCGAGGATCGAGTAGGCTGAATTGCCACGCATTATAATGCAATTCATCTTTAGTCTAATAACGATATAAAATAGCGGTAGTGTTGCCGCCATTATATCCTATGTCGATGTTAGCGTCACGGCAAGTGAAGATACCAGTCGTCTTTGTCCAGCAGGCTTAGGGTAGGTGTTACGGTAGTGCATTCGTAGTACGCCGGATAAAGACCGTTGTCCCCCCAGTCAAAGCTTCCAGTAAGAATATACTGGCCAATGATACCGGAATCCTGTTTCACCATGATATTGCCAGTTCTGGTAACACTATGGGTGAAAACCGACCCATCACTTCGCGATCTACATCACGTCTGATTCAAACTATGACCTTAAATTGTCCTATTGACTCCTGGGTTCTGTAAGGATTTTTATCATCTAGATACGAAGCTGCTGATAATTCTCTTTTATAGCTGCGAACAATCTCACCAGTCTTGCGTAACTTCGTATGACCACGGAACCTCGACGTGATTGTTCCGATCATCCACAAATGTACAAGTCACGTCATATCTCCCAAGAGACCCAACCCCAGACGGAGCTTCTTCACCAGCAACTAGTAGGCTTAGTTTCATAGTACGCCAGGACTGGGGACAATACATTACTCACATGTTACCTCGAAATCAGGCTGGCCTTCCAGAACAGGAACGTAAGATCCCTATAATATTCCTTAGCTGACCACACTACCATGATATCGATACTCGGTACTCACCATCAAACTGTCGCTCTTGGCGATCAGGATACCCCTACGCTTCGTTTCCTCCAGATATCTCAAGCCGGTTACGACTTCGCGATATACCCGGAATACGATTTTCATTTGGTATGTGGTACCCTCTTTTATCTTGACTGGGTGTTCTGATAGCTTCTTGAGCTGGTCAGGGGTGGAAACATCGAGAGTGATATCTTCGCGTCCCTCGATTTCTAGGACAATAGCTGAAATGACAATATTCCTTTTGTCGGTCATTGTGTAGGCGTGGCTTAGCTGATGTTGAGACAAAGAGGAAAGTAAATATATGATGATTTCTTCGTAAGAATTGTTATGATCGTGGGAGATCCAGACATATATGAAGTGAGAGAAAGATAATAAGAGATTTATGTTTGAAAGAGGTAGGATCTCGGCAGGAGCCAGGCGGTGTGGCAGTGTGGAGTCGTTGTATGATGTGATCCATTCAAGGCGGTGTGTTTGTCGGGCAGAAAGATAGACAATGAAATGCACTGCATCAATGCGAGCGAACTCAACATGCTCAATAAAATAGCTGTCATCCCAGTTTTCGCCTATAACTTGGCATATGCGGACCTGATTTGAAATATGGCAAATGAGATAGATTGTCCTTCGTTCTGTCAGTCAATTGTATCAAGCCAAGCTTCAACTCGACCCTTGTTTTTGAACACACGTTTTTGCAAGTCTCGGTCATCAGCCTCATCAAGTTCCTCATCGCCGTCATCTTCCTGCTCCCATATTTCACGCAGCAAATCATTTTGGTATATCTTCTCGGAAGGTACACCTTCTCCACCGAGGATGAACCAGCGAAAGATATCCATTGAAGCTAATTCAGAAGCCTCTCGGTCAGGATCAAGGTCCTTCCTTTGGAATGAATGACTGACTCCCTCGATGTCTGGAATATCAACAAGCTCTTCAGTCACAAGCGATGGAGATCTTCTTGAATATCCATAATCCAGTATAGTCTGGCCGTTCTCCAATTCCCAGTTCCAATGATCGTATTCATACTCATGCCGAGAGCAGTTCAAATGCGAGGTAACGCGAAGCGCACAATCTGTGGCCAAAGACGCCCCGCACGGTTCCCAGGGCGTGAGAGGTCTATATTCGTAGCTCAAATCATCTTCTTCGGTCGGAGGAAGGTGTAGTAAGCGCCACACATCAGGTCTTGAAACGTATCCAGGATCCTCACAGGTATACGGACCCGAACCTGTATCATCCATAAAGCTTTGAGGGGCGCCAGTCCAAGAAAAGGCAACCGAGTCAAGAGGTGGCCTGCCTCTCCTTACATGGTAAAGAAGTGTAGGGACCATACCGCTCACTGCTGCGCCAATCCAAAGCGCACTCACACTTGGCCGGCGGATGGCGCCCATTAAAGCAATTAATTCTTGGCCCTTGCTGTCTGTGGTATCACCTAGGACCTCTTCAAGCGGATGTAGCCAGTGACTGACCATATTGCAAGGAACGGCGGGTTGCCAGAAGGATCCACAGAGCGTAGATATCATTACTTCCGGACTGCAACTCAGAGTCATATAGTAAGGTAGCTCTTCTTTCAACTTCGCCCACGCCGGTGGAGTATCACCTGGGACACTGCTTGGGGTTTCACCGCGGTGAGTGCTTGGAGGTGGTAGTTTGACCTCCGTGCCATAATATCGATGCATTGGGAAGGACATGGCTATGGTAAGAGCGACAGGGAATTGATTTCCTAGACCATGTAAATGCGCAAACTTAAGCAGAGCATCGAAAGCGTCATCCGAGGATAAAGGCGTTTGAACGGAAGATGGCGAGTCTTTGCCTTGTTTGATAATGAAAGATGTTTCACACGTGCGAAATACTGTCCAAGGGGTGACAAATTTAGCACCAGGATCATCTTTCACGATGGCTCTCCATCCTCTGCGTCTTGCGAGTATCGCAGACCACCAGCGAACGACTTGTGCATTTGCATTCGCTTCCCCCACATCGATAATATGGGTTTCCTCCGGTGGATTGTAAAGGTCCTCGCCTAAGCAACCGGCACAAGAACTTGTATAGCGCATGATGGCACTATCTCCTTGCATTTCAACAAGCCGTGCAGAGAGTATGTAACACCAACCAATTGCAAGGATCCCCAAGTAATTAGGACCCGCGGCATTCTCTGTCGTTGTGCCGAGCCAATGGCTAAGGACATCCCCACGAAAACTGTACGGGATGGCCTTAGCGGTGCCGATTTGCACCAAGGCAGGCGTGGTCCTTTCTTTGTTGATCACATCGCAGCCCGAGTTTCCCACCACTCTCCAAGTGGAGGAGGGTAGCGAGCAAAGCGCGAAAACCGCAGTAGTGCCCAAAGGGCGTACAAACGGTGATTTCTGTCGGCCTTGGTATTTTGGGGTTTTGTGAAGGGCGTGTTGGGGATTCGTAAATTCTTGAGGCAAGCCATGGTCCAGATAGGCATAAGCAAGTGATGCGGTGTGATACCAGTATGCCCGACTCTTTTCCAGAGCGATAACATCTTGCTCTTTTGAAGGCTGAAGGGTGTCATTGTTTCGGACGATATGTTACTGCCGATTTAAGAACTGTTTCAGGGAAAGACAGGGAACCAACACTAACCGAGGAAATGTTTGAGGGAACCAAAGAACGGCACTGCAGTCCCATTTTTGAGGACTTGGGAACGGGTTCAGACACACTTGGAATGGCGTAAATTGCCCTATGTCCAAGATTTTTGGAAGGGTCGCGTCCTGGATATGTTTTGGAAGGTTACAAGAACCGGTTCTGCAAGGGAGAGACGAGGGGGTTGTTGTGTTTCGGATCGTGAGGGATGTGGCTCAGTCTACGCTCAGTCTCCGAAAACACAGCCACACCAGGAAAGGCTAGACAGCCCTATGCAAATGCACAAAAGTAGGTACATTGAGGCCAAACTCCAGCAGAAGTGCGGCGTTCCCACCACCCTAATGCTGCCCGATTACCTTAGTCACTTCCTCTGCAAAAGAGATTGCTCTTATCGGCCTCCAGAGCCCTAAACAATCACACGTCACTGAGGGATCCTCTGCATGAAAGAAGCCATTGTAGTTTGCAGGGCGGTTAGTTATTGGGATGGGCTGTCACACCCCCCATGCCTCAGGAATCGGGTATCCGCCTTTTCTGCCCCATAAACCGCCCCTGATTTCTGAGGTGTCTCTTTTCTTACCTGCAGGGATTCTAATTCTGGTTCCCATCGTGAAACTGCAGATTTTAACCCCATTGAATCACTCGCTTTTCATATAGTTAAGCCATCTACATACATCACCATTTAGTTAAGATAGATCAATCTCGATTATTGAGCACCCCGTGACCTCGCTAGGTGCTCGGTAGCACCATCATCCATCTCACCAGCAGGCGTAAGGGACAGGTGTTAGTTAACTATTTAAACCAGGCAAATCAGCAGGTCTTTCATAGAATTCGGGCCAGATTAGATGTCCATGGGCCAACCTACCATGGCCCACCTCTGGGCCGGCATGGGCCGCCTATGTCCATGCCTAGAAGGTTAGGTTTAAGATATATATCCTCATAGCACCTTCTTCTAAGCTTTCCTTCTATCTATTCGCTATTGATGGGGAAGGGTGTTTGGTTCTTGCTAGGTCTTTCTATCTACTAGAATACCCAAAAGACCTTTTGCAATATTACCGTCTTTAGATATTCAGGTGGAGGATATTCAGGTGGGTGAACTACCTACTACCTATTTTAAGTACTGTCGAGAGGGCTAGGACGGACAGAAACTGGCCTACTCTCAGAGGGAATCAGGAGGGGAAAAACTCTGTTGGTATATGGCATACATAGCCATACTGATGCCCTATACCATCGGGTCGGCATCTCACGCGTACGAGCATTGCCGCGTTTCTGGTCCTATTCAGGACCAGTCTGGATCAATGCGGTTGGGCGCATCTGACTCAATGCAGTCGTACGTCTACCTGCTAGGGACCGTCGGAGGATCCGGGACCAACTAGCGGTGAAGGTTGTTTGAGTGTCATGTTACATAGAAAACTAACTCCAAGGGAGTAGGCATAAATATCCCCTCCCAGTCATCAGAAAGTATCATCTCGATTCATTTCGAGCATCCTGCTTCAATATTCATTCCTTCTTCAAAGCCTATCTTTATTTTTCTCAACAAACTCATGATCATGGAAAGAAGCTATCTGGCGCACCCCTCAGCTATATGAGGGCTGGCAAACGCGGGGGCGGTGAGAAACTGCCCGTCATGGGGCTCACCGCTTCCGACAAGTACCTATGCGAAGATGCTCTGTGAGCAAATATAATATCTGACGACTTTCTCATGGCAACATCTCCAAGATTTCATTATCCATATTATTCACGTATGCAGTACATATTATGTGCATTATTTGCCAATGTCCACCTGCTACTACCAACTCGGCATAGACTTATTATGTACCAAAGAGCAGTTAAGAGATAATGATGTTGAACAGACAATAACACTCTTTATTCGGTATGTACTATACAAAACATTTAATAAGAGAAACTCTCAGTATGAAGCCACAACTCCCGAGCAGTGTCCGGCCTCTTCGCCAGAACACGACTTTGTACCTCCGAGGCAGCCTGGTTGACATCGTGGGTCATGGATGAAGGACCACATACAACAACACCAACAGACACACCATCTTGACTTGCCATCTGGCGCGTGACTGTTGGTAAATCCGGCCGGCCGGCGAAGAGCTGAATACCAAAGATCTCTGTCGTAAGCGGGTTGCATTCTTTGGATTCCACACTCTGTGACTTGATCCCGACTTCCACCTCAAGTTCATTGCCACCGGGTTTCGAACTAGCCTGTCCAGTGAACGTTTCATGGATGTGGATGGAAAGCCCAGGAATCTGTGAGTCGCGGGATTGTCGCGCGGCGATATCTTCCAGGGCACGGGTATACCATGCACGCATGCCGGGATCCCGAGTCGCAATGATTACCTGTAGCTGTCTCTTCTCTTCTTCCGGGTTGGAGAATCGAACAAAGTCTTCAATCATGGACAATGTCAAGCCGGCGCCAGCACCCCCACCAATAATCAGATTTTTGTCGAAATCGTCTAGCTTTCCGGCTTGAATCCCACCGTATGGACCGTCCATCAGGACTGGAACCTGGATATCGGGATTCTTCCTAGCCATGGCCATAAGACGACTTGTTACTCCGCCACGTGCCTTGACATAGAACACCAATGTGTTCTTCCGTCCGGGTTGGGGAACAGAACAGATGGTGAACGGGTGCGCGGTCAGCGCGTGTGCACCGCATGTCAAGAATCGGAGGAAGATGTGTTGTCCGGGACCCCACTCCATGGTCGTGTCGATGCTGATGCGTAGAGTATCGTTCGACTGGGCTGTGAGTCGGGCTTTGTTTCGGATGCCGTGTTCGAAGTAGGTCTTGCATTGGGCGTACAGCCAGGAGAGGGTGTAGAGCACTCCAGTAGCGATGAAGTAGTCCCACGAAGACATGCGGAAGTCACAGTGGAAGAAGAAGAAGATGACGAATACCAAGGCCATGAAGAGGTGAGTTGATTTGAAGAATTCGTAGTAGCGGTTGCTGAAGTCTCATCGTCAGAGCAATGCATAATAATCACAAAGTCAGCGAATATGTAGAATACGTACCGAATCCAAGGAATGGACATGAAAGTAAGCCAGGCTTGAGCGATGATAGCAACGACTCCGGTCACCCAAACACCACCATCGTTCCACTGCTCGCGAATGTCACCCTTCTTAACATGGACCACGATGAAGGGGAAGGTATGAATCAAAGCAAGGACGAACATGGCCCAGGCAACCCAGTTGTGCCAGATGTTCAGCTTCTCGTGGGAAATGCCAGTCAAGGCAGTGATGGGGCTCGCCTTCGCGCCGAGGACAATCAGGAATGGCATACAGGCCAGTGCCATGAAACCGGTGCGGGTAGCAATGGGAGGAGAACTACCGTAGCTGATCTCCTTGGTATTAGGCCAGTAATAAGGCTTCGGTCCAAGTGTCATGGCGAGAAAGTAGACCAGGCCGGCGCCTCCGAGGAGAAAGGCCCCCAGTGAACTTGTGTTCCATCCAGCAATCCTCCAGCTTTTGTACGACAAGAAACGTGACACTGCAACTAGTCGTGACCAAATTGAGTTTCTTTGGAAGCTCTTTGGAAAGATCAGGGTCAAGATGTGGGCTATTGTGAAGATACCGATGGCGACCATGAAAAACGCAACGGTCGGCAAAGAGAAGCGATGGTCTGCCTGGTACCAATTCCTCCAATATGAAGTCTTATAAGCGCATTGCTCCGCGGTCATCATACACATCCCGGGATTCCGGTTAGAGTGAAGCATGACTGGCTGGTCCAGCCATGGTAGCATCCCCATGGTCAAAGACTTTGTCGGAGCAACCCGAGCAATCTGTACAGAGGTATGAGAAAGTGAAGTCGAGAACGGTGCCCAAGTCAGTTCACAGAAATGGGCAGAATTATAATAACATAGATTCTGGGCTCGGACGGGATCCACTTTGAATTTGCTCATGTCTAACCGCTAATATCCTGCTCCAACGTGCTCTCAATTACGTACATATCTTGGTAGGGCTACCAGTCTACTCATATGTCAAAGCTCGGTCTCCGTTCTCCGTTCTCCTTCAAACGTATACTACAGATGAAGTTTGTATTGCAGCGTTTTCCTCTTTCCGTACAGCATCCGCGATCTATGATCTCCGTACAACCGGGATATACGTCAATTGATAAAACGTGATATGAAAAACTGGTCCACGCGGGTTCAAAGTGAGCACATTTGCGTGCATTTTAAGTGGAGCCTCCCGCATCGGTTCCGCCCGACCTCACAAAATGAACCAATCACAGTTGAAGATCAAATCTGCAGGTCCGAACGGACACGCGAAACGCTGTCTGAGCATCGAATGTCTCCGTGCAAATTTGCAAATTCTTGTTGGATATTGGCCAATTGGCTCCATAGTGAGTCCCAGAAATCAGCGCAAGTCACGAGAAATACGGTATAGTATAAGCGAGAGAGCTAATATGAGCAGACTGGGCTGTGCGCTGGCAAATCGGTTTCCCTGTGTGGGGTTGCGGAAAAAGACCCGCACACTCCAGCGCTGAATCTACCTGGTCATCACTTCCTTTTTCACTAGGGTGGGGTTCCTTGATTTCCAAGTCGCGAGTTAATAAAGGCTCCACGGCTGAGTCCTTATTTCGTCTCGATGTCACTTCTGTTTGTCCTGGACATATATTCGGCGTCATTTTCATATTTTGATATCTAAACGCAACTCGTCGCAATTTGTGCATTTTCGGCCCGAGCGGATAGCGACACCAACACGAGCACTTGTTATCTTCAAACAAAATGGACATGAATGATATGACAACGTCGATGTCAATGGCGACAGCGACAGCGACATCAACAGGGTCCATGTCGATGACAATGTCCATGGCCTCTTCAACCGCCACCGACTCCATGTCCGGCATGTCCGGCATGTCCGACTCAATGACCATGTACATGTCCGAGATGGTCATGACTTTCTTCACCTCCTTCAAGACGCCTCTCTTCTCCAATGACTGGACACCAAACACCAAGGGCCAGTACGCTGGTACATGCATCTTCTTGATCGTCCTTTCTGTCATTCTCCGCCTCCTTATTGCCCTCAGACCCATCCTCGAGGGTCGTTTATGGACCGATGGTATAGACCATGCCAGGCTCGACGGCCATATGGGCGACGACATCAAGACTAAGCATGTCTCTGGCGTGCGATTGAGTTTGCAAGAACTCGCCAATCGGTGGTCTAGGTGGCGGGTTAATCCCGCAGCTTGTCGTGCGACTTATGAGATGGTCATAGCGGGAGTTGCATATCTACTGTGAGTCCAATACCATCTCTGTTGAAAATTCCTCTAAAACTAATATGTGATAGGATGATTTCGGTGATGACTATGAATCTCGGGTATTTCTTGTCGGTGCTTGGAGGTATTTGGCTCGGAACTTTCATAATGGGCAGCGTCGCGGCTCAGACGGAATGGACACATCATATTTAGCGGTCTTCAGACTCGTATTAACATTGGGGTTTAATTTATGGTTGGACAATCCTGGTGTATATACGCCCTTTCGGAACAACTCTACCGCAGAAACGCGTTTCTCTTTGCTTGCATTGTAGAAATAGGTAGTCGGTTCTATAAGATAAGTCATTTCAAGTTTTGAGGCGAGCTTCTGGTCAGCGGACCATTGGTCTGTACATAGTCGTTTCTAGATACTGCATCCGACAGGTCGTATGTTCATTGAAGTGAAAGTGAGTCAAAGTTTGATGGTTTTCCAAATCATATATAGCTGGAAGTGATCTAAACAGCTAAAATCAATAAAAATGTTGCGTAGACCCTCGCAAGGCTATCTACAATGAGCTGAAAAGAGTCTAGACTCTTTCGAATACATATATCTGGCAGTCCAGGCCACGGGCCGAGGAAATGGCTGTACATATTAGCCGGGCGTCGGGTGGCTTTGGCCGAGACATGCAAACACAGCAAACAGCATATCCAAACAGCCCAAACAAATTCCAACGTTAGTTAGTGGTTTGATGGAAATCATTGTTTGACTCATATATAAGTATTCCGTTGTAATCTCATAGCCTCGTACAATGTTCAGAGTACCAAACATATCATGGATGCAAAGAAAGAAAAAGCAAGAAAGGCAATTGAACTCAACGAGCAGGTGCGCCATGTGTATCATCAGTCATCGAGCGAGCTTAGTGGAGATGCAAAGTATAATGCAGAGATAAGGGCAAAAACTCGAGAAACACCAAGAAACAAACGCTATTCATAAATCATCAGTCATATAGGTCTTCGCGGCGAAGGTATGTATCCCGCATCCTCCGCCATGCTCGTAGGTATGTATCGTTTCGCAGCTGAACTACGCAGTGGGTTGCTCCATTGTGACGTCCGGGGATACAACCCCGCGCTACTATAAGCACGGGGTCGTTCGGACCCACTGCCCCCGCTGCCGGGGCGGCTTCCTCCTAGACTGCCGCCGCTGTAACTTCCCCGCCGGCCGTCATCTGCTAGGTAGGCGTCTATGTTGTATCGGTGGCGAGGTGACGCACGGGGTGGCGGTGGAGGGGCTGCAGCTGGAGCTGGTCTGTCAAAGAAGAAATCTCGAAGTTTAACGCTTGCTGGTCGTGACCGGGAGCGGCCTTCTCGGCGCTTGTCGGAAGATGAGCTGTTGTTTTTTGGCGGATATCTGTCATGACTGTCATACCGCTTTCTCGGTGATGGTGAAAGCTCTCGTGCAGGTTTTCGTATGTATGCATCGTGAGAATGGCGGCGGGCGCGGGAGTTTGAGTGTGGTGAGAGGTTGTGACCTCGCGATCTATGCTTTGGGCTGAGCTCGGGCTCGTTTGGACGCAGTGAATCATCCGATGTCTCGACATCAGGTTCATCCTCCACACCCGGGCTGAGAGGACGAGCATAGCTGGCTGGCCGGTCTCGGCCGCGTGAACAACCGGGACGCTCTGCAAAGCCAGATGGCGTTGGCGACGGCCCTCGCGGTGAACACACGCCTGACCTACCACCATCAGCACGCGGGACAAATCCTGGGTCGTATCTATGAGAGCTGGACGTAGAAAACTCTTCGCTCAGCCGTCTGTGATGATGACGTCTGCGGCTAGGTCGATCCGACTCGAAGTGGCTCTGGCGCCGCGAATCTGACCTGCGAGGCGTCCGGGCAAAACAATCCTCCTCGCCACTAAGTGAATCCTTTCCACTGAAGTCGAAATTCCAGGCTCCGAAATCCGGAGGCGAGGGACGATGAATATTCCGTCTGACAAAGTCAATTTCGAGCCGCCGGCAAACACCGTCGTGCCACTGCAGCATCTCAGGGTCTGGTTTGAGAGGGAAAGAACATCGGGGTATTTCCTTGGGGAAAAGTTCCCCGTGGGCATCGACAATATCCCACTGTTTGACGGCTTCTTGCAGGAACTGGGCGTGCTCGTCCGGGTCCATCAACAACTGTATTGTCTGCCATCGCACAAAGCCATTCGGGAGAAGCGCAGGAATACACGGTGACTCGTAAGGGTTGCCAGAAGGCTGAAGGCTGTGGAAGCATCCCAGTGACTGGTAAATGAAGGACAATGACTGGGCCTTGGTTGCGAGGAAGAGTGGGTCATAGTTGCCGCCGACCTTGCGGTAGAATGTCGCCAGCCGATCGGGAGTAAGGTCTGTGGTTCTATTTGAGTCGAACGAGGGCTATTGATCAGAGTCAAGGGTTATTAGTTCTCAGATAGATGAGACGTGGGAAAAAGTGGGGTGCTTACCATCAGTTGTGCGATGCCCAAACATAGCTGCTCCAGAAGCGGCGCGGGACTCTTATCCGGGTTGATGAGGACTCCCCAGTAGGCGAAAGACATGGCAGTACCATGGATTTCGAGTCCTGGAAAAAGAGCGCATGCGAGATCCGAGGAATTAGAAGAGTCGAAGATCGACGACAGGCAGCAAAGGGGCGGTCAGACTTCAGTCTGCAAGTTGGTAAAGATCCACTGCGGGGGAAGTTCGACCCACGGTTCCTTTCACTTTATTCAAAAGGTTGTTTTTAGACTGGAATAACACAAATGCAGTGGATATAATCAGCTGTAAACAATGGATGGTTTTCAACTGATTTGGATTTGAGCGTGGCGCACTCGCGTGTGATGTCGACTCGGGCATCATCAGGTACAAATACCAGGGTAGCTCGGCATAAAGATACCCATCCACACTATCAGCATGTATTCGGCCACACTGATCGGCATCCCTGGGTTTAATCTCTCCTCCATATTCTGTCCAAAAAGACCGTGTCACCTGTAGGTAATGGGGCTTCTAGAAGTCCAATCTCATAGAACTTGCAGCAGGATGCAGTGAGTTCCAGGTTTGAGCCTCGTTTCCTTGTCTAGACACAGTCGGGAACCTTCATTATTATAGAACTCGTTTGAGGCCAGCCCTTATGGTCGCTCATCATGCGCAGAATAAGTCCTATCTCAGAAAGTGCGAAGTGATTGCAGTTTTCAGTGTGAATCTGCCTGGAGGCTTTATGATGAGGGCACTCGAGAATAGTTAGTGTGTGTAAAAGTAGCTGTATATTGCATGGATTTTTGATCCATTCTCCACGGTTAGTCAGTGCATATGATGTCTAGCAGTGTGGATGCATGCGTCACCAAGTGTCCTATACGGCTGCGACTTCGTCTGCAAAGCACCTTTGTCACCGCTAGACTTAGGCACATTCTTTGGATGAAAAAAAAAAGAGCAGTACGAGTCTATCACTAGCTGTGCGGTTGTAAATATGCGCATTGTAGAGGGATTTAGGGGCCGTGGATGAGATATGTTTTGGTACTCCTTTCTTGAGTTAGTTGACAGATAGCACAAAGAACATACTGCGACAGTGAGTAAATCCCTAATATCCCCTAATAAGTGGACATGTGCGCTCATAGAACTGGATAGTATATCTTTGTCATGTTAGTCTTTGTTGTCATGTTGATCCCAAACTATCAAGGACCAACCCCTTGATGCACACCACCACAAACAAGTTAATGTTCCCGAGATCTATGAACCACTTCATATTGTAGATCCCATTGACCGGTCATAAATTAAGCTTCAAAGTAGCATCTGTAGCTGCAATTTCCAGCCAATACCCATATCTATGATAATGCACCCACATGTGTACTTTTCGAGTCTCCCCGTGGAGATCGAGCAATCTACATTCCAGACCTTCGAGCAGCCACCATGAATTCGACGACCGATAACCACCTAAATCTCAACCCTTCATTCCAGATCGACATGCCTTGCTCGCATGAGACATTTTAATTGCCTTCCAGAAGCTCTGATTGGGTCAATCAGTTGCCATGGCAGTCGGTCCATCGAGAGATGTCTAGCTCATGCACAGGGCATTGGTCCAAGTCACCCGTCACATATCACACAATTGCAGGCCAGCCTTGTTGCTGCAAGTATGGGCTGCCTTCTCCGCCCAATCCCCAGTCCAATGTTGAAGCGGAATTCCTTACGCGGCATCTGATCGCTAACCCCTCGTACCTGGCTGGTTAAGTGCGAGCCGACTCCCATATCTAATCTGACTTGAGTTTGACTCGATACGGTCCTCATCCTCAATCTCTTTACCCTGTCTCAATTCCTAGTCGTCGTCGGCACTTCATAGTCCACTTGTACCTCCTGTGGCAAACACTCGTCTGTCCTCTCGAGGGGCATTAGATCCGATTCGTGCCGCCCCTTGCACATCACAAAAACACCACACACCATGGCACTCGTCCGCGACCCATACTTCTGGAAGCGCTTCTCAGCAGCAGTTCACCTAGACGACGAGGCCAAGAGTGCCAGCATTCTCGACCTCGAATCAATGCAGAAAAGGTAAGAGACGACGCCCAACACCATCTAATAGCATCTAACCTATCAATAGACAACCCGACAACTGGCTGGAGCGGGAGCGCCAAAAAAGCAAGCGCACACTCATCTGGGGCTTCGTCATCTTTATCTTCATCGTCCTCATCGTCGTTGGCGGCGTGATCATCTGGTGGCTGGCCAAACATAACTGGCTCCAGACTCCCGAGCCATGAAACCATAAAATCTTCACAAACGGTGATTCATTGCATTTAGGGCGAGGGCTTACATGGCGTTAACGGGGTTTGTTTGAAAATCTGGAGATATACCCGCCGCGTCTCCAGGGCGGCTTGTTTTTGACAATGATTAGAGTAAATAGTTTCCTTTACCGACTTTGTGGAAATATGTATTTAGGATGGATTTGGATGTCCTAAAACACTGAACGTTTCTTGCTTTTCAAGTGCCTTAAATATTTATCTATGCTCTATTCACAATCTATGCTCTATTGTCTATGTACTTTTGCAAGTCTTGCCTCCCCCGTCCCCCATCTCCATCTCCATCTCCATCTCTCCTCCCACTCCCCTCCACATGGACGCAATAATCTGACCACCCCTCTACTCTGCCTTCTTTGAAGCCTTGGTTCTCAATTTCATCAGCCCGAAAACCAAAGCATATCCGCTGATAGCGAAGATAACGGAGATCGCAGCATCTCTCCATCCAAAATAATAATGATTGATCTTCAGAGTCTTCAAGAAGTCACTGCCATCGGTGAACTCACACACTTTGCAGGCGGAGGTAGCATCTGGATTGATCAAGTTGACCATAGAACCCTCACCAGCCATGTAATCCTTAAGGTACTGAGCGCAGGTACCGTTGATCGGATCAAACACGGCAAACTCATCCTCGTCACAGGTAACCTTTGCATCCCAGATGCCGAAAGTCAACATCCCAGAAACAACATAATTGAACGGGTTGAGGTAGTACATCCAGTACTTCCAGAAGACGTTAAGCTCGGTATACGGCACAAAGATACCGCAGAAGAGGACCAGGATACTGATGATCAGGGGGTTGACGAGCGCAGCGAAAGTAGGGTTAGGCGCATAGGCAGCGACGAACTGGCCGATGCCAGTGTAGATGAACTCGTACATCAGCATGATGAAGAAAATGGCACCGGACCGGTTCGAGTCATGAGAAAGTCTCCACACCGGCCAATACCAGCATACGAAGTAAAGGACCGCACATATGCAGAGGTAGGGGAATTCGGAAGAGATAAGACCGATGACGAAGGCGATCCAGGAGTACATCTTGGATTTCTTCTCGCGGGCATCGTAGATATCGCGGCGTTGGATGAAAAGGGGTTGCAGTTGGTTGATGACACCGGGTGCGACGAAGACGAAGTTGAAGATTGTGAACATCTTTAGGTTCAAGTCAGTCACACTCGGGCCGGGTCTCCAGAAGGAGAAACCGTTCAAGAGCGCGGAAATAATATGCAGGCTGAACTTGTTGTTGACGTAGTTTGTGTTCCGGAAGAGTGCGACGTTCATGCGGTGAGTGACGATCTTGGTCTGTTCCCATAGAGGCATAGCGAATTCATAGCCATCAGAGGCCGCTCCAGTGGGCTTGTTTGCAGCATCTTCGATCATTCTGTCTAGCTCGGTCATCATGGCCTGCTGCTCTGGCGATTCAAGCCAGATCTGGTGCCAGTCCTTATCCTTAACAGCGTCGATACCTCCAGTAACCACATCGATCATGAACTCGGCTGGGTTGGCTTCGGTGGGACAGTCGGCACCGTACCTGCCGAAGTAATGCTTGATGGTGGCTCCGTTGTCACCGATATCTCCAAAGTAGACCGTCTTGCCACCTCGAGCGAGAAGCAAGAGGGTGTCGAATTGGGCAAAGAGCTGCGCTGAAGGTTGGTGGATGGTGACAAGAACTGCTTGGCCGACGTCGGCAAGCTTTCGGAGGAACCGGACTGTGTTGTAGGCTGATTGACCGTCAAGACCAGAGGTAGGCTCGTCTAGGAAGATAAGAATGCTAGGCTTTGAAACGAGTTCTACGCCAATAGTCACACGCTTTCTTTGCTCAACGCTGAGTCCGTTGCCCACGGAACCGATGAGGGTGTCGGCGAGGTCGTGGAGCTCAAGGAGATCAATGATGGTCTCGACGTACTTGAGCTTTTCTTCCTTCGGGACGTCGCGGGACTGGCGTAGGAGAGCAGAGAACTGTAGGGCCTCTCTCACGGTAGCGTACGGTTCATGAACATCCAGCTGCTCGCAATAACCAGCCATTCTTTGAAATGATACAGGTAGTTCTCGACCGTCAACCATGATGGAGCCTTTGATGGTACCTTTGTAGATGGAAAGTGAGTTAGAAAGGATAGAAGTGAATTTTCATCGTTGGAGCATGGTCATACCTTCGGTTTTGCGTTGGGCGAGCACATCAAGTAGGGTCGTTTTGCCTGCACCCGAGGATCCCATCAAAGCGCCAAGCATGCCAGGCTTGACCCATCCGTGAATGTTGTCAAGTAGAACGCGATCTCCAGTAGGGGTTTTGACGGTGTATGTGAGGTTCTTCCAGGTGAAGATAGACGTATTGCGGACAAGGTTCTCATCCTCAACCTCGACAGGCTCATCTGTGGTCGTGCGGAGAGCGCCCTTCTCGTTACTCTGGGCCTCTTCATCACTGTGAGCTTGGTGCTTCTTGAGACTCTCACGAGGAATGAGAAGAGAAGATCCAGAGCCCGCTCCACCCTTCCAGAGGCAGGTGAAGATGATGGTCGCCACCGCGAAAGAGCCCCACCAAGCCCAGACGATACCGTAGTTTCGCCATATTTGGGAGGCGTGGTAATGAAGGGATCCGAGATATTGATCACCAGTAACAAAAGTAGCACCGGTAGTAGCACCACCAATGCCTGTACAGGCTTTGTTGGCATCAGGAACGTTCTCATAACCCGGGCCGTTGGGAATGAGACTCCGGCCCACACAATCGATGCGTTGGTCATGGAATTCGTTAGCCAGGGCGGCCTGGAAGGCATAGGCGAACGGGTTTGTGTAGTACAGCTCGAGGAACCAGTTCTTGACCTTCGGCTTGGGAATCATGTAACCAGCGTACATAACGATGCCTTTGACGGCGGTTCCGGAGATCTTGGAGGCGGCTTCGAAGGTGCTGAATTGGGCTCCAATCATTCTGAACAAGGCGGTGATACACTATCGGGGCGTCGTTAGTAATTTGGCAACTTGAAGAGGGAAAGGAATAGAAATAAATCCACTAACAAGAGTTGTGGTGAAGAGGATAGCCCAGTAGGTAAAGAATGCAGCCGCGGTGTGCTTCAGACCAACCATCCAGTAGAGGACAATCGAGAAAATCGAACACTGGAATAGCAACACAGGGAAGTCCGCCGTGATTTGAGCCAGACAGAACGCAGCCGGGTGGTACATAGCGAAGTTCTTATGCTTGACCAGGATAGGGCGTCCTTTGAAGGACTCAGTGACTTCAGACATGGCCACAATGCAGTTATACAATAGCGAGAAGAAGACGGCACCACCTTTGGTGAAAAGGCCTTCACTGTTATCCGGGGAGTCGTAGAAGCAAGAACCAGCGATCAATGCCATAACACATGACAAGATCTGCTTGATCAGGAAAGTAGACTTCTCTCCCCACAGTATCTGGTACTGTCTTCGGGTGCAGGAAGAGAGCTGGGCCCAGAAACTGATGGTGAGATCACTGCCTTTGGGGAGGTGATTGGACTTTTCCCAGGCAACAGATTCTTTGAATGCCTCTGTGCGCTCAGTGGCAACATCACTGTTGGGATAGTCGTAGAGAGAAGTTTCGTTCTTGTAGATCGCCGATTTCTTGTATTCGGTCAAAATGGCGTCGGCGGTTCTGGGGAATCGGTTTTCCCAGCCAGGCCTGACCTTTCGCTCGGTCGGAACAGTCACACCAGTGAGGAAATCACCTAACAACACCAATGTTAGCATATCAAGCAATTGATTACCGGAAAGGGGGAATCGTACCAATGTTCGCTCCGTCAGTATACATCAGACCCAGATTCTCCATAAACGGCTTTGCTTGGGCAGCAGGGCCGTAGTAAATCTGCTTTCCTTCGTCAAGCACGAGGACCTTGTCGAACAGGTTATAAATAGCGTTTCCGGCTTGATAGAGGGTGACGATAGTGGAAAGGCCTTGCACGTCGGTCATAGCACGAAGGGCCTTCGCCCATTCCAACGCTGTGCTAGCATCTAGACCGCGTGTGCTGTTATCCCATGAATAAACTGAAGCCCTTGTCGCGAGGCACTCAATGATAGAAACTCGCTTTCTTTCTCCGCCAGATACACCGCGGACATATTCATTTCCCACTTTTGTGTCGGCCGTATGGGAGATTCCCATAGACTCCAAAAGGAATTGCTTGGTCTCGGCAGTGTATTCTTCAACGCTCTTGGCTCCATCAGGGAGATGGAAGGGGACCTTGTTCTTGGTAGCAAAATCCATCGTTTGACCGACAGTCAAGCGAGGATAGAACAGCTCTTCTTCCGTGTTCATTACAATCTGGCCTTGATATTTGATTGCTTCGTCGGGTGTCATGTTTCCAAAGCACACATCACCCTTGATAGTGTGATATCCTTCACGACGGTTGGCAAGCATCTTCAGAAGCGTGGTACATCCGGAACCAGGTCGACCCAGGACAAGTAGCATTTCACCTGGCTTGACACAGCCATGGCTGTCAGACAAAATCGACTTGAGCGGTGGCTTCCGACGCATGTCCTTGATGAGTTGAGGGACATTGAACTGGGAAATCAAGTTCTCCTTGACAGCAGCTTCGGCAGCGAGGACCTCTACAGACAGGTTCTGCCAGGTCACACCAAGCTCGCGCCGTTTGAAGCCGGCTGCTTCGTCACGCTGGGCGTTCCGAATGACTTGCGGCGTCATGCTCCATTCTGTATTCTTCTTGGGAGATGGAGTGGTAGGAGTCTGAGGTGCATTGAGAGTTTCGGAGCTGCTGGCCTCGTTGAGGCTCATTTCGGGGACAGCGAGAGTGTCGTAGCTTTTCTGATTTTTTGTCTTGCGTGTTCCATCCGCGGGGGATTCAGGGGACGACATTTCGTCGGACTTTTGATGCTGCTCCGACATGGAAGCAGATATCAATACTTGTCGCGGACCAATGGAGTGAAAATTATTAGCGAGTACAAAATATCGGGCCTCCGGGGTATTTATACACTCAATGAGTACCTCGGAAAGCCGAGCTGAGACAATAAAAGTTGACGTATACCTATTCTAGGCCCGGTGGGCACTGGGCAGTGGAGCACAGGAACTGATGCCGGCATTGAAATATTACCCTATTTGTCCATTGGATACTATCGGCAAGATTCCGCTCATAATCTGCCTGTGTGGAACGCGGGAATAAGGTACAGGGGCTCCTTATGCTTGTCTCTATTCCCGCTATGAAAGGTATTTGCGAACATAAACCTTGGGATGCCGCACGCTAACCGAGTTTCAGGCAAGTGTTATGCATGCGACATTCAAATCCCCTTATCTTTATCAGTCAGTCAATGAGCGATTTTGACGCATTTATCCAACGTGTGGGATTCGCGTGCCGAAAGGTAGATCTGATTTCAGGGACCTGTCAACGGTTTTGATCCAGCATAGGTACAATCCGATAAGGGAAAATAAGCATAACCCCAGATTACTAATCTCACATCATGGATAGATCTGTGGAATGAGTGCCTGAAGCAAGATGTCAGACAGATAGGGTAAAATGACTGTTGATTAATCATAGCAATCAAATCAATTATTCTTTAAAGTGTCCATTCTAGTAGCAGTAGTCGTAGCAATAGTCGCGGCAGTAGCAGCGCCAGAACCTCGACATCAGCCTACCGAGGCTTATTCCAATTCACGCACAAAGCCATAACCGCAGGTATGTTTCGTAACCATGGATGAGCGAAGTAATGCACAGATGTTGTCACCACGGGCCGGCCAGGAGTGGTTGCCGGAAAATCGGTAGTTATCGCGATCGACCTGTCAACCGTGCCGACGGAGCATACTACCCGAATAGGAAATATCCACATCCAAATGTCAGACCCTCACCTTTGGAGGTATAATGAAAATCTAGTTCGGAACTATACTTAGGCCGATGGTTGATGTCTTCACTTTACGTTATATGGCGTGTCGATGCGGTCGAGACCTATGGCAGGGCACGCGAAAATGTTTGCCTGATAGTGGCAGTTTCTAGGATCGAGCTAGACCTAGATATAGAGAATCGAAGACAACAAGGAAAGTTCTATTAGGGTTTATTGAATGGTCGGTAGGACGGCGCCTATATTGTGAAGGAAAGAGTGGATAGTATAGCGGAGAGATGTTAAGATGTTCAATTTCTCACACAAGTTGCAAGACCGGTTGAGTCGGCCAACGAAGAAGTTTTAAAAGTTACTTTAGCAACGTGAGAATACTTAGTTTCTAATCTTCGCTCCCAGAAATACTAGTAGGCAGCAGTGCGGAATTCCGACGGGTCGACTTCCGACATTACACTCAAACAAGGTTATTTCATTGGCAAATATACTTCAAAATGATTGACTATGGTTAGATTAACAAATCCAAGTTGAACCCGATGATTGTAGCCCCACGAGCTGGATCTTGACACTTAATACATAAACACAGAGACTCACACAGAGAGAGAGAGAGAAAAGAACTGATTCCGAGGAACTCGAGTTTCTCAGGACCTACGATTCCCACATATCCAGTTTGTGCTTGCGTTTGAGATGTCGTCGAAGGTTATCTTTTCGCATTGGCTTCCTTGTCCTGGTTATAGAGTGAGGACAGTCCTCAACATGGTATTGTACGCTGAATTGGCTTGATCATGTACCATCATGTGTCGGTCGAGATCTTTTCTGGTCCCAACCCCTCGATCGGCGAATTCACACCCTTGTACAGCGCATTTGCGGCGACAAATATGGCTTTCGGTGTGCTTGCTGCTTGGGTTGTTAGAAAAGTATCCGAAGAGAAATAGATAATATAACGTTGAAGAGTCCAAGCGCACTTGAGTTGTCCGCGACTAGAGAAATGCTTTCCACATTCCTCACATGGTAGTGAAGAATCAGGATTGCCAAAGATACTTATGGCAGGCCTTACCGACGCTCTTTGTGCTGTGTTCTTCTTGTAGAATGTTATTCTCCACGAAATAGCCTTCTGCTTGACTTTTTTCATCTGAGGCTTTTGGTTGCCTCTCCTCCTCGATAGTGAGATTTTCCTCGTCAATGGGGGAGCATCTTGCTGAATTTCGTGGTTCTAGCTGCTAGGACTTTTGATGATTAAGGGTCACCATGTTGACTAGCGACGTCACCATTATTACGATAGCTAAAATGATAAAGCTATTGCATACATTGTGTAAGAGAATAAACGTAGAGAAAGAATCGATAGGCGTATGGAGTTGTTTTGGCGTTCTGTCTAGTAGGAGAACTTGTTGCAAAAGTTAAAGATACTATGTTTTACACCCCTTTCGGTCTGGACACTTACTATTTTAGCCGCCTACCATATAGTTATAAGGATCGTGAACTTTTCACCCTATTATCCATCTGATTTTGGGTAGTTGCGAGACCTTGTCCTACCTCCAAGGTAGTACCTAGTTGGAGATAACAGGGGCGGACTAAACACCGCTTACAAGCGGAAGCGGGACCTGGGCTTATCGCATTCTCCACTTCCCCGCAAGAGCTCAGATAAAAGGCCCTCTATCCCTCTATCCCTCACCCTTGGAACGCACCAGCAACATGCTTCCCCCATTTGACTACCTCACGTACCGACGAGTACGGTAAGTTATTTCCCAATCCATTTAATCATCTACTCATAGCAACGCAGCAACCAAAAGCAGTCGGAGCGCGCCGCCCGCTTCGCCTCGCTGCCGTATCCCTATCACCTGGCAATCACCGCCGCAGATAAGAAGATCATCGACCAGCCAATTGACGAGCTCGTCCGTGATATCCAGGACGCTACTACCTCACCCCTGAGCGTGCTGCGCACATATGGCAAGGTCGCTGTTCGCGCTCAGAACCGTACTAACTGTATCACCGAACTCTTGCTTCCGGAGGCGGAGTCATGGCTTGAGAGCGAGGTCAATCTTAAGGGGCCGCTGGCTGGTATCCCTATCTCATTGAAGGATTCGGTTCAGGTAAAGGGCTTTGATACTACCCTTGGTTACTCGGCGTTTGCCGGGAAGCCGTTCTTGGAGGACGGTCCTATGGTTAAGATGTTGAAGGATGCGGGTACGGTTATACACTTGACTAGCAATGATTTTCTTGCTGATGGTTTGTAGGTGCTGTTCCCTATGCCAAGACTGCACTGCCAATCACCCTTCTTTCCTTTGAGTCGGCCAATGGGCTTTGGGGCCACTGTCTCAATCCCCATGTCCCTGGGTACTCCCCTGGTGGTTCAACTGGTGGTGAAGGTGCTCTTCTTGCCCAGGGTGGACGCATTGGTATTGGCTCTGATGTTGCTGGCTCTGTGCGTGTTCCCGCTGCCTGGAGCGGTATCTACTCGCTCCGCTGTAGCACGGGTCGCTGGCCCAAGGTCGGCGTCAGTACCAGTATGCCCGGCCAAGAGGGCATTCCGAGCGTGTTTAGTCCCATGGCTCGCACGCTGAGAGATCTCACTTATTTCACCAAGGCTATTATCGGCATGCAACCTTGGAAGTATGATTACACTGTTCATCCCATCTCATGGAGAGACGAGCTTGAGACCGAGGCGCAGAGCAAGCCTCTCCGTATCGGTTTGATGAGCACTGATGGTATGTATTTCGATCTCCAAGGATACCTTAGGACCTCGACTAATGTCTACAGGTGTTGTGCCTCCTACCCCAGCAATTGAACGTGCAGTTTCCACTACCGTGGCCGCACTCACCGAAGCCGGCCACACCGTGACCGAGATCACTCCGCCAGCCAACGCCGACCCCTTCACCGGCCTTAACCTAGCCTCGCAGCTCCTCAACTCCGACGGCTGCTACCACTTCAACATAAACATGCGTAGCTTCGAGCCCTCTGACCCAGGCGCCATCCAACTCAGCCGTGTCGCCCACCTGCCCCGTCCTCTGCGCTACCTCTACTACCTGTACGTGCGCTACATCAAGCGCGACACAGTGCTAGCCACACTCATCCGCGACTTTGGCCCCAAGTCCTCCGCACAGCTGTGGCCCCTCGTGGCACAGCGCGAATCCTATCGCACAACATGGCACGCGTGGTGGGACTCGGAGCCACAGCAGTTCGACTTCATCCTGTGCCCAGTCAACGCAACCCCCGCGCTACCCCACAAAGCCATGCATGATGCTGTCTCATCCTGCGGCTACACCTTCCTCTGGAATCTGCTAGACTACTCAGCCGGAGTCATACCCGTCGGCCACGTAGACCCTATTCGCGACGCGCTCGTCGCTCCGTACAAAACCACCCTCAAGCGCTTCGGCATCGATAACGCGATTGCCCGTGGCGCCTGGAAACACTACGACTCGTCCAAGATGGCTGGTCTCCCCACCGCCGTGCAGATCGTTGGACGCCGGTGGCAGGAGGAGCAGGTTCTGGGCTACATGGCAGTTGTGGAGAAGGCGTTGGATGCATACCGGGATCCGCAGACTGGGGAGAGCGCCAAGTACACCCTGCTGGAAATTGATTAGCGCATTAGTGTATTTAGGGTTTAATAGCCTCGCAGGGCTTTGTCCATCATCACATTTTAATTTAGAGTTTTATCCTTCCTCGGTCACCGGTAGAACATTTTCGCCTGGAGGATGCTGTGCAACCCTGCATGACCTACAAATTACGATCACCTGTAGTCATTGAGAAGGCCATGGACTGTCAGGCCGAAAGTTGAGAAATCGAGAGGCGAGTGATCGGCGGTGTCACATTAAGTTAGCGATGAGGAGTTAGTTAGAAAGAGTCCCAACACAAAAAAGTAAGCCTAGTAAGCCGGCAAATAGACTTTGACTTTGTACACGCATCACCAGAGCTGTTCAGGCAAGCGTGGCCTGTTTCAGGTTCTGGAAACTTCAATCCTGCATCCTTGGCTGGGATCCAATTGTCTCTTTTTGGTCCCAAGCGGGTCCATCATCGGTTCGGTTCGGTATGTTAGGATGGAGGGGAAGTATATTTCATATAGCGTAGAGAAGAAGACCAAGAGAGAGATAGGGATTGAAGAAGTCCTAATTTTGAAAAGTCATCGCCAAGCGAGATCGCTAGTCACGGGCTTTTTACGTTGCTTTCAAGTTCTCCCCACCCTCTTTCTCTTTTCCTTTCTACGGATCAACGGCTGGTAGTTTTAGGCCAGGTCTCGATTTATCTAACTCATCTCTACCTTATTTACCTTACCCGTGTTCCTGGAACGATCCGATAGCCCAGTTAGATCTGCACCCCTTTCCCCTTAAATCTCCGGAACTTCAAAGGATGCTGAACCTGGTTACTATTTGGAACTCTCGCCCGCGCCGGTGATTGGGGATGAACCCCTGAAGGCAGCATGGCGTCCCGAAAGAAACAGGCCACCTCTCGCAAGAAGGACGGCATTCACTTTGTCAACGCCAGACCATCCTCCGAGACGGAGCGCCTAAAAGCGCAACGCTTGGTACGAGCGCACGTCGGTCGCTGGATCTCCGACCAGACAAAGGACCGCTCAACTGCCCTCGGAACAGCCAACTCCCGCACTCCTCATCCCGTCCGCGACTCCATCTCGCCTTTATCCAGTGACAACGCCGGTCCTTCAAACTATACCATAGTGTCGCGCCCTTCCTTTTCGACTCATCGCGCAAATAGCATTGGCCCCAGTCATCCCCGCTACGATGACCGCCATCGTGACTGGCAGGGCTCGCCGTTCCCGTCGTCGCATGCCAGCGATAGCAGCGACAGCAGCGACGACGCTAGTACCGTCACCAGATACTCGAACGAGCCCGCGGCCATTGTCCCTTGGGAAGCTTCCCGAATTGAACCGCCCATCACTAGCGTCTTTGATCCTTTCAGCACATATCCGTCCTCTTTCTCGCCAGAGGTCGTAAATCTTTGCGAGCAATACTGTGCGGGGTTCCATCCTGGTCTGTGCATTGGAAAAAATTTTGCTGACAGATGTTCTTTTGCTTTCAGGCATTTCTATTCTCTGGCCCGGACTTGTTCCGACCCGACCAAGCCTGAGAGAGGCTGGCGAGTTGTGGTTTCCGCTTGCACTGTCCGACCCTGCCCTCTTCACGGCGTTCATGTTCGGCTCATTATGCCACCAGCGGGTCCAGTGGCTAAATCGCTGGGTGCCCGACAGTGCCTGGGGTTCGAAACATGAGCGCTTATTGCAGCTGTGTGAGATGGAGTCGATAAAGTTGATCAATCAGGCGGTTCGAGATCCCTCACGCGCGGTCAGCGATGCGGTGCTGCTAAGTGTTATCTGCATGGCGCACCATCAGCCAGAGAACGAGAATCGTCAGCGACATCGGAAGACGCCGTTCAACCCTCCTCTTCAGCGCTTGCAGTGGCTCGATGTGTATGGGTGTCTGCCACCCAATTTGATCCATGTTCGTGGCTTGATTCAGCTGGTCCAGTTGCGCGGTGGTTTGGAGAATATAAAGTTTACCGGGCTGCCCCCGACGATTAGCTTGTATGTTCCAATTGTCTCCCTGATATTGAGCACTCCTAACATTATCAGCTCGGACATTTTCACTGCCGCCGTCTTCTGCACCCGCCCCGGATTCGCCTTCTGGCCCCTCGACGCAAGCCGTAATGGCATCTCCCTCCGGGACTTGTTAGGATTCGCGCCTTCCGACGTTGAGCACGGTTTTGGCCGACTCCAGGACATCGGCGTCATCCCTCAAATGGCAGAGGCCTTCCAGGCCGCTTTTACCTATATCAATATCATCAGAACCAGTGTGGCAAATGGCTACGATGTCTCGTTACTCGCCGACCAGCGAAACCTTACCGAACACACTCTCCTCTCCCTTCTACCCGCCTCGGATAACCCGACCGCATTCTCACATCCCACGCAAGCCACTACCTACGATATTTGCCGTCTCGCCGCGTTGATCTTCGGCGTCGGCGTCATATTCCCTATCCCCGCGCAAAACACCCCTCTCAAAAGCCTGGCACAACAGATCCAGTCTCTTCTCCGTCGACCCACCGCTTCAGCCATGTGGACCTCTCCAAGTAACCGCATCCCCCTAATCTGGGCCCTGACCCTAGGTGGCATCGCAGCTACCGATGCTCCAGAACGAGCATTCTTCGTCTCAGCTCTCGATGAGACGGCCCGACGCAGCGGCTTGACTTCCTGGCCAGATATCAGACGTGCCTTAGAGATGATGCTCTGGTACGACGTGGCCTGCGACGAAGCAGCCGAACTCCTCTGGTTTGAAGCCAACTCAAGCCCAACATCGCAACCCATCGAATGAACCCTCGCCATTTATAATAAGGCATTCATCCAGACCACCAAGCAAGCAGCCCGCTCGAGTTTATTATCGAACAATCTGCGAGACCTTATGGTGCGTATATTGCACACACCTGTATTTTCCTCGATTGCACATTATCCCAGCTTTGATAGCCGGAGACAAACTGAGAATGTGTCGCACACCTGTGCTTGCTTTAAGGGCTTGATCCACCTTCTCAACATATTCCACCATCTCGGGATTCGATCCTCGGTAAATACCGCAACCGGTGAAAACTGCAGACCACGCCTTTCCACGGTTATAGCTGCAAGAATATACAGATATAATGCGTATATGAATATGAAGACTCCAATGCAATTTGTATGTGAACTCCCGATGTTTTCATCCCAGGGCACCTAATATCAAATATCAATTATAACTCAACCATGTACATCCAATATCTAGAAATGATGCACCGGCTTGTAGCATAGAACCAGATGTACACGTGCAGAGGGTAAGTGTCGGAAAACGGTGAAGCCTATGTCAGGCAGTACCTCACCGCCTTTCTCTGTCTGTCAGCTCCTGTATAGCTGCAGTTTCGCGCTCGCTAGTTTCTTCTTTCCAGAAGACTTCTACTATCGATTTCGCTTTCTTCGTGGCCTACAATTTCAGTATTCCTAGACTTCTCGACAGGTTATGAGCCTCTCTTGTCATCGATTCCCCTGCATTTTACATGCTTTTGCAGACAGTTACGACATCTGCATCGTTCCTAGCCCATCGAAGGGTTTAGGCATCATTTTCAGAAGGTTACGACCTTCAGCATCACCCCCCCCCCCCCCCCCCCGCGGCTGGTTAGGACATCTGTATCCTTCACGGATAGTTACGACATCCGTATCATCCTCGCTGGCCTATCGATGGATTCAGGGATGGCATCCATCATCGATTAGCGCATCAATTATGGTTATCACACTATCAACACATCGAATCAATGGTTTTGATACTATTGGGGGCTTCGTACCAATCGTTATGACACTATTGATGTACCCAATGAATGGTTTTGACCCCATCAACATCCCTAGTGATGGTTTTGACACCATCAACACACCCAATGAATGGTTTCGGCACCATCAACAATCCCCATGATGGTTTTGACACCATCAACACACCCAATGAATGGTTTCGGCACCATCAACAATCCCCATGATGGTTTTGACACCATCGACACACCCATGAATGGTTTTGACACCATCAACAATCCCCATGATGGTTTTGACACCATCGACACACCCATGAATGGTTTTGACACCATCGACATACCCAATGAATGGTTTCGGCACCATCAACAATCCCTAGTGATGTCTATGACACCATCAACACACCCAATGAATGGTTTCGACACCATTGATGCATCGGATAATCTGATTTAAAGCCTATGATTGGCTGATATTTTGATGATCTTTACTATAATTATCATGATTTTAGGCGCAGATCAGAAGTTTAGCTACACTCGCTGATGAGGGTGTGTCGGCCTATATCAGGTTGTATCTCGCCGCATTTCCTCTGTTTGTTAGCTCCTTGAGAGCTGCAGTTTCGCGCTCGCTAATTTCTTCTTTCTAGAAGACTTTCACCCTCGCTTTCGCTTTTTTCGTAGACCTAGTTTTTCAGTCTTCCTAGGCCTCTTAACAGCAAGTTGCTGCTGCATACGTATTCCGATTATCTAACCAGCGATTTAATACAGGACTTGAAATAATTATTTCCCTTTGCTCTCTGTCACTTGCCGTAGGGAACCGGTCTCGACTTTGGTTACTGCGCCCAACACTTACTTAGTTTCCTCTTTAGTTTCGTACTCCTCAGATACTCCATAAACACTTGGTTTAAGCTATAACACAGTTCTTCCTTGGTGAGATGATACTGGTAAAAAGGAGTGACCGTGAGCTAACAGAAAATTCCTTTCCCAAATTCAACTATTAATGGCAAGGAAAAAGCTTCATGGTAAAGATAATCCATGCCAACTCAGGTTGTAACAATTTGCTGATCCGAGCCATTGACTGCTGTTTGGCCATCTGCCATTAGTCCTTAGCGATTAGAGGAAACTGATCTTCTGAGTTCAGTTGTAGCCCTTTCTCTGCTGGGATAAGTGCCAGGAGCAGTAGATATTTCGGGCTCATCACACAATATCTGGGCTTCTCTGACGTCAGCCGGTAAAAGGAATCCTCCTTTGGCCATGGGATTTTTGGACCCTTCGCTTAGGCCACGATGGTCTGCCAGGTATGCTCGGGAGTACAGGGGTGTCTGGAAGTTCTGGAAACAAACGGCGAGGCAAGTTTTGTCAGTTATCTGACCCAAGCAAAGAGCAGATCCCGAAAGGCCTGCCAATGAGTCATCATCGAACTCGGTCCTCCAGAGGATAGAGACACTTTGCGACAAAAGTTCTTTGTCCCACATGTATTGAGAGCCCTCGATGAGTGCTCGCTGTGCCCTTGCCGATACACCATATCCCGACCTTTGGGTCAGAACGCCTGTTCGTATATTGAGGCCAACGACAAAGACTGGATGACCATCGAGGACGTCCTTGTAGCTGCCCCAACCAGCCACGCGTGGTGTGTGATCAGGGGATACCACTGATGGAAGGCTCTTTGAATGATCCTTTGGGGTGACCAAGGAGAGATCATGAAGGAAACCGGCAGGGAAAGGGAGAAGCTTAGATAGCACTGGATCGTACGTGACGGAAATGGTACCGATCTATCCCTCGCATATATAAAGTTAGTAACACAAATCATGCAAATAATCATGGATGAGAGGAGACAGGATTCCTTCAACACGCATACCTCTTGAGCGCTCCCGGCAAGGAAGACTGATTTGCCTAAGGGCGAATTGCCCTTTGGTTGATGTCGTGGTGTCCCAACTGCTGGCTCGGATGAGCCTCTTTTGAGGGTTGCAAATCTACCGAGCTTCCTCTTGATCAGAGCGTACCAGTTTGCAACTCGAAGCATAGGCGATGTGCGGATAGACCGTAGAGCAACAAAGCCATGAGTGGGTACAGTAATGGCCTCTAGTCCAGACGGAAAACGGATCTTCACACCTAGAGCAACGCTTGTCTCGAAGCAATCTCGCTTGGCGGCGATCGCCGCGCCTTTAAAAAGCTCTTTCTGAGTCGGTTCGTCTTCGATTATGTCGTAACGTAGTCTCAGGTAGCCGAACTCGCTTGCAGGCCCATCCTCCATCCAGGACTTCTCGATATCCGCACGAGTCTTGAAAAGAATCACGATGAAGCCACTCATGAAAACCCTCACACCGACCGCAGACGGGAACATTTCTCGCAAAAGGTTAAGGTCGTCTTGAGAGAGAAACCTTCGGGGATTCAAAGCAGCGCGAATAGGATCATGTTGGAATCGGGGCCATATCGTGGTTGTCCGTTCCGTGATCCCAGCTGGAAGGAAGTGAATTTCCCGGCCCCCTGCGTGGGTGCTCATCGCCATCTTAATCGTGACGTGAGGGCCCGGGGATACTACCCATATCCATTTCTCGTCTGGAACTTGTACAGCGTATACACCATCAACTTGGCTGAGGAAAGGGTGGTATGTTCGAATCAGCCGCTCGTTTGCACAGGTCACAGTGGGTTCGACGGAGGCGCGAGCAGCAGCGAGCTCCTTGTTGCCCCAGTCGGACGAGTCCGTCCCTGAAAAAAAAGGTCAGCAATCTCTCGCTCTATAGAGCCATCGAGGTTAACTGCTTACGGCGCACAGGGACCATCGAGCGTAACTTTCCCTCTCGCTCCGGGGGAGGTTCACGATGGGGGTCGATATACTCGGTTGGAATAGGAGGATACGGAAAAATTGACGTGTCCATAGCAGATGTACGCTGCTTTTTGGACATGGGTGAAATGGGTTGAGGAGTCCGAGACCTCATTACTCCAGGCATGATGGGAGAGTAAGTTGTTTGCGCAAGCACAACAAAGGAGAAAGTCGTGTCAATGTAGAGGGGAGGCACATAAAAGAAAGAAGGACAAGTTCACAGAGAGCAGGGTGATTGAGGAAAAAGTCGCCGCAGAGGAAGGTGTTGGAAAGTATACAGATTAGTCATCGATGGTATGTACCCCGTTGCATAATGTGGGGGGATGCCGATCTTGTACTTGTGGCTGGTGTAGAATTGGCTTAGTACATTTTGGATTGCACTCCCCCACCTTCACCCCATCCCAACCTTAGAAATCAGGTATCCAGCTTTTCTACCACCCAAATCCTCCCTGATTTCTGAGGTGTCTATTTTCTTACATGCCAACTTCTTAATTCTGATGCCAGATGTAGATAATCGTTTTGGTACTAGGCAAGACTACATTAAGCGTGTCTATTAGGTCCCGTTCCTTATCTATAAGGATAGTCGATAGATACTAATACTGACGCATAACTGCGGAACTATGTAACTTGATGATGGATGGAATGGATCACTTAGGATGACGTGATATCGAGGTTACGGTTTAGAACACCATAACCAAGAACTCCTACCTATGTAATTCTTCTTTTCTCACGTTATTCTCTATACAATGCACCTAATATTTTCCATCAGCTTGGCACACGCAACATCCTGGGCCGCAGCAATGGTTCCATTCTAGGCCGTAGCAATGGTTCCATCCTGACCCGGGGCCGTAGAGTATCACGTTCAAGTACGTGACTTATTCGACGCCCGGCTAAGCCCTACCGTGCCCTACTAGGCGTACACAATAGGTTCCGGTCGTAGGCGAGAATACGTAAAGAGGACCGCATACTTCAGTTTTCTCCGAAAACCCCTATACATACTCTTTCCTTCCTTTAAGCTTATTAAACTACAGTAAGATGTATCGAATAATCATAAAAAGTGATGCTACAATATGCTAGCATTGATACCTTGCCGCGGCACCACCTAGGTACCGCGTATTTCCTCCACCCGTCGCGGGATACAGCAGTCCAAGAATTGAGCAGATAGCGGATCAAAGAGCCTCAGCAAGCCGCACAGTCATTGGGCTCTTTCAACTTTCCAGGAGACCTTCACAGAGTGGAGCTAGTACATATGTACTGTAGGGTCCAGGGGATCGGATTTTCTAGTTTTTGAACCTTAACTGTGGATCCTATCGGAATCGACCGAGAGCCTCTAAGAATCAGAATCATCGCCAAGAACCTCGATGTGGAGCATTGCCAACGAAAAAATCCACGCTAGTTAACTCGACTACGGGCGGAAATAGCAGCCAGTAGGCCACATCATATTGAATTTTCACCGCTCAAGCAACCGCTTACCTTTTCGGTCAGGCCGTAGGCGGATTTACAACTCTTATGTTTATGAACATCCCAATGGCCTTTTCAAAATTCTCCTTTTATCTTATCCTCGTATATAGCAATGCCACACGTAGCCGCCCATCTGCCCTATCTCGTCCTTTACCCGCAGCGGAGGTCATCGGTCTAACAGACGATTCGGACGGTTAGTCAACTTCGCGTGCGGACAACGAGGTGCCGGGGATATACTCTAAGGTAGACCTAACTTAGGATGAGCCTAAGCCCTAGCCGTAGCGTAGGCTACAGTGGCAGGAGGACGAGGTTTAGATATACGATGTATGTACTGACGGGGAATCTAGCGGGGGAATCTAGCGAACCTATATTTTTTGATATAACACCTATATTATTAATAGATATTACTACGTTTTTATGGATATAAATGATCAAAATCGTACTAGAAAACTCGCCTAAAAGTAGTGTAGTTAGAAGGTGAAAACCTGATTGCTAATTTTTGAAAATTTAGCCGGCAGAAAATATTCTATATCTGATGTGGCCTACTGGCCGCTATTTCCGCCCGTACTCGACTACGCCTAGGGCCACATGATATCTGACTTTGGCCCCATGTACTGCATGTTTGCCCCCGTATAGATCCACGCTAATCAAATACGGGTTCAATCTCCGGTGGGACACCTGTGTTTTAATGGGAGGGTCGATAGATTTTAAAACGCATCTGTCTTTCCCCTACAAGCGTCGAAAGGGACCGGTGTGCTTACACAATTTTTCGTAAAGATTAATTTGTCTTAGGCTAAGCAACCGCCCAACTTTTGAGCTGTATCCCTACCTACAATCTCTTCCTGTATTACGATAGTAATATAGCCGAATGCCAGCCTTGTCATCGCCAAGCCACGTTCTAAGATCCAATCAGTGATCAACGATATACGACTCAGGTCAATACGCAGCACGCTAAAGATCAGAGTCTCCGGGCTATGCTACCCAGCTAGTCTATAGTTGGTTGGGGCTTTAATAATGTCTCGCTTGGGACTACCACTACCAAATAAGCGAAGTAGCTTAGTTTCTTTCATAAAAGGGGACACCCCCATCTACTACATTCCTACCTTCATCTAGCTTCACCTCCTATCAAAAAATCAAAATACCATCAACATGCGTACCACCTTCTTCCTCACTGCAGCCCTTGCTACGCTCGGTGCTAAAGCCGACGACTCCAGCAGCACAATCATAGGCTTCTTCGCCCCTCCCTGGGACGTGAGCATGGCATACATCGGCAACGGCTTGACAAGCACAGCCGCCAGCGTCGCCGGCATCAACGCCGAAGCCACCACCTACCACGTCGGCTGTGTAAAGGGCGCCCCTAAGACCGATTGCGACTTTCCCAGTTCATGGACGATTATCCAAGGACCCGAGACTGTGAGCGTCACTGGGAAATACATCGCCTCGACCTCAGACAAGTCCACCAGTTACGATTTCACCGTCACCCAGTCCTATGATTGCTCTTTGAAATCTTCAACCGAGTCCGCTAGCTGCACCATGAGTGCTGGCATGAGCGGCACCTTCCAGGGAGGGAAGTACGAGTCTTCTACCTCGACCAAGGCGACTTATACCACGGCGCCAATCGATAGTTCCTACTATAGATTGACGGTCACTGCGGGATTGAGTTCGTTTACGGCTCCAGAGGCTACTAAGACTGCTGGTGCTGCTGGTCATAAGGGTGCTTTGATCACGGCTGCTCCTGTTGTTGCTGCTGCGGTGGCTGCTTTATTGTGATGCTTTCTATTCTCTTGTAATGGATTACTCTTCATGGCAATTTAATTAGCTCGGAATTCACAGAGAAAACGCGATATCAACCGAGCTCAAACTATTCTGCCTTCTATGATCTGCCTCAAGGTCCCTGAATGAAGGGTCAGCACATAGTAAACGTGGGGGGTTAAATCATGTCTGGTCTTTAATAATTGAATTCTCATAGTAAGGCACGCTTCAAACTGGCGCCAACATAGCTCATTTTGGCGCCTGGTTTACCGATAGGCACTAGCATTAGGATGTACCTAGCTAATTTGCTTTTCTTTCGATCTGAAATTTTACCGGTTGACTTTTCAAATTTTGATTAAAGTTTCAAGCTATGGCGGGAGCCATGGTCAGAAAGTGTAACATTCCATGGGTGATCGAAAGGCCTAGTCGTGCCATTGAGCTATGCATATGCAGATATACTCGTAGCATGTCTACCCACACCGACCAGGTGATGGTAGACGGGGTACTGATTGGCATGTCTCACTTCAACCCTTAACTCATATCTCAAGACCCGTAAGCCCTACGATCATCACCCGCAGAAAGAAGGGGCCTTGATTCCCAGTCCCTTGCCAGCACACCCTCCGGATGGCTGCTATTTCCATTATGGCTTGGTCTCATCTCCGCGGTAGTCCCACCCTCGGCAGCAATTACAGTGGTCTTCCAACTCACAAAAGCCGCCAGGGCACCTCCCACAATCGCGACCAGAACCGTCAACAAAACATTCACAGGCACTGGATCCCCGCTGAACACCTTAAGCGTCAACGTATCCAGCCCAGCCTGTGCAAAGTTACCCACACCCGCCAAGCAAATAATCAATCCGTAGACTTTGCCGAATGTCTGGAACCCGAAGACCTTGGCCGAGTAATCCGAGACAGCTGTGTAATAGAATGGTCGGTAGAGCACGAAAAGCATAATATTTGCATACGCTGCTTCCGTACTATGTGGGATACAGCCCAGCACACCGATGGCAGTAGCCGTGACCACGAGAATAGTAAGTACGGTGCGCGTCTTGAATGTATCTAGGAACGTCCCAATGAATGGAATGGACAGAAGACCGCCGACGGGGAGGAGAATGTCGAACGCGGTATTGATTTGTCGGGCGAGACTTGGATTGAGGAGGTAGTTGTATTGCTGACGGAGGGAGGCAACGAAGTAGTTTATGCGTAGCATCATTAGTACCGTGAATAGCGTTATCAGGATGAACCATGGGGTGGCTAGTTGCTGCAGTGCACTTTTCCCGTGGAGGACGCCCCAGACACCGCTGCTGTGCGTATTGGGTGCATTTGCTGGGACAGATGGGTGGGGTGATTCTTGCACGGTGGGTTGACTGTGTGGGTGGAAGACTGAGTCGTCGATGCCGGTAGATGCTACCGGCGTAGTGCCATCATCCAGAAGACCTTGGATTTGGCTTACGATACTTTGACGTTGTGCACGACGGTCGAATCGCTCGCGCTCAGCATCCTGGGTCGTACCGTCTATGCGGTCGGCCCTCTCATCTGCGACATGTGTCGAGGCCTGTTGGACCAGTTCACCGGCCGTTTTGTATGATGTCGCGGGCATCACTGTAAGCTGGGCAAGCACGATGAATGCTGGGACAACGAGATAGACCAGGAAAAGTTTCTGGCTTGATACGTAGCCATCTGTGTGCTCGTTGAGGAGTCTGAATATCAAGAACAGAGCACTAGACGCGTCAAAGGCGCCAGTTAGCATGGATAGTATCAGTCCCGACCGCGTGGGGAATGTATTGGATAGATGAAACGATGATATGAAGACGAACGGCCCGCCCAGGGAGAGCAGCAGGTATCCTATGATGTACCCATCAAAGGGCAACTGGTTGGCAAAAGCGAAGAGCGTAGCTCCAATGGCCAGACATAGGCTGCCGATGAGCCCACATACACGGGGACCGTACGCATCCAGGATAGTCCCTACCGGTAGAGCGGAGACGTTGGTTGCAACAGCGGCAATGGTGAACATAAGATTCAGCCTGTCATACTGTCAGTGGTCATTCCGGCCCGAGGCAAATGAAAGACGTACCGGATCTCCTGGCCATAGCAAACAGTAACATCATCCGCGAGCTCGTCCTGCGAGCAGAGGTTGCGATATACATTCTCACGGATCAGAACCGGTTTTATGGCAGCAAAGCCGAACACGATACCGGCAGCCAGAAAGCAGTACAGCACAGCTAGACACACCTGGGCTGGAAGATGTTAGCACCTTGATTACGGAGTACTAGGTAACAAAAAAATAAAAATAGGTAAAGGTCCGGCATACCGATGCGCTTAGCGGGGCTAACTTCATAGGCAGGCCTCGTCTCAGACCAGGGATCCTTAAATCCCGCACCATGGTGAGAGCCAGAGCCAAGGTCGGCACCTGGGGAAGGCTCCACTCGACTGTCCCGTGTCGCCGTTGGGGAGAGGAGAGATCCAAGCAACGAGGGATGGTCATCGCGATCGTCAGCACTCTCGTTCCAACCTGGCCCCGCATATGGATTGAAATTAAGTCTGCTATACGTCGTCGAGGGGAACGAGGATGACAGGGACGACTCTGGCAGATCTGCGTACTCTGATTCAGTGTCTGATTGTGCCGCGTTGCCCCGAGCCGGATAGCGATCCCATCCTTCGAGGAAGGAGATTCGTGGGAGAGACATATTCAGTACATTTTAAAGAAGAAGCAAGTTGCACCTGCAGTTGAAAATAGAATGAGGCTATCGAGTTTATCCCAGTTCTTGTTTTCTTATTTCGTCACGTCATTAGAAACCAGATAGGGAGGTCATGTGACTGGTGAATCTTCATTTTATTACACAGAGATTCATCTAACTTACTCCGTCTAGACTGATAACTTGACACCTCGATATGTATCAATGAGATATTATCTGATTCAACACTGACCTGGTGTTAATTTGCGATCCCCAAAGCTACTCGGTACATATCGCTCAAAAAGGCAGCTGGAACCCTGCCAAGCGGGCCCAATTGAATCTTGTTCAGATGAGGGACTGCAGACGCGTCCTGTTGGCAACACACGAATCATGGCATCGGCATCCTGTGCACGGCTCGCTAAGATCTACAGGGCTCGACTCCGTAATACGGCACGGGTCCAACGAAATAAAATCCGAAATCGCGGATGGTGCCGAAATTTCTACACTACTCTGATGAAGGCTCCACCCTATGCGGGATTGGCTAAGTCGATTCGGTATCGCCGATGCCTCTCCTGCTCAAGTGTTCTTGCTATTTGACTTTGAGTTTGGCCGTGACCGCCACATGGCCCAACAATGCCAGGGGAACTCGGTGACTGGGACGCTACTACTTTATTTTATTTCCTGAAGCTTGAGACTGACGACGTGAGCCGCGCCTAGACTATCACAGGTCGGATTTCGCGGAGAAAAATTCAATATCCCCGGTTTATACAGTACTTATGGAGTCTCCTGCCGTCCCCTCACTCACTATTGGCTACGAATATTTGTGCACACAATATTGATGCACATTTGCACTGGGGAACCTGGAACCTGCCTATTCCTACAAGATACTAAAAATGAGGGGCTCGGCGACCAGTGGCAACCCGGAATATTCTTCGGCCACATAATCCGCTTTCTATGTCTCTACTCGCTTGCTTTTACCACTCGGGTTCCCGAAGGAAGCCGCACGTCTCGGTCAGGGCCAGAACGCATCCAAGATCTTGCTCCTTCGGGAAAAGATCGGTTCTAATCGGGGTTAAGCAAACTTTATTGCGGACTCGTGGGGCCACGTGCCGTCCAACCAAATGCAGCAGAAGTCTGTCAAAATGAGGTCCCCATGGCCCTGTGGGGAGCGTCACACCAGGCGTTATATGAAGAGAATGAGAAGAATCAGTAGCCAATTCGAGTGAAGTTCCAGTACATTCGAAACCCACTCAGCCGCTGCCCTGTCCCGCTCACCGTCGAGCTAATCTCCAACCCTCCCGCGATGTGTGGTTGTACCCCGAAAACTCTGCGTGGTCTCATGATGATCTGCCGGTTTTACCAATTGTCGTCCTGCATTTTCACGGGTTGGCCGCCCCAGTTTACTCCGTATCTCCGCCTTGGGTGTTGATTACTGTTCGAGCTCCATGATCATCGTTTGAATCTTATATGTAGCATCCTCGGGCCCGGGATGCCGACTAGGTTCTCCTGGAACCCTCTCCCCAATCGTGTCGTTCCTCGCTACTCTGCGTAATGAGGGGTTGGTCCGTCTCTCTCCACCCTATTCTCGAAAGCATTCGTGAAGATACTAACTAGGTTTAGCCTCACATGTCGTCTGCGCCATTTGAAATGTAGGACATTTCGCTCATTGCCTGCAGAATTTACGTCTGACGCTCTCGCAGGTGACAAATCAGGATCGAAATGTCTGCGCTGTCAGCGATCTGGCCGCGAATGCGTGCCGGCGCCGGGAAAGTCTGAGGAAGTTTCCTTTCGACACGGTCAGAACCCATCCTTACGTGGAAAGGGGCCCCCGAGGTACGGGGAGAGTGACCTTAGCTTTCCTGCCGACCAGGTTTGGGTTGAAACGTCTTCAGAATGTACGTTACCCCGTGGCGTATGTGAAAAATTGCTCATCCTTGCCAGATTCTTTCAAAGATGAAACCAACCAGACTGCGTCGGAATATCATGTCGTCCCAACGGCGAGCAATAAGTCGCTGTCCAGGTCACCGTCTGAAGCTCGTTCTACCTCCTCGTCCACTATGGAACCTTCTTTACCCGGGTCAAGCACCAAACTTCCTTTCTACCTCACAGAATCTAAAGCCGGAATACGCTCAAACTCGGCAAACTCCCCGCGATCCTCTAGTACAACTCCCGGCCAACCACGACTGGCAAGTGTAACTGAAGCCTTTCTACTCCGGCACTTCCAGATCCATCTAGCACCATGGGTAAGTACCTTTCCCTCGAACAGACGGCACAGCTTTTAATAATAATCCAGCTTGACGCGGGCGATCCCGAACGACACTTTTGTGCGGATGTACCCGGACGAGCCAGCTCATCTCCACTCCTGCTATACGCCTGCCTAGCCGTAGCAGCATGCCATCTATCCCGAACAACAAGCACGATCTCACCCGAGGTCGCAGACCACTACCACGAGCGCTGTGTGTCGATCATGCTCCCGGTCCTCGACAGACCCGAATGCGAAATCGGCATCGACATCCTCCTCAGTTCAACCGTGATCCTCCGCTTTTTCGAGCAAATCTCCTGTGCGCAGAACCCCGCCATCAACCCATCACATCCACTAACATAAAATCCAATAGCCCACACCCCCTCCAACGACCCCCAACGCCACCTCCTCGCCGGGTCCGTATATATCAGCTCGCATGTGGACTGCGCCATCTCGGGCGGCCTCGCATCGGCTTCTTTCTGGGTTTTCGTCATCCAAGACATCCAATTCGCGCTCACGTACCAGAAATGTCTTCGATTAACCTTCGCGCCATTCGATGACCGACTCCGCCACTGGTGGGTCGCCAAGCCCTGTACCGAGCGCGACTGGGTTAACCGCGCTATCTGGCTACTCGCCGAAACTGTCGAGTTCTGTTATAACGTCTCGGGCCGGAATTACGGTGGCCATCTTGGTATTTCAGGGGAAAATGCATTGAAGCAGCGCATTCTGGATTGGGAGACTACTCGCCCTGAGACGTTTACACCTTTACATGTTTCACCGCCGGATCCAGGGCACGGGAAGCCGTTTCCCGTAGTCTGGTATACGAGTTTATGGCATTGTGAGTTTCATCCATATGTGATATGGCGTATACTGACATTTTGGCAGCTACCGCTATGCAGCATGTATGTCTCGCCAAGGCACTGCTGCTGATTCGCGAATTCGAAGTATACGATAGGAGTATGACGGCGGAACACCACATGAACAACAGGGAACGGATCGCAGATAACCTGAATTATCTATTTGGAATCGCCCTTTCGGCAGATGATGAGCCATCTTTGCGGATCATGGCTTGTCATGCATTGTGTGCTTGTATGTGAAGATTCATCTTTGACTTGTTATTCGATACTCATCTGGTTATAGGCAGCTCGTGGATAGATGATCCCCAGGCGCAGAGGTTATTGTTTGATTTGCTTCGTCGTACAGAACGGGATAATGGATGGCCGTGGGCTTATGTGGAGCATCGCATTTTGCAAACTTGGCAAAGGAGTCCGAGGTGATTAGTCAATAGAATATACCCATGTTTCAATCATATTACAATCTATACTTCTGCATTAATTCTTCTCATACGTTTCGCTTAATATCACTTTGGGTGTGAAAGAGGCAGGATCTGCTCGTAGATTTCTGCTGCTTCTCAGGTCGTGTGATGTTTTCTATTGCCTTGGTGGTGTGGAGAATAAACTGCTCGCGGGATTCGTGTAGAAGAGGTTGAAGGGCTGGGAGCGGAGACCAGGGCGACAAGTTCCATCCGGGCCATCGGGGGATCTTATGTTCCATTTGGTAGAACACTGACACTAAAAAGCAGCCCATACCACCGTGACCAAGTGGATATCGAATAATAAGCTTCGCAATACATTTCGCCGAGCATCGTACCATGGCTCATTGTATCATAGGCATGTTCGCCTATTGCTCGGGGTCATACAACTAGAGTATCTTTATGGCAAACAGCCAGATACCCCCATAATTTAGGAGACATGAGAGGGAAGGAGACGCAGAGGAGTATCAGACTCCTGAAGTGAGTAGCTATTGGGGTATAAAAGAGCAAAGACCAGCTAATCATAAACAGCAACTATTTACATCTCCATCTAAAACTGGACATCCCCATCGAAAGTCAACGGAAACGTAAACAAGCCTTCATCCATCATAGTCCCCAGCGCAAACAGATTGTCTGGATCAAAGGTTTCTTCCATGCCCAATCCAGCTTCCACGCCCATGGACTGGCCGAACGGCATGCCTGTCGACATATCCCCGTACGTGCCGCCCATGGTAGGTGTCACCGTCGACTGGACGCTGTATGGTGTAGCGCGTTCTGTCGGTGTGAAGGGTTGGTAGAAGGCGCGGCTGCCCATGTTTGGGTCTGTGTGGCCGGCCATTGAGGGTGTGAAGGGTGGCATTGACCAGGACGCTGTCTGTGTTTCGGCTGGGCAGAAAGCGGCGCTCCCTGGTGTTGTTGAACTTGGAATGTTTTGGTTTGTAGTTGATGGGGAGTATAGTGATTCTGGACCGGAACGGGGGCGGTGCGAGACCGAGCCGTTTGAGGGGGCTCGACTGGATTGGTTTCCTGTGGCCACTTCACTGAGGAGATCGAGTGGCGTTGCACCTTGTTTGATCTGATCCAGTGCTGGTTTTGTTGGTTTATCGCCCGTGTCCGAACGCATCTCAGTGCCCAAAAACTCTCGCAGTTCTAGTCCATTTTCCTTCTTCTTGACGAACCAATTCCGTAGCATCATGAGGATGTTTCCGAATTTGGCAGCGGCTCTACCGCCGTCAAGATCCGCTGCAGTGCGATAGTGGTTGATGATTCTGTCTAGGTAGTATTCGAGTTTAAGACCTTGCATGTCGATGACTTGACCAATGCGCGTTTCCTTCGCAGTGAGAAGAGAGTAGATTTTGATCAGGCTGATAACAGAGTAGGACGTTCGGGCCACAGCAACTGTGGGTAGGCACGTGAGGCGCTCTGCATCGACTGAAAGAACTGTATCCAGACTCTGATGTATTGAGTGGATACACGTCGTGAGTGCATCAATGAGCGGGGCAATAGCCGAGGCGGGTAAGCCGTCATTTTCCGGGAAATTGGGAATGACACTCTGTTTACAGTCGATGCTCATGGCACTTTCGTGCACAAAGAGATTGATGACATGATATGTATGCGCCATGGGAACTGCGAAGCGTTAGAAAAACAGGCATGGTATTTAGCGCATGACTTACTTGTGAAGAATCCTTCTGGGATCTCCTTTCTCCATTGCGTCAGCTGGTTGTTAAATGCCTCGATGGTGTATCGTGTCTTGTTGTCTGCAAATGAAGCCATAGTCTCAGCATCATCGCTCAAGAGCTGTACTCCCGTCTGTTCCATGATGAAACCAAGTTTGGCCCACCAGATAACTTGCCGGTCGGATGGCAAGGCGTCGGGGTGTGTGTCCAGGACCTGAAGACAATCATCCATGTATGGCTGCCACCTGACGAGATGGGTCCGCCTCAGAGCCGTGCTCACCCTACTTATGTTAGAGCATTTTCAAATACATTAATGTAGCGTGAGGAAACTCACTGGACGGACATGTAATAACATCCCAACCATGTTCGCCTCGCCTCGGGCCCGGCAAGATCAATATTTGCACCCTGGGGCCTTTTGATAAGAATCTCTCTGAGACGCGCAAAGGGTCTGAGCCTATCCCCACCACGGCGGTTGAGGCCGAGTTCCATAGCCAATATAACAGCCATGTGAATGAGCTGGTAGAACTTGAGCTCCTCCAGATTATCTGGCGGCATGTACCAGATTGTGCAGACCAAGAGCGCCTGAACAACTTCGAGAGATTTTTCACCTTTGACAACGACGCGATCCCCGATCGCTTTGTAAGCCTCGGTGAGAAGAGCGGGCTGAGCCTCTTTTTTAAACTTGCCAATAGCAGTAGCAACGATGGCCAAAAACAAAGTCGGCTTCCCGCGGCGCACATCACCCATTGTCGTATCTGGCGGAAACACAACCATAGGCATTTCCGGTGCCATTTTATTGACATAGCGGTCAAATGCAGCATGAGCCGTTTCGATGTCAACTAGTCCTCTATCAATCACGTCCGCAAATTCATTGGCAGCCTCAACCTTGGGCGGCGCAGTCTCGCCAGCAAAGGGCCCGCGCCATTTCGAGGCTGAGGGCTTGTGTATTTGCTCTGTAGATGGACTGCGAGGACGAGAATACTGTGACGCTAAAAGCTCGTCGTGGTTGCGCTTATTCCCCGCCCGGCTAGAATCCCACTGCCGAGTGGCAGGCTGGGTTTCGTGGTTAGATGGCTGCAATGACTGTTGCTGTGCTGGGGGCGCCATTCCAAACGCATTGCTGTGCGAGGCCTGTAGCGTAGCAGTCAGAGCATCGATCTTGCGCTCGAGCTCCGTCACCCTGCTATCGGTCTTCTTCTGGCGTTTTCGGGTCGGCGCCGTCACGACACATGTACGACGAGATTTAGCGCATCGCTTACAAGAGCCACCTGGATTAACTGGGTCTGGATCACACCGGACCTTGAGCTGGCGACAAGGTTCACAAGCCCGAGGCCGCTTGAGATCCACCTGATGATCCTCGGGTCCGGTGGAGGTGGCTGCAGGATACGACTTCATAGAAAGTCCGGCCTGTTCGCCGGGCGAAACATTCCCGGTATGAGAATGCATGGCCATGTGCAACGGTGGCTCCAGATAGTCGGAGGCCATGCTCACTGTTGGCCGATACGGCAAAAGCAAATGCCGTTCACGCCAAACTCCACCGGGGAGACCACTGGGCTGGCAAAAGTCAGTCTATTTTGAGCTATAGCCATGAAGTTTTTTCCTATTAGAAAAATCCCGAACCTACAGTGTAGATGAACCCGGCGTGGCTGTTGTGCCTCACGACTTCAGACGGAGCGGAGCGCGGTGGATGCAATCACCGACCGCCGATGTCCAGATGTTGTTTCGAGGTGCACTGCGAGTGGCTGCAGTGTAATCAAGACTTAGCCAATATGCGGGCAGAAATCATATAAGCCTTTTGTGGCCCAGGAATCGAACGAGTCCTGGAAATTGAGCTTCTGACATCCCAGTTCGTTTCAAGCGGGCGACGACATTCCGTCAATCCTGCACGTGACCGTGGCCGGGCCAAACGTGGTGATAGCGCAAGACGAATGGATCAAAATATCTACGCAGGTATTGCTTTTGAACGTTTAAAATTCTACCTGGACATACCACTGAGCGTAGTTTTATTGCAAAAATCATGCTGAGTACGTTTCATTCATCATGTCGTAGGGTAATAAGTACACAGCGCAGAAAACTCCTCTATGGCGCCGCTTTGTGTATCGAAACGAGAAAAGAGAAACAAAGAAAAGAGCAATGCTCCGAGTCGGCCGCTCGTCGCGCCGAAGAGAAATTCCCGACGCACAACATAGAGTATTAAGACGACAGTTTGTGCAACGGGCACTCCGGCTTCCGCTTGAACCAGTCCACGATGCACTCCTTATGGAATTTGCAAAGGCACTCAAGGCGGACGAGATCCTGGCCGACCTCGTAGTCCTCCATGCAAATAGAGCACTCTGCCACTTCGCTTGGCCCGCTAAGGCAGTCCTTCTCCGTGGCGGTAAATGTGACCATGCGTGCGACCGCAGATGCTGGAGACGAAGCCGGCACGGAGGAGTCCAGCCGGTCCGGCGCGACACGATTCTCGATACATTGTACAATATGGGCCTCGCGAAGTTCAGCCGGCGCGAGGTCACTGAGTGGAGGAAAGCGAATGCTACAGATCGGGCATAAATCGCGCTCGCACACGGCAGGGCTGCGGGAGGAGTCAGATTGTGCCGGCGGAGGCCGGGTGGATGAATGCAGTGCAGGGGGACCAGTGAATCGACGAGTGCCCTGACGGAGTGATAGGCGGCGGTACGATTCCAACGGCCCTCGCTCCGGAGGACGAATGTCATCCTAAAGAGGAGCCGGTTAGCCTCGCATATCAGACAAAAAAAGATTGCTAGAACTTACCGGAGGCATAGCAGAAGGCCGGTGAGCGGAAGAGGGTGGAAGAATGGTGGAATAGAGTGACTGGGTAGACCGATGACCGTGAGGCCGGACAGTCGCGTAGTTTAGAGGATGAGGGTTTGGGTCAGGAACACATGGGTTGCAAAGACGTACTTCTTCACCACCTCCAAGAGCAGGATTGATGGATGATGAAGAGATGGTATCGTCTCTAGTAAGATCAACCACTTGACGAGGTACCGGGACTGGCGGGGATGTAGAAAGTGAGGGAGAGTCAGGCGGACGCACAATGTACTGCCTTGGGATGGTAATTCGGTGAGGCGAACAAGAAGCGCAAACCACGCGGCCACACTTTCGACAGTGATGTTTTCGATACCAAAGCTTGAACACTGTCCCGCATATCGGGCATTCTGTGACATCCGAATCGGGCTGCCACCTTGGTAACTCTGTCTCCGTCTCAATGTTCTCAACATATTGATTACTGGGTCTCCCTCTTATTTGATATAGCGCGGTCTCTGAGGGCGCTAATGAAGTCCCAGGACCACCCTGCCCAACAGACGTCTCCGGCCATTGCCCTGTTGACAAGTCTTGACTTGGTGTGAACAGATGAGACCTATCGGGATTGGCCACAATGGACTGGTCTTGTGTCCGTCTCGAAGACGCCGACGAATCTGCGGAATCACCAGATTCACGAGGAAGGCTACCTGTTTGCCACGAGGCATACTGAGCCGCTTCGGCGGGCTGGTGTCGATGACCACCCCGTTTCCCACGGGATAATGTGGACCCATGGCCTTGATCCGGCGGAGACGACGTTATGTCAATGGCCGTTGCATACGATGACCCCGATGTCGTGGAAGGTCCAGTCCTGGACGGTGGCACAGTCATAGATACCGATCGATGAGGGAATACCCCTTGAGGATTAACTTCGCGAGCGGGTGCTTCTCCGGAGCGAGTCCGTGGAAAACGAGGGTGCTCTCCCAGACTTGCCAGCCGCCGCTTGCGATAACTTGCAGAGTGTGAAGGCATCGGCCTCGTGAGATCAATCGGCGTGGGTCCCGCCCTTGACCGTGCGATGTCAGGGAAGCTCGTCTGTCTGGATAATTCTGGGTATTCACTCGCAACCCGTGCGTTTCCATCCCTATTTACAGCACCTTCCGGTTGCTCATCTCGGGAATACAAGTCGTCTCCGACCCCGACGTCCGCCTGGCGTCCAGCGGTCAATCCTCTATTATCCTCAACGGGTTGATATTCGCCACTCTCGCCACCGGATGAAGGACTTGCCAAGGGAGGCGTAGACGATGCAGTGCTAAAGCCAGACATCATGGAAACTTGACTATATCCCAGTCATGAGATCGAAACTCCTTATCGGCATCGAGATCAGTCTCGAGCATTCAGTGTCTTGTCCCTCATGGAGTTCCGAAGAGTGTTGTTCGAGAACGCGTTAAGGATAAACTCGTAACGCTTCGATGAATAAGTGAGGAGAGCCCGAAAGCTAAGTGATGCTTATCCGACCCGAAAGTGATGATTAGCTGAGAGATAGTTAAAGGCAGTCGGTGCTGTGATGTCTTGTGACACTTATTGACCAGAAAGACTCATGGAAAAGCGTGGCCAAAGTCCAGATAGAAAGAAAGCACGCAGTGGTCTGATAATAGTAGTTCAAGATCTTCACTGCGGCTGCTGTGAGTAATGACTGGAGATACAGCCATCACCAAACCGGGGGTTATGCAAGAGGGAGAAGTTTGGCCTTATCAGTGGGGCTTTGAGGCGGTGAAGATGTTGAAGGCGGTGAAGGCGGTCGTGTCTGGCAGATTCAGAAGCACGTACAAGAGTGCTTACCCATGTCAACTTAATACGATGAATCACTATGAATCATGATCTATGTAGATGATGGTAGGCTTATACAGGGGCTTGCCTTGATCAGACCAAACAGCGAATTTCTAGTTCTGTAGGCCAGTAGTTCTTCTCGGCATCGCTTAACAAACGGCTGAGAAAAAGAACTGGCTGCACCCTTATTAAGTTATAGCTGGCGGGACATTAGAGAGGTTGATGTGGTGTTCCGACGGGTCTGCATGATAGACCATAGCGCCATCCTTGAAACCGACCAGCGTAATGTAGGGCTGGTGCGTGCGGTCGTGATGCGAGAGCTTAGGGCTTTCGAACTCGCTACTCGGCATCATGTAGTTATATTCCAGCCTCATCTTCCAGGGTATAACCCTGCTGTTAGCCCATTGTAAGCCGCCGGACTCGAATACTTCTTGTTCTTTGCTCTCGGGCTTTGATCATAATAATGCCATCCACGGAGGTTTGGTAGAAGAGAGATGAGTATAAGTAAGTTGTAGATAAACTCGGCAGGGGATGGCGAAGCTAGGGACTATGAATATCAACCCATTTTCCGCCAGGGTTTTGCTGTAGTAGAACTACTCCGTATAACTAGAAAACCCCTATTGGTCAGTGTCTGAAATTTACGCTTTCCGGGACGCTCGACTCTATTGATCTTGGAGCTTTATTTGGCGGATGAATAACTACATCGTTTTGGCTCTAGAGGAATGCCAGGCAATGGTGTCTGCGACCTTTATACTTGTCACTACCTGTCCGTTAACGTCAAAGACCGGCTTAGGAATCTTGGAAGGTGCCATTGCAGACCAAGAACTTCATGTTGCTACCTTGTCTATACGTAGAAAATATCACTCCAAGAAACCTTTCATTAAATGCCAGATAAGATACTGGCATCAAGCTATAGCCAAAGAAGATGACGCCTCGCAACAATTTTGTAGCAGCAAGCACAAGAAAGGAAATTCGTCACGGGCATCGATTAGATCTCGATGCTTGAGAATACATGTGCGTGTGATGAGAAGATATAATTCGAATGTACACTATCATTTGGTAGGGGGTGAGATGAGTCTAATGCTCGCCATATTCCTTGTCCCCGTGCGCAGCTTCGTCGACTAGCTCGGCGGAATTGCCCGCCCAAGAGGTTTGTTCGGGGCTACCGAGGTGAATGTTGTCTTGGGTACGGTGGGAAGGGACGTAGCCCATGCTTGAAGGGCGGTCGGTTCGGATGCCGTCGGGTCCCATCATGTGGCTTGATGTTTGGGAGCCGGAGGTTGAGGCGAAGGATTGGCCCCGTTCGCGGGATGGTGAGCTGCTGTCGCTGAATGGGAGGCGGGCTGTGGCGGGGGAGGAGGGTTGGAGGCGGTCTTCGTCGGGGAAGATGGGATCTGAGCCGCTTGTTGGTTGTGATGAGGTGGCCTCGGTGACGATGGGCAAGGGCTGGTTTGAGCCTTCTGCGCTATCTGACGCTGCTTGGGTGCGACGGGACCCTACTCGACTGGGTAGCTCTATGCTACCGACGGAATTCACTTGTGGTAGAACAGGGGCGCGTGCATCACCGGACCGTCGGCCTTCATGATCGCCTTCTGAGTATCGATATGGTTCCTCGCCACCAGAGACATGGCGAGAATGACCGCCAGCAGCTGCATCTTCGGGATCATCGTGATACTCCTCATTGTAGTCACCCTCTGGAAACAAGGCGGCAGGTGGCGCTCGAGCACTTCGGACGACTTCAAAGCCCTTCCCTTTATCCTTGGTCTTGCCTTGGAAAATGTTACGGAACCAGCCCGTGGCAGAAGAAACTGGACCTGTAGGATCGGCAGGGCCGGTCTTTAACTTGCGGGTGCCGGTATGCGAGAGGGGAGGACCGCGGACGCGGTAATAGAAATCCACCTCACGGACAGCGTAATCCTTCCGCTTCCGAGGATCTTCCAACTCCAGATCATCCTTGGCAGGTAGATAAGCCGGCGTCGGCGTGCCTCCTCCAGACGTTGGTGAAAACCTATCCAGATCCTCTTCCGTATCGACCCGACCCGATTTCATAAAGTTCCGCGAGCTTCTCTTCCCCTTAGGTGGAGGTTCGATCGGCGAACTAGGCTGGGATGCTCTGCGCCCAGGCCGAGGCGGCCGATAGTACGGGTCCCGCGGGTGCGCGCCAATGAACGTGCTGCTATTCGGTGATCCACTGGGGAAGCCAGCTCCGGTGTATGCAGTCGGAGACGGTGTATATAGACCACCGCTAGCAGCGCGGCTGTGCGAGCCACCTTGTGAGCTGGCATAGTCGAACATTGCGCTGGCATGTACATCACTAGCGGTAGCACGGTTCAACAGCAAGGCAGAGCTTCCCGACAAGCTGCGGGGACGGGACTCTCCAAACTGAGACGACATACGATCATCACCGTGCGCAAGCATAGCCGCCTCTGATCCAAGGCTCTGACGGGTAATATTGTGTTGCGTTACACGCTTCGACAGCTGTCGCATACCAAAGACCTTGGCCAGGCCACCACGAGTGGCACCGCCAGCACCGGCGAGTCTTGCCAAGACCTCAATCAACGTCTGAAGAGCATTCAGGAAGAATCCAAAGATAAGAACCAAGGCATGCAATACGAGAATCGCATAACCGATCCAGCCGCGCGTGGCATTCGAGACTGTAAGCGACGGAACAAACACCACACTCAGAATAATGGTCAGAAATCGGATGCTGGAGCAAATGCCATGGTAAAGGTTCATGTGAGTTGGTGAAGGGAATGGGCGGAAGGCTGTGAGCGTAAGTACGGAGACGACTTCGCAGATGGCCAGCAAGACAACCTGGGCAATTCCAGATGGCTGCAAAGCCCCAATGGCCACACCACGGGCGAAATTGAGCAAGATTGGGACGATGGCAAATGCAGCCGCATCGTCGCAGTAGGTATTATAGAGCGGCCCGTACAAAAGCACTGTTGGAAGATCGTCGAAGAGATGAGACTTGGGGCGAGTAGATGCAATAACCCGAACCATCCAGAATGAGAAGCAGATTAGAATAACGATGACCACTGCCGCCAACGCAACGCTATAAGCCGGAGATCCATTGGCAATGACCAGTTGAAAGAAAGAAAGCGAGATGATAGGGAGGAGCAGGAAGTTGAAGACGATGCGAATGATGTTGCCAACGGTAAAAGGCATGTTTTTGGAACGTAGATCCTGTTCTGTGTTATGCGCCAGCTCGCGGTGAAGCCAGCGTAGCCCGAATCCGACCTGGGTCAGAGCTGTGACGCAGATCAAGATGACCAGCAGCCAGACGATCATTCCCGGCCATATATCCCGCGCGGTGGCCATGCCAACCAATTGGCTCATGCGGTCGAGTCCATAGGTCCCGTTGATCGCATACACACCGTCCACAACTGGATTGTGGCCACCACCGGGGTGGACAAAGCTCTGGTTGAACATCAGAACCGACCATGATCCGTGGCTCACGGCCGGCTGAAAGAATCCGGGGTATTCCAATGAAAGAGCGCCTGTCAGCACGACGTATTGCAGATACTGCAGGCAATCCGCAAATCCAGGTGTCACCAATCGAAGAACATCCTCGTCGCGTCCATAATTGCTTGTCCATCGAAAAGGATCCGTGGTTCCCCAGGGACTGTACATAGCTGCAGTCACCGTTGCAACCCCAACCAAGATCAAAATGACCAGCGGTACGTATCTCAGGGCACTTTTGAGGGTTGACCCAAAGTCCGGTGTGATCGGTATCGTTATGCAGCCCAGTTCGGCTGCATCTGCGTCGCCGGATCGGATAGTAAGGGTCGGCGTGATCGTAGAGAAGCGATAGGTCGAAAGCATGTCATGTTGGACGGAGAAAGCGCGCAGCGTACTCAAGTCGCTCCTACGGTAGAATTGGAGTGTCAGATCGAGATGAGGGGGACAGGGGTTAATCAACTTACAGGTTGTAGTTGAATACCGGCCCCAGCGGGCAGCCGCCCTGCGTGACGGAATCGCAGAACCGCGAGGGATTGCTAAACGCGGCAAAGTTCAGCACGTCGAACGAGGTCAGTAGCGTGGTGTATTTGTTGTTCGAGCTGCTCAGGTCCACAATCTTGCCGACAGTGACGTTCGGATCACTCCACGACGGGCTGTCCATCGAGGGATAGTTCGTCCGCCGGTCGGCCGTGCCAGACACATTACCATATACAGTCACATTCAGCGGGCATAAAGGGTCGGTCAAATTGAACGTGACGGCGACATTCAGGGGCACGTATTGGAGCTGTAGCGGATCGGAGTCGAGTGTGGTCTTGCTCAGACAGTTGTCAAAGTTCAGCTGCACCGCTGCGGCTGGTGCTACCCATGATAGCACACAGACCAAAGCGATCCACCATCCGAGTGTCAAGCGTCGCCGACTGGAGGCTCGCCATCGTCGATCCTGAGAAACTAAGGGGCCGCGCAGGCGTTTTGTCGAGCTCGGGTGGGAAGCGGCCAGGGCCCCAGGTGTGCGCATCGGATTGTCACGCATTGAGTCGTGATGCATCTCGTCTGCCTTGGGCATCCGGGATGACCTCCTGGGGGAGGTCAGCCCCCGTGGCGGGTGATCGAATCCACGTTGTATTGACAATTGTGCCAGGATTTTTCGGCCCACGTCACACGTCCCCCCGGGGTCGAGGATGGAGCAGATAGGGACTCGCGGATAGGAGGAGTAAGGTGGGAGAGGAGTCGAATTCGGGTCGGAAAGAGGTCGAGAGAAGAAAACGCGAACGGGTACGTAAGTCTGCACCACGATACCCTAAGACAGTACTCCGGACCGGTGCTAGGTAACAAATAGCGAGTTCGGGAGACTTAGGCAGGAGAGGTCGATTTGTTTTTGCTGCGCCTTGTTGGGTCTGGCCCGGTGGAGAGAACCTAGTTATTATTAGCCACAATCTCCATACGCTGGTCGAATACAGAGTATTCGACAATTATACGGAGTACAGATTGAAAACCTGTAGATTGGAATAGAGATCTGTACAAGGAAACTATATGTCGATGTTCTACTGCGAATAATAAAACAGTGGAAATATCCTAAGGACCTCCAGGGCTTACATGTCCGGAAATGGTAACCGGTCAAATACCTCAGCCGTATACATATTTTCTGCGTCCTCACATCCTACAATTCGTTCAATTATGACACGGCATCCTGTACACTGACATTATCATGAAGGCACTAATGAGGTTGAAATTCTGATTCCTTCGCTGTCCTGTTCCGTCCCGCCTGTTTGCCTGTGTCACTCGTCGATCTAGTCATCGCGCCAGGCCTTGAGAGCTTCGCGTGTGCCGATCGGGTCATCTTCTTTGACGGCTTGTACTTGAGACACCGTGCCGAAGGACAACAGCGGACCAATATCTCTGTGGTCAACAGAATCTTGCCCTACCTCGTGAGATCATGTCTCACTCGGTGGGGAATCAGTGGCTGGCTAATGGGTCCAATGGCTCCGGCTAATGGGTCTAATGGCTGCCCAGGTGTTCCATTAAACCGAACATGGCAGGAAGACGCAGGGTCTTCTGGATGTGCTAGGGCAGTCCACACATAGCTATCGGTGTGTGAGACGGCACCTCCAATATAGTAGCGTTCGGTCTGATATGTGGGTCATGGTTATAGCTTAATGCATATTATATTCTTCCCATTCCGAGAATTTGCGTCCAGTCCTGAACTTTTGCCGTCTTCTTCTCATCCCAAGCGCGGCTCAACTGTGATAAAACGACCTGGACCGAACGGCTCGCCTGTTCCACTGCTATGATTCATGTGCAGAGTGCTCCATCTGACTGTTCAGGGTGAACAGGTCGATGTCGTGTCGGAGTACCTTGAGTCCTGAGCCTTTGGCTCCGATGACCACTACTGCCTCTTCTCTATGCAGGTCTAGACAGAGGTACCAGTTGTTGAACTGGTTGGGTATCAATGTTGTGCATGGCCGATTTCAACGGCACCAACCACTTCAGCCCTTTCCAAACATCTGCATGATCTAGTCACCTCCACGAAGACACTGGTAATCCAGCTAGAAGCAATGGCACAAGTCTATACCTATCCAGAAAATATCCGCATCCAGCAGGGCCCGGACTTCAACTGCCCCTCATAAACTTCCCTCCCAACACTCTTGAGATCGATCTCAACGTCCCGCTTCCCTACCTGCATATCGAACCTCAAAATCGTCGCTTCGGCACTCTTCGAGATGATACGCGCAGCACGTCTGCCCCTAGTGGCGCTAGGATATTGGATATATACGGCCCTGCAATCACCGCGTCACGTCGCTTTGATCCTCTTAAGGGGTGGTTCATGCTATCTGACACCACCTAGGCATCAGCCAAAGCAGTTCAAGGTTGTATCTATGGATATTTCGTGATTGGTACGGATATATCTTAGGTCGAACAGACACATTAGACGCATGAATTTGGTAGAGTTCCAGATATGTCTATGAGATCAAGGTGTTGAACGTGCTCATTGACGCTCAGTTCCCAGATGCCTTTTGGATTTATCGTCGTCATGAGTGCTGCCCAGGTGACATAAGGGTGTAAGTTGTACTGCGTTGTGCAAGTTGACAAAAATTTTGTCTGGTGGAGGTACCGTTGCCCCGGCTTTAAATGTAGGTATTTGAAAGGGCTCTGTACTCTGAGCATGGTTCCAGGGGTAGACATCCTCGGGTCACTGCGTGATGTGCATCCTGGTTTACTAAGGTTACAGACATAACTATTGTGAGAGACCCCGGGAGTGGAGCCTACGTGGATCCATGGATGTGACTAACCTTGCAACTTAATTGCAGCGCTTCGTAAAGCATGGAGCAAGACCTCCCGATGTCGAGATATGTAAGTCTGGGACGAACCTACATGAAGGCGTACTACTCCACAGTGGATGCCGCCTGTTTTACGTATATATTTAGAGTGCGGACCTCGGGAGTTCATTGTCCGAGATAATTAATTATAGACTATATACCCGCATAAACCCTACCAAGGAATATACCCGACGAATTGGATATACCCGTGGACGTGGAGCGCAGGGTGGTTAGGGTGGCCTAAGCTGGCGATCGTTGGGGCTGTACAACAGTGCGTCCCGTCCTTTTAGGCAGAACATACCCAGCGACGCATTTGACAATGTAGCAGTGACTGAGCATGCGCAGGTGGTTTTCAAGTCCATCTTACATATACTCTGAAAGAAAGGGATTGCATGCCGACGCTTTTCCAATCCCCTGCATCGGGCCGACAAAAGGGGGAAGCCGCAAGAATGGGACACCCGATCACATTGGCACGGGCTTTTTTAGGCTCGTGTTTGAGGGACTAGATGTCCCTATATATATGGCAAACCTGTTTACATCTTGTTATATCATGCGCAGGGACTAGTTACCAAGTCCACTGTACACGTGTACGTAAAATGGTGACAACATGGATCGGCATGATCGCGATTCATAAGAAGAGCATACGACCAAATCAAAGAAAGACCTCGTCAGCGGAGACCCGCTGCCCCTCCGTCTTGGGCTGAGAGAGGTTTAGCGGAGTTTCACGATCAGACCCGCAGCTTGTCATTGGTGACGGTGGGGAGAGGTGGGTTATCTTCTGCAGCGGGGGGAGTTTTGGTGACAAAAGTGGCTTTCATCTGCAAGGAGACAAAGGAGTCTGAGTAATTGGGTATAGGTAGAAGGTAGGAGGTTAAAGATAGAAAGAGTACGGGAAGTACTCGGTCATGAGTATAGACAAAGTACTCGATACTCTACTACCTAACTATAATGGAAAGCTCTATGTATAGTGACAGATAAACCTTTGCTCCACACTCCACCAGGATTCCCCTGATACCAAACGCAATTTGAGCCATTCTCATCTCCTCCTTGATCCACATCCCCAGACACAGCTGGTTCAGCTTCAACTTCTCTATCGTTAAAGTTTACACTACCGTAGGCTCTTTCTGGGTTGTTTGTTCTCTCCCTAAGACGATCCCGGCTCCACTAAGCAATCACGCCTCACCAACTCCGTACTCCGTACTCTACTATCATTCACACTTAACCGCCCCTTGTTCTCCTCCCACTTCCTCCAGAGTTTGTCTATTTGGGCATCCCCTTCCCCGCTATTACTCACCATCACCTCGACGTCGCCCCTGTCGATCTGTCTCGCGTATCTCTGTGGACTGACACGCCATCGGGGGAGGGGGATCAAGTCAAGGGGAACCGGTTTCCTTTGTTCATTGACGGTGTGCGATGTTGACGACCCTCATCTCATCCCACCTTCGACATGCCTCCTGATGACCCTTTCGCTTTCTTGGCCGCTGAGCAGCCCATCAAGCCCGTGAAGGAAAAGAAGCCGCACTGGAGAGATAAGCTCTTCTCCAAAGACAAGACCAGTCGCTCCACCCCCGACAAACAGATCCAAGATTTCCTTTCTACGGCCACTCCCCAAAAGGCTGACCCCAGAGATGCCCCTCCAACCGTATACACCCATCGTGTCCCCTCCTCGCAGGACATCGGGAATGTCCCTGCCCCTCCTCCCACCTTGCCAGTGATCCCGCCCCCTTCAAACGAGAACTACTCCGCCTTCAATTTCGCCCAGGATGAAGTCCAGCAACCACCGACGATTATGAAGCCCCGCAAGGGCAAGGGACTGCGGGTCGGGTTTTCTGATCGCGCGCCCGAGACGATCGGGGAGGGAGGCGATGAGTCGGAGACCCCCACGGTCGAGATCTCGCGATCTGTTCAGCGCATGCGCGAGAGACAGGCAACGCAAGCCTCGCAACCACGACGAATGCCCTCTCTCTCCCCAAATCCGTCTCGGGAGAATCTGCCGACACTCCGAGTCAACACCTCGCTGGCCGATGGTGATGGGCGATCCCGACACGCGCAGGATCAACGTGTCAGCCCCAGCGCGCAACAACCGCCGCTCGTCCAAGACCCGCATGAAGTGGAATTCCTGAGCACCTTACACATCAGCAAGCCCGGCTCTCGTTTATCATTCCGAGGGTCGCCCGACTCGCACTCGTTCGCGGAGCGGGTACGGAAACAGATGCAGGTGGAGGAAGCCTCTGCGTTACACAATCGCTACGAAGATGTCGCATCCCCGACAAGTGACGACGGGGATATCTCCAGCCCTGAGCCTCTGCCTTCTCATAGTCCCCAAAGTCCTCAGGAGTCAGCCTATGAAAGCGCAGCTTCGCAACAGGCGCCATCAGTCAAGTCGATTGTCCAGTCGATTCGTAATCCCGCGAGCCCGGCTGTACACCGCGCTCCAGCTAATTTGAGTCCCGTCGACCCTCGCATGCCTCCCAGCCTCACACCAGGGAGTCCGGCCAGAGCCTTACCGGGGCCGCCCAAGGTTCCTATCCATGAGCCACAACCGAGGAATCAGCTGGCCTCTCCGGCGAGCCAGGTCAGTCGCGAAGTCCCATCAAGGAACCAATTCGCATCTCCTTCCAGCCAAACAAGTTTGGAGCCATCACGAAGCCCCCAGCCGCCCAAGTTGTCACTGCGAAACATTGCCACCCAGGTCGGGGACACGGCGTTTGCCGAGTTCAAGGATTACATTGCCAGATACGACAGTCTTCTTCACATGTCTGCAGAGAATATGAAGCCATTGATGGAAACTACTCTGACAGAATGGACCCGAGCTGCGGTATGGTGGTTCTTGCGTGGCAAGACACGGTTGGAATCGTTCGCTCGCTCTCGCGCGACAGCTCCTCCCAGCTACGCCAAGCAGGCTGTCATCGACCTCGGAAAAGCACTGTGGATCAACGAGAACATCGTGCCTACACACTACGAGGTGGCGCGATACGGATCCATGAGTGTCGATGCTGTCCTGGGAGTAGCCAGCACTACTGGTGACAAGGAGTTGGTGGATCTTCTCAGTATCCATCAAACCGCCCTGAACCACCTCCGGTCACTGTCCATGTCTATCAAACGAAATGATATCCTTTCTATTGTTTTGCGCGATGAGGATTCTCCCAGCCAGTTGGATACCAGTGTTTGGCTCCGATATCCCTTCTTTGCCCCTGACGTCTCCGCAGTTCTGTCTGGCAGCGCCACGAGATCGATGTTAGCGGACAAGCCATCCAAAACACCGAGTATGTCATACATGATGCCTCTCGGTGATACCAGCCGGTACTTTAGCTATGGAAGCATGTTCGTGCAGGCGTGTGTGAGTTCCGGCGACGAGGAAGGCGAACAGTACGCCATGCCCTGTGCCTTAACGATTATTCGGGAGCGGTCTGACTGGTACGTCCACGCGGCGATTACGAGTCAGAGTCAGCTCGTGAATGTCATGATTCAGTCCGATCGCAAGCAGGGACCCACGTGGGAGGATGTAGACTGGCAAGTCCGGTCCCATTCGATGCGGGTCAAGCTCCCTCGTGGGTTTGAGTTGGACGTTATGTTCAAAGAAGACGATTTTAAGACTCTGTGGAATATTGTCAAATATACCCAAAAATCGGAAGCAAGTCTCGAACCAGAGGCTGGCGAGGCGGTGGTCTTTGAGAACACGTTAAAAGTGTTCCAATATATGGATCCTGGCACGCCCAAGGCTTTCCCCAACGAGCCTTTGGAACGCTGTCGTATTCGTTTGTTTGAGCGAACAGTCAGCATCACCGAAGGCACGGGTACTCGAAATGCCCATCGCGGGTTCCGGTTGACGGTGCTGACGAGTCCGAAGGTGAAGACTCTCAGTAACGTCCGCCACATCCTGGGCTACGGTTCACCCGTTGTGTTCGGTCTTTTACGGGGAGAAGACGGCGCACCCGCTCTTCTTCTGAAAGTCACCGAGGAGGGTCGTACAAGGTCATTGTTGATGACCTTCCACGAGGTGGACGAGCGCTCACAGATGCACTCGGTGCTTCTCGGCATGCTGCCTCGGGAGGGAGAGACCAAGACGCCCGAAATTTCTCTACGGTCATATGCCATCGAGCAGCCTGGCGATTCGGGCAGTGGCCGGACACCGACCACACACCTGCAGTTTCCTGCCGGGAACGTATTGGTTATTGATCAAGAACACGCCTATGTGGATCATGGCTACGGTCCAACCATCCTCTCTGAACACTTGAGGGCTTTCGTCGCTAGTGAGTGGGGATCTGTAACGGATCGTATCAATCTAGGTGGGTAATTTCCGTCGATGCGCATAGAGTTCCTGCTAATTTTCCTGCAGGGCCTGGAGAACTCAAAATCGCATTGGATGTCAATCGGAAGACCGGCATGAGCTTGTTCCGCCCGGCGCAGTATGACCTGACCGTTTCGCTGGCGGACAACCTCGTGCCTTCGGAAATGCCTGAGCAGGTGGCCGGCTTCCTGCAGAAGCTGACTGCTAAACCAATGGTTCGACGGTTAGACTTTGCATCGATGCAGGGTATGTCTCTTTAACAGTCCAAGTTGCACTCTGCTGACCCTGTTAGATCTACATGCATTCGAACAGGCCGTCACTGGCTTCCGGGTCATCTACGATGGAATCGCCTCTTCATTCACCATCTCGCGCCGTCGCATGGTCGTCCCCATCTACAAGAAATGGGAAGCCAACTTGGCCCGCATTCAGATCGTGCGACAAGAAAAAGTCACACAACTACTCGCCTTCTTCGCGGACTTTCATCATGGCACTTGCATGAACTTTGTGCTCAAGGGCACCGACCATATCGAGTCCTTTGGTCGCTCTGGCAAGTTCGGCATCCGCATTGTCGATGCCAAGTTTGCGCTACCGAAAAGGGATGATGACCCGGCGTCGGACTTTGTGTGTCTGGACATGCCCGAGTACCCGATCGAACACGACGATATTGCTATTACCTTTGATACAGAAGCCGGTGCGTTTCATCTATTTTTTTTTTTTTTTTTTTTTTTTTTTTTTTTGCCGACATGCCCGCTAATAATGTACAGACCGCTCCAGTTTCAAGGTGGCCCTGCCTGGATCGGTGCGAGAACCGTCCAGAATGGGATCTCTGCGCCGATAATCACATTTCTTCCCTCGCCTCATCACTTTATATCCTCCATGCTCATGCCTATGCCCATCTTGATATTCATACTTATCCTCATCCCAATCTTCATTTTCATCTCCCCCAATTTTATACAGTGAGATCGGGTTCCCCGCACCACGTGACCTGTCGCGTGATTACCCCTCTTTTCCCTTCAAAACTAAGACTTTCTGATTGTATTATAACTTCACCGGTCTTCCTGTGCATACAATCTGAGAACATAGCATAGCCATGTCCAACGTTGGCATTTCCACACAGTCCCTGCATGCGGACGACAAGCTGAATGTCGTTACCGACGTCGCTCCGCCGATCCACTTGGCCACCACCTTCCGCTATCCCAAAGACCCTGCTGCTTTAGTTCCCGCGGCGGATGCTCCCGTATGCTCTCTCTGTATCCCTGGCTCAGTTCCCAGCCTAATGATCATGTAGTCCGGTACCTTAGGTACCTCCGACCCGACCTCGCACATCTATTCCCGCGCCTCAGCGCCAAACGCAAGCCGCTTCGAAACCATCCTCACCTCCCTTCTCAACGGCGACGCAATCAGCTACTCCTCCGGCCTCTCCGCTCTCCACGCAGCCCTAACCCTCCTCAACCCCCGCCGGGTCTCCGTCGGCGAAGGCTACCATGGCTGCCACGGCGTGATCGCCCTCTTCACCCGCGTCAGCGGCCTCCAGAAACTCCCCCTAGATTGTGCAGCCGAGGACCTTTCCTCTGGAGACCTAATCCTCCTCGAGACACCCATTAATCCCAAGGGTACAGCCTTTGATATCGCCGCATATGCGCAAAAGGCCCACTCGCGCGGCGCATTCCTCATGGTCGATTCCACCTTCGCCCCGCCAACCCTCCAAGACCCCTTCGCCCACGGCGCCGATCTCGTCATGCACTCCGGATCCAAGTATTTCGGCGGTCACAGCGATATCCTCTGCGGCGTGCTAGCTACCCAGCGCAAGGACTGGTACAAGCAGCTCTTCGCCGATCGGGTCTTCCTTGGTTCTGTCATGGGGAACATGGAATCCTGGCTGGGTGTGCGCAGTCTTCGAACCCTCGAAGTCCGCGTCTCGCGTCAGAGTGACAGTACCACTAAGCTCGTTTCTTGGCTGAATAATGCCCTGCATGCGCCTTCTCCAGCCCCCGGATCCATTGAAGCCGCCGTGCAGGCTGTGCTGGCTGAAGTCTGGCATGCTAGTATTCAGACGGATGGTGGTGATTGGTTGAAGAAACAAATGCCTAATGGTTTCGGGCCGGTGTTTTCGATTATGATGAAGGAGGAGAGTCTTGCGAGGTCTCTGCCTAGTAAATTGCATCTCTTCCAGCATGCTACTAGTCTTGGTGGTGTCGAGTCGTTGATTGAGTGGCGCACTATGACTGACATGACTGTTGATCGCCGGTTGTTGAGGGTTAGTGTTGGGTTGGAGAATTGGGAGGATCTGAAGGCAGATTTCGCTAAGGCTTTTAAGGAGCTCGCTTAGTTATTTTTTATGTTTCCGTAGTTTATATAGATTATAGATGAGAGTAGACTTATGCACTTTAAGTACCGCGCTTATATGATTGGAATTCATTGATTAATGCATCACGGACGCAATGCTCTCAAATATCCAAAGTAATAACGGCCATCCGCACTGCGAATGTTCTATTCACACTGTTCCCGTCACCGAGGAACTGGATATTGCAGTATAGAAATAATTGTCTTGCTCCGCATAAACTACGTGGTGGAAAAGAGCAATGGCAAGGTCGTGTAAAGCAGAAGTATAAAAGGCAAGTATAAGCCGCTCCTATCAGCGAACCCCGCTTCACCACAATCTCAACTTCACCTTCAACTTCGACCTCATTCTCTCTTCCTACCTTCTCAACCATGACCTCACAACCAATCCCACAAAGCGCAGCTGGCCCAGAAATATCCTTTACAATCCACTACTTCGCCACAGCATCTCAATACACCGCCAAGAACACCGAGCGCCTGCCCGCACCAACCACATTCTCACATCTGTTCCCACTACTCGAAGAGCGCTACCCCGGCATCCGGGACGCTGTTCTCCGCAGCTCAGGCATCAGTGTTGACGGCGAGTATGTTGATCTCGACGACGAGCCGACGCGTCTGATTCAACCCGGGGCGGAGGTTGCTATCATTCCGCCTGTCAGCTCGGGATGATTTCTCTTCCTGCATTCTACCTTTGGGCTCTGGAGTGAGATTATCATGGCATAAGCGAGTGTGTTCCATTTCGTGATGTATTTTTTTGCATTTTCTTAACCAATTGCACGCTGAACGCTAGAACTCAGACCATTAGTGCGCTGAAGGGATGAGTTAAACAAATTGGCTCTCGTTCTCCGTGAAATTCCATATCGAATATCCATTAGAACCGCCATTCCTCCAATCGCATAAAACGCAGACCGAATTCATTGCTTCAACAAAACCGATGTCGACTACTTCCCCTCGACAGCAGCGAGAGCTTTCTTCTGGCGCCACAGACAAATACTGCAGAGCAGCGAGAAGAAAAACAGAATACTATTCAGGTGTTAGCCTAGATATTCCATGAATCAAGACAAAAAGCAGATGTGGGACTCACCACAAGGCAATACTCAGTCCCCAAATAGCCTTTGTCTCTAGACAAATCGCCTTGGATGCCCCAATCCACGACTTGTAGTCGATTTTTCCATTGACGGTAGCAATGTAACTGTCCAGATGTGACGAGAATGCATAAGCGGTCGCATCTTTATACCCAAGCTCAGCTAGCGATGTGCACTTTAGGTAGGACAGCGGTTTGCCCATTACCACAGCGACGACAATGAATCCGATTAGGAGGAGTAGGTCGATTGCTGCGCAGGCGAGGAAGGGGAGGATGTTGTCAAGGAAGAGAATTGCGGTGATTATACAGTAGATTACTGCGATACAGGTCTACTTTCGTTAACGGAGCCCCAAGGGGATAAACATATGTTGAACTTACCACGCTGATCGTCCCAATGAGGATATTCGGCGGCGTTGCGTTGGAGGAGATGATGGATGAAATGAACTTGGACGTCATGCCAATCACTGGTATGAGGGAGACGACCTGGAATAGCCGCGCCAGCTGGAATGTTGCGCCGAGGGCTCCGTAGCGAGGCATGTTGTATATGTTGGGTATAGAACGAATGTCGAATGTCGAATCCAAAGTAATCAAGGAGTGATATTGTAGTTATACACCAGAAATCAAAGAATGTGAAGAAATGCGAAAAGAATACAAAGAGAATGTCTAAATGAAAGTAATAACCAAAAGTAAATTCTGTCAAACTATCATAGACTCCATGACAGCTCCTTATATAGCCCAAAGACACAGCCGCCCACATACAAAGAAAATAGAAAATAGATCATACCAAATTAGCAGCGGATTCAATCTAGACCACCCAAGACACCATCGCCGTGTTTAGAACCATTGTCAGAGAATGTCTAGACTCCAACCGCCGCACACAACGAATCAGACACACTACACTACCCAAGCTACCCCATGTAACGATCTGCATACGTGACAGCTTAGCTGCAAAAAACTATAAGAGCTCTTTGACCCACTAAAATATTGCAGGGTTGGGAATACGGCGTTGAAGGTTCCACCCCGGCGCTTAGAGCTGGAGCCTGAATTCCCCGGGCGCCTCTCGACCACCCGATGCTAAGTCGCCACCAGATCTGATGCAGGCGGCTACAGGGGTACTAAATTGGACAAGGGCTTAATTAGGATGGGTGCCGCATGCTCGATCTTGTTTTGTTACCTTGCTTCATCTAGAACGTGGGCGGCTGGGGATGTTTTAGTTATTGTTATGCTCAGACTATGAGCCATCTTCCGTAGGTTTTCGATCCAAGATGCTTTATTCATTTCCAAATGTAAAGTTATATTTTAGAACTCATGTTTATTCTTGAAATAGCTCCCAAATCGTTCAACTCCTGCTTTCTCGTCAGGTCCAGCCAGCGCAAGGGCCCAAAGTGGCATGTATTGCAATCCGCAACAGGAGTGGGCTTGATTTGCTATGCTCTGTCGGTATTGACAGGATTACCAAAGGGCTGAGATCCTATTAAGCTAGAAACCAACCAAAATTCAGGTGGCGGACTGGCGACCTTGTCTTTCGTCCCCTTGCCTAGTTACGTGCACTATGATTTGTGATCGGCAGGTCAAGGCCAATACATGATTCACTTAACGAGATAAACAAAACATGCTAGTATATAAGTTCGCCTAACTATTTCTAGAACTCTCCTCACAAAAAGCTAGGTCCTTCCAAACAAACTTTCTCAAACCCACCACCTAGCCACCAACCATCCATTCAAAATGAGGTTCTTTACCGCCGCTTTCGCTCTTTTCGCCAGCTCTAGCATGGCTGCTACTATCTGCCCAAGTGGCAGCAATGCCCAATGCTGCTCTTCTGATATTCTGAGCCCTTCAGGCCTTGACTGCAAAAATCGTAAGTTTTGTCCTCTGTAATCGCTGCTTCGCCATTTATCTTTCTATTTTGTCTCCGCAAGTTTCATTTCAGTTTAGGCTGACAATTCTTTCAACGCAACAGCTACCCAAGTGCCCAAGGATGAAGCCGACCTGCTTGGCATATGTGCGGGTCAATACAAAGATGCCATGTGTTGTGTTCTTCCTAGTGGAGATGAGGACATTGCTTGCAGTCCTGTTATTATCTAGATGGCGATATGGGCTTGATGTATGTAATTTGCGTCCTTTTGAATTTGGAAGATGGGGAAAATGCTATGATTACTGGTCTTTAGAGCCTTCAGGGGAAGACTACTGCTACAATGTATATTCGAGTTCCCTACATTTGATATGTCATTCGGCAAGGGTAGCATAAATAAGCTAATTGGTCAAATAAAAGTTAGCCCACAGAATGAAACTACTGAGATGTTTGAGGGCTTTTCTAGGCTTCGAGCCGTTTTATTGAGCTTGTCAGACCAAGCCATTTTAATAGTATCCCTCGGGGGCTTGCTTTCAAGTAACCGAGTGGCCTATTCAGCTAAGTGAAGTTAATAAATGTGGCAAATGCGGGGGATCTATGTGATCGTAGCACTAGCCTCCCATGGAGTCTCTAGTAATCATCTTAGATAGGATGAAAGATTCAAAGAAGCAGTCGCATGTGTTGGATAGGAGGGTGAATAAGAGTGGAGCCATAGGTCATGTGTCAACGGGTCACCGCCCAGGGCGGTAGATGTGTATGCCAGCCAAATAATCCAAGTTTCGCGATCAACGAGCGTCGTGTTCCGACTTCAACCACGACTATGACGTTACCCAGGGCAGGGTCACTGCAGAGTCTCGCCATTGCCAGGCGTCTCTGTGTGCGATGCGCTGTACGGCAGAGGCGAGCAGAATGTCTGCTCCCTCGACCCGTGACTCGCACGCCGCTGCTCGGACGACGCTCACTATCAACCACGAGAACTCTGAGATCGATTGTCGCTAATGAGGTCGAGGACGAGGTATGCGGGAATATACATTCAATCATTGGAGTAGCTGACAAGATCTTCCAGCACCCTGCCGGAGAGGACCCACCCACTGCAGAAGAGGCCGAGATGGCTAAACTGAAGGCCGAATATGAGATGAACAACGATATCCGACATTACCTACGCAGATGGCAGGAAATAAATCCTCAGAACTTGGATTCAGTTCGGGAACCCGGGTCACAAACGAGCACAGCCCTTGACGCAGAGTTTGTCGTGCTGAACGGTCGCGGAGAGACTGAAGGCCTCCGAGCCAGCTCACAATTGACGGACCAGAATGATCTAGACATATCCGAGGAGTTTGAGGGTGACCACCTGGAGCCGGGTGATATGGTCAGTCTAATCAGGGTAGACGGTACATCTTCCTTGGCCATTTATGTGCAGTCCACCAACAGACAGAGGATGTTCTACACCGAGCGTGGAATGTGGCGGGCCTGCCCTGCGGCTGAATTGGATTATGTCCTCAAGGACTTTGCTCCTACTGAGTTGCTTGAGCCAATCAAGCCCTATTTTCCGACTGACCTTGCTCTTGCCGATTCTGAGCTTCAATCCACTCCGGAGGGTGGTCTCCCGAGACCACTTGGGGCGCCGTTGCTAGAGATGATGGGCAACTTCCAAGATCATTTGATGGATTTTCGCCGGGAAAATGCCCAGCTGCTGGATAACCTCTACAACGTCGTCGCGGATGAAACGGAATTCGTACGGATGAGCATTGAAGAGCTGACGATGAAGGCTTTGGGTGTCGATGAGTCTGAACTGACCGCTGTGAGCCTTTACGCCGTGCACCAAGCGCTGCGCAATAACCCTTTTCTCATTGAGAAGGACTCGACGTCTCTGTTTAGCAGCCTGTGCCTGGTGCAGCCCAAAAGAGTCGCTAAAGTTGTCGACAAAGTTATGACATGGGTTCATGAGCACCAGGGCCATCTAATTATGTCCCTCATGGCCAAGAATCCGACGAAATTCAATGACCATCCGATGCAACTATTCATCCAAAAGGCACAGCGGCTCATTCGTCAGAGCCGAAAGCTTCGCTCGCCGACTATCATGTCTAGTGTGGGACCCACGACTCAGCAGTTTGAGCCGGGACAGGATGGCAAGCCCTGGCTGTATCGCGAAGTCTTGACAGAAAAGTTCACTGATAACGACCGGATTATTCTGGAGTATTTGCAATTGTACGCAATCCCATCTGTGATCATGCCCTCTGGGGCCTTGCGATCGGCCGCTGCGCACATCATGCGCGCCACGGGCATGTACAACACTCTCGGCCTCGGTGAGGCGTCAACCCGCCTGTTCCTGCAGGAGATTGGAGTTATTGCTCCGTGGGAGAATCTCAGTCTCTTGGACCAGAACCTGCTCCTCCCTGGTCACGGCATGTCCCTTCTTGAGGATATGAGATGGGAAGAGGTTGAAGAGTCCTGCCAGAACCTCTCTCTTTCGGACTCAATGCAAAGCCTCCGAAAAGACTGGGGTGATTTACCAGTGTACTGTATAGACGATGTACACGCACAAGAAATCGATGACGGCGTCTCCCTGGAGCGAATTCCCGGCTCTGACGACACATTCTGGATCCGCATCCACGTCGCCAACCCAACAGCCTTTCTGCAGCATGACGACCCTATCATGCAGTATGCTGGCTCTAGGTGGGCCACTTTATATGCTCCAGAGCGTACATATCCCATCTTCCCGACCTCCCTCACACAGGGCAATTTCAGTCTGTCGACTGGCCGGCCGACGCTGACCTTCAGCGCGAAGATGAACATGCAAGGCGAGATCCTCGACACGGAAGTCACAAACGGAACCGTCCAAAACGTTATCAATGTCACGCACAGCAAGCTGCGCGAGTACTTCTACCAGGATAAGGAGTCCACGGAATCACTGAAAGTCGGCACCACTCCCGTCGATCAGCCCTTGGCTGCTGACAGGATTATGCGCGACACCCTCACCCCAGAAGACAAAGACAATTTCACAATTCTCCGGAAGCTGATGCTCGGCTTCCGCACCCAGCGCCAAAAGAACGGCGCAATGGACATGCAACGCCTAAAGACCAACCCCTCGGTTTCTGTCCAAATGGGCACATCACCTGCAAAACCGTACGAGATGCAGATCACAGAGGGCAGGTATTTCATCGGTGACCCGATCATCCAACTGCGCATTCAAGACTTCGACGCCCACGAAGTCCCCGACGAGTCCAAAGAATACCTCGTCTCTTTACTGATGAACCTGGCCGGTCACGTCGCGGGCCAATTCTGCGCCACGCGCAATATTCCCGCTATTTTCGACGGTACCTGGTATGATCCAGAGTATGCTCGCATTACGAGGGACAACATCGCTCAGTTCGGCGGCAAGGCCTTTTATAACTTCGCCCTGCCAAAGGCTCTGTCTGCGTCTAGCCCTCTCAAACACCATTTTCTAGGCTTAGATGCATATGTCAAGGCTACGAGTCCGCTTCGTCGGTTTACCGATGTGATTGCGCATTACCAGATCGAGGCGGCTCTGCGCTTTGAGCATAAGAATGGTCGGCAGTTTGATGCCGCCATTGACATGCCAGATGATGAGACCGACCTTCCTTCTGAAAATGGACCAGTCGAGTCTGAGTCCCCGGAACCATCTCCCCTCCATCTCCCCTACACCAAAGCCGACCTAGACACCATGATCCACTTCGCCCAGCCCATCAAAACACGTCTGAGAGAAGTCTCGGACTTCTCTCAGCAACACTGGGCCTGCATGCTCCTCTTCCGCGCCTTCTACTTCGCCGAATGCGACCTGCCACCCTCATTCCCTGTCCTACTGCGCACGCCACGACTCACCGGACCCTCCCATGAGGGAACAGTCTACTCGGGCGTGATCACGAACCTGGGTGTCAAGTGTATGGTTACTATTCCGGACAATTGCCCCGGTAAAGAAGATATGGATGTTTTTGGCGTTGTTGATGCTACCGTTACGGCTGTTGATATGGCGCGACTGGAGGTGAAGATGGAAGCGACTGGGTTGGTTAGTACTTTCCATAGAAAGGGCGAGTGGGCTTGAACCTGATATGCTATGGCATTGTATTATATTGTATTATATTGTATTATACGGAGTATGTATGGATATATGGAAAATCTCCAGTGGTAGATCTCATGAACCTGGAAATAGAATACACATATAAATGGAATACTCCACATATCGTACACTTGAGCAGGGAGCTATACCCAGACATCTACTAAACACCAAATACCTCTTTCACAAGCGCCTTCTTGTTCACTATGCAACGTTAGCACAACCCACCTAGACGGATAAAAGAAAAGAAAAAAAGAACTCACCCTTCCCCATCGCATTCCTCGGAATCGCATCCATGACCTTCATCTCCTGCGGAATTTTATACGCAGCCAGCCTATCCTTCAACGCACGTCTCATATCCATAGGCCCCCACTTCCCATTCCGTCCAGTACTCGCCGCATCAGGATCAAGAACCACGACCGCAGCGACTTTATCACCCCATTGTTCCGAGGGAAGACCCACAACAGCAGCTTCAATAACCTGAGGCCTAGTATCAGGGTTAGTAAAACACCATAATCCAGAATCAAGGAAAAGGACAACATACAAAGAAAGCAACTCCCTCTCCACCTCCAAAGCGCTCACTTTCTCCCCGCCAGTCTTGATGATATCCACGCTCTTGCGACCCTGAATGAAATACATAGGTCCCCTAGCCCACTCACCACTAGATCCCGATCCAGCGCCTTCGACGACCCTTCGGATGGCGATATCGCCAGTTTTGAACCATTTACCCTTTGCGAAGCTTTCATCCGTGGCTTTGGGATTGGCCCAGTAGCTGTGGAAGATAGTATCCCCGCGAAGCTGGATCTCGCCTGGACGGGGGTCGTTGAGCGGGATCACCTCTTCGGTTTCAGTGTCGACTAGACGTGCTTCGACGCCTGGTAAAGGCCAGCCTACGCTGCCGTCGACACGATCTCTCGGGTCCAGACCACAGCTAATGGCCATGCCTACTTCGGTCATGCCGAAGCGTTCGAGGAGAATGTTGCCGTTGCTGAGGGAGGACCATTTTGCTTTTGTGGGTGTTGGGAGGGCGGCTGAGCCTGAGATGTTGAGGCGGAGGTTGGATGGGGAGATGGCTTGTTTGGCTGCTTCTTGCGTGTCTGGTGGGAGGGTGTTGAAGGATGTCATTAGACGGTTGTAGACTGTTGGGACTGCTGTGAGGAAGGTTATGGGTTTTGGTTTGGGTTCTGGTTTGTGGGTGAATGGTGCGGCGAGACGGCGCCAGACTTGGTCTGGGTTGAATGGGTACATGAATTCAATGGATGAGCCGGCGAAGATGGGTGTTATGATTGCGTTTACCACGCCGTGGATGTGGTGGAGTGGAAGGAGGTGGAGGAGTCGGTCTTGGGGTGTGTATTTCCATGCTTGAAGAAGGGAAGTTGCTTGTGCTGCGATTGCGGAGTCGGGGATGAGGACTCCTTTCTATTTGGGATTTAGTATGGGTTTTTTCTAGATGGTAAATGGTGAAAGCACCTACCGGTCTATTCGTAGTGCCTGATGTATACAGCATCATACCACCCGCAGACTGCTTCGAATCCTCCAATTGAACGGACTCATTCCTAGCTGGCTCTTTGAGCTTCTGTCTGATATCAAACAAGGGTTCGCGCTGCAATCCAGCCTTGAGAACCTGCTCTGCCTTGTTGGCGTATTTCTCCGTGGCCAAGAGCATCTTCGCCTCCGAATTATCCAGAATATACTGGAGTTCACCAGTCGGGAAAGACGGAGACAAGGGCAATGCAATAGCGTTGCTTGCAAAGATAGCCAGCAGTGTCACTATAACCCATTAGCCTCTGTTCAATCAGTCCAGAGAAAGATATACAGTACCTACGTAGTCATAGCTATTCTCCGCCAAAAACGCGACCCGCTCCCCATCCAGCTTGCCCGTCTTGTATTGAAGCTGCTCCTTCGCGCGGAGTACATCGCCGATGAGATTACCATAGGTAAACTCGCGCTCACTCACACTATGCACAATAGCCGTACTGGCCGGATCGTGACTCTGCAGAGCTCGGAAGATCGGGGAATTCGGGAGCGTCGAGAGCAGTCGCAGTCTTGGGCGCGCCAGAACCTGGCAACGCGGTCGCAATCGTGAAACCAGACGAGCAGACATTTCGATATCTCTAAAGGTTCAAGTTGTGGCGAACGCCAAGTCAAGTCGCAATGGCGGCAAATTGATGTGCGGATGAAGTTCCGCGGAACAACTTGCGACTCCGCTTTTCTCAAACGCTTGCTTATCCTCGTATACCCTTCCTCTCTATATCTCTCTTTATCTTTTCTGGCGGGATTCAGCATCTCCAATGCTCTCTCGCAGAATCCTGGGCTTCTTTCCGCGTCGCCTGTTATCCGTCTCCGCGAAAATGGCCTCCGCGACCCCGTTGGAGGATCTGATGCGCGACAAGGTCCGCGACACATCGAGTCCTGCGCAATTCCTACTAACTCTCGATAGATTGTCCACGCGTTCACGCCCTCTACTCTGATTATTCGTAACGACTCCCATAAACACGCCCATCACGCCGCGATGGAGGGCGTCGCCTCGAAGGAGACTCATTTTCAGTACGTCTACGTCTACGCCCCTATCTACGAGAGCAGGACTAAACGGTTGATAGTGTGACGATAACTTCCAATGCCTTCGAGTCGAAAATGCAGCCTGCGAGACATCGTATGGTCTACGCGTTGTTGAAGGAGGAGATGAGTCGAGAGGGTGGGATCCATGCACTGCAGTTGAAGACTAAGACGCCGGCGGAGGAGGCGAGAGAGAAGGAGAGGGAAGCTCAGGCTTAAACGTTTGAAATTGATTTGACGACTTGGTGTGTAAATGTATAAATGTGTAGGTGCTCAAGGTTATACGTGATTAGAAATGCCCGGCCTGTGAAGGGTCGGATTGGATACCCCGTTAAATTGATATTCAGTTACACTATGTACTCCAGACTACGAATCTACAAGTCCCGAGTACCTAGGAATAGATGAGAGTAAGAATAAAAGTCCGGGGCAGAAGTAATCAATTATTAGACGTATTACATAGATTCCAGCGCCCAAGCTTCAGCCAGCAATGGATCGCTCACAAGAAAACCAAACAATCTAGCATATACATCTATGCGCGGCAAATCGCCGATGCATAGAGACAGTACAGCCGAGCCATCATGACCGTCGCGCGGACGCGGTCGCGGACGCGGACACTGTACACAATCCTGGAGAAACAAGACAAAGGAAAAAGCAGCAGATCCAGCATTGCTTTTACAAGGTGAAGATATGACATGCGAGAGGGTGGTATAAAAACGAAAGGGGGATGGTCAGGTACACGAGGGATATGAGAGAAAGTCGTACACGAGGAAAAGGAGGAAATGGTAGTGCAATGCTTATTTCCCGCCACGGTTGGCTTCCGTGACACCGACGGCGACACCGACGACGATGCCAATGATAATGACTGGATAATAGGTTAGTTGAGATCAATCAGAATAAAAGAGAGAATGAGAGAATGGCACGTACGAATGATGATCAACGCATACCACTTCCACCGCCGCGCGTTACGGGCACTGGTGATGGCGTTGGTCAGCTTGCTGTTGGCCTGCTGCACATTGCGGTGCGTCTCCTCGGCACCCTGGTTGATCTGCTGCACCGCCGGCTCCTGCTGGTGGACCAGCTCGGCAACTTCCTGGTACAGCTGGCCCAGCTGAACCATGTCCTGCTCGATCTTACGGATTGCGGCAGACCGCTGCATGGTGGCCTGGCGGGCATCGTTGGCCTGGCGGGATCGAGTACCGGGAACCTATCACAAACATTAGCCGGGTCCGCGCCGACGAAATGCAAAAGATGAAAACATACCATAAAGGCCTGTTCCTGGCCAGCCAAAACATTTTGCACACCCTGCTCCAACTCCTCGGCGCTCGCCTCGGGGTTGGCAATCGCGTACCGGCGACGGACCTGCTCCTCCAGGCGCTTCCGGAAATCCGACTGAGTGCGCTGGTACTGCTCGATCTCGCGGCGGAGGTTGCGGTTCACGTTCTCGACCTGACCCGAGACACGGGGGTCACCGGAGCCGGGGGTCTCCTTGATGCGCTTGAACTGGTCGCGCAGGTAGCGCAGCGCAGTGTTGATCTCGTCCTCGATGTAGTCGACGCTCTGGCGCGCGGCTTGGTCCTCCTTGCCAGTGGCCGAGTCGAGAAGCGCGTTTTGTGCGGATGCCAGCTGGCCCTCGCGCTTGGTGCGCAGCTCATTGATCGCGTCGTTCATCTCTCTGCATTTGTCAAGGATCACGGTCGGGCCGCCGGACTGTTGCATGTTGGACATTTCTGCGGATGTCGTGTCAGGGCACTTTCCTCGTCACGTCGGCGGCTTGATTGGAATTGAACTCACCATATCCACCGTTGCCCTGCTCCATGGCTCCAGCCTGGCCGTAGCCGCCACCGTATCCATACGACTGTTGCTGAGCGTAGGGGTTTTCCTGTGCGCCATAGGGGTTGTACTGGCCGTAGCCGCCTTGAGTGGTATCCTCCAAGGCCTGGTACTGAATGTGGTTAGAGAGAAATGGAATAGATCAAAAATTGGTAAAGACTCACGCTCATGATGGAGAATGTGTTTCAGGGCAATGAAAAGGGGGGTTGAAGAAGAGGGAAGGGTGAGACGGGAGAAGCGGAGTGACGGAAAACGCTGGCGGTGGCAGGGGCAGAAAGAGGTTTCAACTGTCACAATAACGGATAGGGTGAATTAAGGATAGGGGTGAATTATCCACGTCCGTGTTGAACTTGATTAAGGAGTGATAAATTCAGAACCTAATTTAGTCGACTTGCTAAAAACTATTCCGTCCCCCAGCCTTTGCTCCTTAACACGGTGGACCCTTGACGGGACTGTGGCTGATGCTGCGCCCGTTGCTATTTATGAGATTCGGATCGGCAATGCACGTCGGACCTGGGCTCATGTATTGGTACTTTATCCGTTATGGCCCTGGCTATGTATTAGCAAGTACCAGTACAAGTGGCAATGCAGAGTCTGCACGTCATGATTGCAGGAAAATTCTACAGTACAGATAGATGAACTCAATTGACTTTTTGAACAAAGCCAATTGATGGAATTATTGCTATATCTTCGCTTATAAATGAAGCATCGCCACTTCCGAGGTTTTACTTAGGGTAACCCGCCCTGACGCACATGAGCTTGGCATGAGCCAGTCACAGGTAACTAATACAGTGCTATTGATTGATATCAGAATAGGGGCCTGTGCTCTTCGATCATGGCCAATCATTTGCCTGAACATAGTAGATACCTAGCTAATCATTTATATACTTTCTACTTGGAATTAGTACCGAAAAAGAGAGTACGTAGGTAGGGGTCCCATATTTTAGGTACCAGCACGATAACAATATAGATAATAATCTATTCACATTTAAATATATACTAGAGATTAATTTGTCTCGTAGTCTCGTCTCACATCTGCCCAGCGGCAGTCACAGGAAGATCCTGCTCCCTTATGCAGTATCAATACAAAAAGTCTAGTGTTTGTGCTGGGCCGAGTCCACAGCATCAACAGGCTCAATAGCATGAGGAGCCAAAGTCTCAGCTTGCAGATCATCATCCGCATCAAGAGCATTCATATCATCCTCCTGGGCGTTGAGGTGCTGGAACACCAGATAGAAGATGATACCGCAGGCGCACGAGGCAGCAGCCAGACCGACAAACATCCACAGAATGGCGGGGTCAAAGGCGGCCGGGGTGAGGGCTTCGGCGAGGGCGGAGCCAAAAGCGGTGGTGAGGAGGTACATGGACTGCACAAAGGACTTCATCGAGGGCGGGGCCTTGGTGTAGGCGTATTCCAGACCGGAGACGGAGGCGAAAATCTCCGAGAGACCGATCAACACGTAGGCGGGGGTTTGGATGGCGATGTGCACGCGGTTGCCGGTCGTTTGTCCGTCCACCATGGAGGCAGCGCAACCTGGGTGCTCGTAACAGGGCCCGGCGGAGTAGATCAGGTGCTGCACGATCGCGGCATACATCATGGCCAGAGAGGCGACCACGAAGCCGAGGGCGATACGGGTGATCGGGCGGAAGGGGAGCTTCAAACGGCGCATGACGGGGTACACCAGGGTCTCAAGCACGGGAATGAACACGATAATCGAGATCGGGTCAAAGTTCTGCATCAGATCATTGGGAATGCCGTGGCCTTCCATCTGAGAGGCCTGGGTGACGAAGTTGCCGGAGAACTGGCCGTACACGACCCAGTAGATCGGGTAGAAGGCGAAGACGCGGCAGGCAACCAGGGCACGCTTGAGCTCGTCGATGAAGTGGTCGTTCCAGGGCATGGATTGCACACCCCTGTGCTCGGCCTGCCAGCTGGGTTTGGGGGCATCCATGTTGCGGTTCATGACCATGATCCAGAGAGCCCTGAAGGCGTTCGTGATGATGGAGCCCTGCGGCGGGCGCACGATGTAGTACTTGCGACCGAAAATGAGAACGGCAGTACCGGCGGCGAACATGCAGAGACACAGCAGATATCCCGACCAGAAGCCGATGTACAGCTCCATGTAGGGGGTGGCCAGCAGAGAGAGCGAACCGATGTTGATACAGGCGTAGAAGATCATGTAGATACGCTGAATGGTCAGCGCCGGGTCGATGATCACGCGCTCACCCTTGGGGAGGGTCTTGAGGGCCATCTTCTTGCGCTTGTACTGGTCCGCAATCAGAGGAGCCACATTACTCTTGATTCCGCCGGTACCCAGGCCGATGATCAGAATGGCCACGATGAAGCCACCCAGGCCGGCGCCGTGCTCCAAAGCGGTGGGAATGGAAGTGCAGACCAGGATCAGCAGGCCGGCCAGGTAGACACCACAGAACACCACGATCGTCTTGTACTTGCCGAGGTATTGGTCGGCAACAATGGCACCAAGGATGGGGGTAACTGTAGGCCTTGTCAGCGTCGGTCGAAATATCCGCTGTGTGTCAAAGCTTACCATAGCACCAGAATTGGAAGAAAGTGGTCAGACCAGTGGCACCCTGGTGGCCCAGACCGAGAGCACCGCGGCCCTCGCTGCCGTCCAGCGGCCGCAGGACGTAATTCTGGAATAGACCAGACATACCGTAGAAGGTGAATCGCTCGCACAACTCGATTACGGCCACCAGCCAGGCGGAGACAGGCAGATTCTCGGCGATGTGCCGGAGAGTACGCTTCTCGTCCTCCGTGGGCTCCTCGCCATCGGGGGTGACGGTGCCATTCTCCTTGTCAATGGACATAGTATCCTTCTCGTTCACCACGATATGCTCTCCGGGGAGGTCATTGTTGTGGGCTCTGTCATAAGTCAGTCAGTATAGTGTATACAGCGAGTGTGAACACTGTACAAAGCAGCGGAACAGGCTAAACATACTTGACAAGCTCAGCCTCGCGATCAGCGGCCGACATGATTCAGATTCTCTCGAGGGCGAAGAGAAAGAGCAAGAGTGCGGCTGGCCGAGTATAACTATATAGGGTAGGTTTTTATTACCACACCACCGAGGTCCAGTGGGGATTCTTATCGGAGCATGAACTGAAACAAAAAAGATGCCTTAGTACAAATCATACTAGGCCTTGGCAAGGGTTTGCGAATCCACTGGCGCGATGGCGATAAAAAAAAAGGAGGAGACATTCCGAGATAACATTGTTCGCAGCTCGCTCCAACCGTGGATGCGATCGGCGGTGTCTGTTCCGCCACGCCAAATCACCGCACGCGCCTCGAGCCAATGTAACCCCAGAAGGGCAGAAGGAAGCGACCAGCAGGAGCTCAAAGAAAAGAGATGCCAAGTGCTCGAGGGACAGCTAGTGCCATCTCATGCCATCTCCGATCAATCACAGGCCTTCAAGCCGTTGTTTGTGGGGAAGCTTTCTGGAAACCCGCGACTCCCCCCACCCTTATCCAGCGAATTAGACGGGCCAGGCCCATCGGAGCATGCCGTCAAGTTGAAATTTCCTAATATGTATAACTGCAGCCGGTCGTGAATACCGCAATCGAATCCTTGCGCCGGGTTCGCCACGAGGGAAAAATGTCACACGGGAGATTTCCACCGATTGCTTATGTATGGTATGTGCCGTAGCCCACTCTTCGGACTCCATCGAGACCGTAAAACGTTGGCGACTCGGCATCTGTGTTCTTGCCCGGGGTTTGCTTGAATTAGACAACAACAGCTTTAGTGGCAAAGATAGAAAGTCTGTTGTGTACCTTCCGAAATCGAAATCGAAACTGCAATCGAAGCCGAAATGGAAAACGCAAGTCACAGGCCTTGACCGCTTCCGGTGTCCCCGATCTCATGTCTGGTATCTAGTCATGCTGACTGGTACCATGGAGTAACCCTGTAATCGCATAATCTCATCAAGTAATAGTCCAATCTGCGGCTGATTATGGGTGACTATGCAGGAACCTGCCCCTGGTCCCCTGTATTTCCCGTTGTAACGTCGTGGCAAGCCTAATGGGCCCCCAGAAGGCTTATCAGTCGTAAGTTTGACTTTCCGACATGTCTCATGGGGCCGCTCATCCGTTGCAATGGTACCCTGGTTTCTCCATGGTCCTGTTTGTTCTTGTTGGTCTCACTGGCCCTCGCTGGGTCTCGCGGAGTCCTGAACTCTGCGATGCGGGGGGGTTGGAGAGAGGAGCACCCTCTATTGTACATACCCTGCAGAAGCCGGTTATAGCCAGCCAATGCGAGTAGAGGTACGACTGAGCCATGCAGCTGTGAAAGGAGCGTGATCCGGGGTAATTTTCATCTCGTAAAAGCGCGGCCGGGGATTGTTGTGATGGGAAGGTGGAGCTGGCTCGACCGTGCCAAGACAAGCCTAGCGATAAGGAAATTTCTGGCTGTCGAGTGAATCGGTCACGGTGTGGTAAGCGAATGCATCAGTCATGAAAGGCTTGTGGAAAAGACTTCATGTTAAAGTCGCAAGAGTGCAAGAGTGCAAAGTGTAGTGCATCAGAAAGAGAGCAGAGATCAGCGTCGGATGGGGAAACGTCCATAAATAAAAAGAAACTCGCCTTATCAGGGCTCCGACTTCGCTCTGAGTGCTCAATTGGCTATGCGAGCAAATAAAATCAATTCTCGAGTTCCGCTGACGGCATCCGACGTATAGTCTGCCTCTACTCGCTGCTCTACGCCCTTTTTGGGTCTCTAGTCCCGCCGAAGGGCGTGCGTCCAAGCCCTTGGCTGCTCATGCCTGTGGCCGCTACGCTTCGTGTGAGGCCGACTAAGACTTTCCAAGCCATTGGCAGTCATGGCATCTTATGTGCAGTCCGACACCGGGACTGGAGGTGGCTATGAGGTACGTGTACATGATGCCCGGATAAGCATTATTTAAGTTGCATAATGTTCCTCGTTCACACGCTAGTATTGCCTATTCAGCCGGCGTTGTCATCGTATCAATGCTTGGACGAGGCTTATCTCGTCTCTATACGGAGATAGCCCTCGGTTTCTACCAAACTCGTATGGGACGTGCATTGCTCGGGCTTGGGGCCGAAGTCGCTGACCATCTGCGAGACGAGATCTGATATTGCGACATCATCGTCCACTCACGGCCATCGCTGTGGATCTCGGGAGATCTTCGGCTGTTCCCCAGAGCTGCTGGGCCAGTCACGCATCTGGACTTACTGTACTAAGTACTGTGTTCCGACATGAGATGGCACATGAGGCGCTACTAGTCCATCGGAGGCCGCAATTACTGCCATTTCGAGATTCAGCCGGTCACTGGTCCGTGAGCATTCTGAATTAGCGCCACACACTGTCGACAGACGATCTATGTTGGGGGCTTGTCCCCTTTGGTTTGGGAAAATAGCTCCTGTAGATTGTCTAATGCGTGGTGGTGCGTTGTTACTATGAACAGGAGAATCCCGGCTGCGGCAATTAAAAAGGCACCCACAGACTGAGAAGATGACATGAGAACGTGAAGAATTCCGGTTGCAGATGTGCGTATTAACTCCACCTCTAGAGCCTCGCTCTCAACAGCTTCTAGATGACGGATAGCGGTGCACCGAGTACAAACAGGATATTGTATTGCATGATACGATCCAGTACATCTGCAAAAGTAAGCCTGTCTCGAGTGTGAGCGAGCTCACTGCTCTAGTTGTCACCTCCTTCGTTACTACTCAATTACAAACCCCCGGTCCGGCTCGTCTTGACTCTCATTGTCCGATACATGGGAGAGGGTTCCGAATGGGCCCGTAAAGTCGAGGATATCTCCTGAAACCAGAAGGCTACCTTGTAGTACGGTTCACATAGAGTCGCTGCAAGTTCTCTTCCAGCGACAGAAGATTTTAAGTTAGCGCAAGCGAATCCATTCCCCACGACAACTATAGCAAATATCAAAGTTGTGTAACTTCACCATCACCTTTACTGCCGACAAAAGAAGCCAATTCCCCTCCGTGACCATACTAACCGGGTACTTTATCATCAACAGCCACGATCCCATCCGATCTTCACTTCTAGACAACCGCCATCAAAGATAACGAAGTACACATATCTAGACAAGCCCTCCGCATCCCTCCGAATCAAATCCACTTCAACCTTCAACCCTTCGCTTCTATCCCGATCAAATCACTATACACGCTCTCGGACAATAGCCCTCAACCCCAACGGAGCCATAATCCCACCCTGCAAACCGAATATCAGCCGACCTTTCACCCAATCATAACCAAAAACCAAACTCACCGAAGTCAATTTCAACTCATAACCCGGATCAACATCCCACTCTAATCTCCTTACAAGCTCAAACAGAAGAATCTTCATCTGCAACACCGCAAACCCCTGTCCCAGACACTTGCGCGAGTGTGCATTGAACGCAATAAAATGGCACGCTGTCGTCTTGCTCCGTAACGCATTCTGGATACTCTTCACATCCGACCCCCAGCGCTCAGGTCTGAATTCACGAGCGTCCGGACCCCAGATACTTTTGTCAGTGTGTATGCCGAATGCATTCCATCCTACCCAGGTATGGTTCGGGATGTGGATCTGTCCACCTAGGGCGCAGGTAGATGCAGTGACGCGATTGATTAGTTGTGAGACGGGTGGGTAGAGACGAAGGAGTTCGAGGATTACGGAGTAGAGGTATGGAAGGGAGTTGACTGTTTCTGTAGATGGGTTTTGAATACCTGTGGCAAGGACTTCAGCGCGGAGTTTATTTTGGATGGGTTTGTTTGAGCCTAGAACCCAGAATGTCGAGTTTAGGAGTTGTTGGGCGTTTTCGTGGGCGGTTAGGAAGGTTACTTTGAGATTGGCGCGGTATTGTTCTTCGTTGATTTTGCCTTCTTTTAGTGCTCGGTCTAGGTAGTCGACTACCTGTTCTCCGTCTTTGTCGGTTGTTTGTGTTCTTCGGCGGACGGTGTTGACGAGGAGGTCGCCGAATTCTTGCATCGTGGCGAACGCCGCTTTGCGCTGGCGGAATAGATAGGGGTATTTGTCGAGGTCGGGGAAGTTGAAGAATAGAGGTTTGAAGAGGGTCTTTTTGATGATTGTTTGGAGTTCTTCGAGGCGTTGACCTGGCCTTTCCAATGCCTTGTCGATTCGTTAGTATAACTCGCTATAGTCCAATCGTGGAACATACCTCGAGGTCAACATTCATAAAGTTAATCCCCATACAACTGAGCGCCCACCGCTGTATAATTGGATTTACCAAGACTCCTTTCTCCACCCCCAACATCTTCTGTTCCTTCACTAAAATATCCACGAAAAGCCTCGACTTCTCCAACAATGGTGCCGAATCTGTAATTCGCCTCTGCAAGCCAGGCTTCATAATAGTTGTATAGACCTTCCAATTCTGCCCATGAGCATTAATAATGTTATCACCCACCAGTGCGGCAATCACACTCCAGGGAATCTTCTTCTGGCTCCCAGCTTTGGCGTATACATCCTCGTGTCGGAACATGTCCACTAAGAAATGTGGTCGTGTTGCGAGCACGTTCCAGCGTCCTGCGAACCAGATCTTCACTGCACCGTATCTCTCGAGTGGCTCGCGTAACCATCGGTCGTAGATGTCGTCTTGACCCATGTCGCTCCATAGGCCCAGGAGGGAGATGTAGATTGGGACTGTTGGGATGTTCTTGGGCATGTCCCCTGGGATTCGGATGTACCAGTATAGTAATAGAATGGCTGTTACGAAGAGGGCTGGAATGCCTCGGGCCCAGGTGAAGGTGGTGATCCAGTCGATCATTGTGATGGTGGTTCCACCGAGAAGATACAGAGTGATGGATGTTCTCTTAACGATGCGCTTTGAGCAGTTCTGTCGATGGTAGTCAGTCACCGGCAAGCACGGCTTTTAGTCCCTCTGTCCAAAGTTTTATCTGGTCTCAGCATAACCCAGCTGGTGACTATGCTGACTACCACCGCTTGGCCCGAGTGAATCACGGCGCGATATAGTCCCGCTTGGGGACACAGACAGGTCAGCACGCGCTGTGTACTACCAGGCAGTTTGTACGCCCTGGGCCCAGTAGGCTTTCTAATTGAATACCCTTGTAAAGAATTGCTAGGACTGGGTCGATGACAATCTTGTCTACTGGACTGCTGATAGATGAATTTTCGGATATATGATGATATGGCTCCGAATAGCTTTTACAGCAGGTGCAGATTTCTGGCCTTGTCCTTGAGCTGAGAATAGCATGCTGTCTATGTCTAGGAAGTCGTAAGCGTCCCGTTTTTAGTACATTACCTATCTCTCTTTTTTTTTTTTTTTTGGCTTTTTTCGCATACTAAGCCGGTGATCTATCCCCGGTTCGGGGTCTATGGATGTACATACGTTGATGGTTTTGGCCTCACGGCTCCTTGAGAAAGAACTTGGTATACATATATCTAAATTTTTCGTTTTCTTTCTTCTTTCTGACCGGCGTGGTTGCGGTTTGGAGAGTTGCAAAGTAGACATGCGGTCCCTACATTGATGTAGATCCGTAATATATCGCGGCTGCACGACGATCCCCGCGCCTTGAAAACATCAATCTCCTGGGCACCTGGGCACTGATCCCTCGTCAATCTAATCATCTAATCCAATGACATCGATTCATGGGAAGCACTGTAATACGCATGGGTTGGAAATCTATTCTTCCGCCACCTGGGCACCTGGCATCGGCAGGACTGTTTCATGAATCGTCGGTAAATTGAGTGTCCACGGACCTCTAAAACGAAAATACCATACAGACAAGACTGGCAACCTTGCCACGACTCCATATGCTTCATAAAATGCGTTGTGTGTTGTTGGAGTAAGATACATGTCGAAGCAATCAGGTCGTCACCGCAAATGCAGCAAAGCTAAGGGATGATTGGGCATCATCGACTTTTCTCCCAGTTAGACCGCACCGGGGCTCTCCATATCTCCACGCTCTCCACCGCTCCTAGCACATTAGACAGTGTACTTGGCCTTGGCCCGAGTGCTGCCGCTGTGTGCGCTGTCTGTGTGGCCTGAGAACTCCACCACATCCGCCTCCTTCAGTTTGAGCACCTCCTTGAACCGCGTGCCAATCGCTTCCAGGATCTCCTTGCCCTGGGCGGGCGTGCGGGTGCTCTTGTCACCGGGGATGCTCTTGCCCACAGTGCGTGTCCACAGGCCGACACGGTAGAAGCCCTTGCGTACGTTCACCACCACGCCCATGACCTCGTTCTCATCGTCGGTCTCGAGTGTCTCGCCAATGGCGGCCAGTTGGGCGTGCAGCCACAGTTCGTCGATAGGGACCGAGCGCTTGTCCTTGAATTGGTAAGACCATTTGCCGCCGTGCTTGTTCTGCGGGTCCTCCCACTCCGGTCGTACGCCCTTCTTGAAGAGGTGGTAATCGGCCTTGAGGCCCAGTTCGGAGGTAGGTGTGATGTTGTTCTAGATGTAAAATGCGTTAGCAGGGACGAAGTGCGATTGGTAGAGGGGTGGAATGCCATACGTAGATGCCCCAGAACTCTTCGACGGAGCTGAATGTCACCACTTCCTTGAGCAGATCATTCCAGTTATCGCCCTGTAGCATGTATTGTCAGCGCTGAGATTTCAAGTCGGGGTATAGCGACACTCACCTTTCCGCTGGGGGGCTTGGTGAACCACAGAGTCCACTCGTGCATCAGTGGGTGCTTCACGTTGAAGTTCTCCGGGTTGTGGAAGACGGTGACAGCCTCGTCGGTCGAGGCGACCGCGGGCGCAGCGTTTTCATCAGTCACAGGACCGTTCTCTGCCACAGCCGCCATTGTGGGTGTGATGATGAGAAGATGGAAGTGGAGGAAGGGTGAGTCGAAGGCGGTGTTGAAGATGATCGGAGGGGAAAGTTTTCGGGGCGGAAGGCGCGCGGATCCAAAAGGCAAGTGCGAACAAAGAGAAGAGAGTCTCCAAATGAAAAGCAGAAGATATCTGCTCCAGGCAGAAGGTGAGTGTTGAGGGGGGTTGGACTCGAAAAAAAAAGACCCGAGATCGAGTTTGAGATTTGACGTTATTGCGGCTGCGCAAAAAACTGTTTTGCCTCTTTGGGTCGGGCCGATTCCAGCCCTAACACTACTTAAGGTACAATATACTACAAGGTCTTCCTTCAATGCGCCACGTCCTCAAATAAAGTCTATTTGAAATCACTCGCTCTATTAGGGCCATATATCCTCTTATAAAACATAGGAAGAAGTTTTCTTCACCCGGAAACAGACCCTCGCAGTAACCAACAGTGCAAGTAACACAACCAGTATGTAACCCAGAACAAACCAAAACAACCAGAAAAGTTCTATGAAAAATGTCAATGGTATCATAAAAGAAGAATGGACAATAACAATAATGTATGTACCCATCACTTTACTCTTCGCCGCTGTTCATCAAGCTAAGGAAGCAGTTCCAGCCTGGACAATCGGTTAGCATGCGACAGAACCAAACAAGGGATTATATACTCACCCAAACTGACCACATTGACCACGAGCACACGCAGCTCCAGAGGGACAAAGGCAAAGTTGGCACCCTGGACAAACGGCCAGACGTACAAGTTTGCCTTATAGGCGGGACCAAAGGCAGATTTCCACTTCTCCACCGGGTCGGTGCCCTCCATAATGGCCATCGAAGACAGAAAGCAGGTCAGCTGTACAGGCGCAAACACAAGCTGATCGCACGCGACTCGGGCGGCGGTAGTAGTCGCGGTGCTCTTGAGGACGACGTGACGCTGGAGGATGCCGAACCAGGCAGTGGCCACGGGACCGAAGACAGCTAGAGAACAGTAGGAATTAGCAACTGACAGTGTCTATCGGGTGTGATACTGCTAACCTCCACCGTATAGGGCCATACGCCCGGTACGGCTAAAGTCGTGTTTCTGGAGACCTCGACGGTCGACGGCCTGCTGAGCGAGGACATCACCACTGCCAAATAACACCTGGTATGGGTTAGATCAAAGGCAATTGGTTTGGACCGGTGGAGGAGATCGTACGGCGCTGGTAATGCTCGCGGTGAGAATGGGCCGCTTGGCCAACTTGCTCTGGTACCTGAGTTGCGGTCAGTGTTTTGATTCAGGAAACGGAGAGAAGAGAGGGGTAAGTACCAGCGCAACATTATGTCAATGGAGAATTACACGAGAACAAAAGCACAAGGAAGGAGCAAGGGGAGTAGGTACAGGTTAAAGCTGAGGTCTCATCTTCAAATTGCGGAGTCTAGTCGACTGCGTTTCCCTGCTAGGAAAGGCACCCGCCTGGGAAACTTGATCGAGATTTCGACAGCTTAATCTGACATCATATAACCTCAATGTCGATCCATCTATAGGATATGTTATGTAGTTGGTTGCTATCAAATTAGTAGGCTAGTCTACTGATCTACACATTTGTTTATGTTTTATACAACCTTGTTCCAGTACAATTGTGCACTATGACAGTCACTGACGTACTCGAACCTCCCAATTGGTGGAGAAGTCACATGACGGAACTCCATTCTTCAAGTGCACGTGCCACAGTCCGAATCGAGAAATTAGGGCACAGGGCATCCACTAGGGCTGTCCACTCGCTTAGCCCACCCGAATTTTTGGCCCAAACAAGTGTATCGAAGGCCACCTCCGACGACATCGACACACCCTTCTCGACAACTCAACCCGTCGCCCTACAACATCCAAAATGGCTGACGCTGCTCCCCGTGGACGTGGAGGTTTCGGTTCCCGCGGTGACCGCGGTGGTGACCGCCGTGGTCGTGGCCGTGGCCGTGGCCGCCGTGGTGGAAAGCAGGAGGAGAAGGAGTGGCAGCCCGTCACCAAGCTGGGCCGTCTCGTGAAGGCCGGCAAGATCACCAGCATGGAGCAGATCTACCTGCACTCTCTGCCCGTCAAGGAGTACCAGATTGTGGACTTCTTCCTGCCCAAGCTGAAGGATGAGGTTATGAAGGTACGACCGAGAATTGAATGCGAAATTGGAATCGCCCATTGGCAATGCGAATCGCAATCAGACTGCGATTGCGCAGGGATACGAATGCAGGATTGAGTCGCTGACTCGCTTTTCTTTTCGAACTACAGATCAAGCCCGTCCAGAAGCAGACCCGTGCCGGTCAGCGTACCCGTTTCAAGGCCATCGTCCTCATCGGTGACTCCGAGGGCCACATCGGTCTCGGCATCAAGACCTCCAAGGAAGTCGCTACCGCCATCCGTGCCGCCATCACTATTGCCAAGCTCGCCGTCCTGCCCGTCCGCCGCGGTTACTGGGGTACCAACCTCGGTGAGCCTCACTCTCTGCCTGTCAAGCAGTCCGGCAAGTGTGGTTCCGTGTCCGTCCGTGTATGTGCACCTTTCACCAAGAGAATCGAAATTCTCCCGCTAATTTCTTGTCCAGCTTATCCCTGCTCCCCGCGGTACCGGTCTCGTTGCCTCCCCCGCCGTCAAGCGTCTCCTCCAGCTCGCTGGTGTCCAGGACGCCTACACATCCTCTTCCGGCTCCACCAAGACCCTCGAGAACACCCTTAAGGCCACCTTTGTCGCCGTCGTCAACACCTACGGCTTCCTCACCCCCAACCTCTGGCAGGAGACTAAGCTTATCCGCAGCCCTCTGGAGGAGTTCGGTGATGTTCTGCGCCAGGGCAAGAAGTACTAGGTTTTTTGACGCACGCATGATTTAGTTCCGAGTTTCTTTTACCCCTTCAATGTCTGCTGGGAGTGACGGCTGTTGATTCCCCATTCGGTCGACGCGTTGGGTGTCCATGGATGTATTTACGGGAAGGGAAAACAAAAATAGCGAATTCGCTCCTACCAGCCATTATTTCCATTGTATTGATGTAGCGACGTTCTATAGATGTGAGATTCTGGATGATCAGAAGCTTTCCGAGGAAGTTGATCTCTGGGTATACTTCGGCACTTCTGTAGAAGTATACAAGTATACGATGAAAGTACTGTGACAGGCGTCAGTGAAAGATGTCAGCTGCAAGGACAAGGTTGGCCGTCTCTTTCACCCCAATTTTGTGGTCAACTGTGAAGTCGAAGTCGAGGGAGCTTCTGCCCCAAACAGGCATGAGCTGCTTCCCCAGACTTCATATGCTTCTACACGTCCATTTGTTTACTCGCAACAACCAAACATCCTTTACATTGCACCCAAGGTACTACACCCTGGAATACAATGGACCAGTACAACGAACACTGGAAGAACACATTAATGGGACTGGAATTCTGGGAAACCGTCGGTCTGGTAGGAAACGAAGTGATAGATGAGTCTCGCGAGTTTGGTCTGTCTTCACTTCACATTGCCCATATTCCAAGCTCCTTTCATCTATGCTTTTATCATTTCACCTCACCTTGGCCCGCTTGCTTAACTCCTCTCAGATCCCAGCTCGAACACAGACCTATCCAAACGGTTCCCATTCAACCAGGACCTGAATATGGAGCAGCCTCCTCGCTCCCCAGACAAGGAAGTGTTCAAAAAATCACCTACATTCCCATTGAGTCCACTCATGGAATCCCCATTCACCGAGTCCAAGTCCCCAATGGGATCCCCCAAGAAGCTTCACCGTCGCACTGTGAGCATGTCCGAAGCTTCAAGCACGCCCATCCAACGCTTCAGTTCCTTCACTCACTCCCCGCGTCTTCGTGACCTGGCACGTCGTGCACGCTCACCATCCCCCCTCAAAAGATCCGCACCTGTAACCCCCGTTGGACCGCGTTTCTGGTCCGTCAGAACATCCGCGCCTACCACCCCTGCTCCGCATTGGCAGTTCCGTTCACCGAAGAAGCTCGAGACAGTCGAAGTACCCGAGTCGCCTACGCCTTCACCTCGTTCAACACCCAACATCGCCACGCCGATAAAACCCCTCGAGTTCCGCGGTGGTGCTCCATGGCTTTCTCTCCCTCGAGACAAGACCAGGCTGGGACTGGATCTATTCTGGCCTGAGGAAATCACCTTTGATCTCGTCGAGATGGAACCCCTTTGTCAGTTCCAGAACCTGCGCTCTCTCAAACTAGTCGGCATGATGCAGTCGTATCAGACTTATATCTGGCAAGCTGCGTGGCTGAATCTGGATCTTGATGAACTGGAGCTGGGGATGGTGCTGAAACCCGAGATTACCAGTGTGGCGCATGGTGGTCGGTGGAAGCTTATTCAGGAAGGATGGAAAATGGATGAGAAGACGACTGCTGAGCCTGTTTACTAGTAAGTCGAACCCCACACGAAAAAAAGTGTAAGCTGACAATGTTAGTGGTCATCTCGGTGATGGCGAACTGCATCCAAACATTGGATATGGCGAGTACCTCGACAAACATAGTATTGAAAAGGCGAAAGTTCGCGGGCATGTTATGGGAAGGACTGGACAACGGCTTACTATCAGATCTCTTACGCTCTCTGGGTTCGTTGTGGATGCTGATCCTTTTCTGCATTGGTTTGATCCGCAGAGATTGCGCAGTATTCATTTCAAGGGTGAGTGTATTGATGCTGGGTTCTGGTTGCCGAGGGCTATGCAGAAGGTTACTGTGAGATGTCCGCAGAAGATTGATCTTGATGTTGTACCTGTTGGTATTCTTACGTTGGATCTGCCGAAGGATTTGAAGGTTATTGAGTTGGAGGGCGGGAATAAGGTTGATGAGGTTTTGTTTGGTGTTTCGGGGGATTTGCTGGGTCGGTTGTGATGTGATGATAAGAGCTCTTGTCTGCGATGTCCGGGATGGTTCTCTAGGATACGGAGGATGCAGTCTACGATCTCGACCTGCTCGACATGGCATGGTTGAAACTTAGATGGTCTGTCAGTGTAGCATGGATACTACCCAAGAGATACCGAACGGAGCTGGATTAATGTTAGTGTCGTATTTGACTGCATGAGATACAAAATACGTCACTAATTGATTTCATGGAGATGACTGCAAAACAATTCAAAGCCCGACTGCAAACAATTTTGGGCATGAAAATAAGCCAGAAAAAGAAAACGAGATACACAAGAGTTTGGAGATCAGATATTTGTGCGTAACTTGTTTTGTCCCCTCGTCAGATCATCCTGCACCGAGATCCAACTACGCACCCTCTTCTTCCGCCAGGCGAATGTTGCCCTCGGAACCGGCTCCATGCGACCAGAAGCCATCCAGTGAGACCCTGTATTCAATTAGTAAATCGTCATATACAGGCAGAGAAAACGTACAATCCACGGGAGGTATCATGCGTCAGTAGCAGCCAATAACCCATGATTCCCTGCGTAAAGATATCGAGAATAGCGAAGAGGACGGTCTCCGTATCAACGCTGACCTTGAGAGCCAGAGAACCAGCAGCCAGAGAACTAGTCTTTAATCAGTATCCCTCAAAACTCGAACCGAAGATAGAGAACGTACATCGGGAACAGTGCAAACACCGCCAGTGTAGAGCCTGAAAAGGCTCCGAAGAAGCGTCGCAGCTGTGCATCCTTATTCTGCGCTGCCCGCTGTGCATGGAAGCCTCCCTGGTGCAGCACGGTCAGATACCCCACACAGGAGAGCGTCAGCCAGGCCCATCTAGCCCGAGTATGTCCTGCAAAACTGCCCAGGAGCCCAGAAGCGAGCATAACCCAGTTAGCTGCGATTGCGGCCACGAGATTACCGCCCGGTAGGCCGGAGATCAGGGCGAAGTTGGTGAGCAGGAGGGGGGTGCTAAGAGCCCAGTTTATGTACCGAAGCCACAGAACTTGGCGCAGGGTCTCGGTATAGGTGTCTGGAACATGTTTGTGGACATGTCTAATACGGGATTCTTGCCAGAAAATGCCTTGGCCGGTGGATAGGGCGAGGTAGGTTATGAAGGAGATGGTGGTGATTAGGGCACTGGTGGTGTGCAGGACCCGCTTTGTCTGTGGGGAAGTTAAGGTTGCTGTGCAGATCAGATCGCGGGGTGACAGGGACTTACCAGAGGTGCGCGCGCAGCGAGAGTGTAGAATACCAAGGAGGAGATGGCCATCAGAACAGTCACTACCCTGATTTGTTTTGTTTTGGTTAGTCTTGGGCTTGAGGGTATATGAGGGTAGGGTGAGCTTACCAGAGAGTTCGCTTTCCGGTGTCGTGGAGCTCTTGAATCAGAGGAGTTCCTGGGATCACCGTGGGAATGGGCGCGATGCCCGTAGTAGTAGCCATGGCTGGAAAGTTGTCAAAGTCAGGGACCATCATGATGGAAAGTTGATGAAGAAGAGTAGAGAGATGAGAGCTGAAAGGATGAGGTTGTAAATGTTTCAAAAATCAGGATTCGGGCGGCGTCAACCGGGAAATGCGTCATAGACGCAATTAACCACAGAACCACAGAATCATTACTTGTTTGATGGAACACAGCATCTGGTGGTACGACATCTATTTGGAATTCTATTGGTTATTTCCCGGGGGATGTAGGATCTATGATCGGAGATCTGGTATTGTACATGGAAAAGTATAGAGTATGGTTACAGATAATGTACAGCTCATCAGCTCATTCAGAATCAAGCTCCGACACAACTTCTTCACATCGCTGGCAAATATCCTTCTCACTCGCCACCGGAACTGCATACCGCCAGCATCGCCCGCACTTGGACGCTTGTGGCGCGTACACGTACACTGTGCCTTGGCCATCAGGAAGCTCACACTCCTGCTCGTACTGCCACTCCGCCTGGTTGATCTCCGGGACGGGCTCGCCGGGTGTGCCGAGAGTCACGGAGGACACAACAAACAAGTCCGGTAGCTCGAAGATGTGCTCGTGGAAGGTAGTTGAGGTGCTTGTGTCGCGGGGAAGAACCACGTGCACGAATGACTGCAGCGATGAGCCGAGTTGCTTCTTTCGTCGGGCTTGTTCTTGCAAGTTCTTGATCACCGAGTGTACGGCGGTAATTTCCAGGTGTCTCGTGTCCAGCGAGGTATCGTGCCATTCCTGTGCGGGGGTGGAGACGACCCGTTGCAAGGGGTGGAGGTTGTGCGAGCGGATCCCCGCGGGCGTGTGTTCCCATGTCTCCTCGACGAGGAGTGGTGTGATGGGTGCGAGAACTTCTTGAAGGTGGGTAAAGATGTAGAAGAGAGTGGTCTGGACTGCTCGTCGGCTGGTGCTGTTTTCGCCCAGCGTGTACAGTCGATCCTTGATGGCTTCCATATAAAAGGCCGAGAACTGGAGGTTCGCCCACTGATTCAGTGTGCTGACGGCCTTGTAGAACTCAAAGTTGTCACAGGACTTTTGCATCGTCTGCACCAGATCTGACAGATGCTTCAGCGCAATCCGGTCAACCAGCTGTAGCTCATGGTATGGCAAAGCACGCTCGGGCTGGAAATCGCCCAGAGCACCCAGCAGCAGCTTGAATGTCACCCGGAGTTTGTGAAGACTGGTGTGTACTGTCTGAAGCACCTGTTTACCAATCACCACGTCGCGCGTATAGTCACTGCTGGCAGCCCATAGTCGGAGTACATCGGGGCCCAGGGCGTCGTAGCTAGGCCCCTCGGTTTCCGCCTGTTTCTTCCCTTTGCCCTTGCGAGGCGGGAGAGGAGGCAGTAGAGTCCCATCCATGATCGTCTGCGGGGCAATGGTGTTACCAATAGACTTACTCATCTTGCGCCCGTTCTCATCAAGAGTAAAGCCGTGGGTAATGAGGTTTTGGAAGGGAGCACGGGCACCCACGGTCTTGCCAGAGGCAAGCTGGTGGGCAATATAGGTCAAAAGACCGGACTGGAACCAGCCGCGGTGCTGGTCACTTCCCTCCAGGTACACGTCGGCTGGGTGGTCTCGGTCTTCCTGAGGGATGTCGATCTCTGACCAGCTGGTGCCGCTGTCGAACCAAACATCCATGGTGTCTGTTCCACGTCGGTATCCGACCGGGTCATTACGTAGAGACGGCAGAATCCAAGCCGAGTCATCGGCGGAGTCTGTCCACCAGGCATCGATGCCGCGCTCTTCGATAGTGGTCATAATATGAGATACACTTTCCTTGGTCAGAACCGCCTCTCCCGTGGTCCGGTGATAGATGGCGGGGATCGGGACGCCCCAAGCGCGCTGCCGCGAGATGCACCATTCGCTGCGGTTCTTGACGAAATTCTCCAATCGGGACTTGCCCGCCTCGGGAACAAACCGAACATCATCCAGAGATAGAAGAGCACTAGCACGAATATCGCCTACATCGGCGAACCATTGTTCAGTAGCCCGGACGATGATCGGACGCTTGGAGCGCCAATCGTAGGGGTACTTGTGCTCGTATGCGTGCTGGGCAAGGAGTTGGCCGCGTGCTTCGGCATAGTCAAGGACAGCGCGGTTGCCATCTCCCAAGACTGACTTGCCGGTCAAGCGCGTAGGGTCGTGTGGCATCGCCTTCTCTGTAAATTTGCCATCGTCGTTGACAGGCGCAAATACCTCAATGCCGCGCGCAAGACACGCTTCGTAGTCGTCCATACCATGACCTGGTGCACAATGCACCAGTCCCGATCCCGAGTCCGCAGTAACAAAGCCCGCGCTGATAATCGCCTGGGCTTCGGCGTTTGAGTCCTTGAAAAGTGCTCGGTAGGTGGTCTTCTCAGCCAGTTCCGACCCCAGTATAGAAGGAATAATGACAGGAAGCTCCTCCTCTCTCAACATGAACTGAAGATAATCGAGCCGAGACTGGGCTACAAGTAAAAGACCGTGCGTCTCTGACTGGACGATGGTGTACTCCAGCGATTCATTCACAGCGATAGCAGCATTGGCAGGCAGAGTCCAGGGCGTGGTGGTCCAGATAACCACGCTTACCTCCTTCCCCTCGATCAACGGATCCTTGGACAAATGGGCCGGGATATCCACGAGAGGGAATTTAACCAAAGCAGCCGTCGAAATATGGTCATCCTTGTATTCCAATTCAGCCTCCGCAAGGGCAGTCCCCGACGAAGGTGACCAGTAAACCGGCTTGAACTTGCGATAGATGAGTCCGCGGTCAACCATCTCCCGAAATATCCCCAGCTGTCGCATCTCAAACGCCTTGTCCATCGTCTTCCAATGGCCCTCCCAATCCGCCATCACTCCAAATCCTTTGAATTCCTTCATCTGCTCTTTGACCGTCTGCCGAGCAAGCTGCCGTGCAGCCTTGCGGATGACCGCGGGGGCTATCGAATCCTCCGCCACACCCTTCTGCTGTAAGACTTGTAGTGCCTTCAGCTCGATGGGCAGCCCGTGACAATCCCACCCGGGCACATAGCGCACGCGCTTGCCCCGGCCCAATTGGACACGGTTGATGATGTCTTTGAGAATCTTGTTCAGTGCGTGGCCAATATGCAGCTCGCCGTTCGCGTAGGGAGGACCATCATGTAGGATGAAGGGCTTCGAGGCGGGTCGTTCGCGCTGCTGCCAGGCGTAGAGCTCGTCGGTGCTGCGTTTCAGGTATTTGGTCCGATCGGCTAGCGACACACGTGGGGGGAATGTGGACTTGGGGAGTTTGAGTGTTGAGGTCCAACTTCGGGACAAGAGCTGCGTCTGTCGCATCCTCCCTGCATATCCTCCGCGGATTGGAGGCGTTGAATGTGGATATTTAAAGATCGCCAATTTTGATGAACTGCCCCTGTTGCTGTTTTACCAAAATTACCAAGTGGGTCCACATAAAATTGGTAAAGTACCGTTGCATGCAGTAATCGCCTTTACTCACTATGTAGATGATTTTGTTTTTATTTTTTTTCGAGTCTAGTAGTTGATAGGGCATATTCATAGAGACACGCTTGTGATAGTATTGCGTTACAAATACATAAAGTTGTACACTCCGAGTCTGGTAGATGGGCATTGAGCCTTACCTACAGCCTATGGAAGGAAAGTTGGCACTAGGGTCATGCCAGAGTCTTGCCACAATCGCTTCTATGCTCCATGGATGATATTCTCAGGTCAGTTTATGGTGGGATTTACCGAGACACCCGTAACCGATCCCGGATGAGTAGGCAATGCGGTCCAAAGATATGAGGGCGACATATCCGGGTTCCAGCTGAGAATTTGGCCCCTAAAAGACAGAGAGGACGGCTACAGCGGCGGTGTAGGGAAGTATAATCCGACGTGAGTATTGAAAGTAAACGCTGCGCTATAAATGTACACGCCCAACTCCAGTCATGGCTCATGTCGCATCAATTCAAGACCAAGAATCTCAAGAGGTTTGAAATCACCGCTGGTCTAATAAACTGTTAAACAGCTCACGGTGCCATTCTTCAGCACCTCAAACAGCAGGCCCGGGAATCCAAAAAGCTCAGTATTCCCCAACCCACCATCGTGACTATCACCACCAGCGCGCGGACCCTTGGACGTGGTTTCTTCCCAGCCGCCAAGAAACTCGACGCTACTCTCGGGACTATCGCCCCACCCGCGGTTAAGTATCATCGGCCGCTGCATCGCACGCTCTTCGTCAGCATTGCCGGATGACTCTTTCCACATGTTGCGTAACCGTGAGGATATCTCGTCGTATGGTGACTCGGAAGTCAGACTGTTGTCGTCCGGGCCGAGGTAAATGGCCCAGCGGCTTCGGCGGTGACGGTTGAAGGGGTAAGACCCTGGCACATTGCCGTGCAAGGTAATCTTGGTTACGGTCAGTTGCGATGTTGATGGCTGAGGCGATGGGTCCGGTAGATTAGAGGTTGGGAATGCTGGGCCCGGCGTGGTCGGATGTGAGATAAATGCGTCAAAGCCGTGGTGGAAGTAGTTGAAGAAGCATTCCGACGGCAATAAAGCCGGGTCGCTGATGTTCGAGGAGGATATTTCTTCGTCTGAATCATCAGTCACGCTGTTGTTGGAAGAGTGATCAATATCTGGAATGTCCATGCCTCGACCGGGCGATGGGCTCAGATGCAGCGGATCTGCGCCGCCGGCTGCACGATGGATGGATATGCGCCGGTCATTTTTACGATAGATGGCATCTGGGGGACCAAATTCTGCAATCAAGTCCTGCGGCGTGGTCTCTCCTAAGTTAATTTGTACTGGAGCACTCGCCCGTCGGGTTACTTCTAGTTTCCCGGCCCCAAGGATGAGGAACTCCTCGACCTCGTCGGCAAACGAGTCGCGTGCTTTGCTCACCACCGCCGATGAGCGTGGATATTGAGGCTGCTGAGTAAATAGCTTTGCTCGGGTCTCTGGCCATGAGGACCCTTGGAAGATGGCCATAGAGGTCGCTGACAAGGCGGCTGAGGATGAAAGCAGTGCTACGAAGTCGCAGTGTTCGGACCAGGCGGAGTGTTGGAGAGGGAAGGAAAAGGCTATTCCCGGATACGAAAGTACGTAGGTACCATATGGTGACTGCTCAGCCGGCGGGACGTATTCACCTGGGTAGGATGGACCAAAGAGGCGGTTGTAGACATGGCGGAAGCTGGGCCCCTGGGGAGAGGTAGTCGGCCCAGTGGACTTGCCATTTTTGAGAACATCTTGGCTTTTGTAAACCAAATCCACTTTGGAAAAGTCCAGCACCTCGATCAGACGGAGTCGCTGGTCTGGACCATCGAACCGGAGTCGCAAGCCGTTTGAGGGTAGAAGTAACACCACAGGTTTGCGCACTGGATCATCGGAGGAGTATGCAAGGTCGATGGCAGGATATGTCTGCGGGTGGGATTTGACTCTAGTCAGGATATTGTGCAGTGATGCGCCCAGTGCTAAGGAGCAGTTAGCTTCAACCCCACGTGTAGATCATCGGAGACATACTGATGTTGCCCAGGCCTTTACCAGGGAAGATCTGAACTGGTGCAGTTCGTGCAGACATGGTGCTTAGACCTTCATGCGACGAAGGTTACTTTGGAAAAGTCTTTAGTATGCGTCGGGAAATCAAATAGAGAAGCAAAAGAAAGACAGACAAGATAAGGATATCATGCGGGGAAAGCGATGATGCTGAGTCATGCGAGAGGGGGGAGCGTGACGAGTCACGTGGGGTTTGTTTTTGTTTTGCCTGAACGGATCCACTCGGCTGGTCTTGATGTTTGATCATTTACTTTATGCACGGCTCTGCTTCCCAGCCCGCCGACTCCCAACTTGCAATTCAACATGGTTGGCCCACCTCGGCCTGCCTCTGCTATTCCAGCAGCTGCAAAAAGGACCAATCTGCGCCAACCCACTCGACGAGCCGGTTCGACTGTAGCAGAGCGAGTAGCATCGCCCGCAGTTAAAGCAAGACCGACTACCACTGCTACGACACGTGCGATCAAACCGAGTCCTGATCAATCTGCCGTTGGGAAACGAAAGGAGAGAGACTATGAACGTGAAATCAATGAGGACACCAGCATTCATGTGGTCGTGCGCTGTCGCGGTCGCAGTCAGCGCGAAATCAAGGAGAACAGTGGCGTGGTGCTGTCCACCGAAGGTGTCAGCGGAAAAACTGTGGAACTGTCCATGGGACCGAATGCGATCTCCAATAAGACCTACGCTTTCGACAAGGTGTTTGCACCAGGCGCCGATCAAGTGATTGTTTACGATGAGGTGGTTGTACCAATTCTCAATGAGGTGAGCTGACTCTGACCACCTGTGTGAGAGCATGGCGCATTAATGAAATTACAGATGCTGGCTGGCTTCAATTGTACCATTTTCGCATATGGACAGACCGGAACAGGAAAGACATACACCATGTCTGGAGACATGACTGACACCCTTGGGATCTTGTCCGATGATGCTGGTATAATTCCCCGCACACTCTACTCCTTGTTCCACAAACTTGAGGAAACCGAAAGCACAGTCAAATGCTCCTTCATCGAACTATACAATGAAGATCTGCGCGATCTGCTAGCCGCCGACGACAACACAAAACTCAAAATTTACGAGAATGAGAAAAAGGGCCATGCAGGCACCTTGGTGCAAGGAATGGAGGAAACTTACATCGATTCGGCTTCGTCCGGTATCAAGCTGTTGCAGATGGGCAGTCATAGACGTCAGGTTGCCGCAACCAAGTGCAACGATCTCAGTTCCCGCAGTCACACAATCTTCACCATTACTGTCCTTACCAAACGCCTTACTGACTCGGGCGAGGAGTATGTCAGCGCCGGAAAGTTGAATCTGGTGGATTTGGCCGGTAGCGAGAATATCGGTCGGAGTGGTGCAGAGAACAAGCGAGCTGCCGAGGCGGGCTTGATCAATAAGAGTTTGTTAACATTGGGACGCGTGATCAACGCGCTGGTGGACAAGAGTGCCCATATCCCGTACCGGGAGTCGAAACTCACTCGCCTATTGCAAGACTCCTTAGGTGGTCAAACGAAGACGTGCATTATTGCTACGGTTTCGCAATCGAAGAGCAATCTGGAGGAAACAATTTCGACCCTTGACTACGCATTCCGAGCCAAGAACATTCGCAACAAGCCCCAAATCAACCCTCTTGTGTCGAAGAGCAAGCTGCTCTCAGAAATCGGCATGGAAATTCAGAAGCTGAAGAGCGACCTTAATGCAACCCGCCAACGCAATGGTGTCTACCTGACCCCGGGCGCTTTTGACGAGATGACCATGGAAAGCGAGTCCCGGAGGATCGTCAACGAGGAACAGCGAGCCAAGATCGAGTCCATGGAGGCGAGTCTTCGTCACAAAGTGCAGGAGTTATTCACCCTCACCAGCAACTTCAACACTCTGAAGAAGGACAACGAGGATACCCGACACAAGCTGACCGACACCCGAGGCGTGCTTGAGCAAACAGAGAAGAGCCTCAAAAATACCTCTGAACAACTGGACGAGGAGACGCTTCTGCGGAAGGCTCATCAGAACACCGAGAGCAGGCTTCATGAAATTGGAGTAGAGATTCTGACTACCCTGGATGGCACCGTCGCGGACATCAACGGTCTGCACGCGAAGATTGATCGCAAGGACAATTTGGAATCGGTTAATCGCCAGACCTGGCAGTCGTCCACAGGCGAAGTCTGTGGTGTCACCCAGCAAATTGATGCCCGTTTGGAGGAGTTCCAGGCGCAGCATGCCACTCTGCTAGGGAGCATGTCTGGCCGTATCCATCAGTTTGTGGACTCGGAGCTAAGCTCTGTTAAATCTGCTCAGTCTCACCTGCTAGAGTTTGATTCTTTCTTTGATAAGGCCGAGTCCGATGCCAAAACCCAGACTTCTGGTGCTCACGATGAGATGAATGAAGTCCTTGAGGAGATCAAGGTCCTTCGTGAGGACGTCAAGAGCAAGGTTGGCGAGGGTCTGAATGGACTGTCTGCTGCGGCAGCTCGCATTTCCAAGGAGGTTATTGGCGAATTTTCCCAGTTCCACTCCCAGTTGCACACATCCTACAGCACCCTTGGTAAGGACTTCAAGGGGATGTTTGAGAACATGGTCTCGCATCTGGATCAGCAGAAATCCGAGATCAATAAGCTGCGCCTTGAGCTCCAGGAAGCCAATCGTCAGTCGGTGGAAGCTAGCCGCAAAGCTTCCCAAAACCTTGCTCAGGTTTTGGAAGAGGAGCATGCGAGCGCCCAATCGGAGCGTGACAACCTCATGTCTCAAATTCGCACCCTGCTGGACGAGTCGAGCTCACGGCAGTCTAGTCGCCTCAAGGGCAAGGTCGATACCCTTCGAAATGATATTACCGCATCTGGTGACTCTCTTGAGCATGCCACTGCACAGTATGACCGACACATTGATGAATGGATCTTTAAGGAGGAACAGTTTGCCAAGGACGTCACTGCGTCCAGGGATGAGATCAGAATCAAGATGCAGAATGACTGGGAGGTAAGTTTTCTTCCTGTTTTCTATTCAAAATTCCACACTAATAGTTACAGACCTTTGATCAACGCAATGCTTCCATCCAGCGAGTTACTGAATCAGTGCATCAAGAAACCGTGCGCATTGTGGATGCTCAGATGGTCGACGTGAGCAAGCAGATGGGGGCCCTTGACGATTTTGTTGCAAAGGCCCGGTCTCACAATGGCCGATTCCATGAATCACATATGAGTAGCCTGGACACCATCGCCAAGAATGTCCGGGAGTCTCGCACCGCCATGAAAGGTCAGCTGGATGGCTTCGGTGAGCGCGTCGGTCAGCTCCAGGAGGATACCAACATGCACACTGAGGAGCTTGAGCAATCGACTGCGCCGCTACAGGATGGAGTCCGCCAGCCACTTGTTGACCTTCGCGCGAATATCCAAAGCCATCCCATGAAGGAGTATGTGCCGACTGGTGTCACTCCTCAAAAGCGACGATATGATTACCCTTCAACCCTCCCTCGCACCGAACCCCACGAGGGTCTCCGGTCACGGCACCGGGTTTCCAAGCAGTTCACTGCTCTTCCCTTCAGCGAGGAGCCCTTGCCACCCCCTCTACCTGAATCCCCAGCCGCATCGCCCTCTAAATCCTATGTGTACAGCGATGCCGCAGAAGAGGTAACCCACCCCTCCTCATCATCCGCAACCACTTCCAACACTGGCCTTAAGGAAGTGGATATAAACATCACCAGACCAGTCGCATCTGGTGCCGGCGACGACACCGTGTCTGCCTGCAAGACTGAAACGCCCGCCGCTCCCCCAGTCATGGAGCTGGACGAGACGCCCGCAAAGGACGAGACCGAGCCGCCTCGCAAGCGCCGCCGCTCTGCTTCAACTAATCCCGTGGAAAGCAAACTGCCTCAAAAGAGGCTCTCCAAGAAAATGGCCGGCATGATGGAGGGTCGCGAGAACGTGCCCCCGCCTTCTACAGCCGGTCGCCGATATCTCAGAACCCGTCCCTCGGACTAGTCGCACACCGTTTTGTTTTGATTCTTTGTCATGACATCTTGATACCCAATATCGCTGGTCTTTAACCCCCTGTCCACCGGAGTTTCTGGCTGAAAACCATGTGGGATTGTCATTCACTTTTACTTCTTTTGTTGGAGTTTTGGATCTGGATTTTTCTCCACGGCGTTGGAATCGCCATAACTAGACATCTTATTCTTACGGCCGTCTTAATAGATTGCATCTCGTCCGATATTGAAATAGAAACGTAAGCTGTGGTATCCCCAAGTGTAAGAACGCCATGCATCTCAAAATCACACCGTCATACATAATTCATAGAGCCATCAAGCAGCCCTGGGATAAATCGCCAGGTTGATCAGAACTGCTACTGCTCTTCCACTTCCTTGTCTTCACCCCCCTCGTCCCCTACCTCTCCATCAGGAACACCCGCCGCATCAATAATAATTTGCAACTCCTGCATTCGCTTCGCAAACTGATCCATCATATCCTCCAACCTCTGCACCCCCGTTTCCCGTCCAAACTCCCCAGGTAACCCGCCCGTCCCGCGTATCTTCAACATCAAACCATGACCGCCACCACCAGGGTTCCCATTCCCACTCTCAAACGTCGGCGCCGCTACCATCTCGCTACTGAGTACTTGCCAACTTGGCGAGAAACTCTTGGCGCTGGTCACGCGGAACTGGGGTACAGCTGGCCCTGGCGATGATTGACCGGGTAATGTTGTGTTTTTCATCTCGCCAATCCCGGATGTTGGGGTCGGGTTTGTGCTTGTGCTTGTGTTGGGGACTGGCTCGACATCTAGCACGATGTAATTCTCATGTACTCCTGGAATTGGTGGTGGGAGGAGGGTTGATTTTTCAGACATTTCATCTGATTTTTGTCCTTGGTCTTTGTCGGTTCTTGTTTGTGCTTCTAGAGTGCGGAGCGCGGCTTCTGTTACGATGTCTGTGTCGTCATCGGAGAATATGTAGTGTACTGTTGGGTGGTGGTAGTCTGTCGTGTGGGCGTCTTCGACTAGTGTGAAGAATGGTTGGAAGCTGGATGGGGGGTGTTGCTCTGTGTCATCGTCGTGGATATCGTGGACATCTTGGGTATCGTGTATGGGGCTTTCCTCATGTGTTGGGGAGGTGTGTATTTCCCCAGGACGAGGCTCTGATGTTGTCGGATGCTGGTCGTGTCCGCCATACCGATCGCTCGGTCGTGGGGCGGATCCGGACTGGCCGTGTAGGTCCCGGAGAGATGAGGAGGCTGAGAAGGGATGTGGGTTGGTCGACATCGTCGCTACATTGTTGGAGAAGTTGACTGGTCCGCGGTGATGTCGGCCTACTGTAGCTCTTATCGATAAGGATGAGCACGTGATGCTGCTGGACTAGTGTCACATATGGGTCAGGTGACCACCTATGGTGATTCTAAACTTGTCATGTATGAAGGGAAAGTAAAATAGGTACACTTCTATGTTCAAATCATCTAAATAAAAGGTCAACACACCTACACATATTCTTTTAGCCCAAATCATGTCCACCAAGATCTGGGATGGATTTCTCGCCTCGCCACCATCCGAGTGGGCCCCCTTTTGGGGCAGTCTGTGGGAAGGCGCCCTATACGCTTTCTCAGTCTGGCCCATTGCTCAAATCGGCGTCACAAGGACCTATACTGCCCAGCTGATCCGCTCGCTATTAATCCATCTCGTCTTATTTCTTTTTGCAGTTCCGTCCGCTTACCAAGATGCATGGCCTAAAGTGGCCGTGACGGAATGTCTTGGGCGGACGATTGTTGTTTCTGGGTTTGGGCTGACGAGCCATAAATACTCTTATGGACGGGGACGAACGCGTATGTCTTTGCCCTTGGAAAGAGGGCAATGTGAATATGTATGCTTACTTTTACAGGGATGGACAGAAATTAAGAGATACTTGTTCGCACCACGGCAAAATCGCTAAATCAGGCTCGACCAAAAAAGCAATAACGAAGGGCCACAAGCTTCAATGCAGGTCCTCAAGACCAAGTATTATTGTATAAAAAAACTATAGGCCGTGTGCCGTCCACACAAATAGTACCAACTGCTGCTGTTTCCGGATAAGTCGTAAAAGTGGAAGAGTGCAGCGCCGATATGCTCCCATTCCTCGCAGTTTTATCGATAGTCTCAGATCATCAAATAGTCTGCCTCCAAATCCATTTCAGATCTCCCAAAATTATTCCTGGTGGGTTCTGTGCATGGGGAAAATAGGGAGTTGAATGGGGGTAGCGTCACCGGCCCATAGACTAGCAGCGCCGAGCCAATCTATTGACTTTGTCAATGAAAAGCCCAAGGTGTGTATAGAAAGTTGACTGAGGGGAACTCACAGGAAAGGAACGATGAAACGAGCAACACGGCGTTTCCAGCCTGCAATACGCTATTGCTGTTGACCATATACCCAGCAGCAAGCAGAATAAAGGCAATGTCAAGGAAAAAGAAGTCCAGGAAAAGAGCCCAATTCGACCGAATAGAAGCAATGACGAAAATAGTGTTGACAATGAACCATGCCCAGCAATAGATAGCCAGGGCCTGGTTAAACTCAGGTGAGATGGCGCCCGTCTTTGGATCTGTGTATGCTGCCATGATTCCGCTACCTGGAAGGTAAATCATGGCATAAGAGAAGTTGAACGCGGAATAGCTGACCCAGACAACGGATCCGAACTGTTCAAATTAGTTATGTTAGATCACACTATAGAGTTGAGTTCAATGTATGGCTTACCGTGCTACCGCAGATGAATTCAAAAATCGCAGCAAGGAGTTGCCCAACACCACCGAAGAAGACTAGCACACCGACGAAGACGTTGGGAACTGCAACACTTCGGGCGTGAAGGTTGAATACAGCGATTAAAAAGATGTCTGCAACCAAGTTCACAAGTTAGATACTCAAGTTAAAGCTCGTCTTCCAAAAGTAGATGCTCACCGGTCGCGAAAGAAATAAGTCCTACAGTGGATGGACTCCCGAATCGTACTTCACGCTGGGCAACATGGTATCCCTGGCTCTCTAGTTCACGCGGCGAAGACACTTGGGCCTGGGCCTCGATGTTCTCGATATTGTCCGGAGTGGAACTCTTCGTGTGTTCTCCCATGTTGTGCAATTGAGTATTTTAGTCCAAGACTAAAATGCAAAGACGTTATGAAAGCGAGCTGGGTCAAAATAAAGCTAGAAAGGGGAGGCTTTGCCCAACTGCTGCTTTATATCTTCAATCTCCACAGCAGACCCCGGATCCGCTCGCCCGTCCGGGGGGTACGTAGGTACCGGGGAACTACGGGGAACGCAAACTACAAAACAAGGTTTATTCGGCAATATGCTCATTGTCGATCACATACACGGCTCAAATTAACTTTGGTGTTTACGATCTAGGTAAAGATCAACATGGGGATCCGAACTGTGTGAACCCCGCCATCCCCATGATTTCATGCTGAGAAGACCTACACTTCGAAAACCAACAACCGTATGCACTATGAGATTTTTTAGGCGATAATTCCAGTAAAAAGGCTGTACGCTGTTCAGCATCTACATAAATACCTCCAAGGTTCTGTTCATAATAGTCCTTCGTGCCCGACCGAACCCGGCCAGCGAGAACCCACAACCACGTTCGCTATGAAATTTTTGAGCCAATGATCCAAATGAAAAGATTATACACTACTTAGTATATACATCAGGACTTCCGAGGTTCCTTCCATAGTAGTCTTTCATTCCAGCTTTGGAGACCTAGCAAGAACCCTCAACGAACCATCGCAACTCCACGAGAGCCCAGGCCTGGGGATCGCAAAAGGAATTCGGTTTTTATGTGAAAGGCTATGTAAAAGGCTATCTAGTTTGCTTGTTTGATTCGGCTAACTGTGGGCTTTTCCTAAGTACCTGACTTGAAGCTGCCTTTACTATCCTTTTGCTAGATCTGCTTACCCCGCTTACCCCGGATATTTCCCCAGTTTCTGTCGCCAACCCACCCGAGGTTGTATGGGTTATATGAGTGTACCATCGAGTTTAAAAGATGCAATCTTATTATCAGTCAGAAGGGTATAAAGAGGACCTGACTTCTTCGCATAGTGCTTCAAATCCCTTACCTTCTATCACCAATTGATCTCACTCCAAACCGCTTGCAGTTTCCTTGCTCGCAGTATGGCCGTCATTCAGAATCAATCTGCCCATGCATGGCAGTCGCTTCCTGACGCTGTCAGTCCCTCATTGAAGAAACTTGGCACTCTTTTAAACAATGACCCTCAATGGCAAGCCTATATAAACACGGAAGCCATCCAGACAGATATCACGATTGGCGTCCAGTCAACCCAGTCGGACAATGCTATTCTCGTTACCGTTTCACCAAACGCGAAGACCAACGTTTCCACGGGCTCCCCGTCCAAGGCAGACTTCACCCTCGTGGCGCAACCTGGTCACTGGGAAAGCTTCTTTGCGGCCAATCCCAAGGCCCCCTATACTAGCTTTGTCGGTATTCAGGTGAGCTACCCCCCGTCCGAGCTTGGCCGTTCTCTTTGTGGAGTTCAACTTGTATTAACAATTACTTCAATAAAATCAGGGAATGAACATCGTCCAGGATGGCGCCGGCGTCTTCGGTGACCGCGTGAAATATGGCCAATTCGCTCATCTCACAACTCGCCTCTTGGAACTGATTCGCGAGGGTCTTCACGGTCCAATCCCAGAGGACCCCTCAACTGAAGTCGACGAAGATCATCTCACGGGCAAGTACGTGTTCATTGAACCGCCTGTATGGGGAAAGTCCAAAGTCTTCTACGAGACCAGCGGCAATGGACCCCAAGAAATCGTCTTTCTTCACACCGCCGGTAGTGACAGTCGTCAATACCATACCGTGATGAACGATGCTAGAATGCGCGCAAAGTGTACAATGTACGCTTTCGACCTTCCTGCCCATGGCCGCAGCTTCCCAGGCCAGAACCACCTCCCCGGCAACCACACAAACACCGAAGAGGCCTATGTTGGAGCTATTCGGGAGTTTATAAAAGTGATGAAGCTCAATAAGCCTATCGTCTGCGGCGCTTCCATGGCAGGACAGGTCTGTATCGCAGTGGCAATTCGCGCCGAGGAGGTTGGTGCTGGTGGCACTATTCCGCTACAGGGATGTGATTACTTGACTATGAAGCGCCAGTTTGATGACAAGTCTCCACTGGTCAATCAGTCCCTCTTTAATCCTGACTGGATCTATGGAATGATGGCGCCCACTGCACCATTGGTTAACAAGCAGCTTATTTGGCACCTGTACAGTGCTCAGGCATATGGAATCTTCCATGGTGATTTGGACTTTTACTTTGGAGGATTTGATGCCCGTGACCGTGTTGCACAGATTGATGTTAAGAAGTGTCCTATCTATTTCCTGACTGGAGAATATGACTGGAGTACCACTCCTGCCATGAGCCAGGCGACGGCGGAAAAGATCAAAGGTGCCAATTTCAAGGCTATGAGTGGACTGGGCCACTTCCCTGCTACTGAAAGTCCTTCTCGCTTTGTGAGTTCTCCGCAATCTGTCTTCCTATTTCTGTTACTAATGATTCAAGATTCCCTATCTCCTTGATGCCATTGATTGGATCCAGAAGACTCGCGCGTAGTGGGTGGCCTGGAAGAATCAGGGAGTGTCTTTCTCCCCAGGAGACGCTCGTTATGTATTGAGTATCCAAGTTTGTGTTGATTATAACTGTCATTGAATGAACATCCAAAAATTGCTGCTGCTACCTACAACATTTGTTCCCAGATGTGGATGCCAAGACCCACTCACTCAGTGGGTCCGTATGAACGTTGACTTACTGTAGTCCTTGTCTATTGTCCTCAAGTACTGAAAATTGGGGTGAGTCTGTATGTGGGCCTGAATCTGGATACATATAACCGGTTCCCCAAACCAGCGGATCTCTTCTCCGCTCCTTCTTTTAATTGGTCGGCGCCAGACCTATTACCAGAAGCGCAGTATCCGAGGTTAAAAAACCGAGTGGATCTATTCCGTATGGCAGAATCTCGGTAAACTGATCCTGTTGTACGGAGTGTGAAGAATTGGTCTAAACGAAGGGCAAATCCATGCGCCAATAGATCAAGGTCGCCCCTGTCCGTAACCCACCTGGAAGAATCTCTTACCACATAAGGTCCATCCAGTTCTTGTATATGTACATTCAGATCATTGAGAAGACATGTGTAGTCAACAAATCGGATCATCGCTTGCTGGAAAGGTAGCCGCTTGACAGGTACGGTTTGAAGTCCAGGCACTGATGGTGAATCATCCACAAGCTCTTTCTTTGGTTCTAATCCGTATTCCATATTATCACATATTGGACCTGCATCAAAGCTCACCTGTTTACTTACCCCTACTGTAGATGTAGGAGTGACACCTAGCTACCACCGAGAGAGTAGACCGTGAAGCAAATGCATTTCTATTGTCTTGAGTATATCCTTTCGAATTTTTGCATAAAAAGCCCCAATAATTCGAATTCCAGTTTCCCTGGTTCAGGTACCACACGTACAGTACGGCGTCCTACTAGCGGTGGCTCCTTGGATATCCACAATGACTATGTACTCCCACCCCCGCCCCGACTCCGACCCCGCCACACCAGATTGAGTCGGGTTTCCGAGGTGCTCGGCTATATGCTCATTCGGCCTCTTTTGTTCTGTGGATCTACACCCCACACGTGGATCCGCGACCCATGATTTGGTTAACTTGGCCCGACAGAGTGGTAAGTTTACATAGGCTTTCTTTTCTTTTTACCCTTATTTTGAGAAGCAAATAGACTTCTCGATCGTCAGATGAATGTCTTATATGAACAAGGCTATGAACGCATTTTCCGGAAACACCAGCCGTACTCTAGCGTATACACAACAATTCCTTTGTATTTCTGTCATTTCTTTCCCCGGTACATTTTCTTTCCGATGCGCGATCAATGCACGTTCACCCAATAACCGCGCGATCGCCACGTCAGAAAGTCAGATTGGGACTTTGTACTCGCAGCCCCGACTTAGCACTTTTCCGGGGTTTGAAGTTTGCGGGGTAGTGAAGATCATGTAGGTCAATGCCAACCCTGCCACGAAAATCAGTCAGCCTAGAACTCTAGGTTTAGGCGACATGACAATTGAGATAAAAGGTAGTAGGCATAGCTACTATGCCTGCGAAGCCTACTATGATGTGTTAGACTACATAGGTAAGGGGATATAGTGCGTGTACAGACACCTTAGTCTCTGGACACGTCTTTCAATGTCTAACTACGCCGAGGGCACCAACACATAGTAAAAGGATACTTTGAAGGATGGAACCATTACTACAGATTGTCCGCCAAATATTGCAGGTTCGAATTAGGGTACCAATAACTAATACTGTGGTGCACTCTGGCCTCTGATCTTGAGGAATGTCTTCCCCGCAACTCCAGTTCAGAGACTTCGAAGCTAGAAAGCTCTGATTCCCAATCAGTTGCCTCCAAACCTTTCAGTTTTACCTGTGTGCTTCTCCGGTGCATTTGCTCGCTGCTACGCAATGATGCACCGTGTGGCTACCCCCACCAAACCAAAGCGTGCGCCCATACGCTTGAAATCCTCCCGATCTTCTCGGGGGTCACTAGCTCATTTACGACGAACATAACTGGAGTATTATTGTAAGGCAGTCTAAAAGATAGAAGAATCCCAATTTAGGTCCTAATGAACGTAGACGTCAAGTTAAAGAGGAATGGAAAGAAGGAGAAGGCAGGGCAAGATGGTTCCTTATAACCCTTCTTGCTACAGACCGCACTTCTCTCAGCCTAATGAAAACATCCACAGAAACAACCTTCCAGCGAATCAACCTAAAGAAGACAAACAAACAAGTAATCCTCCTCCAAAAAAGCATGCTTCTCCATCAACTGGCCCAAAACCGCCTAACTGCCATGTGACCTGGACACATCGAGACGTGAAAACCTATGGTGTATTACTGTGTTAGCAGAACGAGATAATTGAATATTGGAAAGGAAAGGGAGACAGAGTGAAGGAACCAGGTATACATACATTAGTGCATTAGGTGCAGACATCCAGTGTAGGTATCTCCTGCCTAGGTGACTAGTATTTAGTCATACTGCGTGAATCGGGGCGGATAGGCGGCACTTGGTAGGGAATACAGCATCACTTCTTGAGAATCTCCCTGATGGCCTTGAGTTGGGCCCACTCGTAATTCAGCCCGATGCAGAGCCATGTGGCTGGCGGCGGCTATAGATATCCTTAGCCGCTCGTATAGCCTTATGTCAGGTTAAACCGCGAGTGAACCAAACTTGAGACTATCAGAAAGAACCTTAAAGAAGTGATGATATTGTGGGCTGAAAAGGAAGGTTCGAATCGAGTAAGAAGGCTAACGAAGCAACTAATATAGATGCCAAAGGCGGCGTAAAATTGCAGAAAAGAGAGGGCTTGCCGCCTATTTTCTGCCGCTTTTTCTGCTATTTACACGCAAACCCTTTTTAATAATTGGCATACTAGTCTTTAATCCCAATCACAACATAGAAATGATAACTTGTTAATGTGTAGCATGATAAACTACAAAACGCGCTTTTACAAGTTGGGTAGACAAAGTGGGCAGTAAGTGTGATAAGGGTCGTAGAACATAGGCGGTGAAATCATTGTTTCACACTCATGAACACTCTCATCCGGGGTCATAGAAACACGCTTATAAGAAATGCTATAGGGGTATCCTTGAATCAACCCATTGAACGCCAGAATATGCAATATTCGATCATCACTCCTCCGTTTGTTTCCACTCGAATTCTAGAATTAATTAGCACTGATCGCGAACGTGAAGTGGTGGTCATACTCTGGCGACACATCGGACACAGTCCCTTAGATGTTTCTTGCTGGATCCAAGTCATCAGGCAATGCTGTTGACCCACTGTTAGCCAACAAATCGCAGTTCTCCTATATGTGTTCGGTCTCACCATATGAAACGAGTGGCCGCATTTGCCAAGTACTGCAAATACAATAAGTTCCTAGCCTTAGAAATGGGAAACACGTCGACTCACGTAGTGAGCAGTCATCGCCGGGGAATTTGCAGGTTGGACAGGTGCCGTCGAACTGGACACGACAGATACCGCAAACTTCGTCTTCGGGCATGTCCCAGTGCCAGGTAGCAATGGCGTTCCATTCTTTCAGCGTAACCTTCATGTTGATGGAGTGCGAGGAAAAGCTGGAAGGTGAAAGGTGAAAGGTGAAAGGTGAGGGTGACCGATAAGCGGTGACCGATAAGCGTTGTTTATCTTGTTATCACATGAGCTTCTCCGCACCCTCCACATCTGCGTCTTCCTTATTTCACTGCAGCACTGCAGTGTTTACGACCATGGCTTCCAGGGCTTTCCGCGTTGTGGGTTCTCCTACGCGACTATTTCGTTCAAATATGTCCAAATTCCCCAGCCAGGCTCACCGCAACATCTCCTTCTCCTCGTACTTGGTGACCCCTAACCAACTCAATGAGGCTCTAAAGAAGAACCCGCCGACCAAGATTTCCACTTCTCCCAGAGTCATTCCACTTTGTGCCGCATGGTTTATGCCTAATGACCCTGAGGGTCGCAAGGGAATTGATTCCTTCCGCCAATCTCGGATTCCGCAGGCACGCTTCTTCGACATTGACGCTGTCAAGGACCGTGATTCGCCTTATCCGCATATGCTGCCCACTTGTGAGGTCTTTGCAGAGGCCATGAGCGATCTCGGTATTCGACGCGACGATGAGATCGTGGTTTACGACACTGCCGAGCTGGGCATCTTCAGTGCCCCGCGCGTGGGCTGGACCCTGCGCGTATTCGGCCACCCCAATGTGCACATCCTGAACAACTACCGCCTCTGGGTGAAAGAGGGCTTGCCCACCGAAAGTGGCGAGCCAGCACCCGTGGAAAAGTCCAAATATCCCGTCCCCACCTACGATTCAAAGCTGGTGATTTCCTTCCGTGAGATGAAGGAGCTCGCAATGGACTACGGCAAGGAGGGTGCCGAGGAGGTCGAGATTCTGGATGCTCGTCCATATGGTCGCTGGGCTGGCACTGACCCTGAACCCCGCCCGGGCCTGTCGTCTGGCCATCTGCCGGGCTCCAAGAGCATGCCGTTCCAAGAGTTGCTCGACCCGGGGACCAAAACGTATCGTTCTCCAGAGGAACTGCGCAAGATCTTTGAAGACCATCAGATCAATCCCGAACGCTCGATTATCAGCTCCTGCGGCACTGGTGTGACTGCCAGCATCATCGAGACGGCTTTGGGGGAAGCGGACTATGGAAGCCCTAATCTACGTCGTGTATACGACGGAAGCTGGACGTGAGTGATATCCAAGATTATCAGAAATATTTCTTATACATACTAATCTTTCTCTAGTGAATGGGCACAGCGGGTCAAGGAATCGGATGGTCTCATTAAGAAGGTGAAGCAATAGGGAACAATAGGGAATATGGACTACATACCGCGATGACAGGCGATTTGATCACTCTTTCTTCATCCATGTTTCTGTAGCTAGATGCTCTCCTCGCACGTATAGATTCATCTTTCTATCTCTTTTCGCCTCATCTCATCTCATTTTCGGTTCGTACCTGACCCAGGGTACCCGCTTAGTCAGACATAGCGCCGACTTCATTTTCGTCTTTTGCCATCTTTGTACTTGGTTGTTCGTGCTTTCGTGCATTTCGCGACAAACATGTTGCAGATGTCATTTTCTTGTTCTCTGGCTTCTCACTGTGAGTGCTGCGCGATATACCCGCTTTCCCCCCCACATTTCCTTGTCCCTCCGTCAAGCCTCCTTCGCTCCCTGCTGACCTCCCCTCTTCTCTCCAGCTGTGGCTGTTCACACATCTAGTTCCCAGGTCTAGGGCATTCTGGCCCTTTTCTGACCTCCCATGAGAGATACCCCTTTCTCATCCGCCATGTCCACCGAACGCAAGACCTTCCACTGCGCCGTGGACGAGACGGCCCTGACGACCAACATCAGCGAAATCAAGAAATGGACCACCAGCGGGGCTATCGATCTTATTGTCCCTCTTTACAGTAGGTGCACAAAGAGAGAGACTATTGTTGTTTAGAAAGTGGCATCGGCATCGCTGATCTGACATTTCTTTCTGCTCAGCTCTCGAACGGCTCCACGCTTTGAAGCGGGCGGGATCGCAAATCGCCATCAATGCCCGCGAGGCCGTTCGCTTCCTCGATCGAGTCACTTCCGGTAAAGACCACACCGTCGCCCACCGCGTTGCCCTCCAGGGCCCGATGGAACAGTACGAGCGCTGGGAGGATGCCGAGAAATTCTTCCTGCCGGAATTCGAAGAGGAGCCCGAGGCTCTCGACGAGACCGCTTCCGCCGAATCGGCGACCGACTCCCCCAAGGACCGCGGCGCCTCCGACTCGGACGATCTATCGCAGATGCTCCTGAGCAAATTAAATTTCAAGAAAGAGACCGAGGCCGCTTCCGTCACCTCCGCCGGCTCTCCCAGCGGACCCGGCTCGCGCACATCCTCCCGCAGTTCGCGCACCAGCCCCGAATGTGCCCAGCATGAGAACGGTAGTACCGGCAAGACGGACAAGGCCAAGGGACACCAACGTACTTCCTCCGCTTCTACCATTCCTGTGGTTCCGCCGATACTGCGCCCGTTGCTGAGTGCGTTGTTGTGGCGACTACACAGCGGCCCCGATGGCGAGAATTCCGCCAAAAGCTGTATTCTGGTCACCAACGATCGTGCGACTCAGGTATGGGCTCAGAAGTTCGGTATCGGCGTGAAGAACATCGTCCAACTGCGCACTGCGATTCAATACGAAGAGCGCGAATACAAGAACCGCTGTAAATACGTCGAGAAGACTCAGACCCAGGCTACCGAGCCCAAGACTCTGTTGTCCTACAAGGATGACAGTGATGAGGATGAGCTGGTCTTTGTGCCCCGCGGCCGCGGCAGCGGCAAATCCTCCTCTCGGGGTGCATGGGGCGGATCTACTCGCAAGGCCGCTGCTGCAAAGGCTATCCCAGCGACTTCCGAGGCTCAGGCCCCGATCGAGGTTCCAACGCAGCCCATTGATCCCGACTCGTTCAGCCGATCCCTCGGCGCTAACAAGACCCCGACGGTGGATCTGAGTTTGCAGCAGGGTGCCGCCCGCGGCATGTCCTCGGCCTCGCGCCGCCCGGCCAGTTCACGCCGTGGAGGATCTACTCGCGGTGCGGCTCGCGGCAACGGCCGCGGACGAGGCAAGCTCTGGGTTCCTTGAAGGCGCGAGCAGGTCTGCCCGTAGCATTTACATCCAAGGACGTATTACTTAGCGGACCAGTGTGACTCCGTGCATCCAGTACCCGGGTTTGTCTCTTTTCCTTATGCAGGACGGGCATCACCCGAGGGGACTCCGTGCTGCGACAGGGCGTGTTTTCTCTCCCTTTCTACCCCAACTCACACCACTGAACCCCCGGCATCAACCCCAGGCCGCGGTATGGCCGAACGGCGATGAATCTGAATCTGCAGGATTCCATTCGATCCGCGGCTGGTAGTTACTACTTCTTACCTCTCCTCAAGGGAAGCCTGTACCCAAGGTATTCCTGGACTTTTGGCAGAGTAGCCGGTGCCCTGGGAAACCGTGAGAAGTTGCTGATTTTAGCGCGACCCCGTGTATGCTAGTGGATTTCGATCTACTAAACTCATTTGATTATCATTTATCATGCCTAGAATGAAGTATCCCCGTATTGTAAACACGAGGCGCAGGTGTTTCAGGGTGCCCCGCGTGACGTCGGAACATCATTTGACTGATCTACTTTCCTCTCTTTACCTCTTTCAACTGTTCCACTTCCACCATTCCAATACTCTATTCCACCATTACATTCCTTCAACCTTCAATATCCAATCCTTCCACAATGTCCGTTGACGAAAGCCCCATTACCATTATCCCCCAGTCTGAGCGTCGCAACTCGCTGGAGAAGCACCTACAGACCCGCCCGGACATGCAGGACCTCAAAGACCGCCATATCCTGCTCGACACGAACGTCGCTCCGTAGATTTCCCAACCCTACAGCTCCTTGCTCCACCTCTCCTTGACTAACCACCCGCAGGGCCCTCCAAGCCACCCGTCAGGAACTCGCCCGCCAACGAGCTACCGACGATCTAAAGAACAAGCTGGAGAAGCGACCCGACCGCGATGAACTTATTGAGCGTGAGACTACCCGTACCCTTTTTATTTACTAACCCTCTACGTCTCATATCAAGGTCATTTTCAATCCAGGCTAACAACAACATCGTTACAGGTAACATCCTCCCCGTGACCAACGCCGCCCCCGCTCTACAAGCCCAAGCCCGCGACCTCGAGCGCAGCATGCTGGCCGATAACCTCGAACACAAGATCCAGAACCGTCCGGAGCCCGATGAGCTTATTTCGCAGGGTATCTTGTCCGAGGATGAGGATCCCCGCTCTGCTTGATTTGATCTCCTGGGTTGCTTGCCTGAACTACCACGGGTGACTCGACTCGAGGAATGAGATACGAAGGCGTTTTTGTGGTTTTATGGCCTTGTGTCGTTCTTTACTGGTCTTTAGTTTTGATTCTCAGTCTTGAACTGTGCTGCGGGGTGATGTGACATCACCGTGACGCTTGTCTTCTACTCGTATGAAGCTTTCTTGAACTGCTTTCGCCGGATCTGGTAGTAGACTGGTCGGATAGACGGTAAAGGTAAATTCTAAGTTGTAGGTAGCAATTTTGGACCTGATCTACGTCAGTGGAGTGGTTCCCCACAGCGATAACGTTGATCGCTATCGCTATAGATACTGGATTTATATGATTTATATCTGGTTAGGATTAATCTGGAACCCTGTAATATCTAGCACTTGGGCAGCAGAATTGTTACAATATTCGCCTGCATAATCAGCCGATATCACTCACATGAACTTGGTTGAACCGTCATAGATGATCTTCAATCCCGCCATGCATCATATCCGCCCAAATCGAACCATCTTTCTCCTTTGTGTCAACTTCCGCTTTATATATGCCAATCTAAGTTGTTCGCCAATGTTACGAAATTGGTAAGCATTCTGAAACAGTTTCCGGATTTCAGCTCTTTGCCGGGTGTAGATTCAAATTTCTTCCTGTCGAGAGGTTCCCCAGGGACTTTATCTGCAATATAGCCGCTGGAGATGGTACCATCTACCCGCTGAACTCCTTCTCGCCAGGTGAATAGCTCTGGTAGAGGTTCGCAAGGCTATACCTAGGTAATTGTCGGAGTGCGGAGAGGTACATAACTTTGAAGATATATTCCGACAAGGCGAAGAAGCTCTCCAACTGATCATCCTAAACTACTAGGCCATGGGTAGATGAACATTAGACTCAATAACCTATGAAGCCGTTGGTCTATTTTCATAAAGACTATATAGGTCATAGCGATCCGAGATCAATGTATCCAGGAAGCCGACGTGAATAGCGCCAAACGGGTACATATCGGGCCGGGAATTTCAAGAAGATTCCGGCCCACTGGCTAAAGCGCCCCGTTTTTATCTTCTCGAATTACGCGTTCCCTTTCATTGTAGCTCTCCATAACCGATATCGAAAGGTTCCCTATGAAATAGACTGTCACCAAGACCCAACCCAATCAATCCGCCAAAGAAAATCAAAAACAGAATGGTGAATCAATCCCACCTCTAATCACCAACACCACTAACAATCTCTCACAGCCAAACCAAACCCCCATCACCCTAGCCATCACCATCTGGCTCCTCACAACCGCAGTCGCATACGCGCGCACAGGGTCCCCACAACTACACAGCGAAAGCCTCCCAACAAACACAGCCCTAGTTATCGCGCTCTTCGCCTTACTCGGGGGCGTGATTAGATTCGCGCGCACAGGCTCAGCTTTGCCAGTCGTAGCCGGACATATCTTCGGTGCGGCCTATATCCTTAGCTTTGTGCGGCTACGCGCGGGTCAGGCCTCTGGTGCGGAAATTGGTCTGCTGGCTTCATTTGTGTTGGCTGTGGCCCGGATCCTGGCTGGCGAAACGGGTTGGAATCCGCTTCCTAAGGAATTGGGTTATGTTGGTATGTATGGGGTTGGGGTTTTTGCTTTTGATTATGGTGGTGTGTGGTTGGCTTGGGTGCTTGGGTTTTCTCTTGTTCTTTTGGCTTTTCGTGAGGATTTGGGACGGATTAGGGATTCTGTGGATCATTTACTATGATGGTAGTAATGAGATTTATTATTTAGAGAATAAGGGTATTGGAGAGAATAGACATAAGTATTCAATATCGCATTTAATTGTGCATCCGAATCTGGCGCCAGTCAAACCATGCTTTTAAGCCTATTCCGAGGCACCAAGAACTGTTGTATAACAATCCAGTTCAATGAGTTTCAACCTCCATCGGCACAGAGAGATCTGGTGTCCACCCACTAGGCCGCTCGCTGCCACGAACCAGGATTCCATACGCCGCCCGCTCCACCTTCTCCACGCTATTCTGCATAACTTCCACCTTTTTCTGAAGATCGCGCAGCATGTTATATTTTCTAGGAACGCTGAGTGCCTCGAACGCCGCCCGCATGGCCCGTAGATCCAGCACGATGCCGGCCTGCGCAGGCGATAGACTCGGCGGTTGCGGCTCTGATCCCTGTGTATCCTGAGTCGCAGTCGCATTGCCCGAGCTCAGTTGCAGGACTGCGAAGCGCATCATTTCGCCTGTCAAATCGAATAATCCCATCACGTAGTCTTCTTCTGTGACCATAATCCCGGCCGGTACCCGTGTTGTCACTTCGGCGTGGGTGATCAGGGTCTGTGTGCGGAGGTAGTGGTCGAATGAGATCGCTTCGATGAATTCTTGGATCGCGCCGCCGATTTGGCGTTGGTAGCGCCAGGCATTGATGCTTGCGACGTCGGGGACTATGGAGGTGAAGAGCTTGTTGATGGTGTCGAGGCGGGTTTGGGTTTCTTGTGCGATTTTGGGTGGGATGGGCTGGTTGGTGGCGCGGACTCGTTGGAGAGCGAAGATACTGCATTGGAAGCTGGTTAGGTCTTACCGCATTGCATGTGAGACTTGGGAAATGCTCACTTTTTCTTGCTGAGCGCGGTGATGTCCCGACTGGCCTTGATGATCCGCTCACGGCGGTCGTGGTGCTCGTCCAGCTCATTGCGGAAGGTCTCAAAGATGGATTGAAAAGCGCCGGTCGGCTCGGAGGAAGTCATATTGGTATCAGATTTGGTATGCAGGCCCAGAGGTTGGCCTTCCCGGGATCTTTTGGTGCCCATTGAGGAGGTGAAGATGGAAGAGGGTTTGCACCGATAAGAGTGAGATAAGGTTGACTTACGTCTGACGTTCCAGTTACTCGTCTCTTGTCTCTAACTCTTCTCATTCATCTCTCAGCTATTCTAAGTTATATTTACCGAATAAAGAGCGTCGATATAATACGATGTTTTTTTCTTCGATTATGCGCGTAGATCAAAGGTATGCATCGCCATATCTTCATCTCAGCAACGCCCACCAGCCTCGACAATTCACTTTTCTTATGGAACACCTAATTGGAGATTCTGACAACTGCTCTTCCAATGATAGCATCATCCTTGATCTTGTTGATCAAATTCGGGACTTCTTCGAAGTCAAACACTTCAACCGCTGGGGTGATCACTCCCTCGAGGGCGAGTTGCAACAACTCCGCCATTTGCTCTTCTGTACCGACCGAAGAGCCTCTAATGGAAAGTGCTGAGATAGTCAGATATTCAATTACCCGAAGATGTTCAAATGACATGATATTGGAAAAGCCTTACATCTCGCAGCACACAGCGTCGCAGAAATAGGAAGATCCATGTCGTTCGGTGGAAGACCCACGCAGATAATATGGCCCATATTTCTGACCAGTGTTGGCGCAGTCTTGAATGCCTCCTTGGTACCAGGAACGACGACAATCGCATGTGCACCCTCTCCAGTCAACACAAGGACTCGAATCGCGACATCTTCCATCTTGAAGTCAATAAAAGCTTCAGCCCCAGACTCCAAACTGAGCTTCCTCTTAGCATCACCACTGTCAACTGCAATGACACGAAGTTTTTTAACTCTGGCTGCAATTTGGACACCAATATGACCGAGGCCGCCGCCCGACCCTGAGATCACAACCCAGTCGCCGGGCTGTAGCTCATTGTCAAGATGGCTTAGTGCACCTGCCATAGTCAGGCCTGCGCAGAGGAGTGGCGCTGCGACTTCATCAGGCACTCCATTCGGAATCAGAGAGATGAACCTAGCATCAGCTACTGCATATTGCTGCAGTGTGCCTGGAACATGTCGGCTGGTGTTGAGCTGCTTCGCGCAGTTGTTGGCAAAGCCACGTTGACAGACGGAGCATTTGGTACAAGCATTGTAAAGCCATTTTATACCGACGCGCTGTCTCAGCATGCAAGTAGACACATTGGGGCCTGCTTGCACCACCGTTCCAATGCCTTCGTGGCCAATGATGGAGTTGTACGCGCCCCAGCCTAGCACGGCGCGGACCTCCGAATGGCTTTCAAATTTAGAAACCGTATTGATAAAAAGAATAAGGCAGAAATAAGACTCACCAGATGCCAGTGCAGTTCAACTTGACGAGAATTTCCTCGGGACCAGGATTCCCCACGGGGATGCCATCTTGAAGGACAACTTTGAAACTCTCACCAGGGTTCTGCACCACGGCAGCTTGTTGGGAATGGGGAATGCTGTGAGACATTCTACCTCTCACCTGGTAACGTGGTAGACAATCAAATAGGCGATCAATCTAAAAGAGCAATACAAGTGGGTAGAATTTAAGCTCGCGCGATCCATTTTGGTAATTGCCGAATTATCTATCCGATGCGCGGAGTAAAACTCATACTAACCGTGGCCCGGCTACAGCGTGAATAATAGTTCTAATGCATGGGTATAAGTAAACGAGGCTAAATTAAAAACAGTGCGGTAGCAGCAACACAGACAGCCTCTAAGCATAGGAAAGGACCATATCGCTGATGCTTCCGCATTATCCACTGTAAACGGCACTCCGTCTCCCATACCCAAGCTATCATTATCAACATAAAGATGGTATATCATGAAATAATTAAAACTCCCACCAACATTACTTACACCCCGGCCTTTTCGGGGTGCCCAGCAGGAAGAACATCGGCAATGGTCTCATCAGTGCCCGCAAGATCCTCTACAACATCAACGTGGTCACGAATCTTCAAAAAGATAACAGGAGCAGCGACGACGAGGGATGCGGCGAGCAGGATCCAGTTGCTGATAAACTCCTTCTCGAAGGAGAGCTTGCGAGCGTCGAGGTTATTCACGATAGCCGCCCCGCAAGACTGCATCCCCTTGTAGAAACCGACGTAATTAGCGGAGCGACGGCCCGAGTTAGAGAGGGCGCCCATAAACCTAGGATTGATTAGCAGGTGAATGAACGCAGGATCTGACTGGCGGTTACGTACCAGTAAATGCTAGCCTGCCACGCGGCATCGTAGAACCCGTAGAACATATACAGAAACATAGGGCCGACGTAGCCAGAGTCGGACCAGTCAAAGCCGTTGGGCACAATAATTGTGACGTTTTCGCGAGTGTATCTCTTCTCAAAGGCATAGCCACCACCCCAGATAGCAAACGTAAGCACGAAGAGAACCCCCCATGTGATCTTAGCTCGGACGGAACGAGCAACACCCTGGACATCAAGAAGATATCCGAAGGTAGCGGCAGCGATAATCTGTGACAGCCAGTAGAGGAGACTGTTCAGAGCCTTGGTGCGAGTATTGAAGTAGGCACCATTCATCGCGTTGTTCTGGTAGATGTAGAACCAATTGGAAACGAAAAACATCGGGAAGAGCAGGACCACGAACGGTTGGAATCGAAGTGTTTCCCAGAGACCGACCAGTTCGGACTTCCAGCTGGGGTTCTTCATCAGAATGACGCGGCTTCCATCCTCGCGGACGACGTCGCTGGCGTTGCAGAGGAAGAGAGCGAGGATGGCCCCGCACGCCATGAGGACAATGAAGCCGATATAAGTTCCGTCGGAGACCGTTATGTTTGTCTTGATGTGGATATTCTCGCCGAGGGGAATCAAACTGCCAATCACGGCGCCCATATTGAAGATGCCCCAGAACCAAGCAAAGTATTTGCCCTTTTGCTTCTCGTTGGGGTAGGAGATCATGATTGTACCCTGGGCTGTCCAGAGCAAACCGGCGCAAATACCCAGCCAAACGCCGGCGAAAATGTTGAAGCCTGCAACACTGGCGTGGACCGAGACCAATAAACTAATTGCATAAATGCAGTATCCGACACCACCAAAAGCAAGAGTCCATTTCACACCGAGTTTGTTGACAAAGGTTCCGCCAAAGATACCGAAGACTGCGAATGTGCTATACAAGGCGGTGTTCTATTCACGTTAGCTTTTATTTAGACCTTTTCTACTCGGGGGTCTTCACCATATTATCGGCTAGTGTGGCATCCGCCTTTCCACCACCTCCCAGACCACCGAGTGCGTTGAACATTCCAGGACACATGAAACAGACGAAGGCGACCATGAACAGTTGAACCCTGGGCGACGCATACCAAGGAATATTCCAGCCGAAGAGACGGCGCTGTCTGTATTTCCATCCGGATGGGAGAGCGGGGGCGTCTAAGTTGCCATTGTCGTATTCGGGCGGAGTGACATGCTCATCCGTGGTTCTAGCAATGTCTTTATCCGTAGACATGATGGCAGAAAAGAACTAGGACTAGGATTTAACAGGATCCACTGGCTGGGGGAGCTGTCACTTTTAAAAAAGACCACCGGGGGGAGGGGAAATAGATTTTATTACACTATCAGCCGCTAGCAGGGATGGTAAGCTCGACCGTGAGTGAGACCTAGTTGTTCAAATGTTGCATCGGAATGGTAGCCAAGCTAGCGTATTTGGATATCTGCCAATGAGATAATAAAATTTCAGCCATAGAAAGGTAAACTCGGTTCGGTGGCTTGATAAGGCACTTTTCCAGATAGTGGAAGTTAACTGGCCTCGTGACAGCTCATGAATACGGGTCTAGTGGACGAATAGGATCCACTTGTGATTTATCTGGTACCGTGGGTACTACCTACCCCAGAGAAGGTACCTATAGGTTGAGGTGATGGTCTAAGAACATAGGAGACGGTTTAAGAGGCTTCAGGGGGAAGGTAACACGACTTGACATGAGATTAGTCTAGAAGCATGCCTAGGTAGAGGATTTCCTCTGCCACTTCTTGACTTTTCTCTTCCGTTTTAGTGCTCAGAAGATGCCGCTTTTTGCTTACTGAGGAGAACTGAGCAAAGGTGCAAGCAACCAGCTGAACCTACCTCGATAACACACAATACGCTAGTCAATATCACGTGCAATTAACTGTTCCAAAATTGCCCCCTTGTCCCTCAAAAAAGCACCAGCATCATCAATGTGCCTACTCTACTCCAACCCAGGATTTGCTAAGCTTCCACAACTTCGTTTCCTTTACCTCATCAAATGCATATTCGAGTGCATCCCCATCCGAAGCAGTCGGATGGGCTGCTATCGATGCTCCTTCCAAATACAATCTGCCTTTCCCTTCCAGTTTACTCGAGACAGCGCCATAGATGGTCGTTGCACAGGCTTTTCCAAGACTAGACAAATATGCCAAGGCGCGCTTGTCCTGTATCACTGCTTTCATTTCTTCCTGGGAGTGTTTCTGGAGGTTGGGGCTCATAAAGGCCCCAGGATGTACACTGTAGCCATGAAGACCCTGTGCTTTATACAAGCGCTCGATGTGATTGGTCATGTAGATATTGGCCGTCTTGCTAGATCCGTAAGCAAGCCAACATTGTAGTTTCCTTCAAAATTGACATTGTCTAGAGGAATAGGACTATAACGACGAGCCGCCGAGGAAACGCTGACAATACGGGAATAGAACGTAGGCGTTGAACGTGCGGTTTCCAATAGAGTATCTTTCAGTAGGTAGAAGAGCAGGAAATAGGACAGGTGATTCGTTCCAAACTGTAGCTCAAAGCCATCTTTGGTCCGACTTCCTGGGGTATTCATCACCTACAGGATTCAAATAGTGAGCTGGCGCATCTTGCGCGAAATTTCTTTTCAATTAGCTTACCGCCGCATTGTTGATAACAATATTGAGCTCAGAGCTCTCTTTGAGAAACTCCTCTGCACACGCACGAACACTCGAAAGGTCTGTCTGGTCCATGAAAAGAAGCTTGACACGCCCAGTGCCGAGTAGCTCACCCAAGGCTTCCTTGGCTTTTTCGAGATTCCGGGCTGTGCCAAAAGATGGTCGCTCCGGTAGATGCCAGGGGGCAGACAGTTTCAACACCAATTCCAGAGGAAACACCGGTAACCAGGATACCATTGTCGCCCCATCGGTCAATTAGGCCTTCACCTTGGATGATTCGACTTCCTGTTACATGCGAGTCGCCCGGGCCATTGAGAACTTCCCGCCGATTTCGCTCGGCATACCGGCCTGAGAGCTGAAACGGGACCCTGGAAATCATCGGTATGTCTGACGAGGTAACAAGAAGACATTAACATAGGATTCAGGTGTTAAGGGAAGGAGAAGGTAAGCAGAGTAGATCGTAACTACGTGATGGCTCCGGGCTGCTCACTAAGCGTGAGTCCGGACTAAGATGTACTCAATGAGCCTGACTCTAAGCATCCTCATAAAAGCGGCCACAGCCTAGATAGGAAAGCCCCACCCGGCAGAGGAAATCCTCTACATAGAGCTACCTAGTTAGCTAAGCCCGGCTAGATAAGACATTGCCATGCAGCCCTAAATTTAGACCAAGACATGGAAAAGATACCGGAGAGGTCGAACCAAGTCTACCTAGGTACGTGAAAAAAGTCAAAGTGATGGATTCCCTAATGCTACCTTAGCATGACACTGGCAGGATATAGGGACACCCTGGCAGTTCTACCGGGGAATACGGCCCAGTCCGTGCTAAAAGGCCGAGGCGACGCTTATTTGCATAAATGTAACATCCACTTCGATAGGGTGCGCCACACGCTTAGCTAGGCAAGCTGGTTCCCCTCTGGGGTCACATTCACACCTCCGGGCTACTGGGAATATAACTAAGAAAAAAAGAGTTAACTATCAACTGTGATAAGCTTTTTGCTATTAACACGCCACAGACTTCTTGTCCCAGATAACGATACTTTAGCGATCGGTTCGCTAGACCGGTGATAATCACGGTCCGCTCGTCGCCGGGCACAATATCCATAGCATTATCGCTGATTCTGACACCCTCCTGCTCTTCGATGACGAGACTCTTCACTGGCTTCCGCGCGCTAATCACAACCCGCGTTTGATCTCCACGGTAAACCTGGATCTCGAGGCCCCGCTGCGATAGGTCGAGGTATTTCAACGGCTGCGGCCAGTCCACATGCCGTGCGATGATCTTGTTATCCACCCACAGCCGCACGGCAAGGACATGCGGTTCTTCGGCCATGTGGTTGATCGACCCGATGATAACATCCGTAGTCCCGTTAGCTTGGATCGTAATGTCACGTACGATCGGGGTTCGGATATCGTGGCCCGTGTTCACAGATAAGAACCGTAGTTCGATGCTGCCTTGTAGGGTGTGTGGCTTGTTGCTTACCACCCAAAGTTGATACTTGCTGCTTTGTGGGGGTTGTGCGTGGGCTACACTCCAGTCGTAATGCTCACGTTGCACCCCGACTGCGACTGGGTTGAGTACTCGCTTCACGACGTAGTAGGCTGGTTTTGGGTTCAGGAAGTAGTCCACGATGGCCCAGGAGATTGTCGGCCAGCAATCGTTGAGCTGCCATAGTAGTGCTCCTCCGCAGTGTCGCTTGTCTCCGCACTGGCGGCGCCAGCCCCGGTAGCCAAACATCATCGTCTCTGTTTGCAAGATCTGCGTGAATTAGATGTATGTTTCGAGGTCGCTGGCAGTCCGGAGGTTCTCCACCATATAGGTTGCCAGTCGTCGTTCATGGCCGTCGGCCTCGTTGTGAAAGTCCATTACCCGGGATTGTGGGAACATGTCTGCCGGGTTCTCAACAAAGTGCTCGATTGTCGACAGGTGGGGGAAGGCTTCCATGCCAAACTCGCTGTTGAATCGGCCACCCAAAGTATCGAGTATTTGGTATTTTTCTTGTGTACCGTGCCAGACATTCCACTGGTGCATATCCCCAACTGTCGGATCGGACGAGATCTTGCCATCACCCCACGGACTGCCAGGATGATAGAAGGTTCCGGGAGAGTGCTCGGCCTACAACCTCCGGTAACAGCTTCTCGTAGATATAGCGTGCTGGGAAGTCCGTCTTTAGCCAACTCTCAGGATTCTTGTCCCCAAAGTTGTAGGTCAGTCCCGCTGTTTCCTGCACCTGGTAATCCTCGTTGTTTCCAGCGTAAATCACAGTGGATGGGTGATACCACAGACGTTGAACGTTGTACACTGCTTCCTTCTGTACTGATCCAAGGAACTTCGGCGAGGTTGGATAGTTGCCACAAGCAAACATAAAGTCCTGCCAAAGCCATCACACCAAGCTCGTCTCAAGCTTTGTAGAAGGAGTCATCTTCGTAGATTCCCCCGCCCCAAACTCTACACCCATCACGGTTAGCCAGATTCTGCACATCGATGTACATTACTTACCTGATCATGTTCTGCCGCCCTTCCACCATCAATTCGATCCATCTGCGGTACCGCTCGGCGCTGATATTGGGCAGTAGACTATCGGCGGGGATCCAGCATGATCCAGCACAGAAGTTATCCATCCCGTTTATTCGAAAGAAGAATGATTTGCCATGCTTGTCCCTTTTCTGAATGACTTCCGCAGTCCTGATGCCAAACTTCTTGCTCACTTCGTCGACTGGTTCGCCATTTTGTGCAAGTGAAACAGAGACCTCATACAGAGTCTGTTCGCCATATCCATGTGGCCACCAGAGCTCAGGCCGGTTCAGACGGTATGTGACTTCAGCAGTATTGTGGCTTGTTGTTATTGGGCCATCCTGTTGGATTCCACACCCCTTCGACTCCAACCTGAACTGAAGTATGCAGACTCCGGTAGCCGTCGCATTCACCTTTATGACAGCAGTCACTTCGGCAGTCTGATGGTCCGCCGCCAATGGTGTCTGTAGCGACAGATCAATAATTCGAGCAGTGTAAACTTCCAATCGCACCGCACGCCAGATGCCCGCAGTCATCAAGACCGGTCCCCAATCCCAAACCCCAGTGGTACTGAGCTTTCCGCACCGCCAGGCGAGATGGGTCGGCATTGAGAGCCACCCATCTGTGTGTCTGGTCCTCATTCCGCAGTTCACGAGCTTTGAGCAGGGCACAGTCGAATTCGATCTCTAAAGTGTGCTCACCCTCGGTTTCCAAGGCTTTGGTAACATTAATCCGGTGGCCGAGGAACATATTGTCACTTTGCAGGATTGTCTCGTCGTCCAGTTTGACTGCAGCGAAAGTGTCGAGCCCGTCGAATACCAAGTCGATTGTCGCGCTTCTGGGAACATTCGGTCTCTGGAACACGTTCCGGTAAACCCATGATTGCTCGTTGACCCAGTTGGCTCTCAATTCGTTGAATCCGATAAAGGGGGCCTCGAGTCTGATTCATGGTTAAAAAGCCAGGCCCATCCAGATTATAAGGGGAGACACATACTTTTTTGCTCGCAATGAGGTCCTGTTGCACCACGAAGGGCACCGCGGGGACGGACATCCATTCTTCAGCATCACGGTCCCTGAAGGTCCACCCAGTGGAAAGCCAGTGCTTGTAAAGCTTCATTGTGACAGAAAAAATGTCGAACTGTAACCTCTTCCAGTGCGGAGGTTGTTTATACGGCGATGGAAAGGGCTTATCGATAAGCCGCCCCGCGCTTTCCCTGGTGTTAGTCACTGATACACGCCCTGGACTGCGATCTGACAAGAGCTTCAAAATGACACTGTTCTCCTTGGCTCTATTTCAAGAAATAAGATAAATTATAGCCCCTATTCAATTGAGCCTACACAAACAAATATAGTCCGAGGCGTTAGACCAAGGGCAATTGGAACCCCACATCTTCTATTTGGACATGGAACAATAGCCTGGGGAAAGTGGGGCTTCCTTATATCTCAGTAGATTGCTTGTTTTTTTAACCACCCCTCCACAATTACCTAGTGGTTAAGCCGGTACCCAACCCAGGCGATACCGCTAGGAGGTCAGGGTTCGAATCTTGCTGAAGCCAACTCCATCATTGTTGGGGCCCTTCAGAGATCGGACTCCGACAAGGGATGGTCTTCTTCTTTTTTGCTTTTTTCTTTTTTGATCCTCTCTGATACTTGAGGTATTCAACGGCTCAACGTTATGCTATTTATGCTAATGCCTGACCATAGAAATTAGCATCGACGGCATCCGCCCTGGAAGCTATGTAGTGTTCGCGTTGAAGAGAGAGACATTTGGACTGCAGCACGGTGTACATTTCCAATATGAATAAGACATGAAAATACCTTGAGATCCAAATCACCAGCTAAAAAAGATCTTGAAACCACCTGGCAATGACGACCTCGGGGAGCAAATGTTTCAATGTTGTTGTTTCCGTAGTTACATGTTCTCTTTAAAGCGGCGACCTCTACAACAGCGGCAAGTGATGCCACCTAAATAGGCAGTGAGTACTGATGACTCAGCACCACCACCAACCACGCGCTTCACTGGAAATGAAATCTGTAAACGTCGCGACTCGGCCAATTGGAGCATGGAAGACTGGGCAAATCAAGATATGATCTTCTCATAGATTGATCCAGTCTTATAAGTTGTCAAACTGCTCGCGGCATTCCGGTTATTCAACCAGAGGCCAATTGTCCCCTAAAGACAGGAGACATCAGGGAGCTCCAACACAGAGATCATACGGAACTGAAATCTCCAGTCTGTCAAAATGGGTCTTTTTGATTCTGCTCCGCGCATCTTTCTCGCCGCTACGGCTCTACGCCTTGTTCTGCTCTTCTACGGCGGCTGGCAAGACGCCAACTCCGCCGTGAAATACACCGACATCGATTATATGGTGTTCACTGATGCAGCGCGCTATGTCTCCAAGGGCGAGTCGCCATATGCTCGAGACACTTACCGCTACACGCCGCTTCTGGCGTGGATACTTCTTCCAACAGCCTGGGAAGGATCCGCGCCCTGGTCCACTTTGTCCTTTGCCTTTGGCAAGGCGCTGTTTGCTCTAGCGGATGTTTTGGCTGGATGGTTGGTTGTCCAATTACTGCGTCAATGCTATAATTTTCCGACTGAGCGCGCGCTGCGATATGTTGCTGCCGTCTGGTTGTGGAACCCTATGGTTGCTAATATCAGTACCCGTGGCAGCTCTGAGGGTCTTCTTGGTGTGCTTGTTGCAGCATTGTTGTGGGCAACCTTGACAAGAAGGGCTATTCTGGCGGGTGTTATTCTTGGTCTTGCTGTTCATTTCAAGATATACCCTTTTATCTATGGAGTGTCCATCCTCTGGTGGTGGGATGCACAGCGCGATGGTGCTGAGCCCACTAAATCAGATCTATTGTCCCGGATAACCGGCTTCGTTACCGCTTCTCGTGTCAAGCTGACACTGGCTGCGCTCGTCACTTTTGTTGCCTTGAACTTGGTCATGTACCATCAGTATGGCATGCCGTTCCTCCATCATACATTCTTCCACCACCTGACGCGCATCGACCATCGTCACAATTTCTCGCCTTATAGTACCCTGCTGTACCTTACATCTGCAGATGTTGTGACGTTCCACTTTGAAGCCGTTGCATTCTTGCCCCAGTTACTGCTTGCTGTGGTCGCCCTCCCCCTGGTGCTTGCAAAGAAGAGCCTGGCAACTGCCATGCTTGCTCAGACTTTTGCTTTTGTCACCTTCAACAAGGTCTGCACGAGTCAGGTAATTTGGTCCTAGTTCTCTCAAGGTCGATCAGCTTGGCTAATTCTGAGACAGTACTTCTTGTGGTATCTCATCCTCCTTCCGTTCTACTTGCCCTCCTCCTCGCTCATCCGCAAGCCCACACTGGGTATTTCGGCTGCAGTTTTCTGGGTTCTTGGACAGGTATACTCTCCATTTAGTTTCTTGGGTAACTGTTAACTAATACGACACACAGGCTCTTTGGCTCTCCCAAGGCTACAATCTCGAGTTCCTCGGCCTTTCAGTCTTTGTGCCAGGACTCTTTCTTGCATCTATATTTTTCTTCGGTGTTAACGTCTGGATTCTGGGCATTATTGTCAACGACGGTGGCGAGAGCGAGGATGTCAATGATCAAGTCAAAACTAAGCAGTGAAACTGCCGAGGCACACCAGCCTATGTATTATAATAGAAATGAAGCTTCCTACAGTGATAAGACCATGATCACGAAGACATCGGAGTGATATTGAAGAGGGTATCGATGCGCCAGTACAAGTAGACGCTGTAAAGAGTACGCAATATTGATCTGAAACCGAAATCCTGGTTGCTAACGTTTCCGCCTGAATCGGAACCGAAGCTCATCATCGCTATCAGAATCATGAGTCTGTCGCGGCCGCTTTTGACTGCGAGCACGAGACAAGCTTGTTTGCGAAGGAGTTGGGTCTGGAGTTGCCGAACCTGGTACCGAAAGTTGTGATCGCGACGCGGTTGGCTCTTCGCGCTCTGCTGGCTGGTTGGCCTCGGGAGTCTTGCTATTGCTGACCCATTGGTATTCATCGATGCCAATCTCTTTTCGTGTCACTTCTTCCAATGGAACTATCACGCTTTGGATTCTCGGACGGGAAATCTGAGGCTCTCCCTTTCGCCGGAACCGTTTATAGTTCTTGCGCCCGTTCCATCTCTCATCCCATCTACCAGGCTCCTCACTTTGCCGTGCTGGTGGCTCACGAAGAGGGACATCCATCTCTTCGACGATGGCGAGATTCTTCAGCCCTTCAACATTCATATCTTGGGATTCGTTTTGGTTTTCTACCGCCTGCCGCTGTTTTTCTTCTTCCTCTCTGTGCTTTCGTGCTGCCTCCAATATGTCTAGCTTGGGACGCTTCGGCTTGGGGACCTCGGTCTTTACGCGGGTGACGCTCCCGCTTTGACGGTCTTCGCCCATTTCTTCGCGTCGGCGTTTCATTGCACGCGCGCCGGGTAATAGATCAGACACCATGTCCTCCTCGGCTTCCGCGTCCACGTTATCAAGAGGCTGGTGGGACTGGGAAGGATCTTGCGGCTCCATATCCATTGTTTGAGCGTCAGCAGCCTCGTCGGTGTCGGGTGTATGGACTGGGACGGACTGCATGTCAAAGCCGTCATCAAATGCCTTCATCTTGCTCACAAAGGGGCGTACTCGAGGTCCTCTCGACCTGGACTGAGTTGACTGTGCTGACTCCATAGGAGGCGTTGCAGAAGTTGGCTCTGGTTCTGTTGGCGTGGCAGCTACAGAGACCTGGCTCGACCCTTCCTCGCGGGGAAGAGGACGACAAAGAGGAGAGGCATCATTCCCAAGAATGGCATCCAGAAACTCCCTCTGCTCAATGACGCGTCGGTCCATCGCCAGAGCAACTTGATTTCCCACCTCGATAGACCACTGCTCATACTCTCCCTTCGAGCGAAAGCGCACGAGTACAACACCCTCTGGTGTTCCCCGACCCTTATAGCCTGCAGCTTCTCTCATGAACTTACTAATATCCGTCGCTGTAGTCTCGCCATCTTTAACCTCATAAAAAAGGGCCTTTCCTTGACCATTGTTGATAGCGGCTTGCAAATTGGCAAACTGAGCAGCATCGCCGAAGACGAATGTGTATCCTTCGAAGACATTGATTCGGGCACCGTTTGGAGCAAAAGCTGCTGCGGAACGACTGGTGGGCTCATTACCAGCAGGCGGCAGATGCTCCATCGGGTTCGGCCACGCGGATTCGAAATCGATCTCCAATGGCGATAGCGACTCCTCGTTTTCAAGGTCGTTCGGAGAGGCAGCGTAGACCAGTGCATCGATATAGGAGTTCTGCACAATGAACTTTCCATTGATGAGTGCTTGCAGACCCTTTGCTGTGTTGCGCTTGCTCTGGACCACATGTGTCGTGTGGCCGACTAGGTAATCGATAACGGTTTTGATGTCGAGGGGTTCGAGCCGGGAGCGGACTTTGGCCAGAGGGTCTGGAGCTCTCATTTCCTTGGAGGAGAAAGAGAAACTTAATACCACGGGCTGCCATTTTAAACTGTTGGAACCTTGTCAGTCAGCTCCCCGCACATGCAGGCGAGCGACGTACCGTAGAGTGTCTGGAGCTCGACCCAGCTGGATGGTATGTTCGTCCCCGCTCAGTATGCGCTCCTGTCCTTTTATTTGTTCTCCATCCACCGTTGTTCCGCGGGATGATTCCAAATCGGTGATGCGAACCGGCGTTCGTGCGTGCGTGCGAGTCTGGTGGCTATTAGGAACAAGCTCAGATTATCAGATTGGTAGTCATACCCCATCTCCATCTCGCACTTCGGAAACTTGAATCGTAATGTGTTTGCGCGAGATCGTCTTATGGTCGACGGCATGAAGGACTAGAGAGCCGTCAACCGTTAGTTGAGGTATGGGAGGAGCGCGGATCAAACATACCGCCATCTTGCTTGATTCGACCGAAGAGATACTTCTTTCCCGGTCGCAGCCACACGCGCTTCCCTGCGGATTGTCAGTAATATGCTTCGGGGTATAAGGAACCATCACCAACCGTTCAGAAAATCCCCCGTCGAATCGAGAATCCACATCGAGGCAGTTGAAGACTGAAAGTTGCGCCGCCCGCAACACGTGAAGCGCTCAACGCGTGCACACGTGACCTGGCGTTTCTTTCGCGGCTTCTGCCTACGCTTCGACTTTGGTTTCCGCGCTCACTCATGGCTCGAAGCTATGGCACCTCCGGATGGGCCAGCCGAGACAAATGAACAGGATAAGAAGGATCGGTCCGACATATCGGGCGAGGAAGACTACGAGACGCTGAAATATCAGCTTCTGGGGCCCTCTTTAACCAAAGCGGGTCAAGATGCCGTGGATCAGCAAAAGGTGCGAGGAAGTGATGACGATGTTATTGTCATATTGAGCTTCCATAGCTAAACCGGTGGCCAGGTATCAGAGATTATCTACAATGCCTCGAAAGGTTCCAAATTCTTCAATCACGAGCAGGACCGAGATCGCAATCTCACGGTGAAGATTGACCGCATTCTCAAGGAAAAAGCCCGCCTGGAAAAACTCGATTTGACTCATGATCTACGAAGGGCAGACGAGTATCTCGCTGAGCTAGAGCTGAGCCGAGACCTGTCTCAATTTATCATCCATGTCGACTGCGACGCGTTCTTTGCGGCAGTCGAGGAACTCGATCGGCCGGAGCTGAAAACCGTTCCCATGGCCGTCGGAAAAGGCGTGTTGACAACTTGCAATTACTTGGCTCGGAAATTTGGAGTCCGCAGTGGCATGGCATCTTTTGTCGCGAAGAAGCTGTGTCCGCAGCTGGTCCTTCTTCCTCAGAACTACGAAAAATATACTGCAAAAGCCAATGAGATCCGCGCCATAATTGCTGAATACGATCCTCTGTTCGAGACTGCCAGTGTCGATGAGGCATACTTGAATATCACTCCCTATTGCGATGAAAACCAAATGGACCCAGAGGAGGCAGTTCAGAAGATGCGTGCGCGGATTCTCGAAACGACCAAGGTATCCGTCTCCGCCGGTATTGCTGCGAATGCCAAAATCGCCAAAATTGCGTCGAACCAGAACAAGCCCAACGGACAATTTCGTGTGGCGAATGAGCGAGAGGCGATCATGGAATTCATGCGAGATCTACCCGTTCGCAAAGTTAATGGGATTGGACGCGTTTTCGAACGAGAGCTAGGCGCCATCGGTATTGTGACGTGCGGCCATATTTATCCAAATCGCGCCTTGTTGACCAAGTTATTTGGCGAAAAGGCATTTCAGTTTCTGGCTCAGTGCTATCTTGGCCTGGGGCGTACAAAGATCGAACCGATCGAGGCCAGAGAACGAAAAAGCGTGAGCACAGAGACTACATTCAATGAGATTGGAGACAAGGACGAGATTCGAGCCAAGCTCCGCTGGGCTGCAGAGGAGATGGAAAAGGATTTGGCACGCACCGAGTTCAAAGGACGGACACTTTGCTTAAAAGTGAAACTTCATACGTTCGAGGTGCTCACTCGCCAGACGGTTCTGCCACGGGCCGTGTCCCAGGCTAAAGACCTATATGCATTTGCCTTGCCTATGTTGGCCAAACTGGAGAAAGAATTTCCAGGAATGAAGCTGCGGCTTTTGGGCCTTCGATGCTCTAATTTAATCAGTACCAAGAAAGTTGGTATCAATTTTTTCGGCGCCGCGACGCAGCCAAAGCCCATCTCTGTGCAGCAAGCATCTCAATCACCAGTTGAAAAAGCCGACTACGAGATCGGTGCCGAAGAAGCATTTGAGACGTCTGCCAGACAAGAAGTCCAGGATGAAATGAATGACCTCGAACAGCTGAGTCAAGAGACTGCCCATCTGCCTGATATAGCAGGACCCAGTGGTGCTGGTGATCCTGTTGTAATTCAACCTACTACTCAGTGGGAATGTCCCATCTGCGGTCGGTCGCAAGTTGCGGATGACCGGATCGTTAACGACCACGTGGACTTCTGTCTCTCTAGGCAAACCATCCGCGAGGTGGTCGAGAATACTTCGCAAGGGACGACTGCTGTCTCCGCTACTCGCAAACGAAAGTCATCTCAATTGACCGATACCGACAGTGATCCACGACAGAGACGACTCTTCTTTCAGTGAACGTGAACCCCAGATCACTCAAGGGAGATGGGTACACAGCAAATGATCACGAGGTACACGAGCGTGATATATGGCCGTATACATTCGCAAATTTTGCATCCGGCCGATTTTACTCCGTTCTACACTTCGAATCCCAGCCGCTTCTCCGAGGATCCTTTTCCATGATCGACAGACCAATTGGATACGGAGCATGGGGATGCCGGTCGGGGCCCTGCATCAAGGCCGCATGGTATATGAATAGCAGAGCAACAAATGTAACAAAGATATGGCTTTTGTCGTCAATTATCTCTTCGATTTAATACAATATTCACGATGTAAATACGCCGAGGGCAGTGTTTACTCGGAATTCCACGTTGCGGTGAACGGACGCCCTAAACCGTATTTGGAGCGAATGTTTTCGAGTCCCTCACCTCGCACCTTCACACATCTCTCCACTCTAACTAGGCCACTCCCTTATCTCGTCTCTGCCCGAGAGAGAGATTTTATTGTGGTGGCACCATGCTCACAAGCCTGTGGTGCCTCGCAATGCCCGCTCCGCAACTATGACGTCCGATAAACAAAACAATGGCTATCCCGCCAAACCGTTTACACCCACCCTTTCCGCGGCTTTTCACCGCACCAACAAAAAAGCACCCTTAACCCCGAAGCTGGCCAATCCGAGTCCTGGTCATCCTGCTGCCCGTCGTCTTGCCCATCCCGATAAGCCCTATTCCACTCCCACCAAAGATGAGATCAACGCTGTCCCTCCCGCCTTTCTCAGTGCCAATGTCACCCCTCGATCGGGCTCCCGTACAACTCGACGGGATACTGCGTTCGCCTCGCCTACGAATACGCCCTCTGCTCTATCTCCGCAGACCCCAAACTCTCAGCCCACGGTTGGCCTGGGGCTCCAAGGGGCACGTCGAACGGAGCGGAGCCCGGCTCGGGGGGTGAAGCCGGAGCAGTCAAGGAGCTTGAGAGCAAAGACCCTGACTGCAGAGGGACAGCAAGCCTCGCGCCCCCCCTCTTTCACCGACCTAGCAACTGGCTCCCCTATGTTCTTTCATGCATCCGATGCGCGCTCGACCACTTCCTCCGATCTGGATACATCCCGCCCAAGGCAAGGGCAGGCTCAGGTACAGACGCACGGCCAAGGGAAGACGTCTCCAGCCTCGAGCTTCATGTACGCAAACGGGGACCAAGAACGGCAGGTTACGGAAGATGACTATCATTTAAGCTCCGCCAAGCGCCGCTCATTGGGGTTGCCTCGCTCTGTACCTGCTAAACCAGCCGCTTCTCCCTCCCCGCGTTTAAAATCACCCCGTCTTTCAGATGCTACCTTATCATCTTCGGATGACACACATTCGCATCCCAGTCCCAATCCGGACATAGGGTTTCAGAACATTCTGCATCGTTTCGGCTCACCTCCGAGTATCATCCCTGACAGACCGCAGCCCCCATCAATTGGCCGGCACACGAAGTCATCGAGTTTCGATTCGATCAGCAATAACAACGACCCTTCGCAAGATGGTCTTCGCGCTAGTCCGGTCATAATATCCAACAACCTGAATGACAGCGCGGCAGCCGTGATGTCTGATCAAATACCGACCCTTCGCCCACGCGTTTTCAGCAACGGATCCTCTGTTTCGACCAACCCACCCGTATCAATTCCCATGAGCCCTGGAAAATCCGAAGTTGGCGAAGGAGCGCTGAATGCTCGCACAGAACGCAAGATCCTGGATCTGGAGATTAGCAACTCTTCGCTGCTCGCCATCAACCGGACTTTGGAGCGAGAAATGAGGAATCACAAGGCAGAGCTGCGAAGATTCAGGCGCCTCAGCCGCTCTGGTCGTCTGTCGATGGCGCCGTCTAACCGTTCATTTTCTGGTACCGCACTGTCGGCAACTAGCGAGTTGGAAGAGGGAGTCAGCGAACTTTCCTCTAGTCGATCCCAAAATGACATGTCTGATTCCAGCGACGAGGACTCGATGGCCGACGAAGGTATTTTGAGTCCAGACTCGCTTGCTGAATATGATACGAAACATCGAGCCAATGACGAGAAACGATTTATGGTCGACCTTGCCCGGCACCAGGAGCTTTTGGTCGACAGCCAGAAAATGAACCAAAGCCTGAAGCGATGTCTGGGATGGACGGAAGAACTCATTAAGGAAGGCCAGAAGGCCCTTGAGTACAATGTTCGTGTCCAGGATGTCGAGTTGGGTGGACGGGTCTTGCCCCCAGAAGAGCTGAGCGACGTCGGCGAAAGTGGACGGGCACTGCTTAGCCCGTCTACTGAATACTTCGCTGCTTTCCCCCCTCACGATACGCCGTCCGATTCTTTCTTTGACTTTGATGCAGCAACACTTCCTCTCCCCTCGTCTCCAGGTGGGACCAACCCGACCTTCTAATTGTTTCCATTCGTTTGTACTCTTTGCCAAATACCCCTTGTTCACATTGCTTGATCTTGCCACTATATCTTGATATATCGCTGCATTTGGCTTACTTTTCTCGTTCGGGTTCCCATGTACTACATCTGGCCTTGATGGCTATCTCTTTGGGACCAATATCTCCATCGGTGATGACTGATAGATCTTGCTTTGGATGGGTTGATTCTCGGCCTCAATACTTTGACTTTGTGATAGATACCCGATATGCACAACTTGTCTGTTTCTTGTACTCGTATCGTACTCTTGGCCAATTATCACCGACTTTGTTGTCCCTCTATGCGCAGCGGTAGATGAAAAACCCCCTAGAGTAGACGTGGTTCTCTGCCAGATATAGCAGCAGAATCATCAATTCCGATGCACCTGGGCAGCTATCTTTCAACCTAGGATAGTGATTGAAGGTTTTGGGTAAACCGGGGAAACTCTGGAATAGTTACTCAAAATGATTAACCACACTCTGAACGTGCACCCCCTCCTCGAAAGGGAATGAGAAACTAACTCTACCTATAATCTGATCGGATCGTCGCAAAGTCTTCTGCAGATCCCTGATGCTTCGCTGTCTTTACCGGATCGGGAATGGCCCCACCTATGGTCCGACGATGATATCACGCCTTCTCCTCCGCAATCACTTGTGAGACTTAGCATCACAGCAACTTCCAAAATGGCCGAAATCGTACGCCCAGCCTTCGCTGGCCGTGAGCGTCCTCAACTGTCATATGGCATCGATTTCCCCACTGCAGCCGCTCGACATGTAACCGAAACCTTCCGAGCATCACGAGTGTACGTGATCTGCTCAGGTTCACTGGCGCGCAACACCGATGCCCTGGCACGACTAACAGCTGCCCTGGGTCCAAAGGCTGTCGGCCAGCGCATCGGCATGAAACCACACACTCAATGGTCCGAAGTCCTGGAGATCGTGACCGATGTACGCAAAGTGCAGGCAGACCTGCTTCTAACCCTGGGCGCCGGGAGCTTGACTGACGGAGCCAAACTTGTCTCATTTGCCCTCGCCAACAACGTAAATACAGCCGAGGAGCTCGAAACTCTCGCAGAGGGCGAGAAGAAACGCGCCGATATCGTTCCATCTACTATCCCGATTATCTCGGTCCCGACATCACTGTCTGCTGGGGAGTATTCTGACTACGCCGGTGGCACTGAAGACCAATCTCATCGGAAATATATGTTCTATCCGCCACTCCGTGGTCCCGCGCTTGTCATTATTGATCCGGAATTGGTGGAAACCACGCCTGATTCCATCTGGTTAAGTACTGGTGTGCGTGCTATTGATCACTGTGTCGAGACTCTATGTGCCGTTGGTATCAGTACTCCAGAATCAGATGAATTGGCACGTAAGGCTCTCGGTCGCTTGGTGCCGGGTTTACTGCGATGCAAGAAGAATCGTGCAGATCGTGACGCTTCTTTACAATGTCAGCTTGGATCTGTCGATGCTATGGCTGCTTGTATAATCATATCATTTAAACTCGGCGCAAGCCACGGTATTGGACATCAGGTATATCATGTCTCCTATCTTTGAAACTTGTGTATGCTGACAAAACTCAGCTTGGTCCTCTTGGTGTTGGCCATGGAGAAACTAGCTGTATCTGCCTCCCGGCCGTGTGTAAGTTTAATGCTGCGCATAACGCAAACAATGACCGCCAGGCCAGTCTGCGCGACTTTTTGGTTCAGGATCCTGTGGTTGCTGGAGTGTTGCGCGAGCGCTTGGATGATATTGCTGCTGCCGATCTGGGGGATGTCTTGGATGCGGTGATTCGGGAGCTTGGAATGCCCCGGTCACTGGCGGATGTGGGCATCGGTCGCGACAAGTTGGACATGCTAGCGGAGAATAGCTTGCATGATCCTCTGTGTCAATCGAACCCGGTGCCGTTGACGGAGAAGTCGCAAGTGCTGGAGATTCTCGAGATGGTAGTGGCATAGTATGGTAGTTAGTAGAAGGAATTATTTTTTGACGAGAAATACGGGCGATGCCCAAAACAGAATGATTTGAGTGCTGATCCTTCGAGATAGGACATCCAAATCTGTGCTGCAAATCGCACACTGACGGAAACAGCAAAGAGCAAAGAACACGCCAATCTGTAAGCCATAAGCGAAGCATTAATAAAGCCCCTTATGCCTCCGTATCAAGAACCCAGGACGTACGACTAGTCCTTGATACGATAGCGCGGTAAATGCGAGGGGTGGCGAAAATGAACATTTGTTTGGCCGAACTATAGAGTTTGATCAATCACATTCAAGTACACGCTGCAGCACCACAACGCATGTCGTGAAATAGCTCAGAAAATAGACCGACTACCTTACTGATGCCGTCCATTTCTACCTTGGAAGCTTCCAAACTGAGATCCCTAAGCCCCTAAAGCGCCCTATGTTTATTTCTTCAGCTTCAGGTCTGCAACTGTGTCGGCTCAGAACACCACTCGCTTACCTTGTACCGATTTGGCCCAGGGCCAGCGTCATCTCAACATGAACCCCTGTATCCAACATTAACAGTTGGAGAGCAGACTTTTTGCTGGCGCCAAACAGCCATGAGACTCACGCAGTAAGGTTGATCCTCCCTGACATATTTCAGGTCATCGACCTCTCTCTCCAGATGAGTCGCACGTGGGAAATGACAATTCAATAAACAGCTGCAAGGGTGCCCCTTCGCTATAGGTGCCCGACTCTCTATATCTCCTTTCCCTTTCCCCGTCAGCTTTGAAGCCAACATCTGCAACCATGCTGGCGGTCCATATCGCCCTCTATGCCCTCCTCGGCGCCTGTTTCATCTTTTCCATTGTTGAGCTGGGCCTATGTGCATATATCGCTTCTGCCTGGAGTGACACTCGCAATGTGGGATCCTATACCCCGTATGCAGGCGATGTGTACAAAAACATCCACATCGATACCCCGGGTATCCTGATACTCCTCATATTCTCAGCCTGCTGGTCTACGCTGGTCGCCGCCGTTGCCGCGATCCTGCCTTGGTTTTATACTCGCAAGGGCTTCGTCACTGCCAAGTTGAACGACGTCCTCGGCATCGTCTTTGCCATTCTCTACTTTGTCACCTGGGTGTTATGGCTGGCCTGCTTCGCTGATATCGCGTCCATGTTTGACGGCTTCACCAGCTACAACAACTACCGGGATGCTGTGCTTGCCTTTGCCGTCCTGCTTTGGTATGTATCCCACATCCGAGAAATAAACATGAAGTCTAACCCTGCTGTTCTCTCGAAGGCTCCTTTTCTTCGCTCTCTTCCTTCTATCGATCCTGGCGCTCTGCGGTGTGGTCTTTTCCGATTGGGTGGGCTATCAGTCGTTGCGCAAGACTCAGACAGTCGATGCACCTGAAACTCGGGAAGCCGGTCCTCCTGCTCATGTTGTGCCTACTAGTCCGGAGCGTGCTCCTGGCCCGTCAGAGTTGTCGACTAGTGATGCTGAGGCTCTGCGTAACCAGCCCATGAGTCGAGCCCATAGCACCTCATCGCCGTCTGCCATTGCCAGCGTCGAGCTTAGCGGTGATAGCACCGTCCATTCGCACCACGCGATCCACGCTTAATGGTTGTGATATGGGCTTGGGGTGGCGGACTCGATTCTCTCGTTATTATGTACATGGAATGGTAATGATCTACCTAGGTAGTAATGGCTGTGGAGATGCATCAAGATCGGAATGAATACCCCGGGAAGATCTGCCCAATGATCGATGTGCGCCAAGGTGTGGTATGTTTCCAGTTTTGTCTTATAATATGAACGTTTGCCAATGAAATCTTTGTTATGAGCGGAGGATAAGTTCTCGCGGGTCATCAGGCTGGAGACCCTGGTATATAGGGTAATCTATGGTTCGCATTATGCGCAGTGTCCACGCAACATGGCCCGCTGTAAACGGAGAGGGGATCTACTACCTAAGTAGCCCCGTAACACAATCGAAAGCAAACGTATATGTCCAGACAAAGACGAAGGGAAAAGGATTAAGACAGGTCTAGAAAGCGATCAAGCAGCGGGCTGCTCCACATCCACATGTTCCTCAGAACCGTGGTGGCCATGCGGGCCATGCTTGGACTTCTTCTTCTCCTTCTTCTTCTCGTCCTTGCCCTTCTTGGCCATAGCATCAGCCATCAACTGCTCAAACGCCATGTAGTCACCCTCCTCCTCGGGGTCACGTTCGGCCTGGGATTCATGTTAGTACATGTGAAACAAGGGGGTGGGGTGTCGTTTTGCATAATCATACCTTAGCGTAGATGTTGCCTGCGAGAACTAGCGCATGAGCGCGTTCGATGCGCTTCTCCAGGCGAATCCGCTTATCACCCAGAACCTTATCACAGACCTCACGGAGAACACTCTGGATTTCAAACTTGCTGCCGCGCCATGCCGCCGCGAGGATCTTACCAGTCACCTTCTTCTCGTACTCGGCTTTCTTCTCGTCGGTCCAGTCCTCGCCACCGCGTTCCTCCAACTTGGCCATTTCCTCCATGGTCATTTGAGCATCGATGGCAGTGGAGATGGTCGTCCATGTCTCCTTGGCCAGAGTGCCCTTGTCCTTGAGTCGCGAGAAGAATCCGGAAATACCGAGGAACTTTTGCGACTTGAGGAAGGATGTTCCCTTCTGCGTGTAGGTGGCGCCGACCGCGTGCAAGATCTCCAAACCGAACGACTCCATCTTGAGATTTTCGACCTCCAGGCGGATCTTCTCCTCGAAGGCATGCGTCACATCCTTGCTCTTGTCAGTCTCGGTCCAGACGCTGAGTCGGTCAACCAGCTTGTTGGCTAGAGTGTTGACGCGCTCCTCGCGGGCTTTTCTCCGCTCCTCCTCGAATGCGGCAAGGCGCTCCTGCTGCTCCTTAGAGAGACCCTTCTTCTTTTCCTTCTTGCGCAGCTCCTTTTCCTCCTGCGACAGACCAGCTGCCTCCATGCGAGCTTCCTCCTCGGACTTGTCCATGAGAGCCTGCTGACCCATGTATCGTCGGGGCGTACTGGTGCCAGAGCTCTGGCCCGATGCTGCCGGGGCAGGTTTGGCCTCGGCCTTCTCTGCGTGGTCCATTGAAGAGCCTTCGACGGCGGCACCCTCAGCTTTTGTGCCAGCGGCCTTCATCTCCTCATCGTGGATGTTAAGCTTCTCTTCGGCGGACGCGGCCAGCTCCTCCTCCTCCATCTGCTCCATCGTGATATCCATCGTCGCCGTCAGATCTTTCATAAGAGAGATTTCGCCGATGAGATCGACGAATGCCTCGCCACCGAAAATCATGCTGAAGAATTCGGACGGGTCCTCTGTGGTTGCCAGTCAGCCATCATCCTCAACCCGAACGATCCGCAAAGTCGACTGACCAAATCCACCGCCGGGAACCGCATCTTCCTTGCCGAACTTGTCATAGCGCTTTCGTAGGTCTTCGTTGCTGAGAACTTGGTAGGCTTCGCCGATCTAGACAAGAGATTAGTCCAAGGCAGCGATGTTTACTGCGGACGGAGCGCATACCGCCTGGAACCGTTCATGCGCGGTTTCGTCGCCAGGGTTTTTGTCTATCGAATGGAGTCAGCGGTACGCCCTTTATGAGATGAAAGTGCCGTACCAGGGTGAGTGGTGATAGCAAGCTTGCGGTAAGCCTTCTTGATCTCGAGCTCGGTGGCAGTAGGCGCCACGCCCAAGGCGTCATAATAACTGGTATCGGCAACCATGGTGTGATGCAACAGGGCTAGGTATGCCCCTGGAGCAGCCAAATAAACCGGATAAGCCGCGTTGAATGAAGAAAAAATGGATGACAGAAGAGAAAGCACTTTTTTGAATCCCCGCCATATGACGCCGTGTAGGGAATGGTCGGGTCACGTGGTGAAGTTTCTTAATTTCTCGAGTTTAGCCCCCTTTTCCCTCATTCTTTCACGAGTCTCTACTAGCTTCATTTTTGGCCTATTTTATTTCTTTCCCTTTCTTTCTCCGGACCTTTCAGTGTCCGACATTGGCCAAGATGGGTTTCATTGGAAATGCCGCTTACCTCGCCTTCCACCCGCTGCAATTGAGATCCATCATCCAGTGGTATGTGTTCCTACAACTTCGAGCTCTGTTACCTTCTGGTCTAACCTTTTCGTTTGCGTAGGAAGCTTTGGCACAATCCCCCTCACGAGCGCGATTCGAAGAACGACACTGAGACCCAGAAGCAGTGCTTCAAGTTTCTGGATCTGACCAGCCGTAGCTTCAGCGCCGTTATCAAGGAGCTTCACCCCGAATTGCTCCTCCCCATATGTGTCTTCTATCTCGTTCTTCGCGGTCTGGACACCATCGAGGATGATACCTCTATCCCCTTTGCGACCAAGGAGCCGCTCCTTCGGAACTTCAAGGATTTCTTGGAACAAGATGGCTGGAACTTCACTGGTAACCGTCCGGAGGAGAAGGATCGGGAACTGCTGGTTCAGTTCCACAACGTCGTCACTGAATTCAAAAACATGAAGCCCGCCTATCAGGCCATCATCAAGGACATCACGGATAAGATGGGTAACGGCATGGCGGACTACTGCGCCAAGGCTGAGAAGGACGAAGCGAGCGTGAAGACCGTCGAGGAATACGATCAGTACTGCTACTACGTCGCCGGTCTGGTCGGGGAGGGTCTTACCCGTCTGTTCGTCGAGGCCGAGTTCGGTAACCCCGCTCTTCTCAAGCGCCCCAACCTCCACAAGTCCATGGGTCTCTTCCTGCAAAAGACCAACATCATCCGTGATATCCGGGAGGATTTTGATGACAACCGCCGGTTCTGGCCCCAGGAGATCTGGTCGAAACACGTTGATAACTTTGAGGATCTCTTTAAACCTGAGTACAAGGAGGCGGCACTCAACTGCAACTCGGAGATGATCCTCAACGCTTTGGAGCACGCCGAGGAGTGTCTGTTCTACCTCGCCGGTCTACGTGAGCAGAGTGTGTTCAACTTCTGCGCCATTCCCCAGTCGATGGCCATTGCCACAATGGAGCTGTGCTTCCGTAACTACGACATCTTCAAGCGTAACATCAAGATCACTAAGGGTCAAGCATGCGAACTCATGACGGAGTCGACCCAGAACCTCTACGTTTTGTGCCAGACGTTCCGAAGATTGACTCGCGCGATCCACAAGAAAAACACGCCTAAGGATCCCAACTTCCTGAAGATCAGCATAGTTTGCGGCAAGGTAAGATACATTGCTTGTATTCTCGACAGGATACTAACCGTGTGCTATAAGATTGAGAAATTCATCGAGACCATCTTCCCCAGCCAAAAGGCGGAAGATGCTCAGCGCCGAGTTACCGGTGAAATCACCGCGGAGCAGGCCAAGAAGCGCGAGGAGGACGCTGAGAACAAATCTGACATCTACTTCCTGATGGCCATCATGGGAGTCATTATCCTCATCGTTGCCGGTACCATGGTATGTCCTCCTCAATTCATTTCATATGTTTCCAACTGACTCTCATAGATGTTCGCGGCCTGGATGTTGGGTGCTCGATTCGACCTGGCCTGGAAAGAGATTACGTCCGGCCATTTGAGGCCCCCAAGCTATTACCAGGAACAGGCCCAGATCCACGGAGATCTCTGATATTTCTTTTTCATCCACGGCGTTACGACTCTTATTGCCTAATCTTCGATTCCCCGTCCGACGGCTTCTTGTTTTATTATTTCCCCATTGCATCCTCGCCACCGTTGCCGCGATATGTATTGATAATAATATACCATTCTTTCGACCACGTTGACATATACTGACCATCCCGCTCTGGGATCCCATCTAGCAAGACCAATTTGGCTAGCACGGATGTCAAATTGCGATCCGGCCCTTTCATGGCCGCGATTGTGCCGAAGAAGTGCTGATATCAACGGAGATTAATTCTCTTTGTCCAGTGAGTACTAGATTTGTGCCCTACGACTTCGGTCGAGGTGGCACACGTCCATTGAAGATCTGGGAAATTTGTAAATTTATGTAGCCTTGAGTGTTACATTGGCAATGCAAATATCTGAATAAACAAGGTTCTACTTGTTACCCATCACGGACTCCTATCTAAATCGATGCAACTCTGGTAAGGATAAATGTGTACCGCCGGGGCTATACATAGGCTTCTATTGACAATACAGTTACCACATGGTCCAGAAAGTAAGTAATATTAAGAAATATGAAAGTTCTCTCAACGCCGATATATGCTCACGAGCCAAAATCCAAAAAAACTCATGTCTTTGCGGTTGATATGGGCTTCATGCCGCAACAATGCTTCCAAATTGCTTACATGACCACAGCTATTTACGCGAAAGTAACGGTGGTGAAAGCTGGTTCTTGAGTGGATGCTTGGTACATTTCTATGATAAAAGATGGGCTCGGTGTTATTTTATCCGCTTCACGCTTCGTCTATGCTGACAAACTATTACAATCAACGTGTTGCCAGAAGCGATCCACATCGGGGAGTCTAATGATCCGCCGAATCAGAAATCTCTGCTTTCTCATCATTACCGGATCTTTTAGTTAACTAGTTATAAAGGCACCTTCTAACGTGGACTTGATTCTGAAGCGCTGTTATCTTGACTCGGCAATCGTTACCGCTCAACTGCCGTTCCATGCGTCTACGACCAATTGTGCCCCCGCTCTTTTGGGCTCCGATCTCTGCTCGTTTGTACTCTGCATCTTCGAGACCTTCTATCGCGATGGGCAACAAGACCAACATCCCCCGTGAGGGCTCGGGCGAGTCTCTGCCCCCTCTGTCTGCCACCGACTTTCGAGCATACAACCGCTTGTCCGAGCAAATGGACGCTTTTGTGAGTACCTGCAATCGCATGAGCCCAGGCGACTCGACGCTAACTCCAAACCAGCACAATCACTTCCGTATCACATGGAAGCAGCTCTATGATGCCTGTACAAGCACTGGGAAACGACCCGGTGGTCTCTCTGCCCGTCAAATGATCATGATGGGTCTCCAGTTCTGCTCCCAGCTCGACTTCCATCATTCTATCGAGGAACAGCACATCTTCCCCGTGCTGGCAAAGAAAATGCCTGAATTCCGGAAAGAGCTCGAGCTGCTGACCCAGCACAAACAAATCCACGCCGGTCTCGAGAAACTCGAGGCTTATCTAGAGAGCTGTCGATCCGGGGAGGAAGATATGCGCCGCGAAGAGATCAAGCGGCTGATGGATGGATTCGGAAAAGTGCTTTGGCAGCATTTGGACCAGGAGGTTGAGACTCTGCGTGCGGACAACATGCGCCAATACTGGTCTGTTGAGGAGATGCGCCGCCTTCCTATGTGATGCTTTTTCTTGTCCTTGCAAATTCTATACCCCAACGCATGTTACACAACATCTTGCGACACAGCCACCAAATATTATCTCACTGTCAAATATCCTTTGATTCCAGCCGTATGCGTCGTGAATTCTGTCCCAAAGAACACTGAACTGGCTCTGGATGACGTGATTCAACGCGGTATGTTACGATGACGCGAGACAATCGTGGCTGAGAGGCTGACCGGGATGATCACTCCGGCATTGGACAAGACGCCGCCTCGTGCCATCCTCAACTCAAAGCAGTTGACCCCGATATCAGCTTTTATTGATGGTGACAGCCTTACAACTTCGGGTCGCGGTCCCATGACGATAACCTCGTTGGAGAAACCTTCGAACCGATGATCATCCGTCTGACCCTACAAGTAAATGATCCATGAAAAATGCAGATCATCTCGATCATCTAGAAGCTCGGCGAGACTCATTCGATCGTCTATGTCTCATATGCACGATTGACCTGCCGCGCCATGTCTTGCTTATTCCGTAGCGAGAATCGAATCCAGACCGTGTTGAGCAATGGAGAGGCCGAATTTTAAAGCCAAGAAACGATCCACTTCGTTTTCGGCATTCTTCATTCGGACACTGCCCAACCACGACGGGAGTTGACCTTCTGAGGAATGTTGACCTGCAACCCCTTGATCGGTATGGACGCTAATCCCGATTCCTCAATGACCTGCTCTTGTCCACGAGCCCGCAGGTACATTCTGCAGACGATGTGATTCTAGATGCCTTCTTTCTATGATTTCATCGCTTAGCGTGGAATAAGGTCGTCTTTTTTAACAATCGCCTTGTTTATTTTGTCTTTTGTGATACAGGTCTATCTCAAATACGATGGATATAATATTAAGCCACTTCCCGTGAGGCTCAATCTGGGGTCAACCGAACGAAGGCCATTGTTCTTCTAGATCCCGGGGTTTTCCAGTCATTGGTGGATCTCGTGGCCAGCAAACCGCATGATTTGACGCTGATCTTCAGCCAATCCGTCACATCTCCACTGGCAGATGCTACACTCGCCAGAGAATGCGTTTGTTACCCAGACGCGCAAGCTCCTCATCGCCTCACACGGTCTCTCAACTCTTCAATGCTGTCGATGGTCGCGGAAGTGTGCCAGATCCCGCCACGAGCCACGCCGGTAGTCAGACCAAAACGGTCACAACCAGCACCATGCGACCACTAGATGGCGAATTAACCTTGGTTTCCCTGCGTGACAGCTCCGCTTCCCCCACTCAGCGGGCCTTGTCTCTGACGAGTTGCTCGGGATGTAGTCAAGAGGCAGACTTCCACGAGATCCACTTCCCTATGCAGCTGTATCGTCGCATGCGATCTCTTGGAGAGAACGATATAAGACTATCCTTCGAGCCCTAAGATTTGGGATTCCCGTAACGTCGGATTTTCGATCTCTCCTACCATATACTCGCCCGGAGCTTTGTCTCGCTTTCCACTGCCAACATGAAGTTCACTACCGCATTCCTCACTTCTGCCATGTTGGCTGGTGGTGCCCTCGCTGCTCCTCGTCCTGGACTTGCTAAGCGTCTGGAGCAGCGTGGTGTCTTGCAACGCCAGTCCCAGCCTCCTAGCAAGATCGACACCTCCGGCGAGGAAAACGGCGTTCTTCTCAAGGAAGGCTCCGATGGTGCCAACGTTCAGTACAGCCAAAACTGGGCCGGTGTTGTGCGAGTGTCCCCCCCTGCCAATGCCACCTATTCCGCCGTCTCCGCCACTTTCACCGTGCCGGAGCCCACAGCCACCGACGACTCGGGAGACATGCAGGCTGCTTCCGTCTGGGTCGGTATCGACGGCGACACCTACACAAAGGCCATCCTGCAGACTGGTATCGACAGCTACGTCCAAAACGGCGAGACGACCTTTGACGCCTGGTACGAGTGGTATCCCAACAGTGCCGAGAACTTCGACCTGAGTCTGTCTGCTGGTGATGTGATTGTCGCCACGGTCAAATCATCCTCGCCTAGCAAGGGTGTTGCCATTATTGAGAACAAATCCTCCGGCCAGAGTGTGACCAAGACCCTTTCGGCACCTTCCTCCGACGCCACTTTGGGTGGTCAGAACGTCGAATGGATCGTTGAGGACTTCAACGCTGGCAGCTCACAGGTTCCATTTGCCAACTTTGGCACCGTCACCTTCACCGGCGCCCAGGCTGAGACGGCCAGTGGCGATTACGGTGTTGATAATGCCGAGGTCCTCGATATCCAGCAGAACGGCAAGCTGCTTGCCAATGTTAAGATTGAGAGCGATAGCGAGTTTTCTGTCACTTACCAATAAGCTCGCGGTCTTAACTAAGTAGCCGGCTGTCGGCTACCTGTATATAGCCTTGGGAATTGTTTTATGGAGTTGATGGGATCGGCGTTTTGAGACCATGAATTGGGGGGGGTCTCATCAATTTGGAGAAGCTATAAGACTATGTGCCTGTGATTAGGATTATACCTTACTTTCTTAGTACCATAATTGAGATATTTCTATTCCAATTATTGCCTGCTGTTTCCTACATGTCTCTCGCACGATCGCAGCTGCGCTACAGTATGCTTGAATATATTCTCAGTTCATTGCACTTCGCCTTAAAGTGTGGGTTGGGGCTTTGTCACTTCCCTACTCCGGAGTCTCTGAAAGACCTCAGATGCTGATCAACTCGGCAATCGGAAATTGCGTTTCACATCCATCCCAACCCTTGGCAGGTGGAGTGGTCATATACCAAGCACCAAAATTATAGCCAGGGTGCACTGATGTGAAATACAAAGCCATTATTAATTTTCCTGAGTTATACATTATGGCGACTATGCACACTATTTTTGTCATTGGAGCCGGAGAGCTGGGCTTCCAAGTGTTGCTCTCTGGTTGAGCGTCCCGGGGTTCATGGCAGTCTTACTGTGTCCCAACAGCATCTTATCTGCCAATCTCTCCAGGCAAAAGGACACTCAGCTGCGAATATCCTACTGGTTCTCGGTGACATTGTCGAAGACTCCTTAGGAAAAGTTAGCATCGGTAAATACCAGGCAGCATTTGGCCAAGATCGAGGTGTAGCTTGGGGTTTTCAGAGACATGGGATCAACAACGAGAAATTCGGGCTACGACGAAGAATGGGCAGAATAATTTGTGAATCTGGGGAGACCGATGATATCCGAAGTTGGCGTTCACCGACATCGGGAAGATCCGAGAACACATATGGAGGTTTGACGTCCCTGACATGTCTGAGTCATTGCGCCAATATCTTTAGTTACTCCCAACCCAATTCAAATTGATTCAATGGTACATAATGGCGGTTCGTATTGAGCCGGCACTGTTTCCTCGTGATACAGAGGCGATTCAATCCTTATTTTCGGCCTATGCGGCGTCCCTCGGGATCGATCTTACTTTTCAATCTTTCCAAGATGAACTCGATTCATTGCCTGGCAAATATGCAGAGTCTCAAGGAGGGTTTCTTCTGATCGCACGAGCCGTGGATGATCATCCCGATCACAATTCTATATCCCATTCGATACCTACTTTCAAGTCGACGATCCCGCACAGTTCCCCTTCCCCTGCTATCGGGTGTGTGGCATTAAGGCGCAGTCCCGATAATTGGTGTGAGATGAAACGCCTATATGTGGTCGAAGATGCACGAGGCCTGAAGCTCGGCGATAAACTTGTTGAGGCGATCGTTGCACGAGCCAAGGCCGTTGGCTATCGGGGCATCCGCTTGGACACGCTGCCCAATATGACTGCAGCACAACGACAATATCATCGACACGGGTTCGTGCAGATTGAACCTTACTATGATACACCTATCGATGGCACGATTTTTATGGCTTGTGATTTTACTCGCTTATGAGCCTCCATTACCTCGTCACATTCAGGCTATCAGCTGACGCCTGACCATGTCTTTTATACGTTTTTCCTCGACTCAAATTGTCCATTTCTGGCCATCCTGACCCGGCTGGTGTAACCCCACAAGGAGCTTGCGGCCCTTGTACATAAAGAAATGTTGCACCAGGAGAAGTGAAACACCGAGACGTTCTGGAAACCAAATTCAACTTCACGATACTTTATTAGAATGTTCTGTTTCTCGAGACGACTTTGTCATTTGGTTATTTAGGCTATTTCCAGGATTCTAAATTGGGAATATATCCATCCCCGGTGGCCGACGGATGCCGATTTAACCCCTCATCACCTCTCGTAGATCGAGACTTTGCCTCCGGTCGAGTGGGCTTATTTCCCTATTGTCAGCTGATACTTCATCAAAATGAGAAAGCGACCGCAGGCATTGCCGGTCTTTCGGCGGCCATCGCTCTCGGGAAGCAAGGTCGCCGAGTTGTGGTGAATATTCGCAATGCAGTTAGAGTATGGTCAATGCTAATCGGTGTAATTATTGTAGTAGATATTGGAAAAGTCGCGCTTCCTCAAGGAGGCCGGAGCTGCAATCAACCTGCCCCCCAACTGTACGGCATTATTGGAATGGATGGGAGCAGGTCCGGTTACTTTCGAAGGTGTTATACTCAAAAAGGCTAGTTCGATTGAAAATTGGCAGACATATGGCTCACTCATCGCTTTCTCCAGATGACCCGGTATGGTCCCGAGGGCGACTTGAAGTATCAGAAAGATTTCGAGGGTATACACCGTATGTGGCAGGCTGTAGATGATCCATTGACAACATAATGTGAAAGGTGAATAATTTTCAGGGATGGTATCTTGCTCACCGGGTTGGACTCCGTAATGCTCTAAAGAAGCGTGCCCTTGAAACCGCCACTCTTCATATCGGGTGTACAATCACCCAAATTGATATCGACGGACCACGTCCAACGGTTACCCTAGATGGACGGCTGCACATTTGAAGAGAATCTCTTGTTTGGAGCCGATGGATTGAATGTATGTGTCTTCTTGCAAGCATCTCTCACTTTGGGACACAGACACAACCTAAACACTTCATTAGTCTCAGGTCCGCAAAACTATTGCTCCGACGGCACCTCCTCTATCCCAAGTAGGCAAGACATGCTATCCCTGGACTATTCCGACAGATGATTTGAGGAAACATGAGTCAACTCGGGACTATGTTCGATAGCCAGGGGTGTTCATGGAGTTTGAAGGCCCAACCCGTCGCTTGATCGCTTATCCATGCTCCGAAAACAATGTCTTCAACATGTCCGCTTTTATCTCTGTAGGCCCAAGCAAATCAGCCGATCGAAATGAAGGTAAGTGGCTTGATTCGAGCCTTTTATCACTCGTCTAACAAGAATGTCTCTAGGCTGGCAGACCGCTGCAGACAAAGGGATCGTCGTTGACGCCTTCTCTGATTTTGGCGCTGGGGCCAGACAGATGATCGAAAGTGCACCGGATCAAATCAACACCTGGAATATGTATGATATGAAGGCCTTGCCCTCCTGGACAATACCTCACGCTGCACTATTGGGTGATGTCGCGCATCCATTCCAGCCATGTAAGTACATCCACCTCTTCTACGCAAACCACTTGGTTGACGGGGAAAAGGGATGGGCCAAGGAGGTGCAATGGCCATTGAAGATGCCGTTTCTATTGCCATTTTACTTCCTCTTGGTACGAAAGCGGAGGATATTCCGGCGCAACTTGAGCTTTACCAGTCCTCGCGTTGGCCGCGGGTCGAAATGATTCTGAACTTTACCAGGATGAATGTTCCCCTCTTGTTTTCCTATAAGGAAGGCCTTAACTGATATTTTACTAGCCGCCGCCGTGGTGAGATTTATGGACATCTGTGTCCCATACAACGAGATTGAGAATGCTAAACAGCTGCTAGAGGCTCTGTGAAAGTACGCGAAGAGTCATGCAAGGAAATGTTTCAGAGGAGCCATTGCACTCTGCTGAATCTGGCTTTTCTACAATATGCAATAGTTGGAGTTTTACGGAGTATAATGACCGGAACAATGCACTGTTCTCATTGCCGTTTTATCTAAATGCGGATTTCCAATCTGATACTTCCGTTTTAGGATATGTAGCTGGAGAATTATTGACGCGATAAAACATGATTTGTGTCAGGATCGGCGCTGCCCGTTCTAGAAACCAAAATGTGGGGGTTACGAATTGAAATGGGGGCTTCCATGCAACCCTTGAAGGAAGACTGGTACGTGGTTAGGCAGATCTTGTCCAGCGCACCTGCTGTAATCTCCCGAGGTCGTCGACTTCGCTCCATGTATCCCCAAATCCCGCCTTTGTATTGGCTACCGATGGCTCGGGTAAGAGGGGGCATGCGCACAAACGAAGCCCATCACAGTTAAAGATTTCAAATTGTGCCGATCACGGAACCCGATAGTATGGTAGCTTTGATGTCTCACCAACCCTGGATCGGGGACTCGGTCCACCTGTTAATACATACCCACTTGATACATACATCACGCAGGCCGATTCCGTGGCCTCCACGTCTTCACCGACAGAGATGTCACATTATGTGCATTGAGTGGCACATTTCTTCTTCGAGATGTACCCCCACCATCCTGATCTCCACCTGCACCGGTGCGTTGGGTCGGTGGCGGACTGGCTGAACTCGGAAGCAGACCGCCAATTTTAAGCCAATCCCATTCCGATACGTGCAGGTTCAGGTGGGACTTCAAATTCCAGGGATTCAGTTCGGCCTTGCTTGCATCTGGGATCTGCCCCTTCATCGATCAGCTATTGGATACCCGGGAAGCTGGGACGAGCCCTCACCTATAGGCTATAGATAGGTTCCACGCAGCGCGAATCTTGTTACCAGATTTGGATCAATTGCTTGCCTTTCTTCGTGGGATCGTCATTCTGGGATCCGAGATAATGGTTGGCCCAGTGGAGACGGCTGGGGTCGACATTTGAGTTTTGAGCAGCTGTTCTCACTTGCGTTTGGTCCCGGTAGCTTGGTTCAGGATCACATTATATTCACAATGTGCGTCGTCTCGTCAATTTCCCGGCTCCGTCAGAGCCCTGGTTTTCCTTTTCCTCCGACTCTTTCGCTTCCCGCGCTCAACTTTGCTGGGGTTTTGATTGCCTTTGTTCCATCCATACGCTAAACTATACTAGTGTCGCTATGGCAGACTCCCACCGACCACGGGGTTTGAATGGAATTGAGGTTGACGCGGATGTCGATGTAAGAGCAACCAAAAAACTATAACCCTGACCGATTGCTGAATCGGTCTCGTCTTAGCCTTCTAGTGACTATGATAGCACGCGGAGTGACCTGACGTCTTTAACCGAGTCTATATACTCATATGTCTATGAAAATGGTCGTACCTACCACGCGTACCGGTCAGGGAGCTATGTACGTTTAACTTACACTTCTGAAGGGATACAATAGCGCTCTACACCTAGATGGTCAAATTTTTAACACACCCAGGTTCTTCCAAATGACCAACGAGAGCAAGGTAAGTCAATTTCACCTCGCCTTTTTCTGAAAATGCCGTGCAAACATGTCTGCGCAGATAGATTAGACGTACTGCACCATGTCTTTCGGCTTTTTTTCGATGGTGGATTGTGCGCAACCAAAGTCGAAAACCCGCAGAGTGTACTCGACATCGGAACTGGTACTGGAATCTGGGCAATGGAAAGTCGGTGACTCAATCAATATTTGCCCTAATTATTTCAAGATTTCAGCTGAAGGAGTTGCAGTTGCCGACGAGTTTCCAGGCGCAGAGGTGGTGGGCGTGGACCTTTCCCCTATTCAACCCACCTGGTCAGAAATCCCCTTTTAGAACCTGCAAAAAGTAAGAGTTTGCTGATAGATGACAGGGTTCCGCCTAACTTGCGCTTCATTATCGACGATGTCAATCAGGAATTACGCTTCCCATCGAACTCCTTTGACTTTATACATGTAAGAGAGCTTGCCGGCAGCATAGAAGACTGGCCGTCATTTTTACGACAGTGCTATGAGTATGTGCATTTCGCGATCCTGTTCTTTTGCGTTCGGTGTCGCCAAAGGGTATACTAATGATTAACCAGTCGACTCAAGCCCGGCGGACGTCTCGAAATATCGGAATGTCGCCCTCTAGTGCGATGCGACGACGGCTCTTATCCCGAAGACTGTTATCTTCGTACTTGGGCAGTGAGTTCCAGGTCTACCCTTGAAACCAGCAAATCATAACTCTTGCTAATCGAGTAAATAGAAAGAGTTTCATCGCATAACTGAAATTCAAGGGCGTACCTGGGATATCATGCCTGAAATGCAAACCCTATTGGAGGATTCTTCCTTCCAGAATATTGCCATCGCCGACAACAAGATCCCCATAGGGACATGGGCCAAAGATCCCAAGATGAAAGAAATAGGGCGCTTCTTTCGGGCGCAAATGGTCGATGATGCAGTCGAGAGCTACTCGCTTGCATTATTCACCCGGTTCGGTAGCTGGAAGCCTATCGAGGTCCAGGTGCTGCTGGCTCACGTACGCTCGGAGCTGAAATCAAACAAGATGCATGTGTACTCATATCTGTCCGTTCCCTATCAACTGCCAGCTGCTGGCTGAACAACACTGATCATTTCTCAACAGCACATTTGCCACAGCGCAGAAGCCGCTACAGCATCGATGATTTTCTTCGATTTACTCATGCTTGGAGTGGATGAAGTGAAGCCGGCAACGTAATAAGATACGCTGCTACGAGGTCCCAATATGATTCTACTTTACCTATGAATGTGAATAGACATACCCACTTACATTGGGAATTTTCTTCTATAAAAAGAAACCAATGTTTTCTGGTACGTTCGCAGCAGCGATGCCTCAGGCGTCAAGATGACTGATCAACATCAATGGATCCGCATCTCAACGATCGGCACGTCTTTGTTCCTTCACGGTGCGTCATGCGTAGACAATGGAGTCTGCAAATCTGCGGCCGGGGCCGTCGGATCAATTCCGTATCAGGCGTAAGCCCGTGTCAAACCCCAATTTGCGTGGGACCGTGAATGCCAATCCCTCGGTGCCTCACGCCGCAAGCTCCCCAGCTCTAGTACCACCGCCGCCCCCATCTTATACAGATCTCTATGGGCCACCACCTCGGCCGCCCCGGTCCGAGTCAATTCCAAGGCCCCGAACAGCAGGTGCTTCGACACCAATAACACCAATAACACCGCCTCCACCTTCACCTTCGCCGGTACAGAAAGCATATGGCGAAGCGCGTCACTTTCTTGGTGGTCTCATTAATCATCCGACCGAGTCCAACAAGCATGTCACGATCCTGCGGCATTCTCATGGCTTAGTTTTCTACCGTGGTAACACTACATCAGTGGCTATATCAATATTCTCCGATGCCCCCTTGCCACCCGACCGTACACTATGGCTACAGAGCAAAGGATGGTCAGGGAACACCGGAATGCGCGCAAAAGCACTACTTCGTCTCAACGACAGCTGGATTGATGTTACTCCGGGCATGCCGGTTCGAGCGGAGCAAGTGAATCCGGACGACGAACGCGCCTGGCAGCGCGACATCAAAAAGTTCCGTAAAAAGGGGCCTGCACGACCTCGAGAAAAACATCAGCTTCGCGAAACAGCTGTTGTTCGAATTCCTGCCGAAGCTGGTGATGGGTATTTCCAACTGGTGCTTTGCCAGGGGCTGAAAAAGAAGGTTCTTGGTAATAGCCCGGTTTTTCGAGTCCTCTCGGTGTCCGCCAATCCACATTCTCTCCGAGGAGCCAGCTTGAGTACATTGCCTCTGGAAATCGGGGCGATGGTGGTCAGCCTCTATGCCCAGACTGCCGCTAGCACGGTAGCGAGCCCGGCAGTTGCAGCTGTTCAAGCGGCTGTGAGTCCGTATCGTCCCTCATGGGTGACGCAAACCGCACTCGAGCAGGTCTATTCGGCTAGCGGTATCCAAGATAGAGTTAGTGGGGTTCTGAATCCGTCTGCGGGTTCTAGTCAGCAATGTGTGGCCGGTCAATGTCCTCCGCCATTTGTGGGTAATGGTGTGTCTCCAATTGACGAGGGACCACAATTGCCATTCCCAATGACGTTCAAGGCTCGCGGTGAACTTGCTCACACACTTCCCAACAGTCCCAGTGAAACCCCGAAAATAACGCTCTCCAAGGTTCCGGACTGGGTTCCAGAGCAACTGCGAGGTTACTTCTTTGGCTGGGCACGTTTTAACACGGGTACTACCAAAGGTGCCACTCCTACCATTCCTGAACCGTGGTGTCCAATGGTCCTCTCTGTTCGGACGCTTGATCCTCTACAGGCGTCGAGAATCAACATGACGCACATTGCGAATCGAATTGTGACTCTTCGCCTGTTGGACGAGGTACCCCTCCAGACAACCAAACTTGATATTCGGATCATGGGATTCCTCCGAGAGGACATTCCGCCCCCAACTGGTAGCAACAGCCGAGAACTTGCGGATGCACAAGCTGCAGCAGCGGAGGCCGCCATGCTGGCCGACATTTACGATGTATCTGTGGTGCAGAACACACTGGCTCACCCGGCTTGGGCTCCAGAAGTGCCGAGCCTCCGTGAAATCCAGCGTCAAAATTCCGGCTTTGTTGATCGGACCCGGGAAGGATATGCTACTGCGAGAGCCCGGGGGTTAAAATTTGTGGAACAAGTGCCCTTGCATCGACTTGGAGTTCGGTCAGCAACAGATGAGTGGAGAGAGAAAAAGATTGCTGTGAATGGGTTTTATATTGTTCGGTGAGGTCATTCCACAGTGATTGCACTGTCTCTCCCGCAATTGCGAAGGACGTACCTTTACTTCAACTTGTACAAAAGTTTTGATTGTATTATAGTTTCTTTACTTCGATCTTCGATGTATATAAAGCTCTAGGTTGTATTATATTTTGAGTTCAACTAAATGAATATTACCTCTGGATCTAGGACATCTCGCGAACTACAGGTATGGGAAACACTGACGATTGAGAAGAACCAGTGGACATTCCTTGAATCTTGGAAGGTTGCATGCATTCTCTCTGTGGGTATTCCATCGTGAATACGCGACCCAAAGGGAAACAAATCAAAGCACCATATCCTATGTATCATGTCATCGCTAAATACATATTCTGTAACAACCCCAACAACCTCTCAAGGTCCGACAGGAGGTTCCGATGCAGCCAAGTTACACTGGCGGAACAGGCGCACTTCATCCGGCTTGAAAGCACCCACAACCGAATGCAACACACCCCTGTTATTAAAGAGAACCAAATCACCATCCTCCCAGTCATGCGGATAAACATATTGAGGGCTAATAGCCGGTCTCTGCAACTTGTAGATGATTTCGCGCACACGCGCCAGGTCATCAATCACGGTGCCATCGGCAAGGTGAATACGGCGAACAGCCGACGGATGAACTTGCATTGCAAGTTTTCCAGTAACTGGATTTTTCCAGGTCATTGGAAATATCATGATTTTCTCCTTGTCAATGGGAGGCAGTTCTGACTCGGGCAGCTCAAGCCCTTCCGAGTGTAGGCCGAGACCGGTGGAGTTTGAGCGGGCGGAACTCATCCAGATATATCTAAATCGGTTCGGTCAGCGTATTTATATGCAATGGCTTAGGCTGGAAACTCACGGGTGAGGAGCATATTCGATTTTGCTTGTTCGTACGAATTCCTGGTCCTCTGGGGAGAGACCGTCGAACATTTGCTGGCCGCTCACGAATGCAGTCGTGCCTAGCGGCACATCTAGCGTCTCTCCCGTCCCGTCATCGTACAATAATGTCTGGCGACGGCCCTTTGGTACATTTACGGCCAAAAGGGTCGTTACCTGGGGCGGGTATAGATCGTAGAGCGCCGCATCAATGTGCCAGCGGTAGAAGCGAGTGAAATCGTAATCTTTATCATCAGGAATGTGGTCCTTGTGAAATGTTCGGTGGTGAGGATGTTTCAGTTGGATATTCTCCAGTCCTTCGTACGAAGGAACGAAACCATTTCCGATCACTTGGACTTGTGGTTGGTGGGGGATGGTTTTCAAGTCGGGATGGAGGATGCTTCGCTTTGCGTCGAGTGTCTTGCCGTGGCCATAGTTGTCTGAAGCGGGATCAAATCGCTTGGTGAGTTCGTATTGTGCTTTGGGAGAGAGCTTTTGCTGGTTTTTGAATACGATGACGTGATGGTGATACAGCGCCTCACGAACGGTGGCAAACTGCTCGTCTACTAGACATTAGCTAGCATTCGTCAAAGTGGCGCTTGTCAACATACCCGTCAAATTCTCCAAATCAATGCCATCTATTTCAGCCCCGAAGTTGACCTTGGAGCCTGCTGGAGGTTGTAACGGTCGGACGGTTTGGGGAAGTACGGCCATGGTCCGGCTGTGGATCAATTTCGGTTCGGCGAAAGCAGTTCGGGCCGGGCGTAAGCTCTTTAAGTGTATTCGGCACCGAAGTATACTGTGCATTCTTGTCGATAAGAATTGTCTAGGGAGAATTCGGTTCACGGCGCAGACCGATGGGAGATGAAGAAGTAATGAAGAATTCCCCCAGTTGCCCCGGTTTTCTAGATGTCGGATGCGGACGAGTGCGGAGATTCCTGATAAGATCGCCGATCGCCGATCTGATGCCGAGCGGATGAGATTTGAGATTTTGAAATTCGCGGTATTGATCGGTGAAAACAGTGGACAGACCGAGAATAATGAGGTGAGATTGAAAGCTTCGAAAGATTTATCGCAGACTGATAGACGAGACACACCAAAGCGAGTGAGATCACGTCCCTTGTTACACAAGCCCTTGACTACTACCAGAACTTCCACCAAGGCCCACGCGGCCTCTCCGGCAACTCTGCCTCGATTATCTCCTGCAATCCGGTCTGCATGTCGACTTCCTCGGGTCGCCATGCCCACTGGTCGCTCCAAAACACAGCCCGATGTCCAAAGTACAACACCAAAAACGCGGGAATGCCGATATACGCGGTGAAGAAACTGCTCACAGACCACTCCGAAGGGAAAAATACAGTGAACCCATTAATCAAAGCCATCAAAATTGAACCCGCCATGCCAAAGTATGCCCCATATGGCTGCAGTCGTGATCGATACGGCAGTTCGATACCCTGGGCCTGAACGGCTTTGCGGAACCGGAAGAATACGACGCAGCAGCAAATCCATGAGATGAAGCCTGAGGTGTTGGTAAAGTTGACAAACCAGTACAAAACGATCGAACTGGAGTTCCCGACCGACAAATAGGCCAGGGGTGAAAAGCAAGCCGACGCAGCCAGTGCATAGTATGGCACGCCCCATCGATTGCAGGACTTGAAGATGCTGGGCGCATTTCCCGACATGGCTAGCGAATATAAAGAGCGTGATGACATGTATAGGAATGAATTTCCTGCAGACCAGGCTGAAGTCAAGACTGCGGCGTTGACAATGTGATCCAGCACCGGGATGCCAGCGTTCTGGATGCCCACCACGAACGGCGACGAATTGACTGTGCCGTCACCGGTCGTTAGTCGACTAGCGTTCGATGGACATATGACACCAATTGCCAGAACCCCGAAAATGTAGAAGAAGATGAGACGGTAAATGAACCGCCGTGCAGCTCGAGGCACATTGCGACGCGGCGACTCCATCTCTCCACCACTTATGATGATCAGCTCCGGGGCGAAAAGGAAGGCAATCGCGCTGGATACTGTGCATTTCAACAGACCTACAAAACGGCCTGTATCTCCTTTCGCAAGATATTCGTTAAAAGAGCCTGGGTGTTTCCAGTAATGGAAGCCCAACAACTGTCGATTCGGTCCGCCACCCCAGAAAATGATAAAGGACACCATCAGCAGCCCGATCAGGGTGATGATCTTGATACCAGAGAACCAAAATTCCGATTCACCATAGAACCCCACGGGCAGGGAATTCAAAGCGATAATGACAACCATCATAATCGAAATCCAGACGGCAATATTGATGGTCCCGTTGGGGTCCCAATATCCAATGACCAGCCCGGCTGCTGTTATCTCGTATGGAACCAGAATCCCCAATGAGTACCAATACAGATATCCCATCGCAAATCCTAAACTTCGCGATACATATCGAACCCCGTGATAGCTCATCGTACCGCCGTGGACTGGGAGGTAGGCGCCGATCTCTGCGATTGCCGTCACCAATCCATACACCATCGCTGAAATGAAAGTGTATCCCAGCAGCAGTGATGCAGGACCACCAGTGGCGAGTGACTGTCCCGATGAGACAAATAGGCCTGATTGTTACGCTTGTTAGCAATGACTTTCTGGGGAGAACCGCAGTAAACAACCCACCAGTTCCAATCGTGCCACCGAGTGCCATCATCTGAACATGGCGACTCTTCAGACCACGTTGAGTCGTGGAATAGCGATCATCTAGAAGGTCTGCCTCGACCAGCGTGCGCGCTATACGCCCTTTCTCGGACATTGATGGCGGGTCCGCCATAGAAGATGTGTGTTCAACCTTCGCCATTTTGCGCCGCAGGTGATTATTAGAAAAGAAGGAATGGAAAAAGCACTGAACCACCAGGTGACGCTGAACTGCGGGCTCTCTCACCCATTACTGGCGCGATAAGCTAACCAATGTTAAAGCCAAGCCACTAGCTAGCAGACTAGGAAAGAGCGCGAGGTTCTAACTAGCGAAAGATAAGACCACAGATCTTTCATGCAGTTTAGCATCTCTAGCCCGTGGTTCCCGCTTTTGAATTGTCGACTTTTTTCCTTTCTAGGCACTTCCTTTTAACAAGTATCAGTGATCTTGCCCGTACGACCCTGAATTCATACCCCTGGTTTACTGGAGAAACTACTGTACCATATTGCTACACTATGGTCAGAGTGAAATTTCCCGAGATCATGACCACTCAGCTCGAGGATTTTCAGCCGACTAGCCGCCGCGGGCAGCCCGGGATGGCTTTAAAAGCCTCGAAGAAGAAACACTTTTGGCAATAGTCTCAGTATCGGCCGGCCACCGATCCGGCAATATATAATGCGCCCTCTTAAGGTTGCTAGGTAGTTACTTGTGTTGGAATATCGGTGCATATGATGTGTAATCAACTATCAGTCATCATGGCCTACATAACCGCATACCGCAGGCCCATCCAGTTCAACATGGATGATATCATCTCCCGTATTCATCTTCATTCATTTTAACATGTTCAGTCTTTCCTCCAAACCGAGACGACCGACATGGCGTGACTGCATTTATTCCATCTTGTAGTCGCATCCCCATATTCGTACCGAGGTGTTCGGTCATTCCATTTCTGCCCATAAATATGGCCCATGTAACTAGACTAAAAACATCAAGATTCATCTCCATCTTCCCTGATCATCCATCCACCTTTTCATTGGCTAGTTTTTCATCTTCATTATTAGTCAAACGTGATACATGATCGGGCCGACATCATTCCGATCACATGACGATATTCATATCGGCCTGTTTCCTGAAAACTTGTGATTCGCCCTAGACAGAACCAGCCGTAGACATCAAGATTTCCTGATCACCAGAGTACAGCCTACTGAGGTAATGATGTCCCAGGCTAGTAGTTCCTAGTGACCTTATGAAAGTAGGCTTTATTTGTTCGTAAGCCATCCGTACATCTACATGTCGTGTTATAAGGCAACAATGGTTGCATGTTCCCTAGTAAACACACCTAAGCAGTCTAGTGCATCGCTATCGTCTATTTGTCTTCTACCTACATATCTCCAATGTCATCCAGGTCTGAGAAATCTGGACTACGGCGGAGTATCTCCACCCCCGCTTCCCCCGCCTCGGACACTCCCGGTCTGGGGTCGGTCGATCACCGATGAGCTGATGCACTCCACTTGGGATGCCGTTGTCACGAATGCAGCCTACGTGGCATGATCCTCAATGTACGTATCGGCTGAACGGAACAAAAACTGGCGCTTTTAAATGGCCGTCCCCAGCATTCCCAGCCCTACATCCTCACTCAGACCAGGACCAGGTACACCCGCTCAAGTTAATCACTTACTAGCACAGCAATCATGAAAGCCCTTGTCTACACAAGTCCAGGAAAGGTCGAAGTGCTGGATCGTCCTCAACCGACCATCCAAGCGCCCACTGATGCCGTCGTTCGTTTGATGCACGCCTCGATCTGCGGCACGGACCTACATATCCTCAAGGGCGATGTTCCCGATGCACAGCCGGGGCTTATTCTCGGTCACGAAGGTGTCGGAGTGGTCGATTCCATCGGTTCGGCGGTTCAGGGGATGAAAGTCGGCAATCGCGTCCTGATCTCTTGTATGAGCTCGTGCGGTGCGTGTAGCTACTGCCAGCGTGGCATGACGGCGCACTGTCGAACGGGCGGATGGCAGTTGGGAAAGACCATTGATGGTACCCAGGCCGAGTATGTTCGCATCCCTCATGCGACGCTCTCGTTGCACCCGTTGTCCTCGTCCATCAACCCCAGGGCGGCCGTTGCCTTGTCTGATGCCTTTCCCACTGGACTGGAATGCGGTGTCCTCAACTCAAATGTCCAGCCGGGGTCATCCGTGGTGATTGTGGGTGCAGGACCCGTCGGCATGGCTGCGCTTCTCACCGCACGACTCTATACACCGTCGCTTATTGTCGTGGTCGACCTCGACGAGGCGCGTCTTGAAACGGCCCGCAAGTTTGGCGCCCACGCCACCGTCAATTCGTCCAACCCTGATGCTCATCAGAAACTGATGAACTTGACACAAGGAGAGGGGTTTGATTCGGTTATTGAAGCGGTCGGCATCCCCGCGACGTTTGCGATGTGTCAACAGTTGGTTGCCTTGGGCGGTCGGATTGCAAACGTGGGCGTACATGGGACCAAGGTGGACCTACACCTTGAAACGCTGTGGGATCGGAATATTAGTGAGTACAGGAGACAGGTAAGGGATGAAATGATAAGGCTGATTGTTTAGGTATCCACATGTCGCTAGTGAATGCGACGACCACGCCGCGCCTCCTGCGTTTGGTGGAGTCGGGAATGTTGGACATCGGCTCACTGGTGACCCATCGTATGTCCCACCTAAACCTCATTTGGCCATCTCCGAAGCGATGTACTGATTTGCAGCAAGATTTCCCCTGTGCTGAGGCGGTTACAGCCTACGACACATTTAAGGCGGCATCTCAGCACCAAGCGCTCAAAGTGGCTATCGACTTTGACTGACATGAGCTAAAGCACGCTTGATAGGTAATATTTTTTACACAATCTTTACACAATCCATCTTATATCTCCTTCGTACTCTTAGTCCCCCTTTCCATGAGCAGTGGGGTTGCACTAGTTTAGTATTTACGGGATGGCCGCTCCTAGTGTCGGACACAGATTATGCACCGACATCATTCCAAGGTTGATGGATTCTGTCTCGTATAGAAGCGGGGGTTTCTTCCATTTCGCTTCCGTTTCTGGATGCGCCTAGAATCCGGGAGCCGTTAGTAACAGAATGGCAGCGCCCCTGACATCATAGTTCCCCAGACTGCAGTGGCGCTATCTCACCAGATGCAGGGTTAAAAAAGCATAAAAAAGAGAACGATGTTCTACGAGAACAGGGGTCTACTTAATACGCAGGTAACTGGTTATTGCGAGATGGCCCAACACTTTGATGGTTTAGCGATCTGCTTCGGCGGATGAGATGAAACCGACTCCACCGCCAATCACGGTTTTCATAAGGAAGCTCGGAAAAGACTCCAGTTGCCATCCGAGACCCAGTTTGATTGGTCTTTACCCAATTGCCTTCGGACGTTAAACCTACGCTAGGTTTGAAGCGAAATCATACATTCTTGGCCGCCAAGGCCTAATCCACTCGTCTCTCTTTGCTCTTTTTTTTTTTCTTGGATCTGATTTACTTCTTTGCATCGTTACTGACTTACTCCCTTCTTTCTTTGTTTTTCTCCCATCTTATTCTTTTATATCTTCTTTATTATCACGTGCCGGCATACCATCCTCGCCCGTATGCACACCATTCAGCCAGGATCTTAATCTATATTCGCCATGGCTATCGAGGGGGAGACACGACGCCCGTCGCGGGTGTCTATAGGACGATCAGAAACGGGCCCCGACATGGCCAAGGCAGACCGCACGCTGGAAGATCTAGGATATACTCCGGAACTGGCGCGTAACCGCTCCATCTGGCAGGTCACCTTCATGTGCTTCATCCTGTCGTCCGTTCCCTACGGCTTGTCGACTACTCTCTACTATCCTCTCGCCGCCGGCGGCCCCGCCAATATCATTTGGGGCTGGGTCCTTATCTCATTCCTAATCTTGTGTGTCGCCGTCTCGCTCGCGGAAATCACCTCGGTTTATCCCACGGCCGGTGGTGTCTACTACCAAACATTCGTCCTATCGCCGTTATGGTGCCGTCGTGTCGCATCGTGGGTCTGCGGTTGGTCATACGTCGCAGGAAATATTACTATTACTCTCGCTGTCAACTTTGGAACCACTCTCTTGTTCATCGCTTGCCTCGACGTTTTTGAGAAGGCTCCCGGAGTTGGTATCACCGATGATTTCCAGGCTTATCAGATTTTCTTGATTTTCTTGGGTATCACATTACTCACGCATTCCATCTCGGCCTTTGGAAACAAATGGCTACCCTGGCTCGAAGTATGTGGACCGGCGTGCCCTATTTCCTGGTCTTGTACTAACTATTGTCGCGTAGACTTTCGCCATTTTCTGGACTATCGCCGGCTTGATTGCCATCGTCGTGTGTTTATTGGCCGTTGCGAAGGAGGGCCGCCGCTCAGGTGCCTGGGTATTTGGTAACTTCGAGCCACAAGCCGGGTGGCCAGCTGGCTGGTCTTTCTTTATCGGATTATTGCAAGCCGCCTACGCCACCTCGGCCACTGGCATGATCGTCTCGTGAGTGATAGAATGGGATTGCTGGGTGGCTTGGGAATTCAATATACTGACAAAAAGACAGTCTCTGTGAAGAAGTTCGCGAGCCTGCCATCATGGTCCCTAAAGCTATGGTGGGTACTGTCGTCATTAACACGGTCGCCGGTCTCATCTTCTTGATTCCCGTCTGCTTCGTCCTTCCCGATCTGACGATGCTGGTCAACCTGGCCTCGGGTCAGCCCACGCCCGTGATCTTCAAACACGCGCTCGGTAGCTCGGCCGGTGCTTTTTGCCTGATGATTCCATTGCTGGTTCTCGGAGTCATCTGTGGTGTTGGCTGCGTAACGGCCACCTCGCGATGCACCTGGGCCTTTGCTCGTGATGGTGGTATTCCGGGCTCAGGCTGGTGGAGCACTGTCGACAAGAAGCTCGGAATCCCCATGAACGCGATGATGTTGGGTATGCTTGTCGAGATTGGACTGGGTGCCATCTATTTCGGCTCAACCGCTGCATACAATGCTTTCTCGGGCGTAGGTGTTATCTTCCTAACCATGAGTTACGCCTGTCCGGTCGCCGTCTCCTTGTTCTTTCGCCGTCGTGAGGATATCAAGAACGCCAGCTTCAACTTTGGAATCGTTGGCGCCATCGCCAATGTGATTGCTCTCGGTATGTCTTTACTGTCAACCGTCCGTCTCTTTTTGCTTACACAGTCAACAGCCTGGAGTGCCCTTGCCATTCCTTTGTTCTGCATGCCGACCCTGAAAACCGTCACTCTGGAAAGTATGAACTATGCGTCGGTAGTGTTTGTTGGGTTTGTCTTTATCGCCGCCGCCTGGTATATTGTTTGGGGCTACCAGAACTACCGCGGCCCGCCCACCGATGCAGTTGAACGCGACAGCGACTTGTCCTCCTTGCCCGAAGCAACCACTGAACTCCCCACCAAAACAAGCGCTGAAATCGACCGCAAAACCAGTTCTGAACCTGACAGCAAATAATCCTCCAATCACCTGTGGCCTCGCCACTGCGCGCCCCGATGCGAAAACTATGTAGTTCAGCCCTTTCGAATCTCTCTTCCTGCCCGCCGCGAAACCTCATCCTCCCGTCCGAAACCGATACTTGCCCATCGCAAAACCGATTTGCTTGCCCTTGCGGAATGAATACCCTCCTCGCGTGCTTCCTATGGTAAATGTTCAGTTGGGGCGACGCCGCTCGATGTATACGCTATGTCCTTCCCATGTGCCATATATACCACCCGTTGCTGCTAGGCCTCAAATATGTCTACTCATCAGTCTGAACCATCTACTTCAATAACTTCTCGGTCTTCTCTACCGCTGACTTCTCCATTCTCGCGGGAAGCTACCGTCGCGAAATTAACCGCTCACTTGGAAGGTGCCTGGAAAGCGCCTGAATCGAAACCTGGGGCACTCCACGACGCATCGCCGTAGTGTCACTCCACGAGGAATGAAGTCCCAGCAGGACGCTGTCCCACCTTCGCAGGACCGGTGCGCGGAGTGCCCCCCAGTATGTCCAAGCGCGGTGTTAAAAAGTGCCGATATCTGAGTTATCGTGCGAGTCTGCGCCGGGGATTACGCCACACAGTCGGCCCTAAGAGGCCTCGACCTTATATACCGTCTTGCACGGGGGCCCTGATTTCAGATCGCCTGCTCCTGGATCGAACCGGGCTGGTGCTGTGTTCTCCAGGGATCTCGATGCGACCTTTGCCAAAGCCAGGTCACATCAATGCGCCCAACCTTGAACCTTGGAAAACTCAGAACGTATGTTCCCAGCCTGGAGGGCTCTTTATATCCAGGTGCTATTCTAACATACCTTGCATTATTTGGACCCTTAAAGTACTATTAAAAAACAATTGCTGTAACGAACTACGTGATCGCTGTCGAGAGGCGGCGAACCCTCAGGTCCGGCAGCACCAGAGGTCCTGATTGGTCCGCCTCCCTTTGGCCTAGTCAGCTCCTGTGCTTCATAGCTGCAGTTTCATGACCGCTAGTTTCTTCTTTCTGCAAGTCTCTATCAATCGATTTTTCTTTCCTTCGTAGGTCTAGTTTCAGTCCTCCTAGGCCTCTCAACAGTCGCTAATTTTCAAGTCACAATGTGGATAGATGTATTGAAGTTAACCAAAGTTCCCTATATAGCTATGTGCCTATGGCACTCTTAGGCGTCGATAGCCATTCCAATATTACAGCACAACTGGTTAGCCAATCAAAATAATGTGACAAGTCACTAGTTAGATGTGTAAAACCACTGACTCCAACATAAAGGACATTGCCAAGATTCATGGTAGACTTGAGACCATCGCTGTAAGTATATAAGTAGGTAACATTGCTCCGTAGTCGCACCATATGTTGACTTTTCTCGCAGACGCGACGATATAATCCAACTGTTGGAGACTATCGGAACCTGTATTAACGGTAGCGGTGCCCTCTGTGAGTAGCTGATAATAGACAGTCCCGTAGAATGGAATAGAAATCATGTCATGGATTGGAACCTTCCGAACCCCAACACGCAAGACCTTGGGATACGCAGACTAGATTTATCCATATGATTCGGCATCAAGTCAACATCACCGGGATGCTTGCAGAGCTGGTGATGGAAGCTGACCAAGCAATCTGAAGAACCCCACATGTGCAGAAGCCACCGTCTCAGATTTCTAAGCATTTCCGTACGCATCCACAAACGTCTAGAAGAAATTCACTATATTGCATAGTAATTCCGGGAGGATGAACCGACAGCTGACCGCTTCAAGATGAATGCTTGCTATGATCATTTGGTCGAACCTTGTGATCTGGAGCTTTGCTTCATTGACTCGGCTAAAAAAACCGGGATCGGGCTGTAGCCCTCTAATTGACGTTCTCCGGCCTGGATCCTGTCAATGGAGCATCCCAATGGAACCCGATCTTTGGACAGGCTGAAGGGCTCCATCCACGGCACGTCGGGTGAATCTGCCAATAAACGGCCCGGCATCAGCCGGCGCCATCGCTTCGCAGAGAGGCCGCACAATTCGGGGCCCCAAAGCGACGTAACCAGACATACACGAGTGGAAGGCATTGCGAACATCGAAAACTCCGGTAATGATTAATGCTAGAATTAACCAGCGTTAATCATTACCGACTTTATCAAACTACTCCGCGATGTGTCAGCATCCCCGGGCTCGGTGAGATTTGGGCGAACGTTATTTGTCCACGAAGTCCCCAGACCTCAGGGGTTTCGGGTTCTCCTCTTTTATGGTTCAGATTTTTCATTAGCGCCTTCTAGTTCAACTCTACTGCCCTCCTACCAAGCATATCACCCAGAGTAGGTTGACTGGACGGGTTGTAGAGATGATCATTATCATGCAGCTTTGCAGATTCTTCAATGACGTACTAGGGATCAAGAAGCGGGTGTGGCAGCGCCACTGACGGGCGTGAAATTTTAGGATGCTTAGGACAAGGCACATTACAATCGGGATGTGACCGATGGGGCACACGGGAAATGAGGTGGGGGGAGGGAAACCTGCGCGATGATGTAGACAACAGAAAAGACTCTGGAAAAAGTGTAGAATTCTCTCCGCATTTCCCCTCCTAATTCTTAGCGGCCTTCCTTGTCTGGAGATGACTGCCCCCGGGGCAGTCTCACCGGGCATACGCATTAGGTATGACCTGCGGGTGAACAATCCGGAGTTGTCTGGGGTCGGAAGACCCGGCTTTCTGTTAGTGACACACGGCCCACCATCGACTTCTCTGGATACTTCGAAACATGTAGTGTGCATATGTCACCCAATCATTCCGACTATGTGCGTATATTGAGAACGTAGAAATTGAAAATTTTATCGGCCCCGATCTACGGCCAAGAATACTGCAATCCCGAGCCCAGAACGTCTCTCGGTACGGCTTGGCTGTGCAGCCATCGCCGAGTTTCGCCACCAAGTCAACCCGACAATTTTAAAACGTGCCGGGCAACTCGGCTCTCCGTCTCACTGGCGAACCATAGCCGATTTCCTACTGGAACAGGCTCTGGTTGGCTTATTTTCCCGCCCCGGGTGGATTCACTCGGGAGCCGTGTGAGTCGGCTTCGGCCGGTCTGCTTGCTGACTTGACTCGCTCGCACATCTCTCGGTTGGGCATTGTCATGCAGTCGCGTGTCGTCTCTCCACATTGTGTCTCCACTCGCCCCTCTACCTAAATAGGATGGTGCCGTAGTTGACTGTCTCTGTGGGATTACAAAAGGGCCCCGGCATCTCTTTTCCTTGTTTCTTTTTTTTTCCCCATGGGCATTTCCCCTTCTTACTTAACCTTCTTTCTTTGACCACTAGGGGTCACTCTTCTTCCTAAGCCTTGCTTTTGTACCACATCAAGGTTTTGACAAGAGAAAGAAGTTCCATATACCCCGTCTCCTTCAATATGGGCCTCGAAGAACCAACCTCCTATCATGGGGAGTCGGCTACTTCCTTTCAGAACAGCCCCAATCAGAAGCCGACGATGCCGGGTACCGTCGACACTCCCATTCCTCGGATCACCCTGCGGGCTTTCATCATGGCCCTCTTTGTCTCGATGGGTGGACTGCTTTTCGGGTATGATACCGGTCAGATTTCTGGTTTCCAGCAAATGGACAACTACTTGCAGCGCTATGGTCAGCGGAATTCCAAGGGCGAGTGGGCCTTCAGTGACACTCGCGCCGGTCTCATTGTCGCTCTGCTCTCCATCGGTACTTTGATAGGTTCCCTAATTGGCGCTCCCGTGGCAGACTACCTGGGTCGCAAGTGGTCTATCACTGTCTGGTGTTGCGTTCTTATCGTTGGTCTCGTCGTCCAGATCTCCTCCCCCGATGGTCACTGGTGGCAGATGGTTGTCGGCCGTTGGGTCACTGGTCTGGGCGTCGGTGGTTGCTCTCTGCTGGTTCCTATGTACCAGGGTGAGAGTGCTCCCCGTCACATCCGTGGTGCCATGATCAGTTGCTACCAGCTCTTCGTCACCCTGGGTATCTTCTTGGCCTACTTGATTAACTTGGGTACCTACACTCTCGACGGCACTGCCCAGTGGCGGATCACCCTCGGCCTGACCTTCCTCTTCGCCGTCATGCTCGGTGGCGGTATGGCCTGCTTCCCTGAAAGTCCTCGATTCGAGTTCCGACACGGCAAGGTTGACAGCGCCCGCCGTACCTTGTCCAAGCTTTATGGCATCCCCGAGAACCACGTCCGTATCATCGAGGAAATGAACGAAATCCGTGAGCAGTTCGAGGCCGAGACGGAGGGCCAGAAATGGCACGAGTTCCTCACTGCTCCTCGCATGTTCTACCGTATCGCGCTGGGTATGGTTTTGCAGAGTCTGCAGCAGCTCTCTGGCGCCAACTACTTCTTCTACTATGTAAGCTTCCAATCCTATCCCCCTTATCATTGAGAACATCGTTGCTAATACTCCTCTTAGGGTACCACCATCTTCGAGGGAGCTGGCCTCTCGAACAGTTTTGTGACTCAGGTCATTCTCGGTGCTGTCAACTTCGCCACCACTTTCGGCGGTCTCTACGTCGTTGAGAACTTCGGTCGCCGCAAGTCACTTATTGTCGGTGCCTTCTTCATGTTTGCTATGTTCATGATCTTCGCCTCTCTGGGTCACTTCATGCTGGACAAAGAGAACCCCCAGAACACACCCGGTGCCGGCAAGGGTATGATCGTCGTCGCCTGTTTCTTCATCTGCGCCTACGCCATGACCTGGGGCCCCATGATTTGGGCCATTTGCGCCGAGCTGTTCCCCTCCAAATACCGTGCCAAGGGTATGGCTCTGGCCACTGCCTCTAACTGGGCCTGGAACTTCCTCATCAGTTTCTTCACCACCTTCATCGCCAGCGCGATCGACTTCGCCTACGGCTATGTCTTCGCTGGTTGCCTATTCGTTGGTGCTCTGGTCGTCTACTTCTTTGTCATCGAGGGCCAGGGCCGTACTCTGGAGGAGCTTGACTACATGTATGTCAGCAAGGTTCCTGCGTGGAAGAGTAGCTCCTACGTGATCCCCAGCCGTCCGGAGTATCCTGACGACGAGAGCCGCTACGAGCGCAAGGAACAGGAACTGTACCATGCTGAGAACGCATAGGCGTCGAGGCATGGCGTCCTTTATGTTTTCTCTTTTTTCTTTCGAGCCACGTTGGTTATGATGCATGAAACTTGATCTTGGACCTGGAGTACCAAGCTGCATTGTCTTGCGGTCAACCCGCCTGGTGTACAATTAGCACATATTACCCTTGCATTGAATAGAAATTTCTAGAACATCTCATGGTCTTCGCTGTACCTGTTAGTCTACTTATGAGTACGCACATCGCGTCGGCACCATCGTTTATAACGTTTTGAGGCAAGGCTTGCTTCGCAGCATTTAGAAACCCATATCCCCAGATTAAGCAAGGCACAAGTGCTGATGTGAGAGTACCAAATCTCTCAGCACAAGAGCATTGAATAGCCCATAATTGTGAAATTTCCTGCTTTTTCCTGAAGTATAAGAAAGTCCTAAGTCCAGATTTAGAAAAAGTTGAAGTGGAAAGCAGTGAGAGTGACCTATCAGGGGTGGATACGGATGTAGGTCGGCTAATTTCACCCGCGGAATACAACGCAGGTACAACGCAGTCCAAGGGCTGATTCTGGACCCGTGGGACCATCCAAATCGATTTTAGTCCGGTCTAGAATTGTGCTCCAGCCCCTCTTTCCAAGCTGGATTTTTGCCCCCGAAATATGGCGTGAAATCAAGGTGTATTCCCTTGTTTTATGCTCCTTTACTCACGGGTGTTGCCGCATCGTTTTTAGCCTTGAGAAAAAAATGCTCTTTCTCCCTCTCGCCTCCCTTTGCTTAAGCGATTCGACACAGCTGGATTAGCTTGACTATCTACCCTCTCTATGGGTTGTGACACCATCATCGCGGTCGGATGCGCATTCCCATCGCCGTGCAGCTTGGGCTGCTAGTCCTGTTGACTACCGTTTTCGGTATTGCCGTCCTTGCTATTGCTACAGTAAGAATTTTATCTCCAAAGGATCGGTGGAATGGACATGCTAACCAAAGAATCAGTGGATCACGACCTACAATTTCGTTGTCCATGTCGGGTACACATCACTTTCCTAAAGGAGCAGTGCTCCTGGTCTTCCTCCGCATGCTGACAATCACGCAGATCCCAGAGCCTTGAGCTTGTCGCGACCATCAAAGCCAGCCAGATCGCCTCCAATTTAGATATCCTCGAAGTTACCAGCAAGACCATATCCACGCGACTTTTAGTCCAAGCATCCCTCCACCGTTATTATGCTGGAAACACATCCGCGAGCAATTGGGTGACATCGATCGCCGATGTACAGTCAGCACTCGGGAGCCGAGGCTATCTTAGTCTTTACCAGGCAGTCATCTACGCGAGAAGCGGGGAGTTGGATCAAGAGAGGCTGCTGAGTGTGACCAGTGATAATCTGCCAGATATTACGCTTCCGTATACCTATGCCAACGGGACTCGTGTGAAATTAGGACCCGACAGCTTGGGTTACCCCCCATCGCTGTATCCTAATCTCACATACACGAACTCACTCGACGACAACGGCTCGGTCACGGTTCATGCATTTCCCGACTTTGCACTTGGACTGAAATCTGTCTTGCTTCTGGGCCCGTTGAAGATCAATGATTCATTCTCGCTAGTTTCCTTGACGCTGCCTATTGTTAACAATACGTCAGACACGGATCTACTTGGGTTCATGACGTGAGTGGATGTTCTCCCGACACAGCAATACATCAAAGCTCTCCCTGAGTTTTATGCTAATAAAGCCACAGAATTGTTGCCAGTGCAGCAAATGTTCAGAGCGTCGTTAGCTCCCGGGATGGTCTGGGAAACACGGGACAGGTTCTTCTGATTGGGCCTTCTCGGCCTGCGAATAAATTTCTCTCAACCTCCCAGCCTGCGACAGCCGTATCTGCCCCTGATGCTGCAGAGCTTGCCAATGCCCATGTTCATTACGTTTTTGAGCCCACGCCCTTGCCAGGACAAACCGATCGTCATCGTGGTATCTCGACCGGCACCTCATTCGAGCTTTCGAAGTACCCAAAGGCACTAGAATTGATGCTTGAGCCCTACGAAAATGAGAACAAGTCCATTAGTGACCTTTCTACAAGGAATGAGAAGGGATACAATGTTGCCGTGGGTGCAATCCGGCCACAGAGCGCCCTGGTTGAATGGATTCTTATTGTGGAAGAGACTCATTCGGAGGCGTTCAGTCCAGTAGCTCGGCTCCGAAAGATTATTCTTGCCTGTGTTTTTGGAACAGCAGGATTGGTTCTTTTCATGGTGCCTATACTAACGCATTGGGCTGTTGCTCCCATCCGGAGACTGCGAGCGGCGGCCCAAAAGTCAGTAACATCGGAAACGCCTGTGCAGCCATCTTTTCCCCCGGAGAGACCGGATTCTCAAATGACCGATGATGGAGAAGGCACAGTGGAGATGATAGAGGAACAAGCCATTAAAGAGAGTCGGCCTACCACGTGGGCGAAGCGTCTTCGGGCTCCACTTGAAAGATTCAACAACTCAGTCAGAAATCTCGACCAAAGTAGCCCTCATTCTTTCCAGATCCCGGGAAGAGTCAAGGAGAAAAGGCACTGTATAACAGATGAACTGACGGAGCTTACCAAAACATTCAATGAAATGTCGGATGAATTGACGATCCAATATACACGTTTGGAGAGTCGAGTCATTGAGAGAACGCGGGAGCTCGAGAAAGCGAAATTGGCCGCCGAAACGGCCAATGAAAGCAAGACGTTGTTTATTGCTAATATCTCACACGAACTCAAGACACCATTGAATGGGATTCTCGGGATGTGTGCAGTGTGTATGGGAGAGGACGACCTTTCCCGCATCAAGAAGTCGCTCCAGGTCGTCTATCAATCAGGCGATCTCCTTCTCCATCTTCTCAATGATCTGTTGACATTCAGCAAGAACCAAATTGAGCAAGCGATTCAGCTCGAGGAGAAAGAATTCAAGATTTCGGATCTCCGATCGCAGCTTGCGATCATTTTCCAGAACCAGGTTCATGAGAAACAGATCGACTTCAGCGTCAACTGCGTACCGGTGGAAAGCTCTCAACATGGCAGAGCCACTTGTTGTTTGGAGGACGGTGTTGAGCGAACGACGTCAGCTTCTTATCCGGAGACTCGAAATCTCATGAATATGGTGCTCTGGGGAGATCAGCACCGAATCCTTCAAGTTCTCATCAATCTGGTCAGCAACAGCCTCAAATTTACACCTGAGAATGGAAGGGTCCAGGTTCGTATTCGTTGCGTCGAAGATGATTCTGGTTTCGCAGCTCCTGCGACCAGGACACGGACCTCGCGATTGCAGACACACAACCGGCCCAACACGCAGAGCTCTATTGAAACCATCGGAGAGCCTAGGGAGAGCTTATCGGATGGAAGGCAGCCTGCGACAGGAGATATGCCCCCCCTGATGTTCTACTTCGAGGTGGAGGACAATGGGCCCGGTATCCCTGTTCACTTGCATCGGCGCATCTTCGACCCTTTTGTGCAGGGAGACCTGGGACTGAATCGCAAATATGGAGGAACTGGCCTGGGTCTGAGTATCTGCGCTCAACTGTCTCGCCTCATGGACGGTGCTATTGTTCTGGACAGCGAGGAGGGCAGAGGCTCCATTTTTACATTGCGAATTCCGTTGAGATTCGTCAAGGAGGTGGCCCCGAGTACCCATGTTTCCAGCTCTCCCGGCTCAAGAACACCTAGTGTTCTCTCGTTGGAAGACCTTTCCCACGCTGTAAGGACGCCGTCGAATCATGGGTCTTTGAGGAATGAGCCGGTTGCACCTGGCTTTGAAAAATCGGACATTCAACCACGACTAGTTGGTTTGAGTCAGCCATTTTTCACCCCGACGGTCCCTTCATCGCCCTCGTCGTCTATATCAAAACATCCTATTTCGAGCAATCGCCAATCCCAGGACGATAACCCAAAGAAGATACGCGTCCTCGTGGCTGAGGACAACTCTGTCAACCAGGAAGTGGTCCGTCGGTACGACTAACCGACTAACCTCTTTTACTTTTCGTATACTGACTTGCTCTAGAATGCTTGCTCTTGAAGAGGTCTACGATGTCACAATGGTTAAAGACGGCCAAGAAGCATATGACACGGTCAAATCCAACATGGAGAAGGGCCAAGTCTTTGACCTCATCTTTATGGATATCCAGGTACTTACATTTGATGCCATTATGCGTTGGAGAAGTGGCTAATTTTTGTAGATGCCAAATCTTGACGGCCTTCAAAGTACACGACTTATTCGAGAAATGGGGTATTCTGCACCCATTGTCGCACTTAGTGCCTTTGCAGAAGAGAGCAATATCAAAGACTGCTTGGACTCCGGCATGGACATGTTTATCAGGTTGGTTTTTTAAAATTACATTATTCACTAAATGCTAATGACTGTACCTAGCAAACCCATTCGACGACCTGCTTTAAAGCAAGTTCTTAACAAATTTGCGACTATTCCCGAAGAATCGGAGGCTGGGCCATGCGAGTAGTATGGCCTGGGTTGCATTGCATTTGCATCTCATCGTATTGTACACTAGGAGCCCATCTTTGTTGATATTCTTACTTTAATGTTTTTCTTATTTGTGGTTCCAAGGGCGTTACGAAATTTTGAACGAATCTTATTGGTAATCACATAATGTGACCCGGTCGACCGGTCGGAGTCTTCTAAAGTCCAACGTTTCCTTCACGGGCTATGTCCTGATCGTATAATTGTGGCATCTATATTAGATCGACCACGGGTGCATCATAGAACAACCCTAGATAGGCTTAAAACAAGTAACCATTCAGCCCTTTCAAAGTTCTCTTATCCACAGCATGATGCCGATTCTCCTCCCATACCTGCCCGCCTTCCCCAAACTGATTCGACAAGTGGCCCAAGAAGAACTCCAAATTCTGTTCACACTGCGGAAACGCATTCTTAAAGTAGTCAAACAGTTCCTGAACACGTGCCTTAGTCGGAGCATAAGTCACTTTCTCCCCAAACAAACCGAGATACTTCTTAGTATGAGCGAGATCAGCCTGGCAGTCCAGTTCCCATCCAATCTCCATATGACCCGGGATTAGCTTAACAGGCTCCAAAGCCGTGATAAGCTCCAAAGTTCGGACCCAAGCCTGTAGCAGAGCCGGTGTTTCAACTTCCTCCACCCTTTTTCCACATTAGTGGCTTTCGAAGCAAGAGAAAGAACAGTTCAACGTACCAAACATGTGTACTCCTTCCATATACTGCATCACCACAGATAATCGTTCTCTCAGTAGGCATCCAGAATAGCGTATGATCGACCGAGTCACCCTGTAGCGGGCCCAGGAGTACAACTGGGCTATTGGGGTTGCCTTGCAACATAAAGAAGCTGAAGTTGAACTCCTCTGGTTTCTTGGGCGCTTCTGGGACCTCGTTTCCGAATACTGTTGGCCAATATTTCACTTTGTCGTCGTACTCGCGATTGATGCCTGCGAGCACGTACGGTGCGGCATAGAACTTCGCGGAGGGAAAAGCATCGAGGACGGGATTTGCCGAAAAGAAGTGATCGGGGTGATGGTGGGTTACGAACACGGCTTTGAGGGGGTTATTCGTTGTGGTTTGGATCCAGGTAACGACAGCCTGGGCATCGGGGACCAGAAGGGGAGGGTCTATCAAGATGGCCTCCTCGGCTCCCACGATTAGAGTTGTGATACTGGAGAGGCCTTTGGTTGAGGATGAATGGTGGTAGGTCTGGAGAGCCATTTCTGAGGTCGAATGGGTCCTTTTCTGTTTCTGGTGATCGAATATAGTATCAGTGTATGAAGTTGTTGGTAATCGAGGGATAATATCAGCAAAAATAGGAAAGGAAGCCTTGCTTATCATCGATTATAATCTAACACTCCGCACTTCACCCCCGCTAGCGGAAGATCCTCCACAATCGGGAAATCCCCTTCTGAAAAATTATAATCCAATTGTTACTCCGGTCCCGCTAGCAAAAAACCCCACATAATGGGGAAAGCTCCCCGCATGCTTCCAAGAAAGAAGTTAGTTTTGAAGGCAGGCATAGTTAGCGTCGTCTTGGTATCCCTGCTTATCAATGCTATACTCGTCCCTGCCCCATATAAAAATGGATCAACAGCCATGTCTGGTCTTTGTGACTAAACCTAAATAAATCCTTCTCCATATTGCCGATATAGTGCTATAGCTCTCAAGTATCAAACCCGAAGACATGCCACGCCATCTTATAAAACAGGATTTTGTCTACTTGGGGCCAGCAGCTGAGGTTTGCAAAGCACCTGGGCATATGTCCTGGGTGCCGGGCTGTCTGAGGTTAGAGTAAATGAAGCTTTGCAAGGCCGCCCCTTCGTTTGCCGTCTTATTTTGCAGCTTGTTCAACCGCAACGACGAGGGAAGGGGAAAGGGAATGTTAAGCTCCCTGATATTACAGGGAAGGAAGTCAATGGACGGTTACGGTAACCGTAACGGGAGCCGTCCGGATCACCGACTAAGGGATAGATGGTTCACAGACGAGAGGGATCTAGCCAAGTCAAGGAGTATATCGTGCACTAAATAAAGTATTGCTATTGCTATGTATTAGCATCGGCAAAATGAAGTTTATGATAGGCGTCCATGGCCAAGCCAAGCACGCGAATTTTCACTTGGTCAGATGGAAGCTCAGACATTAGTGACGGAATCGATAGGCTAGACCCGCCTATGTTACTACTGAGAGGCCAATTGCAAGGAAAATTGTAAGTTTTTCATGCACTTGACAGAGCTTCAAATCTTGACCGGGATATTGCCTGTTAAATGTGACGTGGAGAGAGTCAGCTAGCCCCTTCGGAAAAAGAGACAAATTGGATGTCTCACGTAGCTGAACTCAATTACCCTATAAAAGACGGGGTGGCGACGAGGCCTTGTAGCACCGGTGGACATACGATATATATGCTTCGGAAATTGAGGATTTTTCGTAAGTGGTCTTTTTGAAAATATATTTCACGAGAGCCCACCTTGGCAGAGAAGAATCAGGGTTTACCTTGCACATTTGAAGGTACAAGTATGACCCAGACGTTTAAATCCTACCTCATCAAGAGAGGCGTTCAATGGGAGTCTGTTGCAGCAGAGGGGTCGAGAAACTTGACCGGTCGCACTAGAGGCATCAGACCACTTATCAGGGACAAGGCCAATGTGAAAAACAGTAGAGAATTGGACAGTGTAAGAAAAGAAGAAAAGAAGAGTACGCTGATATTCACTAATCCTGGGAGAGGCATATAACTAACTACGCGTAGCGTGGCCCCCATCTTCATCACTACGCTTTCGACGTCATTCAAGGACATCTAAACATCTATGCCAGGGTTTGCGGAAGATGCTAAGTAAACATATGCGACCAGACCCCACTACGCTAGACAAGTAATATCCATATTTCCGCAGTAATTGAATCTAGTATTTGCTGGACTATGACATGACGTTCCGTTTTCTACCTATCCCCGGGCCCGTACTACTAGATGTTTCCGGAACCTCTCAGATTTCTACTATTGGAGGGATCGAGCACAGCGCGTGTAATCAAGGTTTATATTGTATTTAGCATCTCGTTTCCATATCTCGGACTTCAATTTCGCCACAACGCAGAAACCAAAACTGGCTGTTAATATCATCCGTTGATATAAAACATAACGGCGTCTCACAATTTGTAATAAGTGGGTAATGATAAAATAACTTCCCGGCTTGACACCCAAAGGACGGAGAATAAACTATAATATATGATGCATGTCCTTGAGGACTGAGTGTAACGTACCTATGAATGACTGCGAACTGGAGAGGAGAAGTGTGCATGGTCTAACCCGATCGGGACTAGTGTCTCACGCAGGTATAACAGATGCTTCGAGTTCGTAGACTTGGTTACTCCCTTTGTTAAGAAGCCCTGTTAAAATGTTTCTCTTTAATCTTGGGTAAAGTGTATTGAGGTGACTAGTTAGTTATGATGCCCTGGTTGTCCACCCTGGCGACAACATGGCTCGGCAAGTCTTTGTATCTAAGTCGCCGCACCAGTGAGCATGAATATATTCAGAATTAATTGTCATCATTCAATGATGGATATGCAGTCCTCTAAGCCATTCCTCTTTCTCTCATTTCTCCATTTGCGTTATTGTTTAGATGACCAAGTATGGTGTAGGAAAAGTGTTACGTAGACGTTCTTTCTAGAAAATATGATCCAGAGAAATAACATATACGTTACTAATAAATTGAGCACTCTTAGATGAATCACGGCTAAGTATTCGAAAGGCTCTTGAACAGGGAAGCAGGGAGAGCGTTGTGTCTAATCCAGATAATTTTCTCTTCTCAGACGTAATATTGCCACTTGAATCATGGCTATCAAGGATACCCATCTGTTTCAATTGTTCAGATATTGGGGGATGATAAGCTAGGAAGTAGCATAACTTGGTATTTCCCTGATATGAAATCAAGTGTATTACCCGAAGCTTCCAGCAAAGACCATGTAGAGTTATTAATGCTGGTAGCTTTTAGCTTGTTCTCTGTGAAGAACTCGCAAAACAACCAGTGGTACGAGCAAGGAAGTCTCAATTTTGCTTCGAAACCCGGAGGCAAAGGGAACCGTTTTACTGGCCTGGTTTCTTGATTTCGCGAAGTTCCAGGAAAGCCCGGAAGAAGATTTCGGACTATTAAAGCCCAGCAGAATCCACTTCTTCCTACAAGCAAGCACTACTCCACTTCGATATCGCTACAGTGAGATCTCCATATAATTCACCCTTTCTTTCATTAACTTCATAATAAGCTAACAAGAAAGCCAGGCTATCCCCATATCAACTATTTATCACGTTCAATATGCAGTTCGCCAAGCTGATTGCTTTCATTGGCCTCGCAGCTACTGCAGTTGCTGCACCCGCACCTGGACCGGAGCCTGGTTCGTGACCATTAATGTGAAATCTAAGAAATCCGACTCATCTCGTGATTAGGCCCAGACCCCGAGCTTATGAGACGGGCCGAAGCGGCTCAGGCGGCTCAAGCAAACACTCAAAATGAACAATGGGGCCACCCTGGTTGGGGATATGGCGGAGGATGGGGACGTCCCGGCTGGGGGGGATATGGCGGTTGGGGTGGATATGGCGGTCGATGGGGAGGTGGCTGGGGATGGTAAGCCATGACAGGGTGTGGCTTAATTGTATGGAAGCTGCGGCTGGACTTGAAGAAAGGGGTAATGTGATCGTGTGGTGACTACTGAAGGAGATTCAAACCTTGTCGCTCTTTACTTAATGGAAGCCACGTACGTATCTTGACAGGAAGTTTCATAATGGAAAAATCATCCAGAACTTTGCATGGTGGAACGGGAACGTATGTTTATCCCCTAGATATATCATTGCACTATGTATTATGTTCCGTAGATTACCTCAGCTGAGACGTAAGACCTCAATGTGACCTAGAGAAAGGGAATGAACCCGAACGCAAGGAATATGATCATCGCGACTGAAAGATGTACCAGAGACGCAATACGTTCCGTGCGGTTGGCTCTTTCAAACGTACCATTTCTCAAATCCAGTTCTCAAGTATACTCGCTGTGAAGAAACTCCTTAACCCATGCGACTTTCTTAACTCCGCATCATTCATCGATCCTGTCAATTATGGTAATCACTGGCTAACACCCGGGAAGCAGTCGGCAAGGCCCTTATTGTGCTTATTCGACGCATGTTCGAGGAGACTATATTGCCGAGAGATGTTAGTAAATTGGAGTTGAACTGAGGTGCGACCGATCGCGGGTTGGAAGATGTCACGGACGCTGGCGCTTTGGTGGTCTGAAGGAACGTTTGCCTGCAGACCTGGCATTGGATGCTCATAGCTTTTTCATTCTATGCAGAGACACTGGGATTAGCGTTATGCGATCGGAGTCATACTCGGAGCGTCCCGAACGCGGTCGGAATTTAGGTTCACGTACCGACTTGATTTGTGACTTTGCAGATTTTGCATCTTTTTGGTTGCGCTCACGCTTCATCGAGGCTTTGGCTCCCTGTAGAATATCATTAGTTCACCTGCGCGTCAGCTGATAGCCCTGCGACGGAGTGCAAACGAGCCAGTATCGCATCGCCCATCGCCGTTATCAGGGTTATTCTTACGTTGCCCATCTTGGAAATATGTTCGGCGAGTCTGATTTGTTAATAACGAGGCAGACGGGGAGATGTGATCTAGATACAAGAAAGCAAAAAGGTGAGAAAAATAAAAAATTGGCGGGGTGGCGATGTTGGCCTAGTTGGTGATAGCGTGGAAAAATTACTCCGCCTTCCAGTACATTCGCGCTAGGCACATCGCTTATCTCCACTTGCTGTTCCGGAGACCGAAGAATAGAGCAGATTTTAGCCATATGATATTATTATCAGCGTTTGGGTACTTTCTTTACCTAGGCATATGCAAATGTAGAATAGTAAGCCTGAAGAGTAGAACTCGCGATCTAAAGACAAAACTTGAGAAGTAGTAAGCAATATCAAATCGCATATATGATGCCGACATAAATCTAGAAATCGGAGTCTATTTCTAGTTTGTCCCACATACTTTTAAGTGTCCATGTCCATCTGGCCCACTCAAGGTCGCTATCACCGAACCTATGTATGCGCTCAGTCGGACCCACCATGCTACTAAAAAGGGGAAGACTGGTACGAATGTTTGATATCGTTTGATCATTTTCTTCTGCATTGACACTGTGAAGGTGGTTTCAACGCCTTGGCCATCTTTATTAGGCTTCCATCTCCAGCTGTGGGCTTTCGAATGGGCAAAAAGGACATTGATAATGCAGCAAGTCGACAAAGTATGGAACCATTGTCAAGGACTCGAGTCCCTAAATGTATGTGACTCTGCGTCCACGATTGTGGGAAAGCTGAATACTATATCAGCGGACCTTTTCCTCCCCGTCGCAAACATCTACTCGCCGCTTTATGCCGCCTTTCGGGCTGTTAATGGGCTTCAGCCATACGCTCATTTCAGAAATATGCTCAGTGTGTTCTTTACCTACCTACCATCTACCTAATATTCCTAAATCTGCAAAAACCACCAAGGATCGTACCTACATGCCTACGAAGTGGCTAAACGCGTCAAACTCCCAGTATCTCTGTGTTGGCGCGAGAATATAGCGTTTCTCGCCATCAGCTTAGTCGCCGTCTTCAAGGTCGCCCTGCTTTAACCGATTGAAAATCTACCAATAAGACATTAGATATGGCCTAGGAGAATATAGTTATTCGATAAACCCGATTTTACGTCGCAACACCCCCACGGAGAACGCGTCCCGCGGGTAGATAACGCGTGGGTCTATCGGTTTATTACGCGCCTACCGGACCCAATTAAGGGTACCTTTCGCAACTACCTCCTTTCCGCTATAAAGAAAAAGGATACTAGCCAAAGGACTATTCTAAGGCTTTTAGGAAAGCAGAGATAAAAGATGCTAAACGCTCTATTGCGAGTGATAAAGCACGAGAGATAAAGCGGGCTGAAACTCGTGCTCTGAAGCAGCCGGTTCCCTCAGGCTTGAACTACCCACATCGGGTCCTATAGTTATAGCCGAATTTACTATTAAACGAAACTGTAGACGCCTATTATCCATATGGTGATGTTATTATATTCGATGGGCTTGTTGTGTTCTATATGCAAGAAGAATAAACAAAAACTGAGTGTATAGCTGCAGAGAGCGTATGGCTAAGCCTACTAGCAGCCCGAAAGTGATCGTCAACAACTTCCTTTTTGTTTGCTGTGATGTCACCCGCGGGACGCGGGGCATAATGCGGCTAGGCTGGACTACTTCACTTCCATTTAATCTTCCATTCTCCGTCTCCCTTCTTCGTCACTCTGACAGTCACTTCAACCATGGCTACCCAAGTTATCAACCCCACAGACGACTCCCATCGCCCTGCCTCCTACTGGCCCAGCTGAAGCTCCAGCAGTATCGTTTTTGGGCTCTTCCACAACCGCATCGGTCAATATTGAAGCCAAAGCACCATTTTCATCCATCCAGGGTCTCTTTGATCATCTTCATGCCCACCCTGATGACGTTGCCAAGCTCAATGCAACCTACCCTCGCCGGGACGTCATCAAGACTGCTGCCCTACACAAAGGCGAGTCGGATCAGAAGTTCACCATCGACCTCTCTCCCATGCGAAACTCTCGAATTCCAGAAGCACTACGTCAGTCCTTGGATCCTCATGGCCTAGGTGAGGTCCTCGACTTCTTCGACGCCATCAGTGCTCAGTATGTACCCACCATTCTGTCTGTTCTGAGCCTCCTGACTGGTACCGATCTGTCTGCGACACACACCTCATACAATATGAACTACCGCCTGTGTGACTACAATCCTAACACGGCTTCTCCCGAATCCTCGAATGGATGCGGAGCCCACACTGACTATGGAACCTTCTCCATCATCTTCCAAGATGGCACGCCCGGTCTGGAGCTCGAAGAAACCCCGGATACGTGGGTTCCTGTCCCAGGGGATGCCACTGTTGTCTTGACTGGTTGGTGTGCCCTTATCCTGAGTGGTGGCCGAATTTCCGCTGCCAAACACCGTGTTCGCCGTGTCCCGGGCGTGCGTCGACTGAGTGCTGTCTTGTTAGTCGCCCTTGACCTCGACGTGAAATTGAAGCCTATGGATGATTCACAGCCAATCAGAGCTTTCTCCGTTTCCATCATGCGTGGAGACCTTGATGTTGAGACCTTCAAGGACGTTATGGGGAAGAGATGGCGGTACCGAGAGGGCAATGAGGAGATGGACAATGCAGACTCTCTCTCCCAGGATAACGAGATTGAAAACATGGTATGGGGCTAAGCTTGGGCATCACGAGGTGTTTCACTCATGGGGTCACTGGGTTATTTAGCTCTGTTCATCAACAGAGATGGAGGTATCATTTTCCATTCCTTGACTTGCTGCTAATCGTTTATCTTTATCTTTTCCTTTCCTCTAGCTAGCAGCAGTCTCAGAATGGATGCCCTTCCCCACCTAAAGCGTAGGTTTACGCAGGTTCCTGCATTTGATAATACTGTCGAGAAATCATTTCGACTTGCTCGCAATGGGTCCTGCCTCCGCTAGATTGCCCTCCTATTAGTTAACCCGAGCGACTGCTCCCAGATTTTGACTTGAAAGGAACCGGGTGCCCCTTCAAAAAGCGATATTGGGCAATTTCAGAAATCCTTGACTCGTTAGCTTCTTCTTCGAAATGATTAAGTTGCTAGAATAGAAGGCAATATAACACAGAGTCTTAGACCTAGCTAGGTAATCAGACAGTTCGCCCTTCGCTGATGACCACAAGATTCGACGTTGAGACTCCATAGCGGCCTCTGGACCAGAAAAGTTGATAGGCGACATTACTGAGACATCTACGCCCTGTGGCCAAAGACACCTTGCCCAAAAATTGCTAGCTTTGCCATTTATTGGGCGTAGGCAACGAGGGGGGGTGTACTCCTAAATCAATAGCGTCATGTTGCATTAGGGGCGTTTGTCTGCATGGTGGTCTCTTCCGTCATGGATTACAGAACTGCAAACAGAGCCCATCAACCTAGAACCTATTGATGATGAACCTGGGCACAGACGATACGCATACATTTATATACCCTCATAGGAGAATTAGCTACTTTGGAACGAATTTGGTAAGGAATACTAAATGCCGCTTCTTCACTTCATCTCTTGTGGATTGGGTGAGAAGCGGCTCTGCTAATATGACCTTTTCGGGGACTTGGCGCCAACGCAACTAGGGGCCAACCACCAGGGGCCAACTAAATCAGGGGCCCTTTGTGCAGACAATCCCTGTAAGGAAAATTGTTCACCCGAGATGCTACCCCTTTTCTCTAGCCAGAATCCTGACCTTTTTCTTCGCAGTGTCGCACCAGCCCCTGGTCTTGCTTCTCAAGTACCAACGAGAGGTGCATCATACAATGGCCGAGGACTGTGATGCTTCCGCTGGGTTGAAGACCCGTGACTTGCTAAATAGCACTATCACCTGTTCCGCTGCACTGAGACGCAACGCCAACATCCTTCATGAGTTGGGCTATGTACAGCAGAGGCATGAATTCTTCTCTCACTTGTGGGTGAATCGAAAGCTGATCAAATCACTCATCGCCCGACACCTCGGCCTTGCATCTCTTGATCTATGTCGTATTATGAACGGACAGGACTTGATACACGGAAGCTTCAATGTTTGCTTTCAGTGTGATATTTTTGACCTCGCTGGAAATGTCGTGAGGCAGGTTATGATCCGATTTCCTCTACCATATCGGATTGGCGAGAGTCCTTGCCCTGGCAATGCAGACGAGAAGGTTCGTTGCGAAGTTGGGACCTATGCATGGCTCAAAGAGAATTGCCCAACGGTCCCTATTCCGCAGCTCTATGGGTTTGGACTATCAAAGGGAAAAGTCGTATGGCTCTATTTATCATATTGCCGATTAATGCTTATAGTTCGTTCTAGTTTACCGACCTCGATAGGCTCCCTTTCTTTACTCGAGTTATCCACCGTCTACGCCGATGGCTTTTTCAGACGCTACACTACCCAGTTCCATCGTTCTATGTGGATCACCGCGACGAAAACCTGCTGGGCACACCTTATATTCTCATTGAATATATAGACCCTTCACGAGGCGTGATGCTTTCTGAAACTTGGGAGGAGGGACGTTCCGATCCTACGTTACGCGCAAACCTTTTTCGAAGTCTTTCTCGTATCATGCTAAATTTAGCACGGATTCCGCTACCGAGAATTGGCTCATTTACTATCGATGAAAATGGTTATTTAAGCTTAAGTAACCGACCACTTTGCCACGAAATCCATCAATTGGAAAATGAGAACATTCCGGTTGGCATACCACGAGATTCAACCCACAACCGTGTCGACTCCTTTATCTATGACTCTATCTCTCTCCATGAGGCTCGTCTTCGTTACCAGCCTAATGCAGTCCAAGACCTTCAAGATGGTATCTATCAGGCGTCTATACTGACGGTTATGCGAAGTATCTGGCCTTGCTTTTTCCGTCGGGAATATCTCCGAGGACCGTTCTTCCTTAATCTTACAGATCTCCACCGGAGCAATATGTTTGTGGACAAGGATTGGAATATCGTATGTCTAATAGATCTCGAATGGGCCTGTTCGCACCCGGTAGAGATGATCCATCCCCCTTACTGGCTGACCGGCCAAGATATTGAGCATGTCAGCTGGGATAAGTATCAAGCCCTCTATGCGGAGTTGATGGACGCTTTTGCAGAGGAAGACAAGAGGCTCGACACGCCTTCTTTCTTATATCCTGTTATAAAGCAGGGGATTGAGAATGGCACCTTCTGGTATACCCTAGCTCTTAACAGTCCATATGCTTTCTTTGAATTTTTCGAAGAGCACATCCAAACGCGTTTTGAGAGAATTCACGAGGAAAGTGCCTTTTGGGAGGTTGGAATGTCATACTGGTCATTCAGTACGCCCGACTTCGTTCGGCAAAGAGTCAAAGATGGAGAAGAATTTGATGCTCGCCTGCGCCAAGAATTTGAATGTTGAATTTTTCAATCGCTCGGCATACACAATTGGGATTTATTTTCCTCGACCCTGTCCTTCGTGCTTCTTCTCTTTCTTATCATCTGGTTTCTTCGCAAGAGCTATTTCTGCGTTCTCGATAGCTTGTTTGTTCATCATTCTCTTGGCATGCGCGGCCGCCGCTGATGAAGATAGCTGGTTCATAGACCTAGCGGTCGTCCTTACACCATAGTTTGCTATTGCCGCTTTACCATCATAGCTTGAATCTGACTTTCGATCTGCCATTTTGACACTATCTCGTAGTTAGGTCGGATGTCTTATTAAGTGATATAACAATTTTAGTCAGGGAGACAATGACTTACCGACAGTGAAAGATATTGAAATAGTCAGAATGAAGATCTATGCAAGCTAGCAACTGTCAATAGTCGCTCGAATGTCATACAACATTTCACTTACATAGGCGAACTTGAAGACTTGGTGCTAAAGGCTTCAGGAGTAGTGAACTAACGCTGGAGGAGCGATCAAGAGTCCACTCATGGAAGCCCTTTATATATGCGGTATTCACGCATAGGCATCAATAACGCAGTAGGAGTTGTCCTGACATGGCCTTGCCGGGTACCAGACAAAGAGCAGACTAAATCAACTGGAACAGTGCTAGGAGAGGCAGCCTTGCACGCTGGCACCATTAGCTATCCCTGCTCCTGTGATTTAAGCAGCATTACCACAAATCAATAGTTCCATCACGCCCGGGTAAGCGCCTCTAACGGTGACGCAGTACTCCGTATAATAGGCAACATACGGGAGCAGTCGACTAAGGATGTCGGTCCTACATGGTTCTCCGAGTCAAGCAAGGTATTAGGTAACTTCCCCTCTCTTCGTGATATCGGCGCAGCAAGGCTGACAGGACAAGAACGATGAACCAATGATGAGCGCATGGGTGGCTTCATATGCAATATTGAGCATGATATCGAGCATGGTAGGGGCAGCGCCCACTCGCCAGTGTCCTATCAATCCGCGATGGCGCTTTCTCAGTTCTAGACTCACTTGTCTAGGCCTGAGCTATATACTAGGGTTTGGAAAGCTTTATATGATAGTTCCATTGGTCAAGTTGCTTAGAGTGACCTAGTAATCTCTATTAGTGGACGGTGTTTTTTTGCCGATATTTCGCAAAGGCAATCCTCAAAGCTGCAGCCATTTAGCACGGATCCTGGACTTCCAGCGGAGGGAACAGTGCTCTAGCTGCCTTTTTAGGGACTTCGCTGTCGAGGACCTACCCCATAGGGGATGATTGAACATATTGTATTGTATCTAGGGTTATTGCTTAGCTCTATCAGAGTCTATGAAAATCTAGAAATAAAACCAGCTTGCGGGTGCATCACAAGGAGAATCAAAATAAATGTTGATATCATTGTGTGCAGTTTTTCTAGCTTTGGACAACGAGAGGTGAAATTGAGCGCGTTCATGTTGAATATTTCATGAGCATATTCCCTGGTTTATCCCGCTTATTTCTGACCTTTCTCGGTAAAGTGCATGTCTCAACAGAAAAGCAGGGACATGATTCAGAGCTGATTCCGTCTGTGTGTTTGATGGCTCAATATCGAAGAATTTGAGTAAGGACTTGATGCAAAAAGCAAAATATAAGCGCTTTGCCTCTTCTAGAATTAGAATATGGAGTACGATGGAGCCAAAGTGCAGGGAAGAGACAAGTAGCCTGAGAATTAAATTCCCTTGATTGGAAGACACTGCTTGCTCTTGAATGGCCAAAGAAGATCCCACACCTCCCACTCTAAATCAAACATATCCTGGTGTCCAATTCAAAACAAGACCAGAAAGGCTAGCGTCTGCGAAGGTACAGTGACGGTTGGGTCCTACCACAACAAAAAGGCCTGGACCATAGTTATAGCCATGTTGAGCTCAAGGCGCCAAATGGGGTACTGATATGATGAAAGGTTGGCTATGGCCATAGGATGCATGGCTGGGCCTGGCGGGAAGGTGTTTCATGATGTTTAAGCGATCAAGGCGTTGGTGGGTAGGTAGAGATATTGAAGCAAATCACATGGATTGAACACATTCTTCTTGTACTGCTGGAGGGGGAGTGGTTTTCCCGTAGCAGTTCTGCCGTCAATGTCAACATCGAGCAAGAATACACAAATAACGAAACGAGCATTATATGAGCCGCCTACATCGCTAGCCCCAAATTTGAACTAGCTTAGAGCGTAGAGCAGCATCCGGAACTTCATTTCCAGGGCGGCAACGGGAAGTCCAGCGCTCAGGAGTTGAACGCCGACTTCTCCATCTCCACGCGTTACTAGATCCTGGTCTGCAGCTATGCAAAGGTACACGGAGTCCTTCGTGTTGGAACACTAAAAGGAAGTATTGACAGCCTAGTGTCTACATCTGGTCTATCCTTTCTTGTTATGGGTTAGTCGGCGCTTCCACAAGGCAGTGATAGGCATTGGCGCTGAAGTTTGAGAGCGGGGCCAAAACAATGTGCAGTGCCATGTACTTTTAGTTGCGATGTTTCAGCCTCATCCACGCACTCTCCCACTGATTTCTCGTTTTCCCTCCTTTTCCTCCTCCTCTTGACCGCCCTTTCGATCAATACACATTGCTTCCAATTCGATATCGATCCCAGATACCATCAACGCTAATCTCTGTCGACTTCATTTTACCGCAGTGCTTTAAATTTCCATTATGGCCTCGGGTTGTGATCCTTTGGACTATCAATACAACAACAAGTATGGATTTCACCGGACACTGCCAACGGATAGCAATGGAGAATCACAATCTATCACACATGACAACATCTCGAGGCCAAGCAGATCCAGTGCACAGGAACAGTCCCTACCACCATCGGGCGGCCAGCTGGCACCCATTCTGTACAACAGCGACAATATCTCTGACTCCATCAGGCTGACGAACGGGAGTATGACCGACAACATCCGTTCAAGCACCATGTCTACCCAAATTAGTGGCCAGGCCTATCGATCCGAGAATTTCCAGGTCCGCTGGTACTGGATGATACCTCCCGTTGCATTGCCTCTCTTCACCATTTTTCTCCTCATAGCCATGATGCTGGCAAGCCGGGATCAACCAGTGTTGTGGAAGTCGTCTGTATTCCCATTATTGACGAGTCAATTGCAACCTGTAGATGAGCACAACGTTGCGCGTTTACGCCATCCAGATCAGGTGGAGTACTTGTCGAAAAAGATCAAGGTTAGGTTTGGCGAGGAGGATGGGTCTCTTGTGTTTGCCGATCAATAGCAAAGTCTGTACGATGTTCTGCGACTAGTATTCATAGCGACATGGTCTTTCAGTTTCTCACAATTTGATTTGACATACTCATCGCTACAGGAGCTAGGTCTTTGAAATGTACAGTCCGAAACCTTGTTCGATATGGAAAACTGACACCACCCGCATGTCACGTGATTCTCTCGGGCTCCATCTGACCCACAGTCGGGACTATCCATACTACACGGGTCACAGTACCATCGAATCAAAGCAATGCATACCATTTCTACCCAAAAAACGACCAGAAAAATCCATCCATCCCTTGAGATGGTTCTACGAGCATTAGCTAGTCGACACCCAACGACGCCACTCTCAACGAGCAGAACGGGAGATGCAAGAGCACAACATTATGCCTGATACTGAATCAGGGAATGTGCTGGTCAATACTACCACCAGCATGAACAGCGATCAGAACCGACATTTGCACGCTACATCTACCCTATCAACACCAGTCTCAGGCTATCTGAAACGAGAACTAGCTTCCAGCAACTTTGACAATGCAGAAGACGAAGCCAAGTCATACGGCGTTCCGGCAACACGCAAGCGACAGAGAACAGAGGTAACCGCCAAGGCCAATCAACCAGTACACTTACCGCCTCGTATAACCCGCTCGCGTTCATCCTCATACCAAACCACAACCATAACAGCGTCACGGAAACCACTTTCAACGAAAACGAGCAATACAAACCCATTCACCCTCTCCCTCCGGCTCCCTCCTCCGCGATACGATCCCACCAAATCTAATCCTTCTTCTCGTGGGCGTAAACCCAGGAATCATGACCGGAACAACAGGGTACGCCTACGCGCACCCATCCAACCACTTTTGGAGGCTCCTGCACTCGTCTGGAATCACCAAAATCCGTCATCCGCCATCAGACACCTACAAACTTCCAGAGCTATACAGCGTGGGGAATACAAACATCGTTGAACGGCCTACCCGTGACGCGAGCATGCTCAGTCAAGCTGAGATTGACGCTGGTGTCTTAACCCTAGAAGCCAAGGTAGCGGCGAAGCGGCCTGAGGTGGTGTGTCTGGTTGGTAAGGGTATATGGGAAGCTGTATGGAGAGTGCGACATGGGCGCCCGATTCGCAAGCAAGAGTTTCGGTATGGATGGCAGGATCAAGCAGAGAATATGGGCTGCATGTCTGGTTCGGATTGGGGAGGTGCGCGGGTTTTTGTTGCAACCACGACGAGCGGGTTGGCTGCTGGAATGTCTATGGCGCAGAAGGAAGCTATCTGGGCTGAATTGGGGACGTGGGTGGAGAAGAGGAGGGTGGAAAAAAGGCTGGCTGCGCCTGAAGTTGATGAGTTGCGTTGATGTTGCTACGCTGCTACGCTGCTTTGGTAGTTGGATAGGAGGTTTTGTACACCTTTTAGTAGTAGTCTTATCTTTTAAGATATAGTAGCTATTTGTTAAAGAAACTCAGTTCGTCTTCTTTTGCAGCTGATCTCCTGCGAAGGCTTGAGGTAGTCTCGAAATATCAGTACATTTACAATCAGGCAGGTAACTTGCTTTAAGGAATTGATGTAACTCCCAATTTCTTGTTTCTCGGACCATTGCCGTATACGCACCTCGTCAATTCAAAGATACCATATTGAATGGCAAGTATCCTCGTGGTTTCAGATCCGGATCGCTTTGAAACAGGTTGACCGGACGAACTATATTGAGCAGAAACCTATGGATGCGCAGTTGCCCTTCAGAAATCGAACTCAATCAATCCATGATTTTTTGTTCTCAAACTCAGGGAAGACGAATCTCGCGAACTCTTCGCTAACAGGATCGTAGGCAGAAAAGTGCTCACTCATACCATGTGCCACCGCGGCTGATGAATTTAGCATATTTCCAGAAGTACTGGAATGATATCCTAGGGAAATAGGCCGAGTCGCGCTTGTTTCTCCAACATAGCCAGTTGCAGATTCCTCTGGGATGGGTTGGTGATGCATTTCCGCATTGACTGTCTGGGCATGTCTTTCCTGTCGCCCTTGCTGTTCAAAATACGACGATAAGTCGCTTATATCGAGTCCCGTGGGCAGCTCCAGCCGGCGTAAGGCACCGTCACATAGTTGCCATGCCCTATGTGATGCGATGCTATGCTCGGACGTTCTTTGAAGCCATCGGACACACTTCCTCGTCAACTGTAGCAGATTACTCTCCGCATGAGGCGTGTGGATACAATTCATCGCAAGTTCGAGGATCATCACCGTTGCTGCCTGCATAACATAGTGAAGGAGACACCACCAAGGGCCGGCGCCATGTGAGGAGCCAGTGCTTGGCCCGTCCTGGATTAAATTCGCCATCTGCGTGGCAGATCTCAGGGTTGATACAGCCATGGCATGGGTGAATTGTTGTTCATCGTCGGGACCTCGCTTGGGGATGTTGTGCCGGCAGAGGCATGGTCGACCCAACATAATTTGTGCACTATGGTATTGGAATTCCAAAGCCATTTTTAGGCCATGAGCTTGTTCACTATGTTCTGCGTGGGTGAAGTCCAGGCCAGGCGGAAGTGAGGACAACCAAACATCGACCCTAGCTTGTAGTTCCTTAATACCAGTCTGCAAACTCCTCCAATGTTGATGCACGGAATTTGCCGAGTAGATGCGGTCTAAAAGCTCTTGCATCACCACTGTGAGGTCGCAGGAGTAGAGGAGATACAGTCCGGCATTGACAGGGAGGGTATGGAGCCATGAGCGAGCCGCTAAAATGTCTTCTTCGCTACCGAAGTTGCTGAACGGCGCATTCCGAAGGCGTGGGCTTGACATAGCAGTGTTTATGCGCTTGTTCCGAAGATCAGGATCATTGAGGAGCGAAGCAGCAGATGGCCCTTCCAATTCAGTTTCTTCAAACGGCAGAGGGAAGGGTGAGCTACACATATTTACCGAGATACAAGTAGGCCGGCCGGTCATCAGTCCAAGCTTGTTCTCGATAATGTACAGAGACCACCAGACTCTGTTGCGTACTTCCTTGGATATGTTTGAGACCGCTCGCCCGCTGTTCTTTAGATTGATGCCAAGGGACACTGCGGATCGTATCGCCAAGGCGGAGATTCTCCATGCCCTTAACAATCACCCTGTCAGCGTGAACCCCAAAGAGTGGGGGTTTCCTGCATTACCTATGGATTTGATCCGTAGAAAGTAAATAGAACGCAATCAAGCCCTCCACCTGGACTTGCTGAAGATCCGGATGGCGAAACAGGTCATCACCACTCATGCTCAGCATCCGAGCTCGGGTGAGATAGGACAAGGGACTTTGATCATCCTCATGCCACTCTAACCCGACTGAGCGAGCGTAATTGGAGGCAATAGCGAATATGACGTTCAAAATTGCCATCCATTTGTCACCAGGAAGAGCAAAGCTGTCAAAGAACTTCCTGTATTGATGGCAAAATAAAGGACGATTGATGATTGGAAAGTAAGGATGAACGACTTGCAAATATGTTTCGAAAAGCTTGTCCGCCAGTGGCCGAGGTGGCATCCAGTACATCTCCACCGGCTCCGATACTCCTATATCAAGATCGTCGAGATGATAATTCACCTCATGAGGTACAAATTTCTCATCAGTGTCAATGTCATGATGCCCAACTTGGGGGTTGCTGCGCTTTTCTGCCTCCTTTTGCAGCCGCTGCAACCAAGTAATATCTGAACTTTTGCCGATATGCCCTGTGGCCCTGGATTTATCGGTAAGATTAACATCATCTTCCACTCGGTCCAAGGCCTCCAGCGATCCAACGGAAGAAGGTGAACTGTCTTGCTCTTCGCCCAATACATCTTGGCTTTTATCCGGGTGAGAGGTCGGGCTCCTGGAGACGTTGTTGGATATATAGCCGGAATCTGAATCCTGCTATAAACCTTGTAGTTAGTTGATTGTATAACCCGAAGCTGATGATCTAGTCTCTCACGACACGGAGAGTGAAGCAGCTTACCAACAATTCTTTGATTCGCTTCGCTGTGCTACCGGGCACGAGAAGCTCCACCTCCCTCAGTACACTCTGGCACTCCTGCAGTTTGCTGAAGAGATATTCGTTTCGGCTGATGGTAGTGGGGGAGATTTAGCCTGAGATAATCTCGTAACAAATCCAGGAACGTCGTGACTGCATGTATCAATGCTTCGGAGCGGGAATAGGAGTCTCTGGGAACATACTTCTTCATTCTCTCGCGCAATCCCGGTGGGTATATACAGGTAGCCCTTAGTTCTCGGCATTGCCTGCAAGCCGGAGTATCGCCGCTGCATTTTGTTTTTCGCAGTCGACATGATTCGCATGCCCGAGGGACCCGTCTGCTCTGCCTTGATGCAGCAGCCGACCGTTGTCGAGGGATCGCTATCTTCGCAGGTCTTGCTGCAGTCAAATACACCGGTGCGAAGGTGGGAGGTGATTCTACCAGTGACGTTCTTCTGGTGTCCGATGCGTGAGAAGTACTCGCGCTTGCCGAGACATCACCCCGAGACCGTGCTGCTTGTCGCTCATCTTCCCCAATAACGGACCCCACGTGTTGAGGCAGGCTTTCACCCATAAGAACGTGTTGTAGCTATGTATCTGCTCAAATGTTGGATGTTGTGATCGTGTCCAAACTAACAGCTGTTCTCAGAGGTATATAAAATTCGGTCCTTAACTTTGACAGTCGCAGAAATACAGGAACCAGAAACGAACGGATCTATTTTATAATGACTCACGAATTTCCCCCTCCTTCGCACGGATGATTTGAATACAGATGGTGCGATCTATGGAATGAATCAAAATTAAATCATCAGCGAATACGGCTTTATATACGCTTGATGATTTCGGGAAGGTCTGATATCATCATTCGCTCATTACAAAACAAGATTTCACGTCTCATTTTGCTATGTAATTATGGGCCCAATACTTAGAATGGTTTTCGCTCATCACTTTGTAAGTCACATTCCGACTTAAATTGTCTTGAAATCATCGTCTCATGTCGGATCAATCAGAGCAGAAGAGCTTCGGCGTTAGCTCAGCTGTTCATTCAAATCAACAAAAAGTAAGTCGACCCGTCTACTCGAACCGCGGTAAATATTACGTAAGGTCTATTCTATGAGCGAACACGGCAGGTTGATGCATATATCACAGAGGGATGGAACCTTAGAGTCCATCACAGACACCTGGCCCGGCGAGGTCGGCGATATCACACGAGCTATTGCAGCTGAACCAAGCTACGACCGTGACCTACTCTTTGAACTTTTCGAAAAGGCTCGGCTGGCGGATCAGAGTGACCAACAGAAATTGCTCGAGATGATCCAGGATGGCAAGCCTGCGCAAGAACTCCGCGCCTTTCTCGACGGAATGCTAGCAAATGTAGGACTGTCTGAATTGAATGACCAGATAACTGGTCGTTCATCGGACGCTAAACGCGGAACAGAGATCGAGAATGATACCCCCCCAGCTCGTCCTAGGGTTATGGACATTCACTATCTGTGTGGCATTGCCCCATATAGTGTCCCTGCAAAGCCGTGGACAACCGTCACAGACAGTGATGACTTGGTTTCACATTTAGTGTCACTGTACCTGACCTGGGGTTACCCTTTCTTCGCATTTTTATGTCGCGAAACATTTGTCAAGCATATGACATCCGGTCAGCTGAACTCGGACTTTTGTAGTCCCTTTTTAGTCAATGCTCTACTCGCCAATGCGTGTGTAAGTGACTGGGGTGGTCATGCTGCTCTAGTACGCCGAATATATGTCTAATTCAATACAGTTCTACTCAGATTACTCCGAGGCATATAGCTTACCTGGAGATGTGAAAAGGAAAGGGGCTCATTTTTTGGCCGAAGCAGAACGGCATCTGAGATCCCATCAATTTGAGAGCGGAAGCGATATCCGTTTGGCTTCTTTACAGGCAACTCTGCTGTTGTATGAAAGGTAATAATCTATGAGTTTAGTGATTTTCGATTATTCTCACTCTGACCTGCTCGCTCCCTAGGTACTCTATGGATGGTTCCGACAATTTTGGATATATGATGCTCCACAGAGCAATAGGAATGGCAGAATCACTTGGCATTGTGAACAATACCAGAAAGCCTCGCCTAGAAGAAGCGCATATGTCCAAGGACATGATAAGGTCTCTCAAGCGAACTGCATGGGGGCTTTTTCAGATTGATACGTAAGGCCTTTATCAATTCAGCTGGTCAGAATAGTCACATTAATCCCCTTGCAGAATTGTTCACATGAAGTTCCTTAGAGAGAGTCATATAAAGGAGGTGAATGTGGACCGCATCGACCGTGATGAGACGCCCGCAGAAGAATTATGGACACCATATCCCATGCAAAAGGAACCCCGACGCTCCAACATGAGCTTGTATTTTGATGAGTCATGCAAGCTCTCTTTCATTGCAAAGGATGCGTCTGGGGAGATGCCGCGCGCTCCCCAGGGCGTGAAGCTCAAGGAAGAGATGTACGATCGGCTGCAAAAGTGGGAAAGAGAACTACCCCGAATCTTTGAGCCCAGATTGCGTCCGGCACCGTACATCCTCGTTCTAAGGTTCGTGCTGGCATTATCTTTTACTCAATCTCTGATATGTGGACTAATGGGAAATCTCCCGACAGGATGCGCTATCACACATTAATAATCAATCTCTATTGCTACGACCTCCAAAATGGTTTGACATCCCGAAAAGACTCGGAGGGCACACCTGACTCGGATATCTCGAGTAGTAGTGCCAGCAAGACCGCACTCTTGTCTGCCCGAGAAATTGCCTCCCTTGTCGAACTGTACAAAGAGGAGTATGGGCTGATATATTGCCACCAGTTTGCTATGTATGCTATCAACCTATCATTGTTTTGCATGCTTGCACAGGAGGCCTTTGATCTACTGGATCCTGATTTCTTAAGCCTCACGAGTGCGTTCTCCACCCTTGCCTGCCGTTCGAGGGTGGGGAGGCATCTATTTCACGCGTTCAAATTGTCCGTTCGCTCCCGAAATCAAGGTGGACAGAGAAACATGGATGATGTCTCACCAATGGTCAAGGAACTCTTTGGGCCACGTGAAGACTTGAATGAACCAGACAGGTGGGATCACTATGCGGAGGGTTTGGCAGAAGTGGAGGGTATGGGAAGCTTCCTCAAAGAACTTTATGTCGATCCTGTCATACCTGGAATGCTCGACATGCTTAAGTGGTACGAGAAGCTGAGCATTGGGAATGCATTCCAGCAGAGTGGAAGCAATCGAGACCCTGCTTTCTAATTCTCCTGTCGTTCTAGAGGCAGCAGTACTTAATAATTCACAGTATCACAATATTTCTTATACTCACACAAACCAAGCACCGGACGGATCTCCGCCTGATGCAGAAACCTCTGCAGGCCACGCTGGCAACAGACGTGGGATCGTACAGATCAAACTCGCTCAAATTCGAGCATTACAATCTGCCGTATAATCTACAAAAGTGCGGAAGAAAAAACGAACGTCAGGACCCAAAATCCAACGATGCCTACGTCAAACTGCATGGAGTCCGCGCGCAAAACACCCCACCCTGGCTGGAGTATTGAAGCACCATTAAGCGTGTGCTCAAGCCGGAGCGTTATCGAGACCTTAGATCCTATTCTCTTCGGCAGTATCGATTTCATAGTCACCACAGAAATCGTGCCCAGAGCAACATGTACGTTACTCAGCTACCACCATACACTCCTAGTGATGTCGAATCCGAGGAGATCGCATAAGCCCGGTGATGCTACGAGTGATGGCTGCAAGTGATGAGATCGCACCAGGCCGACTGAGGCTCTAAGTGATAACATCGCACTAGGCCTAGTGATGACTATAAGTGATAAGATCGCACCGGACCTAGTGACGACTACAAGCGGTGACTACGAAGCATATTACGTCTACTTCACACTCGGTCCGGCTACCTCGTCGATATACACTTATCGGTTCCCTTTGCCGGCTGCATCTATCCCGACTTTCTAAGCATAGCTTTCCAGGCAATGACCTGACCTATGCATGTGGGTGGGACGCTGAGCTGCTGATCTCGCCCGAAACAACCTACGACGGCATTCTTTTTACTCATTCTCTCCAGCGCATCATCCCAAACATGCATTGGTGATAGGTTCATGGAGATTAAGATCTCGTGGTTCTCAATAACGAGGACGATGTTGAGATTTGGGGTTTCCGATGCCGAAGCTGACGTGAATCTTGTGCTACAACTGTCCAGCCTCCTCAGGATCCAAATGATCCACCTCGGAAGCGGAAATGGGGCAGCCTGAAGAGCACACAGCTCACATCATACTTGTGACGACCAGGATCGTACGGGATGGAGCCCGCGGAAACCAGCGACTTCGCGGAGCTCCGACGCACCTACCACGCGCTGCAGGACGTGAGAACATAGACGTGACAACATGGATTTGAGAACATGGATTTGAGAACATGGATTTGAGAACATGGATTTGAGAACATGGATTTGAGAACATGGATTTGAGAACATGGATTTGAGAACATGGATTTGAGAACATGGATTTGAGAACATGGATTTGAGA